>JARLTB010000059.1:1317500-2635000 GCA_030141615.1 Unio pictorum | reverse complement strand
ATTTTGTCCATTATTCCTGCTACTTGTGACAGGTTTTAAAGCTCCGTTACTTATCATTCTATCTGAATCCCAAACGTTTGGCTCTTTGGAGATACAATTTAAATGATACTGTTCACTATTGCTTCTGACGATTTCAGTTTTGGAATATTCACTAGATTTTGTTTCAGATATGTTCTGGTTCTTGAAAGTGTCCAGCAAAGACACTATTAAATGATTCAAAGGAAATATAGTAGCCCATTCATCGGGTGACTTGTCTGAAGCAGGCGCCGCAACAAATGCAGTACAAAATGGACATTTAAAGCCTGCGTTCACCGGACCACTTGCAATCTGATCCATAATGCTGCTATATAGACAAACCTCGCAAAATGAATGGAGGCAGGGTATCAGTGTTCTGGGTTTCTTATAGAGTTCTCGGCAAATCGAACATTGCAAATGTTCACATGAAACGGCCATTCACACAGTAATATTCTCCAAAGTCTAACTCGAGAAAATGTATTGTCGTCTGGTTTTGTAATTCAAACTGGTTTTCAACGGATCTACGTTGAGGCCTTCAGTCAACGGTTGAAATATCTAGTCTCTACAGGTATATTCTCTCATCGGCTTAGGAAAATATCGTAAAGTTTTACACGAAAAAAGCAATAAAATTACCAGTTAACAAAAAGACAGGCAGCTAGAGAAGGCAATTAATAAACATTTTAGTGTGAAGTTTCTTCTATATATATACTGACAGTCAGTGGGTGTTAACATAATACGCATTAGTCATTCGACATGACTCATGGTTTAAAACCTGTCTATTATTCTATGCTCTATATACACCACCTACAGCTTTACATACAGTTTTGAATACAACCACCGTACAAACGTGTCCATATTGGATTATATACTAAAGAACGCCCACTAGCTTTAAAAGATAGGAATTAATAGCTAAGTATGCATAAACAATAGGGTAGAATAGATAGCCACACACACACACACAAAACCACACACACACAGAAAACCCAGAAAACAAAAGAAACAAACAAAGCAAAATAAGCGGCCCAGCTGGTAGTGAGATCGATTACGTGCTGACATCAGCTAAACAATCAAATTCATGAGTGTTTCACATGGAAATATTCTTTGAAGGACTTTAGATGTAAATTTATTCGAATTCTGTTGATTCCTTATGAGAACAATTGTTTGAAGGTTTGTCAGTTCCTTGTATCATAATCGATATTTGACAAAAGATAAACATATAATGTGCATAAAGCTAAAAGGCCTGTCTTGGGTCAAGGTGATTTCTGTCCTATATGCCTATGTTTTGTTGAACAGTTCTTGAAAGAAAGAATACTTTACAGGTTGCTACTTTTAATATTGGTGGCCATATTAGACCGCAGACTTTTGTTATTCATACAAATCTGAAAAGACTTTATATCAGAACATCTTGTCACATTTAGTGATGTTCTGTTGAGCAGCTTTTCGAACAAAATCGTTCTAATGATTTTCTGCTTACACCAACGACGGCCAATATTTTATGATTGATAGGCATATATAAAAAATATTATATTATTATTATTATTATTATTATTATTATTATTATTTTCAAAGGTTGAAAATAGCGAACATTGACGTGTGGACGACAAACACTGGGCGCTCGACAATACCAAAAGCTCACATACCCTTGTGGTTAGGTAAGACAAATCTCTCTCTCTCTCTCTCTCTCTCTCTCTCTCTCTCTCTCTCTCTCTCTCTCTCTCTCTCCACACACACACACATAAGTAGACAAAGTTACTAACACACGAAAATAAGCCGATGTACACTTGCATTGCCAGTTAGTTTCATTTCCATTTTCTGTTGGAGCAATAACACAACGTTCCAATTTGCTTATTTTGCCGACCGACTGCCTTTTAACAGCTGAATTTGACGCACACGTCCATCAAAGACATGTAGATAAATTTTACTTCAGAATCTGGCGTAATGAACGGCAGAATTTATGTGTAACCGTATCTGTATTTGTTCTGAAAATACTGAAAATCGTAGAGTTAGAAAGGGTCATATTGGTTAAATCTTTAATCAGTGGTTTGTAACAAACCCACGATACTCGTAACCTCACAAAATTGGGGAATACACAGTATTTCTCACACGAATCTCGGTTGCACCAGTCGAACCGGCTATGGGTGTTTGAGATACGAGATCGTGATGGACAATCGTTCCATCCATGTGATTTTTTTTTAATTACGATAAATACAACAAATCACACAACAAAGAGACACCCTGGCCAAATTTTCAAAATTTGTAAAATTGAATTGCTCAAAACTGACTTACAGTATAATGCAGGCATATAAATGGTTGATTTAATTATAGCAAGTTTGTTAAAGTCTACCCGTAAATGGCGCGCGTGTGTGTGTGTGTGTGTGTGTGTGTGCACGAGAGAGAGAGAGAGAGAGAGAGAGAGAGAGAGAGAGAGAGAGAGAGAGAGAGAGAGAGGCGTACATCCACCTTGGTAATTACAGCGGAATTAAATTAAGCTTCGAGCAGGATTGTTGTTGTTATTGTTGTTGTTATTGTTGTTGTTGTTGTTGTTGTGGATTTAACGTCACTTTTCAGCACAAGATACATAACCACCGGTATAACTAGTGAAGGAAAACCAGAAAAAAAACTACGATAAGAACCACTGACCCACGGTTAGCTAATGGCAAGCTTTCTCGTATACCCACACTGCCCTAACCCGAGACTCGAACACACACGGACAGAGGTGAGATGGCAGCGATTATATTAAGGTTTTCCATTTTTAACAGCTTGAAGAAAGAACAAAAATTGAGCACGGCAAGGAAAATTGAAAACTATTCCACTACCAAAATCAACGTTTAACCAAGTTTTATCTAGTTTCACGTCATCAAACGAGAAAGAATGAACATGAAGATTTGGCTTAATAGCGAAATCAAACTAATAGCAAACTCAAAATATAGTTAATTCCCCCCCCCCCCCCCAATTTATATGTTATTATCCATAATGAAACAAACAAATACCTTCCTAAGCCTTGGTGTTAGGTAATGTTTCATGAGTCATAAACACAAAACAAGGCTTCGGTTGTATATATTTAACACCTGAGAAGATAGAGCTGTACACTTCAATTTAAAACCACTCATGCATTAACGCCTACATTATTTACGAAATTCAAAAAGCTCATTATTGAACTGAAGTTGTAGGTGTGATAAAATTACAGTCGAAATTGTTGGTTATGAGTCACTCAAAAGTTTCATGTTTATCGTTCCTATTCTAGTTGACAGACATAAGGAAGGAAATACTTATAATTCAAACTGTGTAGTATTCGTTATCTGATTTGAGGGTGGAAATAGTATTGTTCGAAAAATGTTCGCAAATTAGACAAGAATAATTCTGTATTGTTCCTCTAGATTCAGTGTGCAACATCATTTGTATGCCTTCAATACCGATGTCATCTTTACGATAGATGTATTAGTATTACATTACAGTTCCATCACCCTAGAAGAAGCAAGATATATGTTAACACATTAAAGAAAACCGAATTGATATGATCTACAAAATATATCACGAATCTTGTGTTTGCCTGTCCTTGCAATGTCGATGGTGTTGATTTAATCTTTTAAAAACCTCTCCCAGAGTTCATTACGGAGCAGAGCACAGTGAACTCTGGGAGAGACTGGGATTTTCCTGAAACTTGTGTGGTCTTACTGGTAGTTAAAGTAAGGTAATAGGAGTTTTAAAAAAAAAATATTATTAGAGGCATTTTCAACGTAAACTGACATTCACATACGATAACATATATGAGATGTGGATGTAGATATTCCTTTACACAAATGGAAGTGCAAGTAAGTGAATGGAACAATACGCTCTCTTTGGTCGACCATAAGAGAGAGCTGTCAGCTGGTGCGGTGCATCATTTCGGTCAACCCAAGGAGAGGGTAATATTCTATTCAGCACGTAGCAGTTGCATATTGAAGTGAATGCGATAGTATGTCAATATATAGCAGTAACGTTGTAAAACGGCCGGCATTTCTTAAAAGATGGAATAGTATGTCAAATTTGATTTAGGCCTGAAAAGTCAAATCTGAGCTAAATTAAATCATTATAGTTCATTTAAGAAGAACTATCTAACGTCATGTTACACGGATACATCAGCAAGTGACATTCGCGGCGCCGTTAGAAACGAGCTATAGCTGAGACCATAACATTTGGTGGCATGCTGCATCCTTCTGCAATTTGAAAAGGCAAAAGTTCTGACATAATTTCGCTAACGAAGTCATTGATAATATGTGCATTTTCAGATGATGTCCACAATATCTACAAAGATTCATATTACCCCAAAGTTAGATAATGACGGTAACGTTACTATGCATAGCATAGCAATCGATCAACGATCGCCACACTCGTAGCTTTACGTTACTTACTGTGTGAGGAACAGAGGGACGAACACAAGGAATCCTATATACTCATGTCTGCTGAAATGGTGTTTCTTCAAGATACATGTACTTCTTCGAGTAAAGCAGTATTAGGGGCAAGCATCTATGACTACAATGCATTGATTTTTTCAACATGAACAACAACAAGGATAACACTGTAATGAAATGGTTATCGCGATTGATGAACGGCACATCAACACATTAAAGGTTATATGCTGCCACGGCAACGGGAGTATTGTGCCTTGCTCTGAAATATACAACAACAGACAACCCAGAACATTTCCAGCATAATTCCAACCCGTCTAGTTGCGGGTCAAGCATGCTAACTAATAAACCTCTGCGATTAATTAGAAGCTCGACCACAATTACGCTAAATCTAAAACTTGCGATAAGGAGGAAAGCGAGGTTTGACAAAGCATGTTTTAAAACAAAAGCATTAAAAAAATATCGCAGAGTATACTGAAGAACCATCTCATTGTGTTTGTAGAAAAAAAATCAATATATTAATCTTAAGTAATACAAATGGATCTAATACAATGTGTCTGTTAGATAAATACCACTGTAAGAAAGAAAACATACCGTAATGTGTTATCAATTTGCCTAGACGGCTACTACATCTACGTAAATGATATCATTATAAATATTGTTCACCAATAAAACACTCTATTAAATTCATCCATAACAATAAAAACAAATATATGAGAAAATTGTATGGCAAAAGCAGTGGCAGCTTTGCACTCGAATTCTGTTTTGAAAAATGGGTTACTTTGACCTGACATTTCAAGGATGCCTAACATAACGCAAATCTGGATGTGCCGTATTCATTTTTTAAAGAACACAACAAGAACAAAACCAAAAAATTAATTCGGGTACCGAACTTCCATTACGTGACTGCCAATTTTGCACCAGATAATTTCATGATTTTCTCTGAAAGTTTCTTAATTGCTTTTCTGTTACTGGTCATTAGTCTTTGACTGAATATGTAACAAACTGTATTTATCCCGAATTCTGAAAAACGATTTGCATAATCTTCACGCACCGACCATCTTCTTAGCAAAGGTGTGATTTTGATCGAGGCGGGTAGTGATGGGGTGGCAGCGAGAAAAGTTCCTCTCGCAACTTTGCTGAAAAGAAAATAACTTATCCTTCCATTTATATATTGTTATGTGTGAAAACAAATTGCCATTATTTGGAAAGGAAGACCACCAAACCAGATAAAATGGTCCGTACCTTAAGAATGTTGTATTATACGTTCTTATTTCCTGAAATTGAAAAAGAAAAGTATTAAACAATTTAAGGGTGGTATGGGTCCTATTTTGCACTTTTCCTGTCCCAAAATCTGAAAGGGTATAATGTAAAGTGTAAATTTTCCGTCTGGGAAAAGTACTATGATATTGATAGTGAAAAGAAAGCGAATGTACTACGTCAAATTCGGGTAATATTTGCAGACACCAATGAACAATGTAACAGTTCAACTCGACCTTGAGTTTTAATTCGTTGGATTGCGATCTAAATAGAGTGTAATGTCGCATATAACGAAAAATTATTGATTTTTGTACAATTAGTAATTTAGTATTCCTACGCTGGATGCATATAGTTCTTTACTTCTGTGTCGATACATTGATATGATACCTTTATATTAGGTTCAACGCCATTAGATGCGTGCAGTTCTAGACTTCTATGTCGTTGGAAGTATGCAGTTATAGTTCCGTGTCTCTGAGTACCTAAAGTCTAGATTTCTATGTCGTTGGAAGCATATAGTTATAGTTCCGTGTCTCTGAGTACCTAAAGTCTAGACTTCTATGTCGTTGGAAGCATACAATTATAGTTCCATGTCTCTGAGTACCTAAAGTCTAGAGTTCTATGTAGCTGCATGCATTACAATTCTAGTTTAATATGGCTGGATGAGCGCGTCGAATTCATGAGTTATGTGATTGGATGCATACAATTCTAGACTTATATGTGATTGGATCTATACAATTCTAGACTTATATGTGATTGGTTCTATACAATTCTAGAGTTACATGTGATTGGATCTAGAGTTATATGTGATTGGATCTATACAATTCTAGAGTTACATGTGATTGGATCTATACAATTCTAGAGTTACATGTGATTGGATCTATACAATTCTAGAGTTATATGTGATTGGATCTATACAGTTCTAGAGTTGTATGTGATTGGTTCTATACAGTTCTAGAGTTATATGGAATTGGATGCATACAGTTCTAAAGTTCTGTGTGATTCGATACATATATTTATCTATCTTTAGATAATTCAAAGTCTAGAGTTGTCTGTCTAAGGACGCAAAATAAAGTCCATGCACATCGTTAGTATTGGATGCATACAGTTCTAAAGTTCTGTGTGATTCGATACATATATTTATCTATCTTTAGATAATTCAAAGTCTAGAGTTGTCTGTCTAAGGACGCAAAATAAAGTCCATGCACATCGTTAGTATTTAAAAGACAGAAGGCAGGATAAACAAGTGTAAACTGCGATATGACACGCATATGCATACACAAATTCATGTGAACACAGACAAGCAGCATTACGGCTTGTCTTCAAATTCAATGAACGCGTCAGAGTTATTTATTGTTTAATAATTTTGTATATCCTCGATTACTTTCATTCAAACATATCTTGACTAAAACAAATGTGTGTATTCCGCATGATAAAATAGGAATGGCCCTAAATGGAGACACTTGGTCTATTTTTCTTGGTTTGTTGACATTCGTCAGCTTGCAATGGGAATTCTGAAATATATAAATGAAAACGTAAATGAATACATAAATACATAATTATAATTAAGTAAATACAAAATACAGTATGTTGTATGTTCTGAACTCAATAATGATTACGACTTTGGGAAAAACTAAAATTATCAACATATATTAGTAAATAACTTATCACAAAGATAAAATATATTTCATTGTTTAAAATTTTATTTTAAACATAAGTATAAAAAAACGAAATTGTAAAGCTTTATAACTGCTTTAAATATAAATATATGAAAACGTGTAAAATGTGTTTTCATCTGATCAAATCAATGGAGAAAGACACCTCTGATAAAAGAAAAAAGAAAAACTAGGTATGATAAAGAACACAAGAAAATACCTATTTTTGTGCATGACTTAGGAATACATGGACCTACCTTAGCGAAAATAGACGTGTTGGATCCATGTTATGTGCCCAGGTGGTGATCAACGACGATGCCAGGAAGACAGACGGTGCATACAAGACTGAAGAAGAGTGACTGAACGTGCAATCATGGTGGAGAAAGGCGTTGTACAACGACAGCTCAAGGTGTATTTTGTTATTGTTATGTTGATACCATCATTGTTTAAGATTATACGTAATGACGTGGAGAAGGGATGTGTGTGATGGGTATTGATACAGATATGGGTACTGTAATGGTGTTATTGATATGTAAAATATTTTGAACAGTGTGTGTTTGTGTGTGTGTGTGTGGGGGGGGTTAATGAAGTGGTAGAGAACTTTATGGTGGTGAGTGACAGATTGAACAATGGCAATGTGCTCGTGGACCATGGGGTAGTGGAGGGTTGGATGAATATAGAGGATGTGGAGGAGGGTGGTGTGGATGTGGGCGGTGGTGTGGTGGATGGTGTGGTGGTGGGTGATGGTGTGGAGATGCGTAGAACATTGGTAGGTGGTGACGATGATGATAAGGTGGGTGGTGTGGTGGCATGTGACCAAACTGGTGTGGGTGGTGTGGTCGTGGATTGAAGTGTGGAAAAGGATGCCATTCTGGTGGACGATGTCGAGGCCCACATCCTGGAGGTGGTGGCGGTAGTTCTTCTAGTGAATGCAGACTGTCTGCAAATAGATACATACACATGTACATACATACATACATACATACATACATACATACACATGTACATACGTTACATACATACATACATACATACATACATACATACATACATACATACATACATACATACATACATACATACATACATACATACATACATACATATATACATACGTACGTACGTACGTATGCATGCATGCATCTAAGTATGCCTAATGAAATATATCTATATGCTGGTATTTTTGTTTGCAGGAAGATTGTAAAGATGAAATAATGGAAAGAGTTTAGAACTAACCCCGGTATATAGCGTTATGTCTCTCAAAGGGATCCGTCAGTATTGCATCTTGTCTTAACGTCACGTATTCCGATTCCATTGGTGAAACAGGACTATCCTTGTCTTTCTGTGGAAGAACTCCGGACACCAGTGGACGACTGCCATTACCATATTCCACATTGATATAATAGGGAGACTGCGCAGTCATGACTGGAAAATCATTTTCTTGTGTAACGTTCGGATTACTCAAGCCGTGACTCGTAGCCTCTTTGGTGGGCACATACAGGGGACTAGCTCGATCATCTTGATCAATGTTAACGTAGCACAGATTTCTCGACACAGCCGATTTATCATTTTCGCCATGTAAAACGTATGTTTTGCTAAAACCACTAACCCCTAATTGGCTGACAGAATCAGGATTTTGGCTATTGATTGTATGTTTGACAACAATTCTTGCTTGTCCTGTTTCTCTGTATTCTTCAGAAACTGTTGATTGCCCATCTGGCCTGGCACTATCAACATCCGATTCACGCAGTCGTCTACCATGTTGCTCCAAGACACCGCCTTGGCTTTGTCCGTTATTTGAGTTCCCGCCGTTGTCCTGACATTGGATAGAGTCAACCAATGATACTATTAAGTGATTTAAAGGATATAGGGTGGCCCATTCTTGCGGTGATTTGTTAGGGGCGGGCTCTGCGACAAACTTTCTACAAAAAGGACACTCGAAGCCGCTGTTGACTAGGCCTCTGTTGACTTTGTCCACAATGTAATCCTTCAGACATGCTTCACAGAAATTATGAAGGCATGGTAACAGCGCTCTGGGTTGTCTGAAAATATCAAGGCAAATCGGACATGTTAGGTGTTCACTTGCAAGTGCCATTTGTTGTCAATATATGGCTTTACAGCAAGTTGTCGTCTGCTGCTTGTTCAAAAAAGCTGTATTATGTGTCGTCACTCCTACCCGGACATTTTTATACCACTATCATACTGTGTCATTAAGGGCCTCCGGGTGTCAAATAACACAAAATCCACAGTTTAGATTACGAAACTCTGTCCTCGATTTTTAACCTGAATGATTTAAACAGTCTACGGCTTCCAGTGTCAAAATACTCCATTCGTCAGTCAGTCGATTAGAAAAATATATAATTTAACAACACCATTCACGGGATATGTAAAGTGGAAAATAGCTGAAAAGGAAAATGACCTGAATTTATCAATAAATGCTAGGACGTTCTAGTTTATCAACCAATAAAACTCATAGGCCTCAAACCGGCCGTTGTAAGAAAACAAACCCTCCTGACTACAAGCTTGCCGATATATACCTATATGGTTATCTCTGTTTAAATACAAGGCAGGTTATCATGCGAGAAACGGGTACTAAATTTAGAACGGTGAGTAACGTACGTCAGTGTGATAAATAGATGTCGACTAAGAAGGAATTCAAAGGTTACGAAGGCAGAAAGATACAAACGTGCGTGTAGATACACAAATATAAAAATACGAGAGAGAGAGAGAGAGAGAGAGAGAGAGAGAGAGAGAGAGAGAGAGGCCATCCAGATTGCATTGAAACCATACATACATACATACATACATACATACATACATACATACATACATACATACATACATACATACATACATACATACATACATACATACATACATACATATACTTCTCCAGCAGATATCCCGCTGATCTATGCAAGCCTTACGGATATAATAATAAGACCATATTTGCAGCAAACATGATTCATTTAGTTTGGGGTGGGTGGGGTGGTAACGCCATATATGGCGGTAGATATTGCTGGTGTACGAACGATCGAGTGGAATCCACCGACCCACGGAAGCTATTGGCAAGCTTCACCGTGATTCGAACCTACGATGGCAGATTACTAATATGCACATGCGAGCTCCTTAGACAACTCAACTACCCGAAGACCCCTGGAAAGGGCATTTTGAGAGTGTTAATGCCCTTTAAACATATACCAGTAAGTTAGACTCCAGCATTTCTGAAATTATAAAACCATTCTCTACTAATTTTCTTTTGTACAAGTTCGTTTTCCTGCTTTAATTTACCCTTATATTGTTTATGAAACATACGAAATGGTTATTTCTCGAAGTTCCATTAACGACGCATCTAGAAATAATGAATCTGATCTGAAATCGATACATAGCATATTTTTCCAATAATCAGTTGCAGCATATTGTAATTTTATTCTTTTCATGCAATTGTTTTATTTCATCAATATATTTAATCAACCAGTAAACTGTTATTAAATTTCCACACAATTGTGTCTCTTATACAATTATTTTGATTCAAATGCAATGTTATCATGTAGTGGTTAGACCTATAACTTGATTCAGTTGTCCATTGACCTAAGTTTGGCAATATCAGTTCTGACACAATAAAGAAATCTTATCTTGCTAGTTTTAGAGGACTTTTTCTTCTCCATGTATATCTCTTTAATCTTAGATGTAATGCTCGAAATGGACCCACGAGACCAAACCTTTTTTTTTTTAATGCTTAAATTATATAAATTTTACTTTGAATCTTGGATTAAGTTAAGTCACCGCATATAATAGTAGACTCATTTTCATATTCGTATGTAATATAATTTCTTTTTTAATTCCGACAGTCATTTTCGGTCCATGTACATTAATAAAAGAGGATTTTCATTCACCAGTTTTATTATCTAATGCAATCAGATTACCATGAGGATCTTTCTTACAATCTTTTACATGTATATCATTTTCAAAGTTGCTGTTAATTAAAACTCCTCGCGAGTTTGACCTATAACAATGTAAAATACATTCATAACCCCATTGTGCTATACTAGCTGAAACTTTATCCTCTGTAAAATGCATGTCTTGTAATCAATATTAATGACACTGTTTTCGTCTAAACTAGAAAAAAATATTACATTTTCCCCAATATTCAAGTCTCCAACAGTTGGCAGATAAAATTGTTTTGTTTGAGCATTCCATTTTCAGTGTAAAAGTATAAATTCCTCACATATGAAATGCGCCATGTTTTCTGATAAACAGAAAAGTGGTTATAAAAACCACATATGGATTTTAATAAAAAGCAACATATATCGATTACGAAAACATCAGTGATTTGATAAATTTATTGGAATATCTACCCATAACTGTCTCTATAGTAGAAGTCACATGAGTCATGTATGCGCATTTTCACATTTTAAATTCAATATAAATTGTCTTTCAAAATGTAACACTAATTTTCTTAAGCAATGCCTTATCAATCCTGATTATTTAATGCTCGGCACCTTAACTGTCATGACGAAACTTATAAACGAATATTATCGATCTCTGTGGTATTTTACAAGGATGGACATGTTCTAAACTTTGGTCAAAAAAGAGTACGTCGAGTAGAAGTGTTACAATATAGGGTAGTAAGAATCTGTTTAGCAATATGCGTAGCTTTCATTGTGACATCACAGCGCGCGACATTCAATCCGGATTGTTCTGGTTAACACCCTTAAATTCATTTCGTCCAAAATAATTACTATGTAATTTAACACTGATTTTGCCGTACGCACTTCTCGTACTCGTACTTTTTTTTAAAGTAATGAGAATGTATAAGAATCCAAAATAAGTTGAATACTTTGCCTTTTAAAGGTATGTGGAATCAAATTCTAAATAAATTACACCCATCACTGAAATAGCCGGTGTTAAATGCCGACATGACCCGTGTGACCTGTACTATAGACTAAACGAGACAACAGTATTCAAACATTAATACTTACTATATGTAACTAATTTTGTGAGTCAACCTTGAATGTGTTAGTATCATAGTCACAAAAGCGAAAAGAAAAGAAAAAAGAGAAGAAAAAAAGAAACTAAAGCCAGAGGTGCACTCTATGTTAAGTGTCTTCTTGCAAGACAGAAGTCAAGGACCTGTGCACTCACCTTTAAATCAATTTATTTATAAAAATAATTACGGCATTATTATCAAAATTTTAACAATGTCATATAACGTTAAACTGTGTATACAAATATATATGTATATGTTTTTCTCCTAGTAGAAAAAACAAGCTGTCTGGATCTCTCTTTTTGGAGCAGTTTCCGAATCTCCTGGAGTTTGATAGTTTAATTGGTGGCAACCTAATTATTCTTGGAGATTTCAACTTTCACTTTGACTGTCCTTGAAACCCATGCACATCAAAACTCCTAGATTCCATTAATGTTTTCGATCTTAAACAGTCAGTTGACCAACCCACCCATAAACTTGGTCACATTTTAGACTGGTTTCTTCATAGACCTGATGATAACATTCTGCAATCCACCCTTGTATCCCACGAACTTGCATCAGATCACCTCTGCGTTATATGCCATCTCGACGTATCAGTCCCTAACCCTCCACCTTTATTTGCTACTAAGAGAAACCTCCGTATGATAAATAGAACCAAATTCATGCATGACATCCAAGAAAAGCTAACAACTTACTTACATCCTACAGAAGAACAACTGCCTGCGTTTATTGCTTGAAAAACATGCACCAGCCATCAAATACAGAGTATCAATAATAACAAAAAAGTGTTCTCCATGGTATAGCAGTGTTAGGGACCAGCTTCGCACTGCTAAAAGACATTGCCGAAAAGCAGAGGCTTTGGCTTTCCACCAGACTCACTATACATAAACAAATCTATGAAGCCGCTAAGAAGAACGTCACAAACATAGTCCATTGAGCACAATTATCCCACTACAGTACTAAGATCATAGAGAGTTCCAGCTACAAAGAGCTTTTCGAGATAACTAAGAAACTGATGTAAAGGAACAAATGTACACCACTTCCAGCTACCTTCTCTCCAGTAGACCTTTCGAGCCTATTTGCAAATTTCTTCCGTGACAAAGTACAAACCATTAGAGAATCGTTTGACAACACAATTTCAATTCATTCGTCACTATACAGTTATGATACCTGTCTTTATTGATTTAGTATGGACAATCGTGATGAAGAGTGCACCAAAGTCTTGTGAACTTTATCTAATTCCGACATCACTGCTGCTTGAGTGCTTAGATCCTATATTGCCTACACTAACTGATGTTATTAATATCTCTCTCTCATTGGGGGAATTCTGAAAGCATTTAATGACATTCTCTCTGCTTTGGATAGTGGAAAGGTTACAGTCCTCACCCTCCTTCATTTGTCTGCAGAATTTGACACAAAAGACCACGATATATTACTTCACCGTCTCCAGCATGTATTTGGTATTCAGAATATAGCCTTACAGTGGTTCAAGTCCTACTTAGTCAACAGGACACAAATTGTATCTGCAAATGGAATACACTCCAGCCCAGTTGATCTATAATGTGGTGTTCCACAGGGGTCTGTTTTAGGACTTGTTCCCTTCATTATATAAACTTAGCCGATCTCAAATGTCATAGATCATCACCCAGTGGCTCACTAATTGTACGCTGATGACACCCAAATATACAAGTCTAGCCACCCAACTGAAGTTGATGCTACCATCCATGGAGTAGAGAGGCGCATTTCTGATGTGAAATCATGGTTGACATGTAACAAGGTGCAGATGAATGATGATAAAACTGAGGCCATTCTGATCAAAACACAAAGACTTTCTCATTCGCATCCTTTACATCAGACAATAAATATCAGCAACACCAACATTAAATTCACACAGTAGTAGGAAACCTAGGCGTTACTCTAGACAGTACACTCACATTCCATCAACATGTCATGAACACACGCAAGGCTGTATATCTTGAGCTGAGACGCATCAGTTCCATTCGCAAATATCTTTCAGTTAATGCCACTAAAATACTTGTGTGTTCATTAGTACTTTCAAGATTGGACTATTGTAACTCAATTCTATCTGGTTTGTCATAATATCTACTCCAGAAACTTTAAAAAGTTCAAAACACAGCTGCTCGGATCATCTTTAGAGAACCTCAATCAGAGCACACCTCATCACTGCTCTGTACCCTACACTGACTATCCATTTGATACAGAATCAAACACACAATTATTTATCTGTGGTACGTTTCACTGACAGACTCCAGTCCAACATACCTATCCGGCATCACCCATGTGTATACACCAGCAAGAGACTTGCTCTCCTCTTCTGACAATCGTATACTCATTGTTCCCACTATGAAAACGAAGTCATATGGACAACGTTTTTTTTTTTTTTTTTTTTTGCATACCATGGCCCGGCGATGTGGAACGAATTGCCAGTTGAAATTAGACACAAAGAGTGCTCTTAAAACTCACCTTTTTTGACTGCAAAAACAAACTTAGAGACCTAATAATGTTTTGTATCTTATATGTTTTCAGCATGTTTTTATGTTTTTCCAATTTCATATGTAGTGTAGTCATATCATTATAGATTTTTTAAAGCGCTTAGAGCTTCTTAAGATTAGGCGCTATACAATATATATATATATATATATATATATATATATATATATATATATATATATATATATATATATATATATAACGACAACAGATAGATGTCATTCTTTGAATTTCTAAACAAACAAAAAGGAATGACAAAATAAAGCATTGCCGTTAACTATCCATGTTTCATTAATTGAGAAAAAAGATCCAAAAAAGCCAATGCAGGTGATATCAAACGGTCTTAAACACCGACAGACCATAAATTGATAAACTGTTTAAATTCAGATGAACAGTTTCGACAAATCATCATTTTCTCTGATTTTAAGTTTTCTACCATTCGGAAGTTTTGCAAAAAGGTTACATTGAAATATCTTTGCTTCTTCAACACAATCTAATCCCTTTAATTTATGAAGACCGACTGTCGTTTCTTTCGGAAGATCTTCCGTTATGAATAGCTATAATACCTTCAACATTGTTATTTTCCTCGGCATTTCAAGTTTCTACATTCTTGAAACGAATGTTCAAATCACGGGTCTAATTGCATTATTATCAAATCTGACAAGTCGATTGGCTATAATGGAATTATTATTATTATCTAAGTACAGAAGTTAGTCTATTTGATGGAGGAAGAATACAATATTAACTACCAACCAACGGGAAGCTACTGACAAGCGATGTCACATAGCCACGATGGTTGAGAAAAGAATCGAACTGACGCCGATTGAGGTGAGATGTGTGAATGACCTGTACAAGCGAGATCACGCCTGAGTCCATTTGACCACCAAAGAGAGCGAGAGAGTGGGATGATGGGGGGAGGGGGCATTAGTATATGTAATTCACACGAATAATTTAAATTCAGTTGACAAATAGATAGGGAAGGAAGAAATATATCAGTTAAGGTTTCATTGAAGCCATTGAACCAAATGTCCCAGTATAGTGTATACAGACGGTTTGTAAGATGGAGACATGGATACATAGTTGAAGCTGCCATTGCAACACTCCATGACACCATTTCGTAAGGAGGGGGAATGTTGCATTATTGCCGGGAAATTTAATTCTAATTGAAAATTGAAAAAAACTTCGAACTTTTATGCAAAATTACAGCTAGGACTTTGCTGAAAATTCTACACAAAAATCATCTTTTCGGATTCCATTTTCATATTAAAATCCCTACAGAATGTTAAATCTGACAACCCGTTAATAAGTAGCCCATACATTACACAAACATGATGTTTTCAAAGAATCTGTAAAGTATTATGTTGGCAGCTTAGTCACAGTTTTTTAAGATTAAAGCTCAGATAAAGTAGTCAAGGGTCACTCTAAGTAGTCAAGGGTCACCCTAAGGTCACTCGTCTCTGAATTGGAGACTTCATACACTGATCTCAGTATTGTACAAATTAATATGGTCGTCATACGTTGTGAATATATATGTAATGAAACTCCACAAGCAAACTTTGGTACAGCAAACCCCCCCGTACGGGAGAGTTGCGTCCCATAACAGCAAAGGTACACAACCCCCGGCCCGCGAACGTGTTAAGTCCGGACTTTGGCCTAGATGTTCGCACTGTTCTCTTATTAATGAAAGTACTTCTTTCAGTAGTAGTAATACAAAAGAAACGTTTAATATGCATTGTGATACTAATTGTGCAACATCAAACGTTATTTATTTGATCACATACAAAAAAGGTGACGTCCAATATATTGGACAAACTAGTCAACAAATATCTAAACGTATGAACCAACATAGATCAGACATAAAAAATTATATCGATAAATCTTTTTCATCTCATGTTGCCGTACACTTTAACAATAGTTCTCATACTTTGCAAGATTTTTCCTTTCAACCTATTGTTATAGCTGAATCTGAAATGGAACGTTTGCTAAAAGAAACCTACTGGATTCACAGTCTTAATACAGTATATCCAAAAGGTCTAAATTCCAAAGCACTTTACGACCTTCATTAATGTAATATATATATATATATATATATATATATATATATATATATATATATATATATATATATATATATATATATATATATATATATATATATATATATAAATATATATTTAAATATATATTTATATACATTAATTAATTTGCATCATACATATTAAAAGTAAAATTAAAACTGTTTATCTCTATTCATAAATTATATATATATATATATATATATATATATATATATATATATATATATATATATATATATGTGTGTGTGTGTGTGTGTGTGTGTGTGTGTGTGTGTGTTCCATTTGTAATATTTTAACATTTCAGGGAGCCAAGACGTAGGACTAGTTGAATGGGCATATCAAAGGCAGATAAATTATTATGGATAATAACTTCCTAATTTGAGTATAATGACTGTGATGAGACCGTTCAAGGTATGGAGACATACATGTGTCTACGATCATTCAGTTTCTGTGTGTGTGTGTGTGTGTGTGTGTGTGTGTGTGTGTGTGTGTGTGTGTGATTTCAATTTTTAAGGTGACTTTACAATTTTCCTGATATTGCTACGATGTCTGTGGAAGTTCATTTGGACGTCAAGCCGCAGACTCGTAGCATCATGTCCCACGCAGTCACATTTTCTTGTCCTAATATTAACCTCTTAATGCTGAGCGCCAAGCGAGGCAGCTGATATTACCATTGCTAATGTTAATGCCATTTTTATAAGTATTTGGTATGACTCGGCAGGGATTTGAAACCAACATCTCTCGCATCCAAGGCGGACGCTCTAACCATTTAGGAGTCACGTGTTTGAATATTTTTTATATCAAACAACTTTTTTGAACGATACCATTCGAACCAATATCACATAATACATTAAAAACACATAAAGTTAAAGAAAGCTCTCAATTAGGTACCAATGTAACATTTTAACTTGTCTTTTATAGGAAACTTTCTTAGTGTTCTTTGTTATCATAGACATCCGTGCCAACTGTTATATGCAACAATGGAAATTTTGTCAAATTATTAATAACAGAGGAAATTACGTGTATAAAAAGTGCATAATTTGAATATAAGTAATGGTGAATATAATTTGTATTAAAAAAAACAATTTTTTTGTCATTTAGTTGATCAAGGAGTTATTTGAAAAATAAGTGTACTTCAATTTTAATTTTTTAAAACTAGTAATATTCATTTGTAATACATGATATCGACCCCAAATATGTACAAAAGTAACGTGCATTATATTCCAACACCCTCACATTTATTTGTACTCCTTGCGGAATTTAAAAACGACAAGCATCACATATATAAAAAGTGCGCAAAACTAAAAGATTGTATTCATCAGTTTATAATTCTTACCCCGATTGTAGCCGGAGGGGAGGGGGGGGGGGAATGCCTAACAACTTAATCTTGTTTCAAACAAAATGGAGGCTCTCGATGCAAGCAAGCTGACGAGATTGCTCACTGTCCTTTTCTGGCTTCTATAATTGCTTATCTGAGTAAAACCTATGTCGTCTGCATACAATTTGGAATACCTAGTTTTAATATTTATAAAACAAATTTAACAAATAAAAAGGGCGGAGACCTTAAATACACGTGTTCAGAGAGATGCAGATCCAAAATGTAAGGAATTATTGAGATTATCAAATATAACGAACTACGTCACAAGCAGATTCAGATTCTCCCATTAAGATATGGCGACCTGGAGAGATACGTTTCAGTTCATATCGAGATAAAATGCGTTTCTTGTTTCAAAATGTGTCAAATTGTCGAATGTTTCTTCTCATATAGGAAAATAACAGATATTCATCTTGAGTCTCAACTCCAAAGTTGGTAATAAAACTGTATTTCAGAAGAAATCTGCACAAATCTATTAAGGATAGGCCAATAAATTACTAATGAGCAGCATTACTTGTACAGCTTCACTTTCTTCTTCAGGAGTTATAAGGACAGATTATTTACGGAGAACGGGTGACAAGCTTATATAATACAATTACAAAAGATGTACAAAGTCGCTAGATTGTGCAATTTTCTAATATCAGATTTTATAAGATTATACAGTCTTATAATATAAAATTTTAAATTTATGAACATATTCATTATTATGGTGAGAAATACAAGTGTAAAAACGGTAGATTATGAAATTGCACAATACGTTTTTTAATTTATTTTTGTAAGTTTTCTACAAATAATAAAGAAAATTATAAAATATTAGTTCCATTGAAATGGTCTAGGTAGATGAAGCAGTAAAGAAATGCCAGGCCGCATTACATCAAAAGACAAAGAAAGTTGTCGTCGCTGGGGAATAGAGAAATGACCAAAGGAGCGTAGGCAGAATACTCAGCGAATCCAAACCAGTCTTTGAGTGAGCGTATGTTTCAGATACTATATATATATATATATAGTATCTAGACTGTAAATCCAATATATTTCTTTTAGCAGACGTTCCATTTCCGAATTAACAATATTAACTGCATCAAATCAAAAATCTTATCAATTATGAAATGACTGGTTGATAAAGTTTTCTTTTTATGTCTACATTGTGTTTGTTCACGCTTTTATCAAATAAATAACAGTCGATTTTGCAAAATTTTAGTATCATTGCTATTGAAGTGAGTACTTTGATGAAAGAACATTGCTACTATCTGAGTACTTTGATGAAAGAACAGTGCTACTATCTGAGTACTTTGATGAAAGAACAGTGCTACTAACTGAGTACTTTAATGAAAGAACATTGCTACTATCTGAGTACTTTGATGAAAGAACATTGCTACTATCTAAGTACTTTGATGAAAGAACAGTGCTACTATCTGGGTCTATTATATTTAGCTGTGACTTTTAAACATTAACAGTCTAAATTCATTTAGCATTGAATTATGCTACAATTGCGAAATCTTATGTTAGAATCAACATTCCCTGCTCTTTACTTTTTAAAAAAGATGCATCCTTATATTTCATATGTACATTCTATTATTACTTGTTGTTATGTACAAATGTTAAATTCTTCCATTCATATTTGTTTAATCAATGTATTCCTTTTGGAATACATTTGAGCATATACTTACAAGACAACGTAGTGAATTTTTACTTTTTTCCCCTTTCTTTAATTACATTCTTCCTGTTACTTCAGCTCCTAGCAAATATTCTTCTTTTTTTATGCCAGTATAAAAACTTTATCGTGTGTACTGGCTACTAAGCCTAATACTTGTCTGACCTATACCAAGCAGTACCATCACTTCATGTACAAATAATGGGCTAAAAATACCTTTAACAACACACCTTGCAAGAAAATATTCCATGCAACACATAAACTAGATTCCCTCCTTAACCCACTTTTCATGCATATTTACATCAATGGCAAATATTGCTACATGTCATTACTCTAGCGTCCTCTCTGGTATTATAGTATTCTTTGTTTACCCGAGTATTGTACATGTATTTTAATTTGAGGACCAGTCGTGACATTCCCTTACTGGTAGATCTGTAAGAATAATTCTCTTACCGTTTCGAACTGGAATATATTGCAATAAATATTCAGTATGCTCAAAAATTATTCAAATATTTAATAAATATGTCAATTAAAAAATATAAATCCTTGCCAAACCAATGATGAAACAGAATATAGAGAATAAAGAATATGTATTTCGTTAAGTTCACCGCGTAGGAATGTTCTTAAGTTATATACAACCGGTAAATTCTACTCTGATGAGTGTTTGACCCAGCTAAATTAAAAATGGCGATTTGAACTTGAAACAGGTAAATTACAGGTGATCTTTTGTAAAGTTTCACTATATTCACTTTTAATAGTTTTTATGTGATTACATTTGTGTGTCAGACTTAGAAAACAATGTTCTTTCACTTGTATTACCCTATTCGATGTCCTGAGACGACTTGGCACATTTGTCGCATAAATCTACCTGTGCCTAAATCGAGGTCACGCCATTAGAGTAAACAAAATATAACAGGAATGTCTGAAAACAGCATACCTTTATTTTAGTGGCAAACATATTCATATACGATTGATAACCAAAAGGTTTATTAATTTAACCTGTTTTCATAGAATCAACATTGGTTAGATGTAATACAATTCTTTTGTCAGGGCTGTAGTGTAAACCTTAATCAAATTAGCTTTGAAATATCACTTGACAGTAAACGTAATCAGATATTCCATAATGGATTAGAACTGATACACACCAACATCTGGTTTATTTTATACATTTACTAGAGTTTATGTTCCATGTGGATTAAGGGCAGTCTTTACCCCTTTCCTACTATCTAGTTGTATTGTATTAAATAGTATATAATGCCATCTGCAGTTATTCTTCAATAACAAATAACATTACAGGCTTTTGTAATCGCTGTTTAAGAACTTCAGGTGATACTAGCGTTTAATAAGCAAATCATGTGCAGTTATTTGGTGTGGCCTATTAACCTGATTCTAATAAATACTAGTTTGTCTCGAGTCCATGTTATAATATAATTTATTGTAATATACAGATGTTAATCACATCCTAGCAATTGTTAATGAACAATTCAGTACAGGCATTTATTTGGGTGATGGTACTTTGATTTTGAAGAAATGGCTAAAAAATGATGGGTAACATTGATCTATAATTATCATTCAATTAACTGTCTTTCAACTCATGTATGTGAAACAATAATTTAAAAGAATCAGATTCCATACAGTTTTGTATATTAACTTTCATGCATTGTACAGCAAAGTCAGTATTCACTGAAAGAGAGATGTCACTGTCACTTTTGAGATGTGAATTTTGTATTTAAAAAAAGTGAAAAATTGAACATAAGCTGTTTTTATGCACACACTAATCGCAGATAAAATGCTTTTTTCTGTCTTTAACAGCCATAACAGTTTGTCCCCCCAGAAGGTAGAATTGCCTAAATTGGTCATAAACATTTTTTGATGAGAACAATGGCACAGTTGTGAAAATATTTTGTTAACAATTATAATGAAACAAAAACCCAAACATTATGATGATCCCCAAAATGAATGGTGGAATATATTCAAATTCTCTGTTCATGTCTTTGAGTGTATGAAATCAGTCATGGTAAGTCTTCTTGACCATTGTAAAGAGGTAATTTAGTTTTCCAAATTGACGAGCCTAGAGTTTAAATTTTAACCACTTAATTTTTTGGTATAATTGTAATGAACATTAAGCAGATCGGTTTGTACAGGTCTCAGGTTGACATGCACATATCATGGTGGTCAAGAAACTCTCTTGATTTCTTTTACTTTCTTTAGCTTGTTTTATTTTTTCTAAAATCATCTTTTTTTTACAATGGTGGCATTTTTTTTTGGTGACACATCATGCTGTTGTAAGCATAAGATGCCTAATTCAAGAATGAAATTCCCGAGTTGTATCTAGTCCGTATTTGACAGAAATTATAAATGGGCATATATTTCATCAATGATATCAACTGTTTCTCTTTTTTAGGTTCAAGGAAAATGGATATCTTGAAGTGTGTTGGCGTTTTCGTGTTGTATTTAGCATGTGTATATGCAGGTATGAAAATAGTTTACGAATTTTAGAAATAAATAAGGATTTGAATCAGTTATATCTGATCTAAATAACCTCTGAGCTGGTCAAATAAATGATTCCCCAGATATGTACTAATAGTGACAGACAATTTGGGTCTAACCTCAACTATTCATAAATTATGCAATTGGTGTAGACAAAATCTGTGGACATGTTTGACTCTTATTGCTGGTATATCTTGTGGCTGTTAAAGTCATTTGAAGGGGCCTTTCAGCAGCATGTAGAGAACATTTTGAGATCAAATCCTACATTTGTAAATCCATGAGAAATGATTGTGTTTAGTGTTATTATAAACTATGCAGTCTTTGAACATGTTGAACTAGCCTGGTGTATTGATTTGATGCACCGATTTCTTTCCTGACAAGATTAAAATGTATAGGGCATAAGGCTATTATTGACTAGTTGGAAAAGGCTGCACTTGCCAACTCTGCGTCAGGTAATACAGAACTATAGAAATCAATGTGTTTTAATATTTATATTGTTGATAAATATTGACTGCATTGTGTGGTGACAATTGTAAACATCTAGAACTATTTTCAAGGTGCACAGCTCCTACTGCAGTGACTGAAAATAGCTGATGACAAGAGAGAGTGCAGTTGCAAATATGATAAAGAAAAGAGAATAAGAAGTACCAGAAATATTAGGCAAAAAAAACAACTTAAGTATGACCCTGGAAAGGCTGTAATGTTGTGCACTTCTTGTACTCAGAATTTGTAGATATATGAAAATGAATGGGATATTTAAATTGCTCAATTCATCTCTGGAATAACACAGTGCAAGATTCCATCACATTGACAGGTAGTTTAAATCAAAACAAAGATTGTAATTATCCAGCAGATTGGGCTGTACCATATATACATGTTTAAAAGTCAAGTCAAAATGCAAACAACAAAGATCTTGATCTGCCATAGTGTAATGCACTGGCAGATCTGGGTCTGTACAGTTTGCAGTTGGTCTTATCTTATAGTACTGGTATGTTGCTTCTTATATTGATTGGTCCTTGCATAGGATATAGACCCATTTTTGCCTTTGCATTGCAGCTTGTCATGGCGATCTGGGTCTATATTCTCAGCAGTTTGATCTGATTGATACATTAGAATAGATGGTTCGTAGTATTGCCTCTTTTCTGGCAGTTCTGCATTATCTGCAGTGGTTGATTAGTCCCAAGATTGATCGTCTTGCTTTAAATGATGTATGTTGGAACTTTTGTATGTTGCAGGGCAAGTGAATATTCCACCTCTGTATGTGTATTCAAGTTGTATTCAGCTGCTTAGATCTGTATCTGCCCACACATTTTGTGACAGCAGATCTGGATGTATGCAGTTTGCATTTGGATCAATCTGATAAGCAGGTATATATGGTAATCATGTTCCACTTCCCGTTGCAGTAAATCGACCTCCTAGCGTGTTTATGCAGCCACCCAATGATGTATATTATAAGCCAGGAGAGACTGTAGAACTTCCATGCATTGCTGATGGAATTCCAAAACCAATGTATGTACACTTAATCTTTTTGAGTATTTATATGCCTAAGTAAGAATGTGGAAGGGGTATTAAGTATTTTTCTTATGTATCAGTCCATAATTGTGTCCACAAAACTGTGGTACTGTCTTAACTTGCATATAAGTTGAATTCTGTAAATAATATAGACAATGATCTGTGATTATTAGCATGGTGTCTTGATAGTTTTAGAAATCAGAAGCAAACAGAACAATATTATGAACATTGCATTCATAATATCATCTAAGACAATTGATGTAAAAGATGAAAGTTTGTACATTTGTTCTCAGGAATTGTACTTGGGTGAAGCAACCAACAAACTTCTAGAGAAGATGAATTCTGAAGCACAATTACAGACAAGAATGCAATGTAGGGCATTTCTGATCAAATCACTGTCATACATGAGTAATGCTATCAGTACTTTCAATACCGCACAGCAACAGCAATGCTGAGAGAGCATTCTCAGTGGTCAGAAAAAACAGCTAGTCATAGAGCCAGCCTGTTAGCATCAACCCTGGAAACTATTCTTGTTAGCAGATTTGACATCCAAGGACAAATAAATGATGTACTTTTGCAGAAATGCAAATCTGCAACATACTGAAACTTTATTCTTGTACCTCCTGATTTTTTACCCGGCCTCCTTATTTTTAATGGTGATTTTCCTGATTTTGATTTCTTCAATGTTGGCTGGTCTGATATTTGATCATGTGGTACATAAAGAAATGTTAATTTCTTGCATTTTTTGTAGCACAAGATATCATAATTCTGATGTCAAATTACCCCTACCCTATTTATTTTCTTTTATTCCAAGTTCTTAATTTAGAGTATAGCTAAAGATTTCTCATATAGCCTTTATCTTGTCCCTCCTCCACCTACTTATCTAAACATCCTTTTGTTTGATGGGCAAATATATTTTTTTCCTTCAAGATGCTTATTTCATATGATAGCAAAATAATATATATGTATGTTTGTGACGGTTACACCAGTGGATAAAAGGCTTTGACAGTACAGTCCTACCCGTTAATCTCGACATCCTCGGGACCGAGGAAATATTGTCGAGATAAGCGGATGTCGAGATAAGTGTTGGGGGGGGGGGGTCTGCAAAAAAAAAAAATGAAAGTTAAATTCTTCAGTAAGGGGTAACCGGTCATCAGTATTTAAACTTTGAAAAAAAAAAACAATGTAAATTTTTAGTATGTGGGGACAAAACTAGAGTGAAAAACACTTGTATATTGACAAATAACATTTTGGTTACCTTTGTGTAATAAAGTCCACAATAAAATATTGCATCGGTCAAATCCTGATATGAAAAACATGCGAGATTCAATGTCAGCATTAGCACGTGTTTGTCTAGTTGTTAGTTGCATGCTTCAAGTACATGTACTTAAATCAGCCTAGATATCGGTCAGTCTGTTCCCATGGTATTGAGGGTACCAAGGGGATAGGGCTATTCACATGGAAATGAAAAACTGTCAACAGTACATGTATTCTCCACAAATACTTTTGTATCCGATGTTATGACGAACATTAAAGCGACTGCACCAACCACTTGTTGCAGCGAAGTTCTCCACACTAAGCTTTTTCGATGATGCCTAATTGAACCGTGAACCGTTTAGATGCTTCCTCCACGTCTTCAAATGTACCAGTCTTGCTTCTTAGGGGAGCGCAATTACCTTCAACTTAGTCTTTCTTTATAGACTCTGCAGCTTTCATCCTTCCTGGACGTGTTAATTTTAAATGAAAAATTTCACAGACCTCTTTGCGAGATGTTCATCCCTTAACTTCATTAACAGCCAGATATTTAGTTTCCAAAGACTGTAAATTTAATTTGCGTTTTACCCTTCTGTCGGTAGGCATCGTAAATGTAAATAAAATTAAAAACGAAACTTTCACAGCGAAAATCACCGATCACTTTCAAAGGTCTCGGAAACGTGTAATCCGTATTTTCATGCAATTTTTACATATGGGATTCAGAAAATAACGTATGCAGGAGTCCTCTGTACGCATCAATTTCCTGGACGGCAAATTTAAGGGCTTGCTAGCCCTGCCTCTATCACCTGTTGATTGGGAAATTGTGTACATCAAATGATCCTTTTCGCTGTGCTGATGATATATTTACAATCAGAAAATTCAGTGTTTGAAAGACCCACAGATGTACATGCTGTCATTGTAAGAGTACATTTGAATAACATGATTCACAAGCTAGGCGGCAAGATCAAAGACTTAACTAGCTGCAGAGTGGTGAGAAAACGTGCTGCTATGGGTTTGTTTGTTTTTTTCATCCGACCGCGACATTAAAGCCTGGCGGCAAGATCAACTAATTGTTGAACAAAGTATTGGTCTTAACTGGCAGCTTGTCGAGATAAACGTTTTGAAAACAAAGGATTTGTTCAAGCTGGGACCAAGGGCTTCTGTCGACATATACGTTTTTCTTTTATCTCGACGTCGACATAGGCATGACAATTTGATAGTAATAGTAGACCATGGGACCGGGACTTTGCTTTTTTGTCGACATAGGCGGCTTGTCGAGATAAGCGATGTCGATATAAACGGGTAGGACTGTACTAGAAATGTTTGTTTGCTTTGGCATTACTAGAAATGTGTTACTTGACATTACTTGAAATTTGTGTTGGGGAGAAGAAATATGTAGCTTTGTAGCAAGCAGTACTGAATAATGTTTCTACTTCAGTAAAATATTTTAAAAACTGTTGCCTATTTCTTAGATATTTTATTAATTTAGGCCAAAATATATCTTTGGGGAATTAATATGCCAAATGCAGGAGACATGGAATTAATATGCCTAATGAAGGAGACATTATTTTAGATCTGTGTTGTATGATGGAAAATCGGTATTTTCTTGTATGAATTGTTGTATTTTTGACTTGTCAAGACTGAAGGATTGACAATAAATATAAATAAATACTTCAAATAAATTGATAACAAGCTATAAGGACATACTAAAATATGGATTTTATTGAGGAATTGTGTTTGTCTTTTTAGCTACAAATGGCAGTTTAACGGGCTGGTTTTCAACCCTAGCGGTCAAGATGACAGAGTGGTGCAGCTACCAAATCAGGGTACCATTGTATTCAATAGACCTGAAGATAAGGATGAAGGCATTTACCAATGCTTCGCTATCAATAATTATGGAACCTCTATCAGTATCAAAGTCAATCTAAGGGTGGCCAAACTGGGACAGTTTGCCCCTGAGCCAAGAAGGGTAATTTCAAAAAGATGTATTTCCACACTTATTGTATTCCTGTAGACAATAGAACAATAATCCCAAATCATAAATTTTTTTTTGTTTAGTATGGTCCGCCATTAAAAAGTGGCTCAATAAAACTTTGGTCCCACATTATAAGACTGTATTGTATAGTTCCACATTATAAAGTACCTCAATAAAACTTTGGTCCCACATCATGAAGTGCGTCAGATTAGTATGATCCCATGTTATAAAACGCTTGGTCGCACATTTTAAACTACTTCAGTAAATGAAAGTCCCACATATGTTGCCTCCGTAAAGTTTGGACCCACATACATTGCCTCAGTAAATGCATGGTTCCACATTATAAAGTGCCTCAATAAATCTTGGTCCCACATTATAAACAACTTCAGTAAATGGCGGTCTTACATTATAACGTGCCTTAGTTAAGCATGGTCCCACATGATACATTGCTTCAATAAATGCATGGTTTCATATAATAAAGTGACTCACTAGAGCATGGTTCCACATTATAAAATGCCTCAATAAAGCATAGTCCCACAATTATACATTGACTCGGTAAAAACATGGTCCCACATAAATTACATCAGTAAAACATGACCATATAAAGTATCTCAGTTAACCATGTTGCCACATTGTACATTGCCACAGTAAAAGCATTGTTCTACATTATAAAGTGCCACTGTAAAGGATGGTTACACATTATATTGTACAAAAATGTGCCTTGAATGTACGTAGGAAACAATCGTCAACAAATTTTGCAATTTACTGTCATTTGAAAGTAAGTTTAAATCAACTTCCTCATTAAATTTATTGCAACAGTGTGTCTCATTATCATAGGCTGAATGCAACAGCTTCAGGGGGTGTCCAGTTTTGCTGTCTGTCTACATATACTTATGTGTGTGTGACCATCCCAAAATTCATTTTATTGGGATAGCACAAAATCTGTGAAACTTGGAGATAAAATATGATATCCTTTATTGTGAAAAAAGTAGTGCCTGATTAATTTATCGAACAATTGCAGTTGTTTTTAAATTTAATAGCCCACCATATTATCAGCATGCCTGAGGTGCTTGGTGTTAATGTTGATTTTGTTTTACAACTACAACATGTTATCAGAACCTATTTAAAGAATGCCTTTTTCAAGTTTGTTAGTTACTGTTGAGTTTCTTAGTATTTGAAGATCGAAAAAAATAATCCTGTTTAGATGTACAGGCTATACACATGGTTGCATAAAAGAGTGTTTCATGACGTGCATCTCCTAGTATAAAATATAATCACAGTTGTTCTAAGGATATTTTACCAAAATATTTTAGGCATATTCATTCTAATAATTAATAATGGCTTCTGCACAGTAAATTAATTAAGAGCACATACCTTGACCATTGGTTACTACCGTATTTTTGCGTATAAAAGACGTGTCTTATTAAAAAATTTACGTACCCCGCACCCAGGGTGCATCTTATATTAATGGGCGTCTTATCTAAGTATCTTTTAACACGAACGAATGGTACAGTGTGTGATATTGAAGGACGATTATTAATAATTCAAGCCTTCAGTTTGATCGCTATCGTTGAAACGGCAAGGTTACTGTCACGTTGCGAACGCACCCAGTTGGCTAGATTTTCATCCAAGTTCGGCCATCTTGCCTTTCTACCTCTACAAGCTCGTTTCCTTGGATTCATCTTCTTAATCAACTCTTCCTCCAACCTCCAATCACGTACATTCTTCTCACTGCAGCTAAATTCTCTTCCTGCAGCTCTGTTGCCATGCTCCTTGGTAAACTTGATGACGTCTAATTTAAAGTTGGCCGTATATGATTTTCGCTTCAGCGTCGTGACAATTTTATAAATTATAAAAATGCTAAGCAAATTGATCACTCATTTATATATTACAAGAGACTGTTCCCACGTTTATATATGCTAACCGCATACATAAGGCGTTTATTGGTCTATGTACTAATCCCACCCGCTGAAGACTTGGCCTAGCGGATCAATGAAGCCGCCTTTACATCTGGCATTTATTGTTCTAGAATCTAGATACCAGGTACTAAACCCATCCGCTATTGGCCTTTGATCTCAACTAAAAATGGTAATGAAGCCTTGTTTACATCCGACTGGCGATGGAACATTGGACAAATTTTCATTTATGATAAAGAAAAGGTAACCACTGGAGATAAATTGCTCAGTTCGGCATATGGCTAGGCTGTGGGCGTCTTATTTAAAATATTTTTTACACAAATCGTCAAAACCCGCGCCTTATGTATGGGTGCGTCTTAAACACGCGAAAATACAATAATCTGCGAAGCCAGCCTTCCATAATAGTGTCTACATAAAAAACTATTAGATATAGTATGGGCATATTATTGAATGTATTGGACATATTTATGTTCACGCATTTTCTAACATTTTGGACAAGAATTTTGTTATATTAAACATCATTTAATGTAAACCAGTGAAATTTGGCTTGTTTATTTGTATTCCTATTTAAATAAACTGATTTGATTTTCAGTCCATTACATAAATAGTTCAATTTTTTTAAAGACATTTGTGAACTTTTTTTTATATTTTGCTTTATTGACAAAATCCACTTTGTAACAATTTAGTAAAAGCCACCTGATGTTGTCTAATGAAATTCAATTGTATGTTTGTATGCATATGCAGGGGGTCATAGGTATTTTAAAATGTGCTTTGAGCAATAAATTTGTATAATATAATGGAAATCCTAAAATACAATATATTTAATGGCATATGTATCAGATATTTAACTAGAATGGGTATATCATAGTTCACTAGAATAGCATATGTGTCAGATATTTCACTAGAAAGGTATACATGTTAGATATTTCACTAGAATGGTATACATGTTAGATATGTCACTAGAATGGCATGTCATATTTCCCTAAATGGTATATGTGTCAGGTATTTAACTAGAATGGTATGCATGTCATATTTCACTAGAATGGTGTATGTGTCAGATAGATCACTAGAATGGCATACATCTCAGATATTTAACTAGAATGGCACATGTGTCATATATTTAACTAGAATGGCATACATGTCATATATATCACTAGAACAGTTTGTCATATTTCACTGGAATAGTATGTCATATTTCACTAGAATAGCCTGTATCAGATATTTCACTAGAATGGCATGCAAGTTAAGATATTTCACTAGAAAAGCGTGTCAGATATTCCACTAGAATGGCACATTTGTCAGATATTCCACTAGAATGGCACATTTGTCAGATATTCCACTAGAATGGCATATGTGTCAGGTATTCCACTAGAACGACACGTTTGTCACATATTCCACTAGAATGGCACATTTGTCAGATATTCCACTAGAATGGCACATTTGTTAGATATTTCACTGGAATGGCATGTGTGTCAGATATTTCATTAGAATGGCACATTTGTCAGATATTCCACTAGAATGGCATATGTGTCAGATATTCCACTAGAATGGCACATTCATCACATATTCCACTAGAATGGCACGTTTGTCAGATATTCCACTAGAATGGCATGTGCGTCAGATATTATGGCACATTTGTCAGATATTCCACTAGAATAGCATGTGTGTCAGATATTTCACATTGATGGCATGTGTGTCAGATATTTCACTAGAATGGCACATGTGTCAGATATTCCACTAGAATGGCACATTTTTCAGATATTCCACTAGAATGGCATGTGTGTCAGATATTTCACTAGAATGGCACATTTGTCAGATATTCCACTAGAATGGCATGTGTGTCAGATATTTCACTAGAATGGCACATTTGTCAGATATTCCGCTAGAATGGCATGTGTGTCAGATATTTCACTAGAATGGCACATTTGTCAGATATTCCACTAGAATGGCTTGTGTGTCAGATATTCCACTAGAATGGCACATTTGTCAGATATTCCATTAGAATGGCATGTGTGTCAGATATTTCACTTGAATGGCATGTGTGTCAGATATTTCACTTGAATGGTATGTGTGTCAGATATTTCACTAGAATGGCATGTGTGTCAGATATTCCATTAGAATGGCATGTATGTCAGATATTCCACTAGAATGGCATGTGTGTCAGATATTCCACTAGAATGGCATGTGTGTCAGATATTTCACTAGAATGGCATGTGCATCAGATGTTTAACCGGAGTTGTGAGAAGAAACAGTATTATCATGTGTGTAAACACATAATTTTTTAAGAAAAGTTCAGGTTGGAAGAGAAAGAACAGACAAGAAAAAAGATTGTCATTAGGCAGAATAATACTGAGACCAATAATTTTACCTTCCTGATTATTAATCTTGATGTAAAAAATTCCAGTTTTTCAGCCTTACAGCTTGTTGGGGCAAGGACACTTAGTTTGTGTGATGAAGCTTCTGAATAATAATAATAATAATAATAATAATAATAATAATAATAATAATCTCATGCTTTTCAGATTTTTAGAGCACAAGCTGGGACGGCCTTAACTTTAAATTGTGTGCCACCCCTGAGTTACCCCAAAGCAGATGTTTATTGGGTTGTTAAGGAAACTGATGGACGATGGACAGCAATTAATTATGATAGCAGAATGTCCATGGATATAGAAGGTAGATCAGAGTACTGGTTTTGCACATCAATGGTTTTGAGCTGAGCTGCATTCAGCAAGACTATAAACTGCATTAGGCATTTTTATTTATGAAGTTTGTCATATCACCATCAGTGGTTTTATTCAGTTTAAAGTTTAATTACAAATTTGGAAACTATTTCATTTTAGTGTGATTTTGAGAAGCAGCCATATCCCTTCTTTTTAGGCATTTTCATCATGGAAGTTACAAAGATTGTAACATACATACAAAGAATTTATAAAATTTTGATTCATTGTTATTCATCACTCGAGATAAATACATACGGCCTCTAATAGTTAAGCCCAGATATATAAGTTCAAGTGGAAAAATTAAATAAGTCATAGCTCTGGATTTCTCGACATGGCAAAGTTTGTTTGTTTTTGTTTTTTATGGTTTAACGCCATTTTTCAGCACAATATATAGGCTATACATGGCGGCCAGTATTAGTGGTGGAGGAAGAAACCGGAAAAACCCCGGAAAGAACCACCGACCCACGAGAAGCTACTGGCAAGCTTTCTCACTTAACTACATTAGCCGAATCTTAGACTCGAACCCACGCAGACAGAGGTGAGATGGCAGTGGTCCGTAACGGACAGCGCTTTAGACCACTCGGCCACTCGGGGCCCCCTGACATGGCAAAGTACCAGTGTATTTTACAACATGTTCCGCAAAGCCCACCCATTGTTATATTTAGTGTATTATAACCCAGAAATTGTAATTATTATGGTGTGCTACTACAATGACTGCATGCATAAAGTTTGGTCAAACAGTATTTAACTCATTCGGCTTTGATACCGTCAATGCTCATAATCCAGTTTCTGCGTTAAACTGTCGATCCAGTAATATCTCAAAGTTTCTTGACTGCATTAAATGGCCGATCTTGTCTTTGCTTGATTTGAATGTGTGGTAGATACAATGTCTCTGATTGGTTACAAATGGGGCTTTTCCAAGAATCAGACCAATATTAACTAATCAGAAATGATTTTACTTTCCTTTGTGCAAATTTGAATTGTTCAGAAACCAAGGGTTACTAATTGAGAGCAGTTTCACTACACGTGTTCTGTTCTTGAAAAATCTTAAATGATGGCGGATATATAAGATTTGATGTAGGTGAGAGCGAAAATAAGGAGTTTTTCGGGTTTGATCTCGAAAATATTGAAGAACCAGAGGACAGATATGTTCAGCAGTTGGATAATTTGCGAGATTTAGAATCAGACATTGAAATTTCTGAGATTGAATTGTCAGAAGAAGAAGATGCTGATAGCGATGATGATAAAGTTCTTGCTGATCTAGCAGATTGTAGCAATCATGTTAATTTCGTAAATAGTGTATAAAAAAGTTGTGAAAGACTTGGACAGAGAGAAGAAAAATACATCACTGTGTAGACAAATTCATCTGGAATAATTGGTGAAAACTTCATCGATTTTTATTGGATATAAGAAGAAAAATTAAGGTAAGAGTGAATGCATGTGCATGATATTTACAAAATTGTCTAAACAGGTAATACTATACAGGGCACACACAGCTAGACACAGCTTTGTGGTGCTGCAGCGGCAGAGCAGCAATATAGCTTTAACAGTGATGTTTCTAAATGAGTTAAGAATTTCTGTGTAATTGCAGTTACTACAGGCATGATCTTGGACCCCTTTTTTCTCAGGTATTTGAAAAAAGGGGGACAAAACGTACATCTCTTAAATATGATTAAATTGAATGCCCTCTGGTTCTGGAGAAAATTGAGCAATGGACAGACAGATAAATGTTATAACAATATTCCTGTTTCATGGGAATAATGAAACCGAGTGATGATTTCAGTAATTAATACTGTACTTTTCCTTTTTTCAGGGAGGCTGCGCATTACAAATGTAATACCTGCTGATCGCAGAGATGGAAAAGCATATACATGCATGGCTATAAACTACTTTATGAGAGATAATGCCATTGGTCCAGAGAATGTTATAGAAGTCATTGGGAGTAAGTAAAGGTTCCAGATTTCATTGTTATTAATATTGGGATGAAATGTTCGCAATGCAGCTTAAGTTGAACTAGATTAGCAGTTAAAGAGACATAGGTATCAATCTTTTGATGTTGACCATACAACCATTATTGTGCTGCTGTGTCATTAAACACTAATTAGTTTCAGTGTTGTGTTATTTTGTCATCAAAGTGTGGTGATTTTATTGTGTCTTCAATGGCGTGGAGATTTAACTGTGTCATCCACAGTGTGGAGATTTGATTGTGTCCTTTACAGTGTGGAGATTTGACTGTGTCATCCAGTGTGGAGATTTGATTGTGTCCTTTACAGTGTATGGATATTTGACTGTATCATCCACAGTGTGGAGATTCGATTGTGTCATCCACTTGTGGAGATTTGATTGTGTCTTTTACAGTGTGAAGATTTGACTGTGTCCTTTACAGTGTGGAGATTTGACTGTGTCATCCACAGTGTGGAGATTCGATTGTGTCATCCAAAGTGTGGAGATTTAACTCTTGTCATCCACAGTGTGGAGATTTGATTGTGTCTTTCACGTGATGGAGATTGATTGCAGCATCCACAGTGTGGAGATTTGATGCCTCAGTTTTTTAATGTTAGATCAAAGTTAATCATACTTTTCTGATAAGGTTTGCAACTTAAGAGAAAATTTTTATTTGCATAACTTCTTTTGTCAAGATTGAGATGGAAAAAAACAAAATTCTAAATTTTGTCTTATAGCTTTTACATCAGCTGTTTAACCCAACCCTTTAACTACTACAGATGTTCTACAGCCTCTATCCAGCTGACTGTTACCATAGCAGCTGCTGATGCTACTAATGCTGGTTGCTAGGCTGAATACTAAAGGTGTCAGTGGGTACTGTTGCCTGTTCGTTCATAATTACATGTGTAATAAGATTAGCTATATTATATTTGTATAGTTTATGTAAAATGAATAAAACAAGCTGTTTCCAAGTTCAGAACAAAGGTTACAGTTCGAGTCCCGAGTTGTGTGACTTTGCTTCTGCACATCTATCCATGTTAGACCTTCATCTTCAGACATTAAATTTTCTGCATGCGTGACTATTTGGCTATATCATTTGAACAGTTTTCTCATTTTCTGCTTATGGTAACTGCACATGACACATTCCCCAGAAAACAGATGGGTTTCTTGAATTTGAACCCATGTGTTACAGATTCATTATAATTTGATACACACTTAAGTAGCAGACCAGTCTATATTGAGAAAAACATGGATCCAAATCAGTGCTCAAAATATCTGATAGTCTGACTCCAGGATCCCCTCTAATTATAGATTGAGCCCCTCCTTCCTGTATTGTAAGTAAGGTGCCAATTGGACTTGTTGAAAAATATCTCAATATGCTTGATGAAACTTTGATCATGTTGATGAAATGTGTAAATGTATTTTCACGATGTTGACATACCTACCATAACATGGTGCAATCTAAATCAGATCACCACTGTCCTACGTGAAATTGAGATCTGATTTTAATCAGATTGAAGCATGGTGTGTCATGCTAAAATTATGACTTGTATTCCCAACCCGCCTGATATGGTCGTGTTTCAAGAAAACACAATTTTCAGTAGTCTTCACACAAGAAAACCACCACCAATTTCAGTATTTGCTTACTACATGTAGCAAGTATAAACAGTAAAGAGTCCTGATTGGAGCTGAATTAAAATACCCCTTGGGCAGTTTAAATAGTGGCAATTAAAGGCAAAGTGGTCAGGTATAAACCACAGGTGCTTGTAAAAAGGAAATAATCTGAAGCACCGTAGAAAGTGATAAAATTACCTCAGATTATCCTCTGACCTGTTCTTACATAGGACCTTGGGGCCCTGAGTGGCCGAGTGGTCTAAAGCACTGTCCGTTACGGACCACTGCCATCTCACCCCTGTCTGCGTGTGTTCGAGTCTAAGATTCGGCAAATGTAGTTATGTGAGAAAGCTTGCCAGTAGCTTCTCGTGGGTCGGTGGTTCTTTCTGGGGTTTGTCTGGTTTCTTCCTCCACCATTAATACTGGCCGCCATGTATAGCCTATATTGTGCTGAAAAATGGCATTAAACCATAAAAAACAAACAAATAAACAAAACATAGGACCTTGTCTGTCATACTTTCTTTTGTAGTATGATAGACCGGGTCCAATGATTTGTTTCCTTCAAATTATTGCTTTTTTTCAACATCATGCTTAAGTTGATCACCTATGGTATAAACTACTATTTCACATATTACTTAATTGCCTGACAATAACTAGTGAGATGTAATTGAAGGCTGCAGTGGGTGAGCTCATTGTGCTAATTTACATAGGTAGGATCAGGATGTGAAACAACCCATTATAGATAATCAAAGAGATGCTAGATGCGTGTACATGAACAAAAGTTATTACACATTATTGCCTTGAATTAGAATGTTTAAGCCATATGTATTGTATTTTTGACAAGTTTGTGAACAATGGCAATGTTTCATTTCATTTGTGAAATAGTGTGCCAAGTGTAATTCATTTTTAAAGCTGATTTAGAAAGCATTTAGCTCTGAGTAAAGCCCCAAAAAAATAAATTTCAAAACTTTTGGTTGAATGAGTTTTCTTTTTGAAGAATGATACTTGCTTTACCTTTGAACCCTGTGTAATTTATATTTGAATTGTAGCTATTGCAATGTTGGGTGACAATATCAAAAAGGGGACATTTTGGTTATGTGGAAATTGGATACAAGGCTTTTGGAATTTCAGACAGGGCTTGTGAGTTTATTGAAGTCGCCAGCATGGGACCAATATCAAATAAAATGTTCTTTGAGCACTGCAAATATTAAGTGATGTGGGCTCTATCATTGTGACTCATGAATGTTATATGACGAAAAAATGTTAGAGGATAGGGATTTTGTAAAATGAATAACATGTTGCATCAGGAAAAGGACAAATCAATAGCGCTTTACCAAGTTTGAAAGATGAATTTGACAGTAATATAATACATCATTTAAAATTTGTGGATTTAACATTATGACCTTTCAGCGAAAATTAACCAATGTGATATAGACTAGTTAAAGCGAATTTGTCTGCATTCTTTTACTACTCCATATTGATTTAGCCAAATTGTGACAAGAATTTTAACATAGTGCAGATCCAGATAAGCAGCAGACATAAATATACGTTTTTTGTGCGTTTTTCTGTAATTATGGCATGTAAAAAATATATAGATTATTCTTTTTATGTTCAGATTGTGCTTTTTTGCCACTTATATTAGTAATAATTAAGATTATACCTTTCAAGGGGTTGACATGTATGAACTTACTACAACGCAGTACATGTTGACATTTAAGATAATTTCCCTTTGATCAGGTACCTGGGTAACCGTAGCTAAGATTGACGGGTACCTGGGTGGCTTTTTCTAAATTCTGACATCATTACTCACCACCAAGATGATCTAGAAGGTTATTTTTTGGTCTCTCTTAGGAGATCCGCTAGTAGAGCTAATCCAGTAAGCCTCCATGAGCAGCTTCATCAGGAGAGACTAAGGGGTGGGGGACAGGAATGATCCTGTCTTACACTAATATCACTCTCTGGATGATCATGTTATTACCCATTTCTTCTGTTAGGCCAGGTTTTGGAGGAGGAGGTTTGGATATTTGATAAAATGGTGAACAAAATCTACCACCGGCTATCCCAGACTTTTGTCCTAAGCCTTCTGGCACTGACAACAGATTCCCTCCAGTCTGGTGAGGCAACATCTCTTCCAGACTTTGTTTGTGCACTTGATGGTTCAGGAGGATGCTTGGAAACTTTCATGTGAAGAAGAGTTCACCTGGAAGCAGAATGGGTATTTTTTCCCCAAATCTCTGCTTTGGTCTTTGGCCTTCATCTCCAGCTGTTGGGTATCACTTCTAACATTATTTGCTGGTTCATGGGATTGCCTTCTATTTAAAGCCCATACTCTTGTGACAATTGCTTCGCATTCCATTTACCGATCTTTCTTTTCAGTGACCTCCTTAAATCTCTTGATAAAGGAATCATTGCATACAGAAGCATTTCAATATTTTCTAGAGGCTGTGGTGAAGATGTGTCATGCACTGCCCATGTTGATGTTCCTCTCTCTGGAGGTTCTTCACCTCTGCATGGATGTTACCTGTCATGGTCTGCACCTCTTGGTTTCTTCTAAAGGGAGAGGGATGGGACAGATGTATCATCTTAGTTTTTAAAGGTTCCTCAGGTGTTTCTGAAAACATGATTTCTTTGTGTTTTGTCATCACTATCTCACTATCAAGAAAGCCTACACATTCTTGCCAGGGGGGGGGGAAGCTTTTTTAGAGCTTAGAGCTTGTGCTATAACTTGGACCTATTTGAATCACTGCTGTTTAGATGACATTATGAAATCCACTTTCTGGCAATCTCTAATACCTTTGATCTTTGGCACATCTCAGTGAAGTCATGTTTTTGTTGGACCCTATCATGACGGGGCCCAACCAACCTACCATGTTACAATAGTGTACACCTACTGCAATGGCAAGTACACTAGTGTCTAATTTAGAATTTTTGAAGCTGTCAGCTTCCTCATAAGCAGTAAATTTAACAGTGTGATAGTAGCAGAAAATGTATGACTGCTATTTAAATGTAATTTTGTGGGTGTATAAAACTAAATTTAATTGTGCAATGCTTACCTGCTACTGTTGCAAAAGTTCCACTCTACATTGATGTCTTATACTTGAGGTCCAGTCAAAAGAGTATGGTGTTAAATATGTTGGCTAATGAGACTAAGAAGTCAGACTGGGATAAGTTTCTTTTAAATTCTGGGCCTCCAATAATAATTGGCAGAGGGAATAATTAGCTTTGACTGGGGACTTCAGTCGCATAAAAGGAAAGCAATGCGATTGTAGCAGGTAAGTATTACATAATTATATTTGGTTTTACCCCCACCCCAACCTATCTGCAAATTTTGTATGTAAATTTTTTTTTACTTGCCCATATGGCAGGTAGACAAGGAATTTTCAAGGCTCAGGTGGAATGATTAATTTTCAATTTATATACTTTGCTTATTTTCCTTTTTTTTTTCTTCTATTTTCCAGCATCAGAACAGAGAATAGCAGCCTATGAACTATGGACTTCCCCTTCAAACCAATTTTTCCTTGCTGGAACTGACCTGAAGATAAAGTGTATATTTGGTGGAAAGTAAGCTACCTTTATATCGTATTGTCTGCAATAGCAGACGGCAAGAGATCACAGATCATCAAAGCGCCCATTAGCCGATGTTCACTCTTACAAAATACACTATTTCCCTCCACTCCCTTAAATTCAAATGAGTTGATTAAACTTGATTATTAGTGAACAACTGATTTTCTAGTGCATGACTACATTTGTTATTTGCATGGTATGCTCTACCTAGAATAAAATTTGGTGAGGGGATGCAGCTACACCATTCTGCACTCTTGTTGTTACAAAGAAAAGTCTCTTTGACCTAATTTTCACACTGCAGTAACTTCACTCAGGTTATTTGTTAAAATTAATTTTGTTGGCATTGTTCATGGCAGAGGTATAAAACTTGTTGATTGAGTTTATGTTTGATAATACCAAACAATCTCAACAGAAAAGAATATTGGGACATATATTTTATGCCTAAAATTTAATTTTGACCTTAGAAACTTGAAAAAAGCCTTTAAAAAGTGAATGAAATCTAATTTTAAAAAAAAATGAAAAATATGGAAAAATGATGAATGGCTATACTCTGACACCATAAAAATGCTTTTTTTATGCGTGGTTTTTATTAGGCTAGCCTAGTGGTTTAGAAAGCACAGTAATTTCTTAGCACTTGCGGGTAATTTTTTTAATAATTAATTTTCACTTCATTTTCCTTTTAATATAGAAGCAAAAAACTTACTTTATGAAATGTTTAATGGTGTGCTCACTTTGAAGATAATCTTGTAACTAGTTTCTGTCTTTGACTGCAAAAAAAATAATTAAAACCTTGAAAAACCCTAAAAATATAACTGTCAAATTTTAGAATTTAATACCACTTATTACCCTTGGTTAAGTACTTTTGTGTAGCTCATTAACACAAACACCTGTAGAATATTTGTTGGTGGTCTATGTATTCCTACTTAGAATGGCTTTAACACAAACACCTGTAGAATGTTTGTTGGTGCTATATGTATTCCCTACTTAGAATGGCTTTAACACAAACACCTGTAGAATATTTGTTGGTGCTTTATGTATTCCCTACTTAGAAGGGCTTTATAACACAAACACCTGTAGAATATTTGTTGGTGCTATATGTATTCCCTACTTAGAAGGGCTTTATAACACAAACACCTGTAGAATATTTGTTGGTGCTTTATGTATTCCCTACTTAGAAGGGCTTTATAACACAAACACCTGTAGAATATTTGTTGGTGCTATATGTATTCCCTACTTAGAATGGTTTTAACACAAACACCTGTAGAATATTTGTTGGTGCTATATGTATTCCCTACTTAGAAGGGCTTTTTAACACAAACACCTGTAGAATATTTGTTGGTGCTTTATGTATTCCCTACTTAGAAGGGCTTTATAACACAAACACCTGTAGAATATTTGTTGGTGCTATATGTATTCCTTACTTAGAAGGGCCTTTATTTTACTTATGACCACATGTTCCTGTTGATTTTCTTTGCTTCTTGTGAAAATTTAACAAAAAACATTTAGATCTTAAAATTAGTAAGGTTACTTTAATGCATGAGGCTTTTCTTCCAGTCCAACACCAAAAGTTTACTGGTCCAAGGTAAATGGGACACTTCCTGATAGAGCTTCAATAAAAAGTTTTGGACAGGAGTTATGGATCACCAATGTACAGCTAACTGATCAAGGAAACTACGAGTGTGAGGGGATCAATCTGGAAACCACCCAAAGGGCAACCAAATCTATCTACATTACAGTGGAATGTAATAATAATTCTTCTTGTTCTTGTTCTTCTTCTTGTTCTTATTCTTCTTATTATTATTATTTGTATTATTATTATTATTATTATTATTATTATTATTATTATTATTATTATTACTGGTTACAGATCAGATGAGCTTATACATTTTATTATCTCTGGTGACTAGGTTTTGTCCTACACCATCTAAAATACATTAGGTTTGTACTTGCATGCTTCTTGCATTAGGTAGTTGTTTATGAATAAAAAATATTGCTGATCTGACCACTAACATGGCTACTTCAGTAGCAATCTAATGGTTATTTTGTGGCATCTTAATAATTTGTTGTTATATTAACATTGGTTTATCACTGCAATACTTCTAAAGTTACATAGTTGGTCTTAGTTGAAAATGGTGTACATATATGAGTTCCAGCATTGCCTTCACAATGATCATTTATTAAAGTTTTTGATAATTGCTCTAGATGATCGGACAGTTAGAATGACATGGAATTTTCACTCCTTTACTTCCTATGGTACCCCTTAAATGAAAATGGTGCCAATCGGACCTCCAGAATAGCTGCCATGATGGCTATTTTTACAGTCCCAGTTGTCTCTTCTCTTAAAAATGGATATTTGTCACAGAAAGATTACACATAAATGAAGTTTGTCCTAAATAAAAATAATGAAAATCTGACCATATTAAATATCTTGTAATTGCTACCATTTATATTTGACATGAAATTTTCTCCAAATGTTGTTGTTAAAATGCAATTAATCATAATGAAATGGTGTAAATCTGACATCCAGCAAGGCTTTCACAGATGCCATCTTAAAAATCTGTTAATGAAATGGTGCGAAAATGACATCCAGCAAGGTTTCCACAGTTGCGATCTTAAAAATCTGTTAATGACATGGTGCAGGCTTCCACAGTTGCCATCTTAAAAAAACATTTATCCATACTTGTATATGGATGGTCTTATTAATGAGCTGTTATGTTTTTAGGATATATTTAGTCAGTACTTGCTTCTAAATACCATGGCTTTCAAAAATAGATATGTATTTTGTTTTGAATTTTTACCCTGTATATCTATCTCATCACTGTTAAGAAAAAGTTTGATAACCAGTCATGCTTGACCTTGGACTCTAGTTCAAAGTCAGCTTCTTAGTCACCTGATCAGGATCATGTATTTATGATGGAATTTTTATCAAACATGACTGCTATTTTCCCGGAAGAATACATACCAGAATGCAGGTTAGACTATCAAAACTTGGGTCACTGATTTATTAAAGACTTGTAAATATAACATTTCAGGCAAATATTTACCTTGGTTTCATTCAAACTTGACGCTTTGTTTACATTGACAGCAATAGAGATGAGTTTAATGATTCATCCATGATATTTTAACTCTGGTATATTGAATATGTTTTATCATGTAATCGGTGCATTATGATCATTTTGATGTCTGTGTACATGTCCATTCATCCATCTGCCCTTACAGATGACCATACTCTAGATTAACCCTATTGTAAAAAAATTTTGGTCAGTTACACAAGTCCAGTTTGTAAATAATAATAATGAGGACTTTGTATAGCACCTAATCTTTTGAAGCTCTAAGCGCTTTACACCATCAATAATGATATGACTACACTACAGAAAAACAAATGACAAAAACAATGAAATTGGAAAACATAAAAACATTCAGAAAACATATAAGATACAAAACACAATTAGGTCTCTAAGTTATATGTCAGCAGTTAAAGAAAACTTTTATCAGGTACCTGTTACCCAGGTACCCAATCAAAGGGAAATTTAAAACCTAAACAAGCAATGATTTGTCTACAAATTTAAAATTAGCCCCAAGTAGCTGAGTGGTATAAAGCACTCTCCGTTACTGATCACTGCCATCTCACCTCTGTCTGCGTGGGATCGAGTCTCAGATTCAGCAATTGTGGGTATGTGAGAAAGCTTGCAAGTAGCTTCTTGTGGGTCGGTATTTCTTTCCATAGAATTTCCTGGGTTCTTCCTCCACCATTAATACTGGCCGCCATGTATAGCCTATCATGTGTTGAAAAATGGCGTTAAACCATACAACAACAACGGCAACAAATTTAAAAGCCCAATGAGCAATGATCTGTTTGTTTATACAGTAAGAGTACCCTGGTTCCAAAACTTCATGTTTACATGTCAACAAATTGTCATTTTCAGCACAACCATGACAATTAATACCCACAAAATAAATGCATTGACGATTTAACACCAATATGTGGGCAGCGATAAATAATACACAGCTTTCTCCTCATGCTGCTGTGCATGGGAGTTGTTTAAGTGACCTGTCTTATAAATGAGACAGCCTTTATTCAGAGAAGATTGTGTCTTGAAAGTGCTTTCAAACACAATGACAGTATTTTATTAACATAATATCATGTCATAATAATGTAACATGTCATAATAACATAAAATCATGTCATAATAATGTAAAATCATGTCATAATAATGTAAAATCATGTCATAATAATGTAAAATCATGTCACAATAATGTAAAATCATCTTACTATATTGGGTCTTATAATCCAAAAATCAGTAAAAGCAGGCTAAATTATATAGCTGTGATAAAATTTGATTGAATGAGTACATGACCTTTTCTTCATCATAAGGGGCCTACTTCATAAGAAGGGCAAGCTAATACTTATTAAGGGGTCAATTTGTGAGGGACCACTGTATATATATATACTAATATATATATATATATATATATATATATTAGTGAATTATTTAGCAGGTTTAATGAATTTTAAAGCTAATAAACACAGTTTAAGATTCCTGGAATTTTTTTTAACTGTTAGTGTTATTCGACTCACCTGGTACACATTGCTTTGTAAGATGTATGGGTGTAGCAAAAAATGCTTCATTGATCACTTTTACTTTTGAAAGTTGATCTGGTCAAACCTAATTGATCAAAAGTCAGAATGTTTTCTCCCTATCTCAGAATTTATCTGCAGGTGGAAGCAAAATTCAAAAAAGACATTTCTTCCTATCTTAAATTTATCTAAATATACTTTTTGCAGTCATTCAGACCAAAATTACATTATAAACTTCAAAGGATCTCACTTTGTAAACACAAAGGTGTGTCTCAGTCAGCCAATGAAAAGATGCCAATGCAGGAGGTGTGTCTCAGTCAGCCAGTGAAACTGTTTGGTTTGGTGTTTTTCAGCACTGCAACACAGGTAGGTTTAGTGGCTAAGAAATGAGTGAAGTGCTTTGCTAAGGACACATCACAGTAACTAACTGGAGATGATTCAGTGGTGGGATTCAGACCCACGCCCTTTCAGTTTTTTTTATGGTTTAATGCCATTTTTCAGCACAATGTAGGCTATACATGGCGGCCAGTATTATTGGTGGAGGAAGAACCCGGAAAATATCCGGAAAGAACCACCGACCCACGAGAAGCTACTGGCAAGCTTTCTCACATAACTAAATTTGCTGAATCTTAGACTCGAACACACGCAGCCAGAGGTGAGATGGCAGTGGTCCATAACGGACATCGCTTTAGACCACTCGGCCACTCGGGGCCCCACACCCTTTCAGTTATGAGTAGGCACATTAATTACAATGATGCACTACAATCAGGACGTCATCTGGTCATCATTATGACATGTTATGAAATTTCATGAGCCAATCATAAGTTTAAAAAATTATGATGGCCTTACTCTGTAATTTCAAGAAAAGCATTTCTTAAACCAACCCTTAATTTACAGATTTCTTACAGAGTCATGCTTGCGGTGTGACTGAATGACACTACCTCCGTTTACAAACTTAATGTGGTGCTGCATAGAATTTTAGCTGTATTGCATTATGTAATGTGCTGGCCTATTTTGATATAAAATACAAAGATATAGATAGTGAAATAATGTGATAGGATTAATAAAGTACATTTTTATATGTAATAAAAAAAACAGCTCATGACATATGGATTTTGTTATAAAATATGTTCATGAACTTTACTTTGCAGGGAATGGAAGCATGCTTTTTATATGCAAGTTTGCATTATCAGTTCAATGAGAGAAATTAGCTGTACCGTATATACTCGTTTACATGTAAAGTCCAACTACAAAAAACATTGACCATGATATGCTGTCACACAATGGGACATGTGATGGCAGATCTGGATTTGTGCAATTTGCAGTTAGACTCGACTTACAGGTGAGTATATATGGGTACATTCAATCTTGATGTAATTTACTTCCAGCTGCCCCAATATGGGTAAAAGAACCAAAGGATGCAGAGGTGGGTACTGGGGAGAGTGCAACATTTATTTGTACAGCCACAGGGATTCCTGCTCCTGAATACGCCTGGTACATTGATGGAATTCGATTGCAGGGTGAGTGTTTATGGTTATGTTTGGTACCTCATTGGTGTTCCATTGCTGGGTAAATGTTCATGATCACCCAACCCTTACATGTGTTTTAATTGATCATTGTTTATTTGTTGTGAACACCAGATATCATGTATACTTGCTTATAAGTTAGGTCCAGCTGCAAGTAACACAGACACTGATCTAATGACACACATTGCACTGGCAGATCATCATCTATGTTGATTATTCTGCTGATTAATTCAGACAGCTGCATAGACCTAGTGGTTGGAGGTCTGGGTCAGTGCAGTTTTCAGTTGGATCTGACTGAAATGCAGTATATACATGAGTCATTTGACACCCCTGCCCATCTCATTAGGAAACCAAGAGCCATTGGAAAGAAGCATATTTATTATTTTATACAAATTGCCTATAAGACAGAAATAAATTATTTATTTAGAATAACATGGACAGTAGTTTTCAACATATAGCCCCAAGCTGTCAGTTTATTTGGACAGCATTGTTTATGATGCATTGAATGAATTTAAACTATGCTTAGCCTACTGGAGTTAGATTTTTCATTTAATTTTGAAGTCCTTATACTTTATCAGTATTAGAACACTCAGATGGAGCCACATTATCAAAATCCATGCTGAATTTGTCTTGATCACAAAGGCATTTGATGCATACTTTTAGGCGTGAACAACATCTTCATGATTCTGACATGGGTATTGTTAAATTTTGTTTTCCATTGTTCGCAAAATATCTTGACTTGTTAATCTTTACCCTTTGACCATAAGCCTCACTGGAATTACCCTTAATTCATAGACAATGAATAAAAACCAAAAAAGTGAAAAAATGATTGTTGGAGTTGGATCTGGATATTTGCTTTTCTGGGGTTTGAATCGGATTCTGGTTTTCCTATTAGATTCACTGGAATTGGTCACACTGACTTTAGGAGTACCTCTGACACTTCAATATGCCAATGTTTTTCATGTTTGATTTGTGCTTTTCTCAAACGTTTGAAGTTGTTAGCATAAACAACATTAATACAGCCTGGATATTCATCAGTATTAGTGAACAGTTTCCTTTTACCAGATCTCAGATGGGTTCAAGATTTGTTATTCAGTGATATTTGCATCTCTGTCAAAAGTAATGATATCTGTTTTGAACTGGACTTTATGCATATAAATTGAAGATGTAACAATTAAAGAGATTTTTATTTCCTGGATTCCTACAGACATGAAATGTGTCAATTTCCATTTTACAAGATGTGTAATGAGATTTTCTTTCCAGGATTCCTACAGACTTGAAGTGTATCGACCTCAACTTTACAAGACAAATAATACTATATTTTTTTTCCTATGGATTCCTACAGACATGAAGTATATCAATTTTCACTCTTCAGCACAAACGTTTTTTTAATGTCAGTCATTTAACCTTTCTTTGAAGATATACTACAACTAGAAAAATATTGGACTATCTTTTTTAAAAAATGCAGTTTATGGGTTCTGTTCTTGTTTTGATTATTCTTAGCTTTGAAATTTTTTAGAACAAAGAAATAATTTTGCTATGTTATTTTCTTACTTTATAGATGTACGAGATCCAAGAATATTTGGCAATCAGCATTTTCAGAAGCCAAACAATAACAACATAACCTTTGTGAATCTGACATTGGATTATCATATGAATATACAGTGTAATGCCAGCAACAAACATGGCTATGTGTTTTCTGATGTCTACTTAAATGTTTTAGGTAGGCTTTTTATTCTGTTTCTTTGTGTGTGTGTGTGACATAATCTGGATGTTTTGCATCATGACATTTTCTACTTCCAAATTTTGTTATTGGTTTTTGACTTGCAATACATATATAACACAAATATGAATTTTTATATTTTAAATTTTTTATATGAATCTTTCAGAATTTAACAAATGTCTGACCTAGAAGAACTGAATACACTCATTAAAACACTTGATTTAAAAGTTTTTTTGTACCAAATTTCAGTCATTAAACACACATTGATTCAGTGTAATATTTTGGAACTTAACCAATATTGGAAATAATTGCTTGATATAGTGTCCTTGTATACTTCAGCTAAATGTCAAGTAAAAAGGCATGATGCACAAAATTATCAGATACTTTATTTGGGACAGAAAATGGTGATGTAGGACTCAGCTTCTGACTTCCAAAGACCCACAACTCTGTATACAAATATTCTTGACACATTTAAAAAAAAAAATTAAAACTGTATAAACAATACCAGATATTGGTAAAGAAGTTTCATGTATTACCACTATTTACAAAATTTGATGTATACTGTTTGTAAACAAAATACTTTTCATATGGATTTTGGTTTGAAGCAGATATATTGACAAGTCTTCCAGTTAATGAAACCATTCTTAGCTAAAGAAATATATTTACTTGAATCTTATTTTACGACATGCCAATAGAGAAAGAAAACGAAAGACCAGAGTAAAGGATTAACAAAGTCAGACAGTTACACTAAAACATTCAGATTTACAGACAAGAATCCTGGATACCATACATAAAGGATATCATACATAAAAGAATCCTGGATATTGTACATAAAAGAATCCTGAATATCATACATAAAGAATATCATACATAAAAGAATCCTGGATATCATGCATAAAAGAATCCTGGATATCATACATAAAAGATTCCTGAATATCATACATCAAGGATATCATACATAAAAGAATCCTGAATATCATACATAAAGGATATCATACATAAAAGAATCCTGGATATCATACATAAAAGATTCCTGAATATCATACATAAAGGATATCATACATAAAAGAATCCTGAATATCATACATAAAGGATATCATACATAAAAGAATCCTGGATATCATACATAAAAGATTGAATATCATACATAAAGGATATCATACATAAAGGAATCCTGAATATCATACATAAAGGGTATCATACATAAAAGAATCCTGGATATCATACATAAACGAATCCTGGATATCATACATAAAGGATATACATAAAGGAATCCTGGATATCATACATTAAGGAATGCTGGATATCAAACAAAAAATATTCCTGGATATTATACATGAAAGAATCCTGGATGGCATGTATACAAAAATCAATATTATACATAAAACAAATCCTGGATATCATAAACTTGATAGTATAGCAAATTTAAGGTGCAATTTATAAAAAGTTGGGGAAAAAAATTGGATGTAAAAAATTACTGCATATCAGTTTGGTATGTTTGTAACCTTATTCAAAAGAAAGAGTTTTTGAGTAAGAAATGAACTATCTTTCTTCATTTATAGCTGAGGCTCCTACAATAATTGAGCCACCACCACCCATGTTGAAGGTTGCAGAAGGAAAGACTGTTAACATTACATGTAAAACAAGTGGAAAACCAGATCCTCTCATCACTTGGTACCGAGGATCAAGTCTTATTACAGGCGGTCGATACACCATTCAGGACTCAGGGAGTCTTACAATAGAGGTCAGTAAATTACAGTGTACGAGTCCAAACTTGTACGATGCACAGTGTATTTTATAATATGCACATTGTATTTTTAAAGTAAAATAATATCATTCAGGGTTATTATGTTTGCCTCTATTAGTCCATTCATATGTATGTGTGCCGGCAGACTGAAGACAATGTTTTGGACTGAAATTTACAAAATCTGACTGAACATAATATAAATTGGTGGCACGCATTTTGTTTATAGATCTGAGTCTCTTGGACCCTGGGGAGGTGTCAGAAGGGTAAAATTATTAAAATGTGAATTTAATGCCAAAATATATTTATAAACATTTTGTATATGGAATAGACAGTCCAGGAAGTGATTTTTAATGCAGCTGACATTGGTCCATGGGTTTGTCTCTCTAACTCCAGTAACTTAGCCCCTGGCTTACAATATCAAAACTATTAAGATCCCCACCCTGTAATAATATATATATATATATTATATAATAATATAATAATATATATATATAATATATATATATATATATATATATATATATATATATATATATATATATATATATATTGGGCAAAGTCAACTTTTTGCAATTTGACAATTCTGTCTCGGTATATCCATAATGCCAATACATTGAACCCCTGGGTTTTAACTGGAAAATATGACATCCGAATATTATCTATCTCTCTTTGTATCTATTTATCAATGTTTGTATGTCTGTCTGACTCTCTGCATGCACTTAGTAGACATGTAAAGAAAAACTCAGATTGGGGTGATAGGTCTATCCTTACTCCCCAGGTCAGCCTGGTATCAGGATAATGTGACTGGTTGGGACATCATGCTACATGTCTGCAGCATGATGCCCCAGTGGTACACATCACTATAAACTGCCAGTCTGCAGACATCATAGTGATATGACTGAATTTTGTTTAAAGCTACGTTAAATCCAAATCACACACACACACACAGAGACACAGACACACACACACACACACACGCGCTTGAATATAGCATGATAGTGTCATAGTTCCCAAAATGTCATGTACATGAAAAAAATGTTCTTAAAAGTATGATAAGTTTACTATCATTTTGAACAAGTATGAATTCTAATAGATGATCATGGCATGGCTTCTTAAATTTCATATAAAAGTGACAAATAATAAAAAGTTTATTCAGTAATTATACTTGGCTTCACCAGTGTTACAAATAATGAATTTTATTTCACCATTTGAGTGACAAAATATAATGTCTGATGATTTTGTTGGCATTTTTGGATTTTTACACTTGTTTATGCAATCTTGGGGTTTGTTGTAGGGTTTAACGCCATTTTTTAGCACATGATAGGCTATACATGGCTGCCAGTATTTTTGGTGGAGGAAGAACCCGGGAAAACACCCGGAAAGAACCATGACCCACGAGATGCAACTGGCACGCTTTCTCACATAACTACATTAGCCGAAATTTAGACTCGAACCCATGCAGACAGGTGAGATGGCAGTGATCTGTAATGGAGAGCGCTTTAGACCACTCTGCCACTGGGGGCCCCCATCTTGGGTTTGTAATGGAGATATTCAAATATACCATGAAAGGAAGCTGCAGACATCTGGCATGAATACTGTAAGCTGTGATACATTCTAATAGCCATGCTATTGGACTGGCTACATTTTGACCAACCTTTGCAGGCAGGAACAAGAGCAACTACAATCAACCAAATAACATAATTTTGTTTTTTTAAAATGTACCCAGGATATATTGTTTGCTGAACCTTCATAGAAAACTTATTTCCTTTGTTCTGTATCAAAATAAAGCAAATGAAAAAACAGTCAGTCTCGGTCAGTGTTCTACAATAATTTGATGTTGCCACTATAATAACAGACAGACATTTGTTTGATCCTCCAAAGTTTTCCTTCAGTGGTGACTTCAATAATGCATGCAACCTTCATCAAAGCACGCTAAATACAATCTTCAATAAGGATAAATTACCATCATCAAATTAAGTCAGCACCAACCTTAAATTAAAGCAATGGAATCTGGTGGAATTTTGAATTTTCCAAATTGACTGGAAGACATTGGTTTTTCTGTGAAAGTTTCTTTTTGCAGGAAAAACATTGATTCTTATAATTGCTACCAATGAAGGCATAAAATGCAAATTTCCAGTCTTTTAAAATGATGTAAGACTGGCCATCAAATTAATTGAAGGTGTTTAACTTTCTCATCCCCAAGTTAGCCTTGGCAAGGTGATAGCTTTTGTTGATAATCAGATATAGATTCAATGAGGACTACACTTTTTTATATTCATGTTTCATGTGTTTTCTAATGGGATGTGACTAATACATGAATTTTATAATGTGATCTGTATTGAATTTCATGGTTTTTTGCATATACATGTATAGTACTGAAAGCATTATGGATTTTACTGCACATACATTAGTTGTCAATATGCAATTTTTATTTCAGACTAGTTTTGTCATTCTTTAATTAAAAGCAAGAATGTTGTGGTTCTCATTGGACCCATATGGCATTATTTTTTTAATTTGTTTTTGTTACATGTTTAAAAAATTGAGTTATATATCAAAAACGAGATTTCCTTTGGTTATTACTGACTTGCATGGTGACATAAAAATAAAGGTATTGCAGTGGTATGTAAAAGAATAAGGAGAGGGAGTCCTACAGTATGCACCATTGAAAAAACTGCATAATTATGTTGCTGGCATGTGGCTTGAGCAAATTCTTCTTTTTTTGCAGAATGTTGTTCTAGCAGATGCAGGGATATACCTATGCCAGGCCAGTAATATGTACAAGGCCAATGTTACTTCTACTGCTTGTGAGCTGCAGGTCAAAAGTATGTCGTCTTAGAGTTTACTTATTTATTGGTTAATATGTTTCCATTTCTGTATGAATAATATCATCTCCTGGGTAGCCTTGGCAAGATGATAGCTGTCTTAAGTTGACCAAAATCTAGGCTAATTTATCGTGACTAATATGTATGTTATTTTGTTTTGCATTTAATGCCATTTTTCAGCACATGATAGGCTATACATGGTGGCCAAAATACCTGGTGGAGGAAGAATCTGGGAAAACCCTGGTTAAGAACCACTGACCCACAGGATGCAAGTGGTTCTTACCAGGGCTTGGCAAGCTTTTTTACATACCCATGATTTGGCTGAGCCTGAGACTTGAACCCATTTAAAAAACAGGAACAATGACAGTGTTCAGTAAAAATGAGTGCTTGAGAGCACTTAGGGCCCTGGTGTATGTGTGCATGTGTGTCATGATTAACCTAAATAGTTGGGTCATCAAATTTTTGTACACAATATTTTCAGAATTTGTAATAATTTCAAAAAATACAAATATTTCCAGACACCAAACAAGTTTTTCTTAAAGCCAGCCCCCCTCCCTATTCAAGTTGTATCCCATACTAAGGAATGCTTTATCTATGCTCAAACCTGGTGGTTGTATAATCCATTGACTGGCCATGAAATGGCTTTCATTTCCACTAATTGTCAAATGGAAAAACTTAAAATTAGTTGTCTGTAGCAGCTAACACATGCCATGACCAAGAAGTTCCTTAATGTTAATGGTAATGCTATAAAGGAAAACTAACCATTCACCTTAAGGCTTAATTAATGAATGAATCCAATTAATTACTGTAAAATCAATGTTACATTGAGATAACATGATTGCAGGCTACTTTTACATTTACTACTGGAGAGTTAAAAAAGGGAGACAAAGCAGTCATGCACATTAGTTCTACAAAACAGCCTGTCTGATTGGTCTTGAGTATTAAATGGGTTAGTTTTATGGATAGTATTCAGGAAGATTTATAGTTTTCCTTTGAACACAAACATCTGGACATTGGGAAAGTAGTTATTTTTAGTGTCCCATTATTTTAGTCAATTCTCTGTGTGTATGTATGTATGTGTGTATCTACATACATACATACATACATACATACATACATACATACATACATACATACATACATACATACATACATACATACATTTTTAAATGTGTAAGTATGTAGCAGGAGTAAACAATTTGAAAATCCATTGGTATCCCATGGCAATCCAATATTCAGCGTTTGTTCTTGTTGCCCAGTAAATTACTGTAGTTGCCCCCCCCCCCATTTATATAATGAAATGTATTCAGCAACTTTTGATGCATATATAGGACAAGGTACATGATTTCAGAAAAATATGTTGCATTGTGGGGTATTTTTTGTGCAGTAGAACAATCAGTAATTTTCTCTAGTATTCGTATTACTTGTATGGATGTGTATTCTTTGTCAGAAGAAGAAATATTGTGTAGAAATCTCCACTTAAAAAAAATGGGATTTGTTTCCTAACCGCAAGCATGTGCAACTTCCTTTTAGTACATGGGCCTGATGACCATTAATTAAAGTAGTTAGCCACACCTGACCTTAGTCTTGACCATATCTTATACTTTTGTACATATTTGACTGTACTTCAAAAGTTTCTTGCCCATTTTTTTACAGGACGTACTCGCATTGAAAACTTTCCTATGGATTTAGAGGTTATTGCTGGAAATGAAGGAAAGTTCACTTGTTCTGGGTCAACAGATACAGATGAAGTCGGTAATCTGGTAGTTTCATGGGAGAAGGATGGAAAGGAAATCTCCACAGAAGATCAGAGGATGTCGCAAAACTTTATGGATAATTCCCTGACTATTTCAGGAACAATTGTTCGTGATTCTGGTGTCTACACTTGTATTGTATCTAATGGTCTGGATGAAGCAAGGGCAGCTGCCATTCTTACTGTCAAAGGTAATAACAATGCCAGAATAAAGCTACATTGAAACCATCCTTCGTGTAAAGGACATTCAGGGAACATAGAAAAAAGTTTTTCTTGATGCAAAGTTGTCTGATATAGAGGTTTGAAATTAAAGCAAGTAAAGGTTGATAATTGCTATCCTTCATAATCATGTGTCCACAATGTGGATGTGTCTGACGAAGCATGTTTCACCATATGCTATACTTTATGTAAACTTTGTTCATGTGAACCATAAAAATAGTCTTCATTATCTGACACAAAATTGCAGCCATTACATGGATTCCATTTCATTTGTTCTTATTTGTGTTATTCTGTCAAAGTTATTGCTGGGAAAATATCAACACATTTCTAGTTTTAATGTAAACCAGTCATGATGCATAGAGAATGTTTTTTAATGTAAATCAATCATGATGCATAGAGAATGTTTTTAATGTAAACCAGTCATGATACATAGAGAACGTTTTTAATGTAAACCAGTCATGATAGATAGAGAATGTTTCTTTAAAGTAAACCAATCTGGATGCATAGAGAATTTTTTTTAATGTAAACCAGTCATGATGCATAGAAAATGTATAGTTGTTACTACAGGGTTTACATGGTCTTTAAAGGTCATTGAAAGTCCTTGAGCAATGAACACCTCAATTTAAGGCCTTGAAAGTCATTAATATTTCACCTAGGTCATTGAATTTTAGAAATTTGGTTAAGAAATAAAATATGATTTCAAATTTTATTTTTGAGTCATTTATTTTACACTGTGATGGCTGGAAGTATGGTTTGATTTTCTATCATTAGCTAGCTATTCCACTATTCTAATCAGGACCGCTCCGGTGGCCTATTAGAACATCTACCCCATTTGCAAAAGATTGTGGGTTCAAACCCCGGCCAAGTCATACCAAAGACTTTAAAAAAATGGTACTAACCACTGCCTTGCTTGGTGCTCATCATTAAGAGGTTACTGTTGGCCTGGTTTCAGGATGATGTGACTTTGTGGAACATCCTGCTACATGTCTGCGGCATGATGCCCCAGTGCTAGACATCACTATAAACTGCAATACTGCAAACATCGTAGTGATATGACTGGAATTTTTTATAATACGGGCTAGGCAAACCAAAAGTGCTGAATTCATATTTGATGATTTATTAGCAAATAGGTCTACTGGCTGATGGTACTGATGGCAGTTTATTTTAAAGCTATGAATTACATCAGACTATTGGAGCTAGAAAAGTGTAAAAATGAGAATTTTGGCATATTTGCCTTGATTGAAATTGCGCTTTGAATTAAGTGGGTCACATATGTAATCAGAACTGGAACTGATGTCATTTTGAAAGCTTGGAAATATATTACACTGCAAATAGATTTCAGCTTTTTTGGCCAAAATCGACACACCTTATAACAAATTATTAACTTTTCAATTGCTACATATGTAATGTTAATAGATCTGATCTAAACATTTGGACCATTCATTTAGTGAGTGTTAGCACCAATTTGTGTACTTATAAACACAGGTAACTTTTCCTTATTCTTGAGGAGTGTTTCAAAATATTGTCTGCATTTTTTATTTACTACTAAGTTTACAGGTACAAAAATGAATGAAATTCAAACAATGATCTGTAGCATGGATTTATATTCTTTGATTCACTTGGAGTATATTTACTTTTCAGATTAATTCAATGCAAGGTGAATTTGAATGTACAATTGGGGACAATTTACCACCAAATTATCCTAGATATGAAAACATGCGGCTTCATTTTCGCTGTCTTGTTAATTCACAAAAATAAATGTCACATACTTTTTTTAATTTAAGGTACTATAAAAATGTTTATAGTTTTGACATATTTGCCTTTGTTCAAAGTCCAGAAAGTTGTAACAACATGCTCATGCTATTTGTAGATTTTTAAAATTTTGATCAGCGTTTAACATAATATCTTAAGGTTTGAGTGAAAAAATGTAATGAGGGTAAATCCAGAAATTTACCGGTTCTCCTTAAAATGTGTTATTCAAAAATACCCTGAGCGTAGCTAAATATAGCCTTAAAAGTGTTCAGTTAAATTAAAAATATATTTGAAAAATAACATTAGGAAGCAAAATTAATTATTTAATCGAAATATTGCTGTCTGAATAAGCAGAATATTGCATTAACCCCTGGAGGTTTTTGCTGTTTTCACATGAAATGCGAGTAGGAAACACATTTTGGGGACTATTTCTGAATACATTTTTTGCTTAATGGATCCATTATTTTCATAAAAATGTGCACCTTATACTACTTTTGGCACAGGTTTACCTGTGTGTTCAGTTCAGACTGGTCTGCCTTAGATCTGAGGCCAGACAGTCTAAAATCTGGACACAAAATCTTATTCCGACCATGGGCGAATTTGGGGTAAAAAGAACAGGTCCAAAATATTCAGTTTCTCCCTCTGTATTTTGTAGTGCTACTAAAACTTCCATTATTTGGTATCATTGTAGAGCTAAATCTGTCTACCTTTCTATAATACCACCCACTTTAGTGTATCATACATGACCTTGTCGCTACAGAGCTTGGCTGTAGGCTACTCCCTCCTGCCCCGTAAACGTGGCACCAGGGGTTAATGTGTCAATGGACTCCTGATACAGCATTATAAGAGAGATAGCAAATTTGGCATAGTAGTCAGTAAAGCACCAATTCAAAAAAGTGAAACTTAAGCAGAGATTATGTTAGTGAAAAATATTATTTTGGAGCCAAAGTATGCATAAGACATTACCCACAAGCAGTGAAAAAATATAATCATAAGGAACAGTTTCCAAACTTGTTCCGGCTGGCTGAGCTAGTTATGTATTTGCCCTATCACCAGGGACATCACTGCACAGAATAATATTCATACAACATATTCATACAACATATTCATACAACATATTAAGCTCAGAAAAATCTACAGATTAGTGTATATATAGCTAGAGGCAACATCTTTTAAAAATGAAGTGTTGGGTATATAGCAAACTATGGTCATTTCCTCCTCCCTCTTTGTTCTGCTTCCCCTTTGTTTTCATAACAGTTGGGTACCCTCACCCCCACAGATTGCATTGTGCCCTGGCAGTTTTGGGTCTGTGTAGTTTGTTTGGACTAATCAGTAGAACAGAGAACCTAGACAGTGATCTGCCAGCTCAATATGTTCAGGCATTGTATTGTTTGCATTGGATTCAATTTTTAAATTGTTATATATGGTATGTCCAAGGTCATTTTATACATGGGGATTTAAAAATCTTGAAGCTGTTCAGATTTTGCAGACATGTGCATTACCATGAATGACCCCAAAAAATGTGTTTATAAATTTGCCGATACTTAAAACAAAATTTGATGAAATTGATTATAAAAGAATAGGACTAATATTTGTATGTGTACATTTAGAAGTGTTTTCATGTTTGTATTATTGTTCACAGATTTTAAACTATTTGTATTTGTTATCCCTCATTGTTTATAATATGGAGGTCAGTGCTCTGCATTTGTATGTCCTTGAAACATTTTCATTTCAGTTATATAAGTCTCAGATTGTTAAGGTATTTCAAACAAAAAAACATAGTATACTTATCAAGCAAGTTGCCCAGATGTTCCTTTTCCTGTTTGAATTTTCCACATTCAGTATTTTATATTTTATCAAAAAGCACAGTATTTAAATTTACAGCACTGGATCAAAAGTAGTGAAAAATTGGGAATTCTGAACCATTCAGTAGCTTACTATAGATAACTCTTCCTACATATATTAATATATAGGTCATTTGTCTAAATTCCTTGGTGGATGCAGTTTTATTTTCAGATAAACTGAGTTTGAGATGATGATGGCTACATTAACATAAGCTCCCATTTAATGATAAGCCACTCCACCACTGTTAACATTTTTCTCTAAGAAATTCTTGTAAAACATAATAGGCCCACCCCCACATTTCAACAAATTTACAAGGTACGACCCCTGGGCTTATCATATGATTGTAAACCAGCACATTTTGAGATACTGTATACACCCAGCGACACAGTTTGGTATATGGTGGTTTAAGTGATTGCTCCAGACTTCATTGAACCAGATCTGTAAGTGCTTTGTTCACTAATATAAGGTTGGGATATAAGACATTTCCAGCATATGCCTTCTTGTTTTCCTTTATAGACAAACCAGACAGTCCTACAGGTGTTGAAATCACAAGATGCAGGGATAAAAGTGCAGACATCAAATGGATCAAGGGAATGGACAACAATGCCCCTGTCAACTACTTTGTTGTTCAGTTTAACACCACATTCAACAAAGATCAGTGGATTTCCATTTACCAAGCCAAGGCAAATGAAAACACTGCCACAGTACCACTGTCACCTTGGGCTAACTACACATTCCGTGTTATTGCTACAAATAAAATAGGTCAGAGTGCTCCAAGTTTTCACACGCCAACTGTCTGCCGAACCAATCCTGCTCGGCCTGAGAGGAATCCTGTTAATGTGAAAACCATTGGAGACAGCCGAGGATTTTTTAAACTTGAGTGGACGGTAGGTTCACATATGCTTAAATATTTGCTAGAGAATGAATGAAAAGTTTGAATTTGAGATTTGAAGGTACACCAGTAAGTGTTGGTACTAAGCAAATGTAGTCAAAATGCTTTTAAGCCCACCCCTCTCTCTGTATGCATGTATGTATGTATGCATATATATATATATATATATATATATATATACACACACACACACACACACACACACACACATTAACAATAACATTGTATTTAAAGTGTTGGTATAAAGCAAATTGATATACCTATACTATTGATATATCAAACTGTGATCTGCCCATGGTGCATTAATACGAATATATGAACATATTCTTTCAACCACAGGCCTATAGATCAATGGTGAATTTCTACTCATTCATTAATCATAAATTACATATGAAAATAATGATGAAAAGTATTAATAGTCCCTGTTTTCTAAATGTTATTAAAATGGTACACAATTTCATTGGAATCTTTTTTTCCACTCCCCTCTCATGCGAAAGCGCTTGATGAAAACATTAAAACTGAACTTGTACCAAGTAACCTACAGTAATCTGGTTCATTGTATTTTACACTTTCCTTAGAATCTATCTACAGTGTTCATATTATCAATGATATGTATTTGCATTAGTCAATGACAATAGGTCGATCTGTTAAATTTGTCGGTTACGAGGCACACATATTGTATTGTTTTAATCCTTTGTTGCTGTTTCTTAAACCTATTTTAATGTTCTAAAAATCTATTCCTAATTATTAAATATAAAAATATCCAAATGGTCACCCCTACCTCCTCCCTATCTCTCTATCTCTCTCTCTCTCTCTCTCTCTCTCTCTCTCTCTCTCTCTCTCTTGTATATGGAATATTGTAGCTAGATGCAGGCAAAAATCCACGAAACTAGGAGCATTTGGGATTTTTAATTGTGTTATATGACGATGTCTCTGGACCTATTAATGGTGGTAATGTTATTCAAGCTGTTCAAAGGGGAGACTTTAGAAATGTTAATTAATGCAGAACAATGACTTAAATGAACTGTCAGTATATCATTTAACAGAGTTTCAATTGGTTCCTAATTTCCTTATGCCAGTACATGAATTCCTGACAGTACAGGTTCAGGGTATATGTACAGTAAGCTAAATGTGTTTGCAATGCACTACTTTCTTTATAAAACCAATATTTCATGCTTAAATAATGAGTGTATAAATAAATATCAATAAATCTGAATAAAAATAGAAACTGAAAAAGAAAACAATCAACTTATGAATTGGTAAATGTGCTTGTGAACAAGAAAATCATAGAACCACATTTTATAGTGGACACACTCGCAGGGATGTGAGTTCATTCATTCAATACACAGTTGCCAGGAACATATCATAACTCCATTCAAAGTTCAAATATGTGTATTTGTATGTGATATAAACAAAATATATGTATAGTATGTACAATGATACACCATGAGATGTATAAAGCTTTCATTAAAAGGAAACTCAGGCAAGCCTTGATACCTTTTAATGAAAAATGTATACATCCCGTGGTATATCATTGATACAGTATACATACTATGCATATATTAGGAGTCTATGGTCTTAAACTAAGTTATAGAAAACCAGCAAGTTTTGGAAAATGCAACAGACAACTTATTTCCCGATAATACAAAATAAAAAGTTTTAAAAGAATTTAACAGTATTGTGAATTAAATTCCAAATAGTCCAAAACGTTGTATCACAAGTCCAGATGTATAAAGTTCCAACTGAATTTCCATTGGTATTCCATGCTCCAATATTGCATGTGTTGATATACCTGTAGTCTAGAATATGCTAATTTGGATGTAGCCTGAATTGTGGCGATGTGCTAAGTGTCTTTTGATGTATCAGAATAATGTGATCCAAAACTGTTCTTGTCTGAATTCACTCTAATTCCAAATTAATGTTTCTGTCCAAGAATATTATTGACAACCACATTGTAATATCAGGGAATAATAATTGGAATAAATAATTCCTCAAAAATGAAATACTGAACCAAAAAGTAACACTGATTCTGCTAAAGATGTTCATGCAAGAATTGGTAATTTCTCAAGTAAACAGCTATTAAGTCCGCACTCTTAACATTGAGCTTTAATCCACTATATAGTCGGTTAAAAATCTAGATTGTACTTACAAGTTATGGCTCATACAGTGAGAATTGTCTGTTAAGAGAGTGGTCCAAAAGCAATATGAAACAAAATGTCTGCAGACCAGACCTTAAGATACAGCTTAGAGTTGCAGTAGATAGATTATCAAACTCCGGGTTTTAGTTCAGTGTATCAGGCTCATGGGCTTGACTCGGAGTATCAGACTAATGGGTTCGACTTGACTCTGAGTATCAGACTAATGGGTTCGACTTGACTCGGAGTATCAGACTAATGGGTTCGACTTGACTTGGAGTATCAGACTAATGGGTTCGACTTGACTCGGAGTATCAGACTAATGGGTTCGACTTGACTCGGAGTATCAGACTAATGGGTTCGACTTGACTCGGAGTATCAGACTAATGGGTTCGACTTGACTTGGAGTATCAGACTAATGGGTTCGACTTGACTCGGAGTATCAGACTAATGGGTTCGACTCATAGTTTCAGATTCATGAGTATGACTTAGAGTTTCAGACTCATTGGTTTGATACCTGGCCAGGCAAACCTGGTCAGCTGCTTTGGTGTTTCCATGGGAAAATCACTTGGTTCCCAATTCTTCTGCGTGGTATAGCCAGAAATGGAAAAAGTGCCATTAAAAACTAATATTTGTCATTAAATATTTAACTTCTGATTGGGAATATTGTTTTATTAGTTTTGAGAACATGTGACATAGACAACATTCAATAAAAAAAAATGTTGTTGCTAAGTTTGTGAAACCATGACATTTGACTGTCTACCTTGTATACATGTGTACCCTTTTTTTTACAGCCCATGACACAAATTGAACACAATGGTGAAGGATTTCAGTACATTTTGACTATCAAAGAGAGAGGAACTACACAGCCCCAGGTGTTTAACATTCCCAGGTGGACCACATCTCAGTTCAACATTTCTATTCCCAACAAGATATACACCCCATACCTTGTTACCCTGAAGTCAAAGAACAATGTAGGCGAGTCCATGCAAGACCCAGTAGAATACACCCTCTATTCATTTGAAGAAAGTAAGTTTGTGTTGCATTTATATTTAAATATAGATCTGTGTCAGTAATAAATTTAAAAAATAGACCTTGATCTGCTGGTGCATTATGCAGTGGCTTATCTGGGTTTATGTTATTTAGATATGACTTGAAAAAATTTAGATGAAGTATAAAAATTTAGGGAATTCTATATGATAAACACTTAGCTGCAATCAGCAAGAACTGATGACCTCAGTTTTCCACTCTGCAGTTTAAACTAAGGACTTCTATTCTCCTCTTAGCTGGGATCAGTATAAACTGACGATCTATATTCTCCCCTCTGCTGGAATTGGTACGAACTGATGACCTATATTGCCAGATTTGTTTAGCATAAAGATCAGGATCAACAAGCCAAAAATGTTTGTCATTCTGTATGTTTATGGAGAATAAAGTTTGAATCCTAGTACTATCATGATGTCCCTAACTTTGTTGCCCATACTAGCATGCTTAATGACAGTGACTAAGCATCTTCTGATTTCATTGCCCTTACTAGCATGCCTAATGACAGTGACTAAGCATCTTCTCTGATTTCCTTGCCCTTACTAGCATGCCTAATGACAGTGACTAAGCATCTTCTCTGATTTCATTGCCCTTGCTAGCATGCCTAATGACAGTGACTAAGCATCTTCTCTGATTTCATTGCCCTTGCTAGCATGCCTAATGACAGTGACTAAGCATCTTCTCTGATTTCATTGCCCATACTAGCATGCCTAATGACAGTGACTAAACATCTTCTCTGATTTCATTGCCCTTGCTAGCATGCCTAATGACAGTGACTAAACATCTTCTCTGATTTCATTGCCCTTGCTAGCATGCCTAATGACAGTGACTAAGCATCTTCTCTGATTTCATTCCTAATGACAGTGACTAAGCATCTTCTCTGATTTCATTGCCCTTACTAGCATGCCTAATGACAGTGACTAAGCATCTTCTCTGATTTCATTGCCCATACTAGCATGCCTAATGACAGTGACTAAGCATCTTCTCTGATTTCATTGCCCATACTAGCATGCCTAATGACAGTGACTAAGCATCTTCTCTGATTTCATTGCCCTTACTAGCATGCCTAATGACAGTGACTAAGCATCTTCTCTGATTTCATTGCCCATACTAGCATGCCTAATGACAGTGACTAAGCATCTTCTCTGATTTCATTGCCCTTACTAGCATGCCTAATGACAGTGACTAAGCATCTTCTCTGATTTCATTGCCCTTACTAGCATGCCTAATGACAGTGACTAAGCATCTTCTCTGATTTCATTGCCCTTACTAGCATGCCTAATGACAGTGACTAAGCATCTTCTCTGATTTCATTGTCCATACTAGCATGCCTAATGACAGTGACTAAGCATCTTCTCTGATTTCATTGCCCATACTAGCATGCCTAATGACAGTGACTAAGCATCTTCTCTGATTTCATTGCCCATACTAGCATGCCTAATGACAGTGACTAAGTATCCTCTCAGAATTTGGGGTTTGGGCAGAGTGCTGTAGGAGATTAAGGTTCAAGCTATTGGCCGGAAATTTTTCTGGTAACAACAGACCATGCAGGTGCCTCATGATTGAGCAGACCTGATTCTACCCTGTTTGCAGTTGGCATATGATGTACATGAGAAAGTATTTTATGTTTTTCTGTAAAAGATATTTGGATATACCTCCAAATATTTTGTGAATAAAATAGTTTTAACATTATCATAAGAAATATATTTAGCCCAAATGGCCTAAGTGGTTCAACTCGGATGCAGGAGGTCAGTTTTGAACCCCTGCCAAATCATACCAGAGACTTTCAAAAATGTCTCACTTGGCTCTCAGCATTAAAAGGTTTGTGTTAGGACTGGTTGGCCAAGGTATAGCGTAACACATGTTGACATAAACACATTTTCTTCTTTAATAGAGGACTTTATTTAGACATGGCAGAGATTATTTCCTAGTGATAATTTGCTGGGTAAATATTCTTGGAAAATCATAATTTACTAAAACACTTCCTTCACAGCAATTACCAAGCTCCTGTATATAAAATTTTATTTTGTAGTTCCAAAAGTTCGAGTGTCTGAAATCGGTGTGTCTGAGACAGGATCAACAACTGCTAAGCTGCAATGGAAATGGGATAATGCATGGTTGACAGAGACGGGACGAATGAGAGATATTCAGGGAGAACTTAAAGGATTCAAGGTAAGAGAGTACATTAAATCGTTAATTCTAGGTGCTGTTGGCCTACCTATTTTGATCGAGTTTTTGGGAGATCTCAGCCAATGCTGAAGAATTAAGCAAGCTGTTTAGTTACTGCTGATACTGTTGTACAGTAATGAATTATAGTCAATAATCAGTACTTGCAAAAAAATAAACTGATCAGTAAATGTAATTTGTTATAAATTCTGGAAAAGCCATGCAAAGTTATAATTACTTTTAGATTAAATTACAATTTGTCACAGTTACTATTGATAGCAACTTGCAATCTTAAAGCACAGTTATAATAAAGGAGATACAAATGAGGACACCAAAAGAGAACTGGTGACATATTTTTTAAAATTAATTCTACATAATTGTATTCTGTGTGTTACATTGAACTCATAGTGCAAAGAACTTTGTTCAGCATAAAATGTGAATTCACCAATGAGACTTATGAGTTGTGACAGACTGAACAGAAATAATGTAAGTGTATTCTGATTACCCAGATAAAAAAATAATTGTAATTGATTACTAAAGCATGTCAAAATGGTGACCTTAATTCAGTGCACACATGCACAATTCAGTGCAAGCATGCACAATTTGTAAAAATTACACAAGGAAATAAAAATATATGTACTGTTCCATGTCTGCATGTGCAGGTCCCAAAGGTTATTAAGCAATGTCTATGTAATCTTCATACTGCTAGAATTTTCTCTGCTGTGCATCAGAATATGAAGAAAAAATATTTGAGAGTCAAGTTCACATTTTTGAATTAGAAGCATACTGAAATGCACATTAAGTATCTAATTGTAGTGCACTTTATTGTTTTGAGTTATTTTGTTTTTTAAAATAAAAACTGATCAATTTTCATCTGCATCCTGTTGTTGAATTGTGCTTGTTTTACACCGGACTTAATCCTGTCCAGGACAACACGCTTCTGTTGAACAGATAAAGATTAACGTTTTTGTGGTACCATTATTGTAAATGCCCACTAATTAACACTGACACCTACTTTGTGGAATGACTATAGCAATGCAGCAAAAATAATTGTTGATAATCAAGGTGATCATTTTTATAGTGCTTTTATACCTTCTATATTAGATATTTTTTTGTGTGTGCAGATATCCTTCTGGGTTGTAAATGAAAAAGTTAGCACATTCCGAGAAGTTGATGTTCTAGTGGATGAGATCCTTCCACCTGGCCAACGTCGCAAGCGGGCAACCCAAGTTGCCATCTATACCCTGGAGAATTTACCGGCATATAACCAGATTGAATGTACAATCAGTGTGATGAACAATTTCTATGTTGGCCCACCAAGTGAGATTGTGACAATTAAGACTGCAGAAGGGGGTATGTTTTTAATAACCAGTCTAATAGTTTAAACTTTTATATTTTATATGACTATTATAAGAAGCTTATGTACTTTAAATATGCTCAGAGGTTGGTGATAGGTGGAAGAAACCATTGTACTCTTCAGGAGCTAGCTTCTGACCTGTCACTCAGGAAGAGGATAGGCAGTCTTCTGCAGGCAGAGAAGAGTTTTCTACTAAACATATTTGCCATAATGAAATTTTATCTACTTGAAAGCTATCTCCAACAGTTCAGATATTTTTCCTCCGAATGATTGTAACTACTTGCAGAAGTGTCAATAAAATTAATTGTTTGATAAAATTCATTAAATTTGAAAAGGTTAACTTTGTTTAATGTACTATCATTTGGAAACACTGTTGATCCAGGTTTGTCAATGTATATTGAGCCAACAGATCAAAGCTACAATGTTCAATTGAAAGTATAAGTGAACAAGACAGATTGTAACCTGCTAGTTGAGTGAATAAGACTGATTTAACTAGTAGAGTGACTAAAACAGACTGATTGGCTAATAGAGTGAATAAGACAGATTGTGATCGGCTAGTAGAGTTTATAAGACAGATTGATTGGTTAGATGAATTAAAAAGAGACTGATCAGCTAGTATAGTAGATTAGATGGACTGTAACTTGCTAGTAGAGTGAATAAGACAGACAGCGATCTGCTAGTGGAATGAGAAAGTTGGACCGTGATCAAGTGGTGTGGTGAATAAGACAGACTGTGATCAGGTGGTAGAGTGAATAAAGATTGGCTGGTGATTGACTGTTGAGTCAACAAGACAAGCTGATCTGTTGGTAGAGTGAATAAGAAAGACTGATCTATTGGTAGAGTGAATAAGACAGATCTATTAGTAGAGTGAATAAGAAAGACTGATCTATTGGTAGAGTGAATAAGACAGATCTATTAGTAGAGTGAATAAGACAGACTGATCTATTAGAATAGTGAATAAGACAGATCTATTAGTATAGTGAATAAGACAGATCTATTAGTAGAGTGAATAAGACAGGCTTTGATCTGCTGGTAGAATGAATAAGACAGGCTGTGATCTTGGGCAGGATGATCTTAAGGGAATTAACTGATTTGAGGGATCTTACTCCCAATTAATTATTGAAAACAAGTTCCACATGGTCCAAAATAATCAAAATTGAAGGATATTTGTGAAGTTGGATAAATAGCATATGGGGAATTTGCAGACATTCAAAGGAATTTTGAATGTGGCCTTCCTGTCAGTTCAGTTACATGTGAACCTTGGGTTATAGAAGTTATATTAGTGCATATTATCATACATGTTTATGCAAATGATTTGTATCCTATCTTTTTAATGACATTAGAGTAATTTTGTTATTTGACAGTTGGTCATGTACAGTTTGAGGTACTTTATAAAATAAATAATTGTTGGTTAAGGGTTGGAATAGAGGCACTCTGCCAATTTCCAATACAAATATGAATAAAATACTAAATGATGTTAACTAAACAAAATATCAGACTGAGTTTAATGCCTGGTCTTTTTTATAACATGATCTTTGTTCAAGGACATTGATGGTAAAATACACCTGTACCCCACTGTTCTGGTGGCTTAGAGGTTAGAGCATACATAGCAGAAGCAGGAGGTTGTGGGTTTGATCCCCAGCCAAGTCATACCAAAGACTTGCAAAAATGGTTTTAATAGCTGCCTCGCTTGGTGCTCTGAATTAACAGGTTAGTCAGGATAATGTAACTGGATGAGACATCATACTACATGTCTGCGGCATGATGCCCCATCACTATAAACTGCCTCACTGCATACATCTTAGCGATATGACTAAAACTTTTTTAAATCTACGTTAAGAATCCTAATCACACACATACACACCTGTACCCAACTGGCCACAGGATGTGATAAATGCACCACAATGAACACTAAATGAAATTCTTAAAATAAATCATTTTAATTTTTTGTTAATAAGGAGTTAGCAAGTCTTTCACTTGCATAGAAAGTGGAAACTGACCCAATAACCTCCACATCACAGGTGTCAAATCTAGCAGAGAATACAGTCACTATTGACTTATTGTGAACAGTCATCCTTGTGCAGGCCATCAGACCAATAGATGAGTACGGCAGTCGATGCATCTTAATATTTCAGAAATCATCTCTTGGTTGATGCACTATTGGTCAGGGTTGCTTTGTAAAGGGCTTTTAAGAACTATATCTCTTGGTTGATGCACTATTGGTCAAGGTTGCTTTGTAAAGGGCTTTTAAGAACTATATTGAACTATGGACACTTGATACCATCTATGTTCACTTGAAAGTTGAGTCCAAGTGCAGCAACATTGACCCTGATCTGCAGTCACATAATGTGCCAGAGGATCAGCATCAGTGTTGTTCGTTCTAGTGATTACTCCAAACAAACTGAAGAGACCCTAATCACATTTTCTAATCGCAGATCTGGTTCTGAGCAGTATGTAGTTGGACTAGACTACATATATATATATATATATATATATATATATATATATATATATATATATATATATATATATATATACAACTACATATATATATATATATATATATACAACTACATATATATATATATATATATACACATAGATATATGTTAGATATTATTGGAGCATACATGGGTGTTTTTTTAAGGAAATTGGGAATTATGAAAAGCAATAGAAATAAAAAAAACTTGGTTTAAAAAACTGAACCAATTTTATGACAGAAGATGGAGATTGGCAGATTGTTTATCAATGGGTATTATTAGAATTTGGATAGTATTGTCAAACTGCTCTTGTTAGAATCTGTCAGTGCCCTGTTGAAATGGTTGGTTTGGTCTATCCAAAACTTTAACAGGCAGGATGTGGCCTTGTTTTGGATGATCATTCAAAATGTTAATCAAGTGAATTTTCACCATGACCAAAAACGGAAAACTGAAATAATAAAATGCTGTGCAAACAGCCATTAGTTTTCATTGACTGTAGTTGTTATGGCATCTTTTTGTGATCATTTGTCTACTGTCAAAATGTTAGAGAATGTTGCTAAAAGCTTTGAGCAAATAACATTTTCAAAAAATAAAAGTTCTATTATGTTATCATAATGACAGGTTCAAGTAACAGTGTACATTCTTTTTCGATAATTTTTTTTCTCCTCAAATCTCTTCCTTAGTGCCTGGTCCAGTACTAAACTTTGAAGCCCGTGTTCGCAGCAGCAATGCTTTTATGCTGGATTGGAATCTACCAAGCACTGCAGATCTGAATGGAGTTTTGACAGGGTTTGACATTGCCTTCCAGACAGGTACAGAATAACTCATTTTTAAAGGTGTTTTTTTTCCTTACCTTTATTTAAATTGTTGTTTATTCCATGTCACTGGCTTATTGTCTTATTTCATACAGGCTTACAGGGGAAAATAAATATTTCTGTATACTGAAAAAACAATGGTCAAAAATAAAGATCTTAGTGGCAATTTATTTTCTTAGTAGTTAGTAGTTTTTGACTGCGGCAGAATTGTATGTTTTCATATATAAATTGCCTTAAAATTTTGCATGTAAGTTAAGTAGAGGACATAACATATCCCTCAATCACCCGACGTCATATTTTTTGTACAATGCATGCCTTATACTGTTGTCTTGCCTTTAAATCAGCAGTTATCATTAACATTGTGCATACTTTTGTGTATGCTTTTAACAATAAATACAATTGTCAAATTTTGTTCATAAATTATTAAATGTAGTCCATTCTGTGGTGTTTGATCTGTTTATAACTATTACAAAAACCTTTGTTTAATTGATCTTATTTACTGTTTTTGTGTGTTTTTTATCTGCAGTTACTGTTTGGCACTATTATTTGTATATGTACTGTTTTACCATAAATATGCATTATCTGTGTACCAGTCTGTTGAATTATAAAATACTTTTTTGTTTACGTTTTAGGTGAAATGGCTCATACAGAGCTAGTGTTTTATGTTAAGTAAAATTTCTATATTAAATCTCTTGTATCAGACCAGAAAATTGAGAGGTTAATTTGCGTCTCCACTATGAATCAGGGCATGTAGTATAAAGTTTTGCATTTTGTTCCATTTCTCCAGCATTCTCATCCCAGAAATGTGCATCCTGATTTATAAATGTGTCTTAATAAATGTAATGCCACTATGCCAAAAATAGGTAACTGTCACCTAAATTTCATACTTAAGTGACATCTGTTACATATTTTGGTCAGTTTTTTAGGAATTGTTTTGAAAGTTGTGGTGGGGAGGCAGGGAATTCTATGAACTCCTTTCTTGATTTCATATTACTATATCTCGTGTTTTCATCACTAGGTGTTTATCTGTCTTAAAACTGATTCTAATATGGGTAATGAAACATTTTGAGGGATGGTGGGTTAAATGGTTAACGGTCAAAGTGCAAGTTTGTAGGGGTAAAGTTTTAGGAGTAAGACGTTTAGGGCACTGATGGTATCCTCTCTTTCTTAAATCGATTTTGATAAAAATGTGTCCAAAAACATTTCCAGGTAAATCTTGAACCTTTGTAGAAAAGGGTTAAAAGGTAATCAACTTCACAGAGTCACAAGGTCAAATATATAAGATTGATTACTAGGGCATAACTGACTTTTGATCCGGAAATCGGATTCCACCGGATAGTATGAACTTCCGATTAATCGGAGTCTGACAAAGCAGGAACGACCAATTCGGATAATAAAAATAATAAAGTTGAATTTCTATAGCACCGTGTGTAACACTGAATGTCATTCGATAGTGCGTTAATAAAGTTAAATAAGAAGTCAGAAAAGTCCAATATGGTCAACACAACCACGCTGTGAGACAATCTATTTGAACCGGCGGGTACAAACCGGAAATGAAGCCGGATATGGTAAAGTACTAAGTAACATGCTAGACACTGCAAAACCAGATACCAGAAACCCAGAAACGGAAGACGAAATTTTTTAGAAAAAAAATGCGGATTTAGCATTTCCGATTAATTGAATCGTATCCGGAATCGGAAAAATTTCATGCCCAAAATCCGGAATCGGAAATCGGTAGAAAAATGCTAATCGGTTATGCCCTATTGATTACTTCATACATCCAACTGTTAACCCTTTACTTGATGAAGTCTGCTGCTTCACTAAAACTTTGCATGCACCTGTCTTTTGTTACATTGTACACAGTGTTGTAACTTCATTTGTATGGCTGGATGGAGGAAACTAGACTAGTATAAAGCTTTTTACCGCTACTGGTCATATACTAGAAGATTGTACGGGATGGTCAGTTGTCCATCATCTGTTTGTCCATTAACACAAGTTTATTATGGCTGCATCTCCTAACTTTGGAGGATTGCATTGAAACTTATCACACACATTCATCCCACGGTGTATTGAAACTTATCACACACATTCATCCCATGGTGTATTGAAACTTATTACACACATTCATCCCATGGTGTATTGGGTCCTAATTGAAAATGATAATGCTTGGATATCCAATATGGCTGATACAGTTGCCACCTTGAAATATTTGCTATTGTTACTCCTCCTGAATGGATGGTCATAACAACTGAAAGACTTTCTATTATGTCTTATTGGTCCTAAATGAAAAATGGTGCTGATCTGATGTCGAATATGGCCACTTTGGCAGCCTTCTTGAAAAATCTTATCATAGCTTCTCAGAATGGATGGTTTTTCACAGATATTTTTTTTTATATCAAGTTGCTCTAAATAATTGTTATACCGAGTGTATGGCCTTTTAGCCCTTCAGTATACATGTAGCAAAGGCAATGTTACTTAGTGCATTAGCGCTATAAATAGAACAACTGTTACCTATTTGACTCCATACACATAGGCATGTCTGTTAAATGTCAAGCAGTGAAGTATATGTGACATTTAACGTCAATTTTAACCATTTTACATTTTTGGTATACATTTTGTTATGTTTGGAAAGATTTAAGAGTAAAATCTGATCTTTATAGCTGTATAATTTTTTTTCACAGAAGAATTGTTTCTGTGCTTTTAAATCTTGAGAGAGCTCGTTTACCATCAAGTTGGTGAAGCTGTGTGACCAACTGTAGCTGCTTAGATTTCTTATCCTCAAAATTTGCAAGTACTTTGTCTACAACTACATCACAAAATCATCTGAATTTGGTAATTTATAAGAACTAGTTGCAGCCTACATCAATAACAGAGCCTTTACTTAAGTTATTAAAGCTTTCATAGTTGTGATTCTAATCATGAAAACTCAAGTAAATACTGAACAAAATCCATGGCCTCCATTTTGGAGAGTGGAGAATATGACCCAGTTACTTTAAATAGCAGACTTTGACCAGATCTTACACAGTGACCATATGATCTGACATAATTGTCATTCATACCAATGAATGTAGTATCTAATAGGAGGTTTTCCCTGAAAGTGGCACAAGAAAAACCCACCCAAAACGGCCGATATTTACAGCGGGTGTTGAACGGTGCTTCCATGAGAATGGTTTAGAGTTGCGTCTAAAGGTGCTTCCATGCAAATTTGGTTGAGGCATCTAACTGAATTTAACAAATTTGACAGAAAGCAACTTGGCATAAAGGGCTTTCAAAGGATTAGGATTATCCATATTATGATGATCCATATCAAATATGGCCAGTGTTACTTAAAATAGAAAAACTTTTAAATGACTTTTTCTAAAATACCACTTGACACAGTTTGACCAGGTTTTTCAAACACATCCTGACATGAAAGGCCTTTTACATTTTTACAAATGAAATCAATATGCTATCAAAATTAGCTGCCATTATTAAAAATATATAAAAAGGTTATTCTGCAAAACCACTTTGCAGAGTTTGACCTAACATGACATAGTTTAAAGGCTGTATACAAGTGATGACCATTTGAGACACTTTAAGCCAGATATTGGAAAATATAAACATCTTTATTTCAAAATAAATGTTCAGTGGCCCTGAGTGGCTGAGTAGTATAAAAACATTCACCATTATGGATCACTGCCATCTCACCTCTGTCAGCATGGGTTCGAGTTTCGGGCTTGGACAATGTGGGTACATGAGAAAGCTTGCCAGTCACTTTTTGTGGGTCAGTGTTTCCTTCCAGGGTTTTCCTGGGTTCTTCCTCCACCATTTATACTGGCTGCCATCTATAGCTTATCATCTTGTGCTGAAAAATGGCATTAAGCCCTATAACAACAAAATGTTCAGCAGAATTTGACTGACTTTGAAAGATATTATCCTAACATAAAAGATTTTCAATATCTGACAAATGATGATGATGTGCCATCACATATGGATGAAGATATAAAAGATAGTGCAACCTTAAGATAATTGTTTTCATCCTGTATAATTAGTGGCAGAAATTTCTATCCAAAAGGATCCTTTCTGCCCTGATTCATTGCCAAACTGTTCTTAGCATTTTGCTACTAGGCAGATGTCAGCCATGTGGCCAATCTTTGGATCTTTTCATGAAGAGGATTTTTGTACCAGTCTGAGTCATGGTTTGTTGTTTTTACCTGTAAAGGAAGTGGCAGCCATATACAATTTGAGGAAACTTCTTTGTATTCATTTTTGATTGGCTGTTTAGGATTCATTTGATACACTAGCCCATGCTGTGACCTAATAATTTTCAGAGAACCTGTTGGATATTCTTATCCCATGATGCATTGAATTGAATATGCAAATGGTGGTTGTTTACCATGGGATCGTTCAAGTGCTTATATGAAAATATGACAGGGCATCAAAGTATGGTTACATAGAAATGCAGTAGAGATGTGAACAACACTTATATTGAAACACTGAGCAGTGTACAAGAGTGTTGCAGTTTTCATGATTGGTGACAATTTATTTTGCTAACATTTGTCTGTCTCTCATGTGCTATAGCTTTTACTATGGACAAAAATAATATTGTATTAGTGGACATTTTTTACAATATGTGCAGATTTTTCTTGTATCTGTGTAATTAGGAAATTGTATGAAGTAAAAAAAAAAAATAGCTTTATATGTTCCTAAATGTCCACAGTGGATGGTTTACTGCTGGGTGCCATACATGATAGAGAAGAACAACTGAATGATCCCTATGTGACTGATGCTGTCCTTAATGGACTTCTTCCAAACAGGAAGTATCGTGTTTATATTTGGGCCAGAACTAGGAATGGACGTGGTGAGAGCACATTCATAGAGGCTATGACGACCATGATAGCTCGTAAGCATTTGTTTATAATACATTTAAAACATTTGTAAAAAAAAAATTTTTTTAAATAACTGATCATGATATCATTGTCTATCTTGCACATTTCGAAATGGTTATTTGACAATTTTAACTAAAGGAAATTCCTTGGTTTGCCATGGCAAATTCCCATGCTTGTGAATCTCTCTCTCTCTCTCTCTCTCTCTCTCTCTCTCTCTCTCTCTCTCTCTCTCTCTCTCTCTCTCTCTCTCTCTCTCACAAACACTCTCTCACTCTCTATCTCTCTCTCTTTCTCTCTCTCTCTTCTCTCTCTCTCTCTCACTGTATGGATGAATAGATTTTAACTTGTGGGACATAATAGAGTCCATTATATATGCATCTATCTGCTGTGACTGCATGCATAAAGCTTGGTTAAAAAAATTATTTGTTAGTTGGTTGTTGCTTGCCTTACCCCATGTATCCCTATTACAGATGGGTAGCTGAGGCCATCTTAAGTTTGCAACCATCGTAATTTGTGAATTGGACATTAACATTTTTGATACAATAAAGTATGGGGATAATGTGAAAGTGTCATACTAGACTTGCAGACAGATGGACAGAGAGGGTATCATAATATTTCTGACACTAAAGTATGGGGATAATGCAAAAGTGACATACTAGACTTGCAGACAGATGGAAAGACAGAGGGTATCATAATATTTCTGACACTAAAGTATGGGGATAATGCAAAAGTGACAAACTAGACTTGCATACAGATAGACAGACAGAGGTTATTATATTTCCGACACTAAAGTATGGGGATAATGCAAAAGTGTCATACTAGAGTTGCAGACAGATGGACAGACAGAGGGTATCATAATAATTCTGACACTAAAGTATGGGGATAATGAGAAACTTTCATGTTGGTCTAACCCAAGGCTTTATTTTGTTATAAACACAAGAGTTCTGTCACTGTAAGATGATTCAGTATCACAGTGTCGCAGATGTATCATGGGTATGGTGATAGATTCTATACTTGGTTGAAAATACAGAAGTCTGTTACAGTAATGTGCCTAGTATAATACTGTCACAGATGTAACACGGGTACTGTGATAGATTCCATATATTTGGATGGAAATACAGAAGCCTGTCACAGTAGTGTGCCTAGTATAATAATGTCACAGATGTAACATGGGTATTGTGATAGATTCCATACATGGATGGAAATACAGAAGCCTGTCATGGTAAAGTGCCTATTATAATGCCATCACAGATGTAACATGGGTACTGTGATAGTTTCCATATATTTGGATGGAAATACAGAAGCCTGTAACAATAATGTGCCTATTATAATGCTATCACAGATGTAACACAGGTACTGTGATAGATTCCATACTTAGATGGAAATACAGAAACCTGTCACAGTAATGTGCCTAGTATAATACTGTCACAGATGTATCATGGGTATGGTCATAATGTTTTTTTTTTTAACATACCATATATACTCATTTGTATGTCAAGCAGTGTCAGTGCATTATGCAAAGGTAGAAAAGTGTTTTTGTTAGCAGTTGGACTCTACTTATAAGTGAGTATATATGGTGTAATACATTGCCTTGTTTATAATGGAATTCAGTACACTTGTATGACTGCATTATGGTTGGACCAGTGTACACATTTTTTAGTAATATAGTGCCAATATTTCCTTTTCAGCACCTGGTGCACCCAGTTTCAGTGTTTTGTTTGTAACAGAGACTATGATTAATTTAACATGGACACCTGGGAGCTCAGCTGGTGGTCGAACAGTTTTCTATGCAGAATACAGGAGGGAAGGTAACGAATTGCATTTTATATCGCGCTAAAAATTACAGCAATATTACATAACAAGAAACTTCATGTCTGAAGTATTAATTTTCAATTTTATGTCGATACAATTTTTTAAAATGTGAAAATGAAATATTTTTTTTTAATTCTTTGATATGATATTTGATTTATGCCACCTATTAATCACATTTATTATCGTCACACTGTCATGTCACAAACATGTCACATTCTGACACAAACATGTCACATTCTGACACAATACCCAACACCATAACGGTATGTATTTGAGTAATGTCAATATTTTGCTGTTAAGTGAATCTGTTTTATGTGGGGAGCTATGGTAGCTCAACTGGTAGAGTGCTGGACATGTAATCAAAGGGTCATGGGTATGATTCCTGCCAAGACCAGTCATGGTTGGCTGCATTAGTGTTTCCTAGACAAAAACACTTAGCATGATATACCAGTAATATGTTTTAAGTGATGTTAAAACAAACAAAACCAAAAGAAAAGAGAATCAATTTGATGTCAAGCCCATGTTCATTAGATATATAAATATTATGAATAATTGACAGTAATTTATTACTAGAATATTGCAAAGATGGTTGAAGAATTTTTTTTTTGGGGGGGGGGGTTCATAGCATTCGTGATGTCTGTCTTTGTTTTGTCAACAGACAATGTGGTTTTTGCAACATACATTAGTTTGTTTTTAGTTTTTTCTTTAGAACTCTATAGCATAGGAAAATGCCAAAGCCTAGGATTTTGGTACATACATACCCTAAGCAGGCACTGGACTGAATAATATGCCAAATGAACTTTACTGCATGCTCTAAGAGGTGATTAATGGAGGCAGGAGCCATTGTGGTCGAGTGGATTGTGCACTGACATTGTAATTTATTGATTCTGCTAAATAAATCTGGTTTTTCTTGATCCAATTTTCATTGAATTTAATAGGCAGTCTGCTCATGAGCAGCAACCCGTCCATGTTGATTCTTGAACACACGTAAAAGTAATGTAATGAGAGCAAAATTATTTGACTTGATGAGGGCTGTTCCATACATAAGGTACATGGTAAGCAAGAAAGGCACTTTTTTCAAAATACATGCTAGTGAACTGTGATTGTTCAAAGAATTGTTATGAAATTTATGCAAAATTACAAATTGCATCTTAGTGACTACTTTACATAAAAAAAGCCTTCCCTGGGTCCCAAGTGTATTTTACTGAAACAAGCCCTAACGTCTATTCATTTGTCTCCCTTACTCATTTTACTGAAACAGCCCTAATGTCTATTCATTTGTCTCCCTTACTCATTTTACTGAAACAGCCCTAACATATATTCATTTGTCTCCCTTACTCATTTTACTGAAACAGCCCTAACGTATATTCATTTGTCTCCCTTACTCATTTTACTGAAACAGCCCTAACATCTATTTATTTGTCTCCCCATCTCAGTTATTATCATCTCACCTCTATCTGTGTGGATTTCAAGTCTCAGATTCAGCCAATGTGGGTATGTGAGAAAGTTGCCGGTAAAGCCTATCATGTGCTGAAAAATGTCATTAAACCCTACAACAGTAACAACAACAACAATTATTATTATCCACTACTTTTGCTGCTATACGGTTGAGAAAGGGCATTGCTTTGTTTAGTCTGTGATTGATTGATCAAGGTCACTGGATGTGTAATTGCTGATCCAATGCATAGTGATCAGCCATTTGTTTAAATGTTTTTTAAGCAGAAATTTATGGAATATCCTTTTTTTACACAATATTTCTTAAAATCTTTGAATTTCAGGTGAAGCTGACTGGCTACAGACCACAGATGAAGTCTTGTACAACTGGAAAAATATCACTGGATTGCAATCAGGAACAGCATATGAAGTCAGGGTAGTCGCATTTGATGGAGAGAATCGAGTCAGTAGTGAAACTAAAATAGTAAACACTCTTGGTACTGGTAAGTATCAGAGACAAATATTTTTTTAAGGCAGTCAGAATGCATTCTGTATGTACATTTGTTATAAGTCGTGTCCAACCATTAACATAGACCCTGATTTGGCAGCACATAATGTGACGGCAATTCGGGGTTTGTGTTATTTGTTCTACTTATTAATTTTAGAAAAGCTGAATAGATCCAGATCTGCCAGTGCATTATGCATTGGTAGTTTTGGGACTATACAGTTGCAGTTTGGCTTAACTTACAAGTAAGTATATTGAGTTAATATTATTACAGTCCTGATTGGTAATAACACAGCATTCACTGCATACTACTGAGAATGACCTAACAATTTTAACTTCTTTTTGTAACTCGGTAGTGTGAATATGAATTTTGTATAGGCTTTTTATAACTCAGTATTGTGAATATGAATTTTGTATAGGCTTTTTGTAACTCTGTATTGTGAGCATGAATTTTGTATAGGCTTTTTATAACTCAGTAGTGTGAATATGAATTTTGTATAGGCTTTTTGTAATTCAGTAGTGTAAACATGAATTTTGTATAGGCTTTTTGTAACTCTGTAGTGTGAGCATGAATTTTGTATAGACTTTTTGTAACTCAGTAGTGTGAACATGAATTTTGTATAGACTTTTTCTAACTCGGTAGCGTGAGCATGAATTTTGTATAGACTTTTGTAACTGTATTGTGAGCATGAATTTTGTATAGGCTTTTTGTAACTCAGTAGTGTGAACATGAATTTTGTATAGGTTTTTTGTAACTCAGTAGTGTGAACATGAATTTTGTATAGGTTTTTTTGTAACCCTGTAGTGTGAGCATGAATTTTGTATAGGCTTTTTGTAACTCAGTAGTGTGAGCATGAATTTTGTATAGGCTTTTTGTAACTCAGTAGTGTGAACATGAATTTTGTATAGGTTTTTTGTAACTCAGTAGTGTGAACATGAATTTTGTATAGGTTTTTTGTAACTCAGTAGTGTGAACATGAATTTTGTATAGGTTTTTTGTTACCCTGTATTGTGAGCATGAATTTTGTATAGGCTTTTTGTAACTCAGTAGTGTGAACATGAATTTTGTATAGGTTTTTTGTAACCCTGTAGTGTGAGCATGAATTTTGTATAGGCTTTTTATAACTCAGTAGTGTGAACATGAATTTTGTATAGGCTTTTTGTAACTCAGTAGTGTGAACATGAATTTTGTATAGGCTTTTTGTAACCCTGTAGTGTGAGCATGAATTTTGTATAGGCTTTTTGTAACTCAGTAGTGTGAACATGAATTTTGTATAGGTTTTTGTAACTATGTAGTGTGAGCATGAATTTTGTATAGGCTTTTTGTAACTCAGTAGTGCGAGCATGAATTTTGTATAGACTTTTTGGAACTCTGTAGTGTGAGCATGAAATTTATATAGGCTTTTTGTAACTTAGTAGTGTGAGCATGAATTTTGTATAGGCTTTTTGTAACCCTGTAGTGTGAGCATGAATTTTGTATAGGCTTTTTGTAACCCAGTAGTGTGAGCATGAATTTTGTATAGGCTTTTTGTAACTTAGTAGTGTGAGCATGAATTTTGTATAGGCTTTTTGTAACCCTGTAGTGGGAGCATGAATTTTGTATAGGCTTTTTGTAACTTAGTAGTGTGAGCATGAATTTTGTATAGGCTTTTTGTAACTTAGTAGTGTGAGCATGAATTTTGTATAGGCTTTTTGTAACCCAGTAGTGCGAGCATGTATTTTGTATAGACTTTTTGTAACTTAGTAGTGTGAGCATGAAATTTGTATAGGCTTTTTGTAACTTAGTAGTGTGAGCATGAATTTTGTATAGGCTTTTTGTAACCCAGTAGTGCGAGCATGTATTTTGTATAGACTTTTTGGAACTCTGTAGTGTGAGCATGAAATTTGTATAGGCTTTTTGTAACTTAGTAGTGTGAACATGAATTTTGTATAGGCTTTTTGTAACCCTGTATAGTGTGAGCATGAATTTTGTATAGGCTATTTGTAACTCTGTAGTGCAAGCATGTATTTTGTATACTATTTGTAACTATGTAGTGTCAGCATGAAATTTTGTATAGGCTTTTTTTTAACCCTGTAGTGTGAGTATGAATTTTGTATAGACTTTTTGGAACTCTGTAGTGTGAGCATGAAATTTTTTATAGGCTATTTGTAACTTTGTAGTGTGAGCATGAATTTTGTATACTATTTGTAACTCAGTAGTGTGACCATGAATTTTGTTTAGGCTTTTTGTAACTCTGTAGTGTGAGCATGAATTTTGTATAGGCTTTTTGTAACCCTGTACTGTGAGTATGAATTTTGTATATGCTTTTTGTAACTCTGTAGTGTGAGCATGAATTTTGTATATGCTTTTTGTAACCTGTATAGTTTGAGCATGAATTTTTTTAATAGGCTGTTTGTAAGTTTAGTGTGAGCATAAATTTTGTATAGGTTGTTTGCAGCAAGAGTATGTAGATAATTGGTCATAGTAATTTACACCTGGATATGTAACATCAACTATTAGTGGTCAAAACTCTTCTTGCTTGCATTTGTGTTGTACATCTGTCATATTTATATTCTGTCTTTTGATACCTTTCATCAGATACCAAAAAAATGTTGACCAGACATAAATCAGAATGCCCCAGATTGCTGATTCTTTTATATAAAGAAGGGGCAAAAAACAACGTACAATGAAAATAGTGGTAAAATTTGGAATAAATACTTTTTAGCAAGCTTCAGACTTAATTTTAACTGTTGATTTCTTTTCAGCCTCGGCTTTTGCTCTTGTTGCCAATTGGAAGTGGTTTTTGGGTATGCTGGTTGCAGTGGTTGTAATTATTACCTGCTGCGTCATCATTTGGATTATCCACAAGCGAAGGAGAAATGTCACACATGAACCACCAAAACCTTGTAAGTTCAGGAATAGAAGCATTGTTTTAATGTATCATCTGTGAAGCGTATAACAGATGTACGTATAACTTTTTACCCACTCACTTTAAAGTAGGTATCTAATTTTATTATGTTCAACTATTTGCCTCTTCCCTATCTCATTTTTGCACGATAACTCCAGTTCTTCACCATCAATATTGCCAGACTTTGCAAGTAGCTTACATCTCAGACAGGGAAGAAATCGGTCACTTGAAAGGTCAAAATTGCATACTGAAAGAAAGAAAACAATTTAGGCTCCAAAACCTGATTTATATATTACATGCATTCACCACACTTTGTAAATGGATTGCATTTGAGATGTGAAAGACACGTGTTAATTTTCCTATTAAAAGGTTAAAGGTCAAGGTCAGAGTGATAAAGAAATGTGTTTTTGCTATCACTAGTTCTTTATCACCTGTTTTGGACAGACTTTGTGGATGGATTGCATACGAGAATATTGAAGATTTGTATTCAAGATATTGGCTGAAATAAGTCAAAACTGTCCACAAACTACCCAAGTTTTATTCCTTATGCATTTTACTAAAAGTTGAAAAAAAATCTTTGTAAGCCTTTTTCTCAAAAACTGTTCAACAAGCTTTGACTAAATTTGACAGCATCTTAACATGAAGGGCTCTCAGATTTGTTTCACAAATTATACCAATCGACTATCATTTATGGCTGTTACTTAAAATAGAAACAGTATTACAATTAGTTAATAGGGGCCTCTAGTGGTCAAGTGGTCTCCGTTACGGATCACTGCCATCTCACCTCTGTTTACATGGGTTCGAGTCTCGGATTCGGCCAATGTGGGCATGTGAGAAAGCTTGCCAGTAGCTTCTCATGGGTCAGTGGTTCTTTCTGGGCTTTTCCTGGGTTCTTGTTCCGCCATTAATACTGGCTGCCATTTATAGCCTATCATGTGCTGAAAATGGCATTAAACAATACAACAACAATTACTTAATACTTAAAAACTCTTAAACAGCATTCAAACCAGTTTTGTCAGAAAGCATTATGACAGGAAAACTTTAAAATTCTTCTGATATGGTGCCAATCCATCATGTAATTTGGCCACCATTACTAAAATATAATTTTTTTAATGGCTTTTTCAAAACAGAATTTGAATAATTTTGAAAGATATCTTTGCTAGATTTGCAAGCTTTTCCAGTCATCCATTCATTAAGGCCACATTAATGTGAAAAAACTTTTAACAACATGTATAAAGCAGAATTGCCAATGGAATTATTACAGATTTAGGTGTGAAAATTCTGCATCATGAATTATTTTGACAATATTCAGAAAAATCTACATTTTGGGGAATTAAATGTTGCATAGCAGTTTTATGTGGACATACACACACACACACACACACAAACACACACACAAAAGTACTGCAGAACCAGTATGATAGGCTCGTACATAAACTACAGATTTGAAATGCTAAACATAGAGTATTAAAATCACAAACAATCATTTAAACTTGAAATGGCTGAAATATGGCAGCAGAGATGTAGAGTTCAGGAATTCTTGTTAGAATTCTTAATAAAAACCAAAGTTTATGGTTATTGTTTTGATTATAGATAATGAAAGAAATCAGCTTAAGGATAGATATGCCATCAATTTTCAATAGGCCTTAATTTTTATATGTTTTATACAGCTTGTTACTTTGAACAAATATTACTTTTATCCCGTCTGGATGGGCTGCTTAGATTAGACAAAATTGCAAGTAATATTCTTCAAGGTGAATCTCTTGAGTTAGCTTTTATGATAAATTATGTGCAGATCTCACTTTTCACTACATCAGCTGGTTTTGTCTGTTTTGAAAAATGAACGAATGGACCCAGAATTAATTCATCCATTTGTGTGTTTGTTTAAGATAAGTGTGTAAATTGGTCTCTCACTTGCCTGAATGGGTACTATAAAATTACTGTAAATTCTCTGTCCATAAATCCCTTTACTCATCCATGCTTTTTTTCTATTCCTTTTCCCTCTAAGTTTGACCATCTCTATCTGTTTATATGTTCACCCATCTATTCAAATCCTTCTTTTCTTTTCTTTATAAATTTTTCTCTTCAGCAGTACCATCAGCTCTGCATTCGCAGATTGACCATCTGTGTTCACTCTGCTGATCTGTCAGTCTTTGTCCAGTTGTCCATTTGTCTTATATTTATCCATCTTTTTTTTCTTCAGCCAATCTAAAATGATCATCTGTTTGTATTGTCAGAAAATTGACAGTTGTTTTTAAATACTTTTGTTGAAGTTCTAATGGAAATGTAATGCACCATGAAAATTGTCTCTTTTTTTTTTCTTCATATTAGTACCTCCCATATTGCACCTTGATCTATTAACTTGGCATTCAGATGAAGGAAGCTTTTATGACAAAGGAGAGTTGTTACCTTCATATATACACTGTAAATATAGTTGTATATTTGGAAAGTACTGTTAATGCATGTCATTTAAACAATGTTTCAGACACACTTGTTTTATGTTTTCATTGTTTCCCATCTGGTTGAACATCCAAACCCTGCAAGTAAATGAATCAAAATGATGGTGCATTATTATCATCTTGAAACAGCAAATGTGCAGATGTATATGTTAACATGATGTTTTATCACTGCAGCTAAAACAAATGATAAAATATATTGCTTTGGTGTGTAACATGACAAAATTTCCTGTCAACAATTAACTTTATATATATATATATATATATATATATATATATATATATATATATATATATATATATATATATATATATATATATATATATATATATATATATTGTTGATTTTAATCAACCTACCCAACCCACATTCAGACCTATTTTACTATTTCTGCAAGATACAAATTATGCTTTGGATGTATGTTGATGGCAATTTTCAGAAAATTAGTACATTTTATTTGACTGAAACTTAAAATCAGACTGCAGACTATCTTGATATATTTACTTTTTGATTTGACCAAGGGACTGACTAAGAAGTTGCAATTTTGAAGAAAGAAAAAAAATATTGCATTCACCACTTCTAAGTCAATCATTGTTTGGTAAATAATAGAGTTGGTTCAAATGATAGGTAATGGCAGCTGTTGGCATATATTTTTAAACTATGATCAGTACGATTATTCAATAACTTGTGAATGCCCTATCTATATAGTTACAGTAAGTGGTTAAAGTAGCTTTGATCTCCTTTACTATTCTAATAATATTAAACTTCATTACTAAAATAAATATTTGGTATAAATTGAATAATTATATGAGAAATCATTTCCCAATTAAGAACCAGTCATGCCTGATGCAGAAGGCTTTATAATGAATAAAAGAAAATGTTCCTCATATTAGAATAAACTAAATAAACTTTTATTGTAATATAAACTCATAAGAAATATGTTTGTCTTGATTTATATACAGAATACACGTAAGTACTCAAACAGGGCATGTCTCATATTTGGAGTGCTGGTGTTTTGCACTGTATGTGACATTATCCTCGTTTTGCATTAAAACACAGCAAAGACTAATTCCCGTGTCAGAAACAAAACTGTCGTGTGAAGTAACCGTATAGTAGATACATTTAGAAAAATATTATTTGATGTAGTTTTGGTAGTCAAAAGAGAATCTAGCAAATCTAATCCTTTACTGAATTTCTAAAATGTCTCATTCAGTTATATATTTTTCAGTTTTATTTGTTACATACTTTAAAATATTTTCTCCATCTTCAGCTTTTTCAAGAGAAGATGCACGCTTGAAGAAGAGTGACCCGAATGTTGACAGAGAATCTGCAGGACAATATAATGACTATATTCGTGGTGAAAGGTATTATTTTTTTTATTAAAAAAAAGCTGTATTTAAATTATTTTCCATTTTTTCAGGTGTCATTTTTGTTTTGGCTCAATCTTGTTAACCAGTGTTTGCATGTCTAATTTTTTTGTTGAGCTTGTCTAGACAGAAGCTAGCATGACAGTTTTTGCATCTATGCATGTCTGTTCATCTGATTGTATGTCATCCACACCCTAGATTAGGCTCAATGTTACCAGTTTCTTTTACACTGGACTTGTTAAAAAACATTTTGACTTTTATAGCAAAATTAAAGGCAGGCTCAACAAAAAAGTTGTCTCCCTTTGAAGTATTATCCCATGTAGTTATTTTACGTGATTAATTCAGATGAAACATAATTTAAGTACAGGTAGTATAATCTCAAAATATATATGCAAAAATGAAATGGGTAAATTCAATGATCTGCAAACACAGAATACCTAAAAAGTTTTCATTTTTCTGAATCAAGCAGTCAAACATGGTTACAGTTTTGTGCCACAAATTTGCTAATTTTATATCATGCATGGAAAAGTCAATACTACTTGCTGCAATGTTTGAGTAGTGAAGCTTGAATTATGGTACTGACACAACACTATTGGACAAGGCATCAAAAAGACATCGCTTACAATTATGAAAAAAAATCATGTGAGTGTTATACACATAAAACTGTAATTATGGTTTGGTTAAAAAAAGTATTCATCCGTGTTAAACAGATTAGTGAACAGTATCGTGTTTCAATCAAGCCTCCAAATGATGTGAAGAAAAGTTTAATTTCTGATTAATATCTAGCTTGAATGCAGATCCCATCTATGGCTCCTACCATTGTTTTGAATTTTGTAAGAGGTTACAATGTAAGATTCGCCATAAATATTGTGATCTATTTGACTTTTAAAAAATGTTGATTTCTATATTAGAGATCAGATTCATATATTTTTGCTTCGGATTTCTGTATGGCTTATATATAATTCCTCTTTCATTTCATAGCCAAGGATCTGTAGTGCTTTCATGTAATTTAAAACTTTTTATAAATCGGGAAATTTCTGTTGCATACTGTATTTTTTTGTTTCTTGTGTAGGAAAAATGAATTGGACTTTTCAACTAGTTTGATAGAAAACTTAAGCGACATGTGTCCTTTAATGACAAATGATTTCACAATAATGAATCTGGAACCCCATTTTTTTCTAGATCAACTTTGCTAGAAACAAGACAGTCAAGGTATGGTATTTGTCCTATGATAAGCCCAGGGGGTCCCATTTTTAACAAGTTTTTAAAGAGGGCTTGTGGGGGATGAGCATGTCACAGAGAAAAATGCTTTCTTAAATAATATTTTGTTACAGTATTTAAAATTCGGGGAGGGCCACAATGTTTTAAGTTACATGATGGCCACAATATTTTAATTGAGTGGTGGCTGCAAAGATTTAAATTGATGGATGGCCACCATGTTTTAATTGGAGGATGGGATTATCATGAAACATGGGCATATCATGGGAGAATTACGGTAAATATTTTTCGTTGGGCTGCATGAATGATTACCGCCCCTGGCAGAGCTCTTCTCTTTCCTTGCTTCATCACAATACAAAAATACTGCACCGAAGAACATTTTGTTAAATTACAAATTGGACAGTACCAGTCCCTGCTTGACCTGGATTGGTCCATATCAGTGTGGACCTTACCTGACCCACTCACCAATCTGATTGTGTTAACTTTCAAAAAGGCCTACGAAATTGGATTTACTTCACACAGATAAACTTGATTAGAAATTGTCACAACAGAATGTTTTCTCAGATTTTGACATCCTAGTCATTGGATAGAATTTATATGTCTAATACATGAGAAATATAATTATTTTTCTGACATGTCTGATGTCCAGGTTTCAAAATCGAAAACTTTCAAAAACTTTTAAACTGAGAAATTGTATTGCAAAAGAGATGTAATGATTAATGCAGGGTGCCTAAAAAAATATGTTTATGATACATTTTTGATGTATGGCAGTGGTTGTCTTGTTTTTGAAGATTTGTAGGCTGTTAATGCTAGTTATATATATACTGTCACTGTTGGATTTGATTGACTGACAGGTGGTGATTAATCTCAATTTACTTTGATAAAACTACCATTAAGTCCTCAAGTCTTCACATTCAAAACTGTTATCCCATAAAATCATCTATTCAGTTATTAGACATATTCCATAGCTGCTTGTGTAGTTTTTCATGTGATTGTTTTCCATCATTAAATTATTGGACATTTTCTGTAATTAGGTTGCAATATGTTCATATGATAGCTGTTTTACCTTTTAATGTCATAGTTTGACATCATTTGCAAAAACGAAAAAAGCACGAGTTTTTAAATGAAACAAATTGGCAAGTTATTTTAACTTAGTAATTGATACCCATAGTATCAATTATTTTGTGGTTTTTAAAAAGGAAGAAATAACTTGGGTATCTAAATTGTTTATTTTGGCTGTATTTCATTTCAAGAATTAACCTCGTCAAATACGTCAGATAAACAGGATCTTTTTTTTAAAAAATGTGCAGACAACAAATGAGGTCACTTCAGTTGTGAAACAGTACTTAGCACCTGTATGAACACAAAAAACCAACCACCTGTCAAGATAAATCACTTACATGCAACATCAAGGGGTGCTGACATAGACAGAAATACTAAACTAATAACCAGTTAAGGTATATGTGTATGATCTCTTGCTCAAAACAGTCCATAAAGTTGCATCATCAATTATTTTCTAATGACCATGTCATTAACTAACAGTGGCTTAAGAGTGGTATAAATCACCTAAGATCCTCCATCAGTTTGAATAATGTCATCATTACACATGTGAAGCAAACACATGACCAGCTTGCCTCTTCTTCAGTGCAGTTAGGAAGCAGTGTCAACATCTTATAACCCATGAAAATGTGAAGATGCTATTAACTGACTAAATTGAAAAACAGTTGAATCACTCTTTTATCTGAGCCTGCTTCATTTACAAACCAACTTCAGTATTTAAAAAACATTGTCGATTAAGCCGATTGATGTTGAATGGATAATTGTGGCTCACATGAAATGTGTACAAGATTAGATCTGGTTTTTTTTTTTGAGAACACTGGACTGAGTGATTAATCCAAAACTGTGTGAAATGTGAGCTTCAATAGTCTGTCAAAATTAGTGACCGTTCCAGTGGCCTAGCGGTTTAGAGCATCTTATTTGGATGCAGGAGGTCGCAGGTTCAAACCCTGACCATGTCATACCAAAGACTTTTAAAAAATGGGACTAACAGCTGTCTCGCTTGGCATTCAACATTAAGAGGCCCTTGTTAGGGCTGGTCAGCTCGGTATCAGGATAATATGACTGGGTGGGACATAATGCTATGTGTCTGCAGCATGATGCACTTGTGATAGACATCAGTATAAACTGCCACACTGTAGACATTGCAGTGATATGACTGAAATTTGTTTTAAACTATGTCAAAACTCCGAAAACACACTGTCAAAGATGATTTAAATGTTTCAACAACAGTTTTACTTGAATGATTCATCAGTTTGAAAAAGTTTTAAATCTAATTGTCATATATAGTATAATTTCCTGGGTTTTTTTTATTTCAATAATAACAGTGTTTAAAATTTGTTATATTATTTCTTTGTATCCTTGCTCATCTTGCTACATATTTATTTAAGGCTTAAGGAAATTAGGGTTGTTGGATACCGTATAAATGTACAGTGAAACAATATAAAATGTTTAAAATTCTTTTTTAAGGGTGAAAATACAACAGTCACACATAAAATCTAATACCTTTTAAACTATATTACAGATTGAAACAGATGCTTCCATGGTGCGCAGGTGTGTGAATCATGCAAAATTTGTATGAATTCACACGCTTGGAAATTAGTGATATGCAAGAACTACCACAAATTAGTTTAAAATTGCATATATGAAAGTGTACTTTGCACTTTATACAAGTTTTGTTTAAGTGATGTGCATGTCACAACAAACATTAGCTCTTTTTGTGATATGTCTTTGTTCAGGTAGTCAACGGTTTCCACATCTGGATACTTAGGCCTGACATAAATCGTTGTTAAACTAAATTTGATTTGCTCATTAGGCTTAGGAACAAGCACTCTGTCATTTGAATTTGTTTTGCAGAGGTTAGAGGTCATGGTTGTGGTAAATCTAATAAGAAAATAATTTCCATGGATTAAATTCAACTTTTGTGTTTTGTATGCAAGGTTCCCATTCTACTAGGAAATTAGGAAAAATGTTGGTAGAGAGAATAGGTTTGTTCTCACCAGGGAAAAGTCTTTTAATATTGCAAATATTGAAAAACTGGGAATTACATGATGACATCACAAATTGTACTGATCATGATTTAAATTTATCTAGTCCTTACTGGAATTTTCTTTTTAACTTTTCAGTCAGTTGAGTAGTAATTGTTCATTTAGTTAATTTGCTTAAACAGATTTGTATAGTCAGTCCAAGCACTCAGTTTTTCGATTGTGTCAAAGAAGACTGTTTACCATGCAGTTGGCACCATATCATGTTTAGAGGATATGAAGACAAGTCTGTTATTGCATTGTACCAACCTCCTCCATGGATACCAGGATGGGTATATGTCTTGCATTGTAGATCTATATTTTAGAACACCAACCAGACATAAGTTAAATTTTTTAAAATAGTTGTCCTTTTGTTTTGTACAAACATTTTTTTTTTTTTGGGTCTTTATATCAAGGTTTTACAAAAATGGCTAATACAAATATTTATACCAATATGTGTTGTTTGGCAGAGAAAGTATACATTTTTACTATGTATATTCAAATAAGTTAAATGCAGATTTATAATTTGAGTAGCTGTAGTTTTTAGGGAAGGTGTATAAAGGAAACAAGTTTTGATTTTATGTTTCAGAAGTGTGGGAACACTGATTAAATATTAAAGAAAACTACTGAGTACATCCATATTGTGGGATATCAAAGTAGGTCACAATAACCATGTTTTCACACTAGTGACCAGATTCAGTTCAAGAAGCGCATCTTAAATTAGCATTCTTTTGACATTAAAATGACTTGTCATGTACAGTATACATGTATGCGGGTTAGCATTGAGGTCTTAGCATTCCATGAAGTTTTGTGATGCAGAGAGCAATAATCAGTTATTATACATGTGCATTATGTAGTTTGACACAGATGTTCTATCGGCCATTAGTACATACTCACATGGAAATCAACTGGTGCTACAGAAAATAAATCGGCAGCTCCAATGAAATAAAACCATTCACTTAAGAAAATTTTAACTACTTTCACAGACCTGTTGAACTGCTTTGGTGGCCTGGTGGTTAGGGCATCCGCCGCGGAAGCGGGAGGTCATGGGTTCAATCCTTGGCAGAGTCATACCAAAGACTTAAAAAAATGGTACTAACAGCTTTCTCACTTGAAGCTCAGCATTATGAGGTTAGTGTTAGGACTGGTCAACCTGGTGTCAGGATAATGTGACTGGGTAGGACATCATGCTATATGTTTGCGGCATGATGCCCCTGTGCTAGACATTACTATAAACTGCCTCACTGTAGACATCATAGCGATATGACTGAAAAATTGTTAAAGCTGCGTTAAAAAATCCTAATCTAACAAACAAACAGGCCTGCTGATGTTAATATCAACTGGCTGTCATCAAAATCCATAGTACTGTGGCTAATGGGCCACTGGCTAAAGTGACCCTGTATTTAAGAAAATGTGAAATATCTAGTTGTAAAATGATTGCAATCAGAATAAGTAATTTAAATGATGAGGTACATAGGTGTCTTAAACACAAGAATTCAAAAGCAGGCAGTTTATGTTTAGTCTGCACAAATATAATAGGATTTCATGAAAACCAAAACATTAATTTTAATTTTTTAAAGTTCAGAAATTCAGCAGTATTTGTAATGTTCCTCGTAATAGTAATTAAATAATTTTTATATACAAGTTTTACATTGTTTTGATTTCTTTTTGTAATTTTGCATCTTTATTCTATAACTGAGATAAAATGAAATTTTTCCTCAGAAAATAAAGTTTCAATCCCAGTTATAAAAAAAAAATTAAAATTCAAACAAATTCAAGATCAACGGCATTTCAAATTAGTGATTTAAAAATGCCTTAAAGTTGGATCCACAGCAATAGACACTCATTTGGTTCAAGCATAACAAGTTGTTGCATGCATAGAATTGACTCAATTATTAAATAAAACTACATTGTTCTAAGGTGGGTGGGTGACTGTACTAAAGATGTCAAATTTTACTGAAAGTCACCTGGGTACCCATTGAACCTAATGATTGGTTAGCCAGCTACCTGATCAAAGAGAAATTATATTAACTGGGAACCTGAACTGCTTTGTTGTAAAGTTCATATATGCCACCCCCACCCCCAAGATGTATAATCATAATTATTACCAATATTAGTAGCCAAAAGGTGCAACATAAGCATAAAAGGAGTAATCTATATATAGTATGCGCCATAAATACGAAAAACATTTTTAAAAAATTATTTACTTACCAGGATTTGCAGTTAGTTAAAATTCTCATCACAAATCAGATAAATACATATTGATTAGCACGAAAAAATACAGACACACACAAAATGGTAAATTTGATCAATAGATAATATTTCCTTTAACTAGTCTACATCCTGTTTTACTTTCACTGAAGGGTCATAAATTCAATTCTACAAATTTTAAATGCTGTATTACAACACCAATTCCTCTTTCAAAATTTGTATATATGCTTGTTTCACTTTATATTTGGTGTTATATTTTTTTTTCTTTAATATAGACTGGTCTGCTCCTTAAGTGTGTATCAAACTATAATGAATCTGTAGCATGTAGTTTCAAATTCAAGAAATCTGTCTTTTTGTTTGGAAATGTGTCATTACAGTGTAAATGTGTCATTACAGTTCCTATAAATAGAAAATAAGGAAACTGTTCCAATGTACATAACCAAATGGTTGCACGCAAAAATACAGCCAACAAAGGTCTACAGTAGATCAATGTCACATGACAAGAACTGTGATTTATACTAGTTATTCTGTGTCTTGCATGCCCCTGATGTCGCCAGATAAAATCTTTCCTATTAACTTGGAAACCTGATTTTATTTAGTGGACTAAATTTGTACCCTAAATATAATTTTATTACCTGCATAATTATGAATGGGTGAGTACCCGGGTACCCATAGACACCTTTTGTGTCCACTCCCTAATTATGATCCAGAAGATCTATGCTGATCAAAGACAAGTAGAGCTTAAGTGATGGTTCTGTGGCAGTCATCTTGCATCTTTCATCTGGTGTCTGGCATATGGTGTCCATAAGCTGTTGTTTGTTATTGCCACTCCTAAACTACTAGTGGAGAATTCTGAAGCTTGGCTCAGTTTCATCCTGAGGTCTAGTTGGTCCTAAAGGAAAATGATGTCTCTCAGACATGTCTGAAAATCTTGTTATACATATTCTTTGTATTTGCATAGGGTTTTCACTGAAGACTTTTGTTAACTGGATTATCATGGATGAAAATTATCCCTGTTTTTTTTTGTCCAACATGAAAATCTTGAAATTCTTGTAATGACTACACCTCCAGAGTAAATAGTTGTATCGACATGGGCTTTAATTAAATAACTTCCTACAATATATATTGGGTCCTAAATCAAAACGGTTTTAGTCTGAACATTTTGGCCAACATTTTGTTCATCTTGAAAATCTTGTTATCAGTAGTCTCCTTCTCAGCAGACATTGACATGGGTTTGTGTCCTTGGTTATACTTCAATGATCATATTAGTCAAGGGGTAAAGTTGTGGTTGAAGAAACACCCATGCTGCATCTCCATGATGTTTCCTCATTATTTGAAGTGGTATCATGAGTGCAAGATGTCGTATTGAATGTACAAGGCAATGATTTAAGTACAGAAACACATTTGTGATATGCTGATTGAAGATAAAAGTTTTTGCCTACAGAATGAATACATGATAATCCATTTGCTGTTGAAATTTTCATAAAGATTTTGTAGGAAATTGGTCTGAACATTATGATCCACTTTATTGATCATTAAATATGGGAATCTGTCCATGCCTTTTATGTGAAATATTGCAGATTTTTTTTCTTCTATTTAGTTTTTTTTATTCTGTATGTGAAATTTCTGATTTTATTCAATATAGGTTTTTTAAATGTGAAATATTATTGATTTTATTCTACATCGATTTGTTATGGTGTTCAAGAAATGTTTTAGAGATTTTGATGAATTACAATAGAGGGGCTGGTGTGACTCAAGGGGGTTGCCTTAGAAAGATCATCTTTTTCATGCTAGTCTTTAACTGATTTGGTTTTTCCATTCCCTAAGGAATTTGGAAATATGTTCTTGTTGATGGTTATGGTGTCTTTTTTTGGGATAGTGGTTAGCTTCAAAGGTGATTGAGTGTATCCACAACTGTAAATGTAGCCAGAAACTATCTAGTGCTGCCTTAATGACAATTTATAGCCTTACTTCTTTAGATTTTAATTTCATGATGTTACTACTCTTACTGCATTACTCTTTGTTTGGAAAAAATATGATTAAAAACTGCTTTTCTCCTACAACAATGACAACACCACCACCACCTCAGGTCCCCATTTCTTCATATAGATTTATAAGAAAATGCAGTATTTACATTATGCTTGTTCTCGCTAGCAATAAAAATAAAAAAAAAAGTAATTTCATTATTGATGTACAATTTATGAAACGTTTTTCACTATTTTATGTGACAATAAGAAACTTAGTATCCAGTGGACTGCATGGGACGTCTTTATTGTTGTATTTAAGATTGTTTTTTGACAATACTGTATACAATTGAGATTTCTCATACATGGATGATACAAATGAAATGGACTTTTGTATTTCATTAGGTAGGTTCCTAGGTAGCTGCAGTGAGACATAGGCACAGTATGATTCATAATTAAGCATGTTGTGATGTAGTTGAGGGAGGGAAGATTTGACAGACTTTTAAAGTTTCTTTAAGGTAGCACTGAACAGTTTTGTATGATTGCCCTTGGAATAAATGTTAGACGGAAGATATGGTAATTTTTACTCTCCATGTTTCTCCATCAATATTTACAGTGCTGTGAAGTAATGTGTGATTTTGAAGTTGTATTAACTCAAAAATATATCTGATGAATGTAAACACTTGGAAATTAAAAAGTTAAAATTATGGAACACACAGACTCTTCTTGGACATAGTATCAGTCCTTTTAAGGGAATCTTGTTTCATTGTCAACACTTTTTTGTATCGCTTTTAAAATATTGAGTGATAAATGCAGTACTATAAAATAAATTTGTAAGGAATAATTGGTTTAGCTGTTTGGATTCTTGCTAACTGTTTAAGTTGTTTTTTAGTTCATCTACAGATCCTGAAATGACTTTGATAAATCTCAGTCCATAAAATTATTTATTTTCTTAGTTATGGGATCATTCCATTTCAGATACTTTTTCTGCTTTTTAATGGTTTTCTTGGAAGCCCTCAAAGTGGCCTGTGTTATAGGCGAGGGAATCATGAACAGATGAATGTTAATATGGCATAAAAAAAGAATTAAAGTATTTGTGATGAGAAATTGCATCATAATTGGTTATTTTCTGTCATAAACTGTATTTTACCCCAAAAAATAAATTTAAATAGCCATGATGTAAAAGAATTTTACCAATTTAATGGGACCCATAATAGCCATGTCTGCATTTTCATGCCTGCCATTTTACTGCACACAATAGGCTATACACAGCAGAAAGTATAATTTATGGAGGAAGAACTTGGGAGAAAACCCCAGTAAGAGCCACTGACCCAAGGGAAGCTACTGGCAAGCTTTCTCATGAATCAACATTGGCTGAGCCAGAGACTCGAACCCAGACAGAGAGAGAGGTGAGATGGTAGTGATTGGTGAAGGTATGCAGGTACTTTAAACCACATGGCTACTTTGAGCCCTGAATATGAAGTACTTTGAAGTACTTTGTTGATGATTTTGAATAACTACATTTGAAATGCCCAGCAGGTTGAGGGCTGTAGAATAAACCAACATGTCAAATGATGAATATAGACATCAGCCATGATGGCTGATTGGCTGGAATGCAAGACTTGTGACTAAAAAGGTTTTAGTTCGAATCTTACTATTCAATCAGCCCAGTTTGGCTACCATGGTTTGCCCTTGGGCAAAGTACTTTATTGTAGTTGCCTCAGTAGTAAAAAACCTATTTTGTCATGCCTTAAAACACAAAACCATTAAACAAAACTTTCATATGGATGCTACACTTTAACCATACCAGCTTCCTAGTGCTTTCAAAGTCAATAGTTACAAGTTCTTTTGAGTTTAAATTGTAATATTGGAACTTCCTACACAGTTACTACATTTCTTGTAAAATATCTTAGGTAGACACTTAATGCAGAAACAGCACCATATTAAGTTGGGATTCCAAAGGTCAGATAGTTTGTAAGGTCAGGGACATTGAAATGGAAAGTTGGATTTTGGTTTCTGCATTATTTGTATTAAAGTTAATTGGATACAGTTTTCATCAAACTTCTTTTTAAGTGAAATACGTTTGGATAAGCAAGAAGTTCCCTCAGAATGTCAAAAGCCATGGTCACTTAGTTTGTCTGATTTTTGTGTATGCATGACATTTTTTTCTTTTAGCAATAATTAAATCAAATATATTTTGTTAATTAAATTTGTTGCAATTTATTTCTGGGAAATTTTTATGGGCATACAATAAACATACACTGCAACGAAATGTTCATATGAGGTAGCCTTATAAATCTGATTGTAAAATGTGACTGATAGTAGATGGTAGTTTTACATTGGTTGATTCTTAAAGTACCTTTATATAAAACTGCCTTTGATACAAGGTTCAACCATTCCGGTGGCCGAGTGATTAGAGAATCCAACTCGGATGCAGAAGGTCGTTGGTTTGATCCCGTCTGAGTCATACCAAAGACTTATAAAAATGGTACTAACAGCTGCCTCGCTTGTCACTCAGCATTAAGGGGTTAGTGTTAGGACTGGTCAAACTGGTGTCGATAATGTGCCTGGGTGTTACATCAGGCTACATGTCTGTGGCATGATGTCCCTGTGATAGACATCACTATAAACTGCCACACTGCAGACATCATAGTGATATGACTGAATTTTTTTAAAGCTACATTAAAAATCCAAATCACATACACACACAACAAGGTTTCAATCAATGATTGGATTACGCCATTTAAATTCTATTATTTTGATGTGTTTCATCCCAATATAAGGTGACCACACTTATCATCTGATATATTATTGCCCCCCCCATCCCCCCCCCCCCCCGGATCAATTGCAAGGGACATTAAATGCATGTATTTTAGGGAGTTTCAGTTCTCATGGTCTTGCAAAAATGGATCTTACTGTCAATTTCAAAGTTCATGGACAAAAGCAGGCAGGTTCAATTGTCTCCTAAGATGGGTAATGGTTCAATTTTGCATTATTTAGAAAGTATTAAATGAAGAAAAATGTATATCCCATGAAAATAAGTGAGTTCCTAGTAGTATCCAATGAAAAGAAGCATTTATTATGTTTTTCAGGAACGGAACAACAGATAGGTAAGAGCTTTGAATCAAATAATGATATCAAAATCTTGCTAAATTTCCATTCAAGTCTCATTCAAATCTCATTCAAGTCCCATTAAAGTATCATTCAAGTCCCATCAGTGCCGTCAATTATTTTTAACAATGTTTTTCATTAAGGCAATAATAAAGATTAGACTAAGCTGTATGAACCAAGACCATTGGTCCAGATTTCAACATTTTACAAGTACTTTTGATTAATTTTTCTCATCCATGTGACCTGGAAATCTTTACTTAATGCTGATTTTCGTCATAGGTCATCACACGATAGTTTCTTGAACCTGTGTGGTATAGCACTGGATTTATGTCACAATATTTAAAATTATTTTCTTGTAATTAAATCATTACACTGATAAGATGGAATAAAAGATTAAACGTTTTGTTAGTTGAACAAGACAAGGGTGAGTAAAATATTCAGATATACCGGTAGGTGGTTAACATCAAGACAATTTGTCCAATATTAACAAAATCTTTTGAGCACAAATCTAAGTTTAAGCTCTAAAGTTAAAACAATTTTATTCAAATGATGAGAGATTGGTAAATAATAAAGTATCTTAATATTTTTGCGGGGGGGGGGGGGTGATTGGTTCGTTTGTTAATTTATACTATTCTAAATATTATTGATGTATGTAAGCTTCAACTGTTATATATTTTTTTTATGAGGTTTTTCATCTTACGTTGGAGTTTCTTCATCCAAATGTTTACATAAATATTGAACTAGAAAATTCCTGTCTGAGTTATCTCCCTTGTCTTCTGCAGGTCTAAGACAGATTGTGAAATTCTGCCATTGGACTTTCATTGTCTCATTTCCAGTAACTGGATATCCCAAAATAGATTGTTTTTCTCAAGATATGGCATTTTTGTCCGCAACATTTTAAAAGTAAAATTACTCGCAAGGTTACTCACAATTCTTTGCCTCCCTGCATCCAAAGTAGCTCAGCTCCTATTTCACTTAATAATGTCTGCCATGATTACAGTACATTTTTGCATTCAGTTTTCATCAGTAAATTTTCACTATGTTTTCCTCATATAAAAAACTTGCAAAGTTATTGTGTAGTAAACCAGGAGTTTGTGTATTAAGCCTATTGACAGACCATGTTAAGTATTCCATCCTGATTTGTTCCTAACGTTACTTGGAGAATAATTGAAGGAAGTACAAGTTGAGAAACATATCCGTATAAATCTGGAAATTCAAAAACTGTTTTCTAAAAATAAATATGCATGTATATGTAAATCTATATATTAAGGTGTATTGGCATGTCATCACATACTGGCTATAAGGTGTCAGTTAAAAGATCTGAAAATGTAAAGATAGATTTGCAAAATAGACAAACTTTATAAACCCTACAAATAAATATTAACATGAAGTATCCTGGAATCCTCAGTATTGACACACTTAAGAATTGACTTTCATCTCTTCATAGTATTATGTCTCCTTTCATTTGAAACATTGGCCATCTGAGAAAACCATGTATATCAAATGACACTGATATATTCCCTCATACTCTTTTAGGCATCCTATCTCCTTGTCGGAGAATTCACATTTACATCACTTGTTCTAAAGAGCAGTTTAATAGCACAGATAAAACTCTACAACAGGGAATTTATGACACTGAGTCAGATAGTGTGTGGAATTGGGATACTACAAGGCGACTATAGTTCATGAGGTTACATTTAAGTATCTTGGTCTTTTTCATCAGGCTGAAAGTTTTTAAGATATATTAATTTGTAATTAGTTTTCATAAATAAAATTTAAACAGTTTTACATTAGCTTTACATTCACCTCTAAATCTGGGACCATGCTCACACAATTATTAGTTCCCTGAACTTAACACAGATATCTCTAATATTACAAAGAATCTCATTCATAAGTTTAGTCCAACTGTGAACATCATTCACCCTGATCTGCCATCACATACATTTAATTAATTATACGGACCATGATCTGCTGGCACATCATTTGACAGCAGAGCTGAGTTTGTGCAGTTTTTGAAGTTGGACTTATCCTCTGTTTTGCTGACTTTGTCTAACATTGTAAAGTAATAATTCTCTACTGTGAATTCACTTTTTTGTGGAATATCATTTTTGGAGATTTTTTTGGATTTCTTGTGTGATTGCTACAAACCATGCATTTAAATATCTTGATAAACTTGAAGGGTTATACTCACCTGAGGAAAAAATAGGTCACAATGACTTGCTTTTAAAATTCAATTGTTTTTGCTTTTTGCTTCAACTTCTTAGACACAAATGTATATATAAGGTGTCAATATGCATGAAGTTGTATGTTTATATTTATATTAAGGCTTTTAATCACTTCACAGATTAACTGTTTAGGTGGGGCCCCCAAGTGGCCAAGTGATCTAAAGCGCTCACCATTACGGATCACTGACATCTCATCTCTGTCTGCGTTTGTTCGAGTGTCAGTCTCGGCCAATATGGGTACATGAGAAAGATTGCCAGTAACTTTTTGTGGATCGGTGGTTCTTTCCAGGTTTTTTCCTGGTTCTTCCTTCACCATTTATAATGGCCACTATATATAGCCTATCTTGTTCTGAGGAATGGTGTTAGACCCTATAACAACAACAACAAAACTTTAGGTCACTGGGACAATTCTTTTTAGAGTTATTGCCCCTTTGCTTTGTAGTATGACTTGTTCTGCAGTTTCTGATGAATTGACAAGAAAGTTGTCGATATGAAAGTGTTTCTTAACATGATTGCCCTTTTTGTCTTTTAGTTAATACTGCAGTTTTGACAGATTGCCATGAAAGTTATTAGATATTCTGGTCATTAATGAATTATTTGCATTTTTTGGGTGAAACTTGGTATTGTCATTGTCATCAGAAAATGCACATTGCCCATACATTATACTCACACTATAGTGTCCACTTTTTCACTGAAGACTTTTCTCCATCATGGGGTAGGGTTAGGGGTGAGAGATGGAGGCACATATTTTTATAACAGAATTGCTCACAATTCCTCTTTAAAATTTCTAAGAACCATGCATGCAAAATTGATAATTTTGCCAATTTACTATTGTAGGTTATATTTCCAGTTTAAATAGTGCTTCTCCAGTTTGATGTGCGGAACCCATTCCCAATCATTCACAGAAGATCTTTTGTATCATTATTTTCATCCCTTTTGGAGGCAGTTAGACTGTCTGAAACAAAATATTATCAGTCTAGTAAAAAGGTATCCACTATTCACGTTTAGAAAATAGTGATATTCTGTTAATTTGGAACGGTATACACCCATGTCTTGCAGAGTAGCTGAGATTATTTCATGGATATCAATGAATGATGGCAGAAGTTAATGTCATTCTCTTGTACAGAGACATTCATATAAATGATGTATTGATTCTGGTCTTTACATCAAAATATTATTCCCTCTTGTAGACAACAGATAAAAAACAGTTTTTAAAGAAGTTATTGCGCATTGCCAATGTTTTGAAAGGGAAATAGACAGTACAATAGATCAAATTTAATAGGTTTGAATTTTAGATATTGGAAAATAATTTATTACATCTTGAGTAAAAACCTTATTTTATAATCTGTAAAATGTTGAAATCGGACCATCTCTGGAAGACTTGTTTTGTTTTGCAACATTGTTGGGGAGTTTCAGAAGTTGTGGAAATTGTATGAGATAAGATTTGTGTGATGTGTTTTGGTCAATTTTAGTTTCAGCTGCATTTTCCTCTGGGGGTTTTTTGGTCTCTTTTCTTTGTTTTATGCGTGCTGTTTAACATTTTGCCAAATTTCAACATTTGTTGCCAACAAATGACTTTAGTCCACTGCATTTGAAACATTATATCTGCATACTGTTCATATTTTCTTCTGCACCCATTTTATTATCTCAGAACGTGCACGTACTAAAATATTAGTGTATAAAGAGAATCTTGTAGTCAATTATGATGTGTATACAGTATTAAGGACATAACTTGCATGATAATAGTAAACTTGCATGCTCTTCATATACGATCTTTCACTGACATCATTGTCATCACATTTATTATTTCTTCATTTGTATACCCATTATAACATATCCAGCTCTATATAACATATCTATTTGTAGACCTAGACCCATTATAACATATCCAGGTCTATTTGTAGACCTAGACCCATTATAACATATCCAGGTCTATTTGTAGACCTAGACCCATTATAACATATCCAGGTCTATTTGTAGACCTAGACCCATTATAACATATCCAGGTCTATTTGTAGACCTAGACCCATTATAACATATCCAGGTCTGTTTGTAGACCCATTATAACATATCCAGGTCTGTTTGTAGACCCATTATAACATATCCAGATCTGTTTGTTGACCCATTATAATATATCCAGATCTGTAGACCTAGACCCATTATAACATATCCAGGTCTATTTGTATACCTAGACCCATTATAACATATACAGGTCTGTTTGTAGACCTAGACCCATTATAACATATCCAGATCTGTTTGTAGACCCATTATAACATATCCAGATCTGTTTGTAGACCCATTATAACATATCCAGGTCTGTTTGTAGACCCATTATAACATATCCAGGTCTGTTTGTAGACCCATTATAACATATCCAGATCTGTTTGTAGACCCATTATAACATATCCAGATCTGTTTGTAGACCCATTATAACATATCCAGGTCTGTTTGTAGACCCATTATAACATATCCAGATCTGTTTGTAGACCCATTTTAACATATCCAGGTCTGTTTGTAGACCCATTATAACATATCTGATTTGATTGTATACCCATTATGACATATCCAGCTCTGTTTCCTAGAGTTTAGGAAATCATTGAAACCCATATTTTGACCCAAAAGTGGTGCAAGGCATTTTATGAACCAAAATTTGCTGGATTTAAAAGATAGAGTTGTCTCTTATCACTGAACATTTTGCTCTTAAATCTTTGACTTTGCAGAAATTTTATCACAGATGTGCCCAATTCACAGGTTAATGTCAATTGCCAAGAATGGTTTTGAAACTATGACCCTTTTGTAAAACTTTGTACTGTATTTTGTCGCCTCAACATGATAAACATGATACTGTACGTAGACAACAATAATTTAGTTTGAGTCTTCTGTTTGAAGAATCATCTGCTCAAGATGATCATATTTTCTGCACAGAATATTATGCACAGCTCTCCTCATTATAATGTGGTATATTATATAAATAATGTAGTACCACTATGGATCCCATGACAAAAATCATACAATAAGAGTTGAAAGAAAACAAGGTGAAACGTGGTCTTGCATCTTGTTTTCTCTTCAAAATACCATTATTAAATAGTTCCTGCTAACTTAATCTTCCAAAGTTTAGTATATTTTCACTAATCTTAACATATTGTCTTGCAGTTCTCACTATACCTGAGTCAGTACATAATGCTAACTTCCTGTTCCAAAGTTCAGTAGTTTCTTATATTCCACAAAGCCCAATACATCACAGGTCTCCCAATAATGTGATACAATACTTAATGTAGTAGTTGGCAATTAACCCAGACTACCACGTTATAACAAGGCAGAGATGCATACTTGCATGCAAGTTGGAGCCAACTGCAAATAGATCCAGATCTACCATTGCATAATGTGCTAGGAGATTTAAGTCTATGCAGTTTGTTACGACTAGTCAGTAAAACACACAGCATAAACCCTGATATACTGGCCCAGTTTATTGGGACTAGTCACTAAAAAAAACAGCTAAAACACTGATCTACTGGCCCAGTTTACTGGGACTAGTCAGTAAAACACACAGCATAAACCCTGATATACTGGTACAGTATATGATTGTAGATCTGGATCTGGATTTTTTCAGATGGATCTGACCAATAATCAAAATATTCATGGCATGGCATCATTGGCAGTAAAAATCGGTTCTTATTACAATTCTTAACCATAGGCACCATAACATCTTTCTTCATAAATTATCAAAATGAATATTATTTCATACACCCAAATTGCTGGTGCAGTTCAGCATCTTTATTTATCTTCCTCTGTCGATTCATCTATCACCATTCCAGTGGCCTAGTGATTAGGGCATCCGCCTCAGAAGCAGGAGGTCATGGGTTCAATCCTTGGCTGAGTCATACCAAAGACTTACAAAAATGGTACTAATAGCTGCCTTGCTTGGTGCTCAGCATTAAGAGGTTAGTGTTAGGATTGGTCAGCCTGGTGTCAGGATAATGTGACTGGGTTGGACATCATGCTATATATCTGCGGCATGAAACCCCAGTGCTAGACGTCACTATAAACTGCCACACTGCAAACATCGTAGCGATATGACTGAAAAATTGTTAAGGGTATGTTAAAAATCCAAATCACACACAAATCCATACATATATACTGCTAGTGTGACCGCCTCGGATGCAGGAGTTTGTCATTTCAGACTCCAGCCAAGTCATACCAAAGACTTATAAAAATGGTACTAACAGCTGTCTCATTAGACGCTCAGCATTAAGCGGTTAGTGTTTGGACTGGTCAACCTAGTGAAGTTTATTGCTGTTTTAATACCATTTTCCTGTTTGATTAGGCTTAACCAATAACATCATGCAAAAGTGTGTATATGAATAATTAATGATATTAAACATTAAACATTAAAATATAAATTCAGTTCTAAATAAAGTTAATACAAATTAAAGAATAATTTCTGTCCGTATTAGTTTCATCTACCATATATACCCAATTATAAGTTAGTATAGAGTTTCATCTACCATGTATATGTGATTTTAAATCCAATTCTGAATGAAGTTAGCACAAGTAAAAGAATAATTCATGTCAGTTTTAGTTTCATCTACCATATTTATTTTCTTACAAGTCTAAATGCAATCTGCAAGTTAGCAGATCTGCCATTACACAGAATACCAGCAGATCTATATATATGCAGTTTGCATGGAATAACCAGTAGAATAAACAGTATAGACCCAGACCTCATTGTTTTAAAAATGTTTGTACATGGATTATGCATGGTGGGTAGTTAAAGATGCAGGCAAACATGGGAATTAAAAGCAAACCAATTCAGGAATGACAGTTTATTGGGGAAAAGCAGAATGTTGGTAAGAGATCAAAGGGCAAGAAATTTGATGAGTAACGAATTTTTGTGTGTATGTAACTTTTTGGACTAACAGTTTTGCTGCGTTGGGGACATGGGTTTTTATGAATATGACTTAAAGTTTGCCCCATTGAATTCATACAGCTTTCCTCCATGAAGTTTTTTTCTCATGCGCATGTTATCATGGTGCCATTTTGAAAAAGTTCCAGAATTCCTTGCTGTAATTTCTGCTATCATTGCTTTGCTTCTGTTCATAAGCTTTTTAATCATTGTTTGTAATAGACATGGTGTTCAGTTCGGCTTTTGCATGCATATATAAATATATTCATATTATTTTAATTTAACTTGTACAGGGTCTATTCTAGAACTAAAACATTATAGGGAAAATTCATCCCTCTATTTGCAGAAAAATGTTTTCACTAAATATATGAGATGTAATAGAATTTTTAAAAAACTTTGCTTGAAAATGTGCCATTTTTATGCATAGATTAAGTTTTTTAAAAACTAGTGCAAATCATTAGTCCTCAGATAGACCCTGCTTGTACATTTCAGCAATAAGTTGTAAAAAAAAGAGATCTGCCACAACTATTGTGAACATTAATTTTATGAAGAAATATTGTCAATAAAGGACACTCCATGAAGTACAGAATTTCGTTTTTAGTTTAAAAAGTAATTATTTGAAAAATAATGTCAACTGCAGTTACATACATGTGATTTGGGGGGGCTTCAGTACATGAGCTTTTTACCGTACTCTCTCCCCAACAGTAACGAAAATAAATGTTGTCTTTCAAGGGCAGGTCTTTATACAAAGCAGTTCTTTATACACAGGTTGGATATGTAGGGAGACTAAGAGAAAGTGGAACTTGTCATATATTTACTTTTTTAAAAACAGGTCCAACTGCAAACTCCAATGACCCAGATCTGTTTTCATATAATGTGCTTTCTTTTCTGGGTCTATGCAACTTGTAATCTGTAATCAGTATTTTAAAAAAGAACATAGACCCTGATCTGCCAGTGGATTTTATGTTGTAAACTTCAAGAATACCACACATTGGCAGGTTCTATATACTTGCCAAAATATGTGAATGCACCGCTCCTGTGGCCTATTGGTTAAAGCGTCCGCCTCTGTAGTGGGAGATCATGGGTTTGAATCCAGGCAGAGTCATACCAAAAACTTACAAAAATGGTACTAACAGCTACCTCGCTTGGCAGGGGCCCCGAGTAGTCTAAAGCGCTCTCCATTACGGATCACTGCCATCTCACCTCTGTCTGCGTGGGTTCGAGTCTAAGATTCTGCTTATGTAGTTATGTGAGAAAGCTTGCCAGTAGCTTCTCGTGGGTCGGTGGTTCTTTCCAGGGGTTTTCCCAGGTTCTTCCTCCACCAATAATACTGGCCGCCATGTATAGCCTATCGTGTGCTGAAAAATGGCATTAAACCCTACAACAACAACAACCTCGCTTGGCGTTCCAAAATATGTGAATGAAAATTTTTTAAAAAAAAGAAAATCTTTGACTTTTTTTCCAAGGAAATATAGTTTATATAAAATATTTTGACTTTAAATTTAAAGGATTTGATGTTTTACCAATATATTTTAGTTTTTAGGTTTTTTTAACCAAATTTTAACATCCTTAATTGGCACTAAATAACCAGTGTTAGACTGACATGCCCATAAACTTAATGCACGCATGCATACACACACACACACACACACACACACACAGAGTACAAGTACATATTTGATTTAGGACCCCATTAGAAAGACATGCATCTTTCTGTAACTGATTTTTAGTGAGCATAAACTACAAGCTTCATAAGACTTAGATGTGCAATTACAACAGATCTGGATCTATGCAGTTTGTTAGAAGTAATCAGTAGAACAAAACAACAGTGTTGAATAAATGCAGTCAGATGAGGTATTGGTGTTTGATGTTGGACCTGGCCTATAAGTGACCATATTTGGTAAATGCAGAGTATACAGATGCAGAAATGGTTACATGTAAGAAAAATAAAATGTTTCTGGCATTTTTTTTCTTCAGATCTTTTTTTTTTTTAAAATCCAGTACTGATTTTGAGTGTAGAAAGGAAAGTCCAAAATGAAGAGCATTCTTTTGAAAATGGTTTTATTTATCCATTTTGACATGTTATATACAATCTTCATTTCAGTCTAATTTTGCTTTTTGCACATTAACATTTTGTTCTGTACTTTTATAGTTACTTTCCAGCTTTTGCTTCTTATTTTTCCTATATTATTTTACTTTTTTACTTTGTCTTCTAATCCATTTTTCTGTATACAGCTGTAATATGACTGTCTAGAAAAGTTAATACCCAGCATGTACAGCTAGCTGTAGCATGCCTGTCAAGAGCTGTCAAGTAATCCATATTTTCTCCTGTACAGTTGATGCACAGCTGTAACCAGCATATCCCAGATCCAGGGCATGAAATTCACTCACCCAGCTTGAAATGACAATGAAAATTTAATTATCACTTGCCCTATCATTAACCGTTTATTGTTTGCTAATGAAATGGATGTTCTGAAGAGAATATTGCTTATTTATTGAAAGTCTGATGCTTTATAACACCAGTTTGTTTTCCATTGATTTTGATTAAATACATACAAGCACTTTAATGACACTCATCAGTAATAATAAATGCTTACCAGAAGAGTGCAGGTTGTTCTCAATTTATACTTATTTATGATTGGTGCATAAAAGGCACATAATAAGTTTCACAAAGCAATATTTAAATCATCTATTTAAATGTTTTATTATTTCTATGATTGCTTTTGAATTAGAGTTTATTATTTAAAAAATTCAGTATTTGGCTGACTGGGTGAGTGTATTTTTAGATATTTTTCAACCAATCAGATTGCCTGTTGCATTATGGGCCAACATAACTTGGTTTATGCTTTTCATTCTGCAGTTAGATGCAGACCTCTAGAACTTTCAGCCATTCAGATCAGCTGTGTCATCTAGATGCACAGTTTCAGAATTCTAAAATGAAAGAATTTTGAAAATTGAGTATATTTCTTCATGTTTTGGAACTAACTACATTTTAAAATTCCATTGGATTATTTTGTGAACATTTCAAAATACAAACTCTTCAATACTAGACTGCATCTCAATATTCAGGATGTGAAACCATGCCTGTTTTCAATGATTGTGCCAAACAGTTCAAAATAACCTAGTGACCAAAGCTAATAATGATGGGTACATTTTGCTTATGTAGCTCAAGTGACTTTTCTAACAGTGGTCAGGTACTATCATTTCAAAGATTCATAGAACTTCCTGAACTTGTCCTAGATGTATGCATAGTTCATAATGATCAAATGCACTTAAAAGTAAAACCAAAACATGGAGTTTGCCTGTGCTAAAACATTGGAATAAATGCTTGAAACTATAATGTTTTTCACAATTTTAACACCTTAAAAAAAAAATGTCTTTGTATTTTAGTAATATGCACAAGTATATTGTCTGCCTAAAACTCTGCACTTTATTATTATCACACAATCAATTAGCCAGAGAAAATTACATTTCATCAAATGGGTCAGGATAATCGGTGATATACTCTACATTGGTTTCCATAGTAACATAAAAAGCCTGATTTGCTAATGCATTATATGTAGGTAGGTCTAGATTTAGACTGTGCACCCTATAATCGGGTAAGGTTATAAGTCATTCCCAAACAACAGACCCTTATCTGCCATTATGTAATGCACTGGTAGATCAAGGTCTATGTTTGACTACTTTTAAACAAAACTGCACAAACCCAGATCAGCTATCACATTACACACTGGCAGATCTGGGTCTGTTTACTGTGAAATTGGAATTGATTTTTATAATTGGGAATATAGGGTATAAGTTCATGAGAGTGACCTGCCCTTTTTCTATGCATTTTCATGCAAGACTCTAATGGTATAGGCTTTATTGTTAGTTTCTATGTCTTTGGTAATACACATTTTGTTTATTGTTATACTATGAAACAGTCTAGCAGGGCCATCATAATCGCTGGGTGATACGGGGAAACTGCCTGGAGTGCCAAAAGCGTGAAGGGCACTGTTTCAATGAGTTTGTTGTATTTTGTTCTCAGTCAGGGCCTCATTGGCAATGCTTGCCTGAGGGGCACCATTTCATCCAGCGCAGACTTGGGATGTCCCTGCAGACTGGTTTCAAAATTGTCATTTGAAGTATATTACTGTAATCAGATACTGTCACTGTCCTAGTAACTATAAAACAGCTTACAAACTCACTGGACTTAACTCTTCCAAAATTTATGAGCCATAGTTGGGGTTAAATTGTATACATATGTGGAGGAAACAAAATATTTTAAAAGTTTTGGTCATTTTACTTTCGATCTGATCCTGAAAATTGACAACATTTTTTCGCCTTAAATTTTATGTATTTAAAATGTTTCATGGCTGAGGGGTCCAGTATTTAGTTTGCATTGCAATAAGAGACCACCTCTGTTTATAAAACAAACAATTGTAAGCAGTGTCTTTGTTAACAAAGCATTTTTACATGAACCCTACTCAAAATAAAACTTGAGTAGTCACCTTTCAGCTTTAATGTGATCTAATTAAGTCTAAATATGCCTTCTAGTAGAATCTAATATATGTTATTGTATATACTTGCTTAGAAGAGGAGTCCAACAGCATTGTCCCAGATCTGCATCACAAAATGCACCAGTAGAACAGGGTCTATGTTATTTATTCTACTGATTACTTCTAAGACATTTGTTTGACCCAAATCTGCCAGTATATTATATGTTAAGTTTGCATCATTATTTCAATGTAGGTATAGATGGTATATTCCAAATTCAGGTAGATTTCCAATTTGGTAAAAATTTTAATTTAAATTTAATTGCTAACAGTTTTGAGTCACACCATAAAAAATAATCTGGCCATAGATGTGTCCCTTTTTGGTGGGAAATTTCAAAGCCATCTCTACATGGCTGCTAAATTTTTCTGTAGACCCAAGTTTTCCATCATAATACAAGCAAACTGACTGAAGAGAATATATTTCATTATTACTTGATTCCCATAAGAGGTGCTTTATCATCTTAATTGTAGTATAATTCTTGATAATTTACTGTCATAAAGTCTTTTTGTATGGTGTCATGCAATTAAAATGTAATTTTTACCTTATCTGCCATGTGAGCTAGGGTATAGCATTTTTGTCTATTGTGTGTTGTTCATGAACAATTGCTATTTTAAAACTTTATTTAAAAAATACTAGTCAAACTTGACAAACGGCATCCTGTTTTGATAGAAAGCATGCTGTCATGAAGAATTCAGTCTGATACCAGTGATGCCAATATACCATTCAGTATGGCCACCATTGCTAAAAATAGAAAAATATTCAGTGATGTCTTGTCTTGTCTAAGACCATTGAACAGAATTTGACTATTCTAACAAAAGTATTGTTGTATGAAAGATCAAAACTGTACAACAGAATTCGACCAAATATGACAGAAAGCATTCTGGTATATTGTAAGACTTTGGGTGTATATAAATGATGCTAAACTGCAATTCCGTATGTGTGTGTATGTTTTGGATTTTGAATGTAGCTTTAATTTTAAAAAATTTCAGTCATATCGCTATTTGCAAATGGTCTGTCACGACAGACTACTTGGTGTTTTGGTAGATAATAATCTATCATGGACTGATCATATCAAACATATCAGTAAAAAGGTCAATTCAAGTTTATGGCTTCTCAGTAGGATAAGACATTTTCTCCCTGAAAGGCACAGAAAATTATTTTATAACAGTTACATACAACCGTATTTTGACTACTGTAATACAGTATGGGGTAATTCAAATGATAAAAACATATCAAAGTTGGAAAAAATTCAGAAAAGAGCATTAAGGCTAATATCAAACCAGAAAGAAAGCAAGGAAAATTTAGCTGGTAAGTTAAAAATATTACCTATTAAAGACCGAATATGTTTAAGAAAAGCCAAATTAATGTACAGGATATCCAATAATAGTGCTCCTGAATATTTACAATCCCTATTCCAGTATAGGCTACCTGGTAATACACCCAACCTGCGATCAATATCTACAAAACAGTATAAAATTCCCAAACCAAATAAGGAATTATTCAAGAAAAGTTTCCAATACTCTGGTACTTTGCTCTGGAATAGTATTCCAGTTGAGATTAGAAATGTCCACTCTATTTCCATCTTCCAAACCCAATATATCCAGTGGCTTCTGAGATGCTGTTGAATTAAATAAATTCCTTGTATGAGGGCCTCAAGGTAGATTAGTTCTTAGCTAATTGTGTTACCCTCTTTAAATAAAGTCATTATTATTATTATTATTATTATGATCATGTCCTACCCAATCATATTATCCGAATACTCCTAACACTAATCTTTTTATGATGAGCACCTAGTGAGGCAGCTGTTTGTACCATTTTTATAAGTCTTTTATATGACTCAGCTGGGGTTCGAACCCATGACCTCCTGCATTTTGAGGTGGAAGCTCTAACCACTAGGCCACCTGAGTGGTCGCAATCTCATATAAACCGCATTATTACAATACAATAAAACTTCTTCAATATCACTCAACAGAATTTGATTAAGTTTGAGTTAGATAAACATTTGGGCATTAAGACTTTGTTAATTTGTATGAATTATGTTGATCTGACATTAAATACAGTTACCATCACTAAAAATAGAAAAACCTGAAAATGACATTTCAAAATGTGCTGAATAGAATTTGACTGAATCTGAAAATAAGCCACCTGACATTAACTTAGGCCATTCAAGTTTGTACAAATTTAACTGATCCACTATCAGAAATGTTTGTTATTACTAAAATAAAAATGTTTAAATTTATTCTCTGTGAAAAGAATAGATAGAATTTGAATACTTTTTGATAGAAGACCCAGTGACACAAAGGCCTTTTAATTTTACACAAAGGATGCTCATCTGCCATTTAATATTGCCACCATTACTAACAGCATAAAACCTTTATCCAGCTTGTAAACAGTGACTAAGGATGACAATCTGCCATCACATGTCTTCCATTATGAAAAAAATATTAGAAAGACAAAAAAATTTTAAATCTCTTCTCCTTATGTACTAAATAGAATTTGACCACATTTTTTTCATAAAGCATTCTGGCATGACGTCCTTTCAGATTTGCACAGGTGATGCTGATTCACATTGGCCATTGTAACTTGAAATAGATTACTTTTAAATAACCTGCAAAAAATCGACATAATTTGACCAAATTTCACAGAAAGCATTTTCACATGCGAGACTGATCTACATTCATTCCTAAAACATAACAAGCTTCATTGATCAGATCACATCATCTTAAAGCAGATTGCTTGGGTCAAATTCCCTTGTATTTAGCTTTTAGGGAAATGACAGCCAGCTGAAAGATGTGAGGCTCACATGGCCTCCTGCTGCTGTATTGAAACAAGTTGAATTTCAAAAGTCTGTTTTGCTGTAACATTTTTTGAAGCAGTAAGCTTGACATATTTACCTCTACTTTTTGACATCAATGGTTATATAATGTTTATGGTTAGAAAAGTGGTTGATTTTAAAATATCGATTTTTAACATTATCTGAATAAATTTTAAAACTTTAGCCATTATAATAGTTATTATATATTCACTATATTTTGTGGGTACTGATTTTTTTCTTGAATAACTTGCATGTTTCAAACCATGAATTGAAAAACCCTCAAATAAATACCATTTTGCAGGAAGAATTAAAACCCATCCCCAGTCCATAAAATTACATACCACATATACTCACTTGTAACTCAAGTCCACCTGCAAACTGTACAGACCCTGATCTGCCATCACTTAATACACTGACAGATCTGGATCTTTGCGGTTTGTTAGGAGTGATCATTATAACAAACAACATAGACTGATCTCTGCTGGTGAACTGTTCAATGGCAAATCAGGGTCTGTGTTGTTTGCATTTGGATTTGATTTAGCAGCAAGTATATATGGTACCTACAAAAGCAATTTTTCTTGAAAAGTGATGAAAATGGATGCACAAAAAGTTTTCACATTATAGTGTGATAAAAATAGAGGCATTCATTTTTGTTATGTTACAATTTTCATATGTCTTCATACAAATGAATTTTTAAATATAAAATTTTTTATATTTCTTATAATATTTTGATTTTTGTACAGAATATTAATAAACATGTTGAGATTTCACCTACATATGTAATACATTTTAGAAACTTGTCAGGTGCTCCTAAAACAGGATAACAATATACCTGGGGCCTGTCTAAGATTGCTTACCTACCTCTGACAACTACATTCCCAAAGAACCTGTTAAATTTTTGAGATTACATATAAGAACTCTTTAAAGCAAATTTATATTTTTTTGCATCGGGCAAGTGATGCTACCAAATCTACATGTCCCTATCCTGTGTGTGTTAGAAAATTTTTTGTAGCACTTCTGTAGATTATTTAAGATTATTTGGATTATCAGACAGGAACTAATTTATTTTCATGTGTTATAGTAAAATCGTCATTGACAATTTTCAGTTGCTATAAATAAAATAGCATGAATTTTAATAGTACATTGGACAGTGCAGCGTGTAAGGTTGCATACGTGCATTTCACAGACATGGAAAATGTATCATGTAGGATTATGTTAAATTTTATTTAGGATTACATAGGTATATTTCACAGTCATGGAAAATGTATCATTTAGGGTTATGGATGTATATTTCATAATTATGGAGAAAGTATTATTTAGGATTACAGAGGTTTATTTTATCATCAAATAAAATGGAAAATGTGTTAAATAGGGTCTAACATAGGTATATTTCTCAGTCATGGAAAATGTATCATTTAGGGTTATTTGATGTATATTTCATAGTTATGGAGAAGATGTTTTTTAGGGTTACAGAGGTATATTTTATCATCATGGAAAATGTGTCCTTGAGGGTTACAGAGGTATATTTCACAAGTCATGCAAAATGTTTTGTTGGGTTTAACAGAGGTGTATTTCAGAGTCATGGAAAATGCATCATTTAAGGTTATGTATGTATAATTCACATGTCATGGAAATTTTATCATGTAGGGTTACAGAGGTATATTTCCAGGTGTGGAAAGTGTGTCATGTTGGGTTATGGAGGTATATTTCAGTCACGGAAAGTGCTTAGTAGGGTTACAGAAGTATATTTCACAGTCATGAAAATTGTGTTATCTAGGTTACAGAATAATATTTCAGTCAGTCATGGAAATTGTGTCTTGTAGGGTTGAAGATGAACATTTCAGTCATTAATTGATCTTAATTGTGGCTTTTACACTTACTGTTAGTTATTATTATTACTGTGTGAAATCTCATAATATTGAAATATTACCTTTTTTGCAGCTTTGATGACTTGAAGAAACAACCACCAGAGTATGACGATTTCGATAGGAAAAAGTATCCAGGTCCCAAAGGTTACTCGGATCCCAAAGGTTACTCTGATCCCAAGGGTTACTCAGATCCCAAACGTTACTCGGATGCTAGACGTTACTCAGACTATGATGAAGATGATGAGGTTGATGAAGGAGGATTCCAAAGACATTCTCGAGATTATGATAACAGGTTATCATGCAATATGGTGTAGTACATAGTAATAAATTGTCTCGTGAGCAAATGGTACAACATTTGTACAGTATTGCTAATTTGTAAGTCAAGTCTAACTTCAGCAGTTTGTTGGTAGTAGACTGATCTACTGCTGCATTATAATGGTCTATGATGTTTGCAGTTGGATATGACATAAGAAAGTAGATATGGTATTACTTTCCAGTTTGCAATGGCAATGATAGCAAAATCATTGTTTTAGCATTTAGATTTAAATTTTAAATCCATATTTCTTCAGGATTTGTTGATGTATTATCTGATTCTTTGGCATTCCATAGAATCCCTGTTTGTTTATTTACGTATTTATTCATCCATCTATTTCAGTCTACCTGTATATTTATTTGTTTTATTTTCAATCATTTTGTAAATCACCTTGTATATACAACCTCTGATCTCTCAGTCTATTGTTTTATTCTCGTCCATTCTTTATTCTTCCATCTCTCTATCTATCCATTTATTTATTGAACTTTTTTTATTTCCAATGATTTTGTAAATTGCAATATTTGTTCTTTCATCTCTCTATCTTCCTATTTTTTTTTAATTTGCTTTCATTAAGTCATTTTATCAGTTACATCTATTTTTCTTTGTTCTATCTTTTTCTTTCTTTCATTCTTTCTTTCTTTCTTTCTTTCTTTCTTTCTTTCTTTCTTTCTTTCTTTCTTTCTTTCTTTCTTTGTACTTTATAAATTTTATCATGTACTTGTAACAAGTGTATTGGTTCAAACCTGTGTTGAAATAATTATGGAATGCATGAGAAAATGGCATAAATTTTGACTTTTAAGAAATGTATAAACTCAACAAAGCTAGAATGCCTAATAGAATTTGTCAATTTGATATTATATTTGTCAGACATTTATAGGTTCGATTCAGTAGTTTAATAACTTTGTAATGCCTTAGAGAATAGTATCAGTTTGATCATATGCATGTTTATATTCAATCCAATATCAAAATAAGGGTTAAGAGAATAGTGTAAATTTGTTTATTTTTATAAATGTGAATTTTTAGTGATATAAACTGACATTTTTTCTTAATTACATTCATGGACAAGTGGGGATGGTGCTGTTTTTGTTTTCAGTGGATTGATCTTAATCTTTTTAATTTAATTCATAGTTTTTAGTAACCACATCAATTGGCTTTGAAGTTGTGGAATTCTTACATATTTATTAGCAAATATTCAAGTCCGGCTTTTACTTTTTTATTAAGTTCCCCTCCTGTATTCAGAAAATGTCCTTTTTTTATCAAATGGAGGGATGAATTTCCCTCTACCCCCAAATTTTTAGTTATGAATAGACCCGGCGAAAATAATCAATGAAAGTTCGTTCCCTATAAACAAATTGGAAATAAAAGTATTATTAGATAACTAGTTACTCAAAATACCACAGGTATATTCATGTTAATACAATGCATATCAGTGTTGGTGGGAAAGGGTTTTAATTTCTATTCTGATCTCACTAGTGTAAATTTAATCAATACAGATTTTTTCAGTAGTTCATATTAAAGAGATATCTCCAGACTTTTTAGCAATTCAGTGGTAAGTTACAAGGTTCTTATCAAGAGGTAAAAATAAATGCCAGATTTTTACATTTAACTTGATTTGTTATCCTTGTAAGTCGTCAGAGGCAGTGGCTAAGTTGATCCATTGATTCAACTGATAACTGTGTCCAGTCAACTGTGTGGTTTATATACCCTCAAGTAGCTGGTGCAGCTGTCATATTTTACCACCTTCTTGGTCATGTGACATAGGCACAGCTGGTTGGTGGTATGCAAACATATCACAAACCAGTCGCATCCAGGCTTTATATTTTAATTAAAAATGTTCAAGCCCTGTTAAGTGTTTAGGACACTTTTGCCAAATCAGAAGTATTCAAGTTAAATAAGAAGCATTGTCCATGTATGTTTCAAGAAATTAAAACAGTATAAAAAGACGGTAAATATTATTGAAATTTATAATTGGGCACATATATAACTGAAGCTGGACCTGCTGGCTAAAAGATGTGTTGTTGACATACACATATACGTTTAAAAAGTCTAGGATTTAAATTGTTGTTTGCATTCCAGATACAGCGATGAGGATGATGACAGGTACAGTGATCGCTTCAATGATGACTTAGCAGGGCGCCCCCAGTATGACCGGCCACCAAGCTATGATCGCACTCCAAGCTACGAGAAGCGACCACCAAGTGACACGGACAGCTTCCAGGGTCCATATGAGGACTATCAGCGAGAGCCAACCAAGTTTGATGACGAAGGCCACCCTGTTGATACAAAACCGGCAAAACCGGCTCCTGCTAAAGCTTCTTCAACATTTGTGTGAAGAAAGAGGCAACATGAGATTTGTTCTGCCTATCGACATTTTGTATCAACAGATCTGCCTTATGGAATACCTAATAATAACTTAGTTTAAATAAATGTTTCATTGATATTTCTGTAATGTACATATCGACATTTTTCTACATAAACATTGGGCAAATTTATCATTTATTCTTTTTATGTTTTGGGTAGTTATTAAATTGATTACAATATATAACTTTAATTAGTAGTTTAGTTTTATTGTGTTTTGCATATCAGTAGTAGGTATTATATACTAAAAAATGGAATTTCTAAAACTTCACATTTCCATTTTTGTTAAATTGATGTGTCATTTGTCCAGGAATGTTTTCTTTATGAAATGGACAACACTAAGATTATCAGTTAAGTACAGGAAGGTAAGAAAAATGATAACATTTCACCAACAGAATTGTATTTATAAAAGATGAATTTATTTTGTCATAGACAACTGAACTTGTATTATAGGCATGTTCACCAATTAGATTCAAATGTGCAAAGTTGAATTTCTTTTCTGTTCGAGACCAGTAGACTTGTATCAGAAACCAACTGATTTATATGCCTAAATATTAACATTTCTTTGGTTCAAGAACAGTAAAAAGGTGTATGCCCAGATAAAGAGCATATTGTTTTGGATGCTTACAGACTGGTCTGATATTGTTTTGGCTTCTTACCGGCTGGTCTAAAATTGTTTGGCAGCTAACTGACTGGTCTAATATTATTTTGGCTTATTCCAGACTGGTAGAAGATATTTATGTCAAAAAAACTTAAATTTGTTGCTTATAAATGTGAATGAAGCCATAATTATATTTTAGTTGAATTCTTGTATGCATGCACCTGTTCTGCTGTATCTCTACATCCATGATTCATTTGTTTATATATATAATTTGTATTTCTACAATTCATTGCATATCATTTATGTACATGTAGTTTATTCCTAAAGTGAAAGTAACATATCATATTTCATATACATTTAGTTTTCTCTAATTTCTATTTTGGCTGAAGAATATTCACATAAAGTTTGTACCTTTGTAGGTTTAATTGTACAGGTATCAATTTTATTTGTATCTGTAGTCAAAGGAGTGTCCAGTCATATCGATGTATGTAAATATACAAATATTGCTTGCTTATGTACATCATTGCTTGAAAATAAAAAGGTAAAAATAATTTGGTTTGATATCACTAGGAAAAGTTCTTTGAAAAAGTACTTTTTTGTGCCTTTTTGTACAGCTGTTTAAAATAATCTGATACTGTGTACCATATCTTATGGCATTGTTTTGCCTTTTATAGCCAGTTTAGATGTGTGGTATATCATTTACAATATTACTAACATTTTATACATACAATTCATGTTTTTTACTATATGCTTTATTTAAAAAAAAAAATTGGTTTCCCTTGTCACCAAATATGTTTATACACTTTAGTTTTGGGGATAAATATATTTTTAAAAAAATGCTTTGAAGCATTTTTAAAGACAAAGATTCCAAATGAATTCAAACTAAACATTGCCTAATTGGTGTAAAACATTAATTGCATTAAAGTGTAATTTGAAATGATTACATGGCATAACACTTTTTAAACATGTTAAAAATAACCATTTTGAACATTGGTATCAAAACATCTGAAATTCATTCCATGTCTTTTAGTGTCTGTGAAAGATACAGCCTCATTTTTAGAATATCTGATAATGTTCTGCACTGCTCATTCCAAAATCATGAAATGTAATATATGTATAGTGTCATATAGATTATCAAAAAAAAAGAACTGATAATCCTTTACAGATGTATGTAGTGTCTGGTTTTCTCATCTCGGTCATACATATTCAGTTTTCGAGAACATGCAAGAGATTGATCATTTGTGTACCTAATCACTATTTTATAATTAAAATTTTAAATGATAATGCCAATTTTCATGGTTTTTTTTTTTGTCCCACCACAGGGGGGGAGGGGGCATTTAGTGTTGCCATTGTTTCTCCACCATCTTTCCATTACCAGGTTTATATTTAAGCATTTCAAGCACTTTAGTACAAACAGGTGGAGTAGCACTATTCCACAAGCAAAAACATAGTAATACCCCATATGGGGTTACACCGAGTCCAAATATGGAGAACCCTTTTGTCTCCCGTTCGGGGGAGAGACAAGACCTCCATAATGTCCAAGGTTGGGCAGTCTAGTATTTGGAAGAGTAAATCATGTAAACTAAGAGGTTTTAGCCATATTCTCTCATTGTTCTGAGGGAAATAATCTCAAAATATAGATCACCATTGACTATAAGTGACAGGTCTTTGACCAGCCATTTTTCACCATATACAAACAAACCAGATATAGGTATAGGTCTGCAAGTCATGCCAAATCTAGGTCAAGTGCTTGGGATCAGTTTGAATGCCTCCACTCACACCCCCTTCACAACACTACGTAATTGTCATACCACAGGGTCCAGGCTATGAAATTGGACCAGTCCCTTCTTTTTCCATGTTCTCTTTCAACCCTTTCTGTATATAAACCCCCACCCCACCATTTTTCGAGGGTGAGATTTACCTTTGCCATGGATGTTGTCTATGTATGCATGATGAGGTCCGATGACCATTGCAAGGTTTGCAGAACAGTCAACTAAATAGGTGAGAGTTCATCTACCTTCCACTAAGAGAACAGAATGATGCTCTCATATCAGGGCACGCTTTGAGGACACTTCACTCCCCTTGCTCAGATGCAGAATAGATATGTCTCTACTTCCCAGCCTTCCACACAGGAAAATGATGCCTTGTTGATTCTAATAGAGTATTAAGAATTTACTGAAATTTCGGAGGATTGGGTATACCCTATCTTTTGAAGTTCTCCAAATCCATCGTATTGCGTGATTGAAGAGACTTGGTCATTTAACATGACTGTTAACAAAGTTTACTGCTTTCTACCAGCTGACTTCCCCAAAACCTAAGTGTTCAAGCGACACCAAGATTATCTCTTGTTTAGAGAAACTATCAGGATCTATACCCAAACCAGACTTAATGCTACTTCCTCACTTTCCGATGGTTAGTGAAGTTGTGAAACTAATGAGCAAAGTGATACAGAATAAAGGACAGTCTGTCCCTTTGTCACATTGAAACCCATAATATCAACCTCGAGCCTAAAACCCCTAACTTGGATGCCGAAGCTTCATCAGTGGACATTTTTATGGGTTCTTTTGCTGTCCTCTTGGATAAATCCATAGCGGTTTTAGAGGCTTTTCAGTAGCTTCCTTCATTTTTCTGAAGGAAGAATCATTATCATCTGTTGCCTTACAAGGACTGTTAGAAGCTGTGTCAAAAAGACACATTGTTTATGGCGATGGTGACGAGCGCTGCACCCATGGATTCAGAGACCTTATTAGGTGGTCTTATTTCCACTATCGCCTCTCAAGATTTTAGTGACCAATAACATTGGTCCCTTTCATCAGTTGCTGGCCCATTGTAACCAACCAATGTTTGACAACATCCTGATCAAGCTATCGGTGAGGCACAATAAAAAAAAAGTACTACCAAAAGTAGTACACAACCACAACAGTAGAATAGAGAAGTAGATGGAAATTGCAACTTCAGTTTAGAACGTTATCAGAGCAGCCAACAAGGCAGTTTCAAGAAGGTCTTCAGAATTCAAAATTCCACAGCCTGATTTCTCTGCAGCACAAAAATAATTCCTGTTTTCGATTGGACAGAAGTCTTTGTTTCAAGCCATGATGTTTGGTCTAGCCTTGGTGCCCTGGAAGTAATAGCTGTGAGCTTGATATACTTTGGGATTCTGACAATCTAGTATTTGGAAGACTGACTACTGCACAACAGAAACAAACTGTCCCTATGCAAACACATGACTCTTTGTTAGTCTGTGGTAACACAACTGAGACAGATTCCAAAGTGAGAGAAATCAGAACATGTTCCCTCTCAAGATTTCATGTACATAAGAATGAATTTCCTTATATCCCTTGTCCAGGTTCGTGTTCCCCTAGAGAGGATACACATAATCATGGAACTTGTAGGAACATTACAAAGACTCAATTGTTGACTCGTCTGTATCTCTCCCTTCAAGAAAATCTTGAATTTCTTTAGGACCTAGTTTCCCTAGGTAGGCTTCATTTACGTCCTCTTCAGTTCCACATGTTGACAGTTCACAAATCCCACAGTTCAGATCTCAGTTTAAATTTCTCTATGGTTGATGATCAAGTCACACCTAAAGTGGTGATACAAATAAGAGAGGAGTTCCCCTTCGTGCCCCAGAATCCCACTTTTATTTGTACACTGATGCATTAGTCAGAGGCTCATGTATAGACTGAATAAGTACATTTGTTACTGAAAGATAGTCTCCTACACGTAAACCATGTTCTATCTGCATGGATGTGAAGAACCTTCTGACTTTGGGTACAGTCAGAAGGGATTACACTGAGTATATCACATTCCAGGGAAGAATTGGTATCTACTATTTGCTTATGCATTCCCATCCATCTAATTGATCCCTCAAGTATTGTAAAATATGTGGCTTCCAAGATCATGGTTCAACAACTATCATGACCTGTTGATTTACACACCATGGGTATTGACTCTCTGGAACAATCATATCTCACAACACAGAGTTACTCTAGGAAACATGTTGATCTTTGCTGACCCTTACGTGCCACAGTATTGGAATATCTTCAATTCCTTTTTGAGGAGAGATCTTGTTTAACCTGTATGATCAAAGGTTATAGGGCTGCCCCACAATGCTATTAAATTTTCCAAAAGATAATTGATTGGATCAGATCTTCACTTTTTGGATCGTATCTAATATTTCAAGCTACAAAGACAGATGACTTGCTCATTGACACCAATTGGAACTTTTCATGTGTTTTGTGGGCATTAACATATACATCTTATGAATGTTTGAGTGAGGCTTCTTTTAAAAATCTTATGCTTAAAACTATTTTTCCTTCAGGCCCTTGCATCAGAAGAAGCTAGCTACATGCTTTATTAGTTGTGGAAGTATGTTTATGCTTCGTTTGGAATTGCAATCCTAAGCCTGGATTCCTTTCCAAAAACCAATTTCCACCAGTATTTCTATTCGTGATTGAAATCCCAAGTCTGAGCCACTTCTGTGCTGGGGATGATCGTGATAGACATCTGTGCTGGGGATGATCGTGATAGGCATCTTAGCTGGGGATGATTGTGATAGACATCTTTGCCTAGTTGGAGTGCCTAGATTCTTTTAAGCTTCTGCTTCTTGGAGAAGTAAGGATAGGAATGATCCTTTTATTAAAGTGTCGGGCAAACTCAATCAAATCATAATTATCCAATTTCTGTGAGGAGTCTTGTGGCATTATTCTATATAACAGAAAGAAAGAAAACCATAAAGTTTAGTAAAATTCAACAAATAATAGAATCTTTATTATAAAAAGTGAAAAGTTAAGAGGAACTTGCATTTTGTGAATTAAATCCCAAATGTATTGTCACCACAAGTCCAAAAGTTTAAAATGTTTGGAATGAATTCTAATGGTCCTGAATGCCCTGATTTGCAACAATTTTGTATTCAAGAATGTCTTTGAATGAGTCCACAATGATCTGTTTTATTTAATTTGCATTGTTTGTTAGTTTCTTTTTTAAAAAAAATATAAATATATATATATATATATATATATATATATATATATATATATATATATATATATATATATATATATATATATATATATATATATATGTGTGTGTGTGTGTGTGTGTGTGTGTGTGTGTATGCTTTGCATAATCATATTTGGACTTTGGAAAATTCATTTTCTACTTTACCTGAATCATTTTCTGTAAACAACTATTACATGTTCCCAATGAGTATGGGTTAACTGTTTGGATTGTTGTTTTTTTTGCTTGAGTCAAGGATTTTGTGTGTGCAATGTTTTTTATTATAATTTAATCATAGACTTTCTAGTTATAACTAAAATTTATCTTTTATAACTAAAATTGTATCTGGCAAACATTAGCAACCTTCTAGAATGAAATTATCCTTGAGGTAATATTTTTATGTTGAAAATGTTAATTGTGACCTGAGATAACATTGAAGAATAAATAATCCTGTTATTGGCATAATTATTTATTCATGTTTTTTTAGGCAGAATCATTGTTGTGTCCAGTATTTCATTTAGGATTTCATTCATATCTTCAAATTATTAATTTACTAGAAATACAAAGTGCTCACAACACTACTACAATTTTTTAGAAGTCGTCTGCTTCAGAGATAAAAATATGCTATTTATTATGGATTTTGATGTGCTGAATTCAAATAAGACAACTAATTGCCTACTGTTTCCAAGACAATTAAGTATTTAGATTTGATATCTGTATATTCTTTAGATATTAGAGTTTGAATCACAAATTGTTAGCCTAGGTCTTTTCATGTTTATGGTTGCTTTACATGATAATATTTCACCTGTCCTGTTTATATAACACTTTCAAAAAACAACATAATGGTTAAATAAATTAAAAATATTATGAAACAAATGACAAAAAAATGAAGTCCTTATTTAGTGTCTACTCTGCACTTTTTGGCTTATCTCTTGTATCCATTAAATGGAGCACATTTTTTCACTGTCCAGCAATAATCTGCTAGCATTGAATGCTCCATTTGCCCTGATAGCATTTCTCCATTATAGCAATGTCCTGGTGAAATCACATACAGTGCTCATCGCTCACTGCTCCACAGTTTGGTGATGAAAAGTTCTAGATGAGAGTGCAAAAAATGTATTTTTAGTGACATGTTGCAACCGAGGCTTTTGTATGACTTGAGGTCTACAACTAACTCCCTGTAGTTGTCTGCCTTGTTTATGAGAATATATGTTGCCACAAACTTGCAGGCTTTTTATGCTGTCTTTTCCTTGTCACACAATACACAGTCATTCCTTTATTCAACAAGTGGTGGATGCTGAATACTTTTTCTGCAAAGCTCCAATGACTGTCAGAATGGCCAATCTCTCAAGATGTAGTGCGTATCACTCGTAATGAGAAAATGCGTGCAGAGAAAATAGCATTACCTTGTGTATCCAGTCTGCAGACCAAGCAAGAGAGCAAGAATCTTAAAATTACCACAGATCTGCCACTGATGTTTGTCATAGTTTATGCACCTCAAAATTATTTTATGTTTTCAAAGGTTTCCTTCATATGGACTGCGTGACCAACTTGAAAGCAAAACATTGCCATTATGCAGCAAAACAGATTTAAGACTCATCTTCAATGAATCAATGAATAGTCTCCACTCTTCTAGATCATAATGAATGTTGAGGGCTGCCTTCATACCATGTTGTTGCAGGCTACAATTTCACTTTCCATGAAGACAAGAATGGGACAAGATCCTTTTGACGGTCACGGAATATGAAAACCCTAATATCGCCTGCCAGGAGATTCCACTGCTGTGTATAATTTCAATGGGCAATTTGTTCCGTGTTGCCAGGCTCTGGTATGCAAAGGAACATTGTTCATATGACTTCATTTTCATAGTGGGAATAATGAGTATATGATTGTCAGAAGAGGAGTGTAAGTATCTTGCTGGTGTGTACACATGAGTGGGGCCTGATAGGTATGTTGCCCTGGAGTCCATCAGTGAAACATAGCACAAAGAACACATTTTGTGTTTGATTCAGGATCGAATGGATAGCCAGTGTAGGGTACATAGCAGATGGAGGTGTGCTCGATCGTGGTACTCTAAGGTTGATCCAAGCAACTGTGTTTTGAACTTTTTGAAGTTTCTGGAGCAGATGCTGAGATGAACCAGACAGAATTGAATTACAATAGTCCAGTCATGAAAGTACTAATGAACACAATTCTTTTAGTGGCATCAACTGAAAGATATTTGAGAATGGAGCTGTTGCGTCTCAGCTCAAGATATGCAGCCTTGCATATATTCATGACATGTTGGTATAGTGTGATAGTACTGTCCAGAGTAACGTCTAGGTTTGGCACTGACTGTGTGAAAATAATGATGGTATGGCTGATATTTTTATTGTTTGAGGTAAAGGATATGAATGAGAAAGTCTTTCCAGCATGATCAGGATGGCCTCAGCTTGTTACATGACATCCATGATCAGAAAAGCACCTCTCTACTCCTTGGATGGTATCATCAACTTCAGTTGGGTGGCTAGATTTGTATATTTGGGTGCCATCGGCGTACAACTGGTGAGACACTGGATGATGATCTATAAGACCAGAGAGCGGCTGAGTGTATAGAATGAAGAGAACATGGCAAAGAACAAACCCCTGTGGTACACCACAACATAGATCAACTGGGCTATATTGTATTCCATTTGCAGATAGAATTTGTGTCCTGTTGACTAAGTAGGACTTGAACCACTGTAAGGCTTTATTTTTGTGAATGCCAATTACATGCTGGAAACGGTGAAGTAATATATCATGGTCTGTTGTGTCAAACGCTACAGACAGATCGAGGAGGGTAATCTTTCCGCTAGTTAAAGCAGAGATAATTTCAGTAGAGTACTTTCAGTACTGTAGCAAGGACATTATGCAGACTGTACATTGCTAAAAAGACTTTGAATTTAGTTGTGATAAAAGTTGGGTTAGTACAACTGTATCTAAGACTTTTTATATGAACGGGACATTAGAAACTGGGCGGTAGTTCTTCAGATCGTTATGGTCGAGTATTAGTTTCTTCAGCAAACGTTTTACAATGGCAGTTTTGAAAAATTGTGGGAAATCACCGGATGAGAGAGAGAGAGAGAGAGAGAGAGATTAATAACATCAGTTAGTGAAGGCAATATTGGATCTAAGCACTCAAGCAACAGTGATGTTGGAATTGGGTCAAGTTCACATGACTTTGGTGCACTCTTCATTACGATTGTCCGTACTAAATTCATAGAGACAGGTTCAAATGCTGCTAACGGTTGTCTCGGAAATTCTTTATTGGAACTATATGGTGACGACGAGTCAAATTAAATTGTGTTATGAAGCTTATCTCTAATGATTTGTAACTTGTCACCGAATAAATTTGCAAACCGGTCGTGAAAGTCAAGAGCAAAGAAGATAGTTGGAAGTTGTGTACATTTGTTCCTTGTCATTAGTTTGTTAGTAATCTCAAAGAACTCTTGGTAGCTAGAACTCTCTTTGATCTTAGTACTTTATTGGGATAATTGGCTAAATGGATTATGTTTGTGACGTTCTTCTAAGCGGCTTCATAGATTTGTTTATCATAGTGAGTCTGGTGGAAAAGCCAAAACCTCTCCGCTTTACAGCGGTCTCTTTTAGCATTGCGAAGCTGGCCCATAACACTGATATACCATGGAGAACACTTTTGAATTGATACTCTGCACTTGGTGGCTGGGGCATGTTGTTCACAGGTAAGTGGTTGATTTCTTGTTTCGAACAAAGGGAGCATCACAAAGGATCGTAAACATCCTTGAGAGACGGCTGGGAGGGGCGGAGTCGGATCATTATGAACCGATATCAAATCAGAATTGAGCAAGGCGTGCCAAACATTAGAATCTCAAGTTTAAATATATTATCTGGAGAAGTAAAGAAGTCAGTATGCTAGAATCAATTTGCGGGAAGTTAAGGAAATAGGATACTCCGACGCCATTCGATATTGGCGGAATTGTTGTTCCGGGTATAACCAGGAGCCCCCAACCACCCGCCTTGATAGAACAGAAAGTATTTTGATCTTAATCTTTGGCAAGCGAAAGCTGTCGTCTGTCGCCTTAAATCAGTTTTGGTTGCAAAGGTATCAAGGGATTGATTGCAAATGAAATCTTACAAAGTAAGTGATGAAGTTGGAATGAACAATATAGGAACAAATATCATCACATTCACCCCCTCGTGGAATAGGGTTGCTATTTCGATCCTAATATTTGGCTACGCCTAAGGTGTCGTGTAAAACGAGATATCGTTATAAATGTTACATTAATCAAGAAGTTTATTGCATCTAGAAGTGAAGTGTGCAATATTTGCAAAGCAGTCGGTTCCCTCACCCCACCCACCCCGGTAAAAGAATTTTTATTATTATTTTTTGTCATAATCTTTGGCTATATTTAGGCTCTCGTACATCACCTCATATCAATTTCGACGTAACATTTATCAAGGAATCGATTGGAAAAGGAATCTCTGAGATGACCCTAACCCGAACCCTAACAATAAGTACCAAGTGCTACAAGAGCTGCTTGAAGACGAGGTAGACAGCGTGAACAACAGATGGCAGAACGTTAAGGAGGCAGTAAAATCAACATGCCAAGAAGTACTAGGCCCCATGAAGCACCAGCAGAAAGAATGGATTGCAGCCAAAACATTGCTCAAAATCCAGGAGCGTAAACAGAAAAAAGGAGCAGTAAATAGCAGTAAGACAAGAACTAAAATAGTAAAGGTACAAAAAGAGTACACTGACGCCCACAGAGAAGTGAAAAGAACCATCAAGATAGACAAGAGAAACTACCTTGAAAGACTGGCAGCAGAGGCAAAAGAAGCGGCTGGAAGTGGAAGCATGAAGAAGCTGTACGACACCACCAATAATCTGTCTGGCAAGTACAGCAAAACACAGAGATCCGTAAAGGACAAGCAGGGAAAGACCATACCAAGTACAGAACACCAAATGAATAGATGGGCAGAACATTTTGAAGAACTGTTGAATAGGCCAGCTCCACCGAATCCCCCAGAAATCCACCCAGCCAACGCAGATCTCCCCATAAGTTGTGATAATCACACCAGAGACAAAATCAGGAAAGCCATCACTCAGCTGAAGAACGGCGAGGCTGCTGGACCTGATAACATCCCAGCAAAAGCCCTGAGAGCAGACCTAGAGACTTCAGTGGAAATGATATACCCTCTCTTTGTGAAGATATAGGAGGAAGAAGAAATACCAACTGACTGGAAGGAGGGACATCTCATCAAGATCCCAAAGAAAGGTGACCTGAGCAACTGCTCCAACCAAAGAAGAAGCGCACTCTTGTCAGTACCAGGAAAAGTCTTCAACCGGGTCCTCTTGGAGAGGATGAAGGAGGCCGTCGACCCCCCAGTTACGAGATGAGCAAGCTGGCTTCCGGCAAAACAGATTGTATACGGACCAAATAGCTACTCTTCGCATCATAGTCGAGCAATCGTTTGAGTGGAATTCTTCGTTCTACATCAACTGTGTCGAATATGAGAAGGCATTTGATAGCGTGGACCGAGAGACACTCTAGAAATTCCTTCGCCACTATGGCATTCCAACCAAGCTGGTGAACCTGATCAAGAACGCTTCTTGTAGAGTCATTCATGCAGGACAGTACACAGACACCTTCATAGTGCGGACTGGCGTCAGGCAAAGCTGCTTGCTGTTACCATTTCTCTTCCTTCTCATCATCGATTGGATTATGACGACGACCACCAATGGGCTGAGAAATGGGATCCAGTGGACATTGTGGAGTCAACTTGAGGACCTGGACATCGCCGATGACATAGCGCTCTTGTCCCACAGTAAGCAGCAAATGCAGGACAAGGCCGACATACTGGTAGCCACATCTGCACAGGTTGGCCTCAACATCCACATATACAAGACCAAGATCCTCAAGATAAATTATATCAGTAGCAACCCAGTCACACTGCAAGGAAGTCCCTTGGAAGAGATGGAGTCCTTCACGCACCTAGGCAGCATTATCGACCAGCAGGGTGGCACAGACGCAGATGTCAAGGCATGGATCGGAAAGGCGAGAGCAGCTTTCGTACAGCTCAAAAACATCTGGAGCTCCAAACAAATCTCATTGACTAACAAGATCAGACTGTTCAACTCCAACGTGAAGTCAGTCCTACTGTATGGAGCAGAGACCTGGACAACCACCAAGTCCGCAGTAAAAGAGAGTTCAGACCTTCATCAACAGCTGCCTAAGAAGAATTCTCCAGATCCGCTAGCCATACATCATCAGTAACAACAACCTGTGGCAGAGAACCTCTCTTCTTGATGAGATCAAGAAGAGAATGTGGGATTGGATATGACACACCCTACGTAAGCCGCCAACCAACATTACCAGACAAGCATTGGGGTGGAACCCTCAAGGCAAGAGGAGAAGGGGACGACCAAGAAACATCTGGCGACGCGGCCTTGAGGCGGACATAACCAAGATGGGTCACACCTGGAGTCATCTTGAGGACACGGGACAGAAGCCTCTGGCGATCTTTTGTGGGCGGCCTATACCCCGGCAGGGGTGACGGGCCAAACTGAACTGACTGTAAACAGAACAGCATGTAACGAGCGCACAGATTTTACTTCCATATTATCACCAAGGCCTTATTACTCAAGGTGCACTGTCACTAAAATACACACAGACAACCACTATCTGAGCTCATATTCTCATGAATAAACAATTACCTTTAAATCACTACCAAATATACATAAATATAACTCTTCTATCACCACCAAAATGAGAGAGGAGAAAAATGTTCTAAAAATAGACTAGAACTACATTCGTACTGAACTGGACATATTGTGATGCGATTCCTAATATAGCGGAGGGCAACGCAATGGAGTTTACTTAGCAGGGAACCAGACTACGAGCGTGTGGCCTCAATTAAAAGTAAACCCGACGGGTGACAGGTAAATTACAGGTGGGCTTCTGTGAAGATTCACTATCGAGCTCGGAGTCATTTTTTTAATAGAACTCTTTATTTTTTAAAATCAGATTTGAGTGTCTACCTATGGAAAACAACGTTCTTGGTCTTTTATTTCCAGAATCGATGTCATGAAACGACCGGTATGTTGTCATAAATCTAGGTTGTCAAATATCGAGATCAAGCATATGAGTAAACAAAATTTAATGGTATTTGAACGTAAAATATTTTTAGTGGCGGATATATACTTGGACATTATATGTAATCAAAAGCTTGATTAATATAACTATCATGTTCATAAAATCAGCTTTAGTTAGATGTATGTAGACTTCAACGCATTTGTCAAGGATTTTAAAATCGTTACCGGAGAACTCCAGGTGATATGAGCGTTTAAAAAACAATTTACCTCGTTGGGTACAATTTACCTATCAGTCAAACAGTTACAAAATAAAAAAAACAGTTCGTTCCAGACAGCATATCGAATTTTATCTTAGCTGTAATGCAGTTAATTTGCAGGTAAGCGTCAATAAATGTAGCTTAAAGCACCTAATTTGTTTAAAATGATGGTGTGAAATGAATTTAACTATTTTTAGTTACATTTAATGATGCTGACCTGAAATTTACTGAGTTAAAATATGATAAAATTCGCGAGTGATTGCGTGGGAAAACAGGCTTTTTCAAGTGTATTGTAATGTCATATTTTCTATGAGACCCGAGTGGCCGAGTAGTCTAAAGCGCTCTCTGTTACAGATCACTGCCATCTCACCTCTGTCTGCGTGGGTTCGAGTCTCAGATTAACCCAATACGGGTATGTGAGAAAGCTTCCCAGTAGCTTCTCGTGGGTCGGTGGTTCTCGCCGGAGTTTTCTGGATTCTTCCTCCACCATTAATACTGGTTGCCATGTATAGCCTATACTGTGCTAAAAATGGCGTTAAACCCTACAACAACATGCCATGTTTTCTCATGCACTTTTATTGAATTTCAATCGTACAGACTCAGATTTAGGGTATGATACTTCGGAAGGTCATGATTTTATAAATAAATCTTTTAAAAATAATATTTTTGAAGTTATTTTTATTTTTATGTCCCACCACAACAGTGGTTTCATTGTTGAAGCCCCACCACAACAGTATTTCATGGTTTCTCCAGCCATCTTTCCATCACACCTCAATCGAGTTTTATGTTTAAGCATAGCAAGCACTATTGTGGGGCATCCATGTTTTAAAAGCACATGTCAAGCCTCCTTTTTTAACTCACCATTTTGAAGAAAAGAAAGTTATTACACTACCCCTGGCATCAGTGTCAGCATCTGCCTAGATAAAACTTATACGTTTATACACTATCTCTAAATGTTAATCGTTCTTTTTTCCTTGGTCCTAAGCAACAATTTGAATTGTGATTTCATAGCACATATTACCAGGTCATAGACGAAGACAAAGGGTACTTATTTACTCAAGAGGAAGCTGCAGTAGCTCAGGTGGTAGAGTAGTTGACTCATAGACCAAGGATCGCAGGTTCGATATCCACCCAGGCCTGGCTTGGTGAACTGTCCAAGTCTGTCCCTCGGAAAGCCACCTAGCATCTGTTTCTTTAGCATAATATAGGTCTTTCGATCAACATACTGCCCTTAATTAATGCAGGTTGCATGTAGATGTAAACTTTCTAGATAGTTAGCATCCACCATGGTATATAGTGAGAAATAAATTAATTGATCATGGATTAATTACACAGTTGTAATAATGCTGCATTTGAATAATAATAATAATAATAATAATAATAATAATAATAATAATAATAATAATAATAATAAAATGAAAACAAAATCAGCAAACATATTAATGAAACAGAGTGCAAAATCATTGGATCCAATGGGAGAATGCTTGATAAAATTAAAACATTTATTTAACAAAAATAATGCACAGGTTACACACACACACACACACACCAATTTAAAGATTCAGTGTCGGCAGCCACTACTATTATGGCATGGAAGATACATAGGTGCGGGAGCGTAACCCGTTTCATATCACCTGGTTCCACGCTTGGCAAAACCTCCTACAGAATAAACCCTTGTGCAACTACACCTGTAGTTTCATACCTGCCTTCATAACTACCACGGACAGCATCACAAGTCAAATTGACTTGTGTTGTTGAGGGAATGTTCACAATGTGAGGAGCGATATGATATCCCACACGTAAAAATCGTTTATGATTTAAAATGTTTCCAGGCCAACCTAAAATAGATCTTTTAGACGACTTCACAAAATCAAACGCATACGTTTGAGATTTTATTACAAAAACAGAATTCTGTAAACTCATGGGCACGTAAGTATTTTGTAAAGTGCCGATTACCAAACTGGTTCTTCGTTTGCTTACTTCATTGATCATTTCTGTCTTACGCGCCAGCAGGACGTTTAATAAATTTCAAGGTAGTTCCATTGTCTGCAGAAAACACAAATGTTTTGTTCACTGGCATGCCACTAAACGGTTGTGATCAAATATTAGACAAACTGTAATACACTCCCAACGATGTAAGTATGATCTCAAGTTTGCGTGATTCACCAGCAGTCACAGATGCAGAAAAAGTCAGACTGAATTCCGGTTTAGTAGATTGTAATCATCGAGGTAACGCTCTGGTCTATATTTATAACAACCTTTTTGCATACACACCGTCTCAATTGTTTCCGAACTCATCGTCGGCGTATACATCAAGAATATCTTCGACATGATCATGCATCAGTGTCTCTGTCCGTGATGTCGTTGACTAAGCAATGTAGCTTCATTAATGACGTCAAGTGCATTGTTACCCGCACGAGCTGATCCCACAAATATTTCCAATCAATTCGCAAGGTTGTTTAGGTCACACAATCCACCAAGGCACTCTCCAAGCTTTGTTGATTTGCGTCTTAGTAACAGTTTCTATGCCAACGTTTTTACTTACTTGTCTATCCCTTTGCTGTTCCAATGTAAGAGATTTAGGTGCATGTGCAGGTTGTTCTTCGTCTCGTGTTTTGGCATATTTTTTTCTGTATGATTATTATTGGTTGAGGCTTCTTTCGTTCTGTCTGGGTCACGGATGCTGAATTCAAACATTCTTCTGCCTGAATTTCAGCAGTAAATAATAATTGATCCAAATATTCCTCTATGGTAGTTTCAAAGGTTTGCCGACGCGAATATTCTTCAATCATGGCGGTTATAGAGGTTGGTTGATATTCTCCTGTACGTGCAGGAGACTCATAAAATACTGTATCACTTGAAGTGCTTCACTACTTTTTCAGCTTTCATTAAAGCAAGTACCTTATTATAAGAATCAAACATGTTGCCAAAGGCATTTTTTAGACCCAGTGAATTTCCTGTATATACTCACTTGACGAACACCCGTTTCATATCCTTGGATGATTCAGTGCTCACTAAATTCTACACGGATTTTGTTTTTTGATCCACTGTTGACATTTCTCATTAAAATATTGTTTTCGTGTATACTTCAATCACAGAAATCTGTATGGAAGTGATTCTTTAGGTTATCATACGTCACTTTCTTTATTAACCTCAGACACCACTCTAGTGTAATATCTTCTGCAGTTGCTTGTGTTGCTTTCTTGATAGCCTTAGGACGTTTGGCTATCTTACGATCTGGACTCTAAACTTCTTCAGTTTTTGGAAGCGCTGCTACTTGTTCCGCCTTTGTGACCTTTTTAATATCCTCGGCACGTTCAGTAACTTCCTTTGTGGGTTTAATTAGCGCCACAAATGTTTGTTCAAACTCAGCTATGATGTCTTCTTTTGCAGTCTTTTGAGAATATAACATATCTTTGAAATATTTTCGGTCTTCTATCACATCACCATTCAATTCTAGGTGTTCCTGAGCAGCGTCACGGCTTCGCCTCCAATACTCTTGTATGACATCACTGCCGGATAATGTTTATATAATTATTTTTTATTTTTTATTGTTAAATTGACGTGTTCATAACCGCATGATATTTACCCAGGCAGGTTCCAGTCAAATCAACAGTAAAAATCTATAAGGGTTCGAGGTAAACATGTTACGAAATTCATCCCACTTGTGGTCAGCGGATCACCACGTCCAATGAATATTACAAGACCATGTGCATCAATACAACGAAATATCATCAACATGTTACAGTTGTCACAGATTACTTTAGGCACATGTGCGTATCGTTGAATAAAAAATGAATCACTTCGTGTTCTATGCTGGCCTTGTGGAAAATTAATGCAGGATTGACTTGGTTCTCAGTCATCCAAGTCGAGTTCAAGTCGAGTTCAAGCAGGTAGTGGGCGAGCCGTGGTAACTGAAAATTGTGTTCGTTGTGGAGCAAAGAAAATTTACCGTTTATAGGAAACACCCGTGGATGCGCATGATCCAGTTTTTTTTTAATAAAAAAAAGTTGTCGGCAGTGATACCGCCGTACAGTAACAAAGTTACCAAGGCCACCATAAATTAAATATCACGATCAAAAACATCTTCCAAGATGCAATTACTGTGGGCGTGGTACGCATCTGGATATAGGAATCAATTCTAATAAAACCAATTAAAGCCATCTGATCGATCTTATCCATGACTTAAATGCATTTAATCTAAAAGCCAAGATTGATTGGGAGGAAAAGCCACTCGTTAAAAGTAAATGATGCCCATGTAATCAAACAATCAATGAACACAAAAAGCCGAACATTAGCCAAAATATACTACAGTCCACGTGGGTCTGTTGGGGATACCTGGAACATTCAGAGATGTTCTGTCTTACAGCAATGATACAGAGAACTTCGTAGTTATAGTATCAGCACTTCCGGAACGGGTGGCTGATAAGATCGAAACTTGTCTTGCAGTAGGTACTTTACAAATTCATCAAGAATTCATTCCATTATGGTAGGTAACACCGTGTGGTGAGAAATACTGTATACACACCCACGCGTATAACAAGAAGTCAGGCATGCTTACAATAAAAATATAGAGAAGCTATAGGTTAAAATTCATGTAACCACAAAGCAACTGATTTGCTTCAACTATAAGCTCTTGTACTACCCAAGGTTCAAAAAGCTAAATATGTAACACTAATATCTTAAAAGAAACATCTCTAATAATTCTAATAATTTCACATGCAGTAGTAAATATCCACCCCAACCCCATTATGGTGAACAACTGGTTAATTATATGACAGTTGTTTAAGCACGAAGACCTTTCACATGGCTACGATTGTTACAAGTGGATTCTGACAAAGAATTTCTCGGATATGTGGCTGTGATGCTGACCAAACACTATGTACAAGTGCGTGTCGGGCTGTTATTGTACTTCGTGACCAATATATTGTGGAACGATTTAATCGTATAATTGCAGAATAGTGATTCGGTCATAAGTACGCGCTGACAGTTTTGATGAAGCCGTAGCGATTGCGGAACGCAGAGTAGTCTAACGAACCCGACTTCCATTAGTTATAGCAGCTTTAAGTCACACGCACGACGAGATTAAAGCCAGCTTATGCAACTCGACACTATAACTCAGAAAATGATGAAGAATTCGTTCCAGTAGATAGGGAACTGCCATCAAGATTTGTATTAACAACAAGATGATGATCAAAGGCTTAAGTGGTCCTTTCATTGGGGATTACCCAGAGCTTAGTTTCAAACTTAGACAAACTCGCTTTAGTGCGTTGGTAAACACCCATGCGATGTTTCTTTCATCAGATGATATTTTCCAGGTACAGTTTGTGTTTGAGATCTTTTTCCACAGTCAGATTTGGTATACATTTGGCCTTTTAATATCTTTTGGTCTGACCACAACTGAGTAAATGTTAGGTCGCAGTAACAAATACTCTTCGATGAGTTTACCTGTGCATTCGTCTTTGTACTTGCCAACAACTTTTTTTTATTGGCGTTGCTAAAAACAGTGTGTGTTCTTTTGGATACTCGCTGATAATAAATTCATTGACCAAACCTGAATGCGCCATGTCCGCGTACACATCATCGGTGATGATATGCATGAGCAAAAGCCAGTGTCCGTGTATAGCATCTTGACCAGATTCTGATAAAACGGTTTGATTGTAGCATAGTAAAACTCGTACATGAGCAGCTTCGACACATATAACAATACGATCCAACACCGACTGGTTTTGTGAGCGTTAGTTTTGATTTTTACTGTGATCATCAACAAGTCTACAATCAAAGATTTTTCTCAATTCAAACGCCGGGTTTGTAATGAGCCTTCGAAGTTTGTCTTGTTCGCTTTCACAGACAAGATCAAAACAGATTCGATTGCGCAGATTTTCCAGTGTTTTCAAACACGGCATTATTCGTGAGCTTGACAAGTCCTTTTCAAAATCATTGGTGGTCTTTGTGCGTGGGTTCGTATTCATCTGAATATAAGAATATATCAGAGCTGGTTGGCGAAATTAAAACACTAGACAGATTTTTGTTACACGCATTCCCAAATGCAGGAACAGCTGAAGAATACGCACATGTATATAACTGTGTTTCATCTTAATATATCGTACCATTTTGTTGAATGCAGAATATTGTGGCCAGATTCATTCACCGAACATGCTTATGGTGCCAACGGTTAATCAATGTTTGTGTTATGTAAATGTTCGTAGTATTCCAGATTAACTTCAAAGAAGTATCCGCGGTCACTGTTGTTGTTCTGATCGTACGTGTACTCTCATAGATAAATGTGTGTGAGATCTATCCAAAGAAATCCTCCAACCTGAAGAGTCTGCATCATTGTCTAACCATACAAATTATTTTTGCCTATATACATGATGTAACTGTTTAGGTCAGAAGGTTTATACCCATGCATGTTTGGGTTGTTGGCACGAGCATATATGTGACATGACATTGATATGCCGCCAAGAAGTGATCGCTCGAAAAACAGATACTGATTAATGTCGGCAGGTAATTCCAATTCGATTTTGGTCTTGGACAACAATGTATCTCAGCTCATAAGCGGTGACGACAATGTATGGTTTGGGATCAATCTTGTAAACGTGCATGGCAGCATCACATATTTCTCAAACATATCAGGAACAATACATCTCACTGACGTTTTTTTTTATTCAAATGCTAACCAAGCTTCTTTGCTGCGCATTCGTAATCTTCCTTTGAAATACACTGACGTGACAACAATGAATAAAATTCTTCGATCGGTGGTATCTAAATTTCAGTAACTTGCTTCCAATCAGTCATGTCCTCGTATAGCTAGCTACACGCCTTTTCTCATTATCAAAACAGTATCGACAAGTGATTACAGCGTTATCCGCTGTTAGATTGTTCACAAACTTGTCCAGTGACGAATTCATAAATTGTAATGAATCGATTAATTGGAGTTGACTCATCTTTGACGTCATGTATGTCTCCATGTTTGGGGGGAACAAGCTAATTGGTGAGTCTGATGTCGTGACCACTGCTTGCATTTAGAGATCATTGTACACACACAAGTTATGAAACACTACAGGGATTTTTGTTTTGTTGGGGTAGATTCTCATTTGCAGATTACATTCGTTGTGTGTGGAACCTCTGTCAATACCAGTGGTTAGGAACTTTTTGGCCATCAGTAAGTGAGAGCTTTCTTACAAATCCTGCAATGAGTAACTGCCGTAACTCACGAATGTTATCAGCCGTCATAATCATGACTGCTGGTCAATAGCTGCTGCTGAATTCATTTGCCGTAATTTCGATCAATTTAAGAAATACCTCAACTGTGTCTGGAATATCCTGGGGACGATAAAGGATCGGATGATCTGTTTTTCCATCACATTGTATTACTACAGAATAAAAGAACCATCAGCGATTTGCAGTGTCTGATCGATATTATCAGAAGCATTTATGCCACTGATAGCAGAGCTGGACACGCCTGCCACTGAAACATTCAGGCATTTAAAATCTGTGTAGATAATATGATTTCATCTTCTCTGTACTGCAGTACATTTACAATATGTTTTACCATTTTCTGGCATGATAGTGCACTGCGTCTTTTCACTGATACCACCGCATTAAAAGTCATGACTGGCGAGTAGTTGCCGAGTCTTAAATACACGCATGCAACGTCTGCATAGATATGTTTACCCTCGTACTTACTGTGTCGGTTTGTAACCGAACAATATTCTTTATCCACATATAGTGCCATATCGATTCTTATTATTTCATTTCACTCAGCAACAACAAATAAATTGTTCAGTTCGCTCATTCTGCCTATGTAGAGATTATACTAGCAAATAAAATCCTTTATAATAAGCAAACACGTTAACAGCGACATTTGGATTAAGTGTTTCAAATTTACTCAGTTTGGCTTTGGTAATATGCACGGAAATATTGATATCACCAAAGTTAAGATCACTCTGGTGTTGGTGGTATTTTCGAGGCATCTGGGATACTGTCATTAGCCGCATATAACACCGATAAAATGGACCATTCAAAACATGTGTTGTCAACCATTTCTTACATTTATAACTAACCTTGGTGATACTCAGGGTGGTGTTCATACGTACATGGATCCACGCAATGGTTGAGACGGTGAAAGACGTACCTCGCGTACACTTTAACTCGACCCTGCATTGGTATATTTTCCATTGTTTCGAGAATATTTTCAATGCTCCTGTCAATTTTATCATATTTGATTCTGGTGTCGCTGCGGTTCCGGATTACGCTGGCACCATCGTGAATCCATGGTGGTGTAGTTTGAAATCCATCCTTTTCGCGACTAAGCAACATAACGAGATGAGCTCCAAGGACAGTGTCTGCTTTGACGACAGAGTGACCAAAGCTTTGCAACGCCGTTGCGATTCCAGGAATTATATGTTAAAATATATCGAGCGTCTTTACCTGGTTTTTAGGTGTGTGGGATAATTGCCACTTGATTTTCCACTACGCCTTTGAAATTTTAATTCGGATACCTGTGTTTGCTGTGTTTTTGCACGAACATACTCAGCCGCTTCAGTAGCTATAGCAGATGCAATACCACGACGACGGTTTTGTTCATACGGGTTTTGTTACGCAAAGATGTCAGCTTTTCTTGTATGTCTTGGTATTCGGATATTATGCTCACGTGAAAATTGTGTTAGTTGTTTTACTTGTTTTTTATTTTCATTTTATCAGAATTAGAAACTGAAATCGCATCACTCTTTGTTATTTAATTTATTTTTCATTTATTTTTTTCTTTCTGATTAATTTTGTATCTGTCTGCGCAACCACGTATGTTGGAGATTCCGGTTTATTTCTGAGTGCCTTATGGTCGAAGAGATCTACCGGGCTGCCAAAGTGGATCGTATGATTTGATTACAATGTCAAATTTAAGATATGGTCGTGGATCATCAAGTAACACCTGTGTACATGTTTTCCAGTCCTCTTAAGGTAATGTTCTGAAACGAACTTCGCATTTTCCAAGGCATACAGATCTGCACTTAATATGTCCCAATACCACTTGATTTTCTATGCATGCAAGTGTTTGATCTAATTGGTTGAAACACGTCAATATCGCCGCATTATTATCTCCTCCACTGCAATAATGATTTTAATGCAGGTGGATAGAAAGTATCAAACCAGTTTTTTAAAAAAAAAAAGGGTTTTTCGGATAAATACCACAGACTCGAATAAAGTATATTTCTTCCCGGCTTCAGCCCAGATAAGTTCAGTTGACCCGTCACTGCATATTATACAAACTCTAGTTTGATCATATGGTATTGCGCTGGTATCCAATAACATAACATGTACTTAGAATGCTGTTTAATTTCTTCGTCGTTTTTAGTAAAACCTTCTAAAAATTGTTCTTGGTGCCTGTGCTGCACGTACTCTGCAACGTCATATATTACTTCATACACAAAAACATATCTTCTTTGATAGGTGGGTCGATTGCCACTCCCTTATAGCAAATTGGCACAAGTCTTAGTGTCATTAGTGTTTTATATAATAAGGCCAAAATAAAAAAAATTAATTGACCTACTCTTTGACTTTCGCAACATTATAGCTAGCGCAGCTATTACTGGAATTGTTTAAAAATTCAGACTCACTGGGCAAATTAGCATACCTCCTTTCTGCGACACTACTCCTTCATGCACTACATTCTGTAAATTCCTTATCTTTCTTTGCTTGTAAGTCTGCTCAAGATTATTTCGTTCCATTTCTAAGGTCACTCCCATGTTAATCAATTTACCAATGTACTGCATATATGTTTCGGAACATGCATCCAAAATCGTATGGGCCTCTAATAAATCTGATGTATTCAGATGGTATGTACAGCGATTTCAGTCTTTCTGCTACACTTTCTATATCCTAGGCTAGTCCGTCGTTAATTTAATCCTGTTCATGGAGACATCAATAAACTCGTTCATAATACCGTGACAGTCAATCGCCTAAGTATTATTATACATTTTTATACAAACGACCACAGCACTCTTCAGTATAAAATATTAACCTATATATCTTCCTTTGCCAGTGTAAAGACAAATCCAATACGTAGTACAGCCGTCTTCAGTAATGTATGCATGGCTGATGAGTCTGCAGCGCGTGTATTGGTCGGTAGCCTATACATTCCTGAATAAGTACACTCTGCAAGATTTGTTTCTATATCTACTCAAGTAATGTCAAATGGTGGGTTTGGCACTTTTTTCGGAAACCCTTTGTTAACACTAACTCTACCCCACATGACTGGGTCACGTTTGTGCAAAAATTAACTTGAGAAGCACACAACGGTCACATATGGGTGAACTATGTTTTATTGTTTTTTTTTTTATTCCTCATATCCAGAATAAAAGCCAAAATCGATGATATAAGATTAAGCTTAAATATACAAGTTGACAAAAGTTGTGATTAAGACTGATTTTAATTTTAAAATTATATATTACTATCAATCACCTTTTGTATGTAATATGTATTTAGCATACATATCATGTGGGGTAGAGTCTGACGGATGACAATGTTCCCAAAGGGTTTCCGAAAAAAAGTGTAAAATCAAACATACTATCTCTAAGAGATCAATATATATTATCTTTTGAATTAAAACTGAATCCCAAAATAGTTCATCTTTTGTAACAATCATGAATCCTAAAAAGAAATCTCATAATATCAAATAATCAGATGTTTTTCATTGCAAGGACAAAACTGGCATAAAAATATGATAAGTACATCCAATGGCCATGGTAGGAGTAAGATGGGATGAACAATGACCTTGAAATACAATAAATGACCATGGCAAGGGTTATGATTGGCGGAAGAATAGCCAATGACCGTGTATTTACAAGTGGTAATTTTTGCTTAAAGTATTTGATTTCAATCGATCTCATGAAAATACAATTCTACACGACCTGGCGCAACAAGAATGCTAAAGAAAAAGAAGAGTTCAACAAAAATAGGCTAAGGAACCTTGCCTATAGGAATGTAAAATTGAGAAAAACATTATGACTCAGTGCTGAAACACGCTGGACGATGTATTTTTCTATATATGCATCAATACACACAGAAAATTAGGTAAAATTTAACAAAGAAGCAAAATAAATCTAGTCAAATCTGAACCATTTCCACAAACATGTTCATTATGATATTTGTTAATGTGTGTTTCTTAAATAAAATGGTGTGATAAATACTGTATGTCATATTCAGCAAAATAAATGGAAACGTAAGGTAAATACACAATTCCTCATTAGCAGGAAATTATAACAGAAAAAAATAACTCAGTCTAACACATCATTGTATCACATATACCCCGAACAGCAATAAACAAAATAAAACGTTAATATCTAGCACTGTCAAAGCTAACTACGAATATATTTATTGTACCTGGTAGTTTATTCGTGTCGTTTGACAGTGGATAGAGGTGCTAACTATGCATGGTGCACAACTTGTGTTAAATGCTTGGCAACATCCAGTTGAATAACTATAACTTTTTCATGACATCAAATGATTCGTTACCCTGTTTTGTGTTCAGTACAAAGAACTATGCAAAATATGTTGATATTTTGAATGTTAAATGGAGCAGGTTGTGTTTACGGTCAGGTAATGCAAAACATTATGGCAAAGATGCCGTACAGTTTGCAGTGATGGTAGAAAGTTTTTTTAAACAAAAGACTTGTATACAACAAGCAAGCCATTGCACACTGTATCTTTGGCCTCTTATTCATAATTTAAGTTTTAAGAACCAAAGTTTCAGAACGTCTGAAAAAGAATGTGTAAACCACTACTGCAGACTGCAGAACATTTGTCTTTTAGCTCTGAATCAGTTGCTCATTATGTACCTGATAAATACATAAATGGAGTTACTTTCTTTTACGATTACATCACCATCGAGTTAATTATCAACATAGCAACTAGCCTCAGACTTAATTTTCCAGGGATGCTTTTGAAGGGTGTTTTAATAATTCATGTATACATAATGAATGCAGTAAATAATTCTGAACAGTTTTACAACTCATCACTAAGTATTTTCTTTTATGAAAAACAAAAGCGAACACAGATTAATAATATGAGTGCTGGCACGTGTTATAATGGTATTCATTGTTTGAGAGATACACACCCCGATGGAATGCATGGTAATGGTCTTAACGTAACTAATGTACAGAACGTTTTTACCCTCAAATAAACAGAAAATCATAATATGTTGATGTTTACAAAATATTTAGTTTTGTTCAACCAGATAAGGATTTAAAACAATCTGTTTAGCTCAGAATAATGTTTCAAGTATCAATAAAAATATTTATACTTTGCATGTATGTAAACTATGTAAACTACGCAATGTATCTATGGAAAAATATATTTAAAAGAACCCCATGCCATATTAATCTATGGAGTAAATTATATACTGATATACATTATTTATATAAAAAGCTGATACAGACTGAATATTCAGACTTAAACTTGTTTCTCAGCTTGTGGTAATATAATTAGTATATCAACCAATATTATAATTCCAACACAGTAAAACTGCCGTTGCTTGGTCTGGTTATCTATATTTTGTTAGGGATTTTGTCGGCGTTTGGTGAGTGGGTGTTTTTTCAGAATGAGTCACACTAAACTTTCATCTATTATTGCTTTGTTTGCGAATGCCTTATCACTGATATTTATCATTGATTCTCATCTTACATATTATCTTACTTTTTCTCAAATCCTCCAAACCTTTTTATGAATATAAAGCTGTATATATTTTTAATATAATTATTCGGGGATTTATTTGTACCGTTTAGTCGCAGATTTGTATTTGGTTCTTTCCATGATTAGAGCCAGGTTTGTACTTCAGACTAGACAACTCTGGATATATATTTTAGCTTCAGTCCTAATTGCAGGGCAAGCTTACGTTTATGTAAAGTATCACGAATTTCCTTTTGTTTTTTCAACGTGAATAATAACTTTGGTAAAGCTGGTTATGTAATATTATGATCAGCGATCAATGAATTTGTCAGCGAGGTATTTATTTTATGCGTAGAATTAATTTATTGGAGCAAACAGATGAATGAAGTTTTCAAATATACTTCAAGACTGCATATCTTGAGCTGAGACGCATTAGCTTCATTCGCAAAATATCTTTCAGTTGATGCCACTAAAACACTTGTATGTTCATTAGTACTTTCAAGACTGGACTACTGTAATTCAATTCAGCATGGTTCGTCATAATATCTACTCCAGAAACTTCAAAAAGTTCAAAACACAGCTGCTCGTATCTTCCTTAGAGTATCACGATCAGAGCACACCTCCCCGCTGTTCTGTACCTTACAATGGCTATCCATTCGATCCAGAATCAAATACAAAATTTGTTCTGTGATACGTTTTATTAACGGACTCCAGTGCAACATACCTATCAGACCTCACTTACGCTCCTCTTTTGACAGTCGAATACTCATTATTCCCACTATGAAAACAAAATCATATGGACAACGTTCTTTTGCATACCAGGGCCCAGCAATTTGGAACGAATTGCCCATTGAAATTAGACACAAAGACACAGTGATCCCTTTCAAGAGTGGTCTTAAAACTCACCTATTTCGACTGCAAGAACAAACTAAAAAACCTACAAATGTTTCCTACCTTAAATATTTTCAGCATGTTTTATGTTTTCCAATTTCATGGCGTTGTGTTGGGGTTTTTTTTTTGGTAGTCATATCATTATATATGTTGTAAAGCGCTTTGAGCTTCTAAAGGTTAGGCGCTACACAAACTCATTATTATTATTATTATTATTATTATTATTATTATTATTATTATTATTATTCCATGGAATCCACTTGTGCGGTTATTACACATGTGTTCAGATGTAATTCAAGAGGAACTGATGTGCTCAGTCTCGTTAGGAGTAACATACCATAAAGTAGATTAGTGTGAACTCATTCAAAGACATCCTGGGTTTCATCATTGTGGTATGCAATGACATTCAAGACTAGTGCAATTCATTCGGAACATTCTATATGTAAAAACATTTATTAGGACATACAGAATTAGTTGAGATCTAATGCACAATAATGTGTTTCATAAATTTATACATGGTATCGCAGAGAAAAAAAATCGCTTGTTGATTTTACCTAAACTGTATGTTGATTTTACTTAATTGTTGGTTACATTTTATTTCTGTTACATATTTAAAGACCAAGAATCGTAACAGTATTTAGTACCTGATAACCTTAAACTTGCATCATGAGCTAATCAGGTTTCTCCTGAATAGTGCCCGTGATCTAGCTGTTAAGTTGTAGCATAACATGTAAGGACATATATGTCAGGTGTATTTTTTATATTAAAAAAAAACAGTGAATGGGTCACAAATGTTCTCGTGAACGCATACGAGAATTTCCAGTTTATTTTTGATTGTATAATCCTATGTCGTCCAAGACAATCAACATCTGTCTGAAACTAACATATAGCATATACTGTACCTGATTTTATTGAAATGTGAACTTTCTTTCTTGTAATTATAATGTTTCATTCCCCCAAAAATATGTGGTCAAAGTGTGTGTGTGTGTGTGTGTGTGTGTGTGTGTGTGTGTGAGAGAGAGAGAGAGAGAGAGAGAGAGAGAGAGAGAGAGAGAGAGAGAGAGAGAGAGATTTATGCATCCGTTTGATGAAAATAATTTTTAAATAAGTGAGGCCCTCTTTGGTTTTAGATAGTGCTCTCTCTCTGTCTCTCTCTCTCTCTCTCACACACACACACACACACACACACACACACACACACACTGTTTAATTAATAATGACTGGCGTGTTTTAAAATTATAGCTGCAGAATCAATATGTTGCAATCTAAAGAAATAAAATGATTTCAGTTGGAAAAAGCTGTTAAATGTAATGTATTTACACGACTTTTCTTTGCATATTTATGAAGTAGCTCAATTTTATAGTGAACGATTCTCTTCAATGCATTTACTTCTTTGATTCCATCCAAGTTGGAAAAAAAACTCTGACAAACGTTATCATGATTTTTCCCCACTGTATAATCTTTATTTTAAATATCGTGTTATGCGTGCATAAATTTTAAACTAAAACATATTGCTTAATCGTACAAGAGAAGCACATGTGAGACTATGAAAAAGCGACATGTATATTAAGTAGTGTCACGATAAATCGTCAGTTGGATGACATATAACAAATCTTATATTTCCAGAATTAATCATACTGATGTGTGTGTGTGTGTGTGTGTGTGTGTGTGTGTGTGTAAGAGAGAGAGAGAGAGAGAGAGAGAGAGAGAGAGAGAGAGAGAGAGAGAGAGAGAGAGAAAACTTGCTGAATCCATTTTTCTTGGGGATCGGGGTCACCAGACAATCATCCCACCCCCCAAAAAAAGTTTGTATATAATTTTGTACACAAATTTATTAAGATATTTTTTCGATGGTGGTATTTTCCCTAGCGTTTCAAGAACCCAGACTGGTTCAAGGCTGAATTCCTTCCACTGTGTTTACAGTGAATATATATTCTTTCAAGGACGTCGATACACCTACTCTTTCACAATTTCTCTATTCATACTTTTAAGGACGTTGATATACCTACTCTTTCATAATTTCTCTATTCATACTTTTAAGGACGTCGATATACCTACTCTTTCACAATTTTTCTATTCATACTTTCATAATATTTTTTAAAGGCTCTATTTTGTTTTGTTTAATTTAATTTATATAAGAGATTTTAAAAAAAAAGTAAAATAGGAAACTAATAATACAAGAACAAAACAAAAACTTGCAATTTATAACTTGTAGATTGTGTTTATTGGGTGAGAGATTTTGTATCTTCGTTATAAAAAAAAATATTTAAAAAGAAACCATGTGTGTATTTCTGTTTTTGTATGCTATATGTTTTGATCACTCATTCCTTTAACAAGGACACATCCTGATTTAGGAAGCAGCATTACTTTATTTCAACTTTTCTGCTCTATTCACGTTTTTTTTTGTTGTTGTTGTGATATCCTCCTTTAGTCATTTCTAAGTGTTGTGTTTATTTATTTCCCATAATTCTTTTTTATCCATGTATTTGACTATCCCTTATGCTTCTGAACTTCCTGGGAACTTCTAATTTCTAATTTTGTTGATAATGCATTTATTTTAATCGATAGCTTCCCTATTCATAATTGTAAAGCCAAACCAATAAATGTATAGTGCCTCCCATGGCGTTTTAGGCTCAAGGCTTATCATTTTTATTCGATTCTATATATTTGTACATTTTAATAAAATTGGGCTTGGCAGGGCTAGCCCTCCTCTTTTTTTTAGCCCTATATAAAGTTTCCTTTTTAAGATAGTGAGTCTTGTAGACTAAAATGTAGTTAATTATTTCATTATCTAATTTATCTAACTTTTCCAGGCTGGTTTATTTTAGTGTGTAACTTATATTTGAATACATGTAAGGTTTGGCCACTTGGGCTTGCTCCATTATGCATAGTGACGTAAGTGCCCATATAGTGATGTTTTCTTTTTTCTCTTTAATCATATTTCTAGTTTTCTAATTCCTCATCTTTCGCATAAATAAACTTTTAATGTTTTTACCCAAACTTTAATTAGAGGGGGGCGGGGGTCAAGGATGATTTCCTCGCCAGTTTCCTATTTGTATTATCTCAGTTTTGGCATGATTTATGTTGGACCCAAAGGCTTTTCCAAATGATTCGAATTCTTTTTTTAGGTGCCAGAAAAAAATGTGGGTCTCTTATAAAGTTTTTGCAATCATTCGCATGCTGGAGCATCTTGGATTTTTTGTTTAATGTGCGATTTCCCCCCCCCCCCCACCACAGTTTCTGTTTTTCCTTTTTATGAAACTTAAGATTTTAATTGCTATCATGTATAATATCACTGATAGTTGCCTCACTGATCTTTGTAAATCAACTTTTCCGTGATTGCACCATTTACCTGTACTCTTGCAGTTATTTTTCTATACACGAGTTTAGCCCATCATTGGAAGCATGTTCCAAATCCAAATTTTTTCCAGAACTTTCTGTATATTGTTATGTTCCAATCTAATGAAAGGTTTTTCTTGGTCGAAAAGTACCATGGCACCTTTCTGGCCTGTTTCCTGTATATAATCTATCACTGTTCTTATACTTAAAATAATATTTGGTATCCCCAGCCCTTTTGTTTTTTTTTTTGGAGAGGACTCCTTACCCTGATCTTTGCAGACCATTTTTAAGGTACGGGCTCTCCATTGGTTTAGTAGGATGTTGTGCTATATTGTTTGTATACATGGTATATTTTTTTTTATCATATTATTTCGGTATTAGTCCCATCTCAAACTGATACCAATATATATATATATATATATATATATATATATATATATATATATATATATATTTTTTTTTTTTAAATTTTATTCCAATTTTTCATTGAAGTATAATGCTTCCATCATTAGTCTGTCTGCGTCTCTCCGTCTTCTCCTTTTTTCTTTTCGTCTCTCTTTCTTTCCCATTTCCAGTATCTGCTCGGCTGTTAAGTCTTGTTCTATGTTTCCCATTTCATTTATTGTACTGTTCTCTTCAGATATGTGTGTTGTTTTTATCCTCTTGGCTTGTTGTTTTATTCTTTGTTCTTTTACAGCATTGGGTTTCTTGATTACTGGTCCCACTTCAACACTGCAAGTTTCACTGTTCTTATTCACTTTGAGTTTTCCATCTGTGGCCGATATTCTTATTATGTGTTCTGAAATAGGATTGTTTTCTTCCCTATCTTTTTCTATTTCATTTGGAGTTTGCCCTCTTGTGGTTATTTGGTTTTCCTGCAGATGTTGACAAGTGGTATCTTGTCCCACCTCAACCCTGCACATTCCCTTGCTCGTATTCTCTTTAAGTTTTCCATCTGTGGTCATTTTTCTTACTGATTGCTCTGAGGTAGTTTTGTTTTCTGCCATCTGGTGTTCTGGTTGTTTTTATTGTTGTTGTTGTTGTTGTTGTTTTGTCTTCGTACCTCTTTTGGTTTTTTGGTTTTCTTGCAATTGTTGTCTATTGCTACTTTGTCCTGGAGTTGTTGTTGTTGTTTGCATACTTGGTATTGCTTGTTTTCCCATAATACATTTCTTTGGTGTATGACCCTTCTCTCCGCATTTATTACATTTCCTGTGGTATATGCAACCTTTATACCAGGTTGTTACTAGGAAGCCATGTATGAAACAGGTTCTTTTGATTAAGGGTAATTTTGTTCGTTCTATTTCTAAAATCCTAGTTTCATCAATACCATTAAAGCCTGGTATTTGTCCCATCCTTGCTTTTTCCACTTTTATTCCATATTTCTCCTCCAAACGTTGTACAACAATTTCTGTTGGTATTTCTATCGGTATACCTGTTATGTGAAGTTCTGCTGTTTGCTTTTTGATTCTTCTCAAGATTGGATCTGGACTCTTAATAATAGCTCTATGTTCACAAATTATCGTCTCTCCGTGTGGTAAAGTAGGTGTGTCTTCCTTATAGCGTATAAGATAGCTATTTCTTCCATAATTGATAGAATGTACATTTGCCAATAACCTCTCGTCGTGTATCTTTAGATGTACTAGTATTGATGTTACACTTGGCCTTCCAATTCCGCTAATTTCTGGGAATAAAACTTCATGTGTCCCATGTTTATAGTTACATTCTATATATTCTTCACCATTTAGTTCAATTCGCCTTGTTTTGAAGTACTTCTGTAGATGTAACATGGTTCTCCTTGCCGACATTTTTTCCCGTGCTATTGCGTGCTACTTGTATATCTATGACGTCTGAAGTCAGCTCACTTTGTATCCGTTTCTGTCTTGTTTCTTTGAATAGTAATATCTATTAGTATATTATTCTTTTCTCTCTGTATTATTCATTTAGTAATAGTTGAGATTCATGCAAGGGGCCGCACCTACATCTTTTCTGTGGTGGTGTTTGCTCCTCCTTCCCAACCGGTGGATTTGCGTGCAGTTTGCTTGGTACGAGCCATTTTTTTTTCTTGTATTGTCGATTCGATGTGGAAACCCTGGAAGAGTAGACTCAACGAGATAGTTCTTTTGCGGCATTTGATTTATGTTTATCATTGTGTCCAATACTTTATTTTAAAAAAGCCCTATTCGTTAAAATCCTACTTGAAATGTTGCAATCTATATTAAGGAGGCAGACGGGCCTCCATTATTTTAAGGGGGAGGGGAGGAGGGGGGCAGAGGGACAGATGTCTCCGGGTGCCAGACTAGTGGGGGCGCCAAAAGGGGCTTTGAAATAGGTTGTATGTGGAAATTTTGCTGCAAATATGCAACTATGCATTAGTTTTTTTTCTTCTCTTTAATAGCCGTTGGCGTTACGTTGGCTGATGGTGATTTTATTGACGAAAATAATGAGTTTCAGAGTTGGGGGGGGGGGCGTAAAAATGAATCTTGTCCCCGGGCTCCAATAACTCTAGCTATCTAGATATTCATTTATTGTGTTTTGATCAATATGCTGTGCTGTGTACAACTCAGTGTAATATTTTCTAATTTGTTTCATAATTTTCGTTTTACCTGTTACATCCTTATTATTGGCCTTTAGGTTTTCTATATGTTTTTCACCCCCTCTTCTTAACTATTCTCTCTTGTACAGGTTTGGTGACACTTAATCCCGCGACATTTAATCCCGCGACAGTTAATGCCTGACACTTAATCCCCCGACAGATTGTCCCATTGACACTTAATCCCGCGACCCTTAAGTGTCAGGCATTAACTGTCACGGGATTAACTGTCGCGGGATTATATGTCCGTACACCCTTGTACAATCACTCTATTTTTGGTGTGTATATTTTTGTAAATTTCCAAGCTCTTATTTCCTTTCCTTTACTTTCTTCTTCCATAATTTTATTTAAACTTTCTTTTACTTGTTTTTTTTTTTCCATTTCATCTGTATTTATTTTCACTAATATTTCTATCTCCTCCTTCACCATTTTATGGTAACTCCCTTCTTCTCATCGAAATTTTTATAGCAGTGTTTTTGGAATTTATACTTTTAGAATGTCCTACTCTTTAATAATATCTGTATTCCCTTTTTGGTTAAATTCCCCTATAATTTTTTTTTATTGTCTCTGTAAATTCGTTTCTTCTAGAATTTTGTTATTCAGTTTCTGAACCCCTTTTTTCCATTTAGTCCTTTTTTTTTATACAAATTTCAATATTAATTAGTTTATGGTCTGATATTTTAACTTCTGTGATTTTTGCATTCTTATATAATTTGTTATCGTAATTCGTACCATATAATCTATCCAGTCTGCTTGTTTGTTTAGTTTTATATTCATACATATATATATATATTTTTCTTTTTTGTTTTATTAAAAAAAAAGTTTTCCATATCCCGTCTAAAGCTTTTGTTATCTGTTGCAAGTTCTCCTATTCTATCTATATTTCACTCAACTCAGTTAAAATTCCCTCCCATAATTAGATGATTTTCCATTGAATATTAGAAGGACAAAAGTTCTTTTGTAGTCTCCTCATGAACAGTTAGTAATCATATTAACTTACTCCATACATTCCAAAATTATGCCATTTCTAAGAATCCGAGTAGTCAGATGACGTCTAGTGCAGCCCCGCGGAGATAGGTCTAATTGGTAGACGGACAGAAAGTCAAATGACAAAATGCCACGCAGATAAAGTCAAAAAATACAAGACAAAATGTTACAATTCATACTTTTATTGGTGTGATGAATAAGTAGGACAAAAAGTCATAGGACAAAATATCGCAATTGAAAATGTTAATGCTAGTACAACTGCACCACATAAAAAAAACAACAACATTATACATAATGTGAAGCAGTCATATTCGATAGGAAGAGGTGGTTTTTAAAACAATTTAGCAATTTATAATTTAGTTTGTTTCTTAGAGTAGGTGTTTATACATTACGGGTGACATTGATAAGAATGTAACAATTGGCGGTAATTAAACTTATTTCTGATAGAACTAGACTTGTCTCTAAATGCAGTTGAAGTTTCGGTTCACCTCTTAATATTGTTTCAAGCCAGGGGTATGTGCTTGACCTAGCGGGTTAAACCCTGGAGCAATTCCCGCTAGAAGTCAAAGGTTTACCCCAAATTTCCAAAGACTTCCATACAACTTCAGTCGTAAATTAGAAAGCCCGACGTCTCCGTTCTACACATAAATTTTACTCTAATCAATGCATGACCGCAGATCTCCTACTTGCCAAATATCTATAAACCGCACATATGCATGGTTTCTCTTCGTTAGGTTTCCGTACCGCAAGCAGTTCACGCCGTAGATACCATACAGCTCTCCGTCTCACCTAACACAGGGAACTGTTTCGACTCCACCACCTTAGACCAGTCAAGTTATGGTTTCTGGGACATTTCGCCAGTACAACTGCACCACATTTGCTACCATGACGACAATCTTATTTTTACCTTTGTGTAATTTACCGGTTTCCTACCGTAAATACTGCCACTGCAGTCGCACCACCAATGTACACCATTAGATTATAATAAGGACTATGGTACAACAGAGTTATTTATTCGGTTTTGGTCTGAATTCACTACTAATGAACCATGGCATCATGGAAACTCACAAACATTTCACTCGGTGACGTTCGCTTCTATTAATTAGCTAATTATTTGGGGCTAACAATATTTCCATTGCACCGAATTCCAAAAATCACACAAGTAATCACACAAATCTAATAATTCCTTAAAACGGACAGCTATAACCAAATTGCGCATATTCCAAATTTATTACATTATGAATAACCACCGTAATCTTCTTTTCGTTCTCTATACATCACAGACCTCACATATATTTCAGTTCTTTTGATTTCGGAATGATAAGCAACTGGGTGATCGAGCTAATGTTTAAAGGGTAAACAAGTGTTCCTAAGCCTAATTGTATGTGCCACTGATGATTTAACCTATAAAATAGATTAAAATGAATTTGAGACGGTAATATTGTATGGAATATAACTTAGGAGAAAACAACATTTCCATTATTTTAGGTTGTTTGTTTCTTCTGGATAGTGTGCTAAACTCAATATAATAATAATAATAATAATAATAATAATAATAATAATAATAATAATAATAAGAAGAAGAAGAAGAAGAAGAAGAAGAAGAAGAAGAAGAAGAAGAAAGAATACCAACAACCACCATAACAATACTAGCAAAAATGGTGACCGGTACATGATATTTTCTGAGAAGCCAAATGTGAAAGGTGATCATGCAATAAGAGATCACATTTATACAAAGGTCAGTTTGGGGTTTTATCCATGGGTGACTGCAACTAATAGGATTGACTGTACTTTCTTTTACAGATTGTGATTATTTACTGATGCGGCATTATGCAGCACATAGACGACAAAGAAACTATCTAATCGTATTATAAGTATTTTCGATATGGCATTATGTAAAGAAGAGTCAGCAACAAACATACCCAACTACAATGCGTTTATCGATACCGCATAATCTGGCGTAAAGTAGACATGGCGTTACGTGAGCCGCTAATTGTTGTAGGAGCCGCTAATTGTTGTAGGAGCCGCTAATTGTAGTTCATATCAAAATATAGGGAAAAATTGTAATCACCGTCATTTAGGAGCCTCTAATTGTTGTTGGAGCCGCTAATTGTTGCCCATATAAAATAATAGGGAAAAATTATGATTACCGCCGGGGTACCTGCGGCTTTCCATAGCTTTCTTTGCTGACAGGTCAGATTGGAACTCATTAAAATTCACAATGTAGGTGTGGCTCTACATTTCATGGAAATTATTACTTGGGTTTCTCGAATGTGAAAATAATTTATGAGAGCTATAGAACCACGTACTTTCTGGGTGGATTTTAGTACAGTGAATTGAGACCCGACAAATTGCGACCTGATGTGATCGTACGATACTAGTGAAGGTCTATTGATCTATATATAAAATGTCCCCCGAAATCTAATGATGAAAAAAGTACATAAAAATGAAATTAATTCACTAACTAGTAAACTTATGATAGTTTTTCATGTTTGCACTAATAACGTGGCAACTATTCATACATACTATTTAAAATGACATGGGGAGCTGAAACAAGTTGTGCTGTTGTACATTCTAAATTGTGTTGTTTTACATCTCTAGGCATTATAATATGGTTGGCAGTTGCATCGAACTATGGTTGCTTTGTTGCTGGAGGCAAATCCGTTATTGTGCATAGCCCATTCTCATCAATTTTCCAACCCCATACTGTTGGATTCAAATCTGTAACACCCATCTACTCGGACTTCGTAGTACACTCTTGCACTGTATACTTTTCTGCTCAACAAAAACGGCCACTGCTTGCAACTTTCTTACACAATATGTCATAAAATAGACTTTTAATTTAAGTCATCCCACATATTTTCCATGTAGAATACAAACAAAGTTCCCCTACAGTAATGATGTCTGTACTAACACGCGGCACAGTTTTCCTCTTCCAAACATTTTGATGCTGTGTCATGTCCAAGCAATGCATGGAATGATATTATCAATGTAGAGTGTCCATGCGTTTAATCTATAGCCATAAAACAAAATGAAAACGCTTGCTTTTCTTATTGAACTTTTATTTGGTTTAGACCTTTCGAAGATTCTTTTGATGACGAGTTCAGCATAATGCACAAAGTACTAGTAAATAGTAAATATGCGTCCTATCGTACAGCAACAGTTACGTCACAATGTCACTTTCTACTGCACTGCGCTGAGATCAGCACCTCCGTTTGCATTATGAATGATGTATCCAGTCTTTTATAATGTATTACTAGACAAGTTTATAAAACGACGATTAAATTGCAGTTATATCTGGAGAATTTAACCGTGTCACCAGTTTTGTCATTTGTCCTTCTTCATTTGAGTATCACATCTTTAGCCAATGTTTCCGACAATGCTAGGTATCTTTATTGACAAGATAGTATATTATATTTTCTTGTGTTGCATAGGATCTATAAATATATTTGTTGTATATTAGTAGTATGTGTATTACTTTAATGAATATCATTTATAAAGGTTATGTCATTAATAACATTTTAAACAGGTCAGTCTGCAGATGTGTTTAATGTTGTGTCTGGATATAATTTGAGAATAAATAATTCTTTTTATAATTCACTGGAATTACAAAGTGCTCCTTGACTCGTGACTAAATTATTAATCTAGAATAATTTTGAATGTATTCAAAGAAGTTCTGAAAAATGTCACTGTGATACATGAAGACCGTTGGCATAAGCACATTCGAAGACCTGGTATTCATTCGGAACACTAAAAATTTAATTAATAATACTGTACTTTCCTCTTAAATGAGGTTTTTATAATTTAGATAAATAAATTATTTCTTACATTTTTCAAAACTTGTTCCGTTACGAAATTTATAATGATTGAGTCGTAACACGTTTGCTGCAGCAACATGCAAAGAAATTGTCCTTTGGATTAACTTATTCCATATTTTAATAGTTATATATATAAAACTAAATGAACCTTACAACCTATAATCATACAAATTAACACAAAATATGAATATTAATAACACATAGTGCATGATTTTGTTGTAGATTTATTCAATGTTAATTATGTCTTTGCTAATATCATCTTCCATTTCTATATTATCGCTCTCATTAAGACATTCTCAAGCTTCAACTTCAAATGTTACCATGTCAGAGTGTCAGAGATGGTGTCACTGTCGCGTTCTTCATCAACTCTAACCTCAGATTCATTGTATTTTGCCACCCGATGATCCACGTTAGGTAAAAGCATCATGAAAGTATCACGAATACGCAATATATAAAGAACAGCGTCTACATGCCCGGACACAGAGAATCAGGGCCCCTGGCCTAGGCAGTTAACAGAGTCGGGGCCCCCTTTTTGGTAATTTAGCAACAACAAAAAACTTGTGTCCTCAGTTTGTACCATTTCGTCCACTGGCCGAGATTGGGGCCCTAGTCAGCTGCCTAGTTTGCATTTTCAGAAGCTCGCCGCTGAGCGTCAAAAGAAAATGTGTACTAAACCCTTTTATCAAAGCTCTTCCACTTACTATACATCTAATTTCAGTACTGGCTTATACATCTTCCAGAGGTTGCTGCAAACCAGAACCTGTCACGAAGTGTCCAATGCTTCATAGAAAGCTCGCAATAATATGCAGACCACCTAACCTCAAAAGCAATATCCTTAATTCCATCTTCACTTCCTTATTCTAGTTTGGTTAGCATTACCTGCTACCAAAGGGTCGGGTCAAATATCAGAACGCACACCAAGCTGTAATTATTTTTCTTGGTCACAACAAACTTCATGGCCGAGTAAATACATGCTATTTGATTCGGAGCCATATCTATAACAGGTAAAGATATAACCGATTATTTGTCATAATGTTCTCCTTTATAAACTGCTGACACAAAGGATTAAAACATTTACATCCTTCAGTGCATCGCAGATCAGCTTGTCCGTCACGCTTCATTCCATCTATGTCCCTTGCATTCACCTCGTTGAACTTTTGCATAAAAACCGCAAGATTTCTGGTTGTGCAATTGAAAGAAGGTAGCGTTTTAAGGTCAGAATGAAACACAAAATTGTCGTAAATGCAATAAATAACATGCGGTTAACAACATATATTTTGTACTGGAAAGTTAATGAAATTCCAAATCTCAAATGATGAATCACACACCATGTTATGCAAAATGCATATTTCACAAACCGCAGTATTAATATAAATCTTACTGATAAATTATTAGTTATTTATGTATGGCTTCTTATTGGCAACCAATGTTCCTGCCATGGGACATTGCTGGACTTTTTATATGTGAATCCCTACAGCCTAATAAATGACATTGAACTAGTTTAATTTCTGTTGTAATTTGTCCTGGATCAACCCACTATTTTGACTGGACTATATTCATTATCTCTGTCTGGTGGTACAAGTAGAGAGTGTTGGTTCATGCTCACTCGTGTCTTCTTCGAAGTCACAGGCTTGCCCTTGTGCCAACGCCTCAGTTAGATAGAGTATGAGGCCACACCGAAATTAGTCGTAGTCTCTTGAGTTCTTCTTCAGATTTCTAATCAGCAAAGTGCGATCGTTTCATCTTGTTTTGAGAATATTTGAATTACCTTTCCACGTGATCTTCCTACATACAGAGAGAGAGAGAGAGAGAGAGAGAGAGAGAGAGAGAGAGAGAGATTCTTGCCTAAAGAGTATACATTTGTTCTGCTTTCAAACCGTGAAAAGAAGATGGAAAAGTAAAAACAATTTCGACACAAACGTCAGCAATTTACAAAGTTATTCGAAAGTATACTTCCAACAAGATTACGGACTACTCCAAACGATATAAAGTCAAGTAATGTGTTGACTGTTAAGAGAAAGCACAGTAGGCCCCAAAGTGTATACAACATCCAAAAAAAAAAAAAAAAAAAAAAAAAAAAATGGAGAGAAGAGGGACAATGACATAGATGCCTGTTATCATTGCGAGGAAAAGAGGTCTCGGTTTTTAGTGTCCCAAGCAAATATTCAAAAGTATACTTCCAACAAAATTACGGACTATTCCAAACGATATAAAGTCAAGTAACTTGTTGACCGTTAAGAGAAAGAACATTAGGCCCCAGAGTGTATACAACATCAAAGAAAATAAAAGATTGGAGAGAAGAGGGACAATGGCAAAGATGCCTGTTATCATTGCGAGGAACAGAGGTCTCGGTTTTCAGGGTCCCAAGCAAATATTGACAACACTTTTCCTACAATGAAGCTATGTCTCCATCAATTTTATATATGTTGAACTCACGTGATCTGAGATTGATTTCAGATCTAAAAGTCATTTTGAGCCTAAAGCCTGGTTTTGTAATTTCAGACCTTTCTGAATCAAAGCAACCTGATTAATATTGGATCTCCACAGCCTTACTCTGAGAATTGACCCACACTGATACATGTTCATGATTTGGTGATGTATGGAATTCCCATTCCATTTTATAAATTTTTAGTAGCCTTTCAGACAAACCGTTGCAAATTCGTATATGTGTGTGTGTGTGTGTGTGTGTGTGTGTGTGTGTGTGTGTGTGAGAGAGAGAGAGAGAGAGAGAGAGAGAGAGAGAGAGAGAGAGAGAGAGAGAGAGAGAGAGAGAGAGAGAGAGAGAGAGAGAGAGTAGTTCTGAATGATGTTTTCATGTTCAGAAATGTCAACGTTATGAACGTTTTGATTTGAGTTGTAACCCACATGGTCAAGACATAATCTCTTATCGGTCGGTGTCTGTCAGATCTCTGCGTAAGACTGGAGCTCTCATCTTAATCAGATTGAAGATAATACAAACCTGTTTGAGCCTAAACCCTCTAACTTCAGACGAGAAAAGAAAAAATAAACGCGCAAGGCTTGATAATGATTTCAGATCTAAAGAAACTCAGTCTTGAAATAGTAGTGATTCAATGACGTTTTCTATTGCTTTTAACATTGTGCTGTCTGCATCTCACAAACACGGAATTAATTTATTATTATTGCTTAATGCATTTTTTTTTGTTTTTTTTTCCTTCTCGTTTTTTTCTGTAGTCAAATCATTACAAATGTTGTTTAGCGCTTAGAGCTCCTAAAGATTGGGCGCTATACAAAGTCCTCATTATTATTATTATTATTATTATTATTATTATTATTATTATTATTATTATTATTATTATTATTATTATTTCAGAGTATCTTTTTTACTATTCATTGAAAAGAAGTTTTCATGCAAATGTACGTATTATTATTTCGATTTCTTCGGTATCTTCTATACACGAAATGTTTGATTGCTAACTATTTCATAAGTAGGTGATCAAGGGGGTCGGCAACCTACAGCACGCATGCCATAAGATGGAACGTCAAGATGTTTTGTGTGGCACGCGGAGGGCAGCGATAAATCTCAATATTAAGTGTTACTCTCTTACTGGTTGCACGCGCTCGTTTATTTTGTAATTAATCCGGAAAAAAGTGGCATGCTGTTTAAAATAGGTTACAGCAGTAATCTGTGATTAAACAATTATTAGTCTCTTTGGCAGAATTCCTAATGAAGAATGAAGAACTAAACTTGAAATTTGTGATTGCGTTATTATTGTTAAAGTTGTTATTGATGGTGGAAAAGAACGACTCTGAAGTAAGTGCGAGTTGACAGTGTGTGTGTGTGTGTGTGTGTGTGTGGATTACACGTCCGGGGGAAAAAGAGGATGTATGACAAATTGACAATCTAGTGAAGGCTCGTTTGTAAATGTAATTAATTAATAAATAATTAATTGACAGTGTTGCTTAATTTGAATGTTATAGAAAGTAAAATATGCACACTACCGGTGAAGATGATGATAATGAAAGTCGGAGCCAAACTGATAATGTTAAAATTATAAAGTAGAAGTGAGTGACGAATGAAAAAAATAAATATTTATCTTATTTCAGAGAGGAATGGACTTAGAATCACACTTTGTACCAGAAAGAAGCTATTAATTAGCTTTTTTGGTGTCAAAACGTAGCCAGCGTTGTGCATTAGATATTATTTTGTTACTTCAGTATTGGGCGTGGTAGGATAGAGACAAGAACGTAAAGTCAAAACAGAGTATCCCCCCTTGGATCTCAAACGCGGTACCGTAGAGGGCGCAATCTAGGTCACTGTCTTGTGTTTATGTCGCTACACATGTAGGCAAAGGAAACATCGTTGTTCAAAGATGGATTTTTCAGCCTTACTCGCAGATTTGCGAGATGTGGCTGAAAAATACAAGGATCAGAACTCTGATCCAAAGGTTGCCACCATCGTCTTTGTGGATATGTTCATTAAGGTGAGTAAAATGGTTTCTAAAAGGATCAGCACCCCCTCTCGATCTTCCGCCTGAGAAATGGTCGATTCCATTAGTGACGTGACAGTTCGCACGCACACTGTTTAGAAGTGGTAACGGCGATATTTTGCGTGATTTTAAGTCATTATTATGACACAATATTCATTAATGTGCAGTTTTTATTTTTACTTGAAATTGCATTTCGATATTGCGTTTTTAAAATATACTGTGCATTGAGACGGCCATGCTGTTTGCCCGAAGTTAGGTCTAAACGGCCTTCATAACGAAAGCAGTGCACAGAGCAAGTACGCAACTTTCATTTAATTATTGCGATTAAACAGTTTATTTCAAATTAATTGTCTTTATATGTTTCCATTAGAGGATAAATATTTGACGCATTTAAATCAGTATAAATGTAGCCTTATAGCTTTCTGTTGGTTATTTTTCTTTACATCCGGGTATATTGAGGTGTACCCTACTAGTACGGCTTCACGTTGGTTTAAGACTGTTGCATTCATTCATAAAACTGAATATAGTCTGCCTTATTGTGCAGTACTGATTGTGTTGGATGTTTAAATAATGCTATTTATGTATTATTTAAAGATTTCTCTGTAAATAATCTACAGACTTTTAGATTATTTTAGCACAATGCAGGGGTTTCAATCAGAAATAAAAGTTGGAAAAGTTGCAGAATGGGGAGGTGGTAGAGGCATAGTCCATAATTGGTGTTATTGGGCTAAGTTATTGTACCAACATAACTTAGACTGTCTTTTTATGATGGAGAAATATGAAACTTTTTTGGAGACATTTTTTGTTTTGTAATAAAGAATTGGGTGTAAAGCTCCTCTTGATATTTTTTGGGACCAAATTGTCATGGAGAATACTTAATGTTATTTACTTAGCTGGTGAAAAATCTCTGTATAAAAAAAATGAAGTGTTAAAAAGATGCAAGGGAAAATGTACCAATAATAGTGCCACTACTTTGTGGATGGGTTTTGAAAATGAGGCATATTTACAAAATATTTTTTCCATACATATCCTGAAAGAAATTACATGCTCCTCTTCTTCAGTAACAAAAATGCTGAAGTTCATTGAAGAAATACATGTAAAAGAGCACAGGCCCAGGGTTGGTGACTTAAATAAACTCACAACCCAGGCTGAAATCCCGCAAGCCTGGCTTCCAATTTTGACGTACCCAAAATTACCCCTTTTTTAATATTGTAACTAAACATTGCAATAGCAACAATTTGAATATAATTTCAATCAAGTTCAAAGAGGTTGAAGGTAATGAGAGTGTCAGTAGTGTTCATCTCTACAGTCAGTGGGCCCCGAGTGGTCAAAAGCGCTCTCTGTTATGGATCACAGCCATCTCACCTCTGTATGTGTGAGAAAGCTTGCCACTAGTTATTTTCGTGTGTCTGTTGTTCTTTCTGGGGGTTTTCCTGGGTTCTTCCTCCATTATTAATACTGGTTGCCATGTATAGCCTATCGTGTGCTGATAAATGGTGTTAATCACTACAAAAACATCTCTACACTCACTAGGGACTGGATGGTCCTTGTGTTTAATAATCTCTGCTATGTTCTCTGGAATCCTTTATTTGATGTTGTTTTGCTTCATAAAGTAAAACTCACATCAGCAAGGAGTTCTGAAATTTGTTTTTGTTGGACTTTGCTGTTACTTCAAAGAATCATTGTCACTTGTTCACAAAACTGTCAAAAAGATGACGTAGATTAATTTTTTTAAAGTCATATCACTATGATGTCTGCAGTGTGGAAGTTTATAATGATGTCTCCCACAGGGGCATCATGCCACAGACATGTAGCATGATGTCCTACCCAGTCACATTATCCTGATACATTTACTTGGCCGATCAGTCCTAACACTAACCTCTTGATGCCAAGCGCCAAGAGACGCAGCTGTTAGTACCATTTTTATATGTCTTTGGTATGACAGCATGGAATCGAACCCACGACAGTGGTCATTATACTGTACTGTGTGAGTACAAAATCATATTTTTAACGTGACATACTATGCCTCAGTTTGATTAAAATGATAATCAGTTTTCAATTTCATATATGACAGTGGTGATCTGATATGGATTGCACTGCTTTATGTAGTGTTGTTCCGATTATCGATTATAATCGATCATCAGTTGGTTGAGCAGATAATCGATTGTGAACTCCATAATCGATTGTGTGTAAAGGGAGACTACTTTTTAGGTGTATGCAAAGCACAAAGGTTAGTAAAACTCCCAGCCACTAAAGTTGACCTGAAATTTATTAATTCCCTTCATAACTACAAATATGAAACCTTATGATTCATAATTAGGAACATATAGACATTATTACATGGTCAAGTTGTTAAATTGTTGAGTTAATAAATTTAAAAACATTTTGTTGATTTGTTTCAGTCAAATTGCAACATTTTTTGTAGTATTTATAAACAATGACAAACAAGAAAAACATGTCCTTCAATACTTTAAATTATAGACACATCACATGTGAATGAAAGAATTTCGGGGAATTGTAGCAGTATTTCAGTTACATATGACTGATCAGCCATAAAAAGTTGAATTCATTTAACAAAGTTGTAGAACAAAAGTAACACATAAAAATATATTATTGTCAGGTTAAAGTATAAATATCATTAAAATAGATTACTCCTGTACATTTATAAACATATTGAACTCTTGATCAAGGATATAACTGTTTAACAAAAATTTACTCTTAGTAATCGATTATAATCGATAATCAGTTGGTTAAGGGGAACCGATTATCGATTATGAATTTCTGACCGATTCCCATCACTAGCTTTATGGCTGGGGGTATGTCAACATCTTGAATATACATTTATGCATTTCATCAGCACAATTTTCCTCAGGTGAATTAGATTTTTTTAAAAAAATAGCTCGATTAGCACTTCAAAATACAGGATGGGCCCAATCTAAAATTGTGAGGGGCTGGTGTTGTCGGTCTGTCAGATCTTTTGAGCATATCAAACTAATTCAACAGATTTATCAGTTATGTCTGGGAGAATACTTATCACTTTTGATGTTGATAATAGGCTGTCAATTGATTAGATAGACCCCCCCCCCATAAAAATATAAACTTTGTACATATTCATATATTGCAGAAATTTTGAGCATCTGATATATGAATGCTTCATTTTATGCAGTTAAAGACCAAACAAGCACCTTGTCAATTGCAGCAATAAAAGTTAGGCTGGTTTGCCATGTTTACGGATATGCCCTAAAGTGTGCTTTTCTAAGTTTGTTTCATCAATAATTTAAGTGTTACCAGACAAGAAAATTAGATTGGAAATGTCAGTGGCTTGTTTGTTTACACAAATATATGCACAGAAATATTGATGTTTTGAGGAAAAGATAATATGCTTGCATATCTGGTATACATATTAGAAGAAAATGTTTTCTGTGATATACCAGTAGTTTCAAAGGAACAGTGCAAATACACATTCTGAGCAAAATAAAGAAAATGATCTAAATAAAGATGATCAAATGTTGTGAATTAAATAAGTTACTGAGATCTTTTAATTATTCAAATGAAATTTTGCACATATAAATATTTACATTTTACATTCAGTGGAGTGTAAAGGGTTGCCAACTGCATTTTGAGAACAAAAAGGTGTGTGTAGAAGACATGATCAATAAGATCAATAAATCAGTCTAGAAGCAATGCCTATGGTTAGATGCATGATTTGAGTATAAATCTTAACTTTAACTTCTTCACTTGCTCTTGGCCTAACATTGCATAATATGTGACCTTCGATCACTGACAAATAATATGGAGTAATTTTTATTTTCATAATCCATGTAGGGTTTGAAATAATGCCAGTACCAAGTTTCATATTTAAATTGTAGTGTAAAAATGGATGATGGAACGATTTTCTACATATTTGGGGTTGAGGAACGTTTACTGATTGAGTGGAGTAGATTGTATGCTGTATAAATTGAGGTCAGATTACATCGTGAAGAGGGGCCCTGAGTGGTCTAAAGCACTCTCTGTTACAATCACTGCCATCTCGCCTCTGCGTTGGTTCAAGTCTCAAATTCTGCCAGTGTGGGTATGTGAGAAAGCTTGCCAGTTGCTTCTCGTTGGTCAGTGGTTATTTCCAGGGTTATTCCTTTGTTCTTGCTCCACCATTAATATTGGCTGCCATGTATAGCCTATCGTGTGCTGAAAAAGGGCGATAAACCCTACAACAACATCTTGAAGATATACAGTAGCTGATCCATGTAAATGTTTAGTAACTGGATCAATTAATGCTTGTATTAGGATTTTCAAATTAGTTTCATGGTATGGACATATGCACTTTTTGCACATGGACTCGACATTTATTTTTTCTCTAAGTTTTATATCTCACATTGTACATTTGCACCAGACTTAATCACCATACTCTAACATAGGTATAAGATTTTGTACATTTTTTCCAAAAATTTAATTTCTTTCAGGCTTTGTCAGAAATAAATTTAGTATTTTCATATGTACTGTAACCTAGTGGCACATTAACAAATATAATGCCCACATGTTTCTGCTGGGTGACATCTCATATAGTAAAAGTCACCCAGGTAATGTAGGAATTAGGCACACACTATTTCAGTAATGGGTGTCATATTTTAGAATTTGATTAAAGTTAATCGAAATCAATGTTAAAGTATGTAGACATATTTCGACGAAATGAACCGAAATGTGTGATCTGGTACAACCTGGATTTAATATTGCATGCTGTGATGTCACAATGAAAGTTACGCATATTGATAAACAAATTTGTACTACCTTATATTGTGACGATTCCACTGCTCTTTCTTGACCCAAGTTTAGTACACAGCTACCAATGTAAAAGACCATAGAGATTTCTATTTTTTGTCTGGAAGCTTATTGTTAACAGTTAGGTAAGGTACAGAACATTCAATACTCAGGATGGAATAGACATTGCTTAAAATAAATTAGTGTTAAACTTTAAAAGAACAATATTTATTTTAATTTAATGCACATACATGACCCGTGTGACTTTTACTTTATGTTTGTTTGAGCCATGCATTATATTGGATGGTAGCTATTGTTTGTGATAGCATTGTGACATATTTTTTATGTGTTGTATTCTTATTCATTTTTCTACCATTTTTTTTTATTCTTTCTCAATATCTTTTTAAACTATTATGTATGTGAAGATTCTTTACATTTATGTTACTTTTGACATTTAAATGGCAGCTATTGGTAAGAACTTGAACATCTTTCCAAACACAAAGCAGTGATTGTTTGTCAAGAATACTTTAAAAAAAATGAAACAAAACTATTACAGTAGAACCTGTCTTGAAAGACCACACCTTCTGCCCAAAAAATGGTGATCTCTCAAAACAGGTTACAACATTATATAATCATTAAATCAGTGCATAATGAATAAGATCTTGTTCTCTCAAAACAGGTGGTCTCATAACAGTGTTCTCTCAAGACAAGTTTTATTATTATTAGTTTCATTTTGCATTATTCATTGAGGCTACCAATATGGCCATTCCAATTTATCAAATTTTGGCATTAGCCAGATAAACTGTATCATATTGTATTGTCAGTATTCGATTTTGACACAAATCATATTAGTATAAATTCTTAGCAGACCCTCTCATAGCCATGTGACCCTCTGCTTGTACAAAAATGTTCATTTTTTAACTGAGTATTGAGCATGTGGATCAGGACAGCCTCCCATTTAAAAACAATCAGACTCATATCCTTTTTGTCCGACAGAAAATAATATACGATTTGGAGGATGAACTGTTCCCGTTATTCAACACCTTTTAGAGTTCTTGTTTTGGTCATTATTCAAAATGAAAAAGACCATTTTAAGCACATTTAATGCATTCAATGCTAGATTCTGATTTTAACGACAGTTTCTCAACTATTCTTGTGTCAGGTAAGTAGTAAATTACCCTTACATAATTTGCCTTTCTGGTGGATAGTGTATCTTGTATTTCCATATTTTACCTTATTTTGTGTATCAGTTAAGTTTTTCTTTACTTTAAACACATACCGGTAACTACACACCTAAAATATGTAAATACACATTCAGGGCTATCAAATTCTCATTTTTCAGTTCAACCGATTTGCCATCATCATACCTGTCCAGTTAAAAGTAAAATCAACTACACAAAATACATGAATTGTGCTAAAAATTAGTCAAAAGTAAATAATTTTTATCAAAATTGCTTAAAGTTTATTATGCTTTTTATTATTATTAAAATAATTGCAGATTATGATTTTGAGGTGTATACCAAGATATATACCAAAAACAAGTAAATCTTTGTGTGTTTTGGAGTTTGAATGTACATATATTTTGGTATTTCTTATAAAACCTTGGGATACCAGTCTAGTTTGTTCTGTGGGTGATCATTCTGGCAGTTGGCACCCTTGTTTATCTGATGCTTAAAATAACATCACGTGGTCATTTCTGCTTCAGACATTCACTGAACTTTTAAATGAAGGATATTGACAGGTACTCAGTTAATAAAATGAACAGGTTATTTAACCTGGAAAGGTGAATGGCATCCCATGTTGTATTAGATACACATGAGACAAAATAACTGGTGAGCTTGTGATTTGTGCCTCTGGATTTGTGAGGGTAGGATTTTTAGTGCTATAGATTTGTATATTTTCTGATCTCTTATTGGCAGATTAGCATTAATATTGAGCCCTGGGCTGGTCACTTTTAGACAGCTAAAGCACTTCCAGTATTAATTTTTACACCTTGATTGAAGATTGGAATATAAACCTGGATTAACACATTAGGTTGCATTCATGTTACTTATTCATGAGGATATTAATTACAAAGAAACAATTGATTTAATTTCAAATAATTACCGAGAACATGATCATTGCTCTAGGAATAAGCTAAACAGATACCACATTTACCATGTATGTTGGGACATCTTGTATGTTGGAACACCACAATTTTAATTTCTGAAGTAACCTTTGTGAACTGTATGTGTATGTTCTGGGACATCTTTGTCTTTGAAATGCAAGCTTTCTAACAATCTTTTCAATTATAATATTGTTTCGTATATCTTATTTAAGATATATTTATTTTCATCTGATTGGTATTAGTTTTAAAATCTGTTTTTAATTTCATTATGTCAGAAATCTAGAATTAGGAACATTGTTTCCAAGTTAACCTATTTCTTGACCTTAATTTGGAAGTTGGATGTAAACAACTTTTTAAAAAATTCATTCATAAAGTGGGATTGATAAGGGTAAAATTGAGGCTATATTTATACGTGACCTTATGCTTGTAAATAGCTTTGGGTGAAGTAAATAACTCGTTTTAATTTTATCTTTAAAGTAAAATGATTGATTCTCGTCAGGGTCATGTTCGGACTATGTGATGTGGTAAATGAAGATAGTGCAACCCTTATGTCTAAATCCAGGGTTTTTCCCTATTTGCGCAGAATTTAGATTTAATACGATATGTTCAGATAAATATTCTTATTTTTGAGCTTTTACTTTTACCCTGGAAAATGTCTGCTGTATCTATTTTTGAGTTATATTTTCTTAAGTTCAATTGGATTTCAAATAATTTGTATCTCTGGAAATATTTTATGTGCTCATACAGATTTCTTGGACGAAGACATTTTGTCAAAATTTTATTCAGATTTCCAACACCGGAGTGTTAAATCTTGTGATTCTGTGAGGAACTATAGATAAACACAAAACAGAGTTCAACATGTGTCGTCGTCGACTTCCATCATAGATTTTCAATAGGACTATAACTTGAATCTGTCTGAACATTTTATTACTATTACTTTTGTGATTTAATAAGTGGATTATTTTGGGATTTGATTCTTAAATCTTTTTCCAGGGAAATAAATTATTTTTTAAATTTTACAAGGCTTGTTGTTTTTCCATTTTTTTTTTTGTTATTGTTTATTTGAACATAAACATGTAACAATATCAATAATTAGATGGTTAAATGATTAATAATGGAATTGATTGTGGCGATCAGAAATTGAATCATTCGAAATATGCATGTCCAGAAATGCACTTAGTATTAAAGTTTTATTAAATTGTAGTAAAATAACAAACCTGTCAGCATTTTTCACACCTAACTGAAAACTTTTGAAGAAAAGAATTTTTAAAATGTTGTTGCAGTATTGTAAATAAGATGTTTACAGTATGTACCAAATACTTTAATTTCAATATTTTTAAGTTTTCATGCCACTATTCCCATTAAGAAATGCATATTGACTTGAGGTGTATGGTATTTTTGAGCTGTACTGTAATGTATGGAAATTCCTGAATAAAATTTTTGTAATGTTTTCATTATTTATGACAAAATACATTTCATTTAAAACATTGTCTTTTAGTGCAAAACGCTTGTATCTGTAACAAATTTGTATGGCAATATTACCATTATAATTATATTTATGATCATTTAACCACATGTTTGGCATGTATCATGTTTGCCAATGCAGTGGACAAAAAATAAATGTTGTGAAAGATGGGTATGGGACATGAAAATTGAAATACCAGTTTTTGCAAGTAAATAAAGTTATTTTTCAATGGAGATGCATCCAAGAATGATAAAAATTCAGTCTCAGCTGTCACTGATGCAGTGTGGAGTACTTTTGTAACATGAAAGGAGTGGGGGGTGGACAATACTCAAAATGCAATTTTGTCAATTTTTAGAATTCTTATCTTAATTTCATGAAAATGAACAGAGTCTACAACTCTGGATTGTGCCAGAAAACGTTAATAGCTTCAGTTTTAATTATGACAAACAATGAAAGCTATACTAAATCACACGTGTCGTCAGCCTGCTGAGGAGTGTGCGTACCCTTTTCCCGAACCTATATTTATTTTCATGAAATCTAAGACAACTGTTGGACATTCGTGACAACTGTTTCATGTTTGTATACATTATTTCAACAGAATATTGCCATGCTTAATAAATACTAAAAAATTGGAAATTTGTGAAACAACCCCATATCATTGTTTACATCATTCTTTGTCATTATTTTAAATAAAGCTTTCTAAGACTAAATTCACACAGATATAATCTTGCCATGACACCATTCATTTAAACAAGTTTGATACATACCTTGAAGAGAAGACATAAACACTATTTTTGCTTATCTGAATGAAAATCAATATAGATAAAATAACTTCAAGAAGTTATTAAATCGAGTTTTGTCCACTAACGCCGTTGACTGACAGTGGGGTCAATGTGCAAAATATTTGAGGGATAATATGGCCTACGCACCGATTATTGCGGATATTGCAGATATGGCTGAAACAACCAGATAGGACTCCTGAATTGAGACTTCGTACGGTAAATAGAGGTTACTCAGAAATATGAAATATATACTGTATGGGATATATTCCAAATTGTTGGAAGCTTAATACCTACCGTGTTTATTAGTATTACCCCCTCTTAATGTATGAAAATAAAACTTTAAAAATTTTGAATGCTTTACAAAAATACTTATTTTTTCTTCCATTGGTCGCTTAATACCATAAACAAGTATCCGGATATGTATTCTGTTGGTTTCCAATGATTTTTCATTCAAACGATCCAAATTTATATCAAAATATGCCGTAACAGCAGACCACTGTTCTGGAACCAAAGTGGCATCAGAAAACGGGAAGCCAGAAATGGTTATTTCCCCTGTCAGTCTTATACCAAATTATTTGGGCCAACTCCAACTATTGGAAAAATTCCCGATTAAAACATGAGAAAACAAAATACATTTAATGGGTTTGTCATTTACTAGAGATCATGCATTTCCAAGCAGAAAACCAATGTCATAAACTCAAATGCAGGTCAGCATGTTTACAACTAGTGTATGTCTTTAAGTACATATATTCTTTAAGTACATGTATTCTTTTGTAAGACTGCAAATCATCCTATTATTTTCAGGGACTTATTGTAGCTAGTAGATTGATGGCTTCATAATTAACACTTTCTAGTTTTCATCAGTAGGCCCTCAAATATCTGCATGTCTTTCATGGTGTCTGGTATAGTTTAAGCTTAAATCAAGTTTACTTCTGCTGCAGTGTGATCACAATTTGTAAAACAATTAACATGCACATAGCAAATTTATCTTCCATAAGGTACTGACCATTTGATTGAGTGGATCAGCTTTTCTTATCAGCTGAAATATTTTCTTTTTATTTATCTCATGGCAATTAATATTTTCCCCTCAAATATCATACATATAATACATGTATAGGTTTTTTTGGGTTGGCATTAAATTTTTTGTAGCATTGATACTTTTTCCAGCTATTGACAGACAGAAATTAAATGAAAGGTATCAGGCTTCTGTCCCAGAAAAATGAATTGTTGGTCCCTAATATGATTGTGGTATACCATGGTTGTATCATGGTACATTCAGAAGTACTGCAGTACAAAATTCTATGTGGTACCAGCTCTAATATAGACTATGGCACACACTACATTTATGTTTTAAAACAATATACATTACATGATATTGGTATCTACATTTATTTTAATAAATTTAAATATTTCATTAAATTTGGCTTGCCATAGTCATACACCAGTGTTGTTTCACCTTAAGTGTTTACTACTAAGTATATGGCTTTGATTTTTGGGCAAGTCCAGACAATTTGTATTCATATTATATTTTATATTATGCCGTACACTGTGTTTGATGAGATAAAAGTTCAGATTTGATTTATATTAGCCTTTTACATAAGCCATTCACATTTTCAAGTAATATTTCCTTAGTTTGCTGCCAGTACAAAGTCCATAGCTTGAAATAACCGCACTCATTTTGTTTTCCAAACTTTGATTGAGATTCTTGTGTAGTGCCAAGTAGTCTTGTATTCAGGTAACAGTTTATCTAAAATTCCAATGATTGGGACATAAAATAGAAATTTGTGGCATTTGCTTTGATAGATTTTACAGAATCTATGCTCAAAATGCCACTTACAGAGCCACAAATGTTTGAATGTTTGATTTTATATTTGAAATTCCTGTACATCCTTTGGTCAGCCTACTTTGACTATAAGAACATTAGCATACTTTATAGAATCATAAGTTGGCCTTGGGGGTTATTTCTCTCTACCCCTAGTATTTATTACCCCCCCCCCCCCAAGCTTGTATTGTTTATCATAATTGATACAAACAGGCACTGATGCCTGCAAGGTACAATAGCATACACAGCATTAAATGTCTTGAAGAATACTTTTGAACCGCTCCGGTGGCTTAGTGGTTAGAGCATCCGCCCCGGAAGCGGGAGGTCGTCGGTTCGATCCCCGACAGAGTCATACCAAAGACTTACAAAAATGGTACTAACAGCTGCCTCGCTTGACGCTCAGCATTAAGAGATTAGTGTTAGGAATGGTCGGCCTGGTGTCAGGATAATGTGACTGGGTGAGACATCATGCTACATGTCTGCGGCATGATGTCTCAGTGCTAGACATCACTATAAACTGCCTCACTGCAGACATCGTAGCGATATGACTGAAAAATTGTTAAAGCTACGTTAAAAATCCTAATCAAACAAAATAAGAATACTTTTGTAACCCATGCTCCAGTGAATGTATTTAATACAGATTTTTATTTGTAAATGTTATATTGTTTGCCTTAATACACTCGGTTATTTTGAACTGCACTGTGTCATGCACAAGTTTAGGGCACTGGTCATTATTTCTCTTGTTTGTTATTTTTTTGGATCCCATTTTCAGCTTGTTAGAATGTAGGAACCCTCAAGGAGCACCAAATATGATTAATTTACACATATTCACATCAATGAAGAACACATTAATCTTTTTGCTCAGAGATGTGCACACTGCATAACGACCATACAGATTATGGATAGTGGATATATTTGTTCATTTGCACATAAGTTAATTATGAGGTGCGAAAAATAAAATTTATTACAACAGTACAAGGTTTTGATGTGTTATCAAATTCTGTTAACCTGCTTAATTGTAAAGTGGCAAATTCAACACTTTGTTTTGTTTTTTGTAAGCTTTGAGAACTATAATATGGAAATAACAGTTTTAACTGTAAGTTAAGGGACAGGAAGATTACCATTTATTTTTCTGTTCCATGATGTAATGTAGTTAAGGTAAGTGAACTGTTTCAGTGTTCATTTTGTTGGTTTTAACTACTTTTAACACATTATTGGTTCTCTCATGCAGAATAAATTGGAGCTAATGCCCTTCCCAAGAACACAGAGGTAACCCATCTAGTCTGGCCTGGTAGGGTAACAACCCTGCAGCACTTGAATTATAAGTCTAACTCTCAACCAACTGTACCACCACAGCACAGCCCCTTGAGTTTCAGCTTACTTCAACCTTAAGAATTTCTGACTTATTCATTACTTAGAATTAAAAAAAATACAACTTGCTGTTTTAAATTTTAGTTGTACCAATTTGTGTTTACAATATTATTGGCATAAACAAACTACAGAAATATCTCATTTGACCTTTGGAGTGATAGAGTGTTATCTTTACTGTCTGTTCATCAGTTCCATCATGGATGAACTTTGCATTCAGGTCATTTTAGGCACTGCTGTGTGAGACCACTCCAGTTAAAAATTCAAATCACACACAGCTGTGGGTCATCTATGATGTGTGAGCACAGTTTAGTAGCAGCAATACAGTACCTATTCATGTTAAGTATTTTATATTTTTGTGCCAAAAAACACCCACCATCCACTTAAAGTTAATATATAATCCCATAGAACGGAGAATTGTCCGTATAAAGTAATATACTTAAGCACAAAGTGGGGAAGATGTGTAGAAGGTTATCTTTTTCAATGTAGATTTAAATTGTGTGCCTGTAACATTTTCTTACCTTTTGGAATTTAGATCATTAAGGGAAATAAGAGTTACTTTGTGTATCTCATCCTTTAGGGGTTTGAGTACACCATCCAACTCTTAAACTTCCACACTGCAGACATAACACCTGACCTGCTTGTATCTGTCTGTTTGCGAATGCATAAGAATCAGTATGATGTGTTCATTTATAGTTGAGGACATAATTTTTCAGGGTCCTTTGAGTCTGGGCAATGTGACCCTCTGCATATATAACTCAATATAAAGGCTGTATTTCTAGTGTTGCATTGGTGCATTGACCAGTAAGCATTTGATCTGTCATGTTGTCATTAGAGAACACATCTGTCATAGTGTATCTCCAACGTAACTGAGGTTCACATGTTCCTTCTCTTTCAGTGGAGTTCTGCAACCTTTTCCACTGCCTCATCTATGTGAAATGCACCCTCTGAATTTGTCAAATTCCCAGGAAGAATAAGATTCTTGCTGACTTTCTGTCAGTGTTCTACAACCAATTCCCTTTTATCTCTGTAGGGATAGCCTCAGGTGGACTTGTTTGCCTATCAAAAACAGACTTCCTATTTACCTATTTTCATGAACCCCAATCGGAGCATGTGCAGTGGACACATTGAGCTTGCAGATGGATCATCTCTGTTCATGTATGTCTTTCCACCTTTCAGACAGCAACCTCAAGCTTTGTAAGAATTTGTGACTTGTGCTATTCATATTGTTCTCATAGTCCTACTGTTACCTTAACAATTGTGTTTGAGCGATTTTTTTGATATGTTGATATATCTATTCCCCAAAGAAGGGATCTTCTGTTAACACGGCACTCCATCCTATTTAACAGCCAGCTCATTCTCCATCTTGTTCGTTCTTTGTTGCCCATATTGGGTCCTTCTTGTCTGTTATGGTCTTTAACCAAGGCTCCTTTTGAATTGTCAAGTTAGGTTTTCTTTCAGGACCTCACACTCAAGACTGCTTGTTACTCTAGCATTTTATCTTATCTTGTTAGATCTTTGGCTGCTAGTATGTCTCTTTCAAAAGGAGGGACTGGACATTCCAAGAGCGAACCACTTCTCCCTAAAATGGATAGATACATTTAACATTTAGGGAGCTTGCTGCTCCATTCCATTAGTCAGATGGTGTAAGTGCAGGCAGAGGACAGCAATATTTTTAAACACAGACCCCTCTCTCAGTGGTGAGAGCATCCCATTTTCCCAACTATTGTTCAGTTGTAACAAGAGCATCAGTGTACCCACCTGACTGATATTCTATTGGAATTGTCACTGAAACAGATGGCCTTGTATGTATTTCCCAGAATAGGTGCATGAGTGGATTATATTATACTGACATTTGTCCATTGTTTGGGAGGGTGTACTCACACCAAACGGATTGTGTTTTTTTTTTTTGGTATGAAAACTATAAGCTAGCTATACAATAGCAATGGGTAAGCATTACATGAATAGAATTTGTTTTACCCCACTCACCTGTCCACATTTCTAGCTACATATGTTTTTCTTTCTTAAATTCTTAATTCAGTACGCATTGATCTCCATTTTTTTTCTTCTAGATTTTGAAAAGAACAGAAAAGACATCAGAAAAGTTTGAGGATCGTATTGTGATGTTATGGGTGACATTAAACCAGTTGGCAGCTTCATACAAAGACCTCGCACCAGTACCTGAACGCCATGAACTCTGTCAATATATCTTCATGTAAGTTTTTGGACTTTTGCTCATATTTGTTTTCATTAACCTTTAGGAATTATTGATGATTTCATTAGTAACAGCCTTATATACCAATTTTTCATGTTAAGGCAATAAGAATCTTCTCCATTAAATATGTCTGAATGATAAAAATCGTTGTAGTGTTTTGTGTAGGTATTGAAACCTGACCAACATGATTTTTATGGTCACTTCAAAGTAGAGCAGATTTATTCTACTACTGCAGTTGTTTACGGAGATAAAAGTATGCATATATATATACAGCATCACTGAATAACAATACTTTCTTATTCTTAGGTCCTGGTCTACATTTTAGAGTGGGAGGGTGCTAACATTGTACTTGCATGTAAATTATGCATTCTTTGTCAAGTTTTGTATTTAGCTCATCCAGATTGTTGTTTTTTTTTTTTAGTGTGATTGTGAAATATATCAGAAAAATGATACTGCTTTTTTGCAAATGTGACATTCTTTTGGAACTGCTTTTTCCATCTGCTCTTATATGTGTTTTTCAGACTGGTATATTCCCCCCCCCACTTCCTCATATTGGGATGTACAGTTCTTAAATGTGCTAACTGTTGACCATCTAAGATACATTTTTGTAATCAGTGAGGTGCTCTCCAGATATGGCTAAAAGAACCAAACAGCCTCCAGAAATGGCTAAAAATCAAACTCCGAACAGGATAATATAGGCTTCCGGTATTAATTAGTATTCCACATGAAGCATGGAAATCAATGACTAAACTTAGATGACCTGTTGCTGTGTCACTCACAAAGTATTATACATATGTAATACTACTACAAACAGTACAACCACCCCCAAAAGTAATGATCAAAAATAGTATTAAAATATTTAACTAGTATCACAATGAATGTTTGTAAACAATGGATAAATTAGGCGTTGATTAGTGTTGATTGCAAACCGAAATTAATTGACACTAAAACAAAATGGATACAGCATCTGCTAAGCAAGATTGCTAAGACCACACCAAAATAAACATTTGAATGTAATAACAAGCAAAAAGAAACGCTTATACTCCTCAAGATTATTTGTTTTAAGATAGAAGCCTGTCAGATAAAACCGTTGTTTTTACTTACCACACCCAATCAGTATCAGGTTGTCATGAAGTGCGTTACAAAACCAAAAATATCTTTTTAAACCAAAAGATTTTTATACATTGCCATTGGTCATAATTATCAGAGACAAAAAATCTTAAGCATGATCTTTACAGACTGAATTTGTAAAACATCACTGCCCCCAAAATAATGTAAATGTAGGAACATCTTTTTATCAATGTTAGTAATGCAGCTGTTATTACATTTGCACAGAATGGAGATAAACAACTTTTGTCATTTAAAAAATACATTGTATAAAGAAAATCTTCATTTTGTTAGTAGATTTTATGGAAGTATTTCATTCATAAAGTGGATACATTTTGTAATTGTCACATGTGATGAAGCAGCTAGTGACAATGCAATATTTTCATTTGACTCATGAAATATTTGCTGTACAAAGTACATATCCTTTATATAGTCATAGATTCATGAAACTTGTTGAGGAAACTGGGCATGGTTTACTGTTCATCAAATAATGAGGGAAATGGGCATGGTTTTGCTGCTTGAGACTTGGGCAAGGGAACTAGCATGGTTTACTGTTTATGGCCTTGCTGAGGGAACAGGACATGGTATACTGCTCATGACCTTGGTGAGGGAATGTTGCATGGTTTACTGTTTATGACCTTGGCAGGGGAACTAGCATGGTTTACTGTTTATAGCCTTGCTGAGGGAACTGGGCATCATGGACTGCTCATGACATTGGTGAGGGAACCTTGCATGGTTTACTGTTTATGACCTTGGCAAGGGAACTGGGCATGGTTTACTGTTTATGACCTTGGTTAGAGAATTGGAAATGGTTTACTGTTTATGACCTTGGTGAGTGAGGGAAAATCTGCATGGTTTACTGTTTATGACCTTGGCAAGGGAACAGGGCATGGTTTACTGTTTGACCCAGCAAGCATGCCTAAAGAGTTTCATTTAGAGAAAGAGTTAAAATAGTGTGGCACAGTGTCATCTCCATCATTGTCCTTGTTAGTTTAGAAGATTTTTGGAAATTTCTTGCAAATTGTCGAGGAATGGTTATTTTTTGTAATTTATGTGCAATATTTATAAACAAATACTGAAGGAATATTAAATTTTGAGATGTCATCAAACTTCACTCATCGATGGACACTGTTTTTAGTTTGAGATAAATGTACCATGAACACAATGCCAGTAATGCATTGAGTTAAACTTTAATAATACTTTGCTTGGCATGAAAAAAAATGATTAATCCTACAAATGTGAGTTTTTGATTATTAAGCCTATGAAACCAACAGGTGCACTTGTACACTTATATCTTTCAGAGTTTGTTATTTTTAAAAGAAACAAACTATCTTTTGGAACATTAGTGATATTCTGTTGTGCTGCCTCTTTAGAACGAATGTTAACTGTAAGATATTTTACTATAGTAATCACATTCATACTTGAAAAAAAGTGAAACAGAATTGTACATATCAGTTTGTTATTTAATTGTACAAATATATGGCTTTTCCTGAAAAAATAGGAGGGTTTATATATTTTTTTACTTCTAAAACATTTATTGATTTGCTGAATAGTGGTGGGTGCTAGCAGCAAAGTTGTACAGCTAAATCTCAGAACATCGACACCTATTGACTCCACCGACATATTCCAAAACTTCCTGAGTGCATTCTCTTGGGGATGAATTTGCAACATTTTTTTTCATGTGTGAAGTTCGATTTTGCGTGACATGAGGTCACAACACTATTGTGGGGTGATTAAAACTTGAGAATGCTTAGTTCTAGCTGTAACTTTATGAGGCTGAAATGACAACAGTTATTGGAGCATGTAATGTTTTGGGGAACTGTACATTTGATATTGAGATCAAATTTAGTTCTTTATGTAATTGAATTTTGCCATGTTAAAATTTAAACTCTTTAGTTCAATTTAAAGGGTTGCATAAGGTATTTTCAACAAAGCGATGTTTCTTGAAAACTGCAAGTGGTTGTAAGAACGTCAGCCTAAATAGGATGACAGGTACATTTGTAGCAGATGACTGCTCAAGTGCAGACTGATACATTGGAAAACAAAAGCTGCTCTGCCATTGGTTTGTTTACATTGACACTGTGGAGATCATTTCTCCACAGTGATTAAAAAATTATTTATAGGTGAGCCATGCTTATTTTATGTAATGTGCTTTTGGTTGAATCAAATAACAATAGGCTACTCCACTTGACAGGTGTGATAGAAAAATCAATGACAAAAAATGTGTACCCCAATGAATAATTTATTGGTCCAGTGGATCATCTTTCTATCAGTCAACATGTACAATGAGATGACATGAGGGAGAGGAGAAGTGGAGAGATCACAGAAAAATGCATTGCATGACCATGTTGCTTCTAAATGTTAGTGCTTATTATTTTAATCATTATTAGGGTGTAAAAACTGGAGCAAATATAAACTACAAGAATTTTAAGAAAAAGAAATGAATAGTGAAAAGTTAAAGGTTAATGAATGGGGACTGCATGTATATGAATACCATATAAACTTGCTTGTAAGATGAGTCCAGCTGCACTGCACAGACCCAGATCTGCCAGATCATAATTTGCATGCAGATCTGGGTCTGTGCAGTTTGTATGGAGTAATCAGTAGAGGAAGCAAGACACCCTGATCTGTGGGCACTTTATGATTTGGCAGATAAAGATCAATGTTGTTGGCAGTTTGACTAAACTTACAAGTGAGTACATTTATATACCATATGTCTGCACTGCCTCAGCATTACAAAAAAAAGAATTATCATGAATTGACAGTTTTTTTTTAATCAGCTTAATGTTAGATGAAAATACATTATATTGAGTCATAATTTGATTCTATGGAGTCAAGAGACAGTGACAAAGTACGGTATGACTATGCTTATTAACTACCAGTAACATTTAAGTCCACACTTGTTTTCATGATTGATGCATTTTTTTTTTCTTCCCAAAATTATATAACTATATCATAAATTTAATGAGGAAGTACCATATGCAGCCCCATTTTAACAAAAAACGTATATAGTACCTGTGAATCAATCTCCTCTTAGTTTTCAATTGATTGGCTTGAAACTTTGTACATACTGTGATCATCATTTTATCGTTCGCAAATTTTTGTATTCTGCACCCAAATGCAATGTATGACAGATACTTGCAAATGCAACTCAAAAGTTTTTTTATGCATCACTGTGACATTTGGTACACACATTAGGATCATCATCTAAAGATTCAGCATGTTGACACATCATTTTGTTCCAGTGATTTTGTTATGCCCTTTTTTTAATTTAGAAGTTTGAATTGTATTTTTATACTTGGTACATGTTATGGTCAACATCATCAAAATATATACAAGTTGACCAATTAGTGTACTCACTTTTTTCAGAAGTTACATGTTTTTTGTTTTCTCAAGATTTTAATCTCCATAATGTGGATTTTATTGGGATGCCTGTCAACATACTTAAGTTGCATATCACACATTTGACAGGCAATACAATATGTATTATGATGTAGTATTGATAGTACAATATCTATTGCAGTACAAAACCCTATCTTGTCCATTGTTTGTGTATTCAGTGTGCATTATAATAACTTGGACAGGTTTCTTGTACCTTCCAGAATATATTATCACTGTTTTGCAGATGATGTATACGGTCTTAGTGTTAAATGAGCGGTGCCTTTTATAATAATTTGACTTTCTATATCCAAAATGTTTATGAATATGAACTTTTAATACTGCTCAGGTTATGTTTTTAAGATTTTGTTTCCTATTTGGTCTTAGCAAAGCATTATTGAAGAAAAAGTTTTCTCAAATTGACATTAAATCTGAAAACTTACTGTCATGCTAAAATTTGTAGTCAAAAATGGAAATGTTCAACATGTGATTTATTTATCATTTTATCTGACTATATCTGAATGAAAATAATTATGTTTCGTCATAAAGATGATAGTTTCTCATGCTGAGTAGGGCAACCAGTGTAACAGATGGATAATAATTAAAGGGTGGACTGATAGGAATTTTACCGGGTTGGGTTTTATCTATCCGCTCCATTCCCATTTGGTCGGCCAGCCCCCCCCCCCCCGTTGTCAACCATAAAACTTATTGATTGTATTACTGTCCAGGGTGGCGGGATGACCTGACCTATTGAAAAACAACTCCCAAATGATTGTTTCCTATTGCACTTGTTTTAATAATTGGATTGATTGGTATTTTAAAAAAAAAATCTTATAGATTATAATGATTAATATATACATAGTAGTATTATATACAGTGCGTTGATTCACATTTTTTTGGGCCTAAGATTAAATTTTGCCTCAAAACCAACCAGGCTGGGTATTTCCAGGTGGTGCAAGACCCAACTGGATCCTGATGGTCAAGTCATGTACCATCCATCCCTTAAAATAGTAAATAGTACACAAAGAAACAGCACCAAAATCTTGCGGTTTTTTTTCTTATTTATGAGTCATAATGCTTTTTTAATTAATTTGTTATTTTAAATTTGAGTATATATGATATATATAATCTTCAATTCTTACTGTGTTGGTCTACTGTCTCACCCATGATGCAATATATGTTTGGATAAAGCCATGTGAGCACTAGTTATAGTAACACAGGCCAACTGGATCCTGTTCACAGATCACATGCTTCACTTTGTACTCAATGTTAGATGCTTTCGATACAGGTATGATAATTTGACGATCTTCGTGGGGGATAAATGTTAATTATTTACTTGTCTTTCACCATCTTGTAATAAATTTCCATATTTCATCAATGATCGGTGTTTTCTCACGCAAATTAGATTTATGTCTACAAGCCCAATAGCATCTATTTTAGAATACAGGAGGGGCTTGATCTGAAATTAGATGGGCTCTGGACGTCGTGCTGTCAGATTTTTTGAGCACTGATTGTGAGAAATTAATAATTTTACTAGAAAATTGGTTAGACAGACACGTCTTCTAAAATGTCTGACCTTAGTACAATGTTGTTTTAGTAACAGTTTGTGCTGCTAATAATGGGGTACTTTTTCTGAATTAGCTTGTCTGTCTTTCTGAAATGCCAGTAAAGGGACAAAACTCGTTTGACTGGACTGTAAATGATTAGTCAGAGTGGTTACTTACCAATTATGTAATTTGACAGGTTTTATGTAGGACTTGAAACACTACAGAATGATTTGAAATAATCTTTGAATTTTGTCATCAGTGCTCTGTAATGAGAGAAATAGTTGAAAGACTTAGCACATTTATAAAACACATTTACAATTAAGATTTCATGGTATTTAGCGTGATTGATTTGATTACAGAAAAGTAAGATGTTTATTTCTATCTCACATGTTATGTTCATCCCATCAGTTCTGTTTAATATATTATTACCTGAACTCTCCTAGTCATCTGTATTTTAATCCAATTATTTGGGTATCAATTAGGTAAATTAAAAACAGCTTTTTGGAAATGTTAGTCAGGCTGGCTTTTAGGAAAACTTCACACAGCAATCACTGTGGCATTGGTTTGCATGCCTATTTATATGTATTTAATGTTCATCTGTGAGATTTACTCGGTGTAATTTTATTAAAAAAACTTTTTTTTTCTTCTTCAGTGTCATTGTATTCACTCCTTTATATTTTAAATATAGAATGTGGACAAGCTTAGAATGCAGATAATGATTAGCTCTGGTCACCACCTAAACGTACATTATCTGATGGGGGTCATCATTAATGAGTAGTGCTATTTAAATTATTCAGCTTGGTCAGGCTTTGGTCACTTTCACTGACGTGACCAATTAGTCAACTAAGATTTGTGTATCCATTTCAGTTGATTAATTATTTGGCATGGCATGTATGTGGACAAATTAATTGTTCATTGATTAATATCACTTAGCAACAAGGAATGATCAGTCATGAAATTTGAGTCTGTTCACAGTTACTGTTAACTAGACTGAGCTATATGGCAAATTCATTCCAAGTGTAGCAAGAGAAAATTAACGAAGGTGCAGCTTACATTATGAGCATAAAATACAAAAGTCTAAAATAAAATACATTTGACCAAGTTAATAAGTAATTTTCCCCAGTCCCAAAGACCTTTTCCACCAATAAATACATGGAAAGACCTGCTCAACCTGCAGGTTACAGATCTTTCACAGCATTGAAGTTCTTTATGACTAATTCAGATTGTGTAGATTATGTTGATTACACATAGCACTGTTGTTTAATTTAAACCAGTTGTGACACTAGTCTCCTATATAACATTCATTATAACATTCAACTATGGCTAGAAAATCTTTAGTGCAAGTTTGGAATAAGCTCTCTGTCATTAGATGTAACAGTTCATAAACAAATAAATTGTTATTTGCATATAAATAATGGATGTTATCAAAGAGTTATTATCTGCACATAAAGAATGACTCCTGATTATGTTGTTTTTGATGGCCCTGGCTGACAACAGATTTCTTTGTGGAAGTAATTGAATGTTTTGGCAAGATCAGTTGGGAAAAAAGAAAAGTGCAAAGGTGTAACTGTTATGTGGCAGTCTTTTCTGGTTACCACTACAGTATTATAAGAAAGACCGATTTTGGTTTGTTTACAGATTTTTTATAGGGGCCAAGCAAGGTCTGGGGCTGTGAACTGATGATGTTTTTATCAAATTCTTTGTTGGATTTATTTACTTTTAAATTTGTTCACTTTGTTTGCTTGCTGGCACAAAGTGCAGGAAATCTTGTGCTATGCTTCATGTGTTGTTATTTGTCATGTCAGCAGCAATGGCACTTGTACACCTTTTATTTTCAGGTCAGTTTCTCAAACAGTATTGTGTGTTTGATCATCGAACTTCATATGAACATGCATCCTGAGTGGTTAGAGTGTCCACCTCAGAAGCAGGAGGTTGTGGGTTTGAACCCCGGCCAAGTCATACCAAAGAATTACTAAAATTGTACTACCAGTTGCCTCGCTAGGCGCTCAGCATTAAGAGGTTATCATTTGGACTGGTCGGTCTGGTGTCAGGATAATGTTACTGGGTTGGACATGCTACATGTCTGTGGCATGATGCCCCAGTGCTAGATATCACTATGAACTGCCACACTGCAGACATCATAGTGATATGACTGAAAAATTGTTAAAGCTACATTAAAAATCCTAATCACACACACACCAACACCATTCTAGATTTTAGGTCACTGACTTTACTTGCTTGAAGTAAGAATGTATGTCATGATCAACTGCTGGGACACTTTCTTATATAGTCATGAACCTTTATGTTGCTAAAATTATGTCCTTGCAACCTGCTTCTCATAATCCAGCAATAATGTAGACTTTTTTCGTTTAGATCAGTTTCTGGGACATTGTATGGTCATGAAAATAGATTTGTACATGTGTCCTTCTCCTATTTGAAGTCATAAAACACTTTTTACATAGATCAATTTTTTTTGTGATAACAAGGTTTGCATACTCATGAAAATAAATGAATGCATCTTGAAGAGTAACAAAAATCAGGTTCTTGTGGCCTACTTTTAATATATAATTAGTCTTGAATAGTTTTTTTTGTTTCTGAAATACGATTGTTTTTACACTTATGATACATGGTAATGTGTATCCCTCTTGTGGATTACCATACTGCAGTTTCACACTTTGCCACGGTAACTTGCTCTTTATGATTTGTAGATTATTTACACCTATGTTTAGGTGAATGGATGCAAGTATACATCTAGTGAAGTATAACAGTGTATCATTGAAAAAAGCTTACTGTGACCCACATCAGTCACTTAGTTTGTCTTCATCATGTGCAGATAAACTTTGCTGTTTTCTGACAGTTTCATTTTTTGTTTATATAGCCTTTGTGCCAAGACAGTGCTAAACATAGAGTGGCAGCAACTAGATGAGGATGATCGCAACCGCCAGAATTTTACCTCAACAGTACAGTCAGTCCATGAGCTCCTCAAGGATTTGGGATTCAGCCGTTTCCATCTGCTACTATCCTTGATGAAAACACATTGGACTCATCCAGTGTTGAGTCGTATCATGTCGGGAGAAGAAGAAGATGACAGTCATGAAGGTTTGACAAAAATTTTATGATTTTGAAAGTGGAAGTCCAGTCCCACGTTTAATTTTTGTAAGAAAACAGTCTTGGACCTAGAACTGAATGTCCTAAAGCATATACTTGTACTGCTAAGAGCTTGGGTTGCTGATAGATGCAATTCACATTACTTAGGGTATGATCACAACAATGGGCAGTATTCTCCAAGAACCTCTTTTGTAAATTTGCATTTTCATCCTTTGCTCTAGTTAAATGTATGGTTAGTTGCCTGTAATTTCATTTGCGCAACAATGGTTTTTTATTGTATGGACTAGCAATAATTGGTAATTGTTGTTACTTTGTGCCTGCATGGTCCATGCCATGTGGTTAGTTCAATTAAATAGATTGAACAAACATCATAAAAGACTGTAGCATATGCTATGGATAGATAAGGATGCACACTGCTATGTCATGACATGTCATAAAAAAAACTCAAATGCTTTTATATTCTTTATATTCGGAACATATGGACATAGTATTTTCCCAAACAATTTCTCTAAATTGCATCCATTAATAATTTGGAGGATGGGCTGGGGTGATTGACAAGCACTCGTTGCTCAGGCTATCTTTTAACCTTGAACAGTTTATATTAAGCTTATATGTACCTTCATTGATATATTTCCAGGCATCGAATGCGTTTTTATTTTCACTAGTTTTATTGGGGGAAAGAGAAGTTAAATTATATCATTGAGGGGAGAAATTTAAATTTATCTGTCAGCCCTTACATCATGATTTTGTTTCTGTTAATTTACTCCCTTAATTATATAATATGAGATAATATAGAAATTGTAATATCAATCATTCTTTCTGACATACAATCCTGGTAGGTAATTAGTCATGTAGTTTTAATAATTTGCCATAAAAATTGGTAACTGTTATAAATGACACTGAATTGCAGGTCCTGAATTCCTTATGTTAACTGACAATTTGCTCCCTCAGTCACAGCTTAAAATATTTTTTTTTAAAGTTGCAGAAAATAAGATAGAACATGCTTCTGAAACATACCCTTTGTTTTATTTTGGATTATTTATACTGTGTTGTCATGGCAGCAAGTTACTATTTCAATATATGTCAATCTAGTGAGATTCGAACTTTGCACAGTTTAGGAGCCCATATTGAGAAATTGTACTTATTGCCTGTTTGTGTAGTCTCCTCAAATTTTTCCATCGGTACTTTGGACCGGTGATAGATTTTAATACTTAAAGCTGCTATCCTCACAAGTGCCAGCAATTAATAATATTCCATGTATTACATGCATTGGTTGCCTGGCTTTATTTGCCATGGTCATGGTTACATTAAATTAAAAATTTATTGGAAGATTTTTTAGGCTTTATCATGACAGTTATGGAGGCATATACTGTACCCTTGCAGGGATTAGTTTGCTGTAATAATTAGAGCCACCAGCTTGTACCAGTTTTTGTTGGCAGTCCCAGATTTTTTATTTTAAATTATTCCCCATCAAAAGTTTGAAAATTTATTTTGCAGGACATTTATCCTAATTCTGTTAATATCACACATGTTACTGGATTGGAACCATCACTTTTTCCTTTCTCATAGTTATCATGAGCCCACAAAAACTTGCCATTATGTTTTTTTAAGCATAATAAGTATATGGATTCTTCGTATGAATGGGCATCATAGAGCTAATGGCTCCTCCATTTTTACAGTGACAAATATATATTCCTTCTTTATTTAGTACAAATGGCTGGGTTGTTTTTGTTTGTTTTTTAATTGTTGATAAATCAAGATTGTAGACCATTACACAGTTTGTGTTTTGAATTGCTAAAATTGAAAACAGGTATTCATTTGTCACGTTATGCTTGGAGTCGTGTAGTCAAGCTTAAAATGCTAATGACCTGTGAACTGAGTCTTGTCTTTTTGTCATTTTTATTTTTTCGTTTTTATTTATAAAGGGAATTTACTATTGGCCAGTATTTCATTTTTTTTTGTTTGTTTTAGGTAAATATGCTGTACAATATTCCTGTTGTTTAGAACAGAACAGTTTTAATTTGATGCCAAAGATTTAATCCAATATTTATTACCTGTAAGTAACACAATTATTCTAATGCAGCCTATTTATATTATGATTGATGAATAAACAAATACATTTGTTGCCTGTCGATCATGTCTTGTATTCAGAACTTGTTCTATTAAAGCTGTTCCAGAGAATACGATGATTACTACTCCCACATGTTTTCAAAAAAAAGGCAATTTCAGAACAATACAGGAACAAAATTATACAGTTAATTCTGGGTTATATTAGAGACAAACCCCTATGCTTATTTTTAATCTACTTTAAAAGGAAATTTGAAGAAGTCCAAAAATAAGGATAAGGTACTAAAAATAAGGTACTTCCACCAAGTACTTTTTTTTTCAAAACTAAAAATGAACAGTAAGGGGGAATGGGGGCCTTCAAGTTTTATTAATGAATCCTTCCACCATTGTTCATATTCTGTCTTTTCCATCCATGACAGCTTGATAAAGTTTTGTGTTAGGTCAGTTATCAAGCACTATGAAGAGCCATACATGTTTTATGAACATGTTTGTATTTTATTATATTAAGTGCTCTGGTGACAAAGATTTTCAATTCTGCATCTTTTTTCAGGCCTGAACTACATACTGGGGGAAGATCCAGAAATTTTAAAGTTACGTGTTGAGATGATGATAGATGAGAACTGTGAAGAGTTTGCACTGAACTTGTGCCGCTGGTCACTACGTCATCCTGACTTAACTAATGATCAGAAAGTCCAACAGCTGTACCTTTTTCTTCTGCACAAGCAACAGCAATTTGAAAGACTTCAAGAGGAGGTTAGTTACTTGGATTAGTATTATGAACCACAATATCTCATCTAAGTGTTAAAGCTATGTTAAACAATCCAAATCACACACACACACACACACATGCTTTTTCCAGTTTGCTTTTGAAAGGTAGGTGTGATCTTTCTATTTGGACTTGCACATCGCTATACAGCTTGTAGAGTTATAATATAAAATAGCTTTACCTTGAGTAAGAAATTATTATTTAGCTAAGAAGTAACCATCTCCTTAATGTTTTAAAGAATCTTCATGTAAATTTGTATGCTATTTTATTTTTTATTACAGTGTAGCAAGATAGAGTGCCACAAAGGAATAAGAATCATCAATGCATTGGAAAAGAAGGGAAACTGTCAGGAACTTTGTGTCCGTCTGGCACAGACCTTTCTTGTTCAAGATTGGGTCAGGCCAGAGAGGAAATGCTGCACACAGGTATGTATCACAGTATGGTAAAACCATTACATATTAAATAGATTTATAAACATAGACACTAGAAATTAAATTTTAGTAGATTAATTAAAAAAATTCTGCCAAATTTCCAACTTGTGTTTTTGTTTGTTTTTGTGTGTATTAAAAAAATGAGGTTTACTTTGAAAGATGGTTCTGATCTCTACCTTATCATTGAAAACTTAATTTGACCATTCTGAATTGCTGCCCACTTTCAATCTTTGTAATTGTGCCAGGTAATTATTTTATAATCTTGCTAATAATTATTTTATTCTTTCTTACGTTGCAAACTTCAAACCATTACATCCTCTGCCTTTGGTAACTTTGTCAGTTTGACAAAAATATAGTCTACTGTTGCGAGTGGACTGTTAAATCCATGCAGTTTGTATGTGATAGAGCAGTCTGTACATTGAAATAGAGGCAGTGGCATGATGCAGACTCGCGCAGGTAAAACAACCAAATCAGTATATACATACTCAATGCACGATGCCTACTTCTACCTCGTCTACAGTGAAAATAAAATGTGTTAATTGAAACCATATTATAATTATGGGTAAATTTACCTTTTTTTTCCTTAAGGGAGAAAAAACAAAACATGAATTGAAGTTGAGTGGGATGTGTACATTTGTGAATTAATAATTTTTACAGCATTGTCTTGTATTTTTTTCATTACATTTTGCATCAGGCAGTTGATAATAGATTCACAAAGTAGACATTCCCCAAAACTGTCATACCAGAAGTTGGTTACATATGGGATGGGATTGGGTGTGGGAAATAGCTGTCAGTATTTGCAGTGTGTGCCTGTAGACATTTTTATTTCAAGAACACAGCTCACGTTCCTTCAAGGTATTTCACCCCATCATACACGTGTAGCATGTTGCATAGAGGTGCCTTTTAATACTCCGAACGTCTGTTTTCACCTTGCCATCAGTTATAGAAAATAATTATAATCTTTGATGGCTACCAACAGTTCAGCTCCTGGTCATTATGAAAAAATCAGGGCCTTGCTGAATCTGTTGTCAAGTGTTGAATTTATGAGGCAGTTTATCTCCAGAATCATAAAATATAAATTAATATTTAATATCATTAATAGAATACCTGTTATTATTCCATTGCTTTATCTTTTCCTGATACTATTCTCCAAGTCTAAGGAAATTCTTAGTAAAAATAAGTACCATTTATACTCGCATATAAGCCAGTTCGTGTATAAGCTGACCCCCCTCCCCCCTCCCCAACTGAATTGGTAAATCTGTCATAAAGTGCATGACCCGCATATAAGCTGACCTATAATTTCTAGACTATGGGTACATCACAAGATGCACAAAGTGAGTTCTGGTGGATGGACATCTGTCAAATAGACATCAAGTACGTTAAAACATGTTTTTCATTCATTATCCTACCACTTAAGTTAGAAAAAAAATATTTGTTTCACTTCACGACAGGACAAATCTTATGAGCCATGTGGCATCATGAGGCATGTGATCTCATCTTCAGTGATTGACAGAAACATTAAATGCTGGAAATCGAGGGAAATAAGCATTATAAATTTCAGACTTGGACCTTGGTCCGCAGATAAGCTGACCCCCCCCCCCCCCTTTCAGGTATTTTTTTCCCCCTAAATTTTTCGGCTTATACGTGAGTATATACAGTAATTGGAGGTTTAGAATAATCATCATGATCCCAGTCTGATACTGGGGCAATATATGTTGCAAGGAAATTGTTTTTACTGACGAAGCTTTTCTGCTGACTCATGGGTGTCATTCCAGACTTAAGTTCGTGGGCAGTGGGTTCACATAATGACAAGACTAGCTTGGTTTATCTCATGGTAAGGTACTTTGCTCCTATTTCCTCAGCACTAAGCAGACTTTAATGTGTTGATGTGCTGTTACACCCTAAACAAACATTCAGCCAGCCTTCTTGATTTTGTCTTTCAGGATTTACTTAAACTCTGGATCCGTCTTCAGTACTTGGCTGATAAGGATCAGGAGAAATTCTTGGACAGCATCTGGGCTGTAGCTAAAGTTTCCAGAGTCACAGAGCAGATTGGAACACTAATAGATACAGTAAAGAAAGAGGTTAGTATAACATTTGTAAATCATTTGATTTTTGGAGCTAAATAGATAAAATACACAGGCATATAATGAGACAAATTTATTATATTTTTATTGCCCACTTTTCAGTGTTGCATTGTAAGTCAGTATTTGTGGGGAAAAAGAATTAAGCATTATATTCTGGAGTTATTAGAGTTACCGTATTTTCCGGCCTATAAGTCGAGACTTTTTGACTTGAAAATTCGGTCTTCGTCTTATACTCCGAATCGACTTGTATATGGATTTTGTCATTGAAATTGCATCGACTTATATATGGATTACAGTATCCGGTATGATATTGATATTGCTCTATAATCGGCATAATCGTAAACAGGTCACATAGAAGTACAAATTCATGTTAAATTACTATGTCAATAAATTGTCGTAAAATAATATGACTGCATTTATATTTGTAAGTTTTGTCATTATTTATTTTGCATTCTGCATGTTTTTTCTTATTTCTCAAACATAAAATAAAAGAAAACAATTACCGGTAAAAACTTCACCGGGCCGCATAGCACACTTACGGTCTATACTCTATAGTGTACTGTACTAATTCAAAGCATATTGTTTGTTCCTAAAAAAAAAAGATATGAAATAACTGGTCCATTAATATTTGATTTTCCAGTATAATGTTGGACACACGTGAGCAATTACCGGCATAGCTTTTTTTATTGATCCAATTGATTCTACAAAGGGATGTAATCCATAGTAACTCGAGCGTTCTATGATTATTTATAAAATAATGTAGATCATGCATTCTACTGAATCCCCCAAATCATATGTTTCTAATTGTATTTGACAAAGTTTCTCAAATAAATTACCGTAGGTTTAAACTACACTAAAATCAGATATATAGATGGACTACCAGTACTAATAGATCATCAGTGATCCATGATTTTTAGTTTCGCAATTCAGTTTAAAGCAAATTGTAATGTCAACACTTCACCTATATTCATTCTTAACCAGCTGACGTTTCGGTGTCTCTCTTTGATTATACCGGTTGTTGATAAATTTGTATTTGGTTTCCAACAACAATCAAAGCCAGTTGCCGCAATTGTTTCGACCTTGATATTGGCTTTAGCTACCGATACTAGTTACCATATTGCCGGTACCCCATTGTTCTTTATCATTAATCCGCATCAATTACGCTACTCGTGTTTAATATCAATGGGATTAAGTACAACAATAAATGATGCCCACTCCTTTCTCTAGATCTAAATACATGTAATGAATTTAGCCATAGGCATTGTTTTCATTGCTTTAGTACAGGTTAAAATACAACCAGTTCTGTCTGCTGTATTTATTAGAGTACATCAAAAGAACATGACGCAATAGCTGGGCTAGCTGGGCGGCAAGTTCAAAGGACTTTGACTAGCAGCTTGGGTGGGAAAAATTGCTGAAATTTACAATGACTGAATTCAGAGACAAAGATCCTGAGACGTACATGTAGTTATTATAAGAATACACTTTAACTTCCATTATTTAATATACGAACAAGTACTATTTCATCATTCGTTACGTACACCCGTTACGTAATTTTTGTTATTTTCTTTTCATTGAATTCAGTCAAATAATGATCTGTGACAAAATTATTTAATATTTTACATCCGTGTGTGGATATTTTCGATGGAAATATTTGTATTATGGATTCAATGTATGTTACAAGATTCGCTGGTGAGTACACGGTGTTGATACTCTTTTCATGCAATAGAGTATACATGTATATATAAATTAGACACGTGTATGTACCAATGCATGGTTCTCTAAATAAAGTACCGTAATTGTAAGTTTCTCAAATAAATTACCGTAGGTTTAAACTTTCAACTGGAAGGAATGATCATAGCTCTTGTTGCAATGGATATTGCCGGTAATATGGAATATCATACGACGATACCATCAATATTCATGCAACCGGAAGTTACTACCGGTAGTATAAAATACAAAGCCAAGTTATTGACCTGGCCTCGTCTTATACTCCGAATCGACTTATATATGGACGAAGGATGGAAAATTTACAAAATTGGTCAATTCGACTTATACTCCGCATCGACCTATAGGCCGGAAAATACGGTAGTAGTATAAATTAGTTTATTTCACAAGCTTTTCAAATGAAAAATCTGATTCTTCATTTTTATACTGCAGGCATAACTGGTGTTACTCATGTCCATCTGGTCACTAGATTTGATTTAATAATGGTAATACATAACCTACTACTTACCCTGAATGCAGGAATGAGATTTAGTTCCCCAAGGAAGATTTCAGATGAGGCCTGTCTATTATATGTTTCTAGAACACTAGACCTCACAAAGATCTTTCGGCCCAAATTTCACTCGGATCCAGATTTTCTCACCACTTCGGTTAGTAGCAAATTCAGGAAAGGTTTTGATGCATGCCCCAGAACCATAATCTTTCCTGTATAACAAACTTAGATTCAAGCTGAAATGCTCAGCTAAGACCAGGTAGGATTTTCCTTCAGGGTTTATTGTTTCAGCAGTAGTCCATTTTCTAGGAAATTTGTTCTGGTGTTCATGGCATACCTCAGATATCAAGTAGGCTGTCATGCATCTTCTCTTTGCTTAGAGGTCTGGAAACTTTTCCGTTGGACATCATTGGAGGTTTCACTTGTTTTAAGCAAAGCCTAGCAACAGAATAACCATATGAAGCATATCTAGTTCCAGACCAGACTGTATAGGCATTGGACACCTTCGGTCTCAGGTGGGATCAGCTGTACAACTTAGTCTTCCCACCTTTCAGAATAATCCCTTAAGTTTGAAAAACCTTAGACAACTCTCAAATCCTGCTTAGCGAAATGGGACTAAATTTGACAGAAAGCATCCTAGCTTGAAGGGATTCAAAATTATCAAAAATACTTGATCTACAATCAAATATATCTGCCTTTACTAAAAATTAAAAAACGATTCATATAACTTTATTACATGATCGTTTAAACAGAACAGGACCAACTTTGACAGAAAGCATTTTGTTATAAGAGCCTTTCTGTATTGAACAAACAATCATGAAGATAGAAAAAGGAAAAAAGAAACATTGAAAGAGTTGTTTTCAACGTATTCCTTAAATAGCATTCAAAGAAATTTCTAAAGTATCTTTTTAACCCAGATTTCTAATTCCACTGCTTCATGCATTTGGCTGTTAGAGAGATGCCAGGCAGATGAGTGATCTCGAGTCCATGTGGGCTTTTTGTTTTATTTTTGTCGCATTTTGAAAATTGGTAAATATGAACTGGTTTCGTGAAAGGCTTGTTAGCACAATCAAACACCAAGTCACTTGATGTTTAGGGTTCAGTCTAGGCTGTGTTTTGTACCAATGGTGCCATGAAAGTGATGACCAACTAGGATAATAAACATGTAAACAAGACATGGTGTAATAATGATTGGTAAAAATTATGAATGTCTCTCTGACCATTATATTCTGGGTTGTGAAATCACCCCTTTTACCTGCAATGTGCTGTTGTGTGGAGGTGCATTTTACTGACAGATTGATTGTAGAACTAGACTGGTTACTCTTAATTTTTGCCAGAGACTTCATACTGTTAAATGATAGACAGTTATACCTTGTGCAGTTCAGTGGCCTCATGAGGTGATCTTACCCTGGTCTCTAGCATGTCTTTCATCTGAAGTGGCTTCCTCGCTTTATCTGGTCTATCACCAAAACTGAATAAAATGAACTTTTGGAAAGAAATTAGAGTATTAAGAAACATCAACGTGTTAACTTTACGCATCATAGCTTGCTACAAGAATGCTTTTAAAGTCAAAATGTGTATCTTTGACTCTTAGTGTAATAAATATTGTGACAGTATTTGCAGTTCTAGTAGTTTACCCCATTCAAGAGACACATGAAGTGATTCTGATATAAATGTCATTAGATGTTTGCTGTTTAAAAGGTTTCATGTTGCAGTTACTTTCATTGAATGAACTGCTCCAGAGGCCTGGTTAGAGCGTCCACCTCAGATTAGAGAGGTCGTGGGTTCTGTCCCTGGCCGAGTCATACCAAAGACTTCCAAAAATGGTACTAACAGCTGCCTCACTTGGCGCTCAGCATTAAGAGGTTAGTGTTAGGTCTGGGCGGCCTGGTGTCAGGATAATGTGACTGTGTGGGACATCATGCTACATGCCTGCGACATGATGTCCCAGTGCTAGACATCACTGTAAAGTGTCACACTGCAGACATCATATTGTAATGACTGAAAAAATGTTAAAGCTATGTAAAAAAAAAATCACAAATCACTTTCATTGAATGTGGAAAGTGTGTATCATGCACCCTTTCATAATGTAATATGTCTAATATTATAATCTTAAATTCAGTGTTATAAATTGATTAGAAATTACTAGAACAAAAAGCATATTGTTATTACTAGAATGAAAAGCATAATGTTTCAATATTTTCTATTTCAAAAATGAAATATTGGTCCGTTGAAGTTAGACTGGGTCTCTTTAGAAAATATAAAGGAATTCTTGGCCCCATGTCTCTGAATCCTCGATTGAACTCTGGAAGTAAACAAATGAAGATTGGTTTGGATGTGTTTATACAGACTGTTATGCTCTTATAGCACTTTTCATATTGGCTACATTTTTAAATTTTGTTCAATTTGATAAGAACATTAAAGCAATGTTAGTGTTTTACAAACACAGCAGGAATTTTGCTCCAAATCCTGACACGTTTGAACTAAAATGTATGCACTGGCTTCCTCAACTTGATGACATTCAAAGGCATTTTTAAATACCTATATGAGTGCCTGTTAAATGGAGCAAAATAATTGTTGCTTCTGGGTTATTGTGACTAGAGATCAGCACAAGAAAGTATTTTCTGCCATATTACCCTAAAAAAGAGCATCTCTGAATGTGGTATTGTGTACTAGTTTTCTCCCTATACAAAATAGAAGTCAGAAATAATATGTGGTTTTTAAATAGAAGGACTCTCTTCAAGGGCAAGTTTGTACTCAGTGGGTGTGCTTGTTTCTTTTTATGCAGTATTTGATAAATGTAGTACTGGTATGTGATCTGATTTTCATCAGTCTGGTTAGTAACATATTCAACAAACATCGCCAATTACCCTTTTAAAGAGAAACTTAGACTGTTACTGACCGATTTTTCTATGTTTGTTTGCAGTGTGGATTTACATTCTTCCAACTCTATGTAGATCTGTGCATCTATGCCATAAACATTGACAAAGGCTTCCTAGAGAAGGAGTTGGTTGAAGGAGATATGGAGGCGGTCAGAAAAAGGCAGTTTGCAGTTTCCAAGACTTGTCATCGTCTGGCTGATCTATTCATGGACTCCAACTTTCGGATATCCAAAATCAGCGTGTTAACAGCATTTGCCTTGAACCCAACACAAGGAGCATTTGATTTAGTTAACAAACTTTTCTGGATTATAAAAAAACAGAAGAAGTTGGAAAATGTTGGAAAGATCAACCCAGCAACAGTCTATGAAGTAGAGAGATTGCTGAATATGTTAAGGCCATTCTACTTAAACCCTGAGCTTCCATGGAAAGAACTCATTCCACTATGTAGAAAGTATAAAATGGAACAAGAACAGAATATGAGGGCAAATATTAGTCCTAAAATGACTGCACCTTTGAGTTTTGGTTTGAGTACACCTAGCATGCCCTCTGGTGTTAAAGGGATATCACAGCAGTCATCAATTCCCGAAAGTGCTATGCAACGTAACATTTGTAATTTCATCAACTTGACTGGTAAAAAACAGACTTCGGGTTCAGCTAAAAATGCAGTAAGGGCAGCAATATCATCTGAGATAACAGAGATGCCACAAAAGAGTCAGTCCAAATATACCAGTGAAGTATCCCAGAGAAGTAACATGGCAAAGAAAGATTTGCAGGTGCAGACAAAAGAGCAAAATTTATGTGCATTGAATGCATCAGTAGGGACTGGTACAAGTAGCTTGGATTTTTCTGCCTTAAAACTTGGTGATGTGGGATTAGAAATGTTACGTAGGCATTACACTCTGCAGTGTTTTGGAGAAACTGCCAACTTGACTGATAACAATAAAGGACCATCAGGTCATCATAAGACAACTGGAGAAATTCGATCAAAAATGGAAGCTCAACTGTTGGCTCATGATATTTCTATGTTGCAGTTAAAGCACAAGTCTAGAAGAAATGAATCAGAAGAGGAGACAGATTCAGCAGATGGCAGCAGAATGACAATGGACAACTCAAAAACACATAATTCACAGAGTATGAATGCCTTAGGTAGAAGTATGCAAAGTTTAGATGCAAATCAAATTTCAGCGTTGCTTAGTTTAACGAATCAGACTAAATCTGTGAATGATTATCCAGTGAGAAGCTCATCTGTACCTGTAAATAGATTTCAAAATGATTTAGTAAGCCTCTCTACTGCTAACAAAATGGTATTAGGAAGAGAACCACATGAAATGAGTCCTGATTCATATCGTCAACATGTGATGGAGTTAATCAAAGCAGCTACTGCAACCAGAGAAGCATCAAGTTATTGTAAAAATCCACCCAAAAAGTCTTCTAGTAGCCCAAAGAAGAAAACTGTGTCATGGCAAAAGTCTGTTGGTTTATCCCCATCTGTTTCCCCAAGTACTAGTCATTTACAAAAATCATCACCAAGTTTTATTGAGAATTCTAATAATGCAAGATTAAAGGGACCTGCACTGACTCAAACAGATCCTGCCAAAATAGCTAGCATGATTGAAGCATCTGGATTTTCAAATAAGCTGCAGCCGAAAATGAAAGCAGAGAGCAACAGAAAGCATGTTTCTGAAGGTTTACAGGATTGTCAGAATAAAAGTTCCAGTTTGTTGAAACCTGTGATTTCAATGGTCGTTCCCAAATCTGTAGCGGAAGGAGCCATGACTGGGACTATCAGTAAGGAGGCCCTTTTCAAAACAATATCTGAATTAATTTCAGAGACGGTCCTTGACAAAGATTCTTCAGTGCCTAGAACTGTTGTATCAAACATTCCAGTTGTTTCTAAAAACTCTTTGCAGAAGAATTCAGAATTAACTGTAAAAACCAAAACCACTGTGAAAACATCAATAGTAGCCAGAAGTGGCCATTCTTACACGAGTGAGCAGTTGAGTGGTAAAACAGAAACCAGTCAACCTAGACCTAGTGGATACAGCAGAAGTCTGTCTCTGCCAACCTTTATCAATTCCACATCTAGCCCCGTAATTCAGCAATTAAGCTCTAAAGAAAGAGTGGGTGTTTCCATTGAAAGTAGCTTTATTGACCAGGCATCAGGTACATTGAATAGGAGCCAATCTATGGAGATGATGGAGATGAATACAGCACTGAGCTCATGTGGTAACAGCTACGGAAGTACCTTTGGAATGGGAGCACAACCCAGTGTTGGTTTGCCAGCCTTATCAAATAATATATGTGTTGCTGATTCTCAAGGCTTCAACCTTGTGGCTTTGAGTCACAGTAATCCTATGCAGCCCATGTCCATATTCAATGCCACTAGCTTTGCTGGGCTTCCTGATCTATCTGGACTAATGAATGAAAACATAGATATTCAGCAGTTACTTAATACTCAGCCAACTCTGTTAGATTCACCGGTTACATGTGCAAGTCTTCAAAATTATTTACAACAGACATCCATTGCAAGCATGCCAGTTTCTACTCAATCAATGCTGCAGAATATCACCCAGGTTCATTCACATGGGTCTGTTCTTGGAACACAGCAGATTGTGACTCTTTCAGGAGTTGCCAATGTTTCTGCCTCACCACAGGTAATTACTACATTTGTACCAAGGCACTCTGCTATGCAGGATTCTGTTCAAATGAGTGATCAACATGGACATATACAGGTTCATACTGTCAGCTCACCATTTTGTCAGCAGACCACACCAGACTTACAGGTTGTGAAGGAACCCATTGAGTTGACCTGCCAACAACCAGTGATTCACCACCTCTCCAATCAAGGCATTGTGCAGGAATCGGTTCAATTTACAGGTCAACAATCAACATTTCAAACTTCCAGTTTGCCATTGGTTCAGCAGACTTTACAAAGGCAGGAAATTGGCCAAGATTCAGTTCGTTGGGCTGAGCAACAGCCATTGATTCAAATTCAGAATACCTGTTCTCCATTCAGTCAGCAGTCTGCTGTAGTTGATGCAGGAAATGTAGATCTTCCTGGACAAATTCTGACAATTCCACAAGGTACTATGATGCAGCAGAGTGTAAATGTGATCAATGTACAAAATGCAACCACACCAACCTTTATCCAGCAAATTGCAACACCAGAACTGGATGCCAATGTAGTTCAGCAGATTCTTAGTATGATAGAACAGGGTCCAGGTACTCAAGCTCGTGTGGATGGATCTTCTGTTCCACATACGAGCAGTCAACATTTTACCCACCAGCAGAATGACGATTTTGGGCCAACAGGTAGAAACACCAAAATGGGGATGCAACCAACTGTCAGTAAAACATCATACATTTTGCCAAAGGGTTTGAATCAATCTGTGATAGATAAGACTAAGATGCTTCTCTTAAAAAAAGACAATTTTGCTGGATCTGGTAAAAGTGTGTCTGAAGCTATTGAACAAATTGTGTCGCAAAAATTTGCAAAAGAATTACAGAAAGGGACTAGGTCTCCAAATGTAAACACAAAACCAGCAACTGTAGGAAAGAGTAGACCAGCAAAAGGTAAGACAAATTTATTGTCAGGTGCATCTCGTGTGCAGTCTGATGCTGTAGTTGCAGCATCAGCACAATCAGCTTCAATGAAAAGTACATCTGAAAATGCAACATCGTCATCTCCAAGTGCTTTGAACCTTCCAGTACAGCTTGAGCGCCCCAGTTCTGTTCCATTAAATAGCTCATTTGATTTGCAAAAAACAGCCTACACAAGAAGTACAAATGGATCTCAGGCTTGTGACCCAAAGCTTCTTGGACTGTTGTTAGAAAACAAAGTCTTTGGAGTTCAGATGGGTAGAACTGGTTCATCTTTCTCTTCTGTACCTTCACCAGTATTGCAACCAGCAGCTGTTCCTTGTGCAAATGTTTCCAGCTCTAGCACATCAGTTGGGCAGTCATATAAGTATCAAGCATCCAGTATGAATACAGATGGAACAAGTTCACAGTTATTAGGAATGACCGGCATTCAGTCTTCCAGTAGTGTTGGAGAGGTGTCACAAAATGTAACTTCCTTTTTGACAGCAGTGTCTGGAATACTCCAAGTTGCACCAAAGGCTCCTGTCAAGTATTCCAGTCCAGGAGAACAGGCCCAGATACCTGCCTCTGTTACTGTCACTAAGATTCCAGTTCCACGTGCATTCATGGGTTGTGCTTGGAGCACAGCTAATGCAGGAGTCAAGAAAGGGGATGGACAAGTATCCAGCAAGAATACCTCAGTTTCTACCACATGCGTGTCACCATCCTCTAGAATATCTTTTTCTCCACTTCCAGCCTCAAGTGTAATTGCATCACAAGAGAAGAGCTCAATGACATATTCAGTTGCTAGTGCTTCACCTACTGTCAAAGAAAGTTATTCTTCATCCTCATTGAGTCAAATCTCCACACACAATCAGGTTGGAGCTGTTCCTGTACCAGGAATGTCCTGTACTGTGCAGACATGTGTTTCACCAACTACTTCAGTGGTAACAAGTATAGCAGCTTCAACATCAGTTCCTGTCACAACAGTAGTTCAATGCTTAACAAACTTGGTACCAGCTACACATCATCAGGGAACCTTCTCAGCCAATGGACAGAATGCTGTCGATTCACCAAAGACATCGGCTGTACAAACCTCTGCTTCAGATATTAGTTGCAGTTTTACCAGTTCTTCAGGTTCATGTTCCACTGATGGTAGTTCAGGCTCGTTTTCCAGCAACAGAGCTAGGAGTCAACCATATAGCACATCTCTGATCGAGTCACTTTTGATACGAGGCAACACAGCTATGTCCACAGGACCTTCAGAAAGCATCCAGATTAAAAATGGGTCAGAACTTTTGGATGATAGACTCTTGAGAAAACTATTATTTCAACAGTCTGGCAGTCAACAAATCTGTGAACATACTCCGGACAGTTTCCAACCAGTATACCAGCAAACTTTGCCTAGTCCAGTTTTAAGCTTGATAGGTGCTGATTTGATGCCTTCTTCAGCCTGTGGCACTAAGAACCATCTTTTAGATACTTGCTCTAGGACAAAACAAGCTTCCGGTGAAGAAAATGACAAAGATTCAGAACAATTCCTGAATAATGATCCAGGATTTAATCAAAAGTCATGCAGAATGGAGGAGAAACGGGACTTGCGCTCACAAGGGTTATCTGTGTTTACACCTTCCTTGACAGTAGCTGCAGGTACATCAAATTCTCAGTATTCAGATAGTGGCTCTGTGGAACAGATGAACTGGAAGCATAGTGAGAATCTGCATGCCTGTGATGTGACCCAGCTTAAAGCAGGAATAGGAGAGCAGTCTTGGACAGGACAACAAGCACTACCAAATTCAGAATCCTGTACATCGATTAGCTTTAGGGAAGGGTCTGTATTGACAGCAAACTCTTTAGATTCAAGAAGTGCACCATCAAGTGTTTGTGATGTTTTACAACAAATGCAAGTTGCAGAAAATGAAGGTATTTCTGAATGCCTAAGTCAAGAGTCTTGCTTAGTGGTGAAACAAACAGGAGAGTTGAATTTAATATCCAATATCACAGATTTTAACACTAAGAGCAACAGTCAGCAATTTGCATTCGGAACGGAAAATTCTGGTGCACAGAATCGATTAAAAAATGTTTCTGATTCAGAGCAGAAAAGCACTTTGAATGAGTATTGGTCATATGAAGGTGGAAAGGTTGTGATGAAGACAAATTCATCAGCAGGCCAAGTGAATAAGTGTGTCATCTGTGAACAGTTGTTTAAATCTGTGGATGAACTTAGGACTCATGTAGTGACGGTATGCAAGAATTCTCAAAAAAATCAGATGTCAGATGTGAAAGATTTTGAATTCAAAACACAGTTTTCATGTTCAAATTGCAACTTCATGTCCATTTCAGAGAAGATTGCGAAGAAGCACATTAGTAACTGTAAGATATTTGGCACTGCTGGGGTGGAAAACTTGGAAGGTCAGAGCAATGTAGCTAGGCTTACACTTGTTTTCACATGTAAAATGTGTGGAAAGATATCCAAAGACAAAGATGATATTCATGAACATGTTTCAAAGCTCTGCACTGAACTGAAAAAGTTCAGTTCAGGAAGAGAATTTCCTTCTCAGAATCTGGGTTGGGAAATGTCAGAATTGCCTGAAAAGGAGATTCCCATTTCAGGAAGAAGACACTCTCCTGATAACAGTGCAGATATATTGGAAGAAGTAATGGTAGGAGAATTAACCACTAAACAGTTGACAAGTGCAGATGAGGGAGGAAAAGTGAAGGACCAGGATGGAACACTCATCGACACTCAGCAGCAAGATTTTAAACTCGCACATGAAAAAGTACCCAAAGTTAGGTGCACCAAAGTGTATTCTGAAAAGGATATATTTAAAGTGTCCGACTGGGATAGCCCCAAAAAGTTATCTTCTACAGGTGATAGAGTTAATGTATATTCAGTTAATGATTCCTTAGATGGAAAAGTGAAAATGGAGCAAGCTGTAAAGAACAAGTTAATTTATGACAAGAGAGAAAACTCGGTGCATACTGAACAGTTAAAGCGTTGTGAAGAGAAGGAAATGCTCAGAGATTCAAAAGATATTGGCCCATGTGAGAGTATTAAAGAAAAAGAAAACAAGAACTTGGAAGATATCGAAATAACAAGCACTTCTATGAAGGACAAATTAAAAAGTAATGACAACAGAGAAGAGTCTAGTGTGGATGCTAAAGCACTGGTGAATATAGGCAAGTCAACATATTGTCAAAAGGAATATTCAGAACACGTGCAAAATTACCTTGTCACAACTGATAAATATGAAGCGGCAAATGGTAAGACAGTGTGTGAGAACAAGAGCCAGAAGAAAGTGATAATGAAGACGTTGTCTTCAGAGGAAATTCGTAAGCAGAGATTGAAAGGACTCCGGGACAAGAGGTTGATTAAAAGGAGAAAGTTTTTGGATGAAGAGATGGATGATCCACATAAGGAGGCCATTTCTAAAAGATTAGCGAGACGAGCAAAGGTACGACAGCCAGTTTCAGCCACAAAGGAGAAAAGACACGAGTGTACCAGCTGTGCAGGTAGATTCTATCTCAGGACTGAATTGATCAAACACATTGGTTTCAAGCATCTTCAGGCATTCCGATTCATCAGGCCAGACAGATTTATATGCAGGTACTGTAAAACAATGTTTCCAACATGCATAGGTGTTCTCAATCATATGATTCAGCATACCCAAACAATTTTGGAGAGTGTGAATAGAAAACAGCATGCAGCAGATCAACGTAGTAGATTAGCTGCCAAACTGAATGAGATCAGAAAGACTAGTTCCAGATCTACGCAGAGCAGATTGGCTGCACAGAAAGTAACCAGGAAAAGTCGTTGCTTTACTACATCATCACATAGGAATCGTCCCATTATTACAGTTTCAACACAGGAGAGTTCAGGGAAGGATATTAAGGGACAGAAGTCATCTGTTAAAAAGCCTTCATCAAAAGTAACCAGGGATAAAGCTTTTACTGAAGGAATATGTTTGGAAGCCCAGAATGTAACCCAAGCAAAAAGGTTTGCTGATAAGGTGGCAGATGTGAAAGAAGAAAGGATAGAAAGACGTGGGCGCCCTAGAAAGTGTTCTTCAGATCTTAAGAAGGAAATGAAAAAAACAGATGATAAAATAGTGCAAATAGAAAGACGAAGACGACTTGGATGCCCCATTCCTGAAACTAGTCCTAAATGTCCCATTCCTGAAACTAGTCCTAGATGTCCCATTCCTGAAACTAGTCCTAGATGTCCCATTCCTGAAACTAGTTCAGTATGTCCCATTCCTGAAACTAGTCCTAGATGTTCCATTCCTGAAACTAAAGAAAAGAAAATGAAAATGTTCAAAAATGGAGAAATCCGTGTAGAAAGGCGTGGACGTCCCCGGAAGTATCCAATTATTCCAACCAAAGAAGTGAATGGTCCTGAGAGAAACTCTGTCACAGGTTTAGATGACAATGTTCCTGTTGCTTCTAGTAAAGATGCTGGAAGAGAGACAAGATCAAGGAAAAAATATCAAGATGTTGATGTACACAACTCAGACTCTGACATTAGGCTGAAAAAGGAATCAGGAGAGACTGAAGAGGAAAGAAACAGAACAAGTATACATCAGACACCTCAGAAAGATCAGTACTGTAAACAGGATGATGATGATCAGAAGCATGTGGATTCTGTGAAAGAAGATATAATGCCAACTAGAAGAAGTGTCCGTTTAAGTCAGTCCACCAAAGAACAGGCTGAAATCAGAACTGAACTCAAGGAAATGGGTGAGGTGAAAAATATAGTTCAGAAGGTAGATAACAGAGTTGAAACCAGACAATTAAGAACATCGGTGGACAAAATGCCCATTTCTGATGATAAATTTGCATCTGATTCAGAGGCTAAAATTTCCAGAACACCAAAGAAAGAGGAAAAATTTGATTTGAAAGCTGATAATAATTTAGGTTCTTCTAAAAGAATGAGTACTAGGTCTAAAGTCAGACATGAGGCAGCAATAGGTTCTGATTCAGAGGATAATATTTCACTCTATTCAAACAGTGAAAGCACCCAAGGTCATCAAAGAACCATAGATTCCTTGAGGATCAGGAGAGTCTCAACAAGGCTGTCAAAGCTAGATGCTGAAAGCAAAGTTGTTGGAAATGATAACTTGTTAAAGGCTGAGAATTCACGAAACTCACACAACAAACATAAATTAACCAGTGTTGAAAGTGATCAGACAAAAAGCTTGCCAGATATTAAGAGCTCAAGTAGAAACAGTATGCCATTGCACTCTAATTCAGCAGACAACATTCTTAGTGAGACAGATAAGAAAGACGTTTTAGACAGGAGTCCTTCAAGGAGGCGTAGTACTGTTAGCAGAGACAGTGTATTTAATAGTTTTGACGGAAGTGAGGATAAAATATCCAAGGAAAAGAACCCTTTGAAAGAGAGGCAGAGTAGTAGAGAAAGTACTGTAGAAAAAAGTAGGAAGAGAAAACGTTCGTTTTCTAGTGGATCAGATTCATCTCTATTAAGACACATTGGTCCAAAGCCCAGTGAGAATGATGCATCTTCCAAGGACACAATGTCAGAAACAGAGAGAATCACAAGGTCAAAAATAATTCAGTCTTCTTTAATAAAAGTTGAAACATCTAAAGGTGAAGTTGAAAGCCAGGCACAAGAGAGAAGAACCAGATCCAAAAAGTTAGTTTCTGGGAACAGACCCTTGGATAATGAAAAGAAAAAGGAAATTGAAACACCGAAGCGTTCCTTTTCTACAGATAGTATGAACACGAATATAAAAGAGAAGAGTAAGAGATCTGCTAGGTCTGTGTCACCTATAGTTGAAAAAGAAACTTTGAAGACAGAAAGTGTCAGGAAGACTGTTCAGGATGCTAAAAAAAAATCAAATGACAAATCTCCTAACATTGGAAAAGAAAGTGAGACAAAGTTGAAAATGGATCTAAAGTCTAGTTCATCAAATACGTCAGTCCAAATTGTATCCCCAAAAAATTGTGATAAACAGGGAAAGACTTCCAAGATTAAAAGATCAGGGTCCAGTTATACATTTAAAAGAAAATTCTCTTTGAGGAAAGAGGACAAAGGAAGATCCAGAAAAGTGGCCACTCGAATAGTGAAAAAAAAGGCAGCTGTGAATTCATGCCTTGTTAAGAGCAGATCCTCACTAAGGAAAGCTAAGCTTAACCTTGCAAAATCACAAAGATTAAAGACAGCTGGACAGAATTCTTCTGTTTGTAATTCCACCAAGAAGAGTGCAAAAATGGAACAGTTATGTAAAAGTGGGTATGTGAAATTAAGCCTGCAGAGGTTGTCTGTCCTTTTGCCAGCAGATGATGAAGAATTTGCTGCTGTAAAAAGTCCACCAACAACCGTGTTGAAGGTTAAGGAAAAGAGTCCAGTGGCATGCAAGTCTGAAAAGGATACATCTAAGACAGTGACTATTAAAGAAGACAAATGTGAAAACTTGCACCAGGGAAAACGTAAAGGGAATGACTTTATCAGTAATCAAAAAGATCCACCAAAGAAGATAAAGATGCAAAAATCACATGAAGGTAAGATCGACTCAAAGTGTAATTCAACCATTAAAGTGGATGAGGAGCAGTACACTAAGAAGGTTAATACAGTTGAAAACTTAGAAACAGATGATCATAAGGACACAGAGAGCAGCATTGTCAACCCCCCTTCTTTTGAAACCGCATTTAGGCAGTTTGCCTCGGGGAATTCGGGTGCTATTGTGAATCGTAAGGAAATGAAAGTAATTCAGAAGGATTCATTACATAGTAAACTCCCAACATCAAGAAACTTTCTCTCGGCTTTTGAAGAATTTGCCTCCTCTCCTATCACCTATTCCAGAAGGAGAAATTATATGAATAGTCAGATGAGCATAGCTGAATCACAGCACATACCAATGGATCATCTAAATGGGGATTCTTCAAGGAACTTAAATCAACCAGATGAAAGCTTGGCTGATCATGGAATGAAATCTTTGAGTAAAGATGCAAAAGATGATGAAATGAGCCCTTCTAAAGATAGCACAGGAACACAGACAGAAGAAGTTGCCACGGTTGACAAGCCTTCTGATGCACAGACAGAAGGAGTATCAAAGGGAGACAGGTACCAGTTGCCCGATCTGGACAAAAACGTGTCCAACATTCAGTATCCTGATATTGAAAAATCGAAGGGTTCTTATATGAGTAGCTTTTTAACATATGTTGCAAATTATACTAATGATGGTACAGGAGTAGATTCTGAAAACAGTTGTGATGGGAAGTATTCTGAGAAAGTATCCTTGCAGTCAGAGCGATTGAAGAATTTTCGAGAACAACACAATAGTGTTGGCTTCACCTGGGATATGTCGGATGGAGATGTTCAGTGTCCCAAAAACTCATCTACCAGCAAGAAAAGAATGAGCAGAGAGCAGAATGATTCTAAAACTCAAACAAAATCAAATGCAAGTAAAAATTGTTCAGTAGATGAGGTCAGAGAAAATGCTGAAGAAGCAAGTTCTTCAACATCTGTAAAAGAGACTGTAGATTTGATAGATAAACCCTGTTCTGCAGACTTAGCAATGGAAAAAAAAGCACCTGGTAAATCAGACAGATCACCTAGTTCATTGCATAAAGAGACAAGCACTAAATATTACATGCCGAGGAAACCTGTTCGTCACATGTATCATGGAGGAAAGGTGTGGGAAATACAAAAAGGCTCCATTAAGTCGACAATAGTAGTGCAAAATGACAGACAGGTCACAGCAACTGACTTGAGCAAAAAACCCTTAGGTGCTCTTACAGTTCAAGAAGACAAATTAAGATTACGCAGTTCATCATTAAGTCAAGAAGAAGCACATGAAGGGACAGCACAAGACTGGAGTAGGGAGAAATCTGTGCAAGCAGGGGACTTGAATAACTACATCTGCAAAACACTCAACGAAATCCGAAAGCAGCGAAATCAACAAAGAAATACCAGTACTTCAAAATGGCAAGTTCAAAAGAAGAAACCGGATGTTAAAAAGTTTCCATATTCATTCACCAGGTCAAGGAAGATACACTAGTTTTACATTAGCATTCATTGTATACTGTCCTCTTTTCATATCAAATCTTAACGTGTCATGCATTGGTACAGTAAAACCTGTCTTGAAAGACCACTGTTATGTGAGACCACTTCTCTTGAGAGGCCTTATTCTTAATGCATAGATATATTGATTATAAAGTATTATGACATGTTATGAGACATCTATCTTGAAAGGCCATAATATTTTGGTAGAAGGGGTGGTTTTTCAAGACAAATTCTGCTGTATTTCAGATGAGGGGGAAAATGTTCAATGGTCAAATAGAATATATTTTGGGGTTAAGCAGATCTTAGGTAAAGCGTTATTATTCAGAATCGATATTAGGATCATTATCATCAACCAACCAACCTTTTGCATTGGGGAGCTTTTTCATTTTGAATCAGTCACTGTGAAAATATCAATATAAACTGTAAAATGAAAATATCAGTATTCTAGTATATAGCACACTTGTATGAGCTTATGGTATGGTCTTGTTTCATACATATCATTATGTCATCAGTTTTAAACATCAAAAAAGAAAATTCCAGGACCAGTTTGATCAAAAGTCCCAGGGTGGATCTGACATTAAGGGCTTTCAGATCTATACCAATGATGCCAATCCACCATCAAAGTATGGCCACCATTACTAAAACTAGAACAACTCTTCAGTAGTATCACAGAACTGCTCTGAGAATTTGTTCATATTTCACTGACAACATCCTGGCATAAAGATTGTTGTTGTTGTTGTAGGGTTTGACACCATTTTTCAGCACAAAATCGGCTTTACATGGCGGCCAGAATTAATGGTGGAGGAAGATCCAGGGAAAACTGCCAGAAAGAACCACCGACCCACATGAAGCTACTGGCAAGCTTTCTCACATACCCACATTGACCGAATCCGAGACTCGAACCCACGCAGACAGAGGTGAGATGGCAGCGATCCGTAACGGAGAGTGCTTTAGACCACGCAGTCACTCGGGGGCCCCTATCTGGCATAAAGAGCTTCCATTTTTGTACAGATATGCCAATCTTTTACCAGATATGGGTGCAGTTACTAAAAATACAAAAACTTTTAAATGGCTTCTTCACAAACATGCAACGTAATTTAGCAAAATTTGATAGGAAGGGTCCCAAACTACCAACTAATATGGTTGCTGTAAAAACAAAAAAACTTTTAACTTCTATCCACATGTGTTTGAGTCATGGGCTCAGCCACTGTCGGTATATGAGAAAGCTGATAGTGACTTCCCATTGGTCAGTGGTTCTCTGGAGTTTTTCTGGGTTCTTTTCCTCCACAACCTGTACTGGCTGCCATATCTGGCCTATCTTGTGAAAAGAAATGGTATTGAACCCCAAAACAACCCTAACTACACTGAATCTATGTAGCTGGCTGAACTTTTAACTGCAATGGTGTTAATTGTGATTAGATTTTGATAAAACTTTCAAGATTAAAAAAAGAAATAAAAACATCTTTAAAGTTTGTCATTCACTTGTTTAACAAGATGACAAACTTGCACGTATTTTTGGACTATTCTTCAACCTTGATTTGAAAGCATGATTTTGTTTTCCAGTACTTCATTTTTCTTCAGTTTTGATTGTACCTATGGCAGTTAAATCCAGTTAGCATGGAGATTGTGGAAACTTTTCACAATGAAATATTGCAAGGCAAACAAAAGTAGAGTAATGTGTACTGTTCCTGTAGTAATTATTTTTACACATGTTTTGGTGACTAAGAAAGCAAGTTATTGTCTTTGCTTGTGAATGGTAAGACATACTAGTTAGACTGATTTCTGTGGTAGCAGTAGCAAAGGCATCATCATCATCATTAAATATATATTGTACATCCAATACAATTCTGTGTTAATATTTTGAAAGGCATGTGTCTTCTGTTGAACTGACACTTTTGTATAATACTATATTTTTCAATATTAGATCACAACCTGTGATGGTATTGTCTTTTCTGCTTGATTAGATGGCTTTGTCTATATAATGCTGTTCACGGTAAAGATATTGCCTTTTTCAGAACATTTGTACATTGTATAGATAGATTTCTTGTCAATAAAAATATAGTATGAGAGGAGTTGTCACTAGGCAGTGTTGTAAATAAGCAGTCTCCTCAGTTCCATTGTTCAATCGTTTTCCTTTCTTTTACAATGGTATTGTGTAGTCCGAAGTATGAATAATAGACATCTAAAATAAATAAAGTTTGTAAATAGAATGATTTCATGCCTATTACTGATCTTGAAGAATACCACTTGGTAAGGATTATAAATTCCTGAAAAACTAATTATATGAAGCTCTAATTAAAAATAAAATTGACACAAAAGACTACCTTGATGTCATCTTCATTCTTTTCAGTTAAAATGATATTTAATTTGACCATCTACAATGGTTTTTTTTGGGTAAATCTGGTAACAAATAAGGTCATTTGACTGTCCGAACCAGTCACTGTTATATTGTGTGGGTGTACAGTAGAGAACCAGTCACTGTTATATTGTAAAGGTGTACAGTAGAGATTGTTTCTTGCATAGCATCTCAGTTGTCTAAGCATGTACATCTAAGCATGTTTACAAAATACATTTTATTATGACTAGTAGGTAGAATAAATAACATGGACCCTGATCTGCTGGCACATCATGCAATGGCAGATCAGGGGCTACATTATTTGTATCTGGAGCTGATTTGTGAGTACTTATGATGACAATTATTTGAAGAATGCTTTGAAAGGTTTTATTAATTCGTTTTTATGGAAGGTTTAAAAGTTGATCACGTTTCAAAGCAACTGCAGTTTGAAGAATTATGTAATAAATTGGAAAGAAACGGTGTATGAGAATATCTTGTATTTTGCATTTTATAAGCCACTTCATGTATTCTCTTCTGCTATTTTAAATAAATACTGTATATTTCTAGCTTTTAAATAAATACTTTTTTTTTAAAAAAACACATAAAGATTTAATTACTAAGAGCAAAGAAGTGTGTTATCTTAAAAGAAAGGTTGAGAAATTTGGTAGTTGATTCAGGTCACTCTTATGGTGGGAATTAAACCATCGATCTTCTGGTCAAGGCCATAATCACTGAGCCACTGCAACTCCATTGCTAGTTTTGGTGGTGGGGTCCAAATGGTTTATAAAAATTATAAATTGAGGAGTGGAGTCTTTTGTGGGTGGGGAGCGAGTTCAGGGTATGGGCATATAAATGACTTGTCCATTTTAGGCCAAGAAAGTGATAGCAATTGAAGAAATATTTACTACAACATCCTATCAGCCATCATTTCTTCGGCAAATGTTTTAGCATGTGACTGAAGTACAGCCTGGTATGAGAATTGAGACCCAGTTGTTTCTGTATTGCCAGCATAAACATGGCAAAACTTGTATACTTTGTGGGCATTCATTTGTCATGGTTTAACATGAAGTTGATTTTTTTTTGTTGGTACTTTAGTTTGTGAACATGCCTCTGGTGTGAACGGCATTTACAGTAAAAAAAAATTGTACAGTTAGTATTGAACTTTGTGGGGTTTTTAAAAAAATTGGTACCCTTAAATTTTTTTAATACAAAAAATGCCCCAAAACAAAACAAAAACTGCACAGTAGTATGGTTTTTTGTGTGTAAGCTTGATTCATTTGAAATGTTTTTTTGAGGAAGGTCTTGCAATCATTATTGTTACATAGTACAGTGAGTGGCAAAACACTGTATTGACTACATCAATCCTTGTCATGAACTTTCCAATATGGCATACATGTGCATGATGATTAATAAACTGGCAGTCGGTTTTAGTAGTACTTGTTCTACTAGAATAAATGACCTGGAGATTGAACATTTTGTTAGAATATTTATTAAGGTACTTTCTACATTAGATGTATAATATTTGCATGCTTTGTATTAAGGAATTGTTCTCTCTATACAAAGCATGCAGAATACATACTATGAGTTCTTTTATATATATATATAGTTATCAGGCTGTTATTAGTACCAAAAATTGTAAATTAGGGGAGAACATGCAGGTTAATCCGAGTGGGCTTTTTTTGTTTTTGCAAATGTTTCTACTATTTGTGGGAGAGATGATGAAAGATTTTCAGGTCTTATTTAGCAAAGTGAAAGTTCCTACCTCCAGGTCCTAGTTTCCTTAACCTATTCCTTTATATTGGACTTCTCCAGTTTTTTTATTATAAAAATTAAAATGGTGAAAGGCGGCCATTTTCAAAAGCATGAAGAGAACTCTGGGGCCATTATTTCTTTGGTCTTTAATTTTTGTACAAGACTGCAAAAAGTATACATATATTGCATAAACCTTTGTTTTTTTAAAAATCGGAGTAATAATTTTTGTTTTGTAAAAAATAAATAATTGGTACTTATATGTGTGGATTGGAGAGGTCATGTTGTTTCCATGCTGGACACGTTATCTTTATGTTTGTGTACCTATTCTTTTTAGTTTTTTTGCAACATCTTATTCTTTCAATTTGTGTCATGTATTTCCTTTTGGTTGGAAGATGTCTTCCTAGGAATTCTGACATGGTGCTTTAATTGGCTAACAATATTTTTCTCAGCACTATATAGCCAGGGGTGTGCTGATGTGTTGGCAAAACCTATAACACATACAATTCAGAGTATTGATTAGTAGATAAGGTATAAATATATATTCCTATGCAAGTTTAAGACACCCAATCTTTTTATATCTATATCTATTTCACCTGTATTTTTGCTGGTCAGGTGTAAATAGAGCATTCATTCATTTTTCAAATGTCAATATACATCAGTTTTTTTATATACATGTATTGCTTGAATGTAGTATGAGTTACTGTTGTCTTAAGGAGTAGCAAGTTCAGTATATGAACTTATGTAAATATTGTAAATTCACTTTTAGAGAGCCACATGGGAGATTAGCATTTATTGTATGCTAAATATGTTGCCCTCATTAAACGTCTTCTTTATTATTACTCTATATACTCGCTTATTATTGAGTCCATCTGCAAACAAAATAGACACCAAATCGATGTCACATAATGTGTCAGTAGATCAGGTTCTGTGTTGTCTTTTATATTGATTAGACCTACTAAGTTATATGGACCCAGATCCATTATGGCAGATCTGGGTCTATGCAGTTTGCAGCTGGATTTGGCTGTATTCAAGTATATGCAGTACTGTATTGTTGTTATTGCTCTTAAGTTTGGAGAATGTTTCGAAAGTTTTACATTAGTATCTTATCAGACAATTTATATTGTATCAGAATTGCATGTAGAACCTCAACACAGATATTGACTTGGCTTGAATATTGTATTGCTACAAAAATTTATATTCATTTTCTACCATGCCTTACCATCCATTCAGCAGGATTATCTGGACTCTATTCATTTTCTGCAAAAAAGTGGTTTAAACTTTTTCAGACAATTATACAAATTATCATTTACATCTTTTATAAAAGTATATTTTGTCATTAAGAAACCAATACATTGAGCATGTTCAGTGTGATGTTATTAATATATTTTCTTTTGGAAATAATTTTCATGTGTAATGGATGACTTGTATTTTGCTCATCTTCTTTCACTACAATAGTCAGCTGGCAACAATACTATACATACTTGCCTATAAATTGGGTCAAACTGTTGACCCTGTTGTTTTGTTCATATTATTAATCTCACAGACTTCATAGACCCAGATCTGCCAATGCATTATGTGATGGCAGATCTGAATCTAACTTTTATGTAACGATGTCTGGTAATTATTTAATTAGTTTCGATGGTATACATTTTCCTCTCATCTAGTATAGTATGCAGAAAGTTCTCAATAACTTGTACCAAGTGAATTTCAAATTTTTGTAAGGTCTGAATCCAGGAAAAAAGTTGAATCAGCAAACTAAAGCCCTGTAACCGCTTCATTAGTTTACATGTAACCACTTATCTAGTTTACAGATAAGGAAAGATTGAAGGGTGAGAAGTCACAAGTATCATCAGATATGTGATTCGTCACTCCATGCTTGATATCACTTACATATGTACATGCTTTTTTTTCTTCTTTTCATTTATGAAAATAAATGCTGAATTGTTGTTTTTATTGTGAAAAGTGACCTTAAAATACAAACAAGTGTAAATTTCCACAAAACATCAGATATTTGATGACCTTGTAGACCTAATTAGGTTGAATCATTTTTCATATTACATATTTCTATAGATTATGTTCCAAATACCTGGTACATTAAACTCGTCTTTTATAGAAAGTCGTGGACATTATAATCATGATCACAGACCAAAATGTATCCACAAAATGTAACAAATTCATGACTGTGTGCTGATTTAAATTATTTTCCAAAGAATAATGTTCATTGCATATCTGTGTATATCTGGTCTTGGTAGATCAAGACTAGTATCCTATCCACTTGTGCATAAACATACTCTACATTTCAAGTGTTGATCCAGATCTTGGCTGTAATGCATCAGCAGATAAAAGTGAATTATATTTATGATCTAAACTTGCATACAAGTGGCTTCCAGCTTCAAACTTAATAGGCCTGCCGATATGCCATTGCATAATGCACTGATAAAACTGGGTCTATGCAGTTTGTTAAGAACATTCAGTAGAACAAACAGCATAGACTCAGCTTTGCATGCACATTATGCTATGGCATATAAGGGTATAGAATGTTTGTAGTTGGACATGAAATACATTATGTATATACCTTTAAAGATGATTAATTTAAATGTTTTTTTTTTCTTCTTCTTCAAAACAACCAATATTTTTCACAAATGGTCTGGTGTTCATTTTCAAGTTGAATATCAATTCCCAAGTAAGGTAATTGTAGAGAAAAATAAAAGAAAAAGCAGCTGTGAATGGTCCTCCTCAAGTTTATGAGCAAGTCATTTATTTTTATTTTTTTTATATACATTTTTAGAACTTTTAATTGACACTGCATAGTAATTTTGTGCCGAGATACCAATAAATCAACTTGTAATCAAGAAAATAATAAACATAATATCCGAAAGACTACTTAAAATTCTTCAAATTTACATAGGTTGAAGGTCAGACTCCACTTACTGACTGATTTGCTTTCTCCAGTACTACACAAATATTCAGATCACACTTGATTTTCTCCCAGCAGGAAGCCTGTGTGGCTATTATAAGGCAGGCCATAAATCACTATAAAGATTTCACAAGGTGTACTTTGTAGAGCTCATGTTAGTGGATAGCAAAACATAACAGCAACTTTTCTAACAAGTTTGTTATGGTTTTGGTTGAAAGTTCTATTTGTATATAATTCCTTACCCTTTTGACAAGTCCTCATCATACCGGTACTTGGGATAAAAGAAGCCAGGCAAATTTTTCCTGAATTAAAGTCATTTGTAGAAAATTTCACATGAAGATTTAGTCATCTGGTTAGATTTCCTAAATCACTTTTTAGAGTTTCTTGGTATGTGATTTTGATCATTATGTAGCCAGGGCATTTAATTCACGTTGGCTTGCCTGTTTACTTTCTGGTCAAGGTCATAGAGAATTTCTTTAGGCTTTGGTTCAGATTTTTGTCTAGATAGATTTTCAAAATATCCCTTGATATATTCTTAATATACTAGACTATTCATTCTACATTTGCTGGATCAAGGTCACATAAAATTTTCATAAAGGTTATGGTTGTTCATGTCCTTAATCCTATGACTGATATATAATTTTACATTGGGATCAATGTACCAGTAAGAGAAAATCTGCATTCAGATTTAGTTTTCTTTTCTTTTTCATATGCTTATAAATTGTATTCCTAGAAAAGTTCAGAACTTTTTTTTCATACTTTGATGAAATCATCATGTTGCCAAGATGATTAATCCGGCTCTTTGACCTTGACCTGTTGCTGACTTTTTATATTCATGGAACTGACATTTTGTGATTATATTTGTCTTTTATCAAAGTAATAAACCACACCATTTATGTGTCTGGATTTATATACAAATAGGTAACAAGTGGTCACTTGGACAATAGCAAACTATAATAATCATGTTTTGAGCTGAGCAGCTAGATTTTAGAAAAAGTAGGCATCCTTAAATAAACTGTTTATCTGCTGTCCAACAATGCAACATTTCTGGCTATGTGCAGTTTTTTTTGTTATGCATTATACACCAGTCAATCTGATACTTGTGGGAATGTTTAGTTTCCAATGATATGAAAAAACTCGAAGCAATATTATGCAGTCATTCTTGAAATAATATTTATAAGAATTACTTGCAAATTTATCATTTACAGCCAGAAATCTGTATCACCATGTAAATACTAGTATATATACATGTATATGTAAGTGTAAAGATGTTCATCATGAAAGATAAACTTAGTCATTGAACTTACATTAGGGCTGTTCCAGTACAGCATAATTGGGGCTCAGAGAAGGCACTTTTTGTGCATAGGTGCAGTGTAGAATTTGTATCTTTTTCATATTTAGTTTTTACATGCAATTGGTGTACCCTGGAATATATTTTTGAAAAACTGCCTTCCCTGAGTACATGTATCACAGCTGTTTAAATAAATGGAACAGCCCTTATGCAAATAATATTTGTATAAAGTATGTTAATGGTGTGTTTATCCATCATTCCTTTTAAGCTTTTAATTTGTATTCCTATATTAGGTCCTTGTAAATATAGCGTACATTTTGTTTCCTTTATATGTTTATAAATACATGTGAAATTATTGCCTCATGTGCTGCTGCAATTTTTTTTACTTTTTTGAACATGCAGCTTGTTCATGTACTGCATGGATTGATGTGGACCGACATCTCCAAAAGATTTTCACAATAAATAGTCAAAATCCATTCCTCTTGAGTTTCGATTTACTGCAAAAATCAGCATTGACCACAGTATTTACAGCAATTAAAGTGGAGCAATTTTGAAGTATAGGTAAAACTTGTGTCTCACTTTTAAGATGGTTTGCCATGAAACCTGGCCCTTCCCTACCCCATTTGTTTAAAAGCTACTATTGACCTTATGTTGTCCATAATCACCAGTTTGTTGTTGCTACTCCTTAAAAACTACTTTGAGGATAACCAGTTTTTTTTTTTTTTTTAGACATTCATCCCAAAGTTTAGTTGGTTCTAAATGAAAATGGTGCTGCTTGGACAGTTACGGTAGAATTGCAGCTACTGTGGTCATCTTAAAAATCTTAAAGCAGCTCTCCCTGAATGTACACCAAAGCAGCCATTTTCATAATCTTGTTCCTCCTGACTGGAAAGTTATTTCAACATGGAGTTTTCATACATACACCTAGTAGTTAGAGCGTCTGCCTCGGATGCAAGAGGTCGCAGGTTCAAACCCCATTTAAGTCATATCAAAGACTTGTACAAATGGTACTAACAGCTGCCTTGGTAGGTGCATTAACACATTAATCCCTAGTACCGAGTTTATGGGGCATGAGGTAGTAGCCTACTTCCAATGTCTGGAGCGTCAAGGTCATGCATGATTTAGCTCTACAATGATACCAAATAATATGGACATTTTAGTTGCAGTACAAAATACAGAGGGAAAAACCCAAGTTTTTGTACCTGATTTTTTTCCCCACCCATGGTCGGAATCTGATTTTGGACTTTATGGCCTCAGATCTATGGCAGACCGGTCTGAAGCACGCACACAGGTGAACCTGTGCAAAAAGTAGGATAAGGTGGACATTTTGAATAAAGAGTCTTCTCCATACATAAATTATGGGTCTGTTAAGCAAAAAAAAAAAAAAACCCAAAACAACTTTTGCTCATATGCCAGCAAACTAACGAATGAAAAACATTTTCTTTAGCACAATTTGTCATTTGTCTAATGGAATATTGCTTGGAAGTCGATGTATTAGAATGTTTTCAGAAATTGTCCTACTCACATTTCATGCGAAAACAGCAAAAACCTACTGGGGTTATTGTTTTAAGAGGTTACAGTTAGGACTGGTCGGCCTGGTGTCAGGATGTGACATGGGTCGGAATTGATACCACATGCCTGAGGCGTGATGTCCCAGTGGTAGACAACTTTAAAATGCCACACTTCAGACATCATTAGAACCAACTAAACTTTGGGGGGAAGTGGATGTGATTTGAATTTTGAACTTCAAACTTCAAATCACACACACCTCCCCACAAAGTTTAGTTGGTTCTAAATGAAAATGGTACTGCATGGACATTTAGAATTGCAGCTAACCATCTCGAAAATCTTACAGCAGCTCCACGTGAATGTATAGTCATATCAGTAGTTTTAAAAAGAAGACTTCATAGGTTGTCTGTAAATGAAAACTGCTGATCTGACATCCAATATGGACACCAAAACAGCCATCTTGAAAATCTTACTCCTCCAGAATGGTAACATAGGGGTGTTCGGTTGATATTCACACATATCCATAACATTTTTAAAAAAGAAAAATCTCTACATTTTACATAGTTAAGGAAGACTTGATACAAAATATTATTAAAGACATTGTTACCACCCATCCTCTCAGAAAATAATAACTTCATCTAGAAAGGTGGAGGCAATCTTGTTTATTTAATAAAATCTGTTTAAGCTTTGTCAACATTTACTAGAATGGATTGTTTCTAAATACCTTGTGCAATTTTGGAATTTGAATAGTTTTCATTGCTTGCTTAAAACTGTCAGCTGTGATCAATGACAAATTCATATATACGATCCGCTCACATAGAATCACCTTAGCAGGTGTTATTTGCTTTTGAAATGTCTTGATTACTGACATCCTTTCCTTTTATCATTGACAAAACATTTCCTTTCACTAATGATTCCTATTTTCCATATTTTCTGATTACACGTGCCATGAATGTCGTTCCTTTCAACATGTTCACAGGAAAACAGTGCAGAGCAGATAACGTTCTCCTTTAGACGATGGTTAAAGGCATGGCCACAGAGTATTATAGACTGGTAGAAAAGGATGCTTTCTCTGTTTAGACTTTCCATTTTCATCATCTGTTATATGCTGAAACTTTCTTGTTAGTGGCATTTTCTTTGTTTAAACCACTGGATGCTGATAATGTTAAAATCAGTGATGTAGCACAGACTGCAGACGTAGACCAAAGAGACGATACAATGAAACAGAACAAATATCATTTAAAAATTAATTTTAAAAAATCTAAAAAACGTAAAGTCCAATCTTATTTTCATATAAATGACCATACGGATGGACTTAATTCTGTACAAATATGGTAAAACAGCTGTCTTCTATTTGAAAGCAGCAGTTCTTGATAGACAGCAAGAGATGTATTTTGTTGGTTTAGGGTTTAACACCATTTTTAAGCACAGGATACTATACATGGCAACCAGTATTAATGGTGGGATAAGAACCACCGACCCATGAGAAGTTACTGACAAGCTTTCTCACTTACCCACATTGGCTGAATCCAAGACTCGAACCCACACAGACAATGGTGAGATGGCAGTGATTCGTAACGGATAGCGCTTTAGGCCACTCTGGTCCCCCTGTTATAGGGTTTCATGTCATTTTCCAGCACAAGATGGGCTATACATTGCAGCCAGTATTAATGATGGAGGAAAAACACTGGGAAAACCCCAGAACAACCGTCCCATGAGAAGCTATAGGCAAGCTTTCTTTGCATAATCACATAGGCCGTTTCCCAAGACTTGAACCTACGCAGAGAGAGATGGCAGTGATATGTAATGGTGAGCGCTGTAGACCATTCGGGTTCCCCAAGAGATGTAGGACTAAAACAGGAATGTACAATAAGGTCACTACCAGTAGTCCTTATGTCTAGATGAACCAATAAGAATTCTGTCAAATGGTTGCGCCTCAGTTGCCTTGCAGTGACTTCATTTAAAATCCTCAACGTGTCATTTTAGGAAGTAGACTATGACTGACCATAACATTATAATTAATATTCCTAATACACATTTCTGACAAACCACAAATGTACAAAGATCTGAGGTAAGTGCAAGGTAATTGCTGGTACATGAAAACTGTGTCAGCTTGACCTAATTTAGCCTGTGCACCAAGATGTCAGAAGTGAGCTACATGCAATGTTTTTGATTTCGATGTGTTTAAAAAAAATGTTAAGTAATATTGCTATGATTACTGCAGTGTGACAGTTTAGTGATGTCAAGCACTAGGGTACCATATCCCACCCAGTCACATCCTGACACCAGGCCAACCAGTACAAGCACTGACCGCTCAACACCAAGCGAGGCAGCTGTTTGTACCATTTGTACAAGTCATTAGTGTGACTTGGCAGATGTGTGAACCCAATGGAACTCGGAGAGTAGAGGCCATAATGCATGGCAGATCATCACCATATTCATTAATGACCAATTATGCATGTCGTTTGGAAAAATCTCTGTTTATATGGCCATCCATTCAAGAAGAGTAGCAACACAATTTTCATGATGGTCACCATATTGGATGTCAGATCAGCATTATTTTCATTTTGGAACAATGCCATAGGATGAAAATCCCATATCAACCACTTTCCGTTTTTGTAAAAGTAGCAACAAGATTTTCACAACTGCTGCCGTGAGGGCCATTTTGGGTGTTAGATCATTATCTTTTTCATTTAGGACCAAGCAGACATTATAAGGCATAAACTCCTTGCTGATCATCACCATCTATCCAGGATTAGCAGTAATGTGCTTGTCATTGACTGTCATATTTCATTTTGAGTCTACTAGACATCACAAGAAATCTAGCAAAAACCTCATAATGATATGGCTATCTGTTCAGGGTAAGCAAGACCAGATATACAAGATGGCTACTGTCATAGCTGTTAACAGATGTTAATCCCTCCACATTTTCATTTAAGACAGGCCATCCCATTAGTTCTTCTGTTTTATAACTAGAACTAAAAAGAGGGGGACTATTACATGTAGCTGTACATCATTAAAATTCTGCATTAAAAAAAGGATTGAAATCCAGGAGAATGTGGACAGCTCTAGAATTCCAACTTTATTTTTAACAAAAAGAAAAGTTATTTTCTGACATTTTTAGCTCGAGTTACATGCTCAACATATTTCAGGAGATCTGACCTAAGCTGTTGGATCACAAGTTCAACCGTTTTTAAAATACTTTAGAATATTTCACCCAAGCTATTGGATCAGGCTCAAGATATTTCAGAATAATGCGACTTTGGAGTATTTGGATCATGTTCAACTGAGGTCTGTTCCGCTTAAACTTGTTACCCATGTATTATTTTCATTAAGGGCCTCAAATTCTTTTCACTTGAACAAAGATTTTAAAAATCCTTCTAATTGCTCGAAAAATAACAAATTATTTCACAGACCGTTCAAGACATCAGGGAATAAAAAACAGTCCTAATGTCATTCATTGTTGTAGGGTTTAATGCCATTTTTCAGTACACCATAAGCTTTACATGGCAGCCAGTATTAATGGTGGAGGAAGAACCCGAAAAGAACCACCGACCCGATACATTTGCTGAATCTGAGACTCTACCCCACGCAGACAGGTGAGATGGCAGTGATCCGTAATGGAGAGCACTTTAGACCACTCAGGAAGCCCCGATAGTCTTGTTTTATTAAGAGATTTTTGTTTGATTTTGAGGAATGTGTTGCCCTTTTTTTTTTAAAGGTAAAAGGTTTTAATGTGTTAGCCTTAAACTGACAAGTGATACTGCATCTTTTCCACTATCTCAACTGCTGACAAAAATAATATCTTAAAGATCAACAGCAAGACACCAAAAAACGACAACTTGAGAATTATTTTTAGAAATTCAGTTTAACTAGGGCCATTTTTAATAAAATGTCTGCCGGGAAACAATAAACACCCAAACTTGAAATGTCAGAATATGAAAAAAAATTGAAATTGCATCAATCTGGTTTGTTTAAAAGTTGCAAGTGCCTTTCATAGGCCTCATCTGTTTAATACATGAACCTAGTTTTTTAAAATAAATATTTAATACTTTCTTTAAAACTTATATAGTTAGAAACCTCTTTTTATATTGAAAAAACAAAGCCCTTTGCTTCCATATGTGTAGCTTTATTATGTGAAACATGCATATTTACTATAATGTCCAAACATTTCAGAGCATCGGAAACTGAAATCCGAGCAAATTGTTTTCATGATCAACAAAAGCAAATCATTTGCACGACAAAACCTGACATGATGCAGCTGAGAAAGATATTTTGGTCTCAATGGCTTCAATCTTTATGTCAAGTGTATGTAAACCTTTGTGTCTAATGTGAAACAAGCATTATAATTTTACAACTCGTAAAGCTTGATTGAATTTGAATTTTGGATACAATGCAGTCTGTGGCTGATAGACCATTAAGATCTTGTGTGAGCAAACTTTAGATTCAGTGTTTTTTTTAAAAATGTTTCATCATGTAGTATAAAAAATGGAAACGTTCATGAACAACCAAACATCAAATTTTGATGACAGATTTAGGCGAGGGAAAATATCTGACAACTGCATCAATTGCATTCTCTAAACCTGATAGGTCAATTAATGTAACAATCATTGCCCTTATGTCATGTCACAAATTTTCACACTTTCACAATTAATTTTAAACTTTATTCATACTTTCAATTTTCACACGTTTATCTTTAAATTATAATGATGACTCTGAAATAAAACAATTAAAGGCCTGCACATATCTCTTCCATCTTTTTAAGGATTTCTTCCCGCTTGGTAGAATTAGCTTCCTCACTTTCAATATACTGGGTCTTGGAGAGCTTGCCAGCCAGCAGTTTCTCTGCTAGACTGATGGCCACGTTAATTAAGTCCTTGTAGTCTCGATCCAGTTTATTTACCTCAGCCACCTGTAACATAATATAATAAATCGTAAGAATATGTATCGGAGGTGAAAACAATATTTGAAAAAGTTTTTGACATTTATAAAGAGCAGCACTGGTCAGTGCCACATACCTTCAATTTAATCTTGCCTCTTTAAGTCAACTTAAATACACCTCCATATTTTGAATTTTATGCAAGTTCTGGAGTTATTTTATCAATTTGACTTACCAATTAACCATTTATAATTTGGATTTGTTAAATACCTGATGTGTTAATTTTTGGTTTTTTTTTAAGGTTGTCATGGAGTGCTTGTTGAGTTTCTTCTTTAATAATGAAGCAAAACATGGTCAAAACAATTAGTGTTTCTAATCAGAGAATCCCAATGTTGAATATGATATCTTGTTGTTATTAATCTGTTCCCTTGGTTAAATCCAGCAAAAATAACTTTGAAAGACCGTTATGAGCATATAAAAGTGTATGATTACCATAATGGCCGAAAACTCTAGTCATGTGCGCTACTTATTAATACCAAAATTTTATTCACCACTGTGACTGGCTTGTATCTTCTTAACAGGGTTTTGGTTTAAGAAAAAGTACACATCCAAATTAAGTCCATATGTTCAACAAATACTGTGAAAGAATAAAAAAGTTGCACCATTCATGATTGTGCTCTATGCAGGCACTACCAGGATATGGTTGACTATGTTGATACTGACCAAAGAGTCTTATTGACCAGGACCTTTGGTCAAAGCATGCAGTTTTTAACAAAACTTGCCCTGCAGAAACCATTATTTCTTCTCAAGACTTATTATGACTTCATATGTTGTTGTTGTGGCGAATTTAACACAAATCAGCAGATGTATGCTAGTAGAATTCGGAGGAAAAACTATAAGAACCAAAGACCAATGGGAAGCAACTGGCAAGCATTCTCACATACATGCCAACCCCCGATGAGAAAAAAAAGCATAATCCAAGTGGTCAAAAAGCGTAATCCACATATAACATGCACACATTTTCAACAATTAGACTTATATGCCACTTGTCTTTTAACATACTTTAATGCTTCAAGTTTTCATATGTAGCTCTTTAAGCTATACACACACATTGACTAGAATCCATCTGAAGACTTTTAGTGCCAAATATATAAATTCTTTCCATAGATGTCACATGATGCTGCCTTCATATTTGGAAGATTGTTATTTTTTGTTGCGTTTATGTTTAGCATTTTTCTAATCCATTGGTGAAATTATTTGAAAGGAGATATTTTGCTCTCATATGCACAGACTAAAATAAAATATAATTTTTAGCGCCAAATACCTTTAGACTGGATCTGCACTAAATATAAATTAAAACAAAGAATCTGCATGTAAAGATTAAAGTGAGAAAACTTTCTGTTCTCTCCTCACTAAGCCATACATATGCTATAAATAGAATACGATGTTGAAAGTTTTAAATTGTTTGTTTGTTTAGGATTTTTAACGTAGCTTTAACAATTTTTCAGTCATATCGCTACGATGTCTGCAGTGAGGCAGTTTATAGTGATGTCTACCACTGGGGCATCATGCCGCAGACATGTAGCCTGATGTCCCGCCCAGTCACATTATCCTGACACCAGGCCGACCAGTCCTAACACTAACCTCTTAATGCTGAGCGTCAAGCGAGGCAGCTGTACCATTTTTGTAAGTCTTTGGTATGACTCGGCCGGGGATCGAACCCACGACCTCCCGCTTCCGCGGCGGACGCTCTAGGCCACCGGAGCGGTTGAAAGTTTTAAAAGTAAAACCAAGATGTTTCTTGGTAATTGGATAGTTGCTTTAAACAGAACATGATTCTATTAGGAAAGTGCACGCAAGTCCACTGACAAGCATACTCTTTTACTGTAGTTACGCAGAAGCAGTCTTTTCTAAAATACTGTCTGTAGAAATTATGGAATGTATATAATAAAAAAAACGAGAAAACACATAATAGATTGGGGGGGGGGAGGAGTATATACAGCAAAAGCATAATTCATACACGTCTACTTGTAAGACATAATTTTGTGGAAAAAAGGGTAACAATTAGGCCAAAATGGTTGGCATGTATGCATATACCGACATTGGCAGTGCACGATTCTCAAACCCACACAGAGGCAAGATGGCGGTGATTAGCAGAATCTATGGTCACTGTATGTGGCTTGGATCTAAGTGTATCATGGAAAAATATTTTTCTTCTGTCAGTTCTGACACTGGCCTTTGACCTTTTGAATCCCAAATCAACAGGCTGTGATCCACAAACTCTGGCGAAGGTACATGGCTGAGAACTCAATTTCTGTGCATAAACCATGTTTCTTCTGAGTGACCCTAACTTCTGACCCTTTAAACAAATATCCCAACAAATCTGGATTTGTGCAACATTGCTAGCAAGCTTCTCATTATGATGTACAAGCCCAAACTGAGATGTTCCCAATTTACAAGTAATTGGTGGTGGTGGTGGCATAAAAATTGCTGTAATAGTACAAAATCTAATCAGATTATCTACACAGACAGACAAATATTCTTGACAAATTTTAATTGCCTAATACAGGAATATCAGAGCAGATTATCTACATATACATAGGAATATTCTAGCAAAATTTTATTTTGCCTATAATGAATGGTTCTGAATCTTGTAAACAAGTTCTTGAGATGGACTTGTGCTTGGACAGATGGATGGGGCCAAATCAAGCTGACCCTGCTGCAGGCAGTTTGGATTTAATCACTTTCATTCCATTCATCTTTTGTAAATGTACAACTTAGCAAATCCCTATGCAGAACAAAAATAAAAACAAAAAGGCATATTATAATGTGTCTCATATATTCTCTATGGCATGAAAAATAAAAATCCTACCTTTTCCGCAGCATCAGATCCCTCCACTTTTAACTGGGTTTGTATTCCCTGGATTTGAGTTGTCAATTGCTTGTAGTCACCATCTATTTTCTTACGAGCAGCAGCCAGAGCTCCAGCTTCCTTGTTGGCCTTGAACTTGTTGATTGCATCATCATAACTCTGGTAAAGAGCACTGCGACGATCTTGAGCATTTTGCACTTCTTCTACTAGACTGGCAACTCTCATTTTGCTCTCCTTTACTTCATCCTGTATAGAATATCAGATAACCTTTGCATACATGATTGAAAAGACACTGTTACCATTTAATGTTTAGCTGCTGAAATTCATAATAGAAGTTGCTGCTAACTTGAAAGGTAAAGTTGATGTTATTGGTATTTGTTAGCAGGCCAATATCAGAAATTTCTGTATGAATATCTTTTTCTTGATTTCGTCTCCACTTTGGAAATTATACACAATTATCTGTTAGTTCTATAAGAATGATTAAGAAACAAACATATAATACAAATTTGACATGATAAACTTGTCAAAAGTTCAGGATTCAATCTGAATGATGATTAAATCAATGATCACAATATTAAAGCCAGCGAACAAGATCAGGAGATACTCAATTGGTCTAGATGTGCAAAAGCCATAACAGATATTTTAATCTAAAAGCTCTGCTTACCTTTGTGATGGAGAAATCCAACCTGACATAGATGATGACAAGAACGAAGAGCAGATAGAATGCTCCCACCACTAGCAAAGGCTCTTGCAGGAGAAGCAACTGATGAAATGTGTAATGAAGCTGCAATGAACAATACAATATTTATATTATCCTAATCATTCGTACACAAGAAAAGAATGTAGAAAACTAAACACGTGTTATAAGAAACTGATGCCCTGCCCCTTTGGGTGTTGCAAGCGGAAAAACACAATCATGTAGAATGTATGCATGCAATATGTTGACCTCGCGTCAACAATGTCTGTGAAGTTTAACTGCAATTTGTGAAATGCTGCAGGGCAGGTTGCACAAAGAATTATTGGTATTACATGCACCCAAAAGAGGCATTATCTGCAATATGAGAAAAAACAGGGCCCAAGACCAGTAACTAGACTTGCTTATTTTCCTGGTAGCTAAATGCACAGAGGGCAAGAAATCTAATACTTTGTTATTAAATTTCCCCAATACTGCTGAATCCATCTGTCATGAAGCCTGCAGCTTCAAGGTTTCTCTAAAAAAACATATATCTTCATCCATATTTGATTGCACATCATCATCTGTGAAATTATGAAAGGAACACATTAACAAACATGGTTTTACATGGTCACTACACTTTTTCCATGTTATTTTCTTCATTAAAATCTTATCTTTTGCTAGTTCATTATTTTTACTCTTTACAGTAAACAATTCAGGTAAAAACAATAATTATAAATAAAAATAATAATCATTTTTTTGAACATTCAGAACAAATGTCTATAAAGTAAGTAATACAAATTGTTTTGATTATAAATGAAAATTACACAGCCTTTTTAAAAGTATCATTAGAGACCATGAGTTGGTCCTGTTTTCTTTAGATTGTGGTCTATGGAAGCTTTTCTGGTAATACAAAGTCCTTTTGTTATGCAGAATGGGTTGTCCAGGCTCCATCTGCCAGACAAAAATAAACCACATCCATAAAAAACTACTATATCCAATGGAGTTGTAAAACTGTTCTGACGTGGTTTTCATGAGCTTTTTAAAATGAAATAAATTTTATTTAATTCTAACACTTTAAAACAGACTGGGGGTTGCTATATGTATCCATTTTCTTTGGAATAGGTGAAAGTACTTCCAATCAATGAAATGGAGGGCAAAAATCTGTTTACTCACATCAACTTTGAACATAGAGCTACAGACTCCAACATCAGTGGGTTCTTACTTATGTAAAAGGAACCCTTTGCCAGCCAACAATATAAATCGGTATCTTTCATTGGTCAAGTTCATTAAGAAAATGCGATTGTTATATTTTTAAAAACAAAAAACTCTAATTTGGTGTTGTTTCGTGGGGCTAAGAAAATCTATTTTCCATATTTCCTTTTTGTTCTGTGATTGACAAGTTAAGCTGTCATCCAAAATCTATTTTTAGCAACAGTGACTCTGAACTTGAAGCATATTACCTAAATATCAACAAGGTTCTTTCTTGGGCCAATGGAGACATGTTGAAATCTATTCACCGTAATCCAAGTTATCATTCACAAACTAAAATGGATGATGGTTTTTAAAGTGAGGAAGGACTATTGTAATAACATTTTTAATCTCAGCTTTTTGTTGGAAATAGAATAAAAAATACAATTGTATTGAGAATAGTCCATTTCTGTTAAAATCCAGCCGACATCCTACATACATGAGCACAACCCTGAAATTTGTTGTTTATCAGTTGTTTTACTGATGAAATGAAACATAAATTTAAAGACCTAATGTTTCCTACCTTAAATATTTTCAGCAGTTTTTTGTTTTTTAAAAACGTTTTCTAATTTCATGGAGTTTTTTTGTGTTAGCCATATCATTATATATGTTGTAAAGCACTTAAGACAAAGTCCTCTCATTATTATTATTATTTTTCTGTAAAGGATTGAAAGGCCAAGTTTTGAAAATGATAAAACAAGAATTAGTAACAAGCCTTACAACTTTCAATCATCTAATACACTGTCTTCATTGATTGGCATTTGACTGGATTTGTGTATTTGTAACTGACCCGAATGTAGACCAAAGGACACAGTAATAAAGCTTCAAAAACATGTAAAATTGTATAAACTGCTGTTAAAGCCTGAAAATATTATCAGATCATACATGCATTCACAAAGTTGATCCAATTGGTTTTATCGAGTGGTATTTGCTCAGTCTTGCTAACAATGTTTTCATACAAAAGTCAAAGCACACAAAAGTTATAAAATGTGATATTACCAATTTTCTGAACAAGTCCAAAAGATTATCAACATATGTATACAATGTATACATATGTATGTATGTAAACTAGTATTGGTCAATGTGGCTTTTGTGCTTCTCAGGATGGACTGATGGACAGTTATTGAGAGGGGTGAACAAGTTTACTAATTTGTTGTTCGTGGAAATCTCTTATCATATCCTACTGCATACAACACAGACCTCTGCCTGCCTTTGCATCGTATAGACTTGTTTAGATCATACACTTTGCATCACTATGAAAATAAATATCTCAGAACCCAATTTCTAGGTTGTTATCATGTCTTACCATCACAAAATAACATCCTTGATTTCAGTACAATGACAATGCTGTCCAAAAGTACAGTTTGGCATTATCATATAGATTTGAATTACCCCCACACAATCACATGCCATGTCAACTCTTTGCAATATAGAGCATGTTCACTAGTTTAGCACAACCAGCTGTTACCTCGGCAACAGTATATTTCATGTGACATGCTATATATAAATAAAAACAGTCTATAGGCAATGTTGTATCATCAGTACAAGGCCATTTCAATTGACAAGTTTGTCATGGATAAATAGCATCAGTTTTAAAAGTAATGCCGTGTCCTGTGCACATAAATTTCAAGTGACAAGTTTGTCAAATATAAATAGCAATAGTCTATATGTGATGGTCAGTGGAATAAGAAAAGTAATTTTTGTGAGCTGCACCAATGGCTCTGACCATGAACTTGTTTTCACAACAAAAAACATAATATTACATAAGCTATAAGAGTGTCAATATCATAATACATCTTTAAGTTCATGAGAAAATCACTACCTGATGTGCTACTAGACTATTATGCATGGACAGACCTGGATCTTTGCTGATTGCAAATGTTAATGCACATTACGTTGGCTGCTACACATGAAAGCAGCCAATGTATGCTGGTAATGAACCCATGGACCCAAAGATTACAAGTCTGGTCTTCTACCAAATCAGCAACTCCATCAGTGTTCATATACACAATCAGATTAGGCAGTATAAGAATATCAATATATGTACCTCAAAATCCTGTATATGCTGTTCAACCAGATTACTTTTGTACAGCACAATGACTGGTCGGCCTGTTGTGTCCAAATAAGTGAAGTGTACCTGGTCCTTATCACGTACCACATCATATGGTGTCTTTAGCTCAAAACTTCTGCAAGTTAATAAAGATTAATAAAACCAGAAATACATTATTATTCATGGTTAGAGATCTGCATGTTAAGAACCAAAAAAAAGCAGTGCTGCAAAGCGCATGATCTTGACCCCCCAACACAAACCAGCATGATGTCAAACAAATTGTCTTGGCATCATGATTCATCTCAAGTATGAAAACAAACTCCCTCAGAGAAACAAGAAATGCAAGCAAATTAAAAATTAAATATCTTTAACCCCCAAAAATTCTTTGACAATGGCTTTCATCCCAAGATGCAAGGGCATGTCAGACTGAATGGTCGCATCTTCATAAGGATTGGGAAATATAAGTATATGAAATAAAAGTACCATCAATGGTACATTGTGTGCACTCCACATGTTTAATGGTCCTGAAGGTATGGCCGAGTCATGAGCGTATCAATGAAAACCAATAAAACAATATCCCCCCCACCTCGATCCAAAAATCAATTAGTTCAAAGTATTATGCATACACCACACTTCTTCTTACAGCCAATGTGTGCGCGTTTTTGGATTTTTAATGTAGCTTTAACAATTATTAGGTCATACCACTACGATGTCTGCAGTGTGACAGGTTATAGCAATGTCTAGCATTGGGACATCATGCCTCAGGCATGAAGCATGATGTCCCACCGAACACATTATCACAACACCAGGCTGACCAGTACTAACACTAACCTCTTAATGCTTACATACCAATCGAGGCAGCTGCTAGTAACATTTATACAGGTCTTCAGCATGACTTGGCAGGGATTTGAACCCACAGCCTCCCGCATTCGTGTCGGACCCTCTAACCATAGCCAATGTGACAATGACATTAATCTTTTGATTCAACTATCAGTGGGCTTCTTTCTCACATAAAGTACAAATTATTCATTATTTAGCTGCATTTACTTTGACCTTGGACTTGTTGACCATAATCAATCATTGCTTTTCATTCTCAAGTGCAAGCCGTTAAAAAAAACTATGGTATAGGATTTATTTTGTGTAGATCATTTTTATTCTTGGTATCATTTAGATCTGCACACTTTCAACCACCAAATCAATAGGAGTCTTCTTTGTCTAAAATGCATGCATCTACAAAAATGTATGCATGGCACAAGATGTTTTAGTCTTAAGTGACTTTAGATTTTTGGACTCCAAATTCATGCCATATACCAAACTTTGTCAAAGTATATCTGAAAAAAGTCAAGATATTGTGCAGAAACCATTTTTCTTAGACATAGTGATAATGACCCACCTTTCCACCACAAAAAGTAATATGTATATTTCTTATCTCAAATGCAATCCATATTCAGAGTTTGGTTAATACATCTTGTATACAATTCAACATATAGTATTGTGTTTGGTTATTACATCTGGTATACAATTCAACATATAGTATTGTGTTTGGTTAATACATCTGGTATACAATTCAACATATAGTATTGTGTTGAATTTGTTCCTTCTTTCGTGTGACCATGACCCAATTGTTTTTCTTTGTGACAAATGCAATCAACTTGCAAAGTCAGGATTGATAGATGGTACCGGACTAGAGTTATTGTATGAACACAAAATAGGAAAGATAGACAGATATTTAAAACGATACATTGTGCCTTAAGGCAGGTACATAAAAAAAACTTACCAATGATTTTTGTGACTGACTTCTCAAAGTTAATGTGTATGCAAGTATGTTGTAGAATGAATTTTATTAGCTTGATAATGTATGACAAGAATAGAAAAGGCATTTACAAAATACAAACTAAAAGCAAATAGAAAAAAAAAAACATTATTCAAAACCGAAAAATGCAAATTTTATGACCTTGATCTTGACCCCAAGGTAAAATGGTTGAATGAGCATGTCATACAATTAATTAAGCTTTATAAGAATTCATACCAGGTATGATATTGAATTTACTGCAAGGTAAAGGTTATACCTACAACTGAAAAATTTGAATCAATTATCTTTCAAAGCTATCAATGCTGCCACATCAGCTGGAGAAGTGACTACCATATCTAATTTCACTAGCATGGGTTTAAAGTGACAATCAAATACTGTAAAAAAAAAAACTTACTTGGAGCCTTCTGGCAAAATAACCTTGACAGTCATTTGGTCCACAACCATGTCATCATATATATGATCCACAAATCGAAGCTTCAGCAAATAATCATCACCTGAGAGAAAAAGAAAAAAATGCATTGCAAATTATTGATACTATTACAAAAACTCTGCTTCAAGGGCCTGAAGACAAACAGGATTGAAGATGGATCATTTCCTTGTAGAGACAAATTTGGCAACTTTGATCAAACTTGAATTCAAACTTAACCCAGGTCTTCTAGATGTAAAGTCTAGTACCAACTTTGGTTTTAAGTTCTTCACAACTGAATAGAAATTAAATTGTTGGAATACATGATGTAATGATCCTGTCCCCTCCACAAATATGGTCAGCAAAAATAAGACATTGTTATCTACCCTTGCTTTGTATGTCACAGAACACATAAGTATGATATACCACATGTTACATTTTTATACTGGCTGCATAAAACAAGCTTGTATTTTCTTAAATTTCAGACATGTAATAAAAACCATGATCCTCTATGTTTTACCTGAAGTGCAAAACGTAATTATAGTGAAATTATAATAAAATTTTTAAATCATTTCTGTGGAATTGTGGTAGCTCAGAAGGTATAGTTTTGGATCCATAATCAGCTGCAGGTTCAATTCTCACCCAGTTCATCTGCCTTGGTGTGTTCTTGGGAATGGCACTTGGCTCATATTTTCTCTCCATGAAATAGCGAATAATGTTAACGGTGCCAACCCCAAAACAATTAACTACATTATTTTTTTGTGTGATAACTGTTATGGAGTTTCAATCAATTATCGATTTCTTTTTACAACTGTGGTTGTTTATCTTTTGTTACTAAAACAAGACTGTTTTTGTGGGTTTTAATAGGCTATACATGGTGGTCAGTATATCTGGTGAAGGAAAACCCACCAACCAAAGGAAAGCTAATTCTGCAAGTTTTTTCACATACCCATGTTGGTTGCCAAGACCTGAACTCACACAGACAGCAATGAGATGTGTAAGCGAGCACCTTAGACCATTGTGGCACCACATTAAGACAGTTTAACAAATGTAGTATTACCAATAATCACAGATTGCCATATTTAGGTCTCAGAGAAAATGCACTTTCCTGCAGTTCTAAAAATGTCAGGCAGTTATTGTTTAATGGGTTCTTTCACTTAAATTTTGATTTGTTTCTAAAACAAATTTTTCACATGTTTGTATATTGACTGACCTGTATCTTGACAGGAAATCTAATCCCTATTCTCTCAATCCATAGAATTAAATCTTAAATGTACAAAAATTCATCATGTAATCATATTCTGCACTTGAGTAATGCAAACAGGATGGTGGTGACTAAGTGTACTATGCATTGCATAGTTTAATATTATTATTATACAACTGTGAGTGTGTTGTGTACCTTTATTAAAAAGGTATTGATAACTTGGCACATTGTAACCGATGTAGTACTTAGTCTTCCACCCTCCAAACAAGGGGAAGCGAGGACGCAGTTCCACTTCTACCAATTCATCAGTTTCTCTCAGATGACTTGTTGAGATGTTTCCGATTTCATCCCTGTAGTAAATATCTCGCGCTGTGGCTGGCAGAATGGTCTGTGCATAAAATAAAAAATTCTTTTATCAAATAAAGTGTGTTTATAATTGACAGGTTCTCCACCACAATATCTGAAATGACCTAAACACAGCTATTCATGGTGTTCAAGGTATACATACAGTGAGTACACTTTATACCCCTACCACTGTCTGGTCAGGGCATAGAAAACAAGCTTAAATTGTTCTTTTAAAGAGATCATCAGACACTAGAAACAGATAATGCAGTAATCCCTCGCCATCATGAACAATTTGAACTGGGATTTTCACAAGCATTCCGAAATGTGGATGTGGTGTGTATAAAAATAAATTTGTTATAGCTATACTGTATGGAAACTACATGCCCCTATTGCAGTAAAACACGAGTGCTATAAATGGCACATTACATGTCTGGGACTTGTTAAGTAGTCACAAATGTAAGCACTAGTAGGGAATGACTGACAGGAGATTATTGACCAATGGGTCTCAAAATCCTCAACCTTTCATCAAGGTATGTATTCAATTAAATATCAACATGCTGGAACCATTGTTTTCTTATTTGATCTAACATGACCTCCCCCCCCCCCCAGGTGGCGGTCAACTCTCCAGATTTTCAAGAAGTATTTACATCTAAAAGCACGCAGTCCCAGTATGACCTGACAAAAACCAATCATTTTACTCAAAGAAGATAAAAAAAGTTGTTTACTGCACCAAAACTGTTTATAAGTTTAGGGTCATATATCCAATACAGCATCCATCTCATACTTATTATTCTCACAAAAAAAATAAAACCAAAAAAGAACTTGTTTACGTGGCTGTTATGAATTCTGAATTAAGGCCAGGATCTAGCTCAGCCTTATGTGCTTACTACTAAATGGTCAGGACAAAAAAATTCAGAATACTGTCAAATCTATATTAAACAAAATTACATTATATTGACATATATTGAATTTTTTTAAAAAAAAATTTAAAACTTGCAAACAATTAAATTAAAACAATTATATATTAAATCACATATATGTAACAACGCATTCTGCTTTCACCCAGCATTGGTTCAGGCAACCAAAGTAATTTCACAGGCTCCTCAATTTGGGGTTTGAACAACAGTTTTCATCACTGCACTTCCATATTTGGAAAGCTTGCTGAGTTTCTTTACAGCGCATCTCCTTCAAATCATTGTACTTCTGGCATTTCTTTGCATGTGCCTTCTGAAGACTTATCAAGAGCCAGCACTGGAAAAAGTTCCCTTAGATGCCTCAATAGCAATTTAGTTTTCTTATTTGTTACTGTATTGATATATGGTGTGTTGAATGGGGTTTCGATTAATTTCAGCTGCTGAAATTTATTTCTTATCAACTGCACAGGTTCCACTGTTTCAGTATAGGTCCATGAATGTTCAATCACGATTGATAGACAATAAATAATTGCCACCATCGCTGTGATTGCAGTTATTCAAGTTCACAGCGAGCAGAGTGGAAGGGAACATGCAATGCTGTTTATTACTCACCTCTGCGCATGTCCGTTTTACAAGCAAATCAGCCAATAAAACAGAGTATTCCGATTTACATTGTCTAAATTGGTAAAAAAATAGTCATAATTGCAGTAGTGACTTGGCAAAATAATTTTTTGTGAACAAAAACTATAGGGTTGGAGGCTAAACACAAGGGTTGGTCATGTATCCTGAAAAACACAATTTTTTTTGGGCCTAATGTTATTGTGTGGAAACCAATTTCCTTCTTTCAGTCCCAAAACGATAGTGTTCTTGTTAAAACACTGACAAACACTTAACAAAATCATGCAAAAGCAAAAATGTAATTGGATTATGCACACAGACATGAGATTTTTTACCCTGAATTGCTGGCACATCTGTGTTCACTTGAAGAAAAAAAAAAAAAATTGAGCAAAGAAGCCTGCCAGAACAATTGGCAAGAACAAATCAAAGAGAATGCAATCTGCATTTGAACATACACTAAACAGGGCACAAAGTGTTAACAAACCACACTACACAAACCTTGAAAGATTTTATGGATCCACTGGAGTCATGAGTTCTCTGGTAATCATAGCGAGAAAATGGTCCTTTCAACAATGCCCCTGAATGGCGCATCTCAACGTGTTCTTCTACTGCAATATTACCCCAGTGAGACACCTCAATGATTCGCTCCAAACTTGTTACTGTCAGGAATGGACTGTTGTTCTCACAGTGAACTTTGAGCTCAGCCTAGGGAAAAATAAGAATCTCATCTCATTCATAACTATACAGGTAGCAAAACTGGAAGTTTTTTTGTGTCATACAATTTGTAATCTAAGATAAGTCTGATAATTACAAAGTATTACCATTGCATCCAATGTGGAACATTCTTACCTGCAAAAAATTTATTTGCTTCACTGCTGTGTATTACTTTTAAAACAAAATTAATTTTGCTGAAACAGCATTTGCTGCTGTTAAAATGCGACATACTTGTGCTGAAAAATAAAATTTATTTCTTTCAAAGACACAATTCAATTTTTTATCAATTCTTTGTAACCAATATGTAACAGCCATGTATCTTGTATCTATAGTACTTCCTCATGAATATCACTGCCAATGCTGAAAATATTAATCAGACAATGACATTATATACTTGCTGATATGTAGAGAGTAAAAATGCAAATAACAAAGACCTGACACTGCCTAATGTGCTATCTGATCTGGGTCTATATTGTTGGTTCTACTGATTACTAGGGGTGAAACGATTCATCAATATATTAATACTTTTGCTAAAATTATACACATACCAATATAAGAGATGGAGAATCAATACAAAACAACAGATGCATGTTATTTTAGTCATTAACAGTCATGAATAATTATTATTAGCTGCCTTGTTATTTTGTAAAATTATATTCCATCTTAAACCGCATTTGCCGTCAGAGGTACTTTTTAATAAAATGAAACAAAAATATTTGAGAATACCCACTTGCCATCTACAAGCTAACATAAAGTGACATAGTTCGTAATCTGCCCCTCACGCCATTTCATGATAATTATCTTTACCCTGATGTAGCATACACTATGCATTATAAATGTGCTTCACATGTTTCATTAAGTAATATACTCATCATTTAATAACCCCTTTCACACAAAGTTTCTACTCTGAATTGTATCTGGACCCCTTTGGTCGATTTGAAAACTATGTTACGGGTGTGCTTCACATTGAAATATATTACATTGAATTCGTACTTTTAGTTATTGCTTTTTTTTTTTTAAACTCCAGTTTAAACAGTAACCACTAATCAGAAATCAACGTTGCTTATTCTCTTCAGCACTCCAGTAGCCTAGGGGTTAGTGTCTGCCTCGGATGCAAGTGGTCGTGGCTTCAATTACCCAGCCAAGTCATACCAAAGACTTACAAAAATGGCACTAACAGCTGCTTCGCATGGCGCTCATCATTAAGAGTTTAGAGTTAGGACTGGGCAGCCTAGTGTCAGGACAATGTGACTGGGTTCAACATCATACTACATGTCTGCAGCATGATGCCCCAGTACTAGACATCACTTTAAACTGCTAAAATAGGACTGCTTTTTTTATTTTTTTTAAAGCCATGTTAAAAATCCAAATCACACACAGACATTCTGCATGCCAAACAAAGTACTGGCAGAGCAACTGAGAGACTTTGCGGTAAGTCATTAAGGTATGTCAAGTACTTAAGTGGAGATGCTGTCAATGTATGCCATTGCAAGAATTGTGCAAAATTTGTATGAATTTGCATGCTTGGAAAACGGTGAAATGTGAAAACTCCCACATATGAAAATGTACTTGGTGAAGGATAAAAGTTTTATCTAACCGTTCTTGTCAAGACAATAATTTTTCGGTAGCAACTGTTCCACGTCTGGGTTCTTCAAGCACAATATGAATGGTTGTTAAACAAAATTTGATTAGATTGTGCACAGGAATAAATATTATGGCGTAGTTGAAATCATTCAGGAAGAAAGTTTTACAAATGTGCTTTTAAAATACAGGCTACCTAGAAAACCCAAAATGTCTGAATCCCCACGAGGTTCATTACAATTTCATTCTGTAAATACTTGCTGATGATAGTGGTGATGACATTAATTTTTATAGTTATATGAAATGTATCAGATTATTGGAGCTAGGAAAGCAATAATGTTGACACCAGTGATTTTGAGCCTGAAACTTAAATACGAGTCAGATGTACATGCTGGATATACAAAACAATATATGGCATTTTAATTTCAGTGATGTTTCGAAATGAAATGTACAAAGGGCAGAATAATGGGGCCTAATTAAAATACTGACAATTTAAAAGTACAATGCAAATTTCTTATTTTTAATTAATCAAATTCATGCTGAAGATCATATGCTACAAAACTATATCATGTATCCATTTCAGGGTTAAGATAAATTGAATAAAATCAGTGTTAAAAAATGCAAGTACAGATATATATTTTAATACATCTGTCTGCACAAGCATTGATAAATTATACAGCATTATGGAAAAGATAAGAAATTTGGCATAGTAGTCAGTAAACAACCAATTTAACAAATCAGTGAAAAATCCTATTTTGGAGCAGATGTATCCAAAAGATATCTGTGATCTCTCGAAAATTGTAGCAAACAGACACAATGATCAGCTTCCCAACATATTCAAGCTGACAAAGCTAGCTATGTGTATTCCCCTTTAGAAAGCGCAGAACAATTTTGATACCAAGAAAAGAAGCATATTATGCTCAGAATTAACAGATTCATGCTTATACAACTAGAGGAATCATCTGTCAGATGTTGATTTCAGTACAGCTATAAGAAATGAAACAAGAATAAATCAGTACATATATGGAAGTTTAGTTCACATTTGACCTTTTAACCAATTCTTCTTCCTTTTCTTTTACCTTGATATAAGAGGTCTCCTTTAAGATAAAATCCCTGTCATACCTTCTTAAATTGTACATTTGGGAAAAAATTTTAATGTCTTTTTTTCTGCAAAGATCTTTAACCAAGGAATGAAGGTGCTGACGGAATAAATGACATTTTCATCGAAACAGTTAAAGTTTATCACTGTGTGTTGCATTATAAGAAAATTGTAGAATTTGGACTGGGTATAGTCAATATGTTTCCTTCTTCACAAACAAATACAAGTATATGTCGCTGAAGCAGTCTTTTGCATCTGCAGGAAATCAAATGTGATCGATTTTGTTGGAATTCAACCTTATTCCCATTGCCCGGATCTGTTCTAGCTGAGCTTTTCTTTGCACGAGGAAACTGCATTATTTCTTCAGTTTTGAAGATACAAAGTGTAAGCGAGACACGAAATTGGTAATAATGTTTTCAAATCATTCATGTGTTACAAAACAAAGTACTTTTGATATCTTCTCATCAATGATAATTGTATATAAATATATAATAACTATGTCTATCTGTAGTCTGCATACTGGAAATACTACCAAGAAAGGGCACGACTTACCTTCTAAAGATGGAAAGACTATCAAGTTTATGTGTATCAAATCACAGGCTGTGTATCATGAATCATACTGATACATGACCCAGGTGTATAGTTTCACCCTTACTGATTACTTGAACAAACTGCAAGTCCAAGCTCAAACGGTGCAATATGTGCAGTTGGACTAGACTTGAGACTATATATGGTGTTCAAATGGTTGTCTTTTTCTGTATTTTTTTTTAATTTTAAAAAAATCATTTTTCTATGGTACTGATGCATAAAGTGATATAACAAAAAAACATGAGAAAACTTTGAATTGTCTAGAAAACGAAGAGATCTCTTGCCAGCCATGTTACAAAGGTAAACTATATGCATATAACATGAGGTAAAATATAGAAATTTACCTCTGAGAATGGTGCCTGATTCTCATAGGGCCCAAAGGAAATTGAGTTATCACTCTGGGAAACTGGTTTTGTCTTGGTGTAGGACTCTATATTTGATGAAAATGTTTTGACTATAGTGGTTTGTGTCGTAGTTTTATAAGGGGAGTAGAAGTAAAGATTTCCCAAAAAGACCACAAACTGTTTCTCCCCTTGGATAATTTCGGTGGGGAAAGGCTGCAAAGCATGGGTATAAACTGCCTCCACTGCAACTGCAATGCTTTTTCCTGTCAGGAGTGCCATGGGTAGCTGCACTCGCCAGAACTTTTTGTCCCTGCAAAGGAATGCAACAAAATCACATATATCTACTGCATACTACAAGACCACAAAGTTGAGAGCATATTAATAACCTGTACACGCACACCTTTATTTGAATTTACACAGATGCCCTGTGCAATAATTGCCTTTGAAATAACAGGAGCAACTAGAGCATAATGCTTTTCCACACTGAGGATGTTTGTAACTTAGCTTTATCCTTGCTGACCTATGCTCACTGGTCAAGCAAGCAGTTTTATGATAACCTAATTAAATGTTGGACATGTTTTTATTTGCAACATTCAGAAGTGTTTCTTCTGTACCAAGGGAATGCAGGGTATTCAAATTACTTGCAGGGATCATTTAAAATAATACGAAACTCTATAAACTGTATCTATGAATCACTGCTCATGCTGAAAGTGCCTTCCTTGGTCCTAAGTGTTTCACTGAAAAAGATCTGAGAATTTACTTTTGTTTCAATTTCTTTAGTACTGATAATGACACTTTTATAGTGGCTGTCAACTTACCAGTTTTAGCACAACAGCTCCAAATTTTTTTTATGTTAATGTAATTTCAAGATGAATTGTAACTGCAGTTTTTTCTCTTAAAGTTTCTATTTCAGTTAATAAAAGCAGACAAATTCTGAATTTATTTTATTTTCTTACTCACTGGTAAAAATTTGTTTTAGACTGTACAAACTTGCATATTTTGCTTAGCTTATCATAATACAACATGATCTGGCAATACCCAGCTAAATGCATACCCATGCCCATCAACTGTAGCTTGGCCAACTGTCAGTGGGGTCTCTTTATCGCCCTCTCCTTTGACCTGTAAAAAAAAAAGTTCCAACAAAATGAATCATTAATGGAAGTAACTTAAACAAGAAAATTTGTTATTTCTATTTCTTGTTTGTTGATTTATTGCACAAGCAATTCAGCACAAAATGAAAAATTCAAAACAAATTCAAAAGAAAGAAAACAATAATACACTTATAAAAATTTTCAAGTCTGAAAATGATGATATATACTATTTTTAAAAAAAGCACAAATGTTCTACAAAAAGGAGAAACACTTTCTGTGCGCGTGAAGATTCTGCATATCATACTATGTACAAAATCAATAATACATCATTTATTAACGTTGTCCTCGTTTTTCCTCCCACTTTACCAGAAAGCCAATTAGTACATAAAACATTTTTGTACTCGTTTTCTGTCCAGATTTCCTCTAACTCTTGCCAGCACATCTGAGATATTTTGCCATTTATGTTGGTGTGGAAAAACTAGAATGTTTTACCAACAATTATTATTTATTACGTAATTAATCGGGGACCCAGAGTGAATGAGTGGTCAAAAGTGCTCACCATTACGGATCACTGCAATCTCACCTCTGTGTGGGTTCGAGTGTCTGATTCAGTCAATGTGGGCTTGTGAGAAAGCTTGCCAGTAGCTTCTCGTGGGTCGGTGGTTTACTTGGGTTCTTCTTCCACCATTAATAATGGATGCCATGTGTAGCCTATAGTGCACTAAAAATAAAGTTAAACCCTACAACAACATAATTAATTATAGGGCAGAGGAGTCAAAGCCAGAGAGTTTGTAAAATTTAACCTCCATTGCTAGTTAGATGACTAAACAAATATCACAACTTGCATGTAGATGACGTCAGGGGTCAAGTTATATCAACAATATATCCCTTGCTTATGTTGCTGTACAATTTGTTTAATAGAAAATATTAAATGAAAGTCACAATGTTTCTAAAAAGAACCACAGCATACCTAATTATTAAATTATTTATTCAGATGTTCTTGGGTTTAACACCATATTTCAGCACATTCCATGAACCTGACCTTCTCCAGGTGGTGCCAGGTTCCATCTTTTCAGTTACCAATTGACCCCATCACAAATGGCAAAACATTTAAAATGGGGTTAGTCCGAGTTTCCTTTGACAATTGCCTATTGAAAATGTGGAATTTGCTGACACCATCTGGTGCTGGCTAGGGCTGTAAACGGGTACCAGATTAGTGAAAAACCCGGGCACTGAAAATTAATGACGAGTACCCGTTCAAAAAATAATTAGTCGACAACACTATAAAAATATATATCATCAGCAGTACACTGGTCTGAGCAGCAGCTTCAGTCTATATTTAGGAGTAGGACCACATATTATGCATCAGCATGACAGCAGCCCACTAGTAAATGGCTGCTGCTCGCTGGGCTGTGCGAACAGATTCACAGTGCAACACGTATTAACATATCACTTCAGCAACTGCATGGTCAAGTGGCATCACTGGTACATACTTTACATGCATGCGTGGGTACTTGAAATCTGATGTCAACACCCAATGAATACACAGGTGTTCTGATAGGGATTTATACTAAAAAAGTGAGTGTTCTAAAGGATTTGACGCAGTGGATCATTAGAAGTGGGATTATACTTAGTCTAAATAAATTTATTAATTAATAGCGTGCAGTCCGATCATTCGCAGCTACCATGGAGCAGATGCTTCAGACCCAGTAGTGCATTACACGTTTGGTCTCTGTCGCCAGTGAAAATATAAAAAAAGGCGGAGAACAATTTGTTGGTCTAAGGTTGTACATGTACCCGATTACCTGTTAAATGGCACAATGGTTACCCGGGTGAAATTTTTCGTGGTTTTTTACAGCCCTAGTGCTAGCACAGGGCAGCCACCTGGTAGCCGTCTAGCAAACTTTAACAACCTTTCGTCAAGATATACCTACACAAGATCAACAGGAATATGCTTTATTTTCTCAGATATTGTGAGTATCGCATTCATTATGCTGTTAATACACTGACATACATGCAACCCCTGACGAGAAAAAGGCATAATCCAATTGGTCAAAAGGCCGAATCCAGACAGAAAAAGTATAATCCACATATAACATGCTAAAATTTCAATAAACAATGATCCTTACTGTTTCAAGTTTTCATATGTAGCACCTTTAGCTTTGCATGCACACTGACTAGAATCCATCTAATGACTTTTAGCACCAAATGTTAAAATTCTTTCCACACAGCCTGAAATTGATGTCACATGATGCTGCATTTGTGCCTTCATATTTAGAGGATTATTTTATTTTGTTGTTGCCCTTTTCTAATGCATCTGTGAAATTTTTGAAAGGAGACATTTTTGCTCTCATATATGCATAAACTAAAATAAAATACTTTCTAGCGCAAGTCCTCGGAAAAGTGTACTGGTTGGCATGTATGCTCTGACATACTAGCCAAAACTATAGCCTTGATGAAAGTTGACCTGGAACTTGATTCACAACCTACATGTCAATAACCATTTTTAATGTTGCTGTAGAAGAACCAATCTAACATATAAATGAAAATCATGTAATATTTATTGAAAAATTAAAGAAGATAAACTCCTAAAAATTGGATTCATGCAATGGTCGTCCGATAGTTAGTCTTTTGAATGGATATGTTTAGTTTTTCAGTCTTCTTGCGATTCTGAAGCGATAAAAGACGCACGATAAAAGTTTAATCGAGCGGTAGTGTAAACTACGAGTGATTAAATGCGTCGATACTGCAAGACAGTTAGCGCAGAGCCATCCAGCGTCCGATTTCGAACTTAGATTATTTGAGAATAAAGAAAGGATGTTGGCAGGTGCTTCATCTTTTCACGCATTATTGACAAGTAGTTAGACAACACTCACCGTGGCACCAACGTAGGATATGTAGTTTTGCAAAGATGGATCCAATGCAACTAAAAAGAAGCCGGCTGATGACGAACCACCATTTTCAACAGTTACAACCGATTGTACTTTAACTATGTGGGAAGTAATATCTATCTTCCTCTCCACTTTAGACAGGACCAAATCTCCATTAATGGAGTCTTGTCGCACTTTTGCTCCATTGCAAAATAAAAACAACACCGCTAAGACAAGATATGCATGCGTATCCATTTCTGCCGCTATGTAAATACCAAGGATTATTTAGATTCAATTTATGTTGATATACTTTGAACCGGCTTCCAATATAAAACCGGAAGTTGTTGTCTAAACCGGATGCTGAGGTGTAAAGTAAAGCAGTTTATGGGGATGGAAAATTCGTACAACAAAAATCTTGCTCTATAGAGCAGATACAGTATAAATAATTGAAAATATATTTACATGATATTCAATAATAATGTGGAATGTCAAGTCATAAAATGATCTACAGTCATTTTAAAATACGAATCTGCTGCCTCAATTTCCCGCCATTTTCTGCATGAATATCATGGCTGCTCAAAGTGACCATAGCCGGTCACTGAAAGAAGCTTTAATAGAAAGTCTGACAGCAATCCTCTCCCCAATTCAGGATGTTAGGGCCGCAGGAGAGGAACAAGTCAAGGCACTGGAAGTCACAGAAGGTGTTTAGTTTTAACGAATATATGATAAAACATGGTCCATTGAAACCCTACCCCACCCACATGTCATTACAGAACCCAATCACTACACCGGCCAAATTTAAAATTGTATCTCATGTTCATACATATGGTATCTTTTTGAAGTTTAAAGCATCAGAAAGAACAAATTAGTGCATACAATAATTATTTAATTGATTTGCACACATTGGGCGCAAAAAGTTGCCTTTCAAAAGTCTGAATTGTTTGTCAGTGTGAACACAAATTGGTGAATTATGAATTATTCTTGGGGCTGAATTCTTAAATTAGTGAGATCCAGTGATTTTACATTTTTTTTTTAATTACTGAGAAGAAGAAAAATTACCCAGCAAAGTTTAAGGTGGAATACCAAAAGTTAAGTTAATTTGGGCAGTATGACTGATTTTTAGTTTTAAATGTTTTCATCAAGGGCAAAATTTGTGTCTCCAAAAAATCATTTAGTGTTACATTTCTTCTAGCTGTCATATAGTCTCAAAGTAATCCTTAGTAGCAATGATTTGTTCATAATTATAGAATATATAAAAATAGAATGTTTTCTGCATAATCTGAGTGTGCAGATTTCAAAAATAAACTCATCTTTATGATATCTTTTCAGATAAATTCATTGGAAGGATTCAAACACATGTACCGTCCACCATTTTTAATATTGGTATTTGGTCACTTTTTGAAAATTCTTGACCTCATGTTATTTCATGCTGAAAGTTGCATGTTTTTTTCATATGGTTATATATAAATGTGTTGTGAACATTCAGCTTCAAGAATAAATTCACTTTTTCTAAGTTCTAGGTACTTCTGAAGACTTTCTGTGCCTTCTTATCACACACTCCCTAACATTTTTTCATGAAATAAAATAATCACGAGTCATACCACGTTGAAATTGTATGTTACTCTTACAACCAATAGTGCATATTCATTACAGTGTTCTTTAACATATATATGTGTACATTGATCTGAAATCACAATTTAGTACATAATAATTGCTATTTTAGAATTTTGTCCAAACAAGGACCAAACAAATACCCGTTTGTTATTGCTGCGGCGATATCAGATAATTGTAGAACATTGAGACAGATTTGTTTTATTTGTTTATTATATATCAGTGTTTCAAAGGTAATCATTTTTTTTTTTATATATATGTCTACAAAACTTTTTTTTTTCTTGCATCTGGTATTTTTTTTAAAATTAACATCTTGTTGACTGTACTCTTTTCTTGTTTCCGAGATGTTGGATTTTAACTAGTCAGTTGGATGGTTATTTTGATTATAATACAGCATACAGTAATAAGGCCAGATATCAGCATAAGCGGATTATGATATAACAGTGCAATTTGTCAATATGAAACAATTAGGGCAATTTGTCAATATGAAACAAGAATTTGTTTATGTAACAATATATTCCAGTACATTGTTATATCCAAGTTCGCTGCTTCCTGTCATGGTGCCTTTGATTTTCTCTACTCCAAACGCAAGACTGTATTTACAGTTTTTATCAGGCAAAATTGGTGTTGCCACAAATATCACCAGATGGTATATTTTGTCACTAAATGGAAAACAAAATCACAATTTTCTACATTGGCAAAGCCCAGTGAACCTTTAATTGATTTCATTTCTGATTGTAGCTGTATAAATATTGCGTGCAAACTAAAAACCAAGACACATTGAGACAAAATGCCATTTGCAAATTTGGACAAGTATTTTGGGGTTAAACGAAAAAATGATGAAGATTTAAATGAGATTCAGAACTGTGCTAAAGATGATAGAACTGATAGTTCGGATGCGACACTATCAAGTGTAAGAAAGTATGTGATGCCTGGCTTAGTGTTTGGAGTCAAAACTTTCCTTGGATTGACAAACAAGAGCTATATGTCAGTGGTGTAAAGAATGTGGAAAATTAAACTATGGCAACAACTGGTTCTTCAAATTTGCAGAGTTCCACATTTTCAGTGCACAGAACAAATTCAAGACAAAGGGAAGGTCCAGAATAAAACACGAGATCTTAACACAATTGATGTGAGTCAAAGAAGAGGGACCTATTGTGAAGGAATATGATCCAAAGCCAAGCATCAGAAAACTGAGAAATGCAACATAGATGAAAGTGAACTATATTGTAGTTAAGAATATGATATTTGTACCTGATATAAATTTTAATACATAATGTTTTAAAGAATAATAAATAATTGCTAAGAAATAAAACTGAAAAAATTTTGTATTTGTTTATTCCGAGCATTTTAATGGCCATTTAGCCACTTCAGAATGCTTCTGGGAGTGGACGGCAGCTTTTGCAGGTGGGACTCCTATTTTTAACAAATTAGAGTCCTAGACTCCTAATTTTAAAATCATAGCGAGACCTCTGCATGTGCCAATCCTACTTGAACAACTTACTGGGTGGGAGAATGTTGATTGTTTGATCATTTTAGCTGTGTACATTGACTGAATTCAGTGGCTAAAATGCCCCCAGATGTGCCTGCTTTATTTATAAGAGTACATCTAAAGAACGCTATGAAATAACGGGGCTGGAAGTTCAAAGATTTCGCTAGCAACTTGTGTGGGGAAGGGTGATGAAATTTACAATGATTGAATTCAGAGACAGAAAGATCCAGAGATGTACATGTGGTTATTATTAGAGTACATGAAAACTTAGCTTCCATTATTGTGTTTTCCAATTGTGGCCAAATAAATAGTGCGTGCAAACTCAAATTCAAGACTTGACAGAATGTCATTTGCAAGTTTGGACAAGTATTTTAGAGTTATACGGCAAAGTGACAAACATTTTTATGTGCTTCAGAATAGTGCATAAGTTTCTACAACTAACAGTTTGAGTGGAAGCTCTAAGCGCTTTACAACATCTTTAATGATATGACTACACTACAAAAAAGCAAATAACAACAACCACGAAATCGGAAAACATGAAAACATCCTGAAAACATATAAGATACATAACATTATTAGGTCTCTAAGCTTGTTCCTGCAGTTGAAAAAGGTGAATTTTAAGAGCACTCTTAAAAAGGGACCACTGTGTCTATGTGTCAAATTTCAATCTATTAGGCAATTCATTCCACATTGCCGGGCCCTATTATGTTAAAGATCATCCATATGACTTTGTTTTCATAGTGGCAACATGAGTATACGATTGTCAGAAATGGAGCATAATTATCTTGCTAGTGTATACACATGGGTGAGGCCGGATAGGTATGTTGGACTGGAGTCTCTCAGTGAAACATAGCACAGAGAACTAATTTTGTGTTTGATTCTGTATCGAATTGATAGACAGTGTAATGTACAGAGCAGTGGTGAGGTGTGCTCTGATCAAGGTACTCTAAATATGATCCGAGCAGCTGTGTTTTGAAGTTTCTGGAGTAGATATTGTGATGAACCAGACAGAATTTAGTTACAATAGTCCAGTCTTGAAAGTACTGATGAACACTATTGTTTTAGTGGCATAAACTGAAAGATATTTGCGAATGGAACTGATGTGTCTCAGTTCAGCATTGCATATGTTATGACCTGTTGGTGCAATGTGAGAGAACTGTCTAGAGTAACACCTTGGTTTCGCACTGAGAATTTAATGTTGGTGTTGCTGATATTTATTGTCCGAGGTAAAGGATGTGAATGAGAAAGTCTTTGTGTTGTGATCAGAATGGCCTCAGTTTTATCATCATTCATCTGCATCTTTTTACATGTCATCCATGATTTCATATCAGAAATGCAGCTCTCTATTCTATGGATGATAGCATCAACTTCATTTTTGTGGCTAGACTTGCATATTTTGAGTGTCATCAGCATACAATTGGTGAGACACTGGGTGATGATCTATGTCATCTATGTTAGTACCATATCTACAAGTCTATGTTTATGACTCGGCTGGGGATCGAACCCATGACCTTCCACATCTGAGAAGGATGCACTAACCACAAGGAACCCGGAATGGTAAGAAATGAAAGAATTGTTTTTCCAAATGTGTCACCTCTTTTTATGCATTCTTTTGTTACATTGATTTGAAATTTATCTTGTTCTAGAGTTTGGTGTTCACTTGGCCGAATTGACTGTGGATCCCAGTGGGCCACTTGCTATACGTCAGCTGTCGTCTGTGCTTCTCAAGCAGTATGTCGAGGCACATTGGACTCAACAGTCTGATAAGTTCCGCCCACCCGAGACCACAGATGCAGTGAGTAAAATTTTATAAAACACTTATTTCCTTGTAAGTTGATTGGGATAATTATGTATATCATTTATCTCTTGGTGGTGGCATAACTGGTAAAGTTTTATTGTAACGGTATAATATTAAAATTTGTTAAGTTTTTGCTGCTGGTGCATTGTCCTTTGACCCTCATTTTTTTCATCTTTCATTGTAATTTAACTCTGAAAAAAATTCTTTTTCCAACTGCACTCATTTAATCTTAGGGTAGGCACATTGTCCCTTTTTTGTAATCATTATATATATTTCATGTGATATTGTGATTTTATTGTTTCTAACCATGGGTCTAGGGTGCTTGGGTCAGCAATCAGACAGTAACCAACAAGAAACAAATTATCTTCCATAACCACTTTTGGACACTTTACAGCAATCCAGTTGAGGCACCTTTCAATGCCTTGGTCAATGCAGGTGCCTTTGAGTACATGTGCACTGCAAAGTTGGAAGTTTTGATGCATAAAGTAAACATTGGTAATTTTGAGTTGGTTTTAGTCCCATATCCTTGTTTACACATGGGATGAATCATTATGAAGCTAAGATGGCTCTGCAACATGCTTGCTTGTCCATTAGACCTTTGGTCAGATGTGATATCAGTACCATCATTATATATAGGTTCCACATGGAAGCCCTTGCCTTCTGTTTAATTCTCTACGCTAGTTGATTTTAATGAATTGTCATTCCATCAACCACTAATGGTATTTTTCATTGATATCTTGGAAAATGGTCCATATTAAGTTTTTTTCTTTTCTTGACAACCTATAAACTACTAGCACTTGTAATAATCAATCTTCCTAAAAGAACGCTTGTACTGGAGCTTAAAGCTCAAAGGGCAGTGTGATTGGCACTGAATGTTGCCACTTTAAGGTATAGAATTCACAACATTATGCCAAAAAATGTTTCCTATTGCACTAATTTTAAAATCATGGTATGTTATGTTTGTTTTAACATGATGTATATTATAATTATCAGTTTATATAATGTACTAAGAATTTCAAAGTACTGACTCAATTAGATGCACAAATCTTTGGGGGATTTTCTTTTAAAATGGTGATAACAAATGATAAATTAATGATAAATTGGGTCAGTTGGCTTAACCAGAAAAGCATATTTTTGCTTTGCAGATGCCAAAGGGTACACTAGTCACTTTCAGCTCAGTACATCTCAGCCTTGATAATATCATAAGATCCTTGGAAGACTGCCTTTCTGTTCTATGTATGACCTTTTTATAGCTGTGTAAGTTACTGTGAGAAATTAACAAAACTGATGTTAAGCAGATGAAATTGACATTGAAAAATGACCCTGCTTGTAAAAAAAAAAGATGCATTAAACTTTGTCAATTTTCTAAGTATTTGTAATTTTTAAAATATTTATGTATAAAATTGATATCCTATCGGTAGACTTGGGAACATGCTACATAAGGCCATTATTTGAATAGTAATACGTCCCAACCTCAAGAAAAAAAATATCCAGACAGGGTATTCTACATTGTAAAACTAGATGATCATGAATTAGAATTTTGCAATGAGCATTCATGTGCAATGATTGACTATTGTTTGTTTTGTTTGTTTTAGGGTTTAACGCCATTTTTCAGCACACGATAGGCTATATGTGGCGCATAGCTGCCAACTGTCCCGTTTTTTCCGTATTTGTCCCGTATTTTGGACCTGAATACGGGTGTACGTTTTTTTGGCAAAAAATACGTTTTCTAATTTAAAATAATAATAATAAAATTTCTTTGGAATTTTCAGTTTAGAACGGGCACGCAGTTCTATTTTGATAGAATATATCAAATGTATATACGAATAAAGTTCTACAATACGATTGGTTCATTCGAAATCAAGGCTACCATGCCTGTCGTTAACCGCCATATTGGATTTCGCAATAGTTACCGCTGTTGCTGTATCTCGTCTTCATAATATTTAGCTTCTAACCATGTTAAATAGGAAAGCGGAATATTCAGAATTTTCACCAAGAAAAATAGAAGGAAACAACTGGAAAGACAGTTGTGCCGTCTTTTAACGATTTGTGAAAACATAACAGAAAAGGAGAAAACTTGACGTTTTGCAAATTATGTAACGTGATTTCGCTATTGGGCATGGAGGCACCCATTCAATGCAAGAGCACGAGAAAGCTAATAAACATCTGCTTCCTGCTTCATCACACACAGCTCAGCCTGTACTTATGACGTAGATAAATGCCAGAGAGAACCTTAATGTACATCGATCAAAATTTTATTTATTAAATTTCTTTTAGAAATAAACCTTTTGTAGTTGCTAGTGTTGCTGGCGATTTATTTTGCACACGTTTTCCAGATATTAAAATCGCAAGGAAAAAACAATTTATGCTTGAACGAAATCAGATCAATAAGTAAATCTCAGAATTGAGATAATCAAAGTTGGTACATTGGAATCAATGATTGAAAAAGAAACGAGGTGTGTAAAGGGCTCATCTAAACAGCTTGTGTTTGTGTTGCACTTTTGCACCTTCTGAATGGGCACCTGAATGGAACATGGTGCAACTCCGAATGGTACACGTGTGCAACACGTGCATCTTTGACATTAAATAATTATGTAAGGCACTGTCCTACTTTACTGATGGTTGTATATGTATAGTTACATATGCATTAAAATTTTAAAAAATCAGTATTTGTTCCTGAAAATCAGTATTTTTGTCACAAGTAATCAGTATTTTTCAACTCGGGGGTTGGCAGCTATGCGTGGCGGCCAGTATTATTGGTGGAGGAAGAACCTGGGAATACCCCTGAAAAAAACCACCGACCCATGAAAAGCTACTGGCAAGCTTTCTCACATAACTACATCAGCCAAATCTTAGACTCTAACCCACGCAGAGGTGAGACTGCAGTGATCCGTAACAGAATGCGCTTTAGACCACTCAGGGCCCCGATTGATTATTGAGACAGTTGAAATGAACATCCACAAATAGAAATGCTGAACATTATGATTCATATTAACTATTATACAGTGATGAGATAAAGTTAAATTTAAGAATGCAGTGCATCTTGTCTGTCAACTTGTTTATTTTTTGCACAAAACTTTGCAGTACTGCAAGAAATTAAAGAAATCATTGTAAATATAAATATAAATACTTGTGTTGTAATGAAACATTACGGTAGGTGTCACAGTATTTCCATTAATAGCCCATATTATTACATAGCTGCCAACTGTCCTGTTTTTTCCGTATTTGTCCCGTATTTTGAACCTGAATACGGGTGTACGTTTTTTTGCAAAAATTACGTTTTTTAATTAAAAAAATAATTTTCTTTTGAAATTGTCAGTTTAGAACGCGCTCTCGATTCTATTTTGACAGAATATATCACATGTATATACGAATACAATTCTACAATACGAAAAAGTTCATTCAAAATCGACACTACCAGGCCTGTCTTTATCCGCCATATTGGATTTCGCAATAGTTACCGCTGTTGCTGTATCTACTCATCGTAATATTCAGCTTCTAAGCATGATAAATTGAAAGGCAAAATATTCAGAATTTTCTCCAGGAGAAATAGGAGACAATTGGAAGGATAGTTATGCTGGCTTATATAGATTTGTGAAACCATATAGTAAAGGAGAAAAAAATGACGTTTTGTAAATTGTGTAACTTGATTTTGCTTTTGGCCACGGAGGCGCCCATGAAATGCAAGAGCACGAAAAAGCTAATAAACATCAGCTTCCTGCTTCATCCCACACAACTCAGCCTGAACTTACGATGTAGATAAATGACAAAGAAAACCTTAATGTACATCGATCAAAATTTGATTTTTAAATTTCTTTTAGAAATAAACCTTCCTTTTTTAGTTACTAGTGTTGTTGGCAATTTATTTTGCACACTTTTTTTCAGACATTAAAATCGCAAAAGATAATTCGTATGCTTGAATGAAAACATTTCAATAAGAAAATCACAGAACTGAGATAATCATGAAAGTTGGTACATTGGAATCAATGATTAAAAAAAGAAACAAGGCGTGGGAAGGGCTCCTATAAATAGCTTGTGAGCTTGTGTTTGAGTGTGTTGCACTCTTGCACCTTTTGAATGGGCACCCATATGGAACATGGTGCAACTCCAGAAGGTACAAATGTGCAACATGTGCGTCTTTGACATTAAATAATTATGTTAGGCACTGTCCAACTTAACTAATGGTTGTGTATGTTCTAAAGAGATATATATGCATTGAAATTTAAAAATCAGTATTTGTTCCTGAAAATCAGTATTTTTGTCACAAGTCATCAGTATTTTTGCACTCGGGGGTTGACAGCTATGTTATTATGTTGTAATTAGGATTTATAACTGCCTACCGTGTATGACAAGGTACAGCTGTACATGTCTGTGAAGTACTGTTTTGTATGGTTTCAAATTCAGTGAAAAGATTCAGTTCTTTAAATGCTGTGCAATTAATATTTTCAAAATAGAAATTAACTGTAATAGGTTGAATCTGTCTGATATTGTGTAATGAAAAGGATAATGCAATAAAATTTGGGAAATCAATGGCGAGTTTCAGATGATACAGTAATTCCTGACATAATTTGTCTGTCATTGTTACAGCATTTCTTTTTTCAAGACATGACATTATAGTGTTATACAGGATATAACTGCTTACACCTAATGGAAGATTAATCGTTCTCAAAAGTTCCTCTGAAAGTATAACATTTGTTTTGAACTAACATTATGGTATATAAACTTAAGTTTCTAGGCATTTTTCAGTGTTTAAATTCCGTGGGTTGCATGTTTGGAAATTTGAAAATTCAATATTTCAAGCCTGAAAGTCACATTGCATGTACCTAAGATTTTTTAAAGAAATTTATTGAACTTTATGTTCTCTTTATGTGTCATGTGTGATGTTGATTGGTCTAAATTGCTCACCATTACGTAACACTGCCATCACATCTCTGCGTGGGTTTGAGTCTCGGGTTCAGTCATTGTGTGTATGTGAGAAGGCTTACCAATAGATGCATGTCATTAGAATTTGTGTTTTCGTGCATTACTGAGGTTTTAAAAATTGATTTGTCCTTTTTCAGGCAAAAGCTGAAATCCGACGTATTTTGCCTGTTGGGCTCCAGGAGTCTATAAGTAAAGTGAGATCCAGTGTGGCCTATGCCATTTCTGCCATTGCTCACTGGGATTGGCCTGAGGCTTGGCCAAACCTCTTTCATGTTCTAATGGAGACCTTGTCCAGTGAGGACCCAAATTCTGTGCATGGTGTGATGAGAGTTCTTGCAGGTAAAATGTGTCATTTTTATAAGCACATTGCTAGATTGCATCATCATACAGACATGACATAATTCTTTGGACAATATTTCTTGAACCTAACATAGGACAATGCTAGGGATGTAGTACATATGTATGGGTTTGTCAAGAATATAATGGATGGTTTCAGTACTTGGCAGTTATGAAGAACAAAAGCTTGAAAGAAAAATGTTTTTCATAGATTCCTATTAATTTCTTTGGCAAATAGATCATCGTACGTCTTTTTGATGGACTTTATAGTTACCTGTAACTAAGAACTTGCATTTTTGGTTTGTTTCAGAATTCACACAAGACGTAACAGACACACAGATGACACATGTTGCTCCAGTTATTCTACCAGAAATGTACAAAATATTTCTTCAGACAGAGGTATAAATCAGTGATATTTTTTTCTGGAGTTAACTGTTTTAATAAGGAATTTGCATCTTTATTTTCTTTATCTGTATGAGACTGATGAGTTAGATTCATTAGGGATGAGACTTTGGAGCAAATTCTTATAGAGTCATTGTTTAGATTCTCTCGTTATTTTAATGGATTCAGATTTCTCATTTGGTTGCTTTCAGTTGTTCCCTTATCATTCATTAAAAGTTCAGGATATAATATGCATGTTTCCATCTGTCACATTGGCTTATGCTTAACAACTTTAAAGCCAATTAGGCTTAAAGATAAAATTTTGGATATTAATGCATCATCATTTGAAAATGTGTTATATATCACATTGGAAATCCTATCTTCCAGGTCAAGGTCATAGTTCAGTGTTTTAAGTTTTCTGGCATGCATAACAATTGCACCATTGGAGGAGTGAAACTTGGTTCACTTACAAGGTCAAGGTCATGACTCTATACAGAAGGTACATTTTCCATCACATTTTGAATTAATTTGCCCACATTAAACTTTAACCCATTGAGATTAAGGGATAAAACTCGTTACTGTATCAATAATTGCATTGGGGGTTGGGGGTAAGGCTAGCTTGAAGGTCATTCTGGGGTCAGTATTTTAAGTTTTACCCGCACATTTTCCTTTTTAGTCTTTAACTTCAAAGTCAAAATCAGATAAGGAATAAACCCTTGTGTACAACATTGAAGATCTCATTTTAAAGTCATTGCCACAGTGCAGTAATTTCCATCTTCCATTTTAGTATATTACTTAATAGTGTTTTGAGATTACGGATGAAACTTGCTGTATTAATACATCATTAAAAGGTATGCATAGTTTTATCCAGCATAAATCAGCCCACATTTTCATGGCCACCCCCCACTTCCAGTTGGAGAATTTGCAAAAATGGTGTACATTTGATTAAACATGAATGTAACGAAACGAATATTCATTAATAGTTGGTAAGATGAATCTAAATATGTTAGCACTTGTTTTCTACATCAGCCACTATAATCAGGTGCTTAATAGATGGCTTTTTTGCAGTTGAGCAGTAAGATACTTTCATTGTATATGTAGTTATTTATTTTATTTCCCCAGCTTCACTTTGCAAGGTTTTAAATGCCTGAAATTGTTTTGAAAATTTAGAGTTAATGCCTCTTCAGCTGCATGTTTTTCACATGGATGCAATTTAGTATCATAAGACATGATCACTGTATCGATAGTGACGAGAAATGCCTGTAAATTTGATCTTTATCATTATAATTGTTTATTACATGCTTATGTTTCAGTGTTGGACCTTGTTTTTCCCTTGATTGGTTTTTTATTCTTTGTCTTCCTAAACTTGACCACTGCATGCCTTTTCATCTGGTAAAAAAAATACAATAATAATGCCAGGCGTACTAATTTAATTTAGTGTGAATCCATCCAGCATATATTGTCGCTTGTATTGGCCAGAGTTTATAAAAAGAAACTCTAAGATGGTAACAGTTCTCGGTCTTAAATGGTAATTAAAAATGTCATGGTTGCTGGTAGTCTGGTAGTTTACCTGTTGCAAGTGGAAGATTTTCGAGGTTGGCGGTAGTTATAGTCACAAAGATCTAATTTATTTTTTTGAGGTTGAATTAATAACAAATTGGAATACATTTATGAATATGCACAGTTTGTCATTTAATCGGTTGTAATTTGAAAGCTAAGGTAATTGGGAATTGTTATAATAAATGCTGGCACTAGAGTTAAATGAGCTAGTTATAAATAGGAAATTCCATTGTGCAACTTAAAGATGTTCAGATATTCATATTTTAACTTGCTGGTTAAAAAGCATTAAATAGCAATAAAGTAATTGTTCGAGGAAAACATGATAGAAGAACACAGACAACAAAGTTAGATGGCAAAACAATCAAATCAAATTATATTAATATTTTGAAATACAAGTTCATTAGGTGCAAGCACCATATACTATTTTCTTTTGTCTCTATAAAATGTTGCATGTCCTGTCCCCTTCACCACGACCCTCTCCCCGTTTCTGAAGACAGTGGGACACTATTTCCTGACCCATTGATTCTAGGTACAGCACATGTTTGAAACATAAAGGTATCTATTTATGAATCTGATGTATAAACACACACACAGAGAGAGAGAGAGAGAGATGAAAATTCCAGATTGGAAATTACTGGGAATTAGTTGACCCAATTTGTGCGAAAACTTTTGATAAATCATGGAGGGGGGGGTGTAATATGCCATATAGTATGTCCATATCTTCATGTTCAAGATGACATATTCTAATTATTTTAATATGCTTTCCATTTATATCTATGCTTTCCATTTATATCTATGCTTTCCACTTCTGTTTATAACTTAAGAACTGTTTATGTTTAACCAATAAAATGTTAAATTTATATATCAACATTGGGAGGTGTATTGTGTATAGGGCTGTCAAAAACCATGGAAAACTTACCTGGGTACCCATTGTGCCGTTTAACGGGTACCCGGGTACTCGTTACAACATGAATGACATGTACAACCCTTGACCAACAAATTTGTTTTCACACTAAATTACGCGTAAACATATATGGATTACGCTTTTTCGGTATATCCACCTTCCAAAACTCTTGTTTCTATTAACATTTCATTAATCCCACAGACCGTATTTTAGAAAAGACCGCTTTACGTAACTACAATATAATATAAGAGTATGCTTGTCCGTGGACTTTTACTTTCCTACAGTAACATGTTCTATTTGTAGCAAACCTTGTTCTACTTTCCCTCGAATTTATAGCATCTGTATAGCTTAATGAGGAGAGAACAGACTATATTTATTTATGTGGCTACTATCTAAAATGTCCAAATTATATGTACAAAAACTTTTGGAAATTTGCTTATTGTCGATATCACGTGACTGTATGACCAAGGTTGCGAGATTTGTGTAGTCACGTGACTAAGAATGCAAATAGCCAGATCTGGGACAAATTTCAGCAATGATATACTTTCGTCTAGTCTGTTAGCGGATTAAAGGCATAACAAATGCTATGCTCGCGATTTTGAGAAAATAAATCATATTTCTATCAATTTCATGCAGGTATATCTCGATGAAAGATCGTTCATGTTTGCTAGGCCGGCATGTAAGTTGCTACGTCATGCCGACATCAAATGGTGTTGGCGAATTCCAACTTTTCGATAGGAAATGCGCTCTGACCCTACACCCCAACATAACTGCCCAAATATCATAAATGGGGTGGCAAGGGTCAGAGGAAACTCGGACTATTCAGACCAACGTGCTGCTGATGATATATGATATTTTGATAGTGTTGTCGACAACTTATTTTTGTGAACGGGTTGTCATTAATTTTCAATGCCCGGGTTTTTCGCTACGGCCCTAATTGTGTATGACATTGTTGGAGGTCTTAACTTCAATTTTACAGATCAGTCTTTAAATTTGAAAGTGTTTCGTCATCCTTTCCTTTTCTCTGAATAGATTTATAACCCTAACAGCTTTATGGATGAAACTTGGTGTGTGTGTGTGTGTGTGTGTGTGTACATAATCACTAGAAAGTGTAACACATCAAGGTCTTGGGTCAATATTGTAAAATTTTCCATCATACTTTCATTTTCTTTAGATAACTTAAGAGTCATTTTAGTTAAATGTATGTATCCTAATTAGTATGTGGGTCATTTTAAACCTTGGGATTCATACACTATTATTTTAGGTTTCAGGAATATTTTTTCTTCTGGGCTGTGTAACGTATGAGCTGTATAAATTTAATGAAATTTGGGATCTCTGTATATTGTCCTTGTTTTCCAGTTCAGAGTCAAATGTATCAAATTTTGTCTACCTCTTTAGCCTTTTTCTGTTGCTGACAATAATTATTGAAAATAAATATTTAGGTTAGCAATAATACTCGTCTGTATTCTTTATGGCACCCTGTTGTTAGCATGCAGGTCAAAAGCATGCAGCGAAATGTGCCAGTCAAATGCGCACCGTCAAAAGCATGCAGCATAAACTCCATATACCATTTTCTAGTGAGCACACATCAAAAAGTGTAGAATCTTTATAATTAGTAGAAATAAACTAAAAGTTTGAATCAGTTTGAGCAGACATCAAAGTGTGTACACTCTTAATATTGAGTAGTAATAAACTAATTGTTTGAATCACTGTTTCCAGTGAGCAGACATCAGAGTATACACTCTTAATATTGAGTAGAAATAAACTTATAGTTTGAATAACTGTTTTCAGTGGGCAGATATCAAGACTGAAAAACTGACCCTTCTACAGCAAAATGATAACTCGTTTATCGATGGTACTTTTAAAGTTGCGCCGACACTATTTACACATGACGTTGCAATTTGAAAAGTGGTAGATTAGATATAATAAACTGAAATTCATTTTAATTTTTTACTTTTTGCCTTGTTTGTTTGTATTGATTATGCACATAATGTTGCAATTTGTACAGTGATAGACATACTAAACTGTAACTCATTTTGACAATAGTAAACTTTTTTTAAATACCAGATTATTTTCTATTTTATGAATTATTTATATATATGAATCTTTTTTATTTGACATATTGACTTTTCAAAATTTTGCCTTGTGCGCAATTGCCGGTCCCTGCTTTTGACCTGTGTGCTAACGATGGGATACCATTTTTCATAGCTGTAAGTCACTCATCTTTATTTTGTGAATTTTCTCTTTGCAGATGTATGGAATAAGAACACGGTCTAGAGCTGTCAGAATTTTCAGTATATGTGCTGGTATGATTGCAACCATGGCAGAACTGCAGAAGGTAGTCTTGTAATTTCTTAAGCTTTTACTGAACTTTAATTATGATGCAAGAAAATGGCATGCAGAAACAAAAATCCTTGGCATAATGTTTTAAAAAATACTTCTTGGTACAGTAGAACCTTTCTTGAAAGACAACATTCTTGGCCAAAAAATTGTGATCTCTCAAGACATATGGTCTCTCATAACAGGTCACAATGCTATATAATCACTAAATTTGTGCACTGAGAATGTGGTCTCTCAAGACAGGTGATCTCACATAGCTGTGGTCTTTCAAGACAGGTTTTACTGTATTGGTAACTTTGACTAGATTTGATAGTACAAGGATACATATCTACCATATGTACTTTCTTATTAGCCAGGTCCAGCTGCAAACAATATAGACCCTTATCTGCAATGTGTAATGCACTGGCATATCAGGTTCATTGTTGTTTCTACAGAATAATACTAGCAAACATCATAAACCCAAATCTGTTGGTGCATTATGTGATGAGATCTGGGTCTGTGCAGTTTACAGTTGGACTTACAAGTGAGTATATATGGTAGTGTCTCCAATTTATACAACAGATAACATGTTATTCAGCCAATTTTCATAACAATTGTAGATTGGCCAGTTAGGTGTGTAAAAGATGAGTGCACTGAAACCTGTCAATACAGGACATTGAAGAGAAGAGCCACAAAAACTCCTTTAAGGATGGGTGTCTGTTATATAGACAAATGAACAAAAATGTGGGAAGGAACCAAAAATTGTTTTGAGATATCTGCTAAATGTTTTATTTTAAATCATGTCATTCTTCAAGTATGATGGGCATAATAATCGATTGACCATAATGTTCTTCAGACCTTGCATAAACATTTTTTATGTATTTGCTTTTAACCCTTTAGCTACAGTGTCGCATCTATGCAGACAATACTGCTATGTTAACTAAACGTTGGTTGGTTGAAAGTACAGAAGTTTACATATTTTTCATTATCATAACCAATGAGAGGACTGTTTAATCAACATTTTGATACAGTTTGAATGCTGAAAATTTAAATTTAGACACACCGTAAAGGCTTTTCTGCACTTTATACAACACTGTTATTTGAAATAAACAAAGATGGATTCCGATTCATATATGTGCGACTTTAAAGGGTTTAGTGCAGGCGATATCAAAGAGTTTAATGGATCATTCTTATAAAATGGATCAGATATTGATGTTAGTCCCATTGTAACACCATATGCAAGTTATTTTTAATCAGATGATGAGGCGGACATAGTCCCTTTTGCACAATGGAGTGATGACTTCTCCATGTTTGAGATCAATGATTTTGATTCTCATGTTGGTTCAACAATCGAGCTTGTACCACTAAACAATGAGAAAGATCTTATTCTCATGTTTTTCCCTGAATGATGGAAAAGCTTGTGAAAGAAACTAACGATTTTGCCAAGGAAATCGGGGTCCAAAAGCAAGACCTAAAATGGTATGAAATCAGCTTCACAGAGATCTGGGCATATCTTGGAATATTCATCATTTATGTGTGGTGAATAATGACTGTTTTGAGAGGTACCACTCTCAACTATGTAATTAGAGTGTGGATTTCATTCATGTTTGTATATATACATATGTAAATATTGGATTTATTTTGTGATATTCAGAACAGTTTACATGACTAGGATTTCTTGTATGATGGGATGTAAGCATATATAAAGTGGAAATATATGAATAACAAACACTATACAAGATAAACTGTTTTTTTCTCTCACTGAAATCCAGCAACAATTAATGAAATAATGAATATAAATGTAACCCTGTTTTTATTGTCAGTTTTTGTAGTCAGCTTTGATGATGCTCTAGTATTCAGCCTAGAAATCAGCCTCAGTAGTCTCAGTAACTGATATGATAACACTCAGAAGTAGTGAAACGGCACAACAGCTGTAGTAGCTAAAGGGTTCAGTAGTGGATAGAGGTTCACGCAATTTATTGTAATTAGCATTTTCAAAATATGATAAAAAGCATTGAATATAATAATTTAATTTCAGGGGGTTGCCAAACGACTGCTGTTTCCAATTTTGCCACAGTTCACAGAAGCCTTTGTACATGCCTTGTTAGTACCAGATGGACCTACCTCAGACAGTGGACTTCGGATGGAGGTTCTCAAGGTACTACATGAGATTTTAATTTTCAAAAAGTGCTGTGTGTCAGCCTGGATTATTGTTTTTATGCTTGTGTTGTGATATTGCCTGTCTCTGCTTGTTACCGTTTTTGTTTCCACTCAATAACTCATTTTCCTTATGTGCTGTTACCAAACTTTGTGATTGGCTTGCACTTGGAATAAAGAACCAACAAGTTGTTGGGTCAAAATCTCATAGGTCAAGGTCACTGACAAATATTTTCTGTATAATAAATTTAAGATGTCCACCAAGTACAGTTACCAAACTTTGTGGAAGGTGTGCACTTGGGGGTAGAAAGAATCCTCTCAGTTTTGAAGTCTGAGGTGAAGTATCAGATCCTGACAGAAGGAAAGTAGCTTTTGTACAGTAACATGAGGCTTACATATAAGACCTAAATCAAGTTTGTGGATAGCTTAAATTTGGGGTCATTCTGAAAGAACAATAGTTTTCGTTCAACAATTTTTGTTCTAGACCACATATTTGCCAAAAAATGTGGAGAGTTTGGACTTAAGATATGAAAGAGGCATACTAATGTGTAGGTCAGTGGTCATATACATTGTAGTTTTTAAAGAAGGATGTTCCTTGATCAAACTTTATGGATGGCATGCATTTAGAGTAATAAAGAAAGATATTTGAGGAGATTACAGACATGGTAATCGATGATTTCTAAATTTAGTTAAATTTAGTGTGCAAAGTGTCTACATTGGTGAATATTATACACAGTGCAGGCTTGTAGCTTGCCATTGACAGGAATACTGTTTTACATTACTTTGACTATAGAAAATATTTACAATGCTGGCAGGTAACATTTTACAAAAGCATGCCCAGTGGATATCTAATTTTGAAACAACTTTCTAAACATTATGGGTAGGCAAATAAATCAGATTCTGAACTAGTAACATTTACAAGATATTTGTAGGCATTTGATAGATTGGTGCCTAGGTCTTGTAAATGGAGATTGGAATTGGTATTTCAAAATGGCTTGAGCAACTAACATTGGCAAATTCAGGGTAAACCAGTCCTCATGAATCTGAGATATCTTTATGTGTTTTGTCAGTGTTGAAGGGTCTTTATTTTGTGGTGCATCCCATGAATTACAAATTGTTATGTGTTTAATATATTTGTGATATAACCTTGACAACCATAATCTACATTACTGAAAATGATCATTTTATCTGAAGTTTATCTTTCCTCCAAATTATCAGATTTATTTTCATGGGCTGGTATTCTCCTTTCAGTAGTGATTGTGTAGGAAAAGGAAGGATCTGACATTGAAGACTGTTAAACATCTACATAATCATCTGTATTAAATTCAGATGCATCCAATGCTAATAACATCATGCACATGTTTGAATCAGCGTTAGACAGGATTATGGTATTAGATAACATGTATAGGTAATTAATTACAATAATGTGCTAATATTAATGATTTCCAAGGTACATACACTGAGTTTGAAAATGTATAATTTAAATAGCACACAATACATAGGTTTAATAAAAACTTTGTTGCAAATATAAATAATTTTTGGGATAATTGTAGCAAATCCTGTTACAGCATTCTGCAACAGTCGAGCTCTGAAATTTTTCTTTAGGAATACCTCAGGAAGAGAGCCTTGGGGGTCAGAAGCAAAGTTGTGACTGCTTGAAACTTGACAGTGGCCCAGCTTAGCTTTTTTTCCTATATGAATTCCTCAGGAAGAGAGTTTGTTGAGTTGTGAAGAATGTCCGATACATGTATGTGTAGCTGTAATGGGCTTATACGAGTTATATAGTGACCCTGTAAACCGAAACAAGATAAGCCTGATTCTGAGGATTGCCATGATAATAAACATTAGCCGATTTGATTAGCCCCCAGAACAGAGCCGTAAGCAGCAGGAAGGCTGAGCTTCACTTTTCGTCTCCCATTTTGCAACTTTAAGTCTCCATTCATCAATCTGAGACTTAACAAAAAATCGCTAACCTAAATTTTGGCAATTGGCCACTTAGTGATTTTAACTCTCCATTCATCAATCGGCCACCGTCCAAAAAATCGCTAACTTTAATCTGCGACCTTCATTTTTCCCACTAACTAAGAATATATTCGATCAAGTCTGATCTGAGTATATACTTAAGGTTACTCAAACATTTTCGTGTTTTTTTAAAAGTATTTTATGTTTTTTTTATATAGGTATGCCAATAAAATCTACTCCATTATCCGAAAAAGACATCGAAGATATTATCGCGATGAAAGGTAAAATTCCCATATCGGAAATTAAGGCAAAATACCATATCGGGTTGCAACGAGTATACTCGATTTGGGGTGGTCCAATACATAAACCTGTAAACAATAAAATATTAAATCGTATGTTTGATATTATCGAAAACTCTCAGGTGTACACGAGAGAGCAAAAAAAAATTCCAGAGATAATTTTTCACGGAGGAGGAAATGAAAATTTACCATGTCAAAAATGTATAGATACTGAGGCAAAAGAACAATCTCATCAACAACATATAGACTCGTTAGTAAAGGAACATCAACAACATATAGACTCGTTAGTAAAGAAACATCAACAACATATAGATTTGTTAAAAAATAAAGATCACCAACAACAACAATATACAGATTCATTACTTACCCAAAATCGTAATTTATCTTTAAGTTTAGATTTAATGCAAAACAAAAATTATGATTTGTCTGAGCAGTTACAAGAATTTAAAAAATCAGGTGGTGGAGATATTATATCTGATGAGATTAATTCATTAAAATCTCAAAATCAAGAACAATCTGATGAGATTAATTCATTAAAATTGGAAATGGAAAATTCTTATGTTTCTGTTGTTGAGTTTAATAAGGTTCTCGAGTTAAATCGTGGACAGGTTAATACAATTAAAAAATTAAAATCTCAAATTCAGGAATGTGTTAATAAAATTAATTCACTAAATTCAAATACTTCCATTAACCCTAAAATTATTGAGTTAACCGATAAGATTTCAAAACTTGAGGAGGAATTAAAAGATACTAAAAGGGAGCTTATTGAGGAAGAGGATGGAAAAATTATTTATCAAAAAGAAAATAGAGAATTAAAGAAACAAATAAAAGAACTTACTTGGAATCATTACTAATTTAATTGATAATAATAATAATAATAATAATGTCAAAAATAGGGGAAGCACAAATAACTAGATTAACTCGGGAGAGATTAGCTGCAATCAAGAAATTTCTTCCAGTAAGAGATTCTTTTAGAAATAATCTTCAAGAGAAACAACAAGCAAAAATGGGATATACCGAGGAAACAAGAGAATTATTTAAACCGGTCACAGAAGTCACAAGGGAGGTTGGTAAAAAAACTCGAAAATATTTAAAAACATTACCCGCGGATATTGCAGAGGCGCAATTTGCTAAGATTCCAGATATTCCCCTTCCTCCTCCAGTTCCAGATGTTGTTGAGGTAGTCCCTAAAGTTAGTGTAGAAATGAAAGATAAATTTGAAGATGATTTTGTAGAAGATATTATCAATGAGGATGATACAGAGGAATTAGTTCGTTTTACTGTTGATAATTTTCATAAAAGAAATACTTTTTTAAAACCAAATCAAAAAATTAATGTTAACAATCTTACAGATTGGTCTAAGATTGTTTACAGAATTAAAACTGGGGCATCTCAAGCACGAGAAGATGACGATATGTATAGAAGTTTTAAAAATACTGTAATTTTACAAGATCAAGTTAATAAAAAAAAACAACAAGAACAAACAAAAATGATAGAGAGTATAAAATCATCTTCACGAGGACGTGGACGTGGACGAGGAGGAGGACGAAGACGACTAAATCCTGTTATTGAGGATCCTGGATTTGGTATATTTGAAGAAGAAACAACCGGAGAAGGATATCGCGGTGGAAACACTAATGTAAAAAACTCTAGATTTATTCCTTGTTCAAGAACTATTGATGATGATGTATCACGACTCGAAGTTCTTATAGGAGGAAAACGAGCTGGAAATAATTCTCCAGAAATCATCAATGAGGCCACTGAAATCTGTCAACGACTGTTCCAGGGTAAAGTAATTGGTATGGGTTTATACCGTAATTTAGTTAATGAGCTTATTGATACAGACTATTATAGTGACTGAAATTCTTTTGAGTTTTAAATCTACAATTTACAATTTAGAAAATTACAAAGTAATTTTAAATAATGTTAGTAGAACGAAGTATGAACAGACCTAGACAGGTTTTTGTAATGAACTCAAGATTACCAGTTTATAAAATTAAACACGGAAATGGAATTGGTGATGTTGTCACGAGCTTTGTTACCAGAATTGCTCCAAAATTACTTCCTATTGGTAAAGAAATTGGGTCTAAAGCAATTGGAATGTTAACTAGTAAGGCTGGTACAGAACTTGGTAATCTCGCTCTTCGTGGAATTGATTCAGCTGTAACTAAAATTGGATCTTTAGTGAGAGGAAAACCAAAATTAGAGTCTACAAATAATATGCCACCTAAAACTGGCAGTGCAATTAATAAAATGGTTCAAGCTCGTTTAAGACGTATTTCTGGTTTCGGACTAAAACGATTAATTATTTAGATTTATCAAATAAATATAATGTTTGAATATGAAACTGATGACGCCTTTGATATAGATGCTAAGGTACAAAAAAATGTTTCAGTACGTGATTATCAATATTTTTCATATGTCGCTCAACAACCTAATAACCCTGGTCGAATTGAACTTAAATTTGATGATACCTCCAAATATTTTCTTCCATCAGAAGCTTTTATTGAGGTTGAAGGTCAATTGCTAGAATTAGATAGAAATGCCCCCTACGACGATCTTGCAACAACAAATATTGGATTTGTTAATAATGGTATTATGGCGTTGTTTAAGTCGGCTGAATATCAAATAGGAACAACCAGAATTGAATCTATCGATAATGATGTGGATGTTGCAACAACAATACTGGGACTTGCAAGATATTCTGATGATTTTATCCAATCAGCCGGACATTCAATGATGTTCGCAAAAGATACAAGTAATTCTGCTGACTGTAATCCGTTTGTGATCAGACAACCGCAAAATCATGGTAAAACTGCTGCTGCTGATGTTGAGGATGTCGTCATAGGTGCTAATCCTAATTACAACGCGGGATTTGCAAAACTTAAAAAGATGCTAAACGCTACTGGTCAATTTTCTTGTACAATTCCACTCTCACATATATTCGGATTTTGTAGGGGTGTTAGACAGGTTATCTTTGGAGCAAGTCACACAGTAACATTACAAAGAAACGCCTCTAATAATTACGTATTGTGGAAAAGTCTGGGTGTTGGCGATGGTACAGTTAAATTAACAAAACTGGCGCTGTGGATGCCGGTTATGACACCATCTTTAGAAATTGAAACTAAATTGCTATCTTTTATGGATCATGGAGGTAGAAATCTATTATCTTGGCATGAGGTTACAACATCAACAACAACACATAATGTTAATGGAGTTTTTACGTGGCAACTTGCACTAACTAAAAATACATCCGCACCAAGACACGTATTTGTGGTGTTACAAGGTGTGGATAGAACCAGAGCTTTACCAATTGCTCCAGCTGATGCTGCTAATCCAGCTGTAGTTAATGCTGCCGCTCAACAACTTCGATCTCATATGATATTTGATCAATGTGGTGTTAATGAAGTTTCTCTGCGTGTGAGTAATCAACAAGAACCTGAAGAACAACTTATTATAAATTACGCAAATAATCAAATCGGGCGGGTTTATCACCGGTTATGGTCATTTATGGGACGAGATCAAAATATTGATACTGGTCTACAAATATCTCAGTTGGACTTTCAGCAACACTACCCAATTTATTATTTCTCACTACAACATCTTGATCTATCTAAACATTCTACAGTTGACGTTAAATTTCAGGCTCGTATTGACGCAGTTCCCCTTAATGGATTTAGAGCTGTTGCTGTAATTCTTAGTGATAAATCGATGATACTTGAAGGAGGTGGTGGAAGAATGAGATTGATTGATGCACCTATAGAAACTCTGTAAAAATCTTAAGATTTCAAAATGTGAAACATTTTTAATTGAAAATATAAGTACATTTTACAATAAATGTCATATAACACTATCAACGTCACATTGACTCAAGGTCAAATAAAGAAATTACAGTCATCATTAGCTAAACAATGTGGAACTACAATTTCGCTGAAACACAGTCAACTAACTGGTGGACCAAATAAATTATCTCTTACAAATACTCAGATAAAGCAAATAAATACCGCACTAAAAAATAAAAAAGGAGCTCAAATTACTCTTTCCAAGGCTGCAATCGACAATATGGTTAAAACAGGAGGATTTCTTCTCCCATTACTTGGCGCTCTAGCACCTATTCTTGGATCAGCGGCTAGTTTTCTCATTGATAAGATTAGCGGTAAAGGAATATCAGGACGAAAAAAAAAAGGAAAAGGACTCAGACTTCCAGGGAGTCGATTCACGAGATACATACCAAGTTAAATCCGAAGAATCAAAATGCAAGCATTTTTACACCCGAACCGATGGTTCCTATGTCAAATTACGATCTTATAGCTGCGGTTGAAAAATCTAAATCCACTAAATTTCCGATAAAACATTTCAGAGGTGTATTTATGAGAGATCAATTACCAGATCGCCCACAAATTCCGGAAACAGGAATAATTAATCTTGATGATAATGCCGGACCTGGAACTCACTGGGTTTGTTACTTAATCAGTCCAAGAACCACTAGTGATTCAGGTAATATTATTTATTTTGATTCATATGGATTACCACCACCGCCTGAGTTTGTTAATTATGTGAATAGAAATCCTCAGATTTCACGGAGTAATTTGCCAATTTGGTATTCAACACTTCCAACACCAACAATAACTGATCCTCCAATATGCGGACCAGAAACTATTAACGCGTTATCGGTGTTATCTAATACTATTAATCCGGCCAAAGCAATAAATAAATATACCGCAATGAAAACAATCAAATCGTAGAACAATAAAATTGTAGAACAATTAAAAATGGAAAACATCTTTAGTATAAATATGTCAGATATTTTTTTAAGATCAACAACTCGACAAGAGAAATCTTTATCCACCCGACAAATAATAAATTTGATAAAAAGGTATACATCGGGGTTAAATTTCGTTGATGTAGATCCAGGAGAATTAGTTGTTTTTGAAGATAGTAACGGCAAATTAAGAACTAGTAATCTATCGCTTGATGATATCTTAACAAAACAACCAACAGCCCCTGATGACTCTATTGTGGTATTCCAACAGGGTAAGCTCACAGCAGGTGAAACCCTTACAACAATAACAGATAAATTTAGTGAAATAAACCAAATTAATAATCAAATAACATCTATCAATACCGATTTAAATAAATTCTTTGGTATTCCACGAGACACATTAAATGTACAAATCGCGCATGTAAAGGCCGCAATAGATAATTTAGCGCGATTACGGGCTGAATATGACGCTCACGTCACTAATTTTCTTATGTTACGAAGAAATTTTAATGCCACCGATAACTCGATTGAGAAATTCTTTGGTAAGAAAAATGTTAAACCAGATGATATTACAACAACATTTACGGATATTACAACGAAAATTCAAAAAAACATTGATGATATAACTGCTATTTACAACCAGCTAGGAGTTTGGGCTACCCCCACCACAATTTCTGAATCAATCGCTATTAATACAAGATCAATTGCGGATATTAAAACAATCACCGATAAAGTAAAAACACCTCATCCTGCGGCCATTATTGAAAATCTTGTGTATGTGATTCAACAAGGATTAGTTGAATATATTGATATACCAAAAGATTCCCCAGTACCTGATCCAGTATTTGATCATAAAGGAATTAATGGAATTTATAGAATTTCAATAGTTTCTGAGCATCAATTTAATATTACAGCACATTATTCCACTACAACCAGTCGAGGAATTAATACGGTATTAATACTTGTTGACAATCTACCAGAAAAAATAGATCCGGATACTCCATCAGAACTGATTAATTTTACTCTAAGTCCAGTTGACCCAAAAGTACTTAGAGCACGAATAAGATGGATTGTGGAATATGTATCACCATATCCAAATTTATAAAGATAATTGAAAATTACTTTTATAATTTTAATAATGCCACCAAAGAAATTTCCACCTCTTGATGTTTCGCCATCCCAGTATCGTTATGATACAGTATCACAATATCAGCAACAATTACAGGATCTTATAAACATTTATACCGTCAAAAAGAAAAAATATCAACGAAGAATAACAGTATTAGATATAACTGTTTATACTGTGTCAGGGGTCATTGTAGGCACTGGAATAGTATTGTCATCCGTTACTATGACAGCTCCAGTTGTAATTCCTATCGTGATTTCTGCTGTTACAACATTAGTTGGGGTTTTTACCGGGGTGTCAAATAAAATCTCGTCGTGTTCTTCACATAAACTACGCGATTACACATTAAAACTTAATACAGCAACTAGCACGTATTCTGAGATAACAGCATTGATTTCTAAAGCAATAAGCGATAGTGAAATAACCGAAGAAGAATTTTCACATATTACTGAGCGTTATAATTCTGCAATGAAGAAATTAAATACTGACAATATACATAATGACCTCAGTCAAAAAATATCAAATAACCAAAAGAAATAATTCAATCGTTTTTTCCTGGAAGTCTCCAATCGAGTGGTATACTGTTGGAATATCGCCGGGTGAGTATACAATGAGTGAAATCAATAAATTGTTAAATAATAATATGTCTTTAGTTATGGGTGAGAATTCGGAGGATTTTGTACCAAAGATTATAATATCTCCTGGAAACATATTTATAATATCTCCAGAACTTGTGGTTGATATCTACCAGAGCAGTATTAGAAGTGTATTAGGTTGGTTGGATTCTCCTCCAAATTCGGAGGACTCTATATTATTCCTAACAGAAGGTAATTACAGTGTTACGACTTATTCGGAAGATGTAAAATATGACACTGATTGAGAAATTCGAAGAATTTCTGATTTTAAATTGAAAAATACAAAGTATTTTGAATAATGTCTCAAGAAATGGAAATGCAAACATTTCTAAATCAGATCGCGAATAATACAGTCTCACTGAAAACATTACCGATAAACATTACAACAAGAAACCCGGAATTCACTTTTGAATTTAATCCTCCATTAAAAGCATCTGAAATTGCATTAACTCACCTAGGGTGTTTCTACAGCTGGCCGAATGTGAGGTCAGAGCCGTATAAAGGTAAACTTCCTAATAATAGTTTTACATTTTCAGCTAATTATAAACAAAATCCGGACGGATCTATCGCTGATACAACCAAATGTCACACAATCCATATACCTACAGGCGCGTATGATATTGAGGATATTAGTGAAATAATCATCGAGGAGATTGAACATATAACCGGAGATAATTTAATATCAGGTAAAGATACTCCTCTTACGGATGTTGACGATAAATATCCAATCGAAATTAAAGCTAAAGAATCTTCGTGGAGTTCGATCATCGAAATAAATTCACCTGATTACGCCGTAGATATTTGGAATAGTAGTATTAGGGGATTATTAGGATATCCCGAATCTTACTTAGATACAATTGATCCAAAATCAATACCACCTGAACCAAAAAAATATGATTTTACATCTGGACGTAGTAATGATCACGGATTATATTACAACGATGATGAGAGTATTTCTAAATTTACGTATACACGGCGAGGAACTGTAATAGGTGAGGCTGATATTCCAAATATTTCTGCAAATCTTGCGTTAATAAATTCTGATTTTGATCGGTTTATAAATTTATTGACTTCCGCGATAACTGCAATTCCACCGTCAAATTCTGATGTTATCAAGTTTGTTGAAATACTTAATCAGATAATTGCAGATGCAACCGATAACAACCAACATGCAATTGATACAGTATTAGCGCTTACTCCGGAGGCTAAACAAAAATTCGCGACAACATATAATATTCGTGTTGAAGATATTCCTAGCTTTAAATATCCCGGATATAATGTGCCAGCACAACAAAAAAAACTTAGTGATACTATCTCAGAATCATTTTTAGTGATTCACCGACGATGGCTTGATAATCTTCCTGTAACACATCATAGATTACCGGAGCCAGTATTATCTGATTTTATCGATAAATTGACAATATTTCCTGGTGCTGTGGCTAATCCTCGATTACATCCTGAATTTAATTATAATGATAATAGTAATGTGTACGCGTTATCAATCCCACAAATGCCAAAAAACTCTCGTATGCTAACTCCAGTAATGTCTGAGTATCCACAAGAAGGTCCGATATCATGGTGGGGTGAGCTACAATGGGCACCACCATGGGTGTTTTCAATAACATGGAACTCACTACCTAAGATTTTTAGTGCGATGAGAGAGAGGTTTATTCAACGAATTCAACAACAACGAGAATCTTTCAAAAATATAATTAATACGGCACATGAATTTAGTGATGTAATCGTTACACGAGATACAATTGTGCGTAATAATAGAATTCTTAACCAAATAATGGCAGACATGAATTTTCTCAATCAAACGTTATTAGATATATCAATTAATAATCATCAAAAAGAGTTTTTAGAGTTAACAGCGCGAACTGAAAGCACAGTACAGAGTTATAAATTTCCTGGTTGGTGTGTGCCTAAATTAATGAGTATGCAACAAAAGATTATGAATGAGTATTTTCCACAGATTCATGCGTTATGGTTTAAATTTATTCCAGTACGGGAATTACTTACGTATAATAATTCACCGAGAAACAAACATAAACATAAATCCCCGAATAATGTTAATATATCAGCGGTAACGACCATCCATGTTATTTGTGATGCGATATCAGGTAGTTATATTGTTGATACTGAAAAATCTGATAATGTAACGCAAGGATATATTTTATATACCTTTTCACCGAATGTTTCTCCTGGCAGCTTAATTGTGAAGAATCCATCTCCAGCAACCTATCTACAAATAACTAATCAGTATACCACAAAGATGTTTTTTAGAGTTGTTGATCAAGATTTTTCATTGTTAGATCTTCGCGGAGAAGAACTACAACTCACGTTGCATGCAATGTCATAAATAAAAATTCTTCGAATTTTGAAATTGAAAATCTCTTTGAGATTTTGAAAGCAATTTTTAAATTAAAAAAGAAAATCTATTTAGATTTTTAAATTAATTTTGTATTATATATAATGAATCAAACAATCGTCGACGAAATCGTAACGCAACTTAACCTCCTAAATAAAATCCCGGAAATCACTGCAATAGTAGTACAAAAAAAAATACAACATTTTAACACTGATTACCTTGTAGATGAATTTCGTAAAATTGAATCTGCACGAACCAAGGATTATCCAACGTATCGATCGGAGTATCGTGTAGTTAAAACATTAATCAGACAGCGTAATATGATAATTTATTATCTTAAAAAATTTGGTAATGATGAGGTGTTAGTTGAACTTGTTGCTCTCAGTCAACTTCTTCATCCGCTATTGGAAGCCATTGGAGAAGTATTTGAGGAAGAAAAAAATATAGCTCAGTTCGCCGAGCAATTTGATAACAGTTGTATGTAGAAATGCTTGCATTTCCAATTTTAAGAATTTTTATTTTTAATTTTGAATCTCATAAATTTTGAATTTATTTTTTTTACGCCCACGTGAATGAAATTCTACAGTTAAATTTAATTGAGTATGATGATGTATATACACCATCTGCACACCGCTGTATAGAAGTGGAATTAATATTGAAATATTTCCCGGCAGAACATGCTGACGGGAAATTAATGATTTCGCTGTTATGAAAAGCATTCACAGGTTATGGTTTAGTACTTTTCCTTTGATTAGGATCACTATTAAGATTATTTTCTCGTGGTGTTACAATCCTTAAGTTATCGATGTGATTATTTAATCTATTTCGGTCGATATGATCCACAACATAACCCGGAGGAATTTCTCCGAGAAAAACTTCAACGATAAATCTGTGGGATAAATAATGTTTTAACCCGTCTGAAGTTGGTATAACAATATGTAAATAACCAAACTTACTAACATTTCCAATTTTTTTTCTTAATCGCTTATTTCTAATCGTTCCATCTCGGGATGCCTCGTATTGTACGTAAATCGGATGTGTGCGGTATTCGTTCGACATTTATTTTATATAGGAATTTATTTGTCTAAATGTTATTTTTGAAAATGCTAGCATTTTTCACTTTGGTTTGTTTATATAGTCTTCAGGAGTTTGGATAACCGGGGTGCGGTGATTTACGTGAGTATAAACATCATAGTACCGTTTTAATTCTCTGTATTTTTTTCCGCCGTGTTCCAGGCATAATTCCGTTTTACCGCGGACCCCTACACCACACACAATACAAGGTTTAGGTCCTGTACTACCACGCCTAATTAATACTTGATGCTGACCGCAATATTCCTTTTTCGATTTTTTATTACATGTGTCCGTCGAACCGATTAGCAACCACTTACAATTATACATTATATAACTATGCATATTTTTAATTAAATTTTAAACAATTGTTTTAATTATTTTTTTGAATTAGATATTTGCTTTAATATAATGAGTAAAAATTATTTTTCACTCGATGCAAGATCTGGATTTTCACTAAGAGGACTTGATAGAAAAGAACTTAAAAAATTAAGAAAATACGCCATGAAAGAATTTCGCCTTGACGGAGCCTTAGGTATGTTTACCAGTTACCGAATAATGGCGGAAAGACTCTACGACGGCACAATAGATGAAGTTCGTGCGATGAATATAACATCACAATTTGGTAATTACATATATTATTGCAAAGTAAAATGGATAAAATAATACGATGAAACTCAACGTTGTATTATCCGAGATAACTATAACCCTGTAATGAAGGATGGTAAAAATGTAATATTTTCATCAGATATGAATCCTGGGTTGTTAGTTGGAATTGATAGCCATTATTATAATAGAAGCTACCCTGTAACTGTTGTGATGTACGGGTTATATAGAATTCATACAGATATTGATCACGATAGAATGTATCCAATGAGAAAATCATCAGTGATAAATTGTGTAGCAGAGCGAGTTATGGAACATTTTAAAAATTCTTCACGAGGAAATGGATTAACTAAACAACGAGAAGAAAAGATAATGAGTTGGGGAGGACGAATGATGGAAAAGGGTGGAGCTACAATTAGTGATGTTGCTGAATTACAAAAAGCCTTAAAATATCCAATTATTATTGAGACGATAACTGGAGAAGTGTTACAAGATTGCAAATATAAAAAAAATAAATTACCTCCGATTAGAATTATTGATCATAATGGACACACCTGGAATTTCTGTATTACAGAGTTTCCACTATCGAAGTTTGTAAGATATATAAAAGAATTTAATGGAAATATATTTGATACAATTGCGGTGGTACATAAAGATGATCCAACCGGAGTATGGTTATTTAAGAGTGATGAAGATCCTGAAATGGAATTTGATCAATTTGTAAAAACTAATGGAGAATTATACCGAACTGAAGAATTAAATAATCGTATGAGAGATGTTACAAAGAATTTCGTAGAAAACTTTGATGAAAATATATTATGTAATTCTTTTACGGTATCATCGGTGGCTGCTCACTACGCTCGTGAAAAGAATTCTTGGAGAAAAACCCCGAAAATGTTTCTTGATGATGTGAAATTAAGTTGTATTGAGTACGGACACGGCGGGTTGTGGAATACTAAATACGATATTAATAATTTAATCTCTGCTGATATGAACGCCAGTTATCCTGGAGGGTTTTTAGGAATGGGAGAATGTGCTAAATACTTTAAACGTTTCGGACATCCAACACATGAAATGACGCGTGTTGCCATAAACGGAGATTTACCTGATTTTGATTTACCAGGATTTGCTATGGTTATTGTGTTTAAACTTCGCGATGGATTACATCCTTGTAGTTATTTATGGCTTGGTAAACATATGTCTGAGAAATTATGGATGCCTATTGTGTTGTTAAGATATATGTTAGATAGTGGTATGTTGATAGCGTTAACTGTTAGTGAAGCAATAATAAGTTATGGAAGTCAAAAAGATATTTGGTTACCAACACCGGATTTAGATAGAGAGATTGAAAAGGTAAAAAAGAATTTTCCGGAATATAGCGAAGAACAGATTATGGAAACTGCTAAACAAATATATTGTGATAGAGAGAAATCAGCAAAAGATTTAGGACGAAAAATCATTGGAAAGTTTACTCAAGGAGGAAGATTTAATAACACTAGAACCTCTTCTAGACTAGTAATTGATCCGATTGAAGAACAAATTATTATTAAAAATCTTACTGATACTAATAGATTTGTAACGAGTAGAAAGGCGTTTTTATCAAATGGGGAAGAATACGGTACTGTTATAACTTACATAGATGGAGAAAGCCCTCAATATGCACATTCAAGAGCATCAATGTTAGCGTATACAAGTATTAATTTATTTTCGATGATAAATAGATTTCCAGATATCGCTGTAAGAGTTGCCACGGATTCTATGTATTTTCATAAGAAACATATTGATGTTGTTACACCGTATTTAGGAGAAAACGCTGGCGTTTCAGGCTGGGGAACTTGGAGAATTAAGAAAGAGCGATTACACTGCTATAATTATCACGTAGATGTTGAGATACTTAGTAGTTACCGCGGAAAGAATCCCGAAGATATTAAAACTGAATTTTCTAATGCTCCATCTGTGTTTGATCCGATAACTCGCTATAAGATAATTTATTTAAATGGTTTGGGGGGTTCTGGAAAAACTGAAAGAGTTATAGGATTGTATAAAGATTTTGGTATAAAAGGATTAGCACATTCTCATAAACTAAAGAAAGATATAATAAAACGTGGAATTCCTGCTAGTACTTATCACAGTTTTTTTAGATGGAAAGGTGATAAATGGGATCCTTCTCGAATGGGTAATAAATTTATTCCATCAGTGATATTATGGGATGAAATATGTACAGTGCCGTTAAAAATATTACAACAATTTCTAGATTGGTTATCAAAGAAAAATATTAAAATTATAATGTGTGGTGATGACGGTCAACCACCACCATTTTGCGGAGAATCTCCACATAAGTGGTTGAAAGAAAACGCTGATTACTATGAAGAAATGACAGATGATCATAGATCGCTAGATGATGAAATAAAAGATTTAAAATCTAGAATAAGACGACAATCTGATTACGAGCAGTGTAGAATTCTCAGAGAAGTTATTGATGAAACTCCTGAGGAGGAATTTTGGGAATCTTGGAAACCTGTTGATATAGTATTTGCAAGTAGAAAAATAATCCGTGATGATATTCAACGACGATTATTTGAGATACATAAAGAGAAGTTTCCTAATGAAAAAGTACCGCTATGTTACAGACCGTCTGATACACGACAACAAAATATTGATGTTGATATTCCCGGTAGAAACGCTAGCGTTTCTGGTAGAGAAAAATTAGTGTTAAACGAAATTATACACGTAGACATTAATGTAGTTGAAGATGCGTTGCAGGCTGAAAATTCACCTTGGATATTAGGATACGCCGCCACAATACACTCATCACAAGGATTAACTATTGAGGATACAACTATCTGGATCGTAGATAATCGTATCGAGTGGTCAAATTTAGTTTATTTAGCAGTATCTAGAGCTAGACGAATAAATCAATTGAGAAGAGTTATCATCGAAGATAACGCGAATAGCTCTGATGTTGATATTTACATTGTTGAGAAAAAATTATCGGGATATCGACAACAAGATAAGAAAAAAAATAGAAATTTTAATATTAACTCAAAATTAATTTTATCACTGAAAACACAACAAGATAATCACTGCGCTACTTGCAACTGTTTAATGCGATGGAGATTTCATCCCGGAGATAGTTATCAATTTACTGTGGATAGAATTGATAATAATTTAGGACATATTATTGGTAATGTGAGATTAACATGTCTCGCGTGTAATATACGTCACGCTGGAAATGCTAGCATTTCTAACTAATTTTTCGTGGTGGTAATTGAGTATCATCAGGAATAACTTGTAGTTGTTCGCGTGTAAATCCTCGCTGAGGTGCGGACGAATCTAATCTATAAATTGCTGGTCTAGAAGAAGATCGTGTCGACGATGATATTTTATGTGTAGTGATACTCCAAATAGGATCAGTGGCTCTTGCGCCACCACCTTCGAGTTCACCTGGCTCATATAAATATCTTACAGTGACGTTACTAAGAATTGGCTGGAAATTAGAAGTGTTAGTGGAAATGATAGGTACATATTTTTTTTTTATTGCGATGTTAGGTTTGATGCCAATCATTCTAGTTATTTCATTATTTAACGCAGATACTACTTTTGGTAACCTTGAAACCCATTCACGAGAGCGAGTTTCTTGAGTAAATTCTTTTGCGTATTGATATCCAAATAATCGCTCAGCGAGAGTTCTATTAAATCGCTCTACAATTGCCTGATCGCGATGTATTGCAGTATGTCCTCGTCGTATAGTTACGTTATGAGCTTTCATCGTAGATGTAACAACACCTTGAAATTCCTTACCCGGATCAACTTGTAATAGATTTGGCCATTTTAGTGGACCTTTACGATAAATCTTTTCAAATGCATCAGAGACTTCTTTTGACGACTTTGTTTTTAATGGTATTGCTTGTTTATATCTACTAGCGATATCAACTACAGTTAATGCATATTTGTAACCGTTATCACGAGGAAGAAATAATATATCGGCTTGATGAACTTCATTTGGTACAAAAACATCAAAATGAGAATAATTAATTTTTTTAGGACCCGGAAGATAAATTTGCCATAACGCCTGTTTGGATAACCAATCTTTCGCGGTTTTATATTTCACTGATGCGGCACTAGCGAGTTTTTTAATTGCTGCGTAACCTTTCCAGTAGCCAGTAGGTGAGTAATAAATAGATTCCATATTATTGTAAAATAATTTAGATTTTCAATTACCGAATAATATTTTACCCTTCATAGCGGTTTTTATCAATACTGAAGCTAACTTTTCTTTTAATTTTTTATCTGGAATTGCATCTATCGCGTGAATTAATTTTATATCTGCGAGATGACGTTGTTGAAGATCATTACTTCGATATGCAATATCATGAACACGACAAGCTTCATCGATGGCATTGATTGGATCTTCTCCAGGATTTGGTTGATCATTTTCGTTGAGTCTGATATCTAATCGAGTTCCTGGTCCGCAATAACTATATCCTGGAATGTGTTTCTCACCTGGATACTTAGCCCAAGGAAGTCCTGGAAGATTACTTAAACGGTTGGCGATATCTCTACCTGTTTTTTTTTATAAATCTAAATTTTTTTATGCCACAAATTTCACAGTTACCTGAAGCGGCTAATCTGTTTTTTTTTTGTAGTAACTGTTGTTTCATTGATTGTTGGTGTACGTTTCTTACATTTCACACAATATAAATCCATAACTTTTATAATAAATAAACGCATATCAATAAATGGAAGTGATTGATTTTAGCGCTACAAAGAAAAAACAACCAGTTAAACATCATCCAATGCTACCAGATTCTATCAGAATGATTATTATTGGACCATCCGGAAGTGGAAAAACCCAACTATTACTGACGTTGATAATGAAACATTTAAAATGGGATAAATTGTATTTAGTTGCACCAAGTGTAGATGATCAACATTGTTATAATGTACTAAAAGAATATAATGAAACAGCATCTGAAATTGCTGGAGAAGATGTTGTTAATATAATAACTGATATTGATGAAGCTCCGTCTGTAGAGGATTTAGATGGAAGTGTTAATAATCTTGTGGTATACGATGATGTTATGTTAGATAGACAAAAGAATCCTGCAAAAATATTTTCACGTGGACGTCATAAAAACGCTGATGTTATTTATCTTACTCAGCGATATACACAAATTCCTAAAGTAATTCGCGATAATTGTAATCTGCTAAGTGTATTTAACGGTGTTGATACACACACGTTAAGAAATATTTGGCTAACTTGGTGTGGAGATTTTGATTTTAATCAATTTAAAAACTTTTTCAGTAATGCTCAAAAATCACCTCATGGATTTGTCACAATAGCATTACATGATTCGCGGGCACGATACCGAATTGGACTTGACCGAATATATTCTTAGTTAGTGGGAAAAATGAAGGTCGCAGATTAAAGTTAGCGATTTTTTGGACGGTGGTAGATTGATGAATGGAGACTTAAAATCACTAAGTCTCAGAACGGCAAAATAAGAATTAGCGATTTTTTGTTAAGTCTCCGTTTGATAAATGGAGACTTAAAGTTGCAAAATGGGAGACGAAAAGTGAAGCTCAGCCTTCCTGCTGCTCCGTATGCTATACAAGAAATATCCCAAATAAACAACATGGTGAAAGGAGGGGAGGTGGGTGGTTCTTTCCGCAAATAATGTTAAAGATTAAATGCAGCATCTGCACTAAAAGGAATGCATCTCTACAGGCACTAAAGTTGCTATATGACTGACACAATGTTTGGTCACATGCTCCAACTCAGTGATCTGATTGGTTCAACATGACAATATATCAAAATTTAGTTACTAGCTTATTAACATATATTGGCTGCAATGACATCTTGTCTTGGCAGAAAAACTATAGTAAACAGGGGGGGGGGGGCAGTAGGGGACCAGAGAAGGATGTACTGTGTATTACTTTACCTACATTTAATCAATTCAATTTTAATGATGATATGGACATTAGTACAACATCAGCACATCTTTAAGTCTGACATCTCATGATCATTAAAATGATGACATAATAACTTCTTATCATATGATTGAATGTAGTTGGTTTCCATTTTCATGAAAGAGATTTCAGCCCTTTTTCATGCTCGTTTGCCCAAAATATGTTGCGACATTCTTTGGGTGGCATTGAGTTGCTCAAGGCTGTTTAATTTAAACATGGTACCAAGGGAAGATACTTTTAAAAAAATATATGACAGTGTACTCCAATTACTCCGGGAGTTCATACAAAAATGAGACAAATTTCTAAATTCAACATTAAAAGCACCATCCCTGGGTCAAGAGTATATTATACTGGAACAGCCCTCATCTCTACTCCTGCCAACTGTATTTTTTACTTTGTATTCATGAGTTTGTCATATCTGTTGCTGAATAAAAGTTTCAATATTCTGTTGTTGTTGTTGTTTTTGGGTTTAACACCATTTTTCAGCACATGATAGGCTATACATGGCAGCCAGTATTAATGGTGGAGGAAGAACCTGGGAAAACCCCCGGAAAGAACCACCGACCCACGAGAAGCTACTGGCAAGCTTTCTCACATACCCACATTAGCCGAATCTGAGACTCGAACCCACGCAGACAGAGGTGAGATGGCAGTGATCCGTAATGGAGAGCGCTTTAGACCACTCGGCTATTCTGTTATGAAATCTGAAAGAGAAATACTTGGCATACAGTCACCTACAGGTACCTGCACTATACATTAACATAGCAGTTATACATTAACATAGCAGTTATACATTAACATAGCATACATGCCAACCATTATGCATTTGGAACAATAATTATGCTATTTTTCACCATCTTAAAATGTAAATGGATTACACTTTTTTTATGCATAAAAAGAAACTGAAAGAAGAGTTGTGTTTGTCGATTTTATTATCATCTTTTAAAATTCCATATATCATATAAATTTGAGAATATTCCAGAAAAAGCTGCAGTGTAAAAATAGTGCAAGAATACATTTGTCCATTGTAGACCTACATGTACTTTCCAACAATTCTATTTATAGCAGCATTGTATCACATATTCCCAAGAAAATGGGTTTCTTCAATTTGAAATTGTGTCTTGCAGACTCATTACATTAATGAGGAGAATTGGTTTCTGTACTTTTAAATACAATGGCACACGATATTAAGCGAAACGAGCTTTTGTTAAATAACTGAAAAATGTTAAATAATGGGTATTTTTAAACTTATAAACATGTTGGATCAGAAAAAGACCAATCACTAATGGTTTTAAAAAATATTAAAACAGTTGGAGTGATGTAATAATACAGCTCATGATCATGTTCGAGATTTGTGGTGTTGATTTAATGATCACTCGGTGAAAGTTACCTATAAACTAGATAAAGTATGTATATGATTTGTCACTGAATGTGTCAGGTCCCTTTGATTTTGAGTGATTTATCTTAACAGGTGTTCAATTTGTGCTCTTACAAGGTACTATTTTAACCATTGTAGCAACCATCATTTGTAGTTGTCATAGTTCATTCATAATCTTTGAAGTATTTCTTTTAGGTTAATCCATTAAATTAAATGCCTTTAAATATGCAAACTTGGACTGGCAAGACCATCAAGTTAAGTGCTCAGAAAAAATTCCTTTTTTTTAAATCAAAACTTGTTGAAACCTATAAATGAAACAATTGTATATAGATTATACTTCTTATGCTCAGAAGGGTCTAAAGCGCTGTCCGTTACGGATCACTGCCATCTTACCTCTGTCAGTGTAAGTTCGAGTCTTGGATTTGGCCAATGTATGTATGTGAGAAAGCTTGTCAGTAGCTTCTCGTGTGTCGGTAGAGTTTTCTGGGTTCTTCCTCGACCATTAATACTGGCTGCCATGTATATAAAACCATAAAAAACAAACAAACTTATGCTTAGATTATTTATCTTATTTTCCACTTTTATAAGCTCGTACTTTTCAAACAGTTTGGCAGATTTGACATGGATGCACATTATTAAGATGACACCAAAAAATACTGTTGTTTGACAATATTCTCAGATACTTATCAATCTGTAATGTTGATCTTCTGCCTTGGATTTAGTTTGTAAACAGAAATTGATTATCAATAATAACACCAAGTACATAATATTTATGATCAAAATCCAATTATAATTTAAGGATTGACTCTACAAAAAGGTGAGATGAGTTTATAGTTTGTTTAGTATTTTGACTATTCTAGTAACTGTTTGCTCTTTCTTAACAGGCAGTGACAACTTTGGTGAAGAGTTTTCCTAAATTGATGTCTAACTGGATAGGACAGATTCTACCCCCTGTATGGAGTATATTCACACAAAGTGCTGATTTGTATCCTTTCAGTTAGAGCCGAGTAATGACAGCTCATTCCGATATTATGCATATCACAATATTCAGTTTTGCTACACAGAACGTGTTGATGATACATTTAATTGTTTTCCTGTTAATTATTGTTGTTTGCCTATTGTAGGCCATACTACACTGACTTGTTCCATATTTGAAAGAGATGGGGAAATTAGCTCCTCCTTTAGTTGTGCTGACGCAAAGCTAAGACTTGAGATATTTAGCTCTACATAGTTGATTTCATTTACTTGATACAGAAAATGTCTGTTTCACTGAGCATTTGTTGGCATTTTAAAATTTGTTCTTGAAGTGAAACAGTGTAGAATGAATATCCTTTATATTGTGACTGTCTACAAATGTATGTATGTCTGTGTCCATCTATTTTGCTTATTCAGCAGAATACAAAGTACACACAGTGAGTCATAGCTAGTCATTGAAGTCGAACAAGTTTTTTTTACCAAATTACATTGGAACTTTTTGTATAAGCAAATCTCTGAGGGCCAAGGAAATTTGTTGGATTTTGAGTAATTTGACCAATCTGTTTTAGAAGGAAGTTTGTAATCCAGGCATGTTATAAATGGGTTCCATGATTTCAAATACTTTACAAAATGTATGATATTAGTTATTACATTGATCAAGTTCTACCCACATTATATACTTCTTTACAAGTCATGTCCACCGCTCTGGTGGCCTAATGGTTAAAACGTTCGCCTCAGATGCAGGAGGTAGTGGATTTGATCCCGTCCAAGTCATACCAAAGACTTACAAAAATGGTACTAACAGCTGCCTTACTTGGCGCTCAGCATTAAGAGGTTAGTGTTAGGACTGGTTGGTATCACAGAAATTTGTTAAAGCTTCGTAAAAATCCAAATCACACACACAAGTCATTTCCAACTGCAAACTGTATAGACCCTTTGTGTAATAAGTTGACAGATCTGGGTCTATGCAATTTGTTTGGAGTAATCAGTACACCAAACCACATTATGTAATGGCACATCAGTCTATGTTGTTTGAGCAGCTGGACTTTACTTTTAAGCAAGTAATTGCAGTGTTCCTTTTTATGCATTAGATTAAAACATATTGTGGCGGGGGAGAACACATTTACAGCTGTTAAAAGTAAGTTCTGACCTACCTATAAATATTCATGATATAAAAATCAGATGGCAAACGTTTTTAACTTAACAAGCATAAGTTATGTACGAACAGTAGTCAACAATACAGATGAAGCTCATGACCCAACAGATTCAGATGGTGACTATTTTTTAATAATAACACTTTTTCATTTAAACATTGTCTTTAGTTCTGTGCATCCATTCACCCACTTCATATCCTGGTAAGCTGGTACTTGCTGTGATGTTCTTTTAGGGTGAGTAGATGAAAATGAAGATTTTAGACCCTGAATAAAGCCCCCAGGGAAGGAAGGTCATAGCTAATATGGATTTCTCCATGTAACCTGGCTCCATATACATGGATTAGTGGAGGGTGGTCATATTTGGTAAAGGAAATTTAGTAGATGATAATGAATCTTCAAGGTTTTACATCCTAAATTATCTCTCTTGTTGGTGAAAATGTCCTTTGGAAAGGGGTTTTGTTTTCTGAATTTCATTATTGAGAAAATATATGAGCAATGTATTTTTATGATGTTATGATGAAGAATTGATCAATCTTGTGATAAAGAAATATTTTGATGATTCATATTTTTCAAATATTCATGCACTTCTGTGTAAAGTCTACAACTGAATTCCATACAATGGTAAACTTGATACAATCTTGAAATGTTAAATGATTATTTTATTTTTTGTTTTGTATGGCAAAAGGAGTCATGGTGGCTTAGTGATCAGTGTACCAAATTCTTGACCATAATCGTGTGGGTTTATTTCCTACCATCGAACCTGGTGATTATTTGGTCAAGGCACTTGACTCTGCCTAAATAACCTACACATGTTGCTGTGTCATAAAATATCAATATCAATACCAAAACCAATCGTATGGCATATCTGTAGCAAACTTTGCAATAGTAAGGTTGTTAGGACACCCTAGTTAGGAAGGGGTTGGAAAGCATATAGTCAGTGTGTGCAATTTAAAATTAACATTTAAAATAGCTGGGATATAAAGCATATTTATTAGAATAATTAAAGATGTACTAATTTTCATGCTTGAATAACCAAATAATAGGGAGAACGTGCAATAGGCAGAGTATTTGTCTTGTTGCTTTTAAGCATGCTGTTATATGTATGAATTAGATATTTTAGATGTTGTACTATGCAGTCACTTGAGTTTGGAAGGTTTTATTTTTATGTTTTGTATAAATTACTGTTATTTGGGAGGTGCCCATTTTTGAGGATTTCAAGATGGCTACAATCCAGAAGTTCGGAAATCTACAAGAATGTTCCTTCAGTTAAGACAATAGAATTGATCTTCTACCTCAAATGAATCAATTCTGCATTGTTCAGTTTCAACCTTAACACTTGATTTCCAATCTCCTAGAAAGAAAAAATGGATTACTGACTAAATAGGTCTGTTGTGTTGAATAACAATACTAATACGAATGCATGTATATTATAATTTTGTTAAGAAAAGTTGTATTTCGCAGATGACCATTGCTTGATGAAAGGTAAATTGCTTGTTTGTTCAGTTGGAGCATCCAGTGAATGATTGTTTTATATCTTTATTGGCTTATTTGAAGATTTTACAACTTCTAACTGCATGAAATGTTCAGACTTTATTTGTATTTTTGTGTATTTTAGTTTTTGGACATGAACACTTTGGTTTGCATCTAGCTGTTTCACAGTCAAGTTACTTGGTCTGTAGATGACTTTTAAGAAGTACTACAACATTCAGTCCAAACTAGGTCACTGTAGCTTATGTGGCATACTGAAAGTGACATGCATTCATCATTCACATTCAGCTCATTTTCTTAGACACTGTTAACTGATAGTAATACTGCACTATTTTAAGTTGATCTATTTGTCCAACCTTCCATCCATCTCCGAAGGCTTGATAGCAAGATCGCTTCAAACCATCAAATGCTAATGTGTTTTCAATTTATGTATGGATGATATAATGAGATTTTGGGGCAACTACAACAGTTCAGTTTTTTAAAACACCTTTTTGACCTTTTCATACAAACTTTTTGGAAATTAAACCTTGTTAACACATTGAAGCAAAAACCATTTGAGTTGACATGAAATTGAGTTTAAAAAAATTGTACTTGTATGTTGATGATCTGATTTGATTTTAAGATGATTACAGAATTAGATTAAAAAATTTTAACTTTTTTGGACTTTGAATTTTTGACAAAATCAAGTAAACAAAATCCATTCAAGTTTGACTAGTGAAATTTTATTGACTCAATTTTGTTCATATGTTGGTGACCTGAATAAACTTTCCTGCCATCATAGCAATTTTTCATATTTTTCTTCTTTACATTTTTGAACATTTTAGACTTCTACCTTTTAAAAATTCTTGTTGGCATGATTAAGCAAAGATCACACGAGACAATCAAATGAATATTTATGTTTATATGCATTATATATATATAAGTATATGTCATCTATATATTTTGTTGCCATAGCAGTTTTTCAGATTTTTTCATACATTTCAGTACCATTTGGACTTTGGTTTGCAGGGGGCAGGTTGTATTTATGCTAATATATGCATGTATTTTGTTTTTGGTATATAAGTAAGGATAGATTAATGAAAGTTGACTATTCCAGCATATTTTAGCTTTAAAGTATGAATGTTGTCTCTCTTGGTTGGTTTAGTCATGGTTGAATTGTATAGCAATTTGAATTGATTGTTGATCTGTCAGTCTCTGGCAATTCATCTGTTATAGACTTTTGTCGATTGTTGATATGTCAGTCTCTGATAATTCATTTGTTATCAACATTTATGATATGTTTGTGTTTAATTAACTTTCTCAAACACTGTTACATTCAGTTATATAACTTTGTACATGAATGCGTCATGCCGAAAGGTATTACACACTGGTTAAAACTAGCTTTCCTTGGTCAATATTATTTGTCCATGGGACCAATATGGATTGCTCAGTTTTTCAGACATTTTCTACAGTGTCATATAATTTGGTATGCAGATGAATAATGAGAAATGCTACAACGTTTGGTCAAAACTAGGTCACTGACCATATATTTCATGATACAGTGACCTGGAGTAACCTTTGCATTTTTGAGATGCTGTTGTCAACAGAATAATGTTTCTATATATAAGGGGTACTACTCCATCGAGTCAAAGCAGCTTTGCAATCCAGTCCATTGGCAATACTTTTTAATGAATTGATAGATTACAATGGAAGGATCTTGTTGATGAATTTAAACTTTTTTTTTTCAGGTGAAGTTTTGGGATTTGAGAATCTGGTGTACAGTGTATTTGAGTTTGTTCATGCTTTAATCGAGGTATCCAAATTCCGAAGCACTGTTAAGAAATCTGTGGATGAGATATTCTTCTATGTGATCCTTTACATGCAGATTACAGAAGACCAGGTAAGTTATTTATAAAGTCTTACAGATCAGCTCCGATGAAATGAATGAAATCTATTAAGAAAACTTAGGTTTTCTGTGATTTAACAAATATCTTGGACTGGAACAAATAATTATTTTCTCTTTGTCCTATTATCTTAGAACAGAAAAGTTTACAAAGAAGATTTGTCAAAAACAGAATTACTGACTGCTAAAGCTGTTTAGGATACTTATCCATTAATAACAACCAGGGTAATCGGTACCTGTTTAATAATATATCAATAAAACATGTTTCCAAGTTCAGATAAAAAACACCAGGAGCAAGCAAGACACTGAATAATTAGTACAGTTCAAGGCTCTTGTTGAGTAATTATTGGATGCTTCTTATTTATCCATAGTTAGGCCTCGGTTTAATTTCCTTATTTTCTACTTATAGTAACGGTATGTGAAACATTTCCAAGAAAACGGGATTCTTGAAATTGAAACCATGTGTCACAGATGCATTATATTTCTACACACATACGTAGTGGTCCAGTCTATATTGGAAATAAAAATGGTACCATATATCAAGTGAAATGGGTTTCATCATTGCGACTCATGGATAATATATGAAAATTGTTGGGGGAAAAGAATTTTGTTACTCTTGAAAACATGTTGCATCAGGAAAAAGACAAATCACTAGTACTTTACAAATTTTGAAAGAAGAATTTAATAGTGGTTTAATACAGCATTCATCATTTGTCATACATTTTCTGTAATTTTGTTATGTAATATATATAAATTCCTCTTTTTATACTCAGATTATGCTTTATTGCCACTTATATTAGTAATAATTATGCTGGTACCTCTCTTAGCAATTGACATGTATGAACCTACAACAAAGCAGTTGAGGTTCCCATTTAATGCAATTTCCCTTTGATTGGGTACCAGGGTAACTGATCATTTTGATTGACTGGTACCTGGTTGACGTTTCATAAAATTTCAACAGCTCTACTTGCATATGGATGAAGTATGAAATATTTTCAACTAGTATTTCACATTGATTTATTGGCAGGTAATCAGAAGTGATTTTATTACAGGGTTATGTCATTTTGTCACATCAAGTTTTATAGTGCTTGATTTTTATGTATTTTGAAAGAAGATATTACACTGTCATTAAAGTCCATGCCATTGTAATTGTTTTTTTAGCTTGCCTGGGCATAAGGTATTGTCCATCGTCTGTTCAGTTATTTACATCTAAAAATACAACTTGTCCAGTTTTGTACATGATTTGACAGTGTGCTATCAGATATCAACGCTTATACAAATCTGTTTACTATAGGACCAGTTTTGTACATGATTTTACAGTACTATTGGATATCAAGACTTATACAAATCTGTTCACTGTATGACTAGTTTTGTACATGATTTTACAGTGTACTATTGGATATCAAGGCTTATACAAATCTGTTCATTGTGTGTCAATCCATCATCTATTATGGCCACCATTACAAAAAATCAAATCCTTTAAAATGATTGAATAGAATTTAAACAAATTTGCCAGAAAGTATCTGTAAAAAAATTGCACCTGTTGATGATCTTTATCAAATATGGCTGCATTTGCAAAAAAAATAGAAAACCTCTAACAATCTGATCACAATGACTGAAACTATTTTGACAGCATCCTGGTGTGAAGGTCTTGCAGATTTGTTCCAATTATGCCAATCTACCATTAATTAGGGTCACCATTAATCAACATAAGAAGAAAAAAACTTCATAAGCTTCTCAAGAGAATGGAAAAAATAATTAAAAACCTGTACAACTCGCCCATCAGATGTGGACTAATATGGAAAAAGAAATTTAAATTACTTATGTGAATATGGTTCAGATGTGACCATTGCTTCAGATAGAAAGAGCTTTGCATGACTATTCAAAACCTGCTCAAGAGAATTTGACCAGATTTGACAAGAAATATCTTGGTAAAAAAATTGCAGCATTTACTAAAACTTGTTTGAACAGACTGAACCGACAAGCAGAAGAAATAATAATTGAAGAACAGGCAGGATTCCAGATTGGAAGAAGCACAACAAAATAAATAGTCAATCTTAGGGGGTGGCGGTTCATAATATATCAGCCATAACTTAAATAAAAGAAGTTAAAATTTTAAATAACTTGAGAAACAAATTTGACTGAAATGTTATTTAATGGCAGCTTTCAGTTTTATATAATTGCTGATCTTCCAGTGCAACTATCAAGAACTCTTGAACACTGAAATTTTGCCACATTTGACAATAAGAATCACAGCATTAAAGCATTTTTAAAAATTATATCAGTATGATTCCAGCTGCCACTATTTAAATAAAAACAGAAAAACCTTGAAGCACAAAAAAGCACTTGACCATGAAGGCCTTTAGAATTTACAAGAATGATGCCAATCTACCATCATACGACTGACATTACTACAAATAAAAAATGAAAATGTTTGGCAAATATGGAATCAAATGGGCTTCTAAAATTAGAAAGTACTTTAAGTTGCTATCGCAAAAACCACTCTAAAGAATTTGACAGCATCATGGCAGCAAAAGCTTTCAAGCTGGTAAATATCTAATGTTGATATGACATCAGCTATGGCTGCTGTTACTAAAAACAGAAAAACAATTTAATATCTGTAAAACCTTTTGATAGAAATTTGTTATAGTTGATAGAAAATGTATCTCCTTGCTTGAAGGACTTTCAGATTATACAAATTATAAAATATGACTGCTTCTACGAAAGATAGAGACAAATTTGCACAATTTTATCTAAATAAACTTGTCCAAGATAATTTGACCACCTTTGACAGAAAGTGTCCTGGCAAACTTAGAGAAAATCTTAATAGTTTTTCTTGTGGCATATACCAAAGAGGTATTGTAAAAATTGCATGTTACTAACTCGGATTTCTTTGCCAGTTTCTCTTGCATTTAGCTGTTTAGCAGATGTCAGCAAGGTGAGCCTTGTCAGGCCAATTTGGGCTTCTGGCTCCTTTTCTAGACAGAGGAGGGCATCAGAGCAATGTAATTATATATTTCCATGGCATTTTCTGTCAAAATAATGCATATATGAAGATTTGGACTGAAACATTTGGGTGGTAGTATTTTTATAAATTGATACAAATGGGATGCATCAGACATACAAATTGTTTTTGAGAAACTGAAATCTTGTTAAAGCTACGTTAAAAATCCTAATCACACACACAGAGTTCCTTTTTCCTTATAAAGAAGTTTTTGCTTCAAGTTTTAAAGGTTTTATGATGATTAATTTTGAGCTATTTTACATTAGACTTATTATTTATACTATTATTATAGCTAATACTAACTGATTTGGACCATCATACCTATAACTGTTTTGGTCAGTGTCCAGGAAATTTCAAGACGAGATGTAGTTCACACATTTAACATGTTTAGAACCTGGTTGCCATTTAAAGACAATACAATTATTCATATTAAAAGTTCCCTTTGTCTTTGCAATTGGATCTCGTTCATCTTTCATCTTGTTTTAGCATTCCTACATAAAAGAAATAAGAGAGAAAGGTCTTGTTATCTCATAGGTTACCTGAATTGAGCATATGGTGGAATAGATCCAGTATTAAGGTAGCCTGTGAGTTTTTGACACAAGATTGGTTAGGCATGTTATGCTTAAGTTTTTGCACTATATCATTTTCTCTGGCAGCTTTAATTGGCAGTATTGACATTAAGATGAGACAGATACAGCATCCTAAGTGGTTAGAGTGTCTGCCTTGTATCCAGAAGGTCACAGGTTCAGTCCCATGTGGAGTCCTACCAAAGACTTGTACAATTGGTATTAATAGCTGCCTTGCTTGGCATTACAAGATTTGTGTTTGGACTGGTCGGCCTGGTTTCAGGATAATGGAGCTGGGTTGGATATGATGATACATGTATGTGGCATGATGCCCCTGTGCTAGACATCACTATAAACTACCACACTGTAGAATTCATAGCAATATGACTAAAATTGTTAAAGCTATGATACAAATCTAAATCACACACATTATTGTGAAGGTTTTTTTGTAAAATATTGTATGGCATGATTTGAGATGGACATATCACCTTTGTTTTTCAGGGCAGATTGTGGAGCACCAATCCTGATCAGTTTGTGGAGGATGAAGATGATGATACATTCTCGTACTCTGTTCGCATATCTGCACAAGATTTGCTTCTGGTAATATTTTTATCAATTATATCAGGTCCATGCAGGACTTGGATTCAGATGATGAAGCCACTTAACTCTCATGCTAGAATAAAGTACAGTGATTGGAAAATGTGGACAACTGAGTTTAGAATGGTCAGCATTAAGAACTTTTAAAACAGTCGCATAAAACTGTAGTTTTACTAAACATTGAACCATTTAGTATAAATGAAATGACTTAATCATTATACTATCATTAAAAATATTTAATTTTGTATGACTGTTTTTGCAGAATTATCAAATTTGATAATTTAATACTGTTGAAAACTTGTGACATTGAGGTTCATAAGCAGTGCTTGTACATGATGAAATGAGAAACATTTGTTTAATTGTACTAGCATTTGGACTGTAAACCTCAATAAATAATCACATACTCTTGATTTAGCATTTCCTCAGGGCTTGAATAGCAATATCACCAGTACGAGTCAAACCTCTTGTCAAGGTTAATTGCAAACACCAAATGCTCAGCATCAAATGGAGTTGCTGCAGCAAAACGACACTAAACCAAATGTTAATTGAAACATGGCCGTATGACCATCTTAAAATTTTGTCCATACAGCTGCATTCATAGATCATTTCAACTGTAGCATTGTGAATATGTACAAGGTGTAAAACCACATTAAATAAAAGAGGCAGCAGAATGTAGTAACTGTACATATTGTGTGTCATCTTGTTTGAAAAGCTATAAAGGCACATTACAAATGTGGACATGTTCATATATAAATTATACAACAAATATTTGAATACCATTTTCAAATTTAGAGCGTACACCTTGAAACGAGGGAGGTTGCAGGTTTGAACTCCAGCCAAGTCATACCAAAGACTTCAAAACAATGGTACTAACAACTGCCTCAATAGGCGCTCAGCATTAAGAGGTTAGTGCTATTACCGGTCAGCCTGGTGTCAGGATAATGTGACTGGATGGGACATAATCCTACATTTCTGCAGCATGATGCCCCAGTGCTAGACATCACTATAAACTGACACATTGCAGACATCGTAGTAATATGACTGAATTTTTTTTAAAGCTTTGTTAAATATCTAAATCACACACACACACACCAATTTTATATTCAAATATTCACCAAACTTTGTTCTTATTTGAATATTCATTTTAGCTCTAATTCCTGCACTTTTCTGATGTTTCAGTCCATAGCTAGTGAATTTCAGGCAGAGAGTGCCCCAGCACTTTGTCAATCAATTACAAGACATGTGCAGACTAGTAACATTGAGAGGAACTCTGGAAATGAAAGCTGGTAAGTAACAAATAGAAATTGATATTAATTGCAAATTTAAGAAAAAAAAGCTTCTAATACCCTTTTTTCACAAGTTTAGACAAAGAAATTGATGATGAATTATAGACTGAATCCCCCCCCCCCCCCCCCAAAAAAAAAAAATATATATATTAACCACTGGTTGGTCAAACCCAGGACTTGGATTTTAAAAAGTTTTTTATACTGGGTAATGATTTTTGTTGATCTGTATCTCATCTTTATTGAATATGTAACATCACTAGACGATGCCATGCAGGATAACAAGAAAATAACAGGCCTTTGAACACAGTTTAGGTCATAGTATATGTGATATTCTATTTTCTTGCAATTCATTAAGCATGTTTTCACTGCATATCAAAAGTGTGTTCAATAGATCCTTGCTTATTTGATAAAAGTTTTATGTCACTTATCAATGTATTTAATATTGGAGTACCTTGGTATCAGTATTTGGTTTTAGAATCATCACTACTCTCAGGTATTAGAATCATCACTACTCTCTGGTATTAGAATCATCACTACTCCCAGGTATTAAAATAATCACTATTTGGCTTTAGAATTATCACTACTCTTTGGTATTAGAATCATCACTAACTACTCAGGTATTAGAATCATCATTACTCTTTGGTATTATAATTATCACTATTTGGTATTAGAATAATCACGATTTGGTATTAGAATCATCACTACTCTTTGGTATTAGAATCATTACTACTCTTTGGTATTAGAATCATTACTACTCTTATTATAAAGTTCTGACATTGCAGGTGGAAAGTACATGAGTCCTGTATGCTTGCCATGGGATCTGCTCGAGATTTGTTGTTAGATTCTATCAAGGCGGGGAAAGTGCAATTCAATATTCAAGGATTTCTAGAGACTATTGTGTTATCAGATATGAATCTCACAGGTAAATCCTATATTACACATTGGATCCTGGAGTAAGGAAGCACTGTGTTCTCATGTCCTTAAGATCTAGAGGACTAGAAAATACATGGGGACATTATCTTTCCCTGGATAATTATTTTCATTCTGTTCTGCAAAAATGTTAAGTAGTCTACGTGACAAATGAGTTATTGAATTAGTATATAACAATAGACAAATGAGGTATTGAATTAGTAACTACTGATAGACCAATGAGGTATTGAATTAGTAATCACCAATAGACAAACGAGGTATTGAATTAGTAATTACAGATAGACAAACGAGGTATTGAAATAGTAATTACTGATAGACAAATGAGGTATTGAATTAGTAATTACCAATAGATTCTGTCTTGTCTCTCATGCAAAGTTGTATTAGTTAAAACAGTTTTAAGGTACAAGTCTTTAAGCAGTGCATTGCCTGCAGATTAGGAAAAATAATAGAAAGTTGCTGAATACAGAACTATTAGCTACAGTTATTTCTCAGTATTTATGTAGTAGTGTCCACATTTTTATTTTTAGATAGTGCAAGTATGTCATTTCGATGCAACTTAATTCCAAGCATGAAAATAGAACCATGTTTCATGTACCTATTGAATTTGAGTAGCAGTCAGACAAACTACTTTGATGCCATTTAAAATATTTGGTTGCCATGCATACCGTTTGGTGTCCATAGACATTTAAAAGAGTATTGATTAATTTAAGGCTAATTTAAAATGCATGTTTTTTTGTTTTTTTTGAAAGAGGGTTTGCAAATAAGATTTGTCTGGTCAGCAAATAAAATTAACTATTGGGATTTCACTAACTACCTACATACATTTTGACTAAAATTGCATTTAACTTTATTTTCTTCTGATGTCAGTTTATATTAACAAAGATTTGCCCATATCTGCATTTTACAGTAGATCAGCAGAAAGTAATTTCATTGCTGACTGAATTATTCAAGTATTCACACACCAATCCTGTTTGTAAACCCTTCCACCTCCGACAATTTTGAAAATAAAAATCTCCAGAGATACTAAAGTTCCCTAAAACCTAGTCCTTTATTCATCAACTTATAAGTTCTGACCTGATTGTCACCAGTGATGCCCCAAACATTGTTTACTTGTTGGCATTTTGTATGAAACAGGAGTTTCTTTAATAACATGGTCTGCCATATTTGTATAACTGTGGGTGTTTTCAAACAATAAATGTGATGTTGTTCACCATCTGATAACCTCAGTAATTTAGTAACTTTGGAGTTACATCTCTTTGAACACCTGTTTACAAAGAGTTCCTCCAGTTTTTTTTTGTTTAGTATTTGTTTTAGATATTTTAAAACTAGACATTGGAAATGGAGTAAAACCTGTTATAAGTGACCACCCCTTCTGCCAAAGAAAAGCAGTCTCTCATATAATTTTTGTACAAAAAGAACAGTTTCCAAGGTCTAGTTTCAGAATAATTTCAAGGAAAATAACCACAACTACAATCACTGTACATATATTCTATTCTTTATTAATAGTTTTTTGGGGATACAGCAAACATCACAAGTCTCGAACATTATCGGTCAAATCCTGCAAATGATACTCTCTTGCTGGTTTAATATACAATGACCTTATTCACCTCTGGCACACACATGGCAATTCATGACATGTACATTAGACTGGTTTGCAGACTGCGTCATATATCACCAGAAGCAACAGTTCTTTCTTTTAAAAATATTCCTTTTATGTTTGTTTCAGAACAGTCATTACTAATCACGCAGTTGTTTGTAACAGTGGTGTCTGTTCTCATGATAGTTGTTTATAGTGAGGTCGTATCCTATGATAAGGCTGGGAAGCGGGCTAAGTGCGGATATTAGTCTGGTTCCCTGCTTTTTATGCATACAAAGCAGGGAACCAGACTAGGAAATAATCTACATATACTTTAGTCTGGTTTACAACATAAGCTATAAAATACTATCATCGTCCTCCTTCTCATCAGTCTCTTGACCTAGTGTGGTTGTATATCTGACCAGTTCCCTCCACTTGTCTCGATCATGTGCAATGCCTGTGTCTCGGCAAAACTTTTCCTGATCCATTCTGTGATGTTGTCACTCCACTTTTTTCTATGTCAACCTCTCCTTCTGCCACCTTGGACACTGCCCTGCAGTACTGTTGTGGATAGACTGTTGGCTCTAGTGACATGGCCATGCCATTTCAGCTTTCTCTTGTTGACAGTGGTGAGGAGGTCTTCATATTGGCTTACTTTGTGCCTGATGGTGTTAAGCACTTCTTCATTTGTGATGTAGTCCATGTAAGAGATGCCAAGGATGGTTCTGTAGCATCTCATTTTAAGTGCCTGGATTCTTTGTTGTAATTCTGCTGTCAGGATCCAGGTCTGACATGAATACAGAGAGACGACTAATGCTCTCAATAGTTTGATTTTAGTTTTCAGACAGACATTCTTGTCTCTCCAGATGGGTCTTAGCTTTGACATAGCTGCCATTGTTTGTGCTGCTCATGATTAAAACACTAGGCATAGGTAGGTAGGTATATATATATATATATATATATATATATATATATATATATATATAAATCAGACATCTGTATCCATACTACTACAGGGATTAAATAACGTTCGGTGGAGTTTATCCTTGTTTTGTAATGTGGTCGTTCATAGCAGTCGTAATACATATTTTGCAAAGGCATCGCGGTCCCTGATAACAGGATTTATATAATAAAATTGAACCGTGCATTACAGTTGTGGTCATAAATGACAGCTGGTTGCTCATAGCAGATTTTACAGTATTGGACACAGATGACACAGATTTTACTGAAATGAACTATTCTAGAAACAAGAAAATAACAGTAAGCAGTCTGTCTGCTTTGTTTACATTGGTAGCTTCTATTTACTTTGAAACTCCAACAAGTTTTGTGCAAATTTTATATGCTTGCTTATTTTTGGTTTTAAAATGATCAGTGTTACAAAACAAATGGAAAGATGTATGAATACTATAGTCAGATGTAAAGTGATGTCTTTATGTATACACCTGCAATCTAACAATAAAAAATGGATTATGTGTGTGCAATAGCATAAAAAGCTACATAATTTACATTAGAAATTGTTGATGTCATTTTATAGTCGCATACCTTTTGTGGTTACGTAGACCTTTATCCTTGCAGCTTGAATTGGTCTCTAAATGCTGTCTTTTTTTCTCTCTCCCTCTTTTTCTCTCTCATGAGTTTGCAGATGATATTTAGTGGTCTGAATGTAGTATGATTATTCTTTATTTTTAAGTGTCTCCATTTTTAATTGGGAGATGTCTATGGACAGCCAGTAGATACACAGAAGCAATGCCTCATGAATTGTTGCAAAGGTGAGTAGAGATTTATTGTCATCTTGCATTTAATATGCCTAGCAAACAATGGAACATATTTCTTTTTATTATGACATTATCAATCCATTTGTTGCCTTTTTTATGTCTGCACAGTAAGTTTAGTTAAATAGTTGTAAATACATTACCTCCTACTATTGGATTGCTACCCAGCACCAAAAGTCCTCATCAAACCATAAATATCAGTAGCATTGGAATGTTTTAAAACAAAGAACAAGAACCAGTCTGACAGCCAATATTCCAAATTCCAATATTTCATTTTCTTTGGATGAACATATTTGTTTGGATGTATGCATTTTGCTCTGAAAAAATTGTCTTCATTTTTATTTCTAAAACAAACTTAGTAGCAATTAGATTAGCTCATTAGCTAATTAGCTCGTTAGCAAATTTTCTCCTGTGCTAGTAGTCTTTAGTGTTTAATTTGAACTCTGTAATTTTAAGATGTTTTTCATGCCTTTGCAAGCAGTAAGTATTTGTATTCTGCTGGTGCAAGGGTAGAAGTATGTTCTACCCAATGTTTTGTTACTCTTCCCCCCTCCCACCCCACCCCCCCAAAAAAAAGTGGGGGGAAAAAAGGGAAAAACTGACAGAAGGTCAGAACAAAACAGACTAAGTATTGTTTTGTCTGTCTAGTTACTTCACCTGTAGGGGGCCCACTAGCAGTCTCAAGTGCTCTCCATTATGGATCACTGCCATCTCACCTCTTTAGTTTTGATTCTCAGATTCAGCCAATGTGGGTATGTGAGAAAGCTTGTGGATAGCTTCTCGTGGGTCAGTAGTTCTTTCTGGGAGTTTTCCTGGGTTCTTCCTCCACCATTAATACTTGCCACCCTGTATAGCCTATTGTGTGCTGAAAAATGTTGTTAAACCCTATAACAACGAAACCTCTGCAGAAATATTGCTTTAGAGATCTTGAAGGTCTTACTTGACAACAGCAAGAACTTAATGGTGGTGTCACCAGAGTTGGCGACACTTTTCAGGTTTCATCCCCTCCAGCTTCTTGTGATCTAAAACCAACCAACAATACAGGACTTGAGAAGTCACTCCTGACCCTAGAAACAAGCCAAGACATGACTGAGTCTTCAATGCATTTTGGGACCTTCTAAATTGTTCAGACAGACATGTCCCAACAGTCCCAAAAGTAGCAGCACTTCAAACTTCCCATCATTTCCTAGATGAGGCAACTGGAAAAGTCAAATGAGAAAGTCGTTAGACTCTTCCCCCATGTGGAAGGGTCCATAGCCAAAAGACCTGCATCCTTTTGTCAAGTGTGTTCCTCTTTGGACATCCTTATTGGAATTTGGTTATTGCTCATTTCAGATGTCTGGCCTAGCATCTTGGATAAAGTGGTTATTTTACAACCAACCAAGGATACTGACCTCAGTTCTGGAAATGTCCTTCACTTTTATGAGCCCCCGTAATTGTTCAAAAGATCAGTCTAGAATGATAAAAGGAATAAGTTCACACCTTTCTGCAGAATAAAAGTAAAACTGTCAAAAGAACTTGCATTATTTTGAATTAAATACCAAATAGTCCTAATATTTCTATGACGAGACCCAATGGATAGAGTAATAAACTTGAGTAGTATTTTAAAATAAATAACACTCTGAAGAAGTAGACTTGCCTGTAGTCTTGAATGTACTAATGTCCTAAAATGTAATGATGTACCAGTAGTCTTTTGGTGAATCACAATAATACAATCCAAAAGTCCTTGTTTGAATTTTCTATAATTCCAAGTTTATTTCCCTCTGTTCAAGAATATTCTTGAGCACTTTGTAATTCCAGAGAATACCAATTTAGATAAATTCCAGCCAAATCAAATAAACAAAACAACAAGACCGATTCTGCTTCAGGATCATACAACATGAATAAATAAATTTTAAAGTAATTTTAAAGTAAACAATATTATATTTTAAAAAACTAAGACACAAAAGAAAAAACCCAGATGAGAGCTAAAAGTTCCTGCAAGAATCTTAACTTAAAATTAGAAGGTCTGTTACTAAAGTTAAACTAAAGAGCATTGATAAGTATAATTTCCTTGACTCGGACTAAAAAAAATAATCTTAGTATTTATCCTTCACTAACAAAGAAATATAAACTATCTATTGCTTACAGAATAAAAAGAAATCGATTCTGGTCAGTTAGATGAAAAACTTGATTTTGGACAAGGTCAGCAACAACATTTTACATAAGTAACATATAATAAAAACAAAAAAAAAAATAAACAAAGCAAAGTAAATATACAGGGTGCCTTGGGAACATCATGATACTGTCTCTGCATGAATCAGTAGCAGATGCACTTTTTATGCAGGAGACTAGTGATGGATTTGTTCACAATGAGATTTAACAAGGTCCTCTTTTTGCATAGCTGCCAACCCTCACGATTTTTGTGTGAATTTCATTACTTTTCCAGCGATTCACACCACATGCCAAAAAATTACAAATCACAATTATTTTAGATCGTTAATAATATAATCGACTTTCTGTTAAGCACTAGTCATGATATGGGCAGTTGCCAAAATGGTTTGGTACTGCTGGTCGTGATATTAGTGGAACTATAACTAATTGGTACAGTTGGCCTGTTAGCAAGCATTTTAGCATATTTTAATCTATATGTATAAGAATAGTTTTACAAATGCTTTTGAAAGACATGGGGGCCTAACAGTAATTTTGCTATGTGCATATGCCTCCAACACTGATTTGAAATTACCCTTCATCACATTCATCATTGCATCTTGAAAATGTCCTCACCACCAAGAAAAAAAAAAGAAATGTATTGCACAAAAAGTAAAGTTTAGTTTGGAATATACCAAACATTTGCCGTACATTCAGCCTTAAAATACCGAAATACATCCTGCTTTTTTCACACAGTATGCCACAAATTTTAGCATTGGGCATTTTGGCAGAGACGACGTGAAGAAACACATTGGTAGCAGAAAGCACATAGAGGTTATGAAAATTAAGAACTTGCAGCAGATTTCAGCTCTGGAATATTTTAAGCCATCGATGAAAGACCAGCAAGCTACCAGCTCTGAAGTATTGCTTGTGAGTTTTCTTGTTGAACACAATCACAGTATCACCTTGAGACCATGCTAAACATTTGTTCTGACAAATATTCCAAAATTTGAAGATAGCCCCACAAATTCATGTCAAAATTCACTAATTTGGATCCTTATTTTCACTAATTGTGAGCCTGGAGGCATCTGTTTTTGTCTCCCCAGACTTGGTTTAGAGGGTCTGGACAGTAAATACTTTCAGTCTGGTCATGTATGGTGCCCCCCCCTCCCCCTTTTCAGGTTGTTTCTGCAGCTATTCACCAAGTCATGATCTCCACTGCTCAACCCATCCTGATAGCCCCATTGTGACCTCGACAGTCATTGTTCAGAGTCTTGGTCTGCCCATTTTTAGACAAACCTAGGAGATTATACCACTGAGGAGGGACCTGCTGACACAACAAAGGGGGTCTCTAAAACCGGGCTCATATTCTACACCTTCATGTACGGTTCATCTCATGCAATCACTCCACTTAGGTTAAGGTTGCAAACTGCATCATTCAGGCTAGAAGACAGTCCAGTTATAGGGTTTTCAACCCAAAGTTGAGAATCTTCATTGATTGGCACGGTAGGAAATATTTTATTCCTAGCTGTTCCCAGGGTTCCCACACTACTGGGAAATCTTGAAAAAATCGGGATAAATGTTAATTTTTTTTTTTCCCCAACCAAGAAAAGTCCATAAATTTTGCAAATATTGACGAAAGTCAAAAGAAACTTAGGAATTTTCCTCCACAACTTGACACCCAAAACAAGTATGTAATTGAGTTGTAACTGAACTTATCGTGAATTAAATTTATTGAGTTCTGACCAGATAATTAGGAGGTTGCAGTATGGGTCATTTGGGTTCTTCTCATCAGTATATTTGTGGAGACAATCTAAATGCTCATTGGATTAGATTAATCTTGTAGACTTTTTCACAGCATGATATCCATACAATTTTTTTTATATGGAAGGTATGAAAACTAGTCGAGCATCACGAGGCCACTTAGCCGTTGGGCTAGCAAATGTTGTTAAATAGAGTTACACATGCATGAAATCAATATGAAAATTATTTATTTTCTCAGAAATTGTTAGTATTCAAATCATTATATCTTTAATCTCTGAAAGACAATAAAATTTATGCACTGATGAAATTTGAGCTGGTACTAGCGATTTCAGTTGCTAGTCGCACGAGCACACAAAATCTCACAACTGTCATTTCAGATATAATTGTAGAAAAAAAAAATTAAATGAAAGTCGTATACTGGTTGTAATTAAAATACAAAAATGAAAGAGCACAAAATTCTCTATATTTATTCAGAGACCAACTTATGGAGTTTTGTTCTGTCACTACCACGTTGACATGTGCTCTCACACAGGGAGCATACGAAGCAGGGAACCAGACAACTCTGCTTAATGAATCAGACTGGCCATGTTTCTTGTAGTCAAAATAAGTATGTTAAGAATTATATGTTCTTTCTGGTTTTTACAAAAGGTATCAGATTTTAATTTAATTGAAATTTTCTACAATGCCATTGTTTGATCTTTGTGAAGTCATGTGACGATTAATGCAAATGTGGAGTACCGGATCAGGTTTCAGCTATACCGAGCATCGTCTAGTCTGTCAGCGGATTAAAGACATAATGATTATAATGCTTGGCATGTTTGAGAAAGAAAAAAAAATTTCCTATTGATTTCATGCAGGTACAAGTTAATATAAAGCTTACCAGTGGGCCTAGCAAATTTAAGCTATATTACAAGGGCAGCAGATCTCCAAATTTTTCATTTAGTTGCTCTGAACCCACACTCCATCCTAAATGTCCAAATGTGAAAAATGGGATTGGAACATTCTGAGGAAACCTGGATTATGAATCACTGAGTTGAACTTTGTTGCATAACTATTACACAATGATATGTAGCTTGAAGCATTGGTTTCAGATCTTTAAAAAAAAAACGCAGGAGAAATAGGAAATTGTCGTCTCTTTATTAGATATTAAGAAACTATAAGAGCCCTTGTATCAATAGCGGTTTGGGGACTTGTTTATTGAACTACAAAGAGACAAGTTGATTTTACTGAAAATTCAGTCCTTGTTTATGCAGTAATATATAATTTTGAAGGTCTTCTGTCAAAAAATAAATCAACCCTTTTGTAAATATCTTTAAATGATGCAACTTTTAACCAAATTGTCGTGAATTTAGGTTGGTTGAAAAATCTTGTTTGAGATTTTATTGGCACATATATTCAGGGTTAAACATTTTTTGTTACAAGATGAGATTCTAATATTTTGCATTTACTAGTTTATTTTTTCATACTGTGATAGGAAATGTTTACTTTGTTTACATGCATATATATTGCTAATCTTTAAAAAAAATTAATTTCATCCTTGAAAAGACCAGGAAATGTATATTTAGAAAAGCATGAGAACCACATGTTCCATATTGAGTCCACTATTAAGGGTTCTAGAGCAGCCATCAAACACTCTCAAGATCTACACAAGTCATACTTTTGTGTTGGATCCTTTATTTTTCTGATTTTGTAAGGAATACTGAGCTTCTGTTTCCAGTTTCCATCTATGTTATTGTTAGATGGAATCTCTCCTGCATCCTTTGGACTTTATAAAATCTTCTTAAGAACAATTGAGAGAAGATTTCTAGTTTTCCTTCTCTGTCTTGGCATCAAATAGAAGGCATTGGTGTCACTAATTGTCTGTAAAAAAAAAAGGGGGTTGGGGGTTGGGCTAGGTTGAGCTTTTATAATGGCTTGTGTTCTTTGCCAGCATGGATTTTTCACTAGCTCCACTTCCTTTTGAGATCCTCAGTCGCAGTTGTATCTGTGCTGGGGATGACCAGTACGAGTCTGAAGGTTTTCATCTAAAGTGAGAAAGAAAGGCTAAATGTTTTTTGGATTTTGGCATCTACTAATTTTAGGTGGATTGTCTTCACTGTTAAGAAACCATGTAAGAAAGAGAATTGATTTTTATGTGAATTGAAACCCATGAAGTCAGGTTTATCACCACTTCTTGGGCCTACTTGAATCACTCTTTGGATGATGCTATGAGAGTTGTGTTTTGGTGGTCTAACATTACTTTCTCCTTGTTTTGCCTTTGATTTTTGGTGCACCAGAGCAAATGCACGAAAATAACTTTTCCTCCTGCCAGCGTATAGTTGAATTATCATCTACTGTTATCAGGTAAGTACAGTAGTATATATCTGTTGTTGAAGCCATTAGCCACCCTCACAATTGGCAAATTCAGTGTTGCAATAGTTGCTTGTGGTCTGTTTCTGCTGTCAATATGCTGTGAGTGGGGATTAAAACAAATGTTATTGTGTTTTGGTTGTTGTATGGTATAACGCCATTTTTCAGCACAGGATAGGCTATACATGGCAGCCAGTATTAATGGTGGAGGAAGAACTAAAAAAAACTGCCAGAAAGAACCACCGACCCACAAGAAGCTACTGGCAAGCTTTCTCACATACCCACATTTGCCGAATCTGAAACTCGAACCCACGCAGATAGAGGTGAGATGGCAGTGACCCATAATGGAGAGTGCTTTAGACCACTCCGCCACTCTGGGCCCCTTATTGTGTTATACTTGCCTGCTACTGTTGCAAGGACTCCATGCTCTCATCCCCTCTATTGTCATGTATGTTCAGATACAAGTCAAAAGATAGGATTCCAGATACGGACTGTGGTGCATGAATCGCTAGTTCCTGTTCTTTAGGGTCTTGAAAATTCCAGTGCTCCAGTATTATATGGAAGAGGGAATTATATGGTTTGAAAAGAAACGTTCAGTAGTAACAAGTAAATATTACCTACTTAATATTAATTCTAACTCACCCATGCCAATTTACACTATCTGCTTTTATCAGACTTTGTTGATGGCTTGCATTTTGGGTATGGTATTGATTTTCGTGTCAAAAGGATCAATGTTCAAGGCCACTATTTGATTTGGGTATCCACTGCCATCACACCTCTGCGTTAGTTCGAGTTTCAGATTTGGCAAATGTGGGTATGTGAGAAAGCTTGCCAGTAGCTTCTCGTGGGTCGGTGGTTCTTTCTGGCTGTTTTCCCATGTACTTCCTCCACTATTAATACTGGCTGCCATGTATTGCCTATCGTGTGCGTTAAACCCCACAACAACATCAACAACAGCAACAAAGAGGTCATTTGATTTGGGGTAAAAAAAAATTCAAATCTTAAAGTCATAGCAACTTGTAGAAAATTGTAGTTTGCAGAATATCTTTTGTTTCGAGCGGTTTCTATGGCTAAACTTTCAGGATAGTTTGTATTTATGGTTAGAAAAAAAACCCTATAGATTTTGAGGTCTAAATGTCTGAGGTTTTAGTCATAGTTCAACAAGATTATGGTTTCAGGATATTAAGTTCCATTCAATATTGCAGATCAAGTTATGCATTCCTGATTGTAAATAATGCATATTTTTAGGTCTTACCATCATTGTAGCTGAACATTTATGATTACGTTTGTACATCTGTTAATCACACCTTGGCTGTGTTGTGTTTAGGTCGGTTCAAGAACTAGTGGGAATTTGTATTTCTCCTTCATATATATTCCCCAGTTACATTTCGAATATTAGCTGGGAACCTCACGAATCCAGCTTTACTAAAACATCACATCTTATCCTATTTTTAGATAGACACAGGACAATAACTCTTGGCCATTATCTCCCCTTGATACCACCAGGTGATGGCAGTTTGTAGCTTCACTGCTGTGCAGAGCATGCATATTGCAAAAGTCTCCGACAATCCAACCCTTTTTGTGTACCCGTAGCCCAATCCATGAAATGAAAACATTGCTAGTCCTAACCAATTTAGATTCATATCTCTAATGTATTACATGAGCTGGGTGGCAGAGTGGAGAGGATAAATTTGATTGTATTTTTGTTCTTTTTTGTTTTAATCAGACACTATACTTTTCCATTCTAGTTTTGTTAGTAAGACTGATCAGTCGCACTGCAGTGACATCTAGGGTGGAGAAAGCACAGCAAAAGTTGTATGAAGTTATAATTCAAACTTCTTATTTTTTTTACTGAGAGCTTATAGGACTTTGCTAAGATTTTACCATAACGGACATTACGTTTTTGGCTTAGTTTGACTTTAAACTGAACCACTCCAATGATTTCAATGCAGATTGAACACTGTGACTTTAATTCTATTAGTGGCAAGATTGTAGGTTAGAGAGGATGAGATTACGGATGCAAGGGATATTTACATCAACACAATTATGCATTTCTTTACTTATAAAGCTGGATTACTGTATCCTCTTTATTATGTGACTTGTACCATCTATAATCAATCCTGTTTTCCAGGTGTATACAAGCAACAGTGGGTGGTTTACATCCCACTCAGCCCCCTGTGATAAGGATTTCAGCAATAAGAGCAGTGTACAGCTATGCTGAACATTTGAAAAATTCAAACAACACACAGCTTTTGGTCCCATTCCTTCCCAGCATTACAGAGGGCTTGGTTACTGTGGCAACCCAGTTCTCATCAGATGTCCTGGCACTTTGTCTCGAAACCCTTTCAGTAGTATTGTCAGTAAGTTGTATCTTAAGTTGTTGCTTTGATAAGACGGACAGTATTTCCTAGCTTGTTTTTCACTAGGATCACTTTTATAGCCCTATGCTATTATTATCTCCCTTTTTAAATGATTTTATTGATATGGCTGGGAGCATTGAATGTTGCTATGTTCGTAATGTAATTTATATGAAACATTTCATAAATTAAATAGATTTGGTTTGAACTTTATGTGTGAAATTTGTCAAAATGTGATGTCTGCATTTTTTTTTTTTTTTTAAATCCTATTAAAAATGTACTTGCACTTCTGTGGTTTTTGGACATATTTCAAGTTCATCTTGTGTATGTCTCTGATAGCAGTTTTTTGTTGATGCAGACAGCATGACTTCAGAATCACTATTAAAGAAATTACCACTCGGGTGGCCTAAGTGGTTAGAGTGTCTGCCTCGGATGTGGGAGTTTGTGGGTTTAAGCCCCAGCTGAGTCATACCAAAGACTGATAAAATGTCTCTAGCAGCTGCCTCGCTAGGCACTCAGCATTAAGAGGTTTCTTTTAGGACTGGTTGGAATTGTCTCAGGATAATAGAACTGGGTGGGACATGGTGCTACATGTCTGCGGCATGATGCCTCAGTGCTAGACATCACCATAAACTGCCACACTGCAGACATCATAGTGATATGACTGAAAAATTGTTAAAGCTACGTTAAAAAACAAAAACACATTAAAGCAATAAATTTATTATAGTTAGTCTTCAAATAATCTCCTTGATTTTGGCATGGACATCCATCTATCCATCCGTACATATCAGAAAACATTTTAGCAAGATTACACAGAGAATTTATTATCACTCCTTGTCATGATCATATGGACATGAAAAGAGAGGGACTTCAATTGTATGCTTCTCTTTCATATATCAGATAAAACAAGTATTGTCTCAACTTTATCAATTGAAGGAGGCTGATTGTAATTGGTTGAATCATCTCTTGACTGAATATATTGATATATTGTAAAACTTTTAAAGTTATTATTTTAAATTACTTATTTACATTTTGGAATTGTAAGAACTAATTCCTGTACTAATATATCTGCCAACTCCTTCTAGTGGACACCTGTTTATTTTGGGATTGATTTGGTAAAACTTAGTAACTAAGTTTGTGTTATCCAGATTTTTTCTTAGTACGAGTGTAAGTAAAATTAATACATGTTATTGGCATGACTCTGTGTCAGATTGGCTGATTTAGCAACTATATTTCTGATCAGATTTGATTAAAATTGGTAAATCATCGTTATCAAAATGTTGGACAAGTTTGACCAGGATTTGTTTTTTTGGTCACATATCGGAAAGAAATTTTCAGGGTAAACTAGGTCAAATCAACATTATATAAAGTTTCTGAAAGAATTTATGCAGGTTGCATTTTTACATTACAGCATAATTCTGCTTAGTGAAATGGTCCACTTGGGTCTCTTAGTTCTTTTTGGTATGCAATGTTGTCATACATGTTTTACACATACAAATCAAACATGTTATGGTTTGGGAAGTCACAGATGGATAAATACATCGTGAGACAGTTTACAGGCTTGATGAAATGTTATATGGAGCTCTCTCTTTTTTCCCCCCAATCCTGCTGAATGTTCCCATCTCATTTATCAATACTGGGTACCCTGCCTTTACAAACACTTCATTTTAGATAAATCATGATCCAAAGAACTTTAATGGGTCCTTATCATTTTTAGGCAGTTTAAACCTCTATGAAAGACACTTTCACATACATAAAACAATTTATGGTCCATCAAATGTCCTGTCTAGTAAGGTTTCATTAACTTTTCACACATTTAATTTGTGTGTGCTTTATTTATCTCATGCACTCCATATGATTTCAGTATCAGTATCTAGAAATTGTTTTGATAACAGCTTGATTCAAAATCGAATTAATTATTGGTGATAAGGAAAGATTCTTATCTTAATTTGATAGTTTTCATCCTAAAATGTATTTCTTTTAATTTCCAGGTAGATAAATCTTTTACCGCATCCTGTGAATCAAAGGTTACTCCTTTAAACATTGCTGTCTTCCTCAAATATTGTGGAGGTTAGTGATCAATCCATAACTCTTATGTCCATGTACAACATCCCCCTTTCTCCACTCCACACCCCCTTAATCATCTCTCCCACTGTTTCACCAAGCATCTCAAAATGCAGTGATCACGCTGGGCTTCGCCAATGTCACAAATTGTGATTATTTTTCCTTAATGACAACAAAATACACCATCTGGCGATATTTTTTTGGGGTGACAGCATTTTTGACTGTTAAAAACATGTATACAGTCTTTGTGTTTGGAGTTGAGAAATTCAAAGGCACCCTGACAGCAAGCCACAAACTTGGATATAAAGTTGCACTCAATTCTATTGTTACATAAATAAATCCTTTGTTCATAATGTATTATGAAAATGGCAACATTTTTTGAAAATATTGAGTTTTTGGGCGACAACCTTGTTAAATTCAGTGCCATTTCTAAAAAATATCTTACTCGGATTTGTATTTTTAAAATGATTGGTCATTAAATTACAAATTCCATTTGGAGGAATGTTTTGAGAATATAAATGAAACCAGGGCCAGATATACTTGGCCTGCCCTGACTATCAGCTTTGAGAGTTTACAGATCTCAGTCTGTGTAAAAGAAAACTGCCGCCATGTTAAGACCAGTCAGATGCACCTAATTTCCATCCCTAAACTAGGCCTCGAATGGCTGCATGGTCTAAAGCACTAATTTATCCAGATCATTGCCATCTCACCTCTATCTGTGTGGGTTCAAGTCTCAGGCTCGGCTAACATGGGTGCATGAGAAAGCTTGCCAGTAGCTTCTCATATATCAGTGGTTCTTCCCGGGGTTTTCCAGGGGTCTTTCTCCACCAGCTATACAAGCCGCCATGTATAGCCCATCTTGTGCTGAAAAATGGCATTGAACCCTACAACAACAACCATCACTAAACTAAGTGTTGATTCCATTATTATAATGTGCAAGATTTAAAGTAATATTGAACCAGTATAGAATTAAGATGATCCTATTAGCATTCTTCCTGATGTAAATTTTAAATTTTTCTTGAAGTGAAATGGCATACTTGTCATTCTTAATTTGTCAAGATTTAAGCATAGTCTTATGCTTGAAAATGGGGGGGGGGGTCGGTGCACACAATTTTTATTTAACGTAATTTTTCCCTATGCCCATGGCATGGGGATGAAAATTGAAGCAGGATAATATTTGCTTTTATTTTTATTATAAGACTTTCTGTATTTCATGGATGTGGACAAAAAATGTTCGCAAGAAGTTTCATTTGTTATAGACAAAAAAAGATGTCCTTTTTAGTGCAGAGTTCTTAGTCATTAGTCATATCTCAAATTTAATAAGTTGACTACTCACCTAGATTTGACAGCTGGTTTGTGTGCCATTATCTTTGATCAATAAAGTCATGAGTCAATAAAAAATGTTACAGTTGGGTATTGAATATGACATTAACTCTAGGACAACCATGTGCAATTGACTGGTTCACTAACCTGATTGGTGAGTGAATTGGATGTTTTTGTGAAAATAAGAACCAGTCTTGAAATCTCTATCTCTCGTGTTAGTCTTGGCTTCATTAGAAGGAGGATTTATTTATTAGTGAAATTAAAACAATGAACAATGCATGATTCTGCAAGATTTTGATAATTTTCTACAAATCCAGCACTTCAGCATAGACTCTGATTTGCGTGCATCTTATGCAAAGTTAGATCTCGGTATTGGTTACTCTCAGTCTGGCTCAAGTTATAATTTGAAAATTATATTTATCACAAGATGCAGCAATGTATCGAATGTGTTTGTAAAAAAAAAACATTGTTTTCATCGACTATTTAAGATTAGGTACTTTATACATATTTTAGAGTGCAAACATTTGCTATTTGCTTGAGTATTTGTGGGAAAAGCTTGCAAACTTGTGAGTGCTTACTCTTTTCTCATGCTCCATTAATTGTTTCACATATGCAGATTGTAAAGGAGAAGCAAATTCCACAGTTTGTAGTGAACTCGAAATTCCTGAATAGGCACTCTGAGATTTCCCCAAGGATGAGAAGTTTCACTGTTGCAATGAAATTGTTGCATCAGTATGTTGCTAATAAAACAAAAGACGTGTAGAGTTGTAATGTTGGTTGTTTCACAAAATTTATGTCGATAGTTCTTTAAAAGCCAATCTATTTAGGTATGCATATTATTATGGTTGTTGAAATGTCTTGTAGCAGTATTGTGAATGATCTTTCAGAACAGGTTTGGTATTATGAAAATAAAGATAATTTACATAGAAAAGCAAACAACTTCATTAGAAAAATGTCTTCTTTTTTTAACAATTATTCCCACTGTAATGATTAAATGAGTATTATGCCTTCAAAGATCTCCATTACACACACACACACACACACACATTTTCTTAATATCCAGTGGGATGGCATCTGCTTAGTTTTCTTTTTGGTCCCTCGTTATTTATGCCACACTTATAGTGTGGTTTGCGTTTTTGGATCCCATTGTGCGTGTTATTGGGCGAGAGGTGCACCAGAAAAAGATCACACATTTTAATGTTGAAATGTCTTCAAGCCCATGGTTGCTTTTTTGTCATGATCGAAACATAAGCAGTAGTTTAAGACTATTTAAACTGAATGGTTTCTTCCAAATTTCAGTTAATTACCTAATTAGAACAAAAAGTTAAAAGTGCAGGTATTTCATTGATTTGCTGAAGCTTCACAAATTAATTTAATTCTTAACACATCAAGGCATCTGCTAAAAATTCAGCAGTGTGGAGAGTATGTCCAATCCCTTGATCTTTAGAGAGCTGCAGTTGCTTAGCTAATTTAGAAAGAGACGAAGATTTTCCACATGTCAACAAGCCATTCATATCTTTCCAAAAATGAAATGATTTTTTTAAAACTTTATTTAAATATGGAATGGCTGTCAGATTACAGAGTTTACCAGTCATTGCTTGTATGTTTTGCATTGAATTAAAACTATACATGAATACTTTAAATTTTATTTTCTAGATCCTGTGATAGTCAGCATTGTACAAGATATATTCAAAGAACTTGCGGAAAATGAGAGCTGTATGGGGGCATTACAGCAAAGATTGTTGCCTACTCTAGTCAGTATTCTTCAGGCAACATCAGACAAAGTGCCACTTGGACTACCATCAGTAAGTATACTCCATTAGAGCTTAGTATTATCATTAATATAGCAGTCCCTTGCCGCTATGCTGAACAAATTACCTGCTTATGGTATGGATTCATCTTGATCACTACACAATCTTTTGAAAACTAGGTCAAGAGTAATCCATTTTATGCCATTCAAGAATGAAATCCAGTCTATATTGTCAGTATTTTTTGAATGTTTAATAGGCAGGAAACAAATATTTCATATTGGCTGACCATATTTTTCATTACCAACCCTAGTACTTTTTCTGATGGTAAAAAATAAATATATATAATACTGTAATTTAAAAAAAGAAAACTTGCAATAGGAAACACGTTTTTTTTTGGTCTTCCAACATAAAGTTTGAATGCATTTTCGGATGAATGTATGTTGCACACCAATATGAGGTATCATTTTATTACTTTTTATGGTTGAATGAACATTCCTTTATATTTGTTTTGGGTATTGAGATACATACAGTATGTAAATATAATAATTTTATTAAGTGTGAACTAATTTCTTGTTTATATGCATTATATTACAGTATAAGAACATTGACTATCTCTCAATTACAACCCTCAAGAACTAAATAAAATATTAACTATATTTTGACTTGTTTTGGTAATACATTTGCAGAAACATCACCTGTTAGCTACAGAAACCAGAGATTACTCACCCATGGATAGTGGCATTATTGTCTATTCATACTTTTAATTACTGCCAAATTGGTTTGGTCCCTTTTCATCTTGCATATCATCATTGTCTACACACGTTAGCAATCAGCAGATACATCCTTGAATATACACACATCTTTTATTAACCAAATTTTCCTCTATCACTGCCAATGAAGCATGTATGAATTAAAAGAAAAGAAGCATTGCCTAGAACTTGACTCGCTTACCTTTCATATAAAATCTGCTTCCTCATAACTCTTAGTTTAGCAAGTAGAGTAAGTGAGATACATTTCTTATTATTCTACTCAAATAAAGTTGCCACAGTCGTTCAGTTTCTGACATTACAGTTTTAGGTTTCATTGCTAAGAATTTATAAAGTTGCCACAATTGTTCAGTTTCTGACATGACAGTTTTAGGTTTCATTACTTCTGCTCTTGAGACACGAGTCAGGAAATAATATTGATGGCACAATAGTTCACTCAGCAGCTCAATAACAATGTAGTTTACTCCAAGATTTAGGAGAGTGAACTGTGCTTTCTTAAGGCTGTCCGATCATTGGCATTTGCTGCCCTAACTTGAATCTGGCAAGAAACATTCACATAATAGGAGATTGGAGCAAGAGCCTACTTTGGGGTAAGGAGATGTTTGTTTGTTGTTTTTTTATGGTTTAACGCCATTTTTCAGCACAATATATGCTATACATGGCGGCCATTATTAATGGTGGAGGAAGAACCCGGAAAACCCCTGAAAGAACCCCCGACCCACAAGAAGCTACTGGCAAGCTTTCTCACATGCAACTCCTTTCACTTCTTATTTTCTAAAGTCATTGTATGTTATTGTTGTGGGTTTAATGCCATTTTCAGTACATGAAAGGCAGTACATGACACTGAGTACATTTGGTGGAGGAAGAGCCTGGAATATTCTTAAGCAGTGACCCACAGGAAGTTTTGGGTTGGCTGTCTCATGTACACATGTTGGCTGCACCACAGACTACATGTATTATGGTTTGGTAATATATTTGAAGAAGAAACCAATTTTTGGAGTGAAATATTACCTGCCAGTGCATAATACAATCCCACACCCTCCTTGCAGATACAGTTCTGGAAGAGCATGCACTTTTCTGCTTCAATAGATTTTAAGCCCAGTCCATCTGTCAGTTATAAATGAAGAAGCATTTCACTCCAAATAATGATTTCCTTTGTTCTACCTGAATTTATTACTTAGCAGAGGTCTTGGAAATGCCTAATCACGCATATTTGGACACAAATCTTTTTATCTGGGATGCAGAAAATCACTTATGCACGAGTCCTTCATACCCGCACAATAGCTGGACAGCAAATTAAAAGGCTTGCCAGTCATATTTTAACTATTTTCTGAGTAGGAAAATGTGTTGATCAATTGATCATTTTGCTGATATTTACAATGAGAAAAGTAGCTGAAAGACCTGCAGATATACATGTTGTCATTGTAAGAGTACATCTGAAGAACATGACACAATAGCTTGACAGCTAGTTCAAAGACTTCAGTAGCTGCTGAGTTGTGGGAAAATGTTCTGATATTTACAAAGACTGAATTCAGAGGCAGGAAGACCCAGTGATATACATGTGTATGAGAGCACTTCAAATGAACAACTTTATCTTTATTACGTTTGTTTCCATGTGTAGCCCAACAAATAGTGCTAATTTGGATAAGTATTTTGTGGTTTAAATGGCAAACTGATGAAGATTGTAATAAAATTCAGAAGAGTGCTAAAGTTGCTAGAACTGGTTTGCATGGAACTCTAGCCAAATATAAGAAAGTGTGTGATGCCTACCTTTCTTAGTATTCGTAATAAGACCTCTTCTTGGCCTGACATAATTCAATCTTACTCCAGTGGACAAACAACAGCTATATTTCAGTGGTGTACAAAGTTACAAAATTAAAACTCGGTGGCGACCACTGGTTCTTCTCATCTGGAAATTTAGCCACTTCAGGTATGTCCAATGTTTCTGGTAGGAGGCTGCATGTTTTGCTGGTGAGACTCCTATTTTTCCCAAATTAGGAGTCCTTGACATCCTAATTTTAAAATTGAATGAAACCGCTGGCTTAGGCAAGATATTTCTAGGATGTGATACTTGTAAATAAGTGTTATCATGTGCCAGAGAGTGATGAAATGATAGTTAAAAACCCAAAAGTGAAAAGTAATGATTGGTTATCATCAATGCTATTAAGAAGACACTGATAGTTTAAAGTTGGAAATGTCTAGCCTTCCTTTTTATAAATAGTGTACATTCTCACCATTGTATATTGAATATATGAATCTCCTCTACCACTGTGTACATATGTCATTAATTTTTCTAGGTTTCCCTTGATATTTTGCAAACCATTGTTAGAAGCAGTAAGCATCCTTTGTCAGATGGACTGGTACACAATGCCTTCCCTGCTGTAGTTCAATGTACGCTTAGGACAGATGATAATTCAACAATGCAAGTAAGTAATGTTATAATTGGCCATCACATGATTGAAGATATTTTATGTAACATCAGTAGTGTGAGTAAAATACATAAAACACTTTAGTCTCTATGAGCTATTTTACCAACACCGTATTTCATAATTCAACAGAGGGTACACAGATAGTACATGTTTATTATGTAACAGTATAACTGCAGACATTACAATGCCAATGGTAACAGCAGATTAAAAGACAATACAACATTAGATAAAAGACAATACTGCAGCAGATTAAAAGACAAATCAACATTAGATAAAAAAACAAAACAATGCAGCAGTCAATAAAAGATAGTACAACATTAAATTTAACTACAACATAACAATGCTAGGTCCTATTGTGTACAGATGATTTGGTTTTCTTCTGATCATGTGCACAGCTACTTTTCTGGCAGACCTACTGTGTAAGAATTCATTTATTTTGATGGGCACACACTTTTCGTTCTTGTGACTTTTTTTTTTTTTAAGCCTACCTTGTGAAAGTAAAAGAACTATTATACTTCACCTAGAGTCGGCATTGGTATATGTACAAATAAATACATCTCTATAGTATCACCAAGGGTTCCATTTAAACAAGCATGGTACCCAGGAAAGCAGATTTAATAAAATATATGCCAGGGTACTTTGCACAGTTTATATTTAAATTATAAGAAAATTATTAATTGCATCTATGGGTGAGTACCACTCTTTGAAAGTGCCTTCTCTTGGTCCCATGTCTATTTTAATGGAACAGTCCTAAATTTCATTAATCTTTTCTTCTGAAGTTTTTAGTAGTGATTTGGAGGGAATTTCATATCACCTAACCTATGCGAAGGGGGCTGACTTTGTTCATCAATATACATTACATTAGTTGTGTATTCTTGGTTAAGTTTTTTGCATTTCTCTCATTTTGAATGCATCTTTATTAGCATTGCACCCATACAACCAAGAAATTCACTGACTTGCATTTCATGCTTTATTGGTTTCGTGTTTAGCTACAGCCTACACCATCAAATTAATAATAGGTCACTGTGACCCATATTGATACTTCATTGACTTTGGTTACATTTTGTGTGTTTGTGCAGTGGCCTTTCATCTGAATTTTGTTTGTCCTAAAAGAAAACGTCAGTCTCACAGCCAGTGTAGTTGGTCCTAAATTAAACAATCAGTCTGACAAACAAATGTCATTGTCCTAAATGAAAACGACATCCTGACAGTCATTGCATACATGCCAACCATTATGCTTTTGGCGTAATCATTACGCTTTCTTTTTCACTAAATTACGCTTTACATGTAAATGGATTGTGCTTTTTTCAGTATATCCACCTTCCCAAAAAATCAATTATTTGTTTTCTCATTTTTATTAACATTCAATTAATCCCACAGACCGTATTTTATACAAGACTGCTTCTACGCAACTATAATATAAGAGTACACTTGTCCGTGTACTTGCGCATATTTTCCTAACAGTACCATGTTCTATTTGTAGCAACTTTCTACCGCGTATTCTGTTTATAGCAGTGAAGGATGTTAAATGATGGGAGGGGCAAATAAATCATTGTTCATTAAAATTTTAGCATGGTATATATGGATTATGCTTTTTCTGCCTGGATTACACTTTTTGACCACCTGGATTACACTTTTTCCTCGTCAGGGGTTGGCATGTATGTCATTGTAGTTGATCCTAAATGAAACTGTCAGTCTGACAACCATTGTAGTTTGTCCTAAATTAAAGCAATAATCTGACAGCCATAGTAGTTAGTCCTAAATTAAAGCAATAATCTGACAACCATTGTAGTTAGTCCTAAATTAAAGCAATAATCTGACAACCATTGTAGTTAGTCCTAAATTAAAGCAATAATCTGACAGCCATTGTAGTTAGTCCTAAATTAAAGCAATAATCTGACAACCATTGTAGTTTGTACTAAATTAAAGCAATAATCTGACAACCATTTTAGTTTGGCCTAAATTAAAGCAATAATCTGACAGCCATTGTAGTTAGTCCTAAATAAAAATGTCAGTCTTACAGTCATTGTAGTTGGTCCTAAATAAAAATGTCAGTCTTACAGCCATTGTAGTTGGTCCTAAATAAAAATGTCAGTCTTACGGCCATTGTAGTTGGTCCTAAATGAAAGCAACAGTCTGACAGCCATTGTAGTTAGTCCTAAATAAAAATGTCAGTCTTACAGCCATTGTAGTTGGTCCTAAATGAAAGCAACAGTCTGACAGCCATTGTAGTTAGTCCTAAATAAAATATGTCAGTCTTACAGCCATTGTAGTGGTCCTAAATTAAAGTAACAGTCTGACAGCCATTGTAGTTAGTCCTAAATAAAAATGTCAGTCTTACAGCCATTGTAGTTGGTCCTAAATTAAAGTAAGTCTGACAGCCATTGTAGTTAGTCCTAAATAAAAATGTCAGTCTTACAGCCATTGTAGTTGGTCCTAAATTAAAGTAACAGTCTTACAGCCATTGTAGTTAGTCCTAAATAAAAATGTCGGTCTTACAGCCATTGTAGTTGGTCCAAAATTAAAGTAACAGTCTTACAGCCATTGTAGTTGGTCTTAAATTAAAGCAACAGTCTGATGGCCATCGTAGTTACCATAATGGCCATTTTGAATTTGTGTTGCTTCTCCTCCTGAACGTACAGTCATAATTACCAGTTTTTACTAAAAACATTTCTGAAGAGGTTGGCTTGAACCTAAATGAAAATGGTGCCAATCTGACGACAAAGATGGCCTACTTGACATCCATCTTAAAAAATCTTGATTTTTGCTACTTTCTGCTGAATGGGTAGTCATATTGACATAGGGTTTCATGTCATTTCATACAATGTTGGGTGATTTTTATTCTCTCCATCCTTTGTCCATACAGTCAGGCGATGTTCTAAGTGTTCTCTCTCTCCTTTGTATTTGCTCTCTTTTTAGGCTGAAACTATTCTCTACATTCATACTAAAAAACAACTTTCATTAAAACGTGATTACTGTGACCCCCTTCATGACTTAATTTGTCCATCATCCGATTCCACTACATTATCACTTACCAGTGCTATGTTGTAAATATGGATGCATCTAATAGTCTGTATCCTGTACCAAAACTGGGTCAACATGACCTACTAGGTTTATTAAAAACTTGGCTTTAGCAAAAAGTTAATCAGATGCAGAATTATAGTATATTTGGGGCTACTTCTCACAAGCATATATCCAGTTTGTTTTGTAATTTTCTTCTCCAGAATATAGCTAGCATTGTCTCTTTGATGAGTAAATTGTCCAATGAAACATTGATGCATATAGGTCTCATCATTAATCCAAAAATAATTCTAAAATTGAAAATCTGTGGTAAAGGTAATTTCTAATGGATTTCTCAAAGATTTTTAAAAAAAAATATATTGTGTCTCTTTCAGAGTGGAGGTGAATGTTTGAGAGCATTTGCATCCCAAGGTCTCGACCAAATCATTCAGTGGCATGATGATCAAGGTATCATAAATGTTTGTTATACCTAAACAAAGTTAAATCTGATTGAAATTCTCAGCCTAATTACAGGGAACATGATCACTCTTGCATGCCATCATACTCCTTAAATTATTCATGGGAGAGACCTCCATAGTTCTCCCCAACCTCGTTGTTCAAAACAAAGATTTTCAGATGTGTTTTCTGTCCCAGATTTCATGGTAGTTGCCTTTCACAAACCGACAGACATGTGGTCAGATGGTTCTAGTGGGTTTTATGCTTGCAATGAGTAGAGCAGCAGATACTGTTTTAAAAATTATTGCAGTTGTTGTTTTGTTTGGAAAACCAGGATGATTAAGATTTTCAGTTGTTCATTAATGTTGATGTTCATGTTCGGAATTTGGATCAGACAAAATGACATCTAGTATTAGACATCAAATATCAGACAGAATGACAAATAGTATTAGACCTCAATTATTAGATAGAATGACAGCTACTATCAGACATCAGTTATCAGATAGAATGACAGCTAGTAATATACATCAATTATTAGATAGAATGACAGCTACTATCAGACATCAGTTATCAGATAGAATGACAGCTACTATCAGACATCAGTTATCAGATAGAATGACAGCTAGTAATAGACATCAATTATCAGACAGAATGACAAATAGTTTTAGACCTCAATTATTAGATAGAATGACAGCTACTATCAGACATCAGTTATCAGATAGAATGACAGCTAGTATTAGAAATCAATTATCAGACAAAAAATGACGTCTAGTTCTAAACATCAAATATCAGACAGAATGACAGATAGTATTAGACCTCAAGTATCAGACAGAATGACATCTAGTATCAGACAAACTGATGTCTAATATCAGATTAAATGACAGCTAGTATTAGACATCAGTTATCAGATATAATGACAACTGGTATTAGACATCAAGTATCAGACAGATGGACGTCTAGTATCAGACAGAATGAAAGTTAGTATTTAGACATCAATTATCAGATAGAATGACAGCTAGTATTAGACATCAAGTATCAGACAGACTTCAAGTATCAGACTGATGTCTAGTATCAGACAATGACAGTTTGTATCAGACATCAAGTATCACACAGACTGAATTCTAGCACGAGACAGATTGGCATCTAGTATCAGACATAATGACAGCTATTATTAGACATCACCTATCAGACAAGGACAGTTTGTATCAGACATCAAAGTATCAGATAGACTGGTGTCTAGTACGAGACAGAATTACAGCTATTATTAGACATCAGCTATCAGATAGAATGACAGATAGCATTAGATATCAACTATCAGACAAAATGACAGTTTGTATCAGACATCAAGTATCACACAGATAGTATGAGATAGAATGACAGCTGGTATTAGACATAATTATCAGATAGAATTACAGCTAGTACCAGACATCAGGTATCAAACAGACTAGTATTAGACACCAAGTATCAGACAGACTGATTATCAGACATAATGACAGCTAGTGTTAGACAGAGTGACAGCTAGCATTAGACATAATAACATCTAGTAAATATAGCTTGAACATTCCGATTAAGTAGACAGAAATTTTTAGATGCATGAGTATCTTTTGAGTTTAACATATCCCAAAAGCGTTCCTTAAAATAAAATATGTGTAGGAATTAATCAGACATACTTGTCACACTGGGATTATCTTGTCTGCCCATCATACCCCTTTTGAACCCTTTAAGACACCTAAACTTTTGACTACATTATGTGTCCTACAAGAAATAGATTGTATCTGGTCAGCATTTTAGATTTTAGGATTTGTCTATTTATTATAGTATAAGTTGTGTCAACCCATCGATCAGACTCTAATGTGGTTAATATGTGTCCTACAAGAAATGGATTGTGTCTGGTCAGCATTTAGAATTTGTCTTTTTATTATAGTATAAGTTGTGTCAACCCATCCTTCAGACTCTAATGTGGTTAATATGTCCAAAATCAGTCAAAATAATTGGTATAAAACCTAGTATGCCTTTGTATCAGGAGATGAGTTAGTGTCCCATACAAGATTTGACTATGGGGAGATAATTCTAAAAGTACTATACTTCAGTATAGTTTGAAGGTTGTATTTACTCTTCATAGGTGGTTTTGTGTGTTGTTTCATAAGCACTTGCTTACTGGCAGATCTAGATGGGTATCTTTTGCATGGAAAAATAAGTACTTAAGTGTCAAACAACTGAAAATTGATACACTTACCCTGTTACAGGTAACAACGGACTGGGCTATATTATGCAAGTAATCTCAAAGCTGCTGGATCCAAAAATATCTGAGTTTACTGCTTCTTTTGTGGGCAGACTTGTAGCGGTTGTGTTGAGCAAAGTGGGCCCCCACCTCGGTGAAAATATGGACCTAATTCTAAGAGCTGTTCTGAGCAAGATGCATCAAACAGAAACCCTCAGTGTTATGCAGGTAGATTCTCTGACAGTATGAACTTGGGAAGATTTTATATATATTTTTTATACTGGGTCATGAATTAATGGATATTCTGAGGGAAATAATCTTGATAAGTTGCTGCAGTGAAATAATATATTTCTCGGTGACCATCAATAGACAGTAATAAAATTATGACCAAGAAATTTAAATTTATTCATTGATGCTTAGATAGTCTAGTGTTAATTATTGATGACTCTAATTCAAAGTGGACAGAGTTGAAATACAACAAAGTGCAAATTCTTTTTTTCAATGTGCTGTTTTACTTGGGAAGAATTATGTTACTTTTTGTATTTTATGTACAAATATTCTCAACACAGCAGAGCATGAAGGTAAAGCGCTCACTTCTAATGGGATCCAGTAAAAATTCAGCTTTTTCAGTCTGTTATACATATTGATAACCATTGCATTCAAGCAAAAAATAATAAAGAAAATTTGCTTCAAAAGAGTGAATAATAAAATTATTTGATTTTGTAGATTAATTTTTTTTCACACACTCGATGAAATATATTTCTTATTCACTCATTTCATGCAAATATTGAAATAATTGCAGAAATTGATGCAGTAGTTGCAAATTGATTTATATTAAATGTTCTAACAGTTTTCATTTACATTTGGGTGCAAACTATGCTGTGGTCTTTATTAGAGCTGGTGATTCCAAATATTGGATGATTATAATGTTAAATGCAATACTTGTACATAATATTTAATTCAGGTAAATGTGATTGTCTGCCTTTTCAGTCACAGCCTTTTATCTCATGATTTCAGAAAATTGAATATAATACATAATGCATTTATGTCAACCTTGATGGAATTCATGTTATCAGTTAAATGGACAGACATTAGTTGGACTCTCTCCATTTTGATCCATCATAGATCTTAATATCTTTTCTTTATGCCTTAGGGATATCAGGATATTCAGATTTTTTTAAGCGGTATATTTTTACATTTCTGCAGATTTATAATTCCTAATCTTCACCTCGACACTCTTTTGGATCAGTTGTGGGATCAATGTATTGGTTTAATTTGTCCAGTTGTGAACAAAAGTATATCCAACAGAATGTGACAGAAGTATTATTCTTTCTTAGATAAACCTTTGATACTTACAATAGAAGATTTAAAATGTTGTCTGACAATCAGAGAAATTAAAATTTTGTTGAAATTATTTTTTAAAAAAACTATTTTAAATACCATTGTAGAGTCTTGTGATGGTGTTTGCCCACCTGATACATGATCAGATAGAAGCAGTACTAGATTTCTTGACCAGTGTTCCAGACCCAACAGGAAAACCTGCATTAGAATTTGTTCTAGATGAATGGTGTTCAAGACAGCACTTGTTCTATGGTGCCTATGAGCGGAAAGTCACGTAAGATGCTTTCCTTCCGACAGATCAAGAGCAATTATTAATCATAAAATAATGAAATGTATATATACTCAGTATGTGTAATCCGATTTATTCAGAGGCAATTTTATGGTCAAAAGTAAGTCAAGTCCAACTGCAAACAGTATATACCCTGATCTTTTGCATAATGCACCAGCAGCAGGTATATGAAAATTTAAATACCAGTTTTTGCAAGTAAATAAAGCTATTTTTCAATGGAGATGCATCCAAGAATGATAAAAACTCAGTATCTACTGTCTCTGTGATACAGCGTGACATAATTTTGTGACATGAAAGGAGTGGGGGGGTGGACAATTCTCAAAAATGCAATTTTGTCAATTTTTAAAAAAACATGGTCCTAGTTAATTTCATGAAAATGAACAGAGTCTGCAACTCTGGATTATGCCAGAAAACATGTTTATAGCTTCAGTTTTAATTAGGACAAACAATGAAAGCTATACCAAATCACGCGTGTCATCAGCCTGCTGAGGAATGTGTGTACCCTTTTCCCGAACCCATATTTATTTTCATGAAATCTAACACAACTGTTGGATATTAGTGACAAATGTTTCATGTTTGTATAAATTATTTCAACAGAATATTGCCATGCTTAATAAATACTAAAAAAATTTGAAATTTGTGAAACAACCCCATATCATTGTTTACATCATTCTTTGTCATTATTTTGAATAGAGCTTTCTAAGACTAAATTCATACAGATATCATCTTGCCATGACACCATTCATTTAACCCTTTCGCTACGACTGCCGCATCTAAGTGTCTGCTGTAAATAGCTCTCGAATACCCGTGACGCATATCTGCAGTGCCGAAAAACCTAGCTTACAATCCAATGTCGCACAGATGCGTAAAGTTCAGCAGTACTCAAAGTATCAGCGACGCTCATGTGCGCAGAATACGTACGTGTTAACTAAGCGTTGATTGGTTGAAAGTACGAAAGTTTACACATTTTTGATTATCATAACCAATGAGAGGATTGTTTACTCGACATTTTGATACAAGTTTGAATGCTGAGAGGTTAAATTTAGACACACTAAAATGAATTTTCCGCGGTTTACGAAACACGTGTTTTCGAGATGAACAAAGATGGATTCCGATTCAGATATGAGCAACTTTAACGGGTCCAGTGCAAGTGATATAGAAAAGTTTAATGGATCATAATTAGAAAATGGATCAGATATTGATTTCAACATCAGATACAAACGATTTTTAATCGGATGACAAGGCGGACGTAGTTTCAATTGTACAATGGAGTGACGACCTCGCCGTATTCGAAATCAATGTTTTTGATTCTTATGTTGGTTCAACAGACAACAATCAAGCTTGGACCAGTGAATGAAAGATTTTTTACTCAGATTAATTCCTGAATATCTGGTAGAAAATCTTGTGAAAGAAACAAACAATGTTGTTAAGAAAATAGGGGACCAAAAGCAAGACATGAAATGGTATGAAATCAGCATCACATGTGGGCATTAGTCCTACATGTAAGACACAGAACATGGTAATTTTGCTATACATATATTATAATATACTTGATAACATCGTCATTTATGTGTGGATAATTACTGTTTTGAGAGTTACCAATTGCAACATTTTAATTAGAGTGGATTTCATTCATGTTTTTATATGTACATATGAAAATATTGGATTTATTTTATGGAATTCAAAACAGTTTATGTGACTGGGATTTCTTATATGATGGGATATAGGAGTATATATAAAGTAGAAATATATGAATAACAGACACTATACAAGATAAGCTGTTTTTTATTTCACTTAAATCTAGTAAAAACTATTGAAATAATGAATATAAATGTAACCATGTTTTTATTGTCAATTTCTGTAGTCAGCCTTGATGATGCTCTAGTATTCAGCCTAGCAAACAGCCTCAGTAGTCTGAGTAACTGATATGATAGCACAGAGCAGTAGTGAAACTACAAAACAGCTGTAGTAGCTAAAGGGTTAAACAAGTTTGATACATACCTTGAAGAGAAGACATAAACACTATTTTTGCTTCTCTGAATGAAAATCAGCATAGATATAAATTTGAAATAACTTCTAAAAGTTATTAAATCGAGTTTTGTCCACTAACGCCGTTGACCGACAAGGTCAATGCGCAAAATATTTGAGGGATAATTTGGCCTACGCACCGGTCATTGCAGATATGGCTGAAACGACCAGATAGGACTCCTGAATTAAGACTTTGTACGGTAAATAGAGGTTACTCAGAAATATGAAATATACATGGATATATTCCGAATTGTTGGAAGCTTAAGACCTACCGTGTTTATTAGTATTACCTCCTCATAATGTATGAAAATAAAACTTTTAAAATTTTCAATGCTTCGCAAAAATACTTATTTTTTCTTCCATGGCCCGCTTAATACCATAAACAATTATCCAGATATGTATTCTGTTGTGGTTCCAATGATTTTACATTCAAAAAATCCAAATTTATCTCAAATTATGCCATAACAGCAGACCACTGTTCTGGAACCAAAGTGGCATCAGAAAATGGGAAGCCAGAAATGGTTATTTCCCCTGTCAGTCCTATACCTACCAGCAGATATGGATCTATGTTGTTTGCTCCTGGAAAACTGCATGTACCCAGATCTGCAGGCACATTATGCAACTGCAGAACACAATCGGTGTAGTTTGCAGTTGTACCCAATTTGTAGGCGAGCATTTATGTCACATTATTTGCACATGAGAGATATGTTCATTACTTTTTATGTAACCTTTAAATCCATCACTGCCCTATTCAACTTTGGCTACATATTTTATATGGATACATTTTTGCCTGATTACATTTTCTCAAATTTCGTTCTGTAGAAAATTTAGATTTTACCCTTGCAGAAATCTAGGCACAAAACACCTCCAATGAAAGATACCGAAAATAAAAAAAATACTGTTTCAGTTATTTTCATGGAAATTAGGGTTTGATTTTTGTGAGGGGGGAAAAACAGGCATTGACAGATGTGGGTCTGTTCAGTTTATTTGGACTAACCAGTAAAACAGACAACAGAAACCATGATCTGTTGGTTCATTATGCAAACCTATTAACCTTAGGGTTTTCCTGCAAGTCATATAGAAATGATGCTTAAAATATGGACTAACGTAATTAAAGGACAAATTATCAAATAATTAAAATATGTCACATGGTGAAGTTGAAAAGATTTTCTTTTTTTTTAAGAATTTGAACTTGCAAGATATCAAAAAAGCCATTTAGCTTGCCAGGGTTGGGAACTGCAGTTTTTGAACATTGCTGGAGGTAATTAAGGTTCTATAAAATTAAATATTATGTTTACTATCCCTGCATCAGTCCAGAATCACAAATCTGGACTTTTCAATGCAAATTTTCCAGCTGGACAGTAATGGCATGTGATATTTTGTTACACATTACTGAAAATAGGTTCATCTTGCAGGAGAAAATTGACTGCCTTACTGAGACGGTCTTGCTAGGGTTTGTAGGTCTGCATTATGCAATAACAGAGCTGGTCTGTGGAGTAGGCATTTGGACTTTTAACCCCAGGTGACCTAGTGTGCTAAAGCACTCACCTTGACCAGTCACTGCCATCTTTCTTCTGTCTGCATGGGTTCGAGTCTCTGTCAGTGTATGTATGTGAGAATGCGTGCCAGTATCTTCTTGTGTGTCATCGGTTCATGCCAGGGTTTTCCCAGGTTCTTCTTTCACCAGTTATATTGGCCATCATGTATTGCTTATTTTTGCCCAGTAATGATGTTAAATCCCCAAACAATAACAGCTAAACTTTTACACGAGTATATACAGTACTGATTATGGCCGCATCATTTACTCATCCCATCTTTTTTTTTGGGTATCGACAGAAATGTAATTGGAAGAAAAAAAATTGAACAATTTTGCTGTGCATGTCTTGCCGCAGAAACTGTTAACTATGTTTTGATGGTAAGATAGATCATGGTTTTAAGCTTTTTATTAATGTTTTCGTCTATAATATTTTATATTCAGTTTAACAATTAAAGTTTTGTAGTGACTATTATAAGCAAAAATTAAACAGTTGTTCTTTTTTCCAGAGCCGTTGCACTGTGCAAGCTGCTTTTGTATGCTGTGAGCCACAATGACACTCGGCTTCAGGAAATAACTGTCAAGGGAGATCAGATTATTCCACAAACGAATGGCATTAAGACCAGATCTAAATCTGCTCAATGTAAGGGTCTTTACATAGGAATCACATTTGCTTTGCTTAATTCACACATTTTTTCAGTTTTATTCCGCTACAGTTATTTCCTTTTTATAAGGTCACCCGATGTGTAGCAGAAAAGTAGCCTTATTAGAGCGGAGGCCATTCTAGAGGGGGAACTCACTGATTTCACATGCAGTATAAAAGGCATAACAAATTGTTATTAAATATTTTTGTTTTCATTTAAAATAACGGACATGTTACAAGTGGGCAAATTTGTAAGAATGTTTTTTAAAATGTGAATAATCAATAGGAATCTATGAAAATTCCTAAGTAAGTGCTTAATCAGCAGCCAAGTTAGATTTATTTTGACATCTCTTGGGAAAATGTTTGTTCCTTGGCATGATGGCAAGTTATTTGGATAAATTTTCTCAGCCAATTACAATATATATGAAAGGTGCTAACATCACATTACAATCTGTGTATGATCAAGATAACTTATTAAAGTCACAAATCATAACTCCCTTGAATTTACTTTTTTCCAATTTATATAGGTTATTCTATACAATTTGCTGTGATACATTAAAATAAATAATTTCAAGTTCTGATATACACACCAGTTTTTATGTCTTCTTTTCCTGTCTGGTTAATATATGTATTGAAAGAAGAAGGAAAAAGTGATATTAAATGTGAATGAGACCACACAGCTGTCATTGCCAACTGTTCAAAATAATATTGGGTTGTACTCAGATATTTTCATGATTTGCCATCTTGAACTAGTGATAATGCTCTGGCAATTAAAAGTGTATCTCTTTAAATCTTCATCTCGTTAATGTTTATTAAATGTGATCTGATCCAAAAGAGAAAGCAACATCAACTTTTTGACATTAATTTTGTAATACTACTGCAATTTAAAATTTATCAGTATTAAAAGTCAGTCATAAATTTATTGACTATAGTTGACTTTTAAAAATATATCATTTATAAATGTTAGATTCCATCAGAGGAATTTTTGTGTTTGACAGATTTTAGTTCTCTTATATTAAAGAATATTGAAAATGCTCCACCCACCTGTTAACCAAAATTACCCCTCGCTGTCCTGCAGTTTCTATTATCAGTGTTTATGGATACAATTCAAAGCTAGTTTTCAATGGAGAGGTATATTTGAAATTTCTTGTGAAGTAAATCTTTTATTCCTGTTTTTTATGTGAACTAATTTACAGATGCTTTGTTTTCTAAAACTGAAATTAGCTTGCATTTTAAGCATGGAAAAACCTATCGGCTGAAATGGTAATGGGCATAGGGGCTGAAAGAAAGAAAAACAAGATGGGGCCCCAATAGCTAAAGTGCTCACATTTACCGATCAATGTCATCTCACCTTTATACATATGGTTTCAAGTTTATGGTTCGACCTGTGTGGATATGTGAGAAAGCTTGCCAGCAGCTTACCATAGGTTGTGGTTTTTACTAGGGTTTAGTCTGGGTTCATCCTCTACCAGTGATACTAGCCGCTATTTATTACTTATAATGCACTGAAAAATGGCACTAAACTCAAAACTTGATACCTTGACCAAACTTTGTAAATGGCATTTGAGATAAGAAAGGCACCTATTGATTTGGGTTTTAAAAGATCAAAGATCAGTATCACAATAATTCTCAAAGGAAAATGGTTTATATATGAAATCTGGAGTTCTTTACGAGACAAGAAAAGACACCTTTCATTTTGGCATCAAAGGTCAAGGTAACTCAGAATATAGGAAGGTAAAACAATGTCACTATACTATATGAGTTCTGTACCACATGTCGTGATTAAACTTTGTAGATAACTTGCTTTTGCGATAAGAAATCGGTTGAGGGGGGTGGAAGGCTTTCAGGTCAAGAAGGAAACAAGTTTTCACAAGTAGCATGTTTTTATGGTTTAAATTATCAGTAAATTTGCAACAAGAAATGCACCAATCAATCAGTATGGGGGTCAAAAGTTCAGTGGTAAATTTTACAGATACTTTAAAGAAGAAAAATGGTGTGTACAGTACTGTTTATGGTACTATGTTTAATTTTAGGTCAGTTTCATGGACACTGCGTGTGTATATATATATATATATATATATATATATATATATATATATATATATATATATATATATATATATATATATATATATATATATATATAAAATTATTGTAAGAGTATTGTGTTGTTATACCATGCATATATTAATTTATTTTTAGTTCCCATTAATGGAAATGCAAGACGATGTATGTTCCACCAGTTGATTTGTCTTCATTAGTCAACATGGGTCATTATTAAAAATACTATATTCTTATGTCAACATAGAATACGCCTGCAAGCTTTGCTATCTTCAGATCCATTTTTTGTTTTAGCTCCAGACCAGTGGACCACACTACCAGTGGTTGTCAAGATCTACAAGCTTCTGATTAATGAACTGTCAAATCAAATGGAAAGCAATCTGTCCACTCATGTCTCAGCAGGAGACGATCTGGAGGATGAGGTTTGTACAGAAGTTAAGCCAGTTATCTCGGGCTCAGCACAGACCAGTATTCGTAGACAAATAAAGAACAATAAGTTGGGAAACTATCAATAGTTTCATGCATATAGAGAGGTGACATCTTTTGGGGGATTTTGATTTCAGTAGAGCCCTAACAGGGTAACAGGTAGAAAGAGGGATGGATATTAGAATGTTGGATAAATAATCACTATAGTCATACCCTTTTCCTCCCCTTCCACATTTTGGTGACAAGGGAGGATATCCCACCTTTAAATTAAATCCTAGTAGCATTTGTTTTACACACACAAGCTCGCTATTGCAGCTAGCCTAGCCTCTTAAGTTCTGGGCTTTATGGGATTGCCTACTGTCTATCTATTGGTTTGTACAGGTTTCTTTACACATTCGTACCAAAGACTAGTTGGCCCTAAATGAATGCAAACAAGTAGCTATTCATTTAACACTAAAGTACTTTATAATCATGCCTAGGAACAAGTTTTGAAAGTCAACTTTCCATTGACATTTGTTATCATTGACCGAAGATGCCAGTAGGATAAATAACATAGAACCAGCAAGTGTACTGATTTCTAACCACACTTGTTAGTTGCCAAATATATTAGCACACCTGTTTATCACTAAGGATTCTTTATATTTTGTTTGGATGAAGCCAAAATATTAGTACTGATCGTTTAGGCAAATATTGTAGAATCAGAAACAAATTGCATATAAACGTTTCATTCCACTTCGAGAATTTCTTTTTATTAGAAGAAATATTTGATCATTGTAAAAGAAGTGCTTATTCACATGCAAACTGTTAAACTGTCTGCAGGCAATTGGCAGTTGTTTTTTTAAATAGCAGACCAGCGTCATGTGGAGGGAAAAAAATGGCATTAGTCAGAAAGTCATTTGCTTGCCAGAAGTTTCTAAAGAATTTTATAGATATCTGGCCATTTATAAAACAATCTAACAAAGAAGTTCATTATTTTTTTCAAAATACTCCAATAAGTCTTTGTTCCCATTCTGTAAATTACAGTATCTGACAGTGAGGAAATTTACATTATCTGTGCAGAAGTGATAAGGCAGGTTTTGGCCAAGTTAATTTTGCCATTGAAAATGGCTAATTCATTAAACCGAGATTTAAAGAAAAAATTTCCAGACAACAAAATCGCAGCAGGGAAGGTAAACTATTTAAGACTATTGTCAGAAAAGGTAAAGAGATACTGATATTAGGAAAAGATGTTTCTTTACTTGGTGAAAGAAACAGATAACTACTATTTTTAAATTGTCATTAAAGATAATAATTTTAGTATTTGTGGATGAAGTTTTCTTTTTTGTTGAACTGTTGGCTTTATAGCTGTACTACTGACAGCTGTCAAAAACTATGGACTTGTGCTTTTGGACCACGGATGGAGCTGAGAAAGGATAAACAAGTTTGATAAAGTGAATTAAAGAAAATCAATACGAAACAAATGCTAGTGAGGTAGATTACGTAAGTTGTGCTCCTACAGGATGGCATATGCCTGCATAATAAAATGCTTAAATGGTGTGTAAATAGTTGAATGATAGCCACTTGTATGTAGAGGTATTATTTGGATTCTGTTAGAAAATTGTGGGTTTCTTTTATAAAACAGCTCGAAAATACACAGTGCATGCTAGTTTGCAATGCAGGAGGTCAGATATTGTCTAATATAAATACTTTGTTTCATGATGACAGGAGGAATGTTGGGAAGATGATGATGATGGAGATGAAGAGGTTCACTTTGAGGGTCAGACACTGTCAAGTCTCCTTGACCAGTTTGATCGAGATTTTCAAGGTAAACAGCGTTTCATATCATCCTTTCATCACAAACTGCTGAATAGATAAGAATGATGCTACCTTGAAGTTAGATCTAGTTGCGGTGACAAGGCATCAAATTTACTGTCTTGCATTTAAGTTACAGGCATCATCACCAACAAATGTTTCATTGCGTTGAAAAGACACCAAGATGATTTACATGGGGTTCTTACATTAACTCACTCAGCCCCAACAAACTTGTCAGTAACACTGCTACTGTGCCCTAGCCACACTAAGCTGTGTCTAGCTACTTGTGCCCCAGTGTGTTTTACCCGTTTGGAAAATTTTGTAAAATCATGCACATGCCTTCACACTTACTTTAATTTCTCTTCTTGTATCCAATATTAATCCATGAAATTTTCACCAATTAATCCAAATGAATTTGTCTACACAGTGATGTATTTTTCTTTCTTTTTGTCCAAGTCTTTCACAATTTATTTATACACTTTTTACAAAATTATGTGCAACATTGTTAGGAATATTGCATCATCAGCACTTAATTCAATTAAAATAAACTAGGAAAATTTAGTATGTGATATGGTTTGAAACAATTTGTACATACATTTACTTGGCAATGTTCACATCCAGTTTTTTGTTAAGATAGAACTTTGTTCAATAAACACATTTTGCAGGTTGGATACCACGTTTTGTTTGGTGATACCAATAATACAATATGCATTTTTATTCATATGGATTGGTTTTGTTTGTGATGTCCATGTACATTTTCTCCGGAAATAATAATAAGTGAAAAAAAGATAGATTTCTCTTTTTTCCTTGTCAATTTGTCAATGTTTGTTGTAGGTCCAGGATTCATTCCACTAAAATCATTGATTTGGACAGGCAGAAGACGATCGCTCCAATCTGCTAGATCGGCAGAAACTCATTTTTGCTATCAGCATCCTCTTCTTCTGATTCAATCTCAAGAATCTTCAATGTCCCATTCGAAATCTCGCAAATTATCTGTCGAACATATCCTTTATATTTTCAAGATCAAACCCAAGAAACTCCTAATTTTTGCCATCACCGCCATCAAAAATCACTCGTGCTTCCGCTATCATATTACGATTTTTCAAGAAAAGAACATGTGTATTGAAACTGCTCTGAAGTAGTAATCCTTAGTTTCCAAACATTTAAAGTTTGCCCAAATGAAAGTAAATTCATTTCTGATTGGTTACAAGTGGGCCTGATTCTTGGAAAAGCCTCATTTGTATCCAATCAAAAACTTTCTCTCGACCACACATTCGGTACGAGTATGAACGGGACCGGCCATTGAATGCAGTCAAGAAACTGTGTGTCAGGAAGGTATCGGCCATTGAATGCAGAAACTGGATTACGTGCACAGACAGTATTGGGGCCGAATGAGTTAAACCTCACATTTTCTAATGTTCTAGTTGTTTAAAAAGTCTGGTCAGAACAGAAGAATGAGGCCCGATTTAAAATAGTTGTATTTCATACTTTATATTTACAGTGATATATATTTAAGATTCCAAATGTCATATTATACAGTTTGCACTTGATGGTATTACATTTCTAATCTTTTGTCATGGCAGGATTTAGTGCCAATGCTGAAGAAGAGGAGGATGATCCAGATGCCTTGGCAGATCCCACTAACCAGATAGATTTGCAAGTTAGTACCTGCTTAGCAGCTTTCTGTCTTCTAAATTTTAATTTAAAGTGTCTCATTAAACCGACTACTGTAATCCCTTCATTTTGTTTTATCCATTTTTGTACACTTCAGACATGGACGAGACAGTAATGCTAAGTTTAATTTATATTATGAGATAAAAAGCATTAAGATTGGAAGGTTTTGTTTTAGGTCTTGAAAATACAGTCTTAAAACCGACAACCCTGTGATTAATTGTGAACTTTGCCATCCTCAAACAATTTTATTTTCTGCACAGAGAATCAATGATTCTTTGCATTTGAGCACCTGTTATCTTTGTGAAGACTCATTTGCAGTTATTATTCATCATGTTTTTACTTTAATTAATTATTAGTTGTAACCATGCATATTTGAATTTAATCTTTTTTTTTATCAGCTTTCATTATTTTGAACTCGTCAGGTTTAAAAACCCTGCCATTTGTTTTCTTTCCTCAGGTATATTTGACAGAGTTTTTGCAGACATTTTCCCATCAGCCATGTTATGCAATGTTCAGTTCACACCACACGGATGCAGAGAGACTAGTTTTAAGAGCGATTAACATCACAGCTTAGACAAAAAATATGACTCGTTTTTCAAACCATGGGGGCTTTCAGATGGTGGAACATTCAGTAAAATTACCAGCTGTATTTTAAAATAAATAATAAATACGGCTATAAAAGATTACTTTGCGGAAAATAACTTGCAGTTTGGGAACATGTTTAAGAAAGTGACATGCAACATGTTACATTAAAACTTGTTTCCAGAAGATTTGAAAACTTTATTACTTTGTACGTTATGCATTGACCTATAATGTGGGTTAAAAAAGTTGAGTATGTAACTTTGCAAGTAAGTCAGAGATACCCTTTAGACTTTTGACCCCATATTATGCTGTTATAATCCCTTGTATCAGGTTCCAATTTTCCATGCTTTTAACATTTTATAAAGGTGAAGCTCAACTTAAACACGAGTATATTTATATCATTGATATGCCAGTAATATTTAAGTTTTTAGTGAAAGCTTCATTGTGTACTTGTACCCCAAAATCAGTTGCTAAATTTTCTCAAAATAAACAGAAGTGGAGTATATCCCAGTGTAATCAACAACACAACAGAATATACTCTGCAAAAAAGGTGTCAACATTGGATGAATAATATGCCCTAATGTAATTTCTTTATTGACTTGAGCATGCGACATTGGGGATGATTGTAGGAAACATTTTGTTTGGTTTCATGCTATAACAAAAAAATTCTTAGATAAAAATTAGAGTATTCCTATTTTAAGATGAGATTCAAATTTATTAAAACTGACATTTTTAATAGGAGTTGCAAGTGGCCAATTGGTTTAAAGCACTCAGTTTGACCAATCACTGCCATCTCATCAGAAACTTGGCTTGTATAATTACTTTCAGTGGCCATTGCATTCATCTATTTTATTTGTTCAACACAAGTTTATTTACAGCATGATAGAAGCATTTTAAATTTACACAAATGCTTTATTAAAGAAATGTATGAAATGGTTAAGTATGAAGACCAAATAAAAGATTAATTTTAAAACAAATAATAAATATTTTATGTTGTAATTGTACTAATTTATTTTTAAAATTCATCAAGTACTCCCCATGTTTGAGGCTGTGGAGGAAGCTGGTGAGTTAAAATATTTCTGTCATCCCAGGATGAGAACACTAATCCTTGCTTGTTACTAGCTCCAGGAATTGAATGCAAGACCTTTAAGATGCAAATTTTTGGTTTACTGTGATCAAATGGTTGCAGTCGAGTTTGTTGCTGCAAACACAAACAGGTTATATGTGCAGAATGAATACACAATGAAATCTGATTTAGGAGACACCTCCATGCACAGAAAAATGCTTTTAAAGGAAACCATTTTCTAAAATTAATTTCACATTTATTTTGATAATGTAAAAGAAGGGTGTACAAAGATCAAGGTCGGTTCATTGTGATCAGTAGACAGGTTAGTGAGATAAATTTAGGTTAAAATAGTTATGATCAATAATTGGTCGGTGTAGAGTTTTTGTTGTTTGTTTTTCTTTAAAATAGGTCAGTTTATTTTATAGATTGATGGATTTCAGCTGCAGATATTTTAAAGTATGTTCTGATAAATGTATTTATGACTTGCATTTTGCATTTAATACCAAATATTGTAAAATTTTATCAATATTGTAAATAAATTTTATATTCACCATATAGTTTCTTGTCATTTTTAGCCCATGTGTCTATCGGACCTGGTGAGATTTTAGTTTGGCTTTCCGTCCAGTCCATTTATCTGTATTGCATCATCCATTGTTGGTCAACATTTACTATTTTAAATTTCTAAGTATCTGGCAAGGCCGACTTTAATCAAACATGGTAGAAATATTTCTCAGAACATGTTCAACCAAAATTTGGTGTTGGGTGGTGCTTGCCCTGCCCCCCCCCCCCCCCCCCCCATGTGGTTAGCTTAACAACCAAATTGAAAAACTATTTGGAACTTGGAGAGAGCGGCTTGAGCCAATTATCATCAAATTTGGTGAAAATTATTCTTTTGAAATGATATCTGGGATGGCTTCCCTAAGAAGCCACACTGAAAACCCATTTTTGGCAAAACGGCTGAGCCAAGGTTAATTATACTTCGTACGAACAACCTTCCTGTAAATAGTCATCACATCATTTGGAAAATGAAGTCTATTCTCATCCCATTCCAGGCCCCCTCTCACAAAAGCACAATTTTTTTGTTACATCCCTTTCCCCACTGCTCGGCAGGGGGCAACCCATCAACCATTCAACAGTTTGAATCTTTCATTAGGTACCAACATTTTTGCGATTTCAACCCATCCAGCCGGTTGGATGGAGTAATGTATATGCTACATATTGCAATTATTTTTATTTTTTTTATAAATATTTGTGAATTTGTTTGCAGTTGTGGGCTTTATTTTAAGCTGATCATGTGCTGCAAGATGGTGTCATTGGTGTAAGTTGCTAGTTTACACACAATTTAAGAGTTTTAGTCATTGTTATATTGGAACACTTCAAGATTATCATTTCCACTTAACAGTGTTGACAATATGTGCCAAAGATAGTTTGTTTTTTTCAGTGTTAAGGTATCAAACAACAGTTTCTGGTAATTTCTAATAATTGTGTTGTTATTGTCATTTCAGCCATGGTTAACAAAGACACTTTGTAAAAAAAAATTTTTAAAAAAAACGGGTTCAACATACAGTAAAACCTGTTATGAGAGACTGCCCCTTCTGCCAACCAAAAGCAGTCTCTCAAGACAGGTGGTCTCTCAGAAGAGGTGTGTGAAAACGGACTGGTTTTCAGGGTCAATAGTTGGCATTGTTGAAAAATAAATAATACCCATAGTCACTGTACATATCATATCCTTTATTCATAAATCTTGTTAAATATTGCATGCACTCTTCTCAAAATATCTTTTTATAATAAAGATACACATCTATCAAACAATGAGAATAAAATGTATATTTCAACATCATATTAATATAAACAAAAAATGAACAGTTAGATATAATGTATATATCTTAATTCTGTACACTTATTCACATATTTTTAAGAAATCCATTATACTTTGTAAGCATGTTTTACTCGGCTGTTTGGTCTGAACATGTATCTCCATTCTGAGCAAAGAAGCAAAATATTGTCTTTAATTACATTTTGAACTTGCGTTTTACCAGCGCTTAAACTGACTGCTATTTTGAGGTGCGGTCCCGCCCCCCCCCCCCCTTTTTTTTTTTCAATTAAAATTAATCCTTTCTTCCAGTTTAAAATTTATCTTGTTTTTTCATCGGAGGTTCTATCATTGTTATTAGTGTTGACGTTGTAAAGACTATCGGTTTTAATCAGGTTTTGGGGAAATGTGGAATAAATATATATTATGTACCAATAAATGAAACCAAAAGACCTAAACAATACAGTACATTTATTCTGAGATGAAGTTTAAATCGACAGCGTTATAGCTCGATAAATAAACATTGCAACCATCTGCATCCAGGTAAACAGATGGTGGCTTGGTGAAACACTAACAAAAGAAATAAAAAATAATTGTAAAAAAATCCGGAAATGATTATCACTTATTAGTATTAAAGACAATGAGCTGTTCACAATCAGGCATTACAAATTAAATGGAAAGACAAACGATATACTCAAAACTTACACTGAAGCCCTTTCAAACGATTTCTAACTTGGACATATGGACTTCCGGCATTTTATGAGTTCATAAAGATAAAGACAAAATACAAACCTCAAAATTGATATCCTTCATAACTCCCTTTGATGTTACTCTTACTGGCTATTCACATGACTTCGGCACTACAATGGCGGTTAGTGACGTACTTTAGTCTGGTTTACTGCAGTTTACAAATGACACCGTTTGCTGGAGTTGTAAATTTCACAAAACTGGTCGCAAGACAAATTCTTTTTAAATACTTTATTAGAGCAATCTTTACTATTTATGCAGTCTTTATCACAAAGGATTAAATGATGGTTAGAGGTGTTTATATCGATATATGGTTGTTCAACAACAGTGTTATTTAATGTGCACTTTCTTTGCATACTACATTTATCCCGTGCTCTAGTGTTTACAAAGGATTAATTTACTGTCAGTGGTGTCAATCTCATTTCAGGGTGGCTGAGTGGTCTAAAGCTATCTCACCTGTCTGCATGGGTTCTAGTCTCAGATTCGGCCAATGTAGGTATGTGAGAAAGCTTGCCAGTAGTTTCTCATGGGTCGGTGGTTCTTTTGGGGGATTTTCCCAGGTTCTTCCTACTTCAGTAATACTGGCTGCCATGCATAGCCTATCATGTACTGAAAAATGGTGTTAAACCCAACAAAACAACCTCTACCTACACTAGTAATACTGGCCTCCTTCGCTGATGTTATGTATATCTATATTGTGTATATCTATATTGTAACTCCTACATGATTTTATTTAATTTTCACTGTATAGCATATTTTTGTGTTGATAATTATAATCTTAAGATTTAAAATGTGACATGGGATTTTGATGTTTCAAGAACAATTTTTTAACTTTCCATTTGTTGCGCTAGGTCACATGAATAGGCCCAATTCAACACAAAATTAGTGTATGCTGTCAAGTTGGTCTGTTGCATGGTACAATAACAATATATGGTATATATAAGAAAATGAAGCATTCAGAATTTTGGAGTCATTCACACTTGTGTTCCTGTTGTAAGTCTGAAGATGTGGTTTTTAGGTTGTACTTAGATATTATTCAAGCGGAAAAATGTTTGGACTGACATTATTCTGGAACTTGTAAATTATGGATAACGCCATCTTGACAAAGTTATGGTTCTTCAAGGACCAGTACAATTATGGTACTGAAATTTTTACTTCTTTCTGTTAAATAAATGTAACAATTCTTAATAGAATGATTTTGTGTATGTAGTTTAGCACGTTTCATCTGGATTCTGTGTGTAGTCCATTCAATTATTTAGTTTGCAAAGACTTTTGAAGGGGAGTGAAAAGCAAAGAAAATTTACCAGCTGATAAAATAACAGATACATTGCACGTTTATTGTCAAAGAAGTGATACAAAATCATTACATGCTTGTTTTAAATTGTACATTTCTACACCTTATAATAATATTGTCACCCCATTGTGTGTGGCACCTTCCCCTCTTAAAATTTCTGGCAGTATCTCTTAAGTTTCTTTCCCAATGAAAAGCCATAAACCTACTTTTTCTTCTATCATACGAAACTGCAGAATAATAATAAAGTATTTCTATTATTCTGCAGAGTTTCGCACAATAGAATTATCTGCAGAAATAAAAAAAACAAATAACTGCAAATAAATGTAAATTTAAAGTGTTCCAGTACCAGACAAAGTAAATGTACAGGTTTCTTGTCTTCCTGACCAAGTAAAGATCGAGATTTACTTGAAGTGAAAATAAGTTGTAGGACACTATAAATTTATTAAGATTTTAAAAAATCGTCAAAATCTCTTGGGTTTCATTCCATTTCGGGATTTTCTTCTTTGCTGTTTGTACCTTGTCTTGTAGATCTGGAAAGAAAAAAAACTGGTGTAATTTTCTCTAAGCATCTGCTTTATTACCAGTTATTAGTTAGTGAAGCTAAGGATGCATTAGTGAAAAATGTTGAGATTAACATTAGTACAAAAGTCCAGGACATAAAATTACCTTCCCTTGCCATATACAGGTGGCACTAGCTTTAAGTGATATCCAGTTTGCAACGAAAGCTTTGACTCCCACAAACCAGTTGTATACATAACTATTTTCATATTTATTGCATCTTATTCAACAGGTGGTATACTTTATTTTTTTTTTTTATTTCGACAATATATGAAATTTTTTCACCCATGTGGACATCTTTGCGTTTCTGACCATATGGTTCTCACGGATAAAACAGAGAAAAAAAGGGTGGATGAAATATTGCATGGTTTGCTGCTAACTGCAAATAACTAATACATTACTAGAGTGGCGTAGCGATGGGGGGAGGGGGGGGGGTAAATGAGGCCCAAAGTATCAACAGGGGTGCAAATTTGCCGTGGGCACCAAATATCCTCGTTACGCCACTGCATTACTATGGTTTAGGCCTTGAAGATTATTTGATGGAACAACATGCATGAATTGGGGAATGTCAAATATTGGATTTATATGTCTTGCGACATATAAACGAGTAGGGCATAACCGATTAACATTTTTCTACCGATTCCTGATTTTGGGCATGAAATTTTTCTGATTCCGGATACGATTCAATTAATCGGAAATGCTAAATCCATATTTTTTTTTTTCTAAAAAAAAATTTCATCTTCCGTTTCTGGTATCTGGTTTTCCCATGTCTAGCATGTTACTATTTTACCATATCCAGCTTCATTTCCGGTTTTTACCCGCCAGTTCAAATAAGATTGCCTCACAGCGTGGTTGTGTTGACCATATTGGACTTTTCTGACTTCTTATTTAACTTTATTAACGCACTATTGTATGACACGCAGTGTTAGATATGGTGCTATAGAAATTCAACTTTATTATTTTTATTATCCGAATCGGTTGTTCCTGCCTTGTTCGACTAATCAGAAGTTCATACTATCCGGTGGAATCCGATTTCCGGATCAAAAGTCGGTTATGCCCTATAAACAAGTTTCCTAATCTATTCACACTGAGCATAAATAATGTTTCTGCCTTTGTGAAAGTGGACTCGCATGCTTTGCCTGCAACAAGTGTACATTAGAGAAGTGCAGTTTATTAAATTTGCCAGGGACCTTATTGATAGATCCGGCTATCATTACTACTTACCAGTAATACCAATGTCTACACCACCAGCTGAACAACTGACTCCCAAAAGATTTTCTTTCAACTTTCTACACCAGCATAAAAGGTCAAGGCCTAAGTAATGAGGAAATCAAGCTCTCCTTTCACGTTTTACCACAGTAGGTAAGTGATTCTGGCAATTCGAAAGCTTTTCTTCTGAGACCAAAATACCAGCATCCTTTATATCTTGCTGCAATAGAACTCATTCTGATGCCTTTTGAACAGATCTCCCGGCATGATTTAAAAAAAAAATCAACATGACTTATTAAAAGAGTGATCAAGGAGCTGTGTATGCCACATTGTTGGATTTGGCAGTCTCTGGCTAGAATATCCAAGGCGATTAACCATGCGATGCCAAATGCTTCCACTAGGACCTCGCTCAAGTCTTCCTCATGCACTGACCCTGCTGTTTGCTGGCAAGATGGAGAAGTACAGAGACAAGCACCCCTTAATTTCTATACACAACCGTCATCTCCCAATATCCTTAAGAAGAAATAAGAAACAGTCAATGTCCCAAAACCATCTGAGGTTGTAATCTCACCATCAACTTGTGTGCCTAATGCCTGCAAACACTACCAAGTACTTGCAGCTCTCCCTGTTCCATATGATTGCATCAAAGCCCATTGTGGTATATTTGGACAACATTATCCAAAAATATGACAAGTTCTATTTTAGTCTAAGAAGAAAAAAAAACATCTTTTTTTTTTTTTTGTCATCTAGGTATTCTGATCAAATGGGAAGAATTGATCCTTTATACATCTAAACAGTTCTTCCATCTCGGTATGGAATTTCTCACCTCAGTTTTTTTTAAAAGGAGAAATATAATTTACTGTAAAAGTTGGCTTTCTGAAAAACAATTTAAGTAAAAAGAGACCAATATGTACTAACGAAATAACTAATAAATACAGCAAAACCTAACACAGCCACTAAAATAACCCTCTATGAAGTGTGCTGTCAGATCAGAGTCAATGCAGTTTGTAAGGAGTTGTACTACCAACAATATATACCTGGTTCTGCTGACATTTTAGGTAACAGCATATTGGGGTCTATCTCGCTTGCAATTGAACCTGACCTATTGTATACTGTAATATACAGTATATTTCAACAACACCTTGTATGATACGACTCCTAAAAGATACAACATGTACTCATTGAGTTTCAAACATACTTATTTTAAGTGTTGAAATGCTGGATATCTCTATAGATTTTGAAAAACTTTGGGTTAAAATTAGATTCAGCATATCAAAGTTTTGCATACTTAACATCCAAAATGCAAGTGAAAGTCAATCTATCACTATCTATACAAACTTACACAGCAGTCAACTGTGTATAGCATAGACCCTAATCTGGCATGACACAATTCACTGACAGATCAGGGTCCATGTTCTCTGTACTGTTAATTTTAAGTCAATAGAAGATCACATTATATACATAATACCTAACAATAATTCATTACGCCTTGGTTTTTGAATCACACTATTATATCACATTTCCCCAAAGATTTCCAACTCCTGATCTTATATTACTTTATATAACCCTCAAGGTCATGTCACATTATGCTCGCATGCACAATGGTATCCTGCCATATTACCCTCCTCTTTGGAGTACTAGTAGTTCAACCACAATGTAATCAACTGCAAGTCTCGAGTACTCTCCACCTGAATCACAAAATTGAACATGCAAGGTTTTTCAGGAATGCAATTTGTGTAAATGGGGGGTTAACTGTATGTTACTGCAGGCTACAAATTTCTGAATCAGTTTGATAGGCCTTTAAGCCAGGATCTTCTCTGTTAAACTTTGTCAAATTCTGTTAGTGGTTTTGGGGATGGCAGATCTGAGAAAATTGAATAAATTTAAAAGACTATGCTGGCATGCATCCTGTCAAACTGGGTAAATATATGTTGAATGGTTTTTGAGTCTTTCAAATGTTAAATTTTTTGTAACTTAGGCAATATCTGATTGTGGAACAGAATCAGTTTTCTATCCGGGTCTATGAACCAACAGAGCTAAAAACTGATCAAATTCATTGAAGCATAAAATATAGATCAGTGAGACCTCTATTGTTTTTTTAAGTTTTGCAAGAAAGGTGTGCATACCATCACTAACATTCATGATTCTAAAAGAAACTGGTCATGAGTTAGGGTAATAGACTGAACATTGTGAAACTGAACCAAAGTCAGTGAAGCATTAAATTTGGAGTACATTGTTCTACTTTTGTGATGTTGGTATAGAGCATTAAGTTACTAAATTGCATTATTCTATGTATAACGGTCTGTAATGGGTGCAAAAACTAAGCAAAATGTTTAACACTGGTCAGTCACTATCTTGAGTTGTAGGGTTGCAGACCATAAACAAGCCCGAGACATAATCACTAGTTAAGCATGATATAAAGGTTGCAGTGATCAACATCTGTAGCTGTAGTACTCGTTATGATGCATCCTTTCCTAGTTTAATATTTCCAGGTGTGCACACAAGGCAAAAACCATTCGCTAAATGCAAACTAGCAAAATACCAATCATGTACAACATTTGCAACTCTAGCTGAGGCAGGTGCATAAGACCTCGGAAGAAATAATGGATGTGATGCAGTAAATCCTGAAACACAACACAAGGGAAGCTTAATAACATGTGTGATTTGGATTTTAATGTAGCTTAAACAATTTTTTAGTCCTATCACGATGATGTCTGCAGTGTGGCAGTTTTTAGTGATGTGGCATGATGTCCCACCCAGTCACATTATACTGACACCAGGCTGACCAGTTCTAACACTAACCTCTTAATGCTGAACACATAGCGAGACAGTTGTTATACCATTTTTTAAAGTCTTTGGTATAACTTGGGGAGGGTGTGAACCTTTGACATCCACTGCACACTCAAACCATTAGGCCACCACACACTCAAACCATTAGGCCACCAAAGTAGTTGGTAGTTTAATAATTATATGCTAACAAAAAGGAAATTAATGACATACAAAGTTTGTCAGTTTCTTTAATTGAGGTTAAATAGTGAATTGTCCACCAACATGTCAAATGCAAAAACTCTGTAGTAATTAGGGCTGTCAAAAACCACGGAAAACTTACCCGTTGCGCCGTTTAACGGGTACCCGGGTACTCGTTAGAACATTAAAGACGTGTACAACCCTTGAGCAACAAATTTTTTTCCCACTGCGTTACACGTAAACATATATGGATTACGCTTTTTCGGTATATCCACCTTCCAGAAATCTTGTTTATATTAACATTCCATTAATCCCACAGACCGTATTTTAGAAAAGACCACTTTACGTAACTACAATATACAAGTACATGTACTCTTGTCCGTGGACTTGTACTTTCCTACAGTAACGTTCTATTTATAGCAAACCTTGTTCTACTTTCCCACGGATTATACTAATAGCATCTGTATGGCTTAGTGCAAACAGCCAGATCCAGGACAAATTTCAGCAATGATGTACTTTCGTCTCGTCTGTCAGCAGATTAAAGACATAACAAATGCTATGCTCAGATTTTTGAGAAAATAAATCTTATTCCTATCGATTTCATGCTGGTATATCTCGATGAAAGAATGTTCAAGTTTGCTGGGCCAGCATGTAAGCTGCTACCCATGCCGACATCAAATGGTGTCGGCGAATTCCAACTTTTTGATAGGAAATGCGCTCTGACACTACACCCCAACAAGAATGTCCAAATATCAAAAATGGGGTGGCAAGGATCAGAAGAAACTTTGACTACTCAAACCAGTGTGCTGCTGATAATATTTTGATAGTGTTGTGGACAAATTTTTTTTTGAACGGGTACTCATCATTAATTTTCAATACCTGGGTCTTTCGCTATGGTCGGGTACCGTAGCAGTGATGTCATAATTATGTTGTCATTTTTACATTAATCAATTTTGCAAGCAATACACAGGATTGTTTCAAAATGGCTGGGTGGTTTTTTGGTTGAATTTTTTTCTTTTCATTAAAGCTTTTACCTCAACCAGCTGTGGCCTCTGTTCTTCCCATTTTTTTCTGATAATTTCAGGACTCTCCATTCTACAAAATGTGGCTCCCTCTGGAAGCAAAGAATAAAACAAAAATAAACATCTCTCAGTGTGGAATTTACTATGGTTGATATGGCTGTAATTGGTAAAATATATCAAAATTTTAACCAAACAAAAAAAATTGAAGTGTAACTTTTTTTAAAAAGTTTTATATGCTCAAAAGTGTTTAAAAACATGAAGACAACAGAACTTGTGTCTGTACACCAGTTTTGAGAATGTTGGAAATATCCCACTTTCATCAAAGAATTAGTGTCCATTAATGGAGGGGGCACAAGGATGCAAGGAACACCCTGTGTAAGTGTTACTTAGATACCATGCCTAAAGCTGGGGTTTTCGCTTGCAGCACCAAACTTTTTCACTGGAAGCTGACCTTTAATAAACAAAAATCCATTTGTTCAGAAAAATAGGTCACAATGACCACTTTAGAATAATGCAAGAACACCACGACTATACACATAACATACCTACAACTTAAAACTTAAATAAAGTTGGTAAATAAATCTTAAGTGGTAATTTTTTTTTACCATTATTAAATACAAAGTTTTTGTTACCTTAACTACCCTGCCATGATTAAGTTCCATGACTAGATTTGCCAGGAAGACAAAAAAAATTACTTTGGGGTAAACAAGCACATTCAAAATGTTCCTGTGACCTAATTTCCCTGTTATTGGTTTAGAATGATGCAAGAAATGCCATCAAAAAGTAACATGTAGATAACCATACCTACTACAAAAGATTTGCTTTTTGGTTCTTTGTGGTGAAGCTGAAACAAGTAAAAAAAAAAAACTTTCTCCTGACTGCTCAAAAGATAAAACTTTTACTTTGTGCTTAACCTTAATAGGCATGCCACTGGTAATTACAAAGAGAAATAGGTAACAGCTACCTATTTCCCCAGTACTGTATCAGAATGATGCAAGGAACAATCAAAGCAAGTCACTGGAAGATACAATGCCTAAAACTGGCAGTAAACCAAACTGTTAATCTAACTGTGCACAATGCTAAAGACTCCAACAATGTTTGATGATGCTGGGGGTATAGCACTCCTTTACTTAGTACAGTTATGCTAAAGATGGGTGTTTAATGGAACTATGGTTACTATTTAGGTAAAACTGATGCAGCATTGCTGAAAGTTATATATTTGATTTTAGTTCCGAAGTCTCTATCATCTGAAATAGGGTACTACAAATCTGAATGGTTGATATTTAGAGATCTAAATCATTTTACTTTGGGATTTGCACTTCATAACTTTAAAATATGTACAAACAAAAGGTGTAATTAATTATGGTACAAGGTGAAGACTGATGGTTGATATTTAGAGATCAAAATCATTTTTACTTTGGGATTTGCACTTAATAACTTAATAAATATGTACAAACAAAAGGTGTAATTAATTATGGTACAAGGTGAAGACTGATGGTTGATATTTAGAGGAGATCTAAATCATTTTTACTTTGGGATTTGCACATAATAATTTAAAATATGTACAAACAAAAGGTATAATTAATCATGGTACAAGACTGAATGTACAAATACATTTTAAAGTCTTATCTAGCGGTAAGAAGGGCGAACAGGATGCATTCATGTTGTTCTAACAGTTTGAACCCACCTTTCAGTCTCGCATCGTCTTTTGTGAAGAAAAATGTTTTACTTCCAACAGAGGTTATAGGTATTGTGCCTTGTTTGTTGCTCTCCTCCTCACTGAAAAAAACATGCATGTACATCAGTTTTTAAACATGTACACATTATTTATTTCCTGTTTATTTTATGAACGTTCCACTTACCTATACAAACTGCCCAAAACTTACGTACCCTTCAATTTTTCATGTACCATTAACTTCAAAAATTGTAAGAATTGTTTGTCATACGAATTTCCATTGAAGGAACTTTTGTCTTGTACAAATTCAGTAAAATGCTGACATTTATTGAACTAGTTTTACCCGTAATTATTCATATAACCAGAAAACAAAATGGAAACAACCTTTGATTGTCAACCTCTTCCATGTACATGTACCACTAACTGAAATTGTGAACATTGTAAATGTCATTCAAACTGTTAATATTCAAGACTTCAAATGTTTACCATATATACTCACTCATAAGTGTACTCCAACTGCAAACAACATATTTTGATCTGCCAGTACATAACATATGAGCTTATCAGGGTCTTTGTTGTTTTGTTTTGTTCTGTTTATTACTCCTAACTGCATGGACTAAATCTATGGCACAATATGCAACAGCAAATCTGTCGATGCAGTTTGCTGCTGGATCCAACTAATAAACATGAACATATAAAACATCCCTGCCAAAAAATTAAGATTTAAAGGAGACCAGAAACCAATGGAAATATAGAATAGTCATAACAGGACTATAAAAGAAAACCTTATTCTGAAGTATCATATGTGACCGTAATGCCAATATTTAAATATTGGCATATGTTCTAGGAGCTGAATTTCCATGACCTCATATACAAAATTTCTGCACCTATTCTGTTACTCTCGTGATGTGAATAGTAGCGACTCCAGCATCCCGACTAACTGTTTTGCATTGTTACGGGTGTAAATAGCACAGAAAAGGCTGTAGACAACTTTTTTTCTCTTTTCCAAACGATAAAGGCATAAAGAAACTATGGATACATTATTACAAGCGAGTCAATTTTAATGCAACACCATACAGCACTCCAGGCTCATTTCATTTCTCAAAGGAATGTTATGAGAGGGATCCTGAAAAATAGCAGCTCTAGGATACGCGAATGCTAGGCCTAGACTAAGGTTGAAACTGTTCCAGACATACCTCTGGATATTTTAAATCCTGGGAAAAGTGTCAAACGTACAAGTTATGATAATAGGCAGAAGGCCGAGTAAATGACCACAAAATGCAACAATCAATTCACAGATCTTTTATCTACACCATCAGTGCTAATAAAAATATGACAGCCAGACACCTGATCATGCTGATAAAATGAATAACTGTATTTTCAAGATCACAATCTAAATCAAGTCACCACTGTAATATCCTAAATTGAGATCTGACTTTAATCAAATGTAAGCTTTGCTAAAAAAAACAATGTTTAACCCCTGACACTGTCGTGTTTCGAGAATACACAATTTTCAGTAACCTTTAAAAAGGCAACAACAAAACCTTTTAGCCTATGCCTTTTACATGTAGAATGTATAAATGGTAATCTGTAATGATTGATATAAAACTATGCTTTGGGCAGTTTAAATAGCAGCGATTGAAAGAAAAGAGGTCAGATATAAAATCAAAGTTTCACATTAACTGGCTGACAATAGACCCAGCCCACGTGCCCCAATGTGCAAGCGCCCATGGGACATGCTATATCTCTCTTGATATGCCTTATTATACTCCAGGACAAAACCCTTTTTTTCGTATTCTGGTCTGCATAATAGCTAGAGAATAGAATTTAATACACAAACATAATGGCGGTGTAACAATCATTGTGGCTATTTTATGAAAAGGACAGAGCCTCTGACATAATTCGAAGAAACCATGTGCTACAAGTGTGTATGTAAGCATGTAAGCACCAGAAACTGATTGGCAAATAAACGATGTCCAATTTTGTTGTAACTTTTATGCCAATGACTTCATTTTAACTGTTCAAATCTGTAGTCAAATGTTACTGTACATGTGTGTGGCAAATGTTTTCCCACATTTTATATTCCATGTAACACTGTTTACTGAATAAAATATTTATTCCAAATTAGTTTTGTTGTTTTGTTTTATTCCTTCTTTTAATTTGATCATGGTAATGAAATTTTTACATATATGGTTGAGGAATGTCAGGTGTTAACTGGCCGAGTTTCTTTGGCGGAAATGGCGATTTTGTTTGCATAGAAAATTATGCAGCATTCATTGTGATCATTCATGGATTTTAAACTAATTGGTGGCAATTTTTTTTTACTACAGTACTTTTGTTTGTGGTTAAAAAATCTTAAATTTACGTGCATAATGTTTAATGTTAATCTGTATAATGAGAAAAATGTCGTGTGATATTAAAAATGTTATTAAAAATATATTAGTTATTTCGTCACTACAATATTCACAAGTGATAAAAAAGAATATGGCATCTATGGATTGCACACTTTATGTATGTTTTTCTTCTTCTGAGAAATGACAAATGACACTTATTGCAATAACAGATAGGGAGGTAGGTGAAGAAATACCCACAAAATTGGGAGTTTGTTTCATTCTTCTCCCGGCTTGAGAGTTAACAGAAATGAACTGTTCGGGTTTGTGGATTTTCAGTCAGTAAGTTTTTTTAAGTGCTTAAAAAAATTTCTTTCAGCACTGACTAGTACAGTACATAATCTATTTTAACAAGACATGTATATACTATCAGATTTGTCAATACACTAACTGCAACATGCATGAAAAATACACTAATTGAATCATAAGAAAGAAGCTTCTTAATATTTAAATTAATTACTTATTATTTCCGATTTACAGATTTTTTGTAGGGTGGTTTTTTTTGAGTGTGTGCTTAAATTACATCCGATGAAAACTGTTCTCAATGCCCTTTACAACTGATGGATATTGTTTCACACACGTCGGTCCTCGATCAAAGTCTCTTCTACATAATTCAGTATTATCTCTCATGGATGTGTATTTTACGAGATGTCAGTCCCTAGGTGTGTTGTGGGTAGGTAATGAATCTTTATTTACATATAATACGATTGAACCTCATTCTTCTTAAATGAATTTATTGCATTGTGGCAAAAAAATTAAATTTTGCATTGGGCACCATTGCTTAATCATTATCATATTTTTGCACAGCACACAATGCATCTCAATATTTATTTTAAAATTACGTTGTTTTGTTTTTTTAAATTCCAAAATATGAAATATGAGCACCTTTTTATGCTGTACTTTTCTGCTATCATGTCTTAAACACATTGTTAAAACATGCTTCAACAGATATAGTTATGAGTATATCTTGGAAGCAGATTCAACTTTTGAATGTGCAACTCAAATCTGGTCTCCTCCTGTCTGTCTTGTTGCCATGTTTTGCTTGTATTCGAGGAAAGGCTAGTATTGCGTCATGGGACCACGTGATCTGTTGTCTCATCAAAACTCGGAAAAACTTACGGAATCGTGGTATCTGCTGCGCAATATAATCACTAACCGCCTATGATATTAAATTTATAAACATTACAGTCTAATTAAATTTTTTAGAGAATTACATACATAAAAGGAATTTTTTTTTATTTCTGGTCTCCTTAACACCATTTTTCAGCACATGGTAGGCTAAACATGGTGGCCTGTATATCTGGTGGCAGAAGAACCCAAGAAGAATCACCAACCCACAGGAAGTTACTGGCAAGCTTTCTCACATACCCGCATTTGTTGAGGCAATGCCAAAACAGAGGTGAATTATGAGTGTCTGTAATTGCAAGAACCTTAGACCACTCAAGTCACCCAAAGATGATGAAAAAGGCTTTGGCAAAAGTGATTAAATATTTCTGAGAAGATGAAAGAATACAACAGTATAGTGCATTCATGATATCAATGTACAGATGATGTACATAAAAAGCTTGCCAAGAGAGCATCAAAGAAACATGTACTAAACTGCCTTGCTCATGTTGTTTTATTGTCTGATGGTCCACATGAAATTGAGCTCTGTTCCAAAATTACTTTATAGATGTACAACAGACCCTTTCCAAACCCAAGCACTATAAATTACTGTATATGCGCCATACTTGTTCAGCCTGGCCTAAAATGGTCTGACTTAATGATTTTCAGCATATCAACACATGGAGGCTATTTAGTGCAGAGATAATTGGATTAAAGTGATTTGCCGAGAGACAGACTATGGTAGCCAACCTGGACTGATCTAATGGTAGGAATGAAACCTGCACTCCTTCCATCACAAGCGTGTAAAGTTAACCACGGAGTCACTGTACTGTGGTATATTAATTTTAAGATTTACCTTTTCCACTTAAATTTTATTAATTTTAAGATTTACCTTTTCCACTTAAATTTTATGAGGTAATTACAAATGGTAATATTTCATTCTGGTGTTACAAACCTTTGGAAAAGAAACTTACACTGCATTGTTGCTCTTTTCATCAATGTCATCATCAGCATCTGAGTTATCTCTAACACCATCATCACCGCCAAAATGTTCCCAAAGGTAAGGGGTTTTAATCTTCAAAGATTTATTTGTTCTCTCTTGGTCTGAAAAGAAGTATTTTTAATTTTTAAAATTTTGAACATTCTGGACTGAAATATTGTGAAAACTTTGCACCAGCTCAATATTTTGAAAATATTTTGAAACAAAAAAAATGAAGCAAGTGACAGAATTTTTCATTATTATTTTAAACTTCTAATTGTCTTCGGATAATGATTTACTTAATCTCCATTTTTAAAAATAAAAACTAAGCTTTGGGAGGAAATAGTGCTTGAGTCCGCAATGAAATACTGCGATGGTCAGATGACCTGAAAACATTTATTTTACGTGCCTAATATCCAAAACTGTCAGTAAAATCGCCTGATAACTGAGGTACTTAGTGGCAATGGTGCAGGCTGATTACCATCCAATTCATACATTTCTTATGCAATAATATCCTCAATGCATGCAAATAAATGTCGCAAACAACTTTTTAAGACGGTGAAATTGTAGAATTTCTTACCTAAAACATCTGAGTGATCCTGTCGGGTTTCTTCATCATCATCTTTCTTGCTCCCAAACATGGCCAGAAGAGAGAAACTTTTATTATCTGAATGAGTGGAATTGCCCTTGTTGCTGAAAGCTTCAGTCAGGGATGATGATACTTGGTAAAATTTTTCTTTGCCAACTGGAGGTTCTAAACTCTTTTTTTCCTCCCCTTCATCCTGGTGCTGAGAATCCTGTTTTATCTTTTTCTTTTTCCTAGCATTAATCAGACAGTTTTCTCCATTACAAATGATCTCAAAATAATGCAAAACTGATTGAAAATATGAAACATGTCGCATGATTTCATTGCTAAATTAATCATAAATTTATGAATTTATGAAACAAGTCAAATGACTTTAGTGCCAAATTGATCATGAATTTATGAAACAAGTTAAATGATTTCATTGCTAAATTGACTCATTAATTTATTAAACAAGTCAAATTATTTCATTGCTAAATCATGAATTTATGAAATAAGTCAAAGGATTTAATTGCCAAAGTATGTATGTATGTATGTATGTATGTATGTATGTATGTATGTATGTATGTATGTATGTATGTATGTATGTATGTATGTATGTATGTATGTATGTATGTATGCATGCATGTATGCTTGTATCTATGTTTGTACATATGGATGAATGGCACACAATCCTGGCAATAAACTGCCTGGTCAAAAACAGGTAAGAAAATAGTTATAGGAAAAAAGAACAACTGGCTACGTCTTTAGGAAGACGCCATTTAAAAAAATCGGTATCAAAACTGTATTCACAAATGACACAAGCTGAGAGATAAAAATGTAACAAATTCTTTAAAAGGACATACAATTAAAGACAGATACAAAAATAAAGAATTTTTCAAATACAGTGAACATTTTTTTGAAAACATAAATTTCTCCAATGATAACAGTATCTTCGTCAAGCTGACACAAAACAAACTTTTGTCCTGCTGAGTGGAAGTTGATATACTCAGCAATAATGTACTCCGCTGTAAGATCCTTGAAGTTAAAAATTTATGTCAGGCATAGATCTTTCATTAATTATCCTAGCTATAACAAAAGAACAGAATTTAAGGTAGCTACTTATCACAGTAAAGTCTCCCTGTACAAGGAGTCCAAGGTATAATTGAGAGTCCACGGTTTTTTGGGGAATCACAGCAGACTGATTCATAGAACATCAAATCTGTAATCCACGAGTTCCAAGTTTGATACCTGCCCAGGTTGGCTTTGGTGGGCTGCATCATGTGTCCTTGGAAATGGTACTGTATTTACTTGTTTATGAGTCCAACTGCAAACTGCACAGACCCAGAGCTTCCATTGCATAATGTGCCAGCATATCTAGGTCTGTGCACTTTATTATGAGTAATCAGTAGAACAAACAACATGTACCCTGGTCTGCACATGCATTATACTTTGAAGATCAGGATCTTTGATGTTTGCAGTTTGACTTAAAACGAGTATATAAGGTATATATCCTCTGCACGATATAGCCAACAACATATAAACTGACCAGCTATGTACTGCAAATGGACAATTATGGACTTGCTATTTCTGAAAACTATATTTAGTCCTACATTCTGTCCAGACAGGCATTTACAACTGTATCCCCAATTGCATCTAACAAAGTATAATCACTACAAAAGCCGACTCAAAAGGTTCTCTCTATTCAAGATTTTCCAAATCCAACTATTCTTTCTTAATCAGGACAGCACACTGTCAATCAATGCTCATGGACAGTGGGCATGTGTAAGGAAAAAAACTTACACCATGTCTTCATAAGTGTTTAACTGCATGGGTGCTTAGGATCTGACATTAATACCAACTTCCAATCACTTGCTATAAAACATTCAGTTTGGGTTTCTAAAGACTTTACATTCTGAACTCCCTGGATGTTATGTCATTTATTGTTCAAGAATACTCACCCTTGATGGTTTACATAAACATTATCCTAATAATGTTAAAGGACACTGTATTTGAAACATACTAAAACTGTATTCAATTTCATTTATTTCAAGTATGGATGGACATGTAAGGAAATTTTACCAGGTACAGGGTACCAGGTATGGGAACCCAGCAGGGAACTACCAGGTTTGGTTGGGTTTTGCCAAAGTCAGGTTTCTCAACTCCTATTTTGGTCCTGTTTCCCTATTCCTGATCACCCGCTCTGGCCCCCAATGGGTTTGTTTGTTTTTTTTTTTTTGGGGGGGGGAGGCAAATATTTGTCTTACAACATGACCTAGTGGGTATTTGCAGGTATAATTTCAAGCAACACTGGATAGTATTTCTATGTATAGATAAAGGTTAGTATTTCTATGTATAGATAAAGGATAGTTAGGAATTGGTAAAACCTTACATACAATAATTATTTGCCAGTTCAAGTGTATCATGTGTGAGTGATTTGGATTTTAATATACCTTTAACAATTTTTCAGTCATATCACTATGATGTCTGCAGTGTGGCAATTTATAGATATGTCTAGCACTGGGGCATAATGGCGCAGACATGTAGCATGATGTCCCACCAAGTCATACTATCCTGATAACCATCTGACCAGTCCTAACACTAACGTCTTAATGCTGAGCACCTAGTGAGGCAGCTGTTTGTACCATTTTTATGTCAGTAGTATGACTTGGCTGGGGTTTGAACCTATGATCTCCTGCATCTGAGGGGGATATTCTAATCACTATGCCACCACAGCAGACCCTTGTCTTCCTTTGTGCAATGCACCAGCAGACACGAGTCTAAGACATTTGTTGTACTGATTACTTCTAAAAGAATTTACACAGACCTACATCTGCATGTGCATTATGTGATGGCAGATCTGGGCAATTACAGTCTGCAGTCTGACTCTCGTATATATGATACTAATCAACCAAGTATGAAAAACAATCTCAATGCCATCATGGACACAAATAAAACCCTTCATAATATTAAATCAAATGAGATTTTTATGCTATTCTTACTGTCCAATTTCTGTCCCTTAATGGCCAAATTACTGAGGCCCCACTATCAACATGCAAATCAGATTTGTACTGAAGCATGAATATTTCATTAGAAAAAAAATAGGCATACTTTTCTGATTTCATCTCCTTCTGAGTTCCCTCAAGTTTCTTGATTTCATAATGTTTGTGATCCTCTCTTGTAGGATCAAAATGCAGTACTGTAACATCTCTGTAAAAGAAGACAAATAAGAAAATGGTAGTAACTTTACAAGATCTCTACCAACAAATAATTTGCAAAACATTATCTGATAAATAATTTGACTGTTTTACCATAATGCATGTCCAAATCTCAACTGCACACATCTAGAACTGCAAATACATAAGGTAACTTGAACCTAATATTATGGATTGAAGATCAATGATCCAAAGATCAAATTGGTCTGGTTTTCAAAACTCCATCACAAATGTATGTTGTTGGTCAAATCTGAACCAGTTAAATATTGTATGAAGTGTTTTCATGACGACCATATATAAATGTCATCATTCTTGCAAGAGTGATAACAATATTTTCAAGACAGTTATGGCACTATGTTGGATGAGGAACATTTTCATTAGAATTTGAATCACATACTGTCATACTGTATTAGTGAAAACCACATGACTTAACATCCTTTTAGAAATAGCCATATAAAGATTGTTATGATGATCAAATGGACAACTACATGAACAACTAGATATCTGCAAGAATGAATCAGCATTTATTTTTAAATGTTAAAAATGTTTAGCAACATCCAGCCTGAAAATCAAGTAAAAAAAACATTTACTGTCAGAAAAAAAAAAAATGAAAATGTATCCTGGTGTTGGGGAAGCTTCACTGGGTTGCTAGTGATTTGAATGATCCTTTACAATTTTACGTGGAAAAAAGCAAATGCATTGACTTGTTTAAACTGGCAAAGTCAGGAACTTGTTATACATATCATAGAAACTATATGGAGAACTTTGAAGAAACTTACAAAACACACCAGAAATGACCTCACTGAAACAATGCATGATATGTGGAATATATTAATTGAAAACTATGCTTTTAGTCCAAGGAGAATTTGCCATGTAATTCAAGCTATGGGGCATATCACTAAACACTGAAAATTTCAAAAAAAGTATTTATCTGTTTATATTACAACTTTACTCCTGTGCATGCATTTTTCAGCAAGGTGATGTATCAACAACACCTTATTATCTTTGTGTGTTTGTGCTTGTGTGTTTGGCCACACACAGACACAGACACACACACACACACACGCAAAGCAAAGCAGTGGGTGTCATTAATGTGAAATGAGTTTAATTCCTGCTTGGAGCAATATAATCTTGCCTTTTCTGAATGTTTAAATCTATGACATATATCTAATATACAAGTGACAAATATGTAATAAATAACACTAATATTGATAATGGTAGGTAATGGAATATAGATGTGCATATAGTTTCCATAGCAACCTCATAAAATGAAAAAAGGCAATTCAGGAAGCATGATAAGCAAGAACTCAATTCTTCTCAAAATCTTATAGTTTAAAAATGTTTTAATTCCCTAACCATTACAGCTTAAAACAATTCATTAAAATTAGTACAGGCTTCTAGACAATAAAAGTGGAATCCATGTATCAAACAATACTAAAGCTGTTACTTTCTTGTGTTAGGTTTAATGTGAGAAACATACTTAAATTTATTCTTTTTTCTCTCTTCAACGGTCACTTTTATATTGGCCTTGTCTCCTAGAACATCTCGCAAAATCTTCAGGGACTTAGTAGTTTCATCCTCTTCATCATTCTCCTTCAGCATTTCTGAAAACACAAGAATATTCTGAATGGTAGACTAAACCGCCTCATATTTAATATCTCTGAATGGTAGAGTAAACCGCCTCATGTTTAATATCTCTGAATGGTACACTAAACCGCCTCATGTTTAATATCTCTGAATGGTACACTAAACCGCCTCATGTTTAATATCTCTGAATGGTACACTAAACCGCCTCATGTTTAATATCTCTGAATGGTACACTAAACCGCCTCATGTTTAATATCTCTGAATGGTACACTAAACCCCCTCATGTTTAATATCTCTGAATGGTACACTAAACCGCCTCATGTTTAATATCTCTGAATGGTACACTAAACCGCCTCATGTTTAATATCTCTGAATGGTACACTAAACCGCCTCATGTTTAATATCTCTGAATGGTACACTAAACCGCCTCATGTTTAATATCTCTGAATGGTACACTAAACCGCCTCATGTTTAATATCTCTGAATGGTACACTAAACCGCCTCATGTTTAATATCTCTGAATAGTACACTAAACTGCCTCATGTTTAATATTCTGCTTTTACGAATAGTAGAAGATGGCTGATTGAAGAATTTTAACCAAAAGGGTCTCAGTGACTCTAGCCACTTGTCAAGGTATGCAGTCTTGAACTAAAATTACTGTTTGGAAGCCATTATTTGCTTATTTGCCTTACTATGATCATGGACAAATCTTTAAAAAATTGAATAGAAAATGCCCGTTAGATTTTATATTCTCTCCTATTATTTTCAAAGTTGCTTGTCAGACTTGAAAAAAATCTCAAAACAAATAAACAAACTAACAAAAAAACACAAAGAAGTATCTTGTCAATCTAATTAGCCTGACAAACTCTTAAACAATGGAACACTACATGTTTATCTTAAATTTCTGAAACAAGTACTGGTAACATGGTGGATATTTAGCCCCTCCCCCCCAACCAAGGGGCCTGTCAGTAGGCCACACCACCAAATTAACAGTGTCATACACTTGTAAGCTTTACACACACACAATTTAGGACAATGGGAACAATTTATTTCTGTTAGCTGTATTACATTGGTCAATTATACGTAGCACTCTGTTTCTCATTCAAGAAATATAAATAAACCTCTTCCTCAATAAATTGCATACAACAAAGTCCAAAAATATAGACCCCACTATAAGCGAGGGTGTGAGTTACAGAGGGATCTCTGAAAACTAAAACGTTGTGTAATCTCTGCTACCAAAACTGAATGACTGGAGGGGGGATGACGAGAAACGGCTGTTTAATGGCTGAATACTCCTTTAATAATCACTTTGGGAATTACTAAACAAAGCACTATCTCTATAAACAAAGCACTATCTCTATAAACAAAGCACTATCTCTATAAACAAAGCACTATCTCTAGCAAAATTATTCATTATTCTGTGTAAATTACAATTCTTTTCAGAATACCAAACATCACTAACATTATTCCAACTAGTTTCAAGAACATTCACATGTATGCAAAAACATTTGTGTATTACGTTACTGAATTTTGTCATGTTGATTAGTCTGGTTCTCTGCTTATTATTGTTGAGCAGAGTTCATAGAAGGAAGTCTACAAAGCAGAGAAGCAGACTAAGTGTTGATACACCACAAAGCAGCATTATTTATTAAACAAATTACATATATTTCATGTAATAATTGTCTACATCAAACTAAGTCTTGTTCTTTTCAGTTAGTAAAATACTGATGCCTTGATTTCATTGCAAATAATACTGATAATATTCATCCTTGGAATATAACTATTAATACAAATTCAGGATTTTTATGAAACTCATTTTCCTCAGTGATCCGTATCATTGAAATAAAGCTCTTTATTTTACAAACTATTCATTTTGCTTGGTTGCCTTGCTATTTTTAGCCCATTTATGACTGAGTAGCTTAATTTAAGGTAGTCTAAATATATAAAGTACACTATACTTTTATTTATGATCAAATGATCAACTGAGATGAGTGGGGCCCAATAGATTTTATGCATGTTGGACTTGTATGGCTTTTAACACTTCTTTTCATTCCACTTCCTTTATTTGATACAAAAGAGGAATTTAACTTAATAACAGAAAGGAGGCACTTTTAATTCAGAGCAATTTTCCTTAAGTTCAACAGGGGTCATTTTTAAAATTTCAAGTTTTAAAAACACGGGATTCACGCCGCACCCTGCATTATAAGCACGAGTTATCAAGGGAGATATTCAATGAATGTATATTTCATTGTTTGTTTGATTAGAATTTTTAACATAGCTTTAAAAAAAAAAATCAGTCATATAGCTATGATGTCTGCAGTGAGGCAGTTAATGGTAATGTCTAGCACCGAGTTACCAGGCAGGCATGGAAAGTAAACAAGTCTCAACTAGTATTAAATTAAATACATTACATCATCAGTCATATGATGCATCCTTGAACCTCAAACAGCTTTTCAGAGACTAGAGCAGCATCAAAAATGACCACAAAACAGGACTATAAGAAAAAGGATTACAACACATCTAGAAGCAACTTATGAGAGAATCTTACTGAAACCTAAAAAAATTAACCCGCGTTCTTGACCTTCAAGAAAACACCTCTTCACCACAAATGTGACATAATGACAAATATAACAAGTTTTATCCTTAATCTCACACTGAAAAAATATTTAGGAAAATACTTATCACTAACCCATGACATTAACACTGCATATGACATAAAAAATCTGGCTAATAATAACGTATATCAAGTTTCATTTCCTAACCTGAAACAGTTCTTAAATTATACAGGTAAAAAGAAAGTGTTAGGCTGACCTTTGACCATGACCCTCCTACTACTGACCAAAAATACATCCAGGAATTGACCATTTTGTCCTTTTAACTACTGTATGTTAAATGTATCTCTGATATTCATTCATGATAAAAAGATTTTCAAATTAGCTGCTATGGTAACCATACTGGTTGTCAGACTGGAACCTTAGGATCTCTAGAAGTCTTTGATGAATAGTGATCTCTAGAAGTCTTTGATGAATAGTGATCTCTAGAAGTCTTTGATGAATAGTGATCTCTAGAAGTCTTTGATGAATAGAGATCTCTAGAAGTCTTTGATGAATAGTGATCTCTAGAAGTCTTTGATGAATAGTGATCTCTAGAAGTCTTTGATGAATAGTGATCTCTAGAAGTCTTTGATGAATAGAGATCTCTAGAAGTCTTTGATTAAAGCTTAATGTCAATATGCCATCCATTTAAGAGTAGTGAATAAAGGTTTGGAATATGGCAGTGACTATCACTCTCAAAAAACTTGAGAAACATTAATTAAAATTATTTGACTTTAACTGTCTAAAAAGTCCTTAACTTAAATATTACATTCCAACTTACCATTTTCTGAATCCGATTCTTTAAACCTTTTATCAAGACGAAACCTGGGATCATTTCCGTACCTTGATTGCAGTTTCATCAGCTACAACAGGAAAATGAATGCTATTGCTATTATAGAAAGAAAATGTATTAAAATAAAATGTGCAAAATGTAGTCTTCATGAGCAGGTGGTCTGTGTGGTTGTTATAAACAAGTGGTTTGCTTGTAAGGTCACTATAAGCAGGTGGTCTGTGTGGTTGTTATAAGCAAGCAGTCTGCTTGTCAGGTAACTATAAGCAGGTGGTCTGTATGTGTTGTGGTTATAAGCAAGCAGTCTGCTTGTAAGGTCACTATAAGCAGGTGGTCTGTTATGTGTTGTGGTTATAAGCAAGTGGTCTGCTTGTAAGGTCACTATAAGCAGGTGGTCTGTACATGTTGTAGTTATAAGCAAGTGGTCTGCTTGTAAGGTCACTATAAGCAGGTGGTATATGTTGTGGTTATAAGTAAGTGTTCTGCTTATAAGGTCACTGAGCAGGTGGTCTGTATGTGTTATGGTTTTAAGCAAGTGGTCTGCTTGTACAGTGACTATAAGCAGGTGGTCTGTATGTGTTGTGGCTATAAGTAAGTGGTCTGCTTGTAAGGTTACTATGAGCAGGTGGTCTGTATGTGTTGTGTTTATAAGCAAGTGGTCTGTTTTTGTATGGTCACTATGAGCAGGTGGTGTTTTTGTTTCATATAAAGTAAGAAGAAAAGTACAAAAGATATAATTTGAAATCAATAACAAATGATCATTCCAAAAACAAATACTTTTGCAAAGATCATTTGCTGACTCCAGTACTATTCTAGGGAATAAACTCTCCAAAACAATTTGATCCGAAATAAATCTGAATGTATTCAAAATAAAATTATAGGTCTACTATCTCAAAAGGCAGTTTGTAAATATTTAAATGCTTGCACTCCAATTTATTCTGTTAATGCACATCATATACACTGTGCTTTTACACGGTGTGTATGGTGTGTGTGTGTATGGTGTGTGTGTGTGTGTGTGTGTGTGTGTGTATGGTGTGTGCGTGTATGTGTGTGTGTGTGCGTGAGATTTAGAATTTAACGTAACTTTCACAAATTTTTTAGTCATATTGCTATGATGTCTGCAGTGTGACGGTTAAAAGTGATGTCTAGCACTGAGGCATCATGCTGCAAACATGTAGCATGATGTCCCACCCAGTCACATTATTCTGACACCAATCCAACCAGTCCTAGCACTAGACTCTTAATTCTGAGTGCCAAGCCAGGCAGCTGTTAGAACCATTTTTATAAGTCTTTAGTATGACTTGGTTGTAGATCAAACCCACAACCTCCCACATCTGAAGCGGACACTCTAACCACTAGGCCACCTGAGTGGTTACTTAATGTATTTGAGCATGACTTACTATTTTTTCCCTTGTATTTACAACAAGACATCAGAAGAGAATAGATTATAATACCAAGATATCATAACTAAATAAATTATTATACATTGCATAAACTTGCTTTTAACTTGGGTCAAACTGTGAACAACATGGACCCTGACCCACCATCATATCTGGGTCTAAGTTGTTTGTTTGTAATGATAAAACCTGTCTTGCCCACTGCTTAAGGTGGCCACATGTCAATTAAGACCAGATTCATATTATATTTATTGTATATTATCAAGATCATTAACAAAGTAACACAGTTATTGATGGTCTCTAAAGATGGGACTTACTGTAAAATATATATATACTGTATATACTAACTTATAAATCAAGTACAACTGCAAACAAAATAGACCTGATTGACCATTGCATAATGTGCCAGTAGATCAGTGTCTACATTGTTTGTTCTACTCATTATGCATGGAACACGATATGATGGTGCATTATACAATAAGAGATCTGGGTCTGTGCAGTTTGCAGCTGGCCTCAGCTTATAAACTAGTACATATGGTAAGTACATATAAATAAGATTTGTTTTTTTTAAAAATTAAAAAGAAATTTTTATCCCTCGTATTTTAGCACACTCAATAAATCAATGAATACAAATATTTTAAAATTTTCCAGGCAATAGTTATCAGATATCTTAAAAGACTTTTTCACATACGGATTCACGACAAACATAAAATGTATTAAAATACATTCAACTTTATACTATGCAAAACTTAGAAAGTAAATAATAATCTTTTATTCTGACCAGTTACCACGTCTTCTTATCATCGCCATAAATTATGAGTTCTGGTTTCTCAATGCACTGCAGAGAAATACCTTGCAATCTATTACACCAAGATTTGGATACAGAGTGCAACTACTAATTGCTGAAAAATGTAACCAAGGAAATTTCACATTAAATAAGGACACAAAAATTTATATAAAATATCATGTCATACCTTCTTCCCTGTCTCGCCTTCAAATTCAGGCCTCAACCTAAACATGTCCTGGTCTCTTTTGGCTGCTTCTTCATCCTCATCAGATTCAGCTTCAGAAGAATCTTCAAACAAGGAGACCTTTTGTGGCCCCATCTGTTTCTTTAAAAAATACAAATTTTAATTTTCAGCAGTAAAAAATGTCTCCATGCAATTACTTAAAAAATGTCACCAAAATCATTGGGTCTGCAATATGAAGAGAGATACCAGGTTGAAATTAATTTGATGATGGTATTTCAAGACAGCAACATACTGTTATAACCTATCTATATAGAGTTTTCCAAAAACATTTCTTGAAGTGAATCTGCAACCCATGGTTTATGAGCTTAAGATCCACTCAAAACCGAACTACCATGATGATTAATAGAATCGATCACTGCACTGATATAGCTGCCAAACCCCCAAGTGCAAAAATACTGATTACTTGTGACAAAAATACTGATTTTCAGGAACAAATACTGATTTTTAAATTTCAATGCATATGTATCTATTTACAACATATACAACCATCAGTTAAGTTGGACAGTGCCTTACATAATTATTTAATGTCAAAGATGCACATGTTGCACATTTGTACCTTCTGGAGTTGCACCATGTTCCATATGGGTGCTCATTCAAAAGGTGCAAGAGTGCAACACACTCAAACACATGCTATTTATAGTAGCACTTTCCACGCCTCGTTTCTTTTTTAATCATTGATACCAATGTACCAACTTTCACTGATTATCTCAGTTTGGAGATTTTCTTATTGAAATGATTTCGTTCAAGCATAAGAATTATCTTTTGTGATTTTAATGTCTGAAAAAACGTGTGCAAAATAAATTGCCAAAAGCACTAGTAACTAAGGTTTATTTCTAAAAGAAATTTAAAAATCAAATTTTGATCGATGTACATTAAGGTTTTCTTTGTCATTTATCTAGGTTGTAAGTTCAGGTTGAGTTGTGTGGGATGAAGCAGGAAGCTGATGTTTATTAGCTTTTTCGTGCTCATGCATTTCATGGTCGCCTCCGTGCCCAAAAGCGAAATCACGTTACACAATTTACAAAATGTCAATTTTTCTCCTTTACTATATGGTTTCACAAATCTATACAAGCCGGCATAAATATCCTTCCAGTTGTCTCCTATTTCTCCTGGAGAAAATTCTGAATATTCTGCCTTCCAATTTATCATGATTAGAAGCTGAATATTACGATGACAAGATACAGCAACAGCGGTAACTATTGCAAAATCCAATATGGCAGATAAAGACAGGCCTGGTAGTGTCTATTTCGAATGAACCAATCGTATTGTAGAACTTTAATCGGATATACACGTGATATATTCTGTCAAAATAGAACCGAGAGCGCGTTCTAAACTGACAATTCAAAAAAAATTATTATTTTTTAAAATTAAAAAACGTAATTTTTGCAAAAAAATGTACACCTGTATTCAGATCCAAAGTACAGGACAAATACGGAAAAAACGGAACAGTTGGCCGCTATGCACTGATGTGAGATTGGAAAATTCAACATAGGTGGTTACAATTTATTTTGATGTGGGATTGGGAAATCCCTCCCAAGCAATCATAATTTGAACTGATGTGAGATTGGAAAATCCCACACAAGGGGTCATAATTTGTATTGGGGCATTGAGTGGCTGAGTGGTCTAAAGTGCTCACCATTACGGATCATTGCCATCTCACCTCTGTCTACATTTGTTAGAGTATCGGGTTCAGCCAATGTGGGTATGTGAGAAAGCATCTGCTAGTGTTACATATCAAATTTGGTGACAATTTAATTTATTTCAAGGTTGAGTAAACAAAATAAAAGGCCTAAACTTTAATCAAATATACTATCTGCCAATTAGTCAATAAATTATTAATTTGAAAAGATAAGAAATTCCAAAAATAATAATAATAACAATAATATTAATAATATAAGAAATACTGTTTATTATGAAATGTAAGGTCCAAGGAAAATATGACTTAGCAGTCTAAAAAGTTAAAGTTGCAAAACTGTAAATTAAAATATTTGACTTTTTTCCACCAGAAGCACATTATATGCTATTATTTTTCTTTGTCCCTTCCAGACAACAACATAATTTTCCCACTATTTTATGTACATACAGACATTTAATTTATTCAGACCTTTAGCAGAGATGGAATGTCACATTCTAGTACTGGATTCAGTTTCATAAATCAAGATGACTTGCTCAGAAAATAAAAGAGATTTTAAACTGAAATCAGTGAAGAAGTGTTAGATGATGCTCACCAGAGACACTGACTTTTTATATATAAAAAAAACATGGTTTACATAACAAATCTTGACTACATATGTTCCCTATTTTGTAAGGATTTTACATTTTTCACTTTTATCTTCTGTTCATGCTGTATAAACCTTTAACAATATTTTAATATTTTACATTTTTTGTTGAGTCAAACAAAAAATTGTTTCCTATTGTAATGGTTTTAAAATTAGAGTGGGCAGGTCACTTTCTTTTAAACATTAGATCCATTTTATGTGACTTTTTGTGATTTTTGTTTTTATTAACATGTGGGAAAAAAGTGCTACTTTCTGGCAATGAGAAATAGTAATGGTTAGCCAGCTGGAAACACATACTGTATTTTCTGGCCTATAAATCGATGTGGAGTACAAGTCGAATTCACCAATTCGACTTATTTTCCATCCTTCGTCCATATCCATATAAAAGTCGATTCGGAGTATAAGATGAGGCCAGGTCAATATCTTGGCTTCGTATCTTACACTAGTAATGGTATCATTGTATGATATTCCATATTAACGGCAATCGTGAAATTGCATTACCGATGCTAACAAGCTTGTGATTTTACTTCTGAATAAATCACTGCTATATTCTGTTATCAACTGACACAGCTGAATAAACAGTCCATGCTTGTTTTATTATAATTGAAACCACATCCATGTTGTAGTTCATTTTATTACCTGTAGTTATGAACGTAACTTGTATAAACTTTCAATGACACAATCCATATATAAGTAATTGTTTTGTTAGGACTTATCCTGTTGGAGTAAATGTTTACTTTTATTGGGAAAGGTTTAGCTTAAAGAGAACTTTTTGAAATTTTTACCATAACATTTTGAAAACTTATATTAGGTATGATGTGACATTAAATCTGATACATGAATGCAATGCATGAAAGACTATATCAAAACAACGCAGTTTTTAATGTTGACAAATCTACTTTACCTGCTTTGCATGATTTATCTTCATCCCCTCTGCTACAGTCTCAACATCATCATCAAAACCTGATCCAGCCATATCTAAATCTGAACTGTCACTGTTTTCAGTCTCCTCTTCAGATGAAAGTCCAGCAGTCGAGTCTAAACTACATGAGTCTGAACTATCGTTATCACACTCTATCTCTTCATGTCCATGATTTTCATCTGACTGACTGATTTCAGAATCTGAACTCTCACCATCTGACTCGATTTCAGACGCTGATGTACCGTGTTCTTCATGTGGTCTGATTAATTCCTTCTGACTGACAGATTTAGGATATTCAGATTTGTAAACAACACTGTCTGAATCAGATTCAAATTCAAAAGATGGGTCACCTGACTTCCTCTTTTCAGCATTAGACTGGGACTGGTCACTGTTGGAGTCATCTGAAAGGCTCGTACGAGACTTCAGTTTTCCTGACACAAGCGTACTAGTTTCTGAACAAAGTTTCTTTACATTGTCCAAGTCACAGTTTTCCACTTCGCTGTCAGAACTGAAGACAATTTTCTTGTTACCACCTGAACTTTGATCCTGCAGAATACAAATCATTGTCATGTATTATACATCAATACTGACTTTGTTCCCCATGAACACGAAACATAACATTTTGAGGATTTGTGAGCCGAACTTTATTCATCTTTGGTTGTCACAAGTCAATTCTCTTAAATCAGTTGTCATGCTAAGGCTTAATGATCTCTTATTATGATGGGCACAATTGGACAATGTTAATGATGTGACAGAGAAAATAGGCAATACAAATTTTTAAGACACGGAGAACCCAGCCTCTATATTGATCTTCTGCTTGGTGGAAGACAAATAATAAAGTAACCCACCCACCCCTCAACCAATAAAGACTTTATATTTTACTGCATGATAAGACACGGAGAACCCAGCCTGTATATTGATCTTCTGCTTGGTGGAAGACAAATAATAAAGTAACCCACCCACCCCTCAACCAATAAAGACTTTATATTTTACTGCATGATTCTCTCGAGTTTGGAAAACACAGTATAGCTTAAGCAGAATGAAAATTTCTTGTCAAGTACACGTTTTAAAACTAGACGGACATAAGGCAGCAAAGCACATAAAAAAAATATACTTCCCCATCCTGTCCCTCTGTCCCAAAAGATACTGAAACTACCTGGAGTCTATCTTTTCTCTATTTAACATACATGATTGAATTACATACTCTGGACAAATCAGTGCGGCTAAAAAAATACAACAGTTCAAAATACTTACAATGCTTGACAATGCCTTCTTTATCAACATCTTTTGTGCTTCAATCTCCTTCTGCTTCCTCTTGACTGTCTCTAGTCGTTTTTGGTCATCACTCATCTGCTTTAATAATATTTGAACATTATCATCCTTTTTCATCACAAGGTGTGTTTGGTCATTACTCTTCCGTTTTAAAATGTGACCATTATTATTATCCTTGTTTCTTTCTTTATCTTGTTGTTTTTCTACTATCTTATGTTTCCTTTCTACCTCCATAATTTTGTTTTTCTCTACCAGTGTGTCTTTTTTACCCTCCATCTTTTTTCTTTCTTGAGGCATAACATTTGTATTCTCCACTGTATTATTTACAATCAGTGAATCTCTCCCTGTTTTCAGTGAGTGTACAACTTTTGTACCTTTGTCTGATTTTGTAACCAATGAGAATGATGCTATTTCTTTACTTCTTGACATTACTATTTCTTTATCCACTAAGTGTCCTTTATTATATATTGAAGTCTCGCATGTCCTTTTTGTTTCAAATTTCTGAAGCTCTTTTTTGGCAAATGCCTCAAAGTCACTTTCTTCGGCATCAGTATCTTCAATTTCTGAAACATTTTGCCTTGCATTCATATTCACAAATCCACCTGAAAATTCATCTACGAATGTTTTATCGGTCAAAATTAAAGTGGGTCTACTGTTCTTTTCTGAGCTAGGGATACTTTTATCTATTAAAGGTGAATATACCTTCCTAGCTTTTTTACTCAAATTAACAATCTCATCAGTGTCATCTGACTTTACTGAGCAATGGTCAGAATCACTGTTGTCTGTCCTTCTCAAAGCAGAATTCTGCATTGAAATATGAAATTCTGGAATCAGTTTACTTGACTTTATTGCACTCACATTACAGGCTGTCCCTGACAAGATATGTGTGTCTCTTTTTTCTTCCATTTTTGCAGATAAAACTGATGTATTATCCTTGTCATACAGACTTTTAGTTCCCTTAAACTCCTGCATTGTTGGCACTTTTCTCTCATTTTCACTGTATGGCATTTTTTTACCCGATTTCTTTGTCTTTAAATCTTTAACCTCAGTAAATAACTCAACTGCACTCGACAAAGAGGAGACAACTCTATTCTCATAATTTTTTAATTTGTTGGAAAATGAATCCATATTTCCACTCTTTTCATTATCTTTATTTTGCATCTGAGCATTTAATGCAACAGACACATTTGGTTTTAAGACAGAATTCAATTCCATACTATCCATGAGACAAATTGGTTTTAAATTAGACTTCAATTCCATACCATTTGTGAGGCAATTTGGTGTAGATGTAGTGAATGACCTGCTACAATCAACGTTTGATTTGTTTACGTCTCCTTTAGTCTTTTTGGACATTGAAATTATTTCATCTGTATCAGCTGAAGAGTAGGAATCATCATCTACATCCTCTGTTGATTTGTTTACGACGTCCTTCTTATCAAAGTCAACCATAGCACTAGATGAATTATGTTTCAACAATTTCTTTTTTGGCTTCATTGTAACTATTTCAAAGTCAGAGTCATCAGATTTTCTATTTTGAAGATTTCCAGTGTCCAAATGCTTCTGAATCTTATGCTTTGACTTCCATTCAGGAAAGATTCCTTTCCTCTTCCTGGATATTTCTGTGTCGTTTGTATCATCAAGTTTCCAGGTCAAACTGTCGGAGTTGATTATACCTGCCTCCTCCTCATTTTGGTCTGGTTTTATCATCTTCAAGTTGTGTGTGAATTTCGAAGGATCTACTTTCATAATGTAACAATGTTAAGGAAATTTTTTTTTACACAAGATGCATCGTATTACTTACATAACAGATGATTTGTTCACTTAGCAGGGTTATGAAAACATTATGTATAAATTATCTCTCAAAAGTGTATATCATATTGATTTAACCTTTATTTACTTTGATAAAATTTCTCTTAACGATGAAAGCATAATTAATATATACAGTTTCTTTGTAAATAATTAAAGTCATCTGAGATGCTGATGACAATGCTGAATAAACCAAATAGCTTCATGTGTGGTAACAAGCCATGTTAATCTGATTCAAGACCGCATTTCCCATTACCCTCACCTGTACATCCAAGATCCCAAATTTTTTAATTAGCCCCCCCCCCCCCACTTACCCCAGCCCATTGACATCAAGGTTTGTTTTTATTCAATGTGACCTCCAGTTCTGATACCAAGGGGAATTCAATTTTACACTGCAAGATCACCACAGTGATATCCATCAATCTCACTGATTACTGAAAATGTCCAAAAGCATGATGAAAGAAGAATATTTTCCCAGTAGGATCAATGTCAGATCACAAATATTGCTCCCAAAGTGGTAGCATGTTCATCCAATCATAAATATCAAATACAAATTACTATTTCAAGTCTGACAAAACCTGGATAAAAATGGATTCATGACTGGTAACAAGCCTAGTCAATCCGATGGAGGAACAACTAATCAATATGCCAATCTGATGCAAAATAAGTGTTAACAAGACCAGCCAATCCAATCGAAAATAACAGTTAACAAGACCAGTCAATCCGATGCAAAATAAGTGTTAACAAGACCAGCCAATCCAATCGAAAATAATAGTGTTAACAAGACCAGCCAATCCGATGCAAAATAAGTGTTAACAAGACCAGCCAATCCAATGCAAAATACAGTGTTAACAAGACCAGCTAATCCAATGCAAAATAAGTGTTAACAAGACCAGCCAATCCAATGCAAAATAACAGTGTTAACAAGACCAGCCAATCCAATGCAAAATAACAAGTGTTAACAAGACCATACATTACAATGCCATACATGTCAGAAAAGTGACACATATGTTATCCATGTATATGCAGGTGCGACAATTACCAGAAAGAAATGAAATACCATCTCCATGAAGAAACCGGAATCTGGAATTTAATAATATACAAAGATAAACTGACAATACCTCTTTCTACTTCTGAACAGAATTAATAAATATCTCAGAATAAGAGATGGATGCAGCTGAAAATGTCTGAATATGATACAGTTTTTTATTTCCTTTATTGTCAACCACCATCAATACAGCTGTAAATATGCAGTGTTGCATATTGCAAAGGCAGATCTGGGTCTATGCAGTTTGTTAAGACTAATCAGTAAAACAACATAGATCCAGGTCTGCTGGCACATTAAGCTATATCAGATCTGGGTCCAAAGAGCTACTGTGGGACTTGACTTGTATAAGTTTTGGTGAATAATAAATAAAAGGATATTTTCCTCCTGTCTTTCTTGCGCACATAAACAATTGGAAGAATTCGTCCGTATTTTCCCACAATCCAGTTCTGCAAAAAAGACACAGATTTTATATCACAGTAAGGTTGTGTAAGAATCCCTCAAAATTAATTTCCATGAATCTTAGACAAGTCCATTTTTTAAAAGGTGGTGTACTGAAATCATCTGATATTTTTAGAAACAAATTAAATTTGGTAACAAAACTACTGTCTTATATTTGAGTTACATTTTCCAAGATACCTGTCTGACAGGCACTATTTTCATCGAAGACCTTATGTTATTTTGACTATCCATCCTGGAGAAGTGAATGTAATAAGATTTTCAAGATGGCCAAAATATTGGCTATGTCAGATAGACATGTTTAAGAAATGATGAGACTTTTGGCAAAAATGGCTATGGATGGCTGTTTATGTAGCTATAACAAGATTACTGGTTACGGATGGCTGTTTATGTAGCTATAACAAGATTACTGGTTACGGATGACCGTTTATGTAGCTATAACAAGATTACTGGTTATGGATGACCGTTTATGTAGCTATAACAAGATTACTGGTTATGGATGACCGTTTATGTAGCTATAACAAGATTACTGGTTACGGATGACCGTTTATGTAGCTATAACAAGATTACTGGTTACGGATGACCGTTTATGTAGCTATAACAAGATTACTGGTTACGGATGACTGTTTATGTAGCTATAACAAGATTACTGGTTATGGATGACCGTTTATGTAGCTATAACAAGATTACTGGTTATGGATGACCGTTTATGTAGCTATAACAAGATTACTGGTTACGGATGACCGTTTATGTAGCTATAACAAGATTACTGGTTACGGATGACCATTTATGTAGCTATAACAAGATTACTGGTTACGGATGACTGTTTATGTAGCTATAACAAGATTTGGTATGACTTTTAAAGTCAGATCAGCATCATTCTTATTTAGCAACGACTAGATGTCACAATTCTTTTTTAGTGAAAACCTGTTGATATAACCATCCATTCAGGACAAGCCGATATAAAAATATTTGATGTCATATTGGTAAAATTTTCATTTAGAACCAAGTAGGTATTATAAAAAGTCCTTTAGGTTACACTATGGTTTTCACAAAATTTCATTATATATATATATATAAGATATTTATAAGTCAGAATTACGATGCAGACATTGGGGAGATATTTATATTTTTAAGATTATTTATAACCTCCATACCCAGGTAGTCAAAATACTGTGATGGGTGTAGGACAGAGTTTTCCCAATTTACAAGAAAACCGACATGATTCACAAGTGACAAGAGACCACTTTTGCCTCTGAGGAGAATAGAACTTATCGAGAACGTCAAGATATGTTGCCATTGCGATAGATCAAGTCGACTGGAACAGGGTGATGATACAAACCATAATTTGGTAAAGACATAAGAGCTGATACTGAAACTGAAACTGAATAGCGAACTTAAAATTGGTAAACCTGCTGCATTAAGAAACCAAAGAAGCTTTATGAAGCCAAGTGAATAGAGACTTGAAAGAAGGCATCTGCAAGATCATGACTAATGGCATACTTGTCTCTATCTCAGTGGAAAAATATTTTCACTCAAGTGACTTAAATCTATGACTGACCTCAACTTGCCACTGATCCCTTAAAGCTGAAGCATTTTATTAAAATAAAATTTCATGAAGCACCAACACATGTTAGGATGTATCAAGTTAAGATTGACAGGGGTAATCAAAACAGTCACCATCAAATGTTGAACTGCTCTCTTAAGAACCTGAGCAATTTGGGCTGTCAAAGTTCAGGCATGTTAGTTAGTGGAGTAGAAAAGGATAGATCTGTTGGATCCATTAATAACCCCATGTGCCTTAAGTCACAGGCCCAAAAGCCAAGCTCAGACATGCTGGGGGACTTGTATCACAAGTCTGCTAACAAAATGGAGGTACACCCCCCCCCCCACTGTATCATAACGATATGAATTTAAATTATGTGTCCTCAGCACCCTCTGTTTTTTGCCTTGGTCAACTTTCGCACTTCCTAAGCCTTCAATTTATTACACTCCATCAAGAGGTTTCACTAAAACAACAAGATAAATGAAAACAAAAATTGGGTATAAATTAACAATGCCGTGACTAAATCACTAAAACAGAACACATTACTAATGGGGTGAGGTGAGTGAACAACAGGCCTTGTATGTGAAACTGTGAATGGCAAAATTAATCAATGACAGCACTATGCGGTTTAAAAACTGCAGTAACTAAAAGTGTCAAAACTTCAAAAAATATTTGGAAATTTCAAAAAATATTTACCTTCAGTTTATTAAATGAATATTACTTCAATTAAATCCATAATAATGTATGAATGGTTCAAATTAAACATATATTATCATACAAGCCAACCACTGATGAGAAAAAGCATAATCCAAGTGGTCAAATACCAGAATCCAGGCAGAAAAAGCACAAACCACATATAACATGCTAAAATTTCAATAAACAGTGATTTATTTACCCCTCTCATTTTTAAACATCCTTTACTGTTTCAAGTTTTCATATGTAGCACTTTTAGCTTTACACACATCAACTAAAAACCATTTAGCGGCAAAAATTAAAATTCTTTCCACACGGCCGGAAAACGATGTCACATGATACTGCTCTCTTGTCCTAATATTTAGAGGATTCTGTTATATTTTGCTTCAAGTTGTTTGGGTTGTATTTTTCTAATTTATCTGGAATTTTTTTTAAAGGAGATATTTTTGCACAAAAAAAGATATACATTTTAGTGCCAAAATAAACTGGTTTTGCAGCAAATATGAATTAGAACATGGAATCTGCACATAAAGATTAAATTTAGAAAACCAGTCTGCTCTCTCCCTCCTCACTAAGCATACAGATGCTATAAACAGAATGAGGTCGACAGTAGAACCAGGTTAGCTATAAATAGAACATGATATTGCTAGTATTGTAGTTACGTAAAAGTCGTCTTTTCTAAAATACGATTTGTGGGATTAATGGAATTTTAATAATAACGAGAAAACCAATAATTGATTTTTTTGGGAGATGGATATACCAAAAATGCATAATCCATATACGTTTAAGAATAATGCATAGTTTAGTGAAAAAAAGCGTGATGATTACCCTAGAAGCATAATGGTTGGCATGTATGTATTAAGCCCTGGATTCACAGTTGTCTTGTCAATGCTGTACAAATGCGAACCTTAAAAACTTTTAACACCTGGTGTTGGCAAGGGGAAGTATGAGGCAAGATTTATTGCCCTTTGTCAATTTGATAGTAGGAATGACAAATTTTTATATTTTAGAAGGCTGGATTTGGGACGTAACAGGCGTATCTCCCCAACATTAATATGATTATGGAACATCTGAAAGAGAAAGGCCAAATGACCTATTAAGTATTCTGATTTCACAGGAATTTATGCTTTATCATGCTTCTTCATACACATTTTCGATAAAATTACTCTGTGAATACAATGAGATCAGTTGGTGAATACTGTGTACTTTAATTATTTATACTATTCAGTTGCTAGTATATATATATATATATATATATATATATATATATATATATATATATATATAGAGCTGTACCGATGTCACTTTTTGCCGATTATGCCGATACCGCGTATAGCCGATTATCAAAATTGCCGATACCGATTATGAGACCGATTATTTGATTTTTTTTTTTTTTGCAAACAGGAAAGTTTCGCGGCACAATAAATATATTCTAATCACTATGTAAATTGAGGCAATGCTTTTGAGTTTATTGCCGACTTTCTATGAGCAAAGGTCGTCGGCTTGCTTTGACGACAACAAATACTCGTTATTGCTGCGGCAACATCAGATAATTGTAAAACATTGATATAGAAATGTTTTATTTGTTTAGTATATGTCGGTGCTTCAAAGGTACAGTAAAACCTGTTATGACTTATGAGAGACCGCCCCTTCTGCCAGATGGTGTCTTGGTGAAACACTAACAAAAGAAATAAAAAATAATTTTAAAAAATCCGGAAATGATTCTCACTTACTAGTATTAAAGACAATATTTTCGTTCACCCTCCAGGCATTACAGATTAACTGAAAGACAGACGACGTACTCAAACCTACACTGAAGCCTTTCAAACAATTTCTCACTGGGACATAAGGACTATCGGTGTTTTGTGAGTTTTCATAAAGATAAAGAAAAAACACAAACCTCAAAATTGACTGTGTATATATCCATCATTACTCCCTTTGATGTTAATCTTACTGGCTATTCACATGACTTTGGCACTACAATGGCGGTTAGCGACATGTACTTTAGTCTGGTTTACTGCAGTTTACAAATGTTACCGGACGCTGGAGTTGAAAATTTCGCACAACTGGCAGCAAGATAAATTCTTTTTAAATACTTTATTAGAGCAATCTCTTTGTTACAAAAGATTAATCGATGGTTCGATGTGTTTATTTCGATATATGGTTATTCGACTATACAGTAGTGTTAGTTAGCAACTTGTTTGCATACTGCATTTATCCCGAGCTCTAGTGTTACAAAGGATTACGTTACGGTCAGTCAAAACGCGACTGTATATACAACTTTTATCAGGCAAAATTGGTTATTTAAAAAAATTATTTGCATCGGCACCGATTATTTTTGCCGATACCCGATTATACCGATTGTGCTAATAATCGGCCCGATTACGCGTACGGGCGATTAATCGGTACAGCTCTATATATATATATATATATATATATATATATATATATATATATATATATATATATATATATATATATATATATATATATATATATATATGTACCAATGCAGACTTCTCTGCAGAAGATTACATGTCAAATATGTTATGTTTTGAGAATCTCTCATTATTAAATAGATTTTAAAGAGGAAATGACAAATCTCAGTAGCTGTTTTTTTTTAAAGTCTGATACTCTGCTTATTGATACAATACTGCAGTTGAAAGTATATGTGAAAAAAATCTTTAAGTTACTAGGCTAGTAACCATGACTACCAATGTAATATGACAATTGTTGCAAAGTCATTCGCTGCAAAGTTGCGGTGGAAAAATGAAGTATATTCTCTAAAAAAATTTTCAGTTTAGCTTTTCTTGCAATTTTATGACAAAAAGTAATTTTCAAGAAGGTTTCTGGGATATTTTAGTTGAATTCAAATTCTAGTTGGATTCCAGGACCTCCTTAAACTTCACGAGGGTGCAGGAACCCTAGGACTAGTTTTGCACACCTTACTTTCCTGGACAGTGAAGAGTCTTCAAGAGTTTCTTTATTCATCTAACTTGTCTAACTATTGCATGATATGATGCTGCATAACACAATGGTACTTGTGGACCCCAACTTCAACTGAGTTTTACTGTATATACAAATTAAGTTGAAATACAAGTGCATACAGGAAATAATTTTGCAACCCAAATCATATCTCCCTGTGAGAGCACATCATTTTGTATCCAATCTCTCCAAGAATTCACAGCAACATTACACATCTTGGTGAAAAGCAACACCACATCAAATACATAATAAAAAAAATACCTTTTCTCCAGGAATAGGTGTGCCAGGTTTGGCCCCCTTCATGGCATAATCCTTTACACCAGGTACATTATCCAATGGTCTAAATACATGATTATCAGAATAACTAGAACTGGAAGTCTGAGAATCTTGAGAAGCTCGTTTCTTGATTTCCTGCCTCTCTGCTTCAAGCCTACCAAGTAGAAAGTGACGTGTTCAAGTCTTGTCAAATAAAATTGGCACGTCAGTATAATAATAATAATAATAATAATAATAATAATAATAATAATAATGATAATAATAATAATAATAATAATAATAATAATAATAATAATGATAATAATAATGATAATAATAATAATAATAATGATAATAATAATAATAATAATGATAATAATAATAATAATAATAATAATAATAATAATAATGATAATAATAATAATAATAATAATAATAATGATAATAATAATGATAATAATAATAATAATAATAATAATGATAATAATAATAATAATAATAATAATAATAATGATAATAATAATAATAATAATAATAATAATAATGATAATAATAATAATAATAATAATGATAATAATAATAATAATAATAATAATAATGATAATGATAATAATAATAATAATAATAATAATGAGTACTTTGTATAGCGCCTAATCTTTAGAAGATCTAAGTGCTTTACAACATATAACATGATATGAACACAAAAAAACAATGAAAACAGAAAACATAAAGCATGCTGAAAATATTTAAAGTAGGAAATATTTTTAGGTCTTTGAGTTTGTTCTTGCAGTCGAAAAAGGTAAGTTTTAAGAGCACTCTGGAAAGGGAACACTGTCTTTGTGTCTTATTTCAAGGGACTGGCTGGTTGGCTCAAATTATATCACGTGCATAAATGGTAACAAGTACAGAAATTCCCATACTTGTTTAAAAGAGCGAGTTAATCGATATATACCACCTCACAATCAAAGTATGTGTCATGCAGTTGTCAGTCAAGCTAATCTGAACCAAATATTCAAAATATAAACACTGCATTAATCTGTGGAATACAATTTCCATACCAACTTAGCCAAGACAACTAAAACTTTATGATAGATTAAAGTTGTATATAACCAGGCCAATATTTGTACAGAGCAAATAAAATCTGCTTTTGAGATGTCTTTACATGCATACAATGCGCCAGACTTGTATGTCAATAAAGACTAATCTGGCAGTTACAGAAATGGAGGAAGCTTGTAATAATGTGACATCATATAAAGACAGCAATTGCAGAAAAAGAAGTCTAATAAACGAGATCAAAACATGTTCTAAATCTTTGATATATGTTGAATTCACTATATTTTAAGGGTTACCAAAATTTGTGTTCATTTTATACTTGCCTCAAACTGCAAACTGAAATACACAACAAATAATTTTAAATATCCACAAATCTAAGTACTCACAAAACTGTAATTCTTCATTCAACTAAGAAAATTGATGGCATTGGCACCATCATGCCTTACATGCCAAAAAGGTAAGTACTTGCCACCATCATTAATTTCCTCCCACAATTTATGAAACCTTCCAAATGAAAATAATATAAAAACTGAAAAAAAAATGGAGGTTTTTCGAGTGAAAATGACGTAAACATTAGTTATTCTCATAATGCCTTAAAATTTTGATACTGCAAGAATGAATTGACGGACTAATTAATATATCCCCAAAATAATGTAAACAGAAAATTTCTTGGTTGACTGGTGGGCTTGTTCAATCGTGTCACCAGTTATATTCTGTCAAGAATCTGGAAGTTAACTGCCTTTTCCACTGACACACCAAGGATGATGACCTGGGCAAGCTTGGACTGGTATTAAACCTGCAAATCCAGGTCATATAATAATCTGACATGCAATGAGAGAGTACTTGTTTTGAAACTCTAGTTTTGGCAGCAAAATCAGTGACCTTTCAAGGCAGGTTTCACTTTATTAAGAATATACAGTTCATCTGAGTCAATGTATTTGCTTTAATCTAAGTGTATGAAAATGATAAATAAAAAATAACAATAAACATAATGTAATTTCAAGTTTAAATGTTATTCCAAGTTTAAATGTTTTTTTTTCAAGTTTGCCATACATATTACCTTGTCAAAAAACTTTCTTTTGCTTCCTCAAGCTTTAATTCCTGTCCTTTCCATTTGGTCTTATTAAACAAGGTCAAGCCTGAAATAATAATATTCATTATTATGTACCATACAACTTTCGTTAAATATATCTCGACATTTTATACAAATCTGGGCAGAGAATATAGAAGATCAGTAATCTGAATATTGCGATTATACCTCCAATACTGATGCTAGGACTGAACATGGGGGAAACTATATTTGCGGGGGGGGGGGGGGGGGGGAGGGAGATTGGGAGCTTTTAACATTTACTTTATTTTTTTCTGAAATATGCTTTTCCTCCTTTGATATCATATGTAAAGGTATAAAATATATAACAATGCAGAATTACCCAAGGCTACTGACATCCTCAGACCTAATGTAATACTGTAAAAATAGAAGGGGCTGAACAAATCAAATTTCACATGAATACAGGTGAAGTTCATCTGTTAGGTGTAACCTATCATCAGTAAGATTTAGGCCTTGACAAAAATAAACAAACATAATTTTGATTAAATGAAGGCAAAACCAGTTTTAAATACACTTATGTTCTAGTATTGCAAACTTACATTTGTGTTACCTTTGTGCAATATGGTCTATATACTGCATTAGTAACATACATACATACATACATACATACATACATACATACATACATACATGAATTCACGTGTAAGTTATATATTAAAAAATTCATGCATCAGTCACACACCATTAGAAAATAAGAAATAATTTGATTAAAATCTCGTTCTTAACAAACTAAAATAGTCACTGATTTTCGTGGTCACCTATAGCCAATAGTTGCCTGTTTAGATGCTACGTGTGCTAAAATTAGCCAAATGCTGATCTGCCTGAGTCAAGAAATGCAGAAGCTACAAAGGGGATAATGCTATTTATAAGGAAATGAAAACCTGTCAACATGTGAAAATTGTTTTCCAAATACTTCGGTGAGCTGCCCCATCTTCAACTTTCTAAGCAGCCATATATTTAATTCATATTTTATGCCACTTTTGGTATCCATCATAAGCATAAAAAGTTAAATTTTTCCTGCAGAAAAGGAAACTTTAACAGTACAATAAATATGTTCCAATCACTGATTACTTTGGAAAATGCAACAAACAATCAAATTGCATTGATTTTATTCAAGTTTGGAGCAAAGTTCTTTTGATGCAGCATGCGACTGAAGTCAGGTATATACATTAATGAAAGTCACCAAGAAAGGTCAACTTCAAATGATCAAATGCTTCTTAGTTAATGCAATGATAAGCTTAAAGCCTGTCATCAAATGACTGTAGAACAGTTTACGAATCAGAACTAGCAGTTTGTCAACAACAACAAATTGGAAAACAAAGGATTTGTTCAATATGAGACATTGGGCTTCAGCAGACATGTACATTTATTTTTTTGGTCTTAACACCAACATATGCATGACAAATTTGGTACATCAATAGGTCATGGGTCAGTGACTTTGCATTTGCGTTGACATAAGTCAGAACAATAAGTGGGTAGGAACATAGAATGTTTGTCTTCTTTTAATGAAATGCTGTGCCGCTTTATATTGTCAAAGTTGATTTGTCAGTACTCTGAAACGGGTCTAGGAAATTACCCTTCCCCTCCGGTATAGTACCCCCTATCAATAACCCCCCCCCCCCCGTATATTACCCCCCCATCTAACATATAATTGTTATATCCCAAAAATAAATAATAAATTTCAAAAGAATTTATTTTAAATTTTCATTTTAGTAAATGAATCTCAGCCTTGAAAACATATACTTGTCCTGGAATATTCAATTGTAAAATCATCATATAATAATGTTATATTACCACAAAATATTTTGTAGATATGATGACCAAATAAGAATTAACAATCATTTGTATCATAAAAACTGCGCAAATCAGCCGAGTTTGACATGATTTTCTTTGTTATCACTGAAAAATCACATATTCACAGTTCTTGTGAAGCAGAAGTTTTCCCTACTTAAATAACTGAATTTAAAGGGGGAAATTGTACATTTGCAGTAATTTATGCCAGTTTTTTTTAAAAATTATTTAATATCCTTCAACCCTTGTGCAACTCAGCACGACGTTGATATTTTCTATGCCACGAGGTATACAAGGAGTGTATATATATATATATATATATATATATATATATATATATATATATATATATACACACACACACACACTGACTGTCAATCAGAAATCTAAAAATTATTGCAAAATCTCAAGATTGTCAAAGAGAAATCTATATATTACTGAAATTTTTTAGATCCTTTCTTTCTAGAGCTGTACTGTGCACTGAATGCATATTAGCACATTGGAGACAAGGAACCAGTCTATTCATCATGACCACTATGGCAACCAAATAAGAATGACCAATGATTTGACTTATAAAGATTGCACAAATCAGCTGTGTTTGACCCGGTTTTCTTTGTTATCACTGAGAAAAATCACATATTCAAGGGTCTTGAGAAGAAAAAAATTTTCTACTTAAATAACTTAATAATTTAAAGGGGAAAATCTTACATTTGCATACATTTATGCCAATACCTTTTTCCAGGTATACAGAAATGTAAAGAATTTTATTTAATATTATTCAATATATATATATATATATATATATATATATATATATATATATATATATATATATATATATATATATATATATATATATAAAACAGACTGTCAATCAAATATCAAAATATTATCACAAAATCTCAATTGTCAAAGGGAAATCTATATATTATTACAAAATTTTAAAGCCATTTTTATAAAAGTGTGAGACTAAAAAGGGTTCATCCAGATTAGAAAAGATGAAATTCAAAGACTTTTCAAAGACCCGTTTTCAGTTTTCAATGACTACTCATGATATCAAGTGTTCTGCTTCAGTTATGAATTTAAATACAAGAAACACATAAATACAAAAATGATAAAGAATCTGCTCGAATCCTACTAAAATAAAATTCTTTATTAAAGAATATTGCCTTTAGTTGTATACTCATTAATCTTTTGATTTTTCTGAGCTTAATGTAAGAATATTATTCTGTGTAGAGATGACCCTGCTGATTGGGCAAATACATAAGTAGCTTAGCCAGCTGGAACATGTTTGGAAACTGTTCCTTATGTTTATCATGTACATTATCCCACTACTCATGGACAATGTCTTTTGGATACTTCTTGAACTGGTGCTTTACTGACTGCTGTTAAAGATTTCCTATCTATTCAATAATTCCATTTATGCCAGTCTGCTTCTTCAGACAGTTGTATTTTGATCAAATTTAATTCCTAATTTTACTTTTAGATATTAAATTTAACCAAACCCTTATAAGGCTATATGTAACTATGCTCGAGATATTTCGAATAATGCATTATTAAAATGAAAACTAACTGTTTGGGATTTACGATTACATATTTATGACAATAGAATTACTAGCATGACAGAAAATCAAACCATACTGTCAATCATCACACAACAAAGAATAAATAACTTGAAAGTAAAATTTTTTGAAATGAGGTATTTATTTCTTAATGACTTTCAATGACCTTTAATGACCATGTGAACCGTGCTAAAATTTATATTAAGTACTAAAGTATGTTGTCTTTATTAACAAATTATTTGCAAAGTGAAACTCTTTCTGCAATACTCACACTTCTTAACATTCTGTTCTGATGCTGTGATGTCCAAATAAGCAAATGTCTTTTTAGGTGTATCTGAAATACGAAATACCGTATTTACCGTATGTTTTCGGACTGCAACAAATAATTACTTTTTTTGTTGTCCGAATACATATTAAATTCTTTGATTAGGTGTCCGAAAACATACAAGTGAAGATAGAATTATGCCGCGCCGCCCCCCCTTACCCGTCCGTAACGAAGTTACCGTTAGCTCACATGACAACGTGCTGCCATGAAGTAAAACAAGTATTTTGTCTAACACCACGGAAAGGATAATTAATGAAAAATGGGTATTACTTGCCTATTTTGTCAATTTGATACATGTCCATCCACCAGAAAACAAAGCCATACATGTATTAGTGCCACGATTGTGTACGTATTTTCCGAAAGAACCGCCATATTAACATACCGTAGTAATCTTGCAATCCAGTTTAACCTTCTGCTAATGATCATTAAAATCTACATTACAAACGCACGCAAGCTTTATTCTGTGTAATTAAGATATTAATACAAACTAAATAAAAAGATTTTGGAGTTATAATTCTTAAGATATTTTGGGCAGAAACATTTTAGTATCGAGAGTCGAAACACCGGTACATGCATGATGGCTATTCTTAGAGCACCAAGGGTGAGAGGCTCCAAATGGGGTGAGTGTTGTATGTACGCCTACGAAGGGTAAAAATAAAAAGCAATTTGCAATATACGAGTCAGCGTGATTAATATGTTGATATTTGTTTTAAATAAAGGTGATGCATTTGTTGTGGTTCTCTCTTCTTTTTTTTTTCCACCTAGCCGAGGGTAGATTAAAATGAGCAAAGCTTGCCGGCTGGAAACGATCTACTGCTCGAAGACTGTAGTGATGCATGTCAGAGATTTCAAAGTGTCTGGGTGTTAATTGTTAATAATATAACTGGTGGGATTTCTTTGACAGATGTGTTCGGAAATAAAAGGCAGCCATCTGGATTTTATTAAAAGAGCACACGATGTACCTAACATTTAGCACCCACAATCAAATATATCGTCTACCAAGAGGTTTATTACCTGTAGAACAATAACTATGTTTAAACCTTTGTATATAATGCCTCAGGGATAAGGGGTTTGTTTTGTTGGACAATGCCAATGAATTTTACTAATCCATACCGACTCTGATGTATTGTTTAATGATATAAAGCAGGGTTCATGGTTTCTAATCAAAGCCATAACTGTCACACCTGTATGAAGTGGTTTCGTGTGTAACAATGTCTATACTGACAACCAATCATATTTTTGTTAGCTGAATCAAACTATTAAAATAAAAAGTATAAATAAAATACCCACCACATACAAAAGTTAGTATACTGGATAGCTATCGTTGTGAAACATAATATTGTTAGTACTGTAATAAATTTGATGAATAAGTTTATCATACGTTATGCAACAAGTGAGGAGGCACTGCCTAATTCTTGGAGGGACTCGCCCTTGCCAAAATCGTCTCCAAAGAGACCAGTAGGCCGTCCACAGAAGCGACTTCGAATTAATGATTCTGAGGAAGCATCACAAAAACAACCGCCTACGAAGAAAGCTGCTCTAGATGACAAGTCTGATCAAAATAAAATAGCACGCATGTATCATCGTATGTTGTCATATATGTGACGCGATCAAAATGTCGATACCGGTCTGCAAATATCACAATATGATTTCAGAAATCTATATCCGATCTGTTACTTTTCGTTGGAACGTCTTGATTTAACAAGACAATCCGTTGTTGATATACACTTTAGAGCTCGTGTAACACGTCCGACTAATGCAGCAGGTGTTGTCACTATCCCGAATTACATGTGATTAATAATTTTAAATTATATTAGTTCATGGATGTTCATGATCGCATTAAATAATTGGCGACCAAATGAAGCGAACTTTGTATCAGTTAAATTAACGGCAAACACGCTGTAAATTTTACATTAAAACGACGAAGCAGATCATCCAAGATTGTGTCCAAAAACATAAATTGTAGAAACAATTATAGCGGAGCAACGTCCGAAAACTTACAAGGCATTTAAATATGATTTTTCCCCGAAAAAAACGGTGTCCGAAAACATACAGTGTCCGAAAACATACGGTAAATACGGTAGGAAGTATTATGTTTAAAAACAAGCTCACTAAACTTCAAATGGTAATACATATTTATGAATATATATTTTTAGAAATCAAATGGAAAAAACAACTTTTAAAAACACATTTACAAATACAGAGTATTTAGCAATTTTAACCTGACTTGCCAAAACTCAGTGCCCTATTGGTTCCTGCAAATAAATCATATTTTATATAGAGAAAAGCTGCATATAGGTCAAACAGCCGCATATGACCTGCCAAACAGAGTCTTTGGTCCTAAGAATTAAATTTTAAAAGAGCACAATGTAAAGAAAATTACACAGCATTCCTATTGATCATTCTTGAGACTGGAACTAACCGCTGACCACTTTATTTAATTTTTGTTTTTAATATTGTTTTAGGAGGAAAAATTATAAATTTATGTGCACAATGTTTAAACTTAAAATTATATTTATTGATAACATATTTTCTTTGTAGTGTGATATTATAAATGGATAGGAATTCAATATTGATATTAAAAATATGAGTATGTAATTTTCATTTTCATTTCAATCCTGTTGAAAGTGAAGAACTCCCAAATTTATGCCTGGGACTCCTCGATACAGACAGGAAACCCTTAAGTTCCATAAGTGAAGAACCCAAGACTTCACATTCTGAAGTTCTGGTGCGGACAATATCACTTTAAGAATAATATAGCTCAATTTTTCTTACCACTGTCTCCCTTTTTTGTCTTGATTTCAATGTTGGATACAGTTCCAAAATGTGAAAAGCGTTCTCTTAAATCAGTCTCATTTATTGAAGGAAACAATCCACCAATAAATATTCTCTTCTTTTCAACTGTCATTCTTTACTGAAAAGAGAAACATCAAATACAAAATTTACCATCTGCTTTCTTGTTCCCCATCTAAACACATTAACAAGAGACACAAGTGGCCTAACATCATCTAGCTGACAGCTAACAAATAACTAAATGCAAGAGCAGCTGGACAAAAGCACTAGATCAGGATGACTTCTTTAAAACATTCTTCTAGAACACATTATCAAAGCAAATATTTCAATGTTTCTCTAGTTTTTATATTTTCACTCATAAATAATGGCATTTCAGCATCAGATAAAATTGGTAAAATTTTGTTTTGCCATTTTTAAAAAGTTGTTTATTATAAAGTTTAATATTTTAGCAATGGTGGCCACATTTATGACATTGACAAAAGATTTATAAACAAGAGTCCCTCCAAGAAACTGATGATCTACTACCCAAAATAAAAGAATTTCTAAAAATCTAAGATTTTCACTTTGTAACTGCTGACTGTTGATAGTCTAATATGATATTCATGTGCAATAACAAGATTTTCAAAACAGGAAGCCATATTAGATACAAGATCAACTGTCTAGGAAGCCATATTAGGTACAAGATCAACTGTCTAGGAAGCCATATTAGATGCAAGAACAACTGTCTAGGAAGCCATATTAGGTACAAGATCAACTGTCTAGGAAGCCATATTAGGTACAAGATCAACTGTCTAGGAAGCCATATTAGATGCAAGATCAACTGTCTAAGAAGCCATATTAGGTACAAGATCAACTGTCTAGGAAGCCATATTAGGTACAAGATCAACTGTCTAGGAAGCCATATTAGGTACAAGATCAACTGTCTAGGAAGCCATATTAGGTACAAGATTAACTTCATTTTCATTTAGGATTGATGCTCTACTTTCAAAAAGAATTTCAAAGAATAATTTCTTCTTATAGTAGATAAAACCATCTCTAATAGTCTTGACAGGGTGACTCAAGTAAATTCTTGATTAAGACTTCTTGCATTAGAAGAAAAGTGATAGCCATGTTGCCATTTATCACAGTCTTTTGGGTCAGACTCCATGATTATTTCTTCAGCAGTTTCATAAAGATACCTACCCCTGTATTTTCATAACAGGGAGATTCTCCTTTTCTAAGTGGAAACACTTTAATATTACAAAATTACAGCTCCATTACAATGCATGGTGGCCGATATTAATGGTGGAGGAGAAACCTTGGAAAATCCCCAGAAAGAACAAATGACCCATGAAAAGCTACTTGCAAGCTTTCTCACATACCTACACTGGCCGAATCTGAGACTCGAACACATGCAGACAGAGGTGAGATGGCAGTCATCCATAACGGAGAGCACTTTAGACCACTCAGGGACCCCTAGTATCATCAAATAATGATGCTAACATCTTTTGTTAGGCTCATCTCAAATTGTGCATATGTAATTTTGATGTGCTTGAATATTTTTAAAAACATTCATTAATTTTGCAGGATTAACGTAATAAACTGTCCTGGAAAAACAATGTCGTAGCATCTCTGAATGGACCCATATGTTAATGAAATCACTGTTGGTTTGTTAGTTTTAATAAGTCAGTAATGAGAGAAAAGGACCACTAAACGGTGGTTATCACTTGTGACCATCAGTAGTAAGTACAATATGTTTGTGAACTACCATCCTACCCCTAGACAATCATTGCCTCTCGAATCTAGTGAAACTGACATGAACCAGTTCTCCAAGTACAGTAGAACCTGTCTTGAATGACCACACACTCTGCAAAAAATATAATGGTCTTACAAGACAGGTGGTTTCTCATGACAGGTAATAACACGATATAATCAATAAATCTCTGCAAGGAGAACATGGTACCTTGTAACAAGTGGTCTTTGATACTAGTGGTCTCTCATGAACGATTTTGCAATACCCATCAAAACCCTGCTTGCCATAAGATGATCTACCTTCAAATTTGTGTGGCCATTTAAAAAATTTGGCTGGCAAGACACCATGATTTTTTTGCTTCATATTTGAGAGCATTAATATCCAAGGATTTATTATCAAAAAAGGTTAGTTTTAATGGCATACAGTTACCAAGATATGCCTGACAGAAATGTCAAGTCCTCATCTGCTTCAACTCTGAGTCAGCTGCATTTTTTACAAACTATTTCAGAGTTCTCGGAACAATTCCTCATCATTTTGTCTCACCTCAGATTAACTAATAAAACATCCTGACCTTTGTTTTCCTTTAAAGATATATTATTTTATGAAAGACTAAACCATATCTGTGTGTATTTAGCTATCATTAATTCACTTATTTCCTTATTTCTCTCCACATCAGCATTTTTCAAATATATAACACACCAGCCAAGGTGGATTGAACATGTCATGTATTTGACTGGCCATTTATAAGCTGACTGGTCATCTGTCATTCTTTTGATAATGTAAGCTGTCCCTGCAAGCCTAGAAAAATTACTATTTTTTTAAAAGTATCACAATTATTAAATTCATGACACTTCAAAAACAGCTGCACTCTATCAATGGCTGTTCATGTCATTAATAAAGTCATTTTCATGAAAAAGCTTCCTGCTCCGTGTCATTAAAGACCAGTCAGGATGCACACCTAGTTCCTAACAACCACTGGTCACTACATTTGATGGTTAACTTCAATGTCATATTTAGCATCAATGCTTCAGAATAAGTGCATATGGTTTTTGGTTCTCACAAAACCAAAAATTGCAAATCAAAAGGGACAATAAATTTGTGAATTAGATCTAATATGATTATATGGTTCAACCTGGTCGTGTTTAGTACAGATGATCTGAACACTTCAAAAACTAAATAGATGAACCAGCCAGTATTGTTGAAACTAAAATGAACACAATCACAATATTTGTGATGACCCTACTATAAATTAATTCCAAAGAGTCAAAATAAATAGGAAATAAATTTTGGATTTACAACCCTTGAACCCGAAACATTTTTCACCTCCAGTGCAGAATACCTGTTGAAAGTTACAAAAAAAAGAACAAGTCCAATTTTAAGAGCAATCCATGTTGTTACATGCAAAGAGATTTTAGATATGCTGTTGTTGGTTTGGCAAATAAATATAATATAAAAAGTCACAGACAGAATACAAGGTCAAAAGTCACAGTTTTAATTATCATTGATATGAGAAATAAGTAGTACAAAAAAGAAATCAAGTCAAACTTTAGATTTTGTAATGTTGAAGATATTTATAGGATACAAATTAATTACAACTTCTTGATAGCGATATTATGTGCAAAAGGTCATGCCAAATCATCTAAACAATACTAGATCTTGAAAGATATTAGTCACAAACATCACTGGGTTCCATTAAGACCAGAGAGTATCAACATTTCATAACTTTATAAGCCATGTAATTTTCAAATTAATCCAATCATCAACAACATTTGTGCGTCAACCAATTTCACTCAAAATCTGGCACACCAGATTTGACGATTTCAGCACTGTAAACATAAGAAGTTAATACCATGCTGTCAGATTGTCTTACCCTTGAATTTCTGTTCGATTTGGATTTTTTTAAAATGTAACTTTACAAATTTTTCAGTCATATCGCTATGATGTCTGAAGTGTGGCAGTCTAAAGTTACATCCAGCACTGGGACATAATGCCAAAGACATATAGCATGATGTGACATTGATGTCCCACCCAGTCACATTATCCTGACAACAGGCCAACCAGTCCAAACATTAACCTCTTAATACTGAGTGCCTAGTGAGGCAGCTGTTAGTACCATTTTTTATAAGTCTTTGGTATGACTCAGCCAGAGTTTAAACCCACAACCTTCTGCATCCAAAGCAGATGCTCTAACCACTAGGCCACCGAAGCAGTCCTCCCTTCAATATATAATCCAAGGCACCTGATCACCAATATTCACCCAAATAAAATTTTAGTTTAATGCACTCTTTTGTTTCTCAAATCTGCTTTTTTAAAAATTGGGTATGTCTATTTTCATTCTCTCTCAAATCAATTTGTGAGCCACATGTGAATTTTGTTTTTATTAGACTAACAGAATTTGTCAAATGTATCACATCACTATTTGTAGATCAGAATAACGGGGTGGCACCTCTAAACTGAATGACTAAATGTCATTTAAACCTAATGGCTTGTGTCAGATAGCTTTTTTTAACAAATCATTTCCTTCCTTCCAAGCTTCGATTAGTTTGGAGGATTGGTGACATTTTTGTAAAACGGCAGCATTGAGGCTTTAAAATAAAAATAAAAAGTATCAGCAGTGTCATGTTTGCTCAGCCCCAGTTAGTAAGTCATGTATAAACTAAAGTATTTATGCCTAAATGTCGCAGGTGTAAGATCACTAGACTTCCCACCTATATTGCAGAAAATTATGGCATTGTAATTGTAATTATGTGTAACACGTATACCTAATTACTAGGATCATTTAGTACATAAAATTACCTTTGTAGTATTTAATTTACATGCGTATTTGAGAAATGCACTGCATATTATGTTGAGAATTATGTTGATTGTAAGCTTGTGGTCAGAAAAAATACACGATTAGGTTACCTCGTAGTAAACTAGTGCATTTATTCATGTGGTCTATTTTGTAATTTGCTATTAGGTTACTTCATAATAAATTAGCACATTTATTAGAATGTGATATGTTGGAAGAGGGGGTGCAAGGTCTGGGCCTGATGTCCCGCTTGCCAAAGGGAAGTGAAGCGTCTCTCAAAGCCTCTCCTTTCAGGTGTAGTGATCGCTGCAGGACCACTGTCTTGCTCTGATGGACAGGAGGCTACTTGCATATAGCCTCTCCTACACTATTGTGTCCACAACAGCACCTTCACGCGGGGCCCCTTGTTTTCACAGAGCCTGTTGTGTGGCGCGACCGAGTGCTCGGCGGTATAACTGGGAGGGCAGACTGGGCTCATTAGCCTTGGCAGGCAGCCAGTCTAAGAGAAGGGAAACTCTGACTCCAAACCCGGGTAGATGAAGCGCGTTAGCCTGGTCAAGGCAATTTTTCTAGGAGAAGAAAACTCTGTTTGAAAACCAATGGTTCCACTGCCTTGTGGATATCTTCGGGAGAAGGAAAGGCTATGGGAGTAAACCCAGACAGAAAATCCGGAGTGGAGCCCCCAAGGCGGCTGGATGTTGACTACGACTTCCTTCCGGCAGCTCCTGCATCCAAACTGGTCCCAGATGTCATGCTCAGCATTCCTTTGGACCCAACCAGCAAGGACGAGAGGGGGATCCTGAAGCCTGGGCAACCCAGGATCTCCATATTCCACGCCCAGGCTTGCGTCCTGGAGAGGTCACTCCAGTCTCGCTACTAAGTGAGGAAACAACACGGAAACTGACAGTTTACGGGTTATAAGTCCCACTCGATTGGCGTAGGGAAGGGGCGCCATGGGTCAGCTTTGACGGTGGGAGGGATCATCGTGTCCTACTGGCCAACTACCGCCCGCCTCAAGCCGGGCAGCCCCCGGTCAATAAGATGTTGACCCGCCATCGTCTGCCTGCTCCAGTGGGTGTCTGGAGCTCAGTGTGTTGCTTAACATGACAAGCAGACGAAAATTCCGCACCAGACAAAAATAAAAAGAAACGAATAAAGAAGACTCCAGCTCTTCGATTTGCAAGCTGAAATGTGCGCACTATGTGTACAGGCATCTCCGATGACCTCAGAGAAGTGGATGACACCAGGAAAACGGCCATCATCGATAGAGAACTCACCAAGCTAAATATCAGCATAGCTGCCATCCAGGAAACTAGACTGGCCTCTAATGGCTCCCTCAGAGAGGAAAACTACACTTTCTTCTGGAAGGGTCGTGAACCTGATGAGTCCCGTCAGCACGGAGTGGGCTTCGCCATCAAAAACAATCTTCTGGACTTGGTTGAACCTCCCACAGGGGGCACTGAGCGTCTCTTGTCCATCCGCCTCACTACTACTGCAGGTCCTGTCAACATCATTAGTGTCTACGCCCCCACCCTCTCGTCTTCAGAAGACACCAAAGATCAGTTCTATGGGCAGCTGGATGAACAGATTAAAAGATGCCCCAAACACAAATCACTTTTTCTCCTCAGCGACTTCAATGCCAGAGTAGGTGAGGATCACGAATCATGGCCTACCTGCCTTGGATATCATGGTACTGGAAAGACCAACGAAAACGGTCAGAGACTGCTGGAGCTGTGCACCTACCATGGCCTGTGCATAACAAACACTTTTTTCAAGGGTAAGCCACAACACAAAGTGTCATGGAAACACCCCAGGTCCCATCACTGGCACCAACTTGACTTGGTCATCACCAGGCAGTCTGCCCTTAACAGCATCCTCTCCACCAGAACCTACCACAGTGCAGACTACAGCCAAAGACACTACACCATTCAAAACCAAAAGGACACCCACGCATAAACACCGCACAGATGTCGGTTCCTTCCAAGGTACAGGAGTATGTGTCCGCCCTGGACAAGGCTCTCCAGGACCTGCCAGAGCACGACGCCATAGCCAAGTGGAACGCCATGAAGGGTACCATCTATAAAACAGCCGTGTCCACGTTCGGCAAAAAGGAACGACCCAGTCAGGACTGGTTCAAGGCACACCAAACAAGGATGGAATCACTAATCGAGGTGAAACGAAAAGCCTTTATAGCCTACAAAAAATGCCCCAATGAACGGGCGCGTGCTGCTCTTAAACGTGCTCGAAGCAACACCCAACGCATCGCTAGACAGTGCGCGAACGAGTACTGGCAACAACTGTGTGAAGGAATCCAGCGCAGTGCTGAGACCGGAAACATAAAAGGTATGTACAGTGGCATCAAGAAGGCTCTAGGCCCTACAGTGAAAGGGGTCGCTCCCTGAAATCCATGATGGGAGAGAAGATCACAGACCGTGGGCAACAGATGGAGCACTACTCAGAGCTATACTTCCATGAAACGGTAGTCACTGAAGCAGCCTTCAGCAGCATAAAGCAAAACAATTGACTCCCTCCCAAATGACAAAGCACCAGGTAGTGACAGCATCACCCCCGAAGCTATCAAATGTGGGAAACCAACACTTCTCCAACCATTGCACGAACTACTTTGCCTCTGCTGGGAGGAAGAATTAGTCCCCCAAGACATGCGTGATGCCACGATTGTGACCCTTTATAAAAACAAGGGCGACCGCAGTGACTGCAATAATTACAGAGGGATCTCGCTTCTGAGCATCGTTGGTAAAGTGTATGCCCACATCATACCAAACAGATTGCAGTTGCTGGCAGACCGTGTGTACCCAGAATCCCAGTGCGGCTTCAGAGCAGGCAGGTCGACAACAGACATGATCTTCTCTTTACGACAACTCCAAGAGAAGAGCAGAGAGCAAGGTCAACCACTCTACATGATGTTCATCGACCTCACCAAGGCCTTTGACTTAGTCAGCAGAAAGGGCCTTTTTGAAATTCTCAGTAAGATCGGTTGCCCTTCAAAACTCCGCAGCATGATAATCTCTTTCCATGCAGATATGAAGGGAACAGTCATGTATGATGGATCTTCCTCAACCTCCTTCCCAGTTAACAGCGGTGTGAAGCAGGGCTGTGTTCTGGTACCAACCCTATTCGGGATCTTCTTCTCCTTGCTTCTGTTCTACGCCTTTGACTCGTCCACTGATGGTATATATATACACACCAGGTCCGATGGGAGGCTGTTCAACCTGGCATGACTGCGCTCAAAGACGAAAGTGAGGGCTGTGCTCATCAGAGAGATGCTTTTTGCAGATGACGCGGCTCTTGTGGCACACACTGAGGAAGCTCTTCAGAGACTGGGAGACCCTTTTGCTGATGCCTGCATGCAGTTTGGACTCACCATCAGCCTGGAAAAAACAAAGGTCAGCGTGCAAGATACCACCATTGCCCCTACAATCAAAATCAACGGTGTCACCTTGGAAGCAGTCAACAACTTTACCTACCTGGGGTCAACCATCAGCAACACTCTCTCACTCGATAAGGAGCTGGACAGTAGGCTTGGAAAGGCAAATACCATCATGTCACGACTGACCAAGAGGGTGTGGGAAAACAACGCGCTGACAGTGCAAACCAAAGTCAAAGTTTACCAAGCCTGCATTCTCAGCACCCTTCTCTATGGAAGTGAGACCTGGTAATACCTACACGAGGCAAGAGCGTCGGCTCAACTCCTTCCACATACGGTGCTTTAAACGCATCTTGAAAATCAACTGGCAAGACCGTGTCCCAAACAGCGAAATCCTGCAGTGTGCAAACACCCACAGCATGTTCTCTCTTCTGAGCAAACGTCGCCTTCGATGGCTGGGACACGTCCAACGCATGGAGGATGGGAGGCTGCCAAAGGACATCCTATATGGACAGCTGGCCACTGGCACAAGAAGAGTCGGCCGTCCCTCACTCAGTTTCAAGGATGCATGCAAGAGGGACCTGAAGGCATGTGACATCGCACCTGATGGCTGGGAAGTGCTGGCCGAGGACCGAGGCACCTGGAGACTGACAGTAAATAAAGGTATCTTAGTTGCTGATACGAGGAGAGGTCAGTTGGCAGCAGAGAAACGTGTCAGAAAGGGCCACGTGACAGCAACCACAGCAACTCAGGCTTCCCAGTATGTCTGCACAAACTGCAAGAGGGATGGTCACTCACGAATAGGTCTCCACAGCCACAACAGACGATGCCAACAACCCAGAGACAGACGACACCCCAAGGGCGCTATCCGCATGGTCTCCCGAGACTAAGGCGCCAATGATGATGATATGTTGGAATTACACATGGTTGAATTGTAAATTTGGAAAATGGTTGAAGTGTGCAAGATTAGTTAATGTGTTTATGGATATATCAGAGCATGGATATTTGAATATCTGTGTACTTTGTACGAGTTGTAATATAAAGAAATACATCTGATTATTGTGATATTGTTTAGTATAATGGGATAAGGGATATGTACTGATGTGACACAATTTATTTATGCATGTATGAGAATTGATACAGTGCTTTTATTATTATATTATTTACCATAGAATTAGTATTCTGATGTGAGTGAACGTGTCACTGAAGAAATTGAATAGCTGTTATCTGATGATAGGCTGGGTGTAGTGAGAGAAGCTTTTTCTGGAACAGAACTTCCAATTCAGTTTAGTCTTGCATCTTGAAGAGAGATGAAAGTGAGACTGGCAGAGCAGTCGGAGTCAACAAACTAGTCAGTGGAGAGAGTTGAGGAGAAAGTGGAGGAGGAGCATAGAGAAGTTGAGAAGAGAAAGAATTTGGAGCAAGTCAGGAGGAAGAGGATAAGGGATGAATAGGAGAGTATATGCAGATGAGTAGAATACAAGGACAGGTGTAAAGCTATCTCACACTACATATCAAGTCATGCAATAGGCTATCAGATAGTTGAGCAGGAAGAGAGTGCTTCTGAAATTTTAATCACTTGACTATTGAATTGTTATTAAATTGTTATTCGTTGAATTTCACTTTTTTTAAAATTTAATCTTCAATCATTTAACCATAGGCATTGCTGACTGGGGGCTCAGAGCTTTACATCGTTTTACTAATTTAGCTTGCAACCAAAATTGAGCCTGGGTGTGATTTCCATAATAATTTAAATAAAATATTGGGAGTACCGTACCCCATCCATAACACACCTACCTTAGTGGTGGCATAACAAGTTCCCTCACGCCACAAGCAGTATCTGAGTATGTTATTTTTAATACTTTCAAGATATTTTGTAACAGTCTGCAACAAAAATAAGATTATAAATAGCAACAATAAAATAATCACTGTTGAATTTATTATTATTAATGCAAAAGATAATGAATGATTTCATTTCAATGGTTAAAACAACTTTAATAATTCTTGGTATCTGCTATATTTATTACTTAAAAGTAAATACAAATTGAAACCAAGATTTTACAAGCATATTTTAATTAAAACTTATGCATACCACAGTAATTTCAATATCATTCTTTTAAAATTTGCCTGTAAGACTTCAGCTACTGAACAACTTTTCTTTTTTGCTGTTAAGCCAGCGCTTTACTGGAACAGTTTATAGTAATATTTACAGAATGTGACTTTATGTTCTGTGACTTCTTGTCCTACATGTCCAACACTACTAAGATAATTTAAATTATGACCTTTTGCTTTCAAACTTTCTATCCAATATCCATATGTGACTTTCTGTATGTGATTTTTACCATCTCATGTGGCTCTATAATTTTGGAGGGTATACAAGGCATCACTGATGCTTAATACACTCAAAAGTCAAACAAGCGAAATCTAACAAGATATCCCCTTTCAACTAAAACCACACCAATGAAAACAATGGTATATCTATTTTATAACCAATACAACAATTTCACAGAAACTTACAACAGTCGACCAATGACACGTTACCCAAAGCCAATTATTTAGGTAGCAAGACGTCGATCCAGACTATACTTATCAGGGTAGACATCTTATATTGTAGAATTTCGAATATCTGCGACGACAGGGGCTCGTATCATTGCTTAAACGTGACCTGTCATACATGTACTATATAATACCAGGTTTTTTTTATAATTAAACATGCTTGAATAGTGAATGTTTTAGTAATTATATACTACATGTACGACATGACATGTTTAAGCAACGATACTAACTCCTGTGCCTGCGACGGGTCAGAGATTATAAAATGAAGAATAAAATAACAAAGATATTTGCACTGTTTATATTTTTGAAACTTCTTAGTTTTAAAATCGATGGAAGTTACGAAGAAAAGGGAGTTTGTGTGAACACTAAAGTTTTACTCTTCTGCTATACTTAGCAGATTTGGGAAATTAGGATGGTATCTAAAATATATTTAAGTTATTGTTCAAATATAAACAATAACAAAATCAGAAACCTATATAAATATGATCGAAGTTAAAGACACCATAAATTGTTATATATCAAAGAGCCTCAAAGATAAATGATTAGAGCACTATTACCCAATGTCCACATGGCTATAATCTTCATATGGGATGTTGATAAAGCGCTTAAGATTTTATTTAAAATATTCTATGCGTTTTTAAAACTACGATTGTAGACTGGTTTGCCACAAACTACTTCAGGTGGCGCTCACTAGTTTCATATTTTGCATGATTCGAATTTTAAGGAACAAGAATTTCCCCGGATGTCCTCGCTGGTTATACTGGCTATTTAAAAATGACCTTGTATATCTTAGGTATCAGTCAAAGAACCTTTAACTCCCTTTTTGGGGGGTTTATGATGGATGGGTGTAATAATGGATATAGAGTAAATAGCTTGGCCTTGCTTCAAATGTGCATCTCTCAAAAATCTTGCTAGCTCCGCTTGGTCATTTGCACCTCCTGGAGTTTAGAGGTCAATTGTAAACAAATCCGATTACTTTTTTTTAATAAATACATTTACATACTTGGTAATTCGTTCATTGCACTCTCAGAAGCTGTTATTGTCAAGTCTGGCAAAATTAATTTTCCATATTTTTATAACTGCTAAAAATAGTGTACTTTAAAACTAATTCAGGCTAATTTTTTTTAGCTGTGTGCTTAGATGATTTACAATTTCCTCAAGTACAATATGCAATAAAATTTCAGCCATAATACATCAAAGTAACAGAGGTATATTATCATTCTCTCCATTGTGCTTGTTGCAAATGTAAACATCTTCGGCTTACACCAACCACTTTCTCAGAAGTTCATAATATCTGTAACACCCACTACTTTCTCAGAAGTTCATAATATCTTTAGAACACATAAGTATTATTACTGTATGATTTTATTTTGGCAATGAGTGAAACATTTAAGTCGTAAGCATCAAAACAGTACATCTGAATAATTCTCCTGTATTTACACACACACACGCGTACGTACGTATGTATGTATGTATGTATGTATGTATGTATGTATGTATGTATGTATGTATGTATGTATGTATGTATGTATGTATGTATGTATGTATGTATGTATGTATGTATGTTTGTTTGTATGTATGTATGTTTGTATGTATGTGTCAGGTTACTCGCGGATTATGAGCGTTACTCATATAATATTGTATAAGCCCCACTAGTCAAAGGGTAAGTGTTAAGTCCCACTTTGTCAAGGGATATTGTACAACATATAACAATAATAACTATAACACACTCCCCCTTTGATGCTCGTTATCTAAGAGATGACCGCCCTCGATACGTTATGAAAAAGTTTGTTACCACTTGTTATAAAAGTTTGTTAGGTATGTTGTGATTAGCTTTTCATAACCTTCTTCTCATTTCTTGTTATGAGAAGGAATTACTCATAGGTTAAGGAGCGTCAATGTCCATGGTGAGAGAGAGAGAAAAAAAAAGTAAGAGTTCAGGCTCTCTTAAAAGAGTGTCGCCACGATGATGAGATACATCTACATCTGTAATGAAGAGACAAACATATTGCTATTTTGCCGGTGCAGGAACTTTATTTAAATACTTAACACACATATATTACTACATTCTAGAAACACATCTATAAACTTTATAATCAAAATTCATGAAATACATATAAAATTATATTTTCCTTTTTAAGCTTTCCAACTTCATTCATTCGTATAATTTCTGCATTTTAGAATATTATACAAATAGTTAATTCTCGATCAATTTCAAGATAGCCAAAGTATAAAATGTAATAACTGTATTTGATGCAACGATTCATTTAAATAAATGCATTTTACTCACTTTAAAATAGAATATTGATTTAGAATATGTTGCTAGATATTATTCTTTCTTGCTTAAAGAATACTTTATTTCAACATTAAATCTAAACAAGAAGTTGGTAGCGAATTCAACTTTTAAAATAAAAATTACATAAATATAATTAAGTATGAATTCTTTAAAACATTTAAACATTCCATTACAATATATTATAATAAAAATAATTAATTGAACAATGTTGCTAACATATCAATTTTTACCATTAAAATCCCAAACATTAAAAAGTACATATTTCTAAAAGAAGTTTACGACATATACAGTTCTTACCTGTGATCAAGAGACAAACATATTACTATCTTGCCGGTGCAGGAACTGACTTTGGGCGAACTGCGCTGCTTATTTATACGCATTTGGCTCAAGTCAGGACCAAATAAGGTCATACCCTTAGTTATACCGGCCAGCAAAAGATGTCTACTCATCATCAGGCAGGAACCATTTTGTTTAACGTCATCTGACATAAGGTAAGACTCAAACTTGTGGTTTATTTATATTCGTTTGGTGCCGTCACGCCAAATATGGTTATCCGTTTGTTGAGAACCATTTTGTTTTGCGTCACTAGAGAGAAGTTCACTAAAGAAAAGTTAACCCAATTTTAGTAAACGAGTTGGTTTGAAGAATATATATTTTTACTGAGAAAGCCTAGGGGCTCTAGCTGAATCAGCGAAAATAGCATCTATAATGTTTTTCGTAATGTAATTCCACACATATTGTACATTGGCAAAGCTTTAGTTATCTTACTGGTTTTATACAATACGGCGATATACATTGCCTTTTTTTCGCTTGCGCAGCAACTATTTTCATTCCATTAACAGATGTAGTTGTGCTTTAGAAATAAATGAAATTACTCTTAATATATTTTAGAAACTAACTTTAATATAAATGAATGAAACATTACTTTAATACAATTTAAAGAAAATGGCAATCTTATTAATTTTGCTAAAAAATCTATCCTAACATATATAATTTCCCGGTTCGAGTATGAGAATAGATATAGTAAACTGAGCAGGTATATTGAACAAACAACTCTGAGCCCCCGATTAGATAAATAAACAATTTAATCAATTATATACACAATTATAAATTTCCTTTCATTAGGAATACACGCTGTTTATAAATACAACTTTCACCGAATTACAATAAGATTTGAAATATATTTAAATAAATTTATAGTTTCAAATCATCATAGGATCAAGTGGTACAATCTAAGTCAATGCTTTGTTCGATTTTCATAACCTGCTTTTTCTCGATCCACGTTCACCGTTCAATCCAATGTTGTCCTAGAAGTCCCTTCTCTCTAGATAATCTGCACTTGTGGATGTTTCCGCTTGATTCCGGACTTGTCCACTGTATCATGCGTACACTGCAATTTCCTTTTCTCCCGATTTCTTTTCCCAAAGTTCACGTCGCTATTCCCGTAACTTCACGATCTTCCCAAAAGATTATTTTCATCCTTTCAAAAGAAAATTAAAACAACCTAAGTCTCCCGTTACAATGGTTACTGTTGAGACTTTCCGTTTTTCCTGGTTCGAAGAATCAGATATTCTATCAGTGATAACAACTTTACGGCTAGTAATTAACTACACATGTCCTCAAATGAATGTAGTTAAACACATTGTTAATTCGTTTTGCCTTGACCTAATACATTAACGTACTACACAGCGAGGCAATGAATTATGGCTCTGCCTTAATTTTCCACAGTACATAAATCGTATCCACTGTCGCTAAATCATCAATGAAATCAAAATTCGATGAATTCACATGTTTTCTCGTAACCATATCTCAGCAGTGTTTTACGACATAAATTAACACTACGTCATTCTTAACTAAGAATTAAGGTAAGAATTCCAATTCATAATTCAAAAGCACATTATTATACAAATGTATCAAATGAAATCATGCAAGAACTTCCGATTCATAATACAAAACACATTATTATACAAATGTATCAAATTAAATCAATTGTATCAAATGAAATCATGCAAGTACTTTCGATTCATAATACGAAACACATTATTATACAAATGTATTAAATTAAATCAATTATACAAATGTATCAAACGAAATCATGCAGACCTGTAAACTAAGCAAACATCATATCAATTGCATCAACAATACACATGGAATTGTGACAGTACTTTTGTGTTTTTGGTATGTCATTCAACCGTTGGTTTGGCGGTTTTTGACCACGCTTCCTTACGAATGTATTTCTCTCAAATAACATCCGGAGTCCTTACTAAATAATTCTACCCCTGGCTCTCTTACAGAGCAGTGTCAAGACTGGCTTCTAATTTAGCTAGTGCGATATTATGTTCTAAAGATCTTCGGATGAAACACACCCTTTATTTAACTGTGACAAATCAGAATCAAATGTATTTTCTCCCGCTTTCCTCTAAAAGTCGCTTACGTCATGGTCAATATGACATGCTTGGTTTTAAGTAACAGAATCTCTGCATTTTCTCAATCCTGACACTTTTCGTGAGAAATGAAACTTTAAAATGTCGCCAGCGGTCAGTCGGCTGCTGAATAAACACGGTTAATAGTACGACGGTAGTACTAGACTCTACAGACCCCCGTTTTGACATAGGGTGTCATCATAAACCTAACTAATGGCTAGCTGGCCACAACTAATGTTTAATTAATAGATCGACTGAAATTTGCCACTTCTCAGTATGTATATAATATCTTACGGGAAGAGGGAACGGACAAAATGCCGACTGCTATGAGGCAAACTGGGAGGAGATGGAGTCCGCGACTGAGGCAAAGAGGAAAGACCTCATGGCATACAAGGCTGTACCTATCCCAAGGACATTGCAAGCACTCAGGAATGCAAGGAACAACGCTAAGAAGACTGCCCGCCACTGTTGGGAACAGGGATACATCCCACAGGACATGCGTGACGCCAACATCGTCACTTTGTACAAGAACAAGGGAGACCGTAGCGACTGCAACAACTACCGGGGCATCTCCCTCCTCAGTGTTGTCAGAAAGGCTTTCGCCCGTGTTGCCTTGGCGCGCTTGCAGATCCTAGCCTCCCGCGTCTACCCAGAGTCCCGGTGTGGATTTCGAGCAGGCAGGTCAACTGTAGACATGATCTTTTCACTACGTCAGCTGCAGTAGAAGTGTCATGAGCAGCAGATGCCCCTATACATTGCCTTCATAGACCTGACGAAGGCATTTGACCTGGTCAGTCGGAGTGGACTCTTCAGAATCATGCAGAAGATTATCTCCCACCTCCCCACGTCTACTTACTATCCTCATGTCATTCGACGAGAACATGTACAACACAGTGTGCTTCATTGGCGCAACATCAGAGGCCTTCCCAGTAATCAGCGGAGACAAACAAGGCTGAGTGCTTGCGCCGACGCTCTTCGCCATATTCTTCTTCATGCTTCTCCAGCATGCCTTCAAGGGCTGCAGCGATGGAGTGTACATGCATACCAGGGCTGACGGAAAGCTGTTCAATATCGCCCGTCTCCGTGCTAAGACTAAAATCACAAAGGTACTCATCCGTGAATTGCTTTTTGCCGATGGTGCAGCCTTGACATCCCACACAGAAGATGGACTGCATCAGCTGGTATGCCGCCTCTCCAACGCTTGCAAGGAATTTGGACTGACCATCAGCTTGAAGAAAACAAACGTCATGGCGCAAGATGCAGATTCCCCTCCCTCAGTCACCATCGATGGATAGAACTTGGAAGTTGTCGAGAACTTCACATATCTCGGGTCCAACATCTCCAGCTCACTCTCAATTGATTATGAGGTGAATGGTAGGATTGCCAAGGCAGCTGCAGTGATGGCCAGACTTAACCAGAGGGTATGGAACAACCCCAACCTCACAGAGAAGACTAAACTGCGTGTCTACCAAGCATGCGTGCTCAGCTCACTCTTCTACCGCAGAGAAACATGGACCACCTATGCAAGTCACGAGAGAAAACTCAACAGCTTCCACCTGAGATGTCTGCGGCGCATTATGCACATCAAGTGGCAGGACAAAGTACCCAACACAGAGGTTCTAGAACGCGCCAACATCAACAGCATGTTCGCATTCTCAGTGAGAGGCGCCTTTGCTGGCTCGGCCATGTCAAGAGAATGGACCCGGGCCGCATCCCTAAGGACCTGTTACATGGGGAACTAGCAGAAGGTACACGACCTACTGGACGTCCACGCATGCGCTACAAAGATGTTTGCAAGAGTGACATGAAGACGGCCAACATCAATGTCAACAAATGGGAGAGCTTTGCTAATGACCATCCCATCTGGCGCCTAGCTGTCAAGCAGGGAGTTAGCAAAGCTGAGGGTGACAGGAATAGCAAGCATGCTCAAAAGAGAGCCAGAAACAAGGAACAGCTGACTCTGGAGCTACGCCATCGTCTCACGTAGACGGACGTATGTATGTATGTATGTATGTATGTATGTATGTATGTATGTATGTATGTATGTATGTATGTATGTATGTATGTATGTATGTATGTATGTATGTATGTATGTATGCATGCATGCATGCATGTATGTATGTATGTATGTGTGTGTTGTCTGTGTGTATGTGTGTCTGTATATTTAGGTTTTTACTTTGAGCTAGTTCAGTCTCATATTTGAGCACATGTGAGCAGACATTTTATTACTCTTTGCTTTAGATAGATCATAATGTTAATAATTACTGTATGTAAAATTGTAAAGAAATTCCAGTCACAGTGCAAGAAAGTAGCATAACTAACATTCTATCCAATGTGCATGTTGCCAATGCAAACAATTTCATCTTCTACCAGCCCGACTCTCAGATGTGCATAATAACTGTAAAGTGGAACGTTTTTGGAAGACATCAAAAACAAAACCTGGAAAGTCTGACCAAAACTGTTTTTTTTTTTTAGAAGCCAACACTATATTATTTTATCTTGATGTTTTGGAACACAATAAAAAGTTAATGAATAATGAAAATAATATAAATACATTAATAATATATGATATTGCCAATCCAATTCTCAGTTAAAATACTTCTCAAATTCTTCACATATTTCGCACAAATTCTGACGCGGAGAGCCTGACCAAAAAGACGGTTAGAGAAACTGAAGTTATCTTGTGACCTGCTCACTAGCAACCCAACATCATTAACAACTCTAGTTTTATATAAGTAAGACATGAAAATAACCCAGGGAGGTGTAAAACGTTAAACTGTACCAGTACATTTCCAACCAGATTTCACATACAGTAAATACTTTGAATATTAATATTTTTTTTGTATTTAAGTTTATAGTTTATGACAAATGTATTCATTTTGATTAAATGAGACTTAAGGCATACTTATATTTCAAACCCAGTCTAAATTGGATTGCACTTCATGACATATATTTCTGCGCAGATTTTGATGTCAGGATCCACCTTATCTCAAAATCGATAAAATATTTTCATTTAATTAAAAGTTTTATTAATGTCCCTAACTCAATGAATACAATGAATATATTTGTTGTTTCAGAGACATATTAAACAATGGTAGAGAGGAAAAGGGCATATTATTTGACGACAAATGGCGTGTTTTAGTCACCATTGAAAATGAATATTTTTTTTCTTCTCCATTTTACTGGCATCAGTTGATCTGCATCTGAGAGAGAGAGAGAGAGAGAGAGAGAGAGAGAGAGAGAGAGAGAGAGAAAGAGAGAGAGAGAAACTTTCAGTAATCCAGTTATTACCCAAACCATCTCATTATACAATATGGGTAATGCTTCAAATTAAGATGTGTTTAAACTATTTAATTCTAGCGGCGTTCGCATAAATGGAATTTATTACTTTCTACTTTCTACCAAAACTACTTATCCCGTCGGCGACAGCAAAAGAGTGTGTTTATCACAGATAATAATGTGCAAGAATGAACACTACCTGTCGTTTGCGTTATGTCACGTGACCACGTTACCGTAGTCAAGCTCTATATTTAGACGAGGAAAGTCCAGCATACGTCGAAACTAAAACTTCTTTAAATATAATTTTCAGTCATTTTATATTGAACACAAGCTTAATTTTACTGCATTTCCGCATTATGAATAAAACATAAGAAATAATTGCGAAGTAAAAGTCATGAAATATCTGGTGCTCCTTTAATGCCACTGCTATGGCTGACTAAACTCTGTATCATGTATATATTATTTACGATATACGGAATGACTAGACGTCGGTATTTCGGTACTGAAAATTTAGCTTGAAAAGAAATAAATACACTTGCTGACGTCTGGAATATTCCCAACGATTTTACTTAAGTATAATGTCAGTGTGACTTTGCCAGTTAACATGTAAACAAGGTAATTCTCTCTCTCTCTCTCTCTCTCTCTCTCTCTCTCTCTCTCTCTCTCTCTCTCTCTCTCACACACACACACACACACACGTCTTTGAACAAAAAAGCTGCTGCTGTAGATAGATATTTATGTTTGTTGCATTTTATTTCGCTGATGTACATTTTTTATTCCTAGTAATAATTATTATGCGTAACATAAAACTGACTTTGCAAGTTAACATGTAACCATGATTAATTAGCAGAAGTGTCGCACTGAATTTATACAATTCCTATGGCTGCCGTGTAATAAGCAAATTCCCTCCCCGTAATATCAAGACTTGAGATTTTTGGGCCCTCTTCTTGATTCCACCCTGCAACAAATTGTTGGAGCTGCTGGGGCGGGTAAACGGACAGAATGTCACAGGACAACTAGTCACGAATACACACACATGACAAAAGCCACATGACAAAAAGGCACAAATTTAATTATCGCAGTACTGGTGGGCACGCAGGACAAAAGAGTCACTTTGAATTTTGAACATGTTATATTTTTTTTAAAAAATGTATTAAATTCATTGTATTCATTTTTCTTAATTATTACTATTACTTATCACAATGAATTGATGGCTTCACAGGAAAAAGGGTAATTGTTTAGCAACTGAAGTCTTAGGGGAAAATTGTCAAAACCGGTGTTGGATGGAATAACAAGTTGTACAGCTTGTTAGGCGCATCGCGCCCAAGCATCATGGACTGGCATAAACTGGTTTAAAAGAGAAAGTGCCACAGTTATCATAGCAGTGCAGCACGATGCAGTTGGAACCAAATGTCTAGAGTACCATAATGCATAGTGCTACAAAATGTGTGTACTAATCATGTGTCGGCCAGGAAGACCATTCCCGAGTTCATTGGCGATGTTACTATGAACGTTCCACTGTCAGGATACACAGCAATGTACCAAGCTTTATCAGACATACCGGTAGACTGTAAGAACAATTTAAAATAATGAACTTTTGTATTAATAGTGACAGTCACAACAATGGTATTAATTAATATCTCAGTGTGAAAATTCAAACTGACTTTTTGTCCCGTGACCTTCTGTGTATGATTTTCTGTCCTACAATCGCTGGGACGGTAGTTATGCCCTTGCATTAGGGGCAGACTTACCCACACTGCGACCGGTGGGTGTACCAATTAAGGGCGATTCTGAAAGGATTTTTCATCACATCATCCAATGAACACAATGCCTCATTACATAGAGAATTAAGAATATCTGTCAATATACAAATGAATGGAGGTGGGGTTGAAAGTGTCAAACTTGTAATGACATTGATACAGCCACACACACCCTCCTCCTCCCCCCCCCCCCCATCCCTGCTCCGATTTCGTTCAAAGAACTGTTTTCCTAATGTGATGTTTGGTAGGGCCATGTTTCACCTGGTTTAAACAGGGATTAAGTCAGCTCGGTCATATTCTCATAAAGGCGTGTTTATGTATATTGCAGGGCAACGAATAGGAATTAATGAGTTATGGTAATCAATAAGTGTGTGTCTGTGTGATTGGGATTTTTAACGTAGCTTTTACAGTTTTTCAGTTATATTGCTACGATGTCTGCAGTGTGGCAGTTTATAGTGATGTAAAGCACTGGGGCATCGTGCTGCAGACACGTAGAATGAAGTCCTACCCAGTCACTTTATTCTGACATCGGGCCGACCAGTCCTAACACTAACCTCTTAATGCTGAGCGCCAAGCGAGGCAGCTGTTAGTACTATTTTTAAAAGTCGTTCGTATGATACGGCCGGGGATCCAACCCACGACCTCCCGCATCGAAGGCGGATGTTTTAACCACTATGCCACCGGAGTGGTCTGGAAATAAATAAGTTTTGTAATGTATGTATGTATGTATGATGTATGTAAAGTGTTTATTATATTTATATAATGTACAGTGTCAATGTTATTCAATTGCTGTATGTATTCATATACATATTACTACTTGTTATTTGTTTTTGGACATCAAATACCTTTAAAACATGGTATTGATTTAGAGAAGAAAAGAACAGAATTTATCCACTTTATTAATTGCAAAAACAATTTTCTTGAGGCAAAAGAAAAATGACAGGCCCCTTTGTGTCATGCAATCATTACGTTGTGCACTGATTGCACAACACGTGTAAAGGATTTATTTCCATGTAGCATTCCAACAGACAAGAAGGACATGCATTTAAAAAGACAATAACAAATGTAGAAAATAATTATACATCATGTCGCGACACGTCATATAACGTCGGGGCCTGGCAATAATGCTTACTGGAAAATATGCAATTAATGTTGTCAAGTGCTACATCCCGTAATAATAAGTCAACCTGAACACTCGTGTTTCCTTTTAGCTGTACTTGACATAGATCGGGATTTGATAAAATCAACTGAGCCTTTGGACACACACACACACACACACACACACACACACACACACACACACACACACGTCTTTAAAAAAACATAGTAATACAGTTCATTATAATTAGTAGTCTGAGAAGTAAACTCCACCCAACACAATATGTTGTTGTTGTTGTTGTAGGCTTTAACGTCATTTTGCAGCACAAGATAGGCTATACATGGCGGCCAGTATTAATGGTGGAGGAAGAGCCACCGACCAACGAGAAGCTACTGGGAAGCTTTCTCACATACTCACCTTGGCCGAATCCGAGACTCGAGCCCACGCAGACAGAGATGTACCCCCAATGTGTGTTGATACTGATGGACGAAATCTTCAATCAGTATAAACGCAGATTTGGAGGGCTTTGATTTATCGTGCTATATAATTAGCTGCATCATGAAAAAGGGTCAGTACACAAATTACGATGGTAGTGTTCAAATCCACCGTCACGCACGTCTGTGGACTCTTGATTTTATTTATACTAGTTTTGTGTTCAAGATTAAATCCAACAAGTTTTAAGAAAACGTGGAGATTTGTTTAAAAAATGTGCCAGTAAGTGTATATGCTAACTCAGATTTGTTTAATGCCATTGAGTATTGTGTTGAAATGGTTTAAGGAATATCACTCTACATAGGCCAGTGGATACGATAGTCTACATAGGCCAGTGGATACGATAATCTACATAGGCCAGTGGATACGATAATGTAAACTATGAGCACGTTAAATATAGCGGCACTCCGATCGGGTTAGTCTTGATTCCTCTATATAACTCTATGTTAGAATTAGGGCACATTCCTTACAAATTAAAAGAATGTCTGATAATTACCAATTTTTAAGGGAGGACGTAAGAATAAAAGAGATCCAAGCTATTTTTAGTTAACGAGCTAATTAGATATGTTAATGAAACCATAAGTCGAACTGTACGCAGCGTTCCTCGAAACCAAAAAAGCTCTTGTCACGGTATCTTGTTATAGACTGGTATACATGACAGACTATAGACTGTTTTTATCAATATATAGACAAATTTGTACAGCAGAGGTTTCAAATGAAGAATTTCTAGCATCATTCCGGTGTTAATAGGCACACATCAAGGTGGAATATTATCCCCTTGGCTTTACATTGTCTATATCCATTAACTGCTTGATGTTTGAACAGCTTGCAACTTTGGTTTTATATTTCTCAACAATCTGTGTCCTTGTCTGACTGTAGCAAATGATATGCTTTTCTGAATATTTCACAACTAGGCACGGATCACTTACGGAACATTGGGGGCCCCGAATGGCCGAGTGGTCTAAAGCGCTCTCCGTTACGGATCACTGACATCTCACCTCTGTGGGTATGTGAGAAAGCTTGCCAGTAGCTTCTCGTGGGTCGGTGGTTCTTTCCGGGGTTTTCCTGGGTTATTCCTCAACCATTAATACTGGCCACCATGTACAGCCTATCTTGTGCTGCAAAATGGTGTTAAACCCTACAATAACAAAACAACTAACAGAAAGAAAAAAAATAATAATAGTAATATAATAATATTAATAAAAATGAGGACTTTGTATAGTGCCTGATCTTTAGAAGCTCTAAGCGCTTTACAACATCTATAATGATATGACTACACTAACGAAAAACAAATGACAAAAGCTTTGAACTTGAAAAAAATAAAAATATGCTGAAAACATATAAGATACAAAACATTATTTGGTCTCTAAGTTAGTTCCTGCAGTCGAAAAAGGTGAGTTTTAAGAGCACTCTTAAAAGGGACCACTGTGTCTTTGTGTCTAATTTCAATGGGCAATTCGTTCCACGTCGCTGGGCTCGGGTATGCAAAAGAACGTTGTCCATATGACTTCGTTTTCATAGTAAGAACAATGAGTATACGATTGTCAGACGAAGAGCGTAAGTATCTTGCTGGTGTATACACATGTGTGAGGCTGGATGGGTATGTTGGACTGGAGTCCGTCAGTGAAACATAGCACAGAGAACACATTTGTGTTTGATTCTGTATCGAATTGATAGCCAGTGTAGGGTACAGAGCAGTGGTGAGGTGTGCTCTGATCGAGGTACTCTAAAGATGATCCGTGCAGCTGTGTTTTGAACATTTTGAAGTTTCTGGAGTAAATATTGTGATGAACCAGACAGAATTGAGTTACAATAGTCTAGTCTTGAAAGTACTAATGAACACACGAGTGTTTTAGTGACATCAACTGAAAGATATTTACGAATTGAACTGATGCGTCTCAGTTCAAGATATGCAGCCTTGCATATGTTCATGACATGTTGGTGCAATGTGAGAGTACTGTCTAGAGTAGCACCTAGGTTTCGTACTGACAGTGAGAATTTAATGCTGGTGTTGATGATATTTATTGTCTGAGGTAAAGGATGTGAATGGGAAAGTCTTTGTGTTGTGATCAGAGTAGCCTCAGTTTTATCATCATTCATCTGCAGCTTGTTACATGTCATCCATGAGTTCACATCAGACATGCACCTCTCTACATCTTCAGTACTCTTTTAAGTGGCGATTCGGATACAATTCCAATGGAAGTAATATTATTGTTTTTAATGAAAGCTCATCTGACTCCATGAGAAGATACAGACATTGGTTCAAGGGATCTGATGGTGTACTAAAGACATAATCATCATCAGAATAATCATTACATATTAGACATCAATGCATCTAATTAAAATTGACGCTAGGATCAAACAGTCTAAATATAAACTAGTCAGTCCCGTTTTCAGCTTGATTGATGTTGGAGTTAATGAATACGGCCTTAAGCCACTTACAGCGAACATTATGTATCAAACTACTGCATTACCCCGCGCATTGTATGCTTGTTAATCCTGGTGCAACATACAATACATTCTTTAGAGATCGGTCATCCTGTCTACATTAAGCACATGCAAAGACTTTGAATACACACGAACTGACATTGCACTGAGTTTAATGACTTCTTTAACCATTGAAGCCTAAATAGATAGGAATAAACTACTTTCCAGGAGCAACTCCGCAGATTGCCTGAAGCCTATTTTGCAAATAAGTATTTGTCTTCCGCCTCTTCGACTCTAGAAACCCAAGAGTAAAACTACACCAAATGGGTTTATTGAAGAAAATTATACAGTACTTGGAAAAATTTGACTTAAACAGTTTTACTGAATCATTCATAATTCAAGGTCGATTCTCAGTGAAAAATAAACTGACGGGAAATGTATTGTTGAATAAAAAGTGCAGACTAACTTAAGACTCGTCACTCCTTAGACTTCAGAAGCTATATTAACGGCAGTTTCATCCCATCTGTATTATGGGAAGTTCCTATGAAGTTTCATCCCATCGGTATTATGCCCATCTGTATTATGGGAAGTTCCTAGGAAGTTTCATCTCATCTGTATTATGGGAAGTTCCTAGGAAGTTTCCAGCTTCTCTTGAATCAAGTCGAGTTGTTGCCACCTTCGTTTCTAAATTGTTTTCGTCTGCGGATGATGCCGTCTGTACTAGCTGTCATACATTGCGTACTTCTGTCATTGATCATTTCATATGAGCATGTAGCTTCCTTACACCAAACAGAAATGGAGTTTACATCTACTTAGATTAATAGTATGAAAACGATGTTGTCAGTACTCTTCTGGAATGGTGTCCCATGATTTACTAGCTCTCATTTATTAGCAATGATCGTATGATGCATTTTCATATTATGTGTATCATTACTGTTGCTTCCCTTAGGAAAACGTACAAAACAAAACACTGGGCAGGGGCGCCATCAGACATAACACCAACATGATATCCACTGACAGGGCACCATCATGATATCCAGTGACAAGGCACTATCATGATATTCATCGACAGGGCACCATCACGATGTCAATCACCAAGACACTGAAAGGCACTATCATGATTTTAATTGACAGGGAACCATCATGATATCCATCGACAGGGCACCATCATCCAGTGTGTTGTATACTACAATCACTCATTTTTAAATGTATACCTAATGATATGATGTCAGCTTCTGTACTTTAATATTTTAACTCATTTTACATTCTCTGGGTGTAGAATAAATAATTGTCTATTCAAATTTGCCTGACGCCAGAAATGTTCTCGCCAACTTCTTTGCAGCGTTCAAATACTCATGGTAAAAGTTGTTTAAGTGAAACAAAAACTCAATAAACATTGCATAACTAGTGTCCGATCAGTGAAAGGGCGTCCACCGGATTACCGGGTGACCGCAGTTGCGTCACTAGTGTTGGTGTGATCTAGTACGGTAACTCGTGGTGTCCTGCACAGAAATTTAAAAATGTTATTGACAGTCATGTGCGGTAACATGTGTCACCCACATGAGCTGCACAAAAATTCGAAACTTATAGACAGTCATTTCGGTGTGACCCAGTGCGGTAAATAATGGTGTCCTGCACAGAAATTCAAAAATGTTATTGACAGTCATGTGCGGTAACTAATGATTTGTTTGTTTATTTGTTTGTTTGATTAGGACTTAGCTTTAACAATTTTTCAGTCATATCGCTACGATGTCTGAAATGAGGCAGTTTATAGTGATGTCAAGCACTGGGGCATCATGCCACAGACATGTATCATGATGTCCCCCGCCCAGTCACATTATCCTGACACCAGGCTGACTAGTCCTAATACTAACCTCCTAATGCTGAGCGCCAAGCGAGGCAGCTGTTAGTACCATTTTTGTAAGTCTTTGGCATGAATCGGCCCCGAATCGAACCCACGACCTCCCGCTCCCACGGCGGACGCTCTAACCACTAGGCCACCGGAGTGGTTAGGTAACTATTGGTGTCCTGCACAGAAATTCAAGAATGTTGTAGACAGTCATGTGCGGTAACTAATGGTGTCACCCCCATGGACCCCCTTCCTACACAGAAATTCACAAACGTTATTGACAGTCATGTGCGGTAACTAATGATGTCACCCCCATGGGCCTCCTTCCTGAAATTCAAATTCGAAATTTGTATAGACAGTCATTTTGGTGTCACCCGGTGTGGTCAGCACGCTTGCAACCCCTAGCGAAGCCACTGGGTGACCGGCAAGTACACTGAAATGATTGGGGAAATGACTAACGAACCAGTATAACGACTCGGGTTCCTCTAGGTTACTTGGCCTAAGTTCAAATTGTTTTTTTTTCTCTCGCATATTTCACATAATTTGACCTATTTTTGCCTCTTGGAGAGAGAGAGAGAGAGAGAGAGAGAGAGAGAGAGAGAGAGAGAGAGAGAGAGTAATCCAGATGTTGAAACCTTGAGATGTGGTGAAAACAACTGAACCTTGATATGTGGCATATATGTATATATATATATATATATATATATATATATATATATATATATATATATATATATATATATATATATATATATATATATATACTACAAACAAAGATATGTAATTCATAATTGCTGTCATTCAAAGTATATAATCCTCATAATTCTGATGACATGTCTACTATTTATATATCCTATAATAGCAGTTACAATGACTCACTTTTCAATTGAATCACTTACTTACTTGGGTGTTTTAAAGCTGCAACCGTCTACTAGAGACATATGTGCAGCTTTTATAGACACCATATCGGTGTCCATTTAGTTCCTTCAGGGAGGGGAAGAGCACTCCCTCCCCTTAGGGTTCAATTCAATTGAATCAACATAATAAAGTCTCTATTATTTACGTCATGTGTTAACTGTATACGACTCGTAGTCCTACCTTCGCATACGTCTCCTGGCATTTTTCCAATACTGTACATGACATGGGGCAGTTCAAGAGACAATTTTCCAATCCACGACATTCAGAGGCGGCATTAGGAGTAAGCGGGACCTAGGGCTGACCATTACCGCACGGGGCCAGAGTATCGGAAAATATAGCTTGATCAACTCATAAGGACTACCTTGGGCACAAGAGCGGGGCGTGGGGCGGTCGCCGCACATGCCACCCCCAAACACCGTTCATGACGATATCGGGACACCTCAAGAGACCATTTTCCAATCAACGAAACGGAACAATGGATTACACCTCAATTCAACAAATACTAAATATATGTTTGGGATTCCATACACATTTGAAACGGTTGCAATAAAAAAAATCTGTCAAATCACTATGTTTCTAACTTTTGAAAATGTTCAATATAGTACGTTTATCAAATCAATTTATTTGCTATATTAAAGTGGTCAAGTAATTAAACGTCTGCTGGAGACCTCTGACCCCGGTTAGCTGTGAACACTAAATATATTTATACCTGATAGGAATTTAGAGGTTAATTTAGAGGTTAATTTAGAGGACTTTTGACCTACATATAGGTCTGAGTATTTCAGTCAATTATTAGTATTCCACACAATACGTTTTGTAAAGGATGAGGTACATTGAATTGTATGAAATCAAACGAAACGAAACAAAATTTTACTAGACTGGATACGGTATAGATGTATCTGTTATTTTAGTTCATGACTCATACTTGAAATTCCGCTTTATTAATAAATACACTCACTTACATTTCGAGTATAAATGTATATACGTCATTTTATAATAAACATCTGTCACATAGACTGTGGGATATTTGTGCATACTTATGTCTGGCCATAATCTCTTTGTTGAATTGAAGAGGATTTCATTCTTGTAGTGTAGAAAGGTGACGAACGTGATTGGCCAGTGTGTCTGTCGATCGTCGACAGCTAAATCTAAACTAAACGCGTCACTTATCGTGAATGGGTATATCTGTTATTTTAGGATAAAGGCATGATTCAGATGTTGGAAATTCCAATTTAATAATAATGGCACGTGCTTATATCTCGAATGTTATAAACATCGACTTAGACATAGCACCAGATTAACTTTGCGAGTTAACATGTAATCAAGGTAACTCTCTCTCTCTCTCTCTCTCTCTCTCTCTCTCTCTCTCTCTCTCTCTCTCTCACACACACACACAGACACACACACACACTTTTAGGAAAATAAATGTCATTTACTTCAGTATGACTTTGCTGAAAATAATAAATCTAGCCATAACCTGTTCAAGATATGTTGTACTTGTTGCTGCTGTTTCTATAGTCCTACAATGTAAGACATCGACGCCCAAACCATAGATATAAGGGTCGAGGTCTTACATTGTAGGACTACTATTACTCTAGTTAATTTTGTTTTTTGTGCAGTTGGTAATGTTTCTTTTCACAGTGTAAAATATTCATGGAAATGAGACTGCTACTAATTATGAATAACGTTAAAATAACCAGTCCTCATTAATGGTGTTAAATTACTAAAGTTTGATTCAATTAATAACATATTAACTTATTACTAATATACACATTGACGTCTATGCTTATTTTTGTTTTGCTTTCTCTAAAGTGAGATGTTTTCGTGTGGTGTTTTTGGATTGGTTATCAGCTGAAAATAGGCACTTTCAAACATCCCTACTTAGTACAATCGTATTTTCCTATGTAAAACCATACAAATTTATATACGCGATTGTGCTAATATGCTGTTAAACACACACACACACACACACACACACACACACACACACACACACACACACATACATACATACATACATCACGTGACCGGGCCTGTGTGACAGTGATCTATCATTGCCGTTTTACATCTGTTCATGGGCGCTCGCATAACAGGGGAAGGGGCACTCGCACCACTACATTTCATTTCTAAACATGGTTGGTCCACATTCGGCCTATGTCAGTATGTCAGAAAGCTTACCAGTACCTCCCTATGGGTCGGTGGTTCTTCCAGGGGAGCCGTTTCCTGGGTACATATGTAAAGGATTTTAATAATGTTCCACTGAACAAGGAGGAGAGGTTATAAAGAGAAAGCAGTAATAAATTTGATACATCATGTCACCGCGCCACGAAGCATCGACGCGTGGCAATAGTACCCGCAGGAACAAGAATAAATCACGTAGCCGTGTGTAGCATATCGTAGTTTAGGCACGGTATGAAAACACTTTTGCTTTCTGTTTAGCTGTACTTTTTATAGACGATATTATCATTGGCGATAAACTTGGGTATTGTTTCCACTCCTTGTAAACTGCTTGGAAGATTGCCACAAAACGTCGCGTACACATTCACCTGAAGGTCGAGTCTGCTCTAAGTGAATAGGACACCCCTCAGGCATTAAGTACAGCCGTCAAGGCAACCATTGCAGACATCTTGTTATCCCTATTCCTGCTGAAGGAACGGTCGTATAGACATAGGGTTTTGTGATGTATGTTTGGTCTTGTTGCCCTGCAGACATCCAATAAATCCTCTACGGCGTTCATCTTTAACATGTTGCTAGGTTACTCCTCCTATGTTCATACCGATATGGGGTTTAACTTAAATACTTATTTTCACCACTTGCCGTTCGATAAAACAGCGTTCATGAAATACATGCGTCAGGTTGGCCTCTTGAAAATATTGATATCGACACGCCTTCTGAATAGATGATCATATTAACATAAAGTTTTCACTGAAACACTTGTATTGATCTGTAGTAGAATGCGTTTTTTCCTTAATACCACGTATAAAGAAAATCCAGTCACAGTGCATAAATGCAGCATAGATAAATTCCAATATTGTCTACATTGTGCTTGGTGAAATTGAACACAACTTTACTTTATATACCTTTCCCTTTTACAGAAGTACTTGATAAATATAATGCGGCAACATAGACTTGTGATTTCGATCTGATATTCAATCTGACCAGCATGATGGTCATCTGGAAAACCTTGTTATGGCTACATGTCCTAAACAGATGTAATTTGGACCTGACATGCTATGTAGGTGCATTTAAATGAACAAGTTGATAGTCTGCACTCCGATCTTGATTTCAAGGTCAAAGGTATTGCCTTAGGTATTGAGCTGTATAGGCTTGTGCAGATGATAAGATAGTAGAATTCATTATTTATTATGCAGTTTAGTTTGTTCCGAAAAGTATCAAAGATGGTTCCTGGGCGTGAAATTAAATAGAAGAAATTTACTTATCATGAATTCGTGGAAATTTCTTTCGGCATGTAAAGCGTCAATCCATTTGAGGGACGCTTGTCTGAGACATATCATTTTCGGAGAAAATCTTCAAAATATAAATTTTTAAAGCTCTTTGTTGAACATTATGTGTAGATTAACAGAGCTTTCCTCCGGTAAAATTTATTTTAATCGAATTCCCGAAATTAATCGTTAGAATTAACGAAGACATAGTGTTTACAAATTTCCCATTCAGTACTGCCACTGTTATTTCAGCGAGAAAAATTTGCCTCTGATATATATTTCAGGACAGTAATTTACAGAAAAATCATACCTTTTAGTCGACAGACATATCTAATATATCTATTCGGACCACAAGGTTTTTCTACGACTGGATTAACTGTATGATTCTATAAGTGGTTACAAATGATAAAAGCATGATTATTCGTACTCTCTCTCTCTCTCTCTCTCTCTCTCTCTCTCTCTCTCTCTCTCTCTTTGAATTCTTGTTTCGTAAATAGCCGCAGTATTCCGAATATGAATGAAAATGTAATATTGCATAATTTTATATCAGAACTTTTAAAAGAATTATGAATGACATATGCTTGTTTTCTATTTACATTTCAAATTCCCCATTTTCATGTTTGAATGATGTTGCTAGATAAAAGGTCTTTGCTATGTATTTTATCATGCCAGAGATGTATATCTGGGAGTGCTTTTCTAAAGTTATCTTTTAATTTTTTTCTTTCAAAATATGGAAGAAAACATTTGTTATACAACATACATCAATGAAAACTCGCCACTTTTACTTCAGTAACTCCTTACTGTATCTACTTCCTGTTTGGGATATAAAATGTTTACATACTTTCATATTTCTTTTTATAAATCTGCACATGAACAGAGCCTTAGAGCAGGGTTTACGCCCTTTGATAAACTTACAACCTATCATGCGTTAGTTGTTTTTAAACAAAGTTCTAAGTTTAGTATTTCATATGAAATCTGTTTGTTTTCTTTGCAGGACATAATTAAACATCAACAATGGACCCAAAAGACAAAAGGTCATTACGCGAAAGCCAGGTTGCTCTAGTCGCAGACTTGGAGCCAAAATATGTGCTGGAGTACCTACTGGAAGACGGAGTTCTAACTGAAAACGATATAGAGTTGATATCAAACGGCAAGACAAGAAGAGAAAGATGCCAGCTTCTGTTGTCGATGCTTCCGAAGAGGGGACCGTCTGCATATGGATCCTTCCGAAGGGCGCTAAGGGCTGAAAACTTATACCCCAATCTAGACGAAATACTTGGTGCTGGAAAAAGAGACCTTGATTGTAAGCTGCATAGGAGGAACAATCATGACAATGAAGAAACTGGGACTGAGTCTAAATATGTATTGTCGGACAACGAAGAAACTGACGTTAAAAGTATGGCGGAAGTACGACGTGATTGTGATAAGTGTATAGGTTTCATTCCTCAAATGGACAAAGATTCTGAGTTTTCGAACCTTTGCAGAAAATATTGCTGTCTGCTGCTTGATAACATTGAACCAGTTGATATCTTTGACCTTCATTTCCAAGAGCAGATTCTTGGCGATGACGATTTTGAAAGAATTAGAGGAGGTTCTACACGTAAAGAGAGATGTAAAATAATGCTACAACTCCTTGCTGCCAGTCAAAATGAAAGAGTTGTTCATGTTTTTAAGAACTCATTGAAGAAGAAGTATGCCTATATTTTAAATGTAATAGACACAAATGCAGTGGAAACAAATCAGACGTCGTCCTGTATGCATGTACAGCAAATGATCGACGGCAGCCCGATTGAGAAACAGCGTTCATTGGAACAAGGTAGCGAAAACACCACCAAAACAACGATTGAGAGAGAAAGTGAGACGGAACACGACCAAATTGATGGAGCAGTACCTATGTTAAGCTCAAAATTACACGGAGAAATAAAATCTCAAAATGGCGTTAAAAATAGACAGAAGGGACATGCTCGTGCTATGCTGGCGTTGTCTTCAGACTCTGATATAGATGAAAAAAATGTTCCAAAATCGAGGAGGAAGTTGAGAAAAACACAGAAAAGCACCAAAGCTGACACAGCGTGTAACTATCAAAATACAGTTACACCAGATCAAAGCGAGACTAATGTGTCCAGTATTTTGACAATCCATCCAGGAGCCGTTGCTCCGTTTCAGTTACCCAACAAACGTCTTGTAGTCACTTTTAACTTTCTCAGTACTATGATCAACCAAGGAAATTTTGAAAAGTTCGAATCACTGTCATCAGACCTTCGAAAAAAATATCACCAAGAACCGGATATGCAGTGCCTACTGGGATATCTCCATGCCAGTAGAGACCTGTTTAGAACAGACTTCGAATCTGCAAAGAAACACATCAACTCTTCGCTTGAGATCGCCCCTAAAACCAGTAATCCAAAGTACTTTACTTTGGAACTATTCACAGCAAAAACACGAATGTACATCACACAGAAGAAGCTTGAAAAGCTTCAAGAAACGCTAGATGACGCCAAGATGATGATCGAGACTGATCCTGTTGGTTGCACAGGTAGGGCTGCAGGATGGTTATACATGAATGATGCTCGCAACATAACGGCCCAAATAGCAATGTTGAACTTTCGAAAAGATCAGTCATTTGATACATATACCTGGTTGCACGAGAAAGCAAAGACAAGCTTTCAAAAAGCCCTGACAAACTTTCAACAAGATGGAGGAAAGGACGGTCCTTTTGGATTCGGATACGCTCTGTGTCGTCTTGTAATTCTACTATTGCGTTGTGGTGATAATGGATTAACCATGGATGTGTTGAGTCCACCAAAAGAGGACGTGAAACAAGCGAGTGAATTGCTCGAGCAGCTAGAAAATTCGCAAATCGCCATCCCGAAAATTTTAGAAGTCCATAACCTTTTGGCCAAGTCGGACTACCAGTTTCGGAGAGGAAATACCATTCGTGCACTTGAACATGCGCAGTCTGCATGCGATTTGAGCACTCAGTTAAACATGCGTGAGTTCACCGAGCATGCTCACAACAGACTTGTATTTCTCAAAACAAAAAATTGCCTAATAATAGAAGAAGTTGATGAAGAAGAGATTAACCAGATTCTTTTAGGAGAATCATCTGACACATGTTTGAAAAGCGAGTAAAGCTCGCTGAGATGACTACTTCTGGTAATGAATATACACACTGGGTCGTATAAACCTCTTGTATGTATCTGTATGATTTACCCATTTGCATTCTCACTTATAGATTCCGGCCAATTTTATTGTTGTTTTCATATAAGTTTTTTTTTTTACATGTATACCATGACTATGGTATTTTATATACTTTATCATACTTAATCATACTTATCTGCTATTGCTACCAGCAAGAACTCTCTGACAAATACAAATAAACAAGGAAAATTTCGTTACTTAAAAATGCTAGAATCACTATAGCTTATGATACAAGACGTACCACATGACAACATCATGCAAAGTCTCCACGCTATTCTTTGTTACGTCGAGATCAACATGTTCTGAAGGCATCGCAATTGGTAGATAAAGTTGCAACAGTCAGGTCGATAATAAACATCATTAAAATTCAGAAGAAATAATTAAAAAAACGATAGTAACTATTGTATATCATCGGACTTGTAATTTTAGCTATGATGCTGATGTACAACATAGAGATTAAAATTATCTGCAACAATATTCAAGAGTTTTGAAGCGAACCGCGCGCAAATAAATGAATATGCTGACTCGTATTATGTATTTTAAGATGCCATTCAGTGTCATGTTGTAAATGGATGAAAGAAGTTTAGTTTCTTCTTTTCGTTGTGTGTGGCCATTGTGCGTTATGACGGAGTTTGCCTAAGACCTAAGGGTTAAATTCCAGACAAAATTCCTGACCTATACTGAACATGACAAAAACTGTGCAGGTGACTGGAGAAAGTATGAGCTAATTGGCTGACGGTTTTCATAGAATTATGTGTATGTGTATTCGATTTAGTATTTAAACGTAGCTTCACCAATGTTTCAGTCATATCGCTTCGATGTCTGCAGTGTGACAGTTTATAGTGATGTCTAGCACTGGAGCATCGTGCCGCAGACATGTAGCATGATAGCCCACCCAGCCACATTATTCTGACACCAGGCCGACCAGTCCTAACACTAACCTCTTAATGTTGAGCGCCGGGCGAGGCAGCTGTTAGTACCATACTCGGCTGGGGATCAAACCTACGACCTCCCGCATCTGAGGCGGATGTTCTAGCCACTAGGCCACCGGAGTGGTCACATACAATTTTGTAATAAATTCTATATAAAGTATGGACAGTGGTTGTCTATATACGTTTAGAAAATATCATTATCAAGTGAAATTGTGTCTGCATATTGATACGACATGTACAAACTATAAACAATCAATTTGTTCTAAGCTAAGCATATTTTAAATTCATCGACGCTGTCGAAATTTATTCTTGTTCTCATGACACCTGGGTTGTGTGGATTTTTTGTCTTCATACCCATGTTATGCAGCTAGGAAAATTTAGTTGATATTGAATATCTTTGTATAAAAGTGAATGTTTTTATATGTCCTTTTCAAGAATTTAAAACTTCACAAGAAGGCTGATTTAATTATGTTTATTCTCATCGTTCACAATGATCATCCATAAGAACAATAATCAATTAAAATGTCAGCAGTAAATGTTTCTCAAGCTTTTGTTTTGAAGACTGTTAAGAATAGAACAGGCTATACTGATGTTTTCGATAATATTAATAATAATAATAATAATAATAATAATAATAATAATAATAACAACAACAACAGCAACAACAACAACAACAATAATAATAATAATAATAATAATAATAATAATAATAACAATTCGATAATAATAATAATAATAACAACAATAATAATAATACCAACAACAACAATACAGTTGTGGGTTCAATATCGTTTCTGAGCACACGTTATCTATACATGCGGCCAGTTTTTTTGCTCGAGGAAGAACCGTGATAAACCCTGGGAAGAACTACCGACCCACTGAAAGTTATTGCAAGCTTTTTCTCATAACTACCCTGTACCCCAATAATAATAATAATAATAATAATAATAATAATAATAATAATAATAATAACATTTTGTTGTTGCAGTAGAGTTTAACGCCATTTTTCAGCACAATATAGGCTATACATGGTGGCCAGTATTAATGGTGGAGGAAGAACCCTGGTAAACCAAACGAAAGAACCACCGACTCACGAGAAGCTATCTGCAAGCTTTCTCATATACCCACATTGGCTGAATCCGAGACTCGAACCCACGCAAACAAAGGTGCGATGGCAGTGATCCGCAACGAAAAGCGCTTTAGACCACTCGGCCACTAGAAGAAGAAGAAGAAGAAGAAGAAGAAGAAGAAGAAGAAGAAGAAGAAGAAGAAGAAGAAGAAGAAGAAGAAGAAATTGTTGATCACGTAATCAGTATCAGTATTAATAAGAAAGCGTTCGACCTTTTTGATTAAAAGTTACGACGCTTATATTTCCATAATTAAAAATAATTTTCTGAAATTGAAAACAAAATATAAATTTGAATAGATGGATATGGCACAAAAATTTAATGTGTGTTCAATGGATATAAATTTAAAGATTACAAAGTGAAATATTTACTGTAAGAAGTGTGCCGGTATAAAATTAACCCCCGAAGTAGCGCACCCACGTTGGGCGAACATTGTATTAACGTTTACATCAAAGCCGACACCATGTGGTTAAATGGTGTTATGTAAAGCATATTAACCCACTGTTGCTCAGCTGTAAGCAATGTTGAATGGATATCGCCAGACATATTTTTTATGATGATCCATCGTGCTAGTTTTAGCTCCACATATTGGTTCAAAAGAGGGCTATTGAGCATAATGATGTTGGGACATTTTAACCACACTGGATACCGTGTTGGTATCCTCAAGGCTAGTTCTACATGTCAAACATTGCGCATGGTATTTCAGTTTTAGAGCTATGAAAAACACAAATATCAGCGTCGAGGTCTTACATGTAGGTCTTCCACTTGGCCTATGGAGAGCCTATTAGAAAAATGATGTTCAGTTATGCTTGATGTCACGTTACATTTTATATTCTGCAATTTCAGTTACGAATATGATTCTAAAACATGTAAATATGTAAATCCTAAATTCAGCAAAATATATCTGCTTGCATCATACAATATCATATGAAAACTATTCCAGTAGTCATGTGAAATTGATGGTCAGCAATTACGTTTTACGGATGTAGGCCAAAACATATTTAATGGTGAAATGGGAGGTGGGAGGGACACTTGCCCCCCTCCCCCCGCCCCAATGTGCGGGCGATTATGGTTGGTCCAGCGTAGTTGTGCTATATGGGCTTAAACTTCATGCTTCTATCAAACAAAGCAAGTGTTCGATCACATGTAAAGTTCATGGCAAAGGTTACACTGCATAAATAGAGTACTGGAGCATAGGAACCCCACAGATCTATACAAAATGAAGTTTTATTAAATAAATGTATCGGTAACAGTTACAACTAACTCAGGTCTACGTTTTGGTGTTCAACATACAATAATAATAAACAAAGATAGCCCACGGTTTCTATATTTTTAAAAAAAAATCTCTTTAGACAATCGCAAAGTACACAAATATTTACATACGCTGATAACAAATACCGATTGTACGGAATCATCACTAGTGTACATTTATTTATCTCTGAAAAATAGTCATAATAGGTTATATTGGTAAACAAGTGAAGTGTTTTCAAAACATGCACACTCAAGAGTTTTATGAAATGGGAGTGTATGTTGCAATGTAACTAAACATGGAAGTTATCTTGTGCAATAAGTGCATACATGAATACTAATAATGCATGTTATCTATTACGATAACTGAGTAGATGAGTAATAATAATGTGACCGAGTGATGTGACACGGAAATACATACAGAAAGAAGCGAATGACACGTAGACTTGTTAAATGCGCGTGGGAAGAATGACGTAGTCAAATTACCGTATACAGTAATAACCAAGATGACATTATAGGTTATGAATGTTAATGTGTGTGTGTGTGTGTGAGAGAGAGAGAGAGAGAGAGAGAGAGAGAGAGAGAGAGAGAGAGAGAGAGAGAGAGAGAGAGAGAGAGAGAGAGAGAGAGAGAGAGAGAGAGAGAGAGAGAGAGTTACCTTGTTTAGAGATTTGGATTTTAACGTAGCTTTATCAATGTTCCAGTTATATCGATACGATGTCTGCAATGTGGCAGTTTTTAGTGATGTCTAGCACTGGGGCGTAATGCCGCAGACACATAGCATGTCACATTATCCTGACATCAGTCTGACTAGTTATAACACTAACCTCCTAATACTGAGAGCCAAACGAGGCAGCGGCTAGTACCATTTTTATAAGTCTTTGGTATGACTCAGCTTGGGATCGAACCCGCGTCGGAGACGCACGCTCTAACCAATTAGGCAACATGAGCTGTATATAAAAGATACAGTTAGTTGTAATATATCATGCTAAAGAAAACCAGCAGACTCAATCATAATTACTAATATAAACAGGGACGAAACGCGGGTGCGAGGTGGCAATTGCCCACCTCCAAACCAATTACGTTAGTGTCTATATTAGTAATTATGATTGAGTCTGCTTGTTTTGTTTTGCATACCCTCAATTTGCTAGTGCTGTAAAATTGATGTAGCCTATATACGAAAATAAACAAGAACGTCATTTTTGCCTCCCAGCCCCCACCCACCCCACTCCGAAAAGACTGAAATGACGTCCCTGAATAAAGACCAATTTAAAATCTTTAGAAGCTCTAAGCGCTTTACAACATCTATAATGATATGACTATTGAAAAACATAAAAACAAAAACCATGAAATTGGAAAACAAAAAATGCTGAAAATATTTAAGGTACGAAACAATATTAGGTTTTAAGTTTGTTCTTGCTGTCGAAAAATATGAGTTTTAAGAGCACTCCAAAAAAAGGGATCACTGTGTCTTTGTGTCTAATTTCAATGGTCAATTCGTTCCACATTGCTGGGCCCTGGTATGCAAAAGAATGTTGTCTATATGACTTCGTTTTCACAGTAGGAGCGATGAGTATACGATTGTCAGAAGAGGAGTGTAAGTATCTTACTGGTGTATACATATGGGCGAGGCCGGATAGGTATGTTGGACTGGAGTCCGTCAGTGAAACATAGCACAAAGAACAAATTTTGTGATTGATTCTGTATTGAATGGATAGCCAGTGTAGGGTACAGAGCAGTGGGGAGATGTGCTCTGATTGTGGTACTCTAAAGATGATCCGAGCAGCTGTGTTTTGAACTTTTTGATGTTTTTGGAGTAGATATTGTGACGAACCAGTCAGAATTGAGTTACAATAGTCCAGTCTTGAAATTACTAATGAACACACAGGTGTCTTAGTGGCATCAACTGAAAGATATTTGCGAATAGAGCTGATGCGTCTCAGCTCAAGATATGTAGTCTTGCATATGTTCATGACATGTTCGTGCAATGTGAGAGTACAGTCTAGACTCTAGAGTAACACCTACGTTTCGTACTGAATAAATTTAATGTTGGTGTTGCTGATATTTATCGCTTGAAGTAAAGGATGTGAATGAGAACGTCTTTGTGTTGTGATCAGAATGACCTCAGTTTTATCATCATTCATCTGCAGCTTGTTACATGTTATCCATGATTTCACAACAGAAATGCACCTCTCTACTCATTGGATGGTAGCATCGACTTCAGTTGGGTGGCTAGACTTGTACATTTGGGTGTCATCAGCGTACAATTGGTGAGAAATTGGGTGATGATCTATGACACGTGAGAGCGCCTGAGTGTATAGAATAAAGAGTACAGGTCAAAGAACAGACCCCTGTGGAACACCACAACATACGTCAACTGGGCTGGAATGTATTACATTTGCAGATAAAATTTGTGTCCTGTTGACTAAGCAGGACTTGAACCACTGTAAGGCTGTATTCTGAATGAAAAATAAATGCTGGAGATGGTGAATTAACATATCATGGTCTATTGTGTCAAATGCTGTAGACAAATCAAGGAGGGTGAGGACTGTAATCTTTCCACTATCCAAAGCAGATAGAATGTCATTAAATACTTTCAAAAGAGTAGTTTCAGTGGCAGGGCGATATGCAGACTGTACATTGCTAAAAAGACTGTTTTAATTCAAATGAGATACAAGTTTGTTTAGAACAACATTTTCTAAGATTTTTTTTTATATGAATGGGAGATAAGAAACTTTGCGGTAGTTCCTTAAACCGTTATGGTCGAGTGTTAGTTTCTTCAGCAGAGGCTTTACGATAGCAGTTTTGAAAAATGATAGTCATTCCCCAGATGAGAGAGAGAGAGAGAGAGAGAGAGAGAGAGAGAGAGAGAGAGAGAGAGAGAGAGAGAGAGAGAGAGAGAGAGTTATTTAGTGAAAGCAATATTGGGTCTAAACACTCAAGTAGCAGGTTGGAACTGGATCAAGTTCACATGACTTTGTTGCAGTCTTCATCCGTAGAGACAGGTTCAAATGCTCCTAATGCTTGTCGCTGAAATTCTGTATTGTAACTGTATGGTGACAACCAGTCAATTGAAATTGTGTTGTCAAGCGTATCTCTAATGGTTTGCATTTTGTCACGGAAGAAATTTGTAAATAGGTATGGAATGTCTACTGGAGAGTAGGTAGTTGGAAGTGGTCTACATTTGTTCCTTGACATTAGTTTGTTAGTTTTCTCGAAGAGCAGCTGGAACTCGCAGTGATCTTAGTACTGGAGTGGAATAATTTGGTTAAATGGATTATGTTTGTGACGTTCTTCTTAGCGGCTTCATAATTTTTTTTATGAATAGTGAGTCTGGTGGAAAGTCAAAGCCTCTCTGCTTTATGGCGATGTCTTTTAGCATATAGTGTTTAATTAGAATATTTTATGTAAAACAAGCATCTAAGGTTCGAAGTTAGATTCTTTGGATAGCTGGGAGTAAGAACTGTCACATAGGCAAATTCGATACCTTCTGTATGACAGCTCCGAAACAAAGGTTAATTTTTAAATAGTTCATCTCTCTGAAATAGAATAAAACTATTTACCGAACAGTTGAAAAGAACATCGTGCTCTCATGTGTTTTCTAATCATTCAATCTCAGTATGTGCACGTGATCACAAGAACATTGCGAGAACACTTTTTTGTATTACCGCATATCGACAAAATCAATTATACTAAGCACACTTTCCTTACTGCTGGTTTTTCAGAGATGTAGGACAGAACCCATTCATTCTGAAATTCAACCGTATTAACATTATATTTGAAACATGACTTACTACCTTAAATAAAGTTGATTCGATGCTATAATTGTAGTACTGAAAACCCCAATTCCAAAACAATTTCCATTGCTTGAATTAATTTCCGGAAAATGTAATGAGATCAACATCAAGTAAATATAAATGCGAACTTAGATCAGGTTAATAATCTTTAAAACGTCTTGTCGCTTTGCTCACACATCTGGTCATATGTTTTGGAACAAAACCAAGTCACTAAAAGACAAAAAACATTATACTTAGTGGTGCTGCTCCTCTTTTGCCTAAACTTAACAAATACCCAGCGAAATTCTTCAAGTCAGTATTATTAGTTTTAAAACATAATGAGCATGAAGTGGGTGGAATGGTGGAGGTAGCTGTGCACGTGGAGTAGGGAAACATTACGTAGTAAAAATAGACATTATCATAGCATCGGTTGCAAAAGCAACTGATTTTGTTTAACCAGTTTTATCTCATCCGATCTCTCAGAGGAATTTGGTCACTAATCCTTTGTCTATACTTAAAAAAAGTTTTCAATTTACGATATTTTCCACCTACGTCATAGTAAATCTAACTTTGGTCAGTCACCATAAGATATATTATTTTCATTATCCTTTATTTCTTCCTCAAATTTGTTTTGAAGCATTTTGATAAGATTGTTAATATAATCGAGTTCTAGTTCAACAATTTTTATTTTAAATGTTGCAATTTCAACAGTTTTCTAAGCACTCTAAGCAGTTTTTCTATTTTGTTCGTTTAAATATTCTTGGAGCACATTGCCCTTCATCTGCAGGAAATATAATCTATTGATATATCAAGCAATTCTCATATTGGCGTTCCGACTGTTTCATACCTATTATTTTGCTCAATGCTGCACTTGAAGGACCAATATTTTGTATTCCATTTCCCTGTCCACTTGTACTGTCTTAAGGTAGCAGATGATTCAATCGTATAGTAATGTTGTGCCTCCGACATTAGAGATTTTCTGGCTGTGTTGTCTCTTCTGTGTTTCTGATACTATTAAATCTATCCGAAACTCCCACTGTTGTGTATGAAAAAAAGAATAACTTGCTTATCCTGCGAATTTTATCTCTCCTTCCTAGCTGGCAGAATTCTGGTCCCAAGATTCTATATAATTCTTAAACAACTACGCCATACAAATTGTTCATGGATTTCAAATATATTTTATGGTTGCAGTCTCAATGGATACTTATAAATATATCATTACTAGGTCTTGACAGCTTTTCAACCATAATGTCTGAATAATTTCACAAATGTGACTTTAATTTAAAAAATTTTAACCTTTTAAACGACTATCAAGATTTACTGGATCATTAAATATTTATTTGAAGTCGAGAATCATCTGCTCTGAGTATCATTTAAGACTTTCAAATCCTTGTAGTGCTATACTGCGAGTTTTTTTGTCATGTTTTGGATTATTTAAATAGTGAAGAAAATAGGTCAGTCACTTTCGGAAACAAGATTTGAGAGTCACCTGAAGCAATATTGTCCCATAGGGACAATGGTCGTCTGCTATGGACACTTATTCGTTGCGATTTATCAAAGACAATGACTAACCAATTTATCCTGAAACAATATCTGACATCTGACAGTAAAAACAGAAATTGAAAAGATACCAAAGGTAAATGGAACGATCATAAAGATAAGTGAGGTAAAGCCTGACTGATAAATAGCTTGAAAACGTGGAAGAAACGAGAAGATGATAATGTAAGATTAGTATATTTTAGAGCTACTAAGACTACTAATTCATTTTCGTATGCTGCAATTTATACTCTGACTCCCTATAGGTTAGAACAGGAATATTCTCCATTAGATAATTGATATTTTACTAGATGAATATAAAGATGCTAATAGGATTCATATTTCGCTGGATTTGTATACTGTAAGCTAAGCTTTCCAATGTCAATCCTAGGTGTTTGATAACGTTTAAAGAAGCATCTTTCAGGAAGACGACATACGTCAATGGGGGAAAAAATTATTTCGTGAAACGATTAACATTTGCAATGTATACTGGTTGCTTACTTGGTGATATGTTTACTTTTAAACACTCGTGATGCAATACTTGCCATGCCAGAAGTAGCTGTATACAATTGAGTTAAATTGAGGAAAATAGGTTTAAAAATGACGTCTCATCAATGATAAGGGTGGCCATCTTAAAGAATCCAGCTTTTTGTTCGTTTTTAGATATGCGTTGGCTTTCCACCGTGTATCTCACTTATATTGGCATATTTGATAGAAGAAAATCTTTGCTGTTCAGGAGCAGGGAGATAAAACAATGCACACTCAATCACGTGATCAGCGTTATTGATAGATGGTTGAGTAATTATTTTAGCAATCGTGCTTATTTATTCAAAAACGTCAATTTGCTTCAAAACTTCAACATAACGGAATTTATACTGAAAACTACAATGATCAATCAATCAAATCACAAGAACGGAATCCAGCCATGATAGTTTCATAAAATGCCCATTAAATGCAAATTGACACATTCATGCAAAGAAAAGGAACATATAGATGCGTAATGTCGTCTGAGGTCTGCTACTACCGACCTGTTGTTGTCGGAGATAATCAGAGTGACTTTTTATATGGCTGCTACACCAATGTAAGTCATGGAATATATTTATAACACTTAACGTGAACACAACAAAATCAAAATTAAATCAAGTAAAGATGCTAAGGATTACTAGTATAAAACTTTATGTCAGTAGAATAAAATAAATCCATTCATTTTAACTATAGGTATACCGATTAACACGAGCTCCAAGAATGTAGAGATTTGGGTTGATATGTATAATTATTGACATCATACGTTTGGGCAAGTTGTTCGAGAGAATGCAGACAACACCGTGAACATGAAAAAGGCACTTAAATTCGCTCAACATGTAGACAGTGTACAAGACAAGTGTTTGTTTTAACACAACGCTGAACTGATATGCAGTTTCTGCAACTTGAGACAGAGTGATGACTGCATATCGAACTGAGACACCCTAAACATAATTCTAGAGTATTCGTCTGCACAGCCGCCGATGCATATTTAAGCATCACGCTGGATTGGTACGCTATGGCATCTGTCCAGATTTGTAAAGAGGCAGGGCAGGGTAGCGATTGTCGAGACTAGTATGCACCATTCATGCAAATGTGCGCAAGGCAGACACGTATTTTAACGTTGAGGTGCCTGGGGCATATGATGTCTTTCAGAAAACTCAGGGGACCTAGATGGTCTGAGATTAACCTGGTTCTAATGGAACAACTAGAGAAACCCATGACTAGCCGCCTAGAAAATATTAATGATGCCGAAGCTGAGATAGCAGCCCCAAAAAAGTGATGGCCTAGTTTCAGACCGACTATAAAGTCGTACTGTGCAGTGATGAGCTAAAGCAGTGTGTAAGCCAATATAATGCTGTCATACAGAATCACACGCAAGATGGGTATTCATGGACTATATTATTTTACGCGAGACATCTTGATGGACAATAGCCTGCTAAAAAGCGTTTGGCATTTTTATGTTGTGGTATCGCCCAATTCGAGACAGGAGCTACATTTCAATGCTAAAATCTATTCTACAACGGTCTCTTGTTACTGTGAAAAGCACTGACAATCGCCGTTTTGAATGATCTATTTTGTCCGCTATATACCAGCCAATCATAATATTGACTAACCAAAAAGGCATCATCAACTGGGTTAGCTTGACTTTATAGGTATAACTTTTCTGTCAAGGTTAATGATACCAACACGTTTGAGCACCTCGAGAAAACTATCATGGTTATTGTCTTCGGTTGAACAAATTACCTTTACCTGACGCATAGAAGTGAAGAAGTCAGGCAACAAACTAGACCCTATTACTGTTTGCTAACATCGCAGACACCGTACGTGAAGTGGCTGTAGGGATGACAGAAATAATTAACGCAAGTATGTTTGGATAAAAGACCTAAGGTGTATGGTACATAACCATTACAAAATCAGCACAGAAAGCTCATTTGCCACCGGTGCCTCTGCCTTAAACCGGGCCGACCTATTGGAACGTTGCACTAAAGGCAGCCGCTATATAGGCAAAACTCACAGTGCGTGTCCTTAACTGAAAAAGACAGTACACTCCCTGCATAGCCTTATAGAACCACTGATGTTAGATGCATGTTCGATACATCATCCATGCGGACTTTGAAGCACTCATTGTTTGTAACCAGGTTTCAGGTCGCTTTTGTTATGTGGTCCTAGACATCACTATAAACTGCCACACTGCAGATATCGTAGCGATATGACTGAAAAATATCGTTAAAGAAAAGAAAATTCGACAATCTCAATGTTGAGTTCTTCATGACTCTATCACACATTCCAAAACATTATAGCACATATTCCACACTACTTATTGGTGTTTATTAGACATGTACAACAATATTTTGTAGTAACTGGGCTAAACTCACTTCAAGTTAGTTGACCTAAAAGGACGGTATAACTACTTCTTGGTGCGAGACCTAACAATATTTGGGTTGTTTGGCCAAGCCTGCTTTAATTGTTTTGCCCCAAAGGCCTTTCTGAACTCTAGTGCCTCCCTGTTATGAGTCGGATCAGGGTCAGTTCTTTGTCACATATAGGGTGCCTCCTGTGTCAAGCAATTACCTTGTCCATAGAATGCTTTTTCATATTAATGTGTTATGAAAACGTATGAAATCTGTTTTTTTTTTAAAATTAATAAAATGATAATAAATATGATACAAAAAGTAGATAGTCACGTTACCTTTATATAAATAAACAATTGACTCGCAACTACTTCTTTTGAATGAAATCAACGTAATTTTAACAAAATCTTATTCGGTTTGATATACTATACAAGAATATACACAAGGCAAGCAAGCCCTTACTACAAAAAAAAAGGGGTGGGGTGGGTGGGTTAATTTTAACAATATATACAAATAGGGGATTGCAGAGTTCAAATTCTGTCCTATTCAGATCCTGGGGTAATGATACCTCCTGTAGATTTTGAATTTGTTATATATATATAAAAAATGCTGCTATATAATTTTACGTAGAGTTACAATTTATTGTAAAGCATTTTATTATCCGTTTCAGTTTTTATGAAGTTTTTCTCGCACTGGTATAAATTTCTTAATCGCGGCTAAGCTCTCTCAAGTTAATCTAGCAGAATATGATTCTCCAACATTTGCCATTATGAATAACACACTTTTTTAATTGTAGCAACAGATTAGCACGCGACGACCCCCCCCCCCCCGTATAAATTTTTCACATACACGTACACGTGTATATATTTTTTATATGTAAAATTAACAAACAGGGACCTGTAAAAAATGTGATAGGCAGACCCAATCACTGTATTTCCGTAACATAATTTTTTAAACATGTTTTTTCTTCATGTAAATTTTAAGCCTTTTTTTTTTCAACAAACTGAGGCCTGTAAAAAGTGGTGGGCAGGCCCATTTTTTTAAAAAAAATAGTTTTATATTTACAAACGAAGGTTTGTAAAATGTGGTGGGCAGACCCATTTTTTAGTTTTATTTTTACAAACGCAGGCTTGTAAAATGTGGTGGGCAGACCCACTCTACTACTAAAGTCAAGAATGTGGCATTAAGCTTTTTGAAAATCAATGCGAGTTAGCAATAAAATTGCAATTATCATTGTGTGTTTGTATGCTTGTGTGTGTGCAAACTGCCTAAACCGCGGAAAATAACCTGGGATGTTTGTTTCGAAATAAGAGTGTCATAACACTGAAAGAAACAAATCCAATTTTTCGTTTGCATTTTATATTATCAATGTGGGAAAGAAGCCATTCAGTTTATGTGCACAAAACGAATTTTAACTTTACACAGGCTGCTAACACACTATCTTCCATTGCTAACCACATACAAAGATATGGATGTATTTCACTATTCAGCTTCTTAGATGATTATCAAAAAAGGAAACAACTTGGAGTCCATTTAGTCCCTTTGTGATGTGCTGTTTATTGTTACGTTGTTATGTCATAGGAAAAGTGGATTATATGAGCCAAAAGGTCATGGTCACAGAAAATAAGTCCTTAAAAGCAAGATGATCAAGCTTATAAAATTTGTTTTGTCTTTCTGACAGCAAATATATTACCCTCCCCTCCCCGTGCAAATATCTTTGTGGACTGTTTATTGATTGACACATGATATACTGTGATAGGAGCTGGTATCAATAATATGAGTGTTTTGTTGCAGCTTAGTGATTTTCAAACACTAAGAGAGAGAGAGAGAGAGAGAGAGAGAGAGAGAGAGAGAGAGAGAGAGACCTACATAGCTTGAATTCTTCACAAAGAGTAAAGTCCTTCTATAAAACCTTTGTAAAAACATCCTCGAGGCAGATTATACAGATGATTGTCACAGAGGTAATTAAAATGTGAGACAGTCAGCAAAATAAGCAACCGCCATTTCATAAACTACTTAATTGGCCGAGAATAGCTATTGTAATGTCGGATCAAGTCGACTGAACACTGGGAAAGCCCATCAGACTAATTTGCATAGGTAAAGTACACGAAATGGAACAATCCAATTAATTTGTATTCGGTAATTATACAGATGTCTACTGAAGAACACAAAAGTTATTACACGTATTTGTCTTAAATAGGAATGTTCAAGGCATCTTTATTACAGAATATTGGCAAGGTCATGATCAGTGGCAATGTTTCTTTGAAATCAGTTTTATTCCATAGTTATTTCGGTAGTCGGAACAGTCAAACTGTAAATCATTTGTGATGGCCAAGTGTAAAAATGCAGCTGTGATTTGGGAACGATTACTCAGCGATTCCTCTGATAAAAATGGGGTGGGAATGGTCAGATAAAGCTACAAAAGGGAAGCATTTTAGGTTTTGCACACTCAGCAAGCATATTGATAAATGCCATTCCGGATATACGACCTCCTTTTGACATTGTAATACTTTCCAGCTTTCACATTTTTAAAAAAAAAATTATAGTAACGACGATGTCACTTTTTGGGGTCACGTACTCTGCCGCCCACTCCCTTAGGACTGTAAACACTGAACATCCCTCCCACATATGGGAATACATCATGTATTATATAGGACAAACCGAAAATGAAAATCATGGGAAATTAGTTATTTTCAGTGCTGCACTGGGGCACCTGAGGAAACCGAATGGTAATTTTACTGTTACAAATTGAGTTTTATAATGGATACTCCAGGTGAGATGATTAATAAAAAAAAATCAATTTGTGTAAAACTACCGATCGTTAACTACAGATCATGATGCTGGGTATAATGTGGTAATTAAGTAGATACACAAAAGTAACAAACTTTATTACTCGCTACTTATGATATTTGGAATAACTTAATAAATTTTGTTAGGAATTTATGTGGGGCAGATATAAAAGTAGAGCTATATTTTCTATGGTTGCATTTTAAGCCATTTTTTTGTGTGGTGATAATCTTGATACAATCATATCCTGTAAATGAAAAAATTTAAAAACAAAATATGATTTTTAAAAGATAAAACAATAACAAATGAATATATTAATTGTAATTTTTTCTTATTGATAAAGGTTTAACAACAGAAGACTGTTGCCCTTATTCCGACACATTTAGAATTATCAAGAAATACTTGGTAATACAATTCTGCTTGTTATGGCACCACATACAATGGCTTCAGATTTCTGATAATGTATATTAGATTTTACCGTTGAAATTAAATTTTGACATCGAACCATCAAAACAAATGTTACATTTATTTTGCAGATATACCAGTATTCGAATACAGTCAAACCTGTCCGAACCAGCAGCTTGAGAGAAGATAAATGTCCCACCAAGAGAGGTTTAGTTTTAAAATAATTTGGTCTAAGGAAATTCAAAAAGTGGCTGCTTAAAGGAGGTAATTACTAACAAGAGGTGATTTTTAAGACTGGATTTACTGTAATTTTTAATCACAATACACATTACCCAAAGTTAACAGTCTATACCTCTGAGTTTACCTTTAATGTTTAGTGTCAACTTTTTTTACCTTGTTTATTAAATTGCTTGATCTCTGGTTTAGATTATATATTATTATTGAATGTCGAAATAAACACCATTGAAGCGAGTGTTTTAGAACAGTAGTTTAGCAATATGTCTTTAATGTAGGTATCAGCTAGATATATATATACTGGTATTTTAGTGTATCATTATTCACCAATACTTTAATGAAAGCAGTTTATATTAATTAATTGTCACTAGTTAACAATAGTTAAAATCATGGTTCTAATCATTTAGAAAAACGCCCCCAATGAAGGCAACAATACGATACATAAAATGCATAACATATTAATTAATAATAATCCATATTTTTAAAAAGTGCGTTTCCCAGTCCAGAGGTTTGTTGCCCACCATATATTATTAGTTCATATACTCCAAGCACAGTTCATCATCATCATCATTATCTTGACCTAGTGTGGTCGTCGAGGCACTGTGCTGCTGAACATCTGACCAGTTCCCTCCACTTGTCTCGATCATGTGCCAATGCTTGTGTCTCCAGAAAACGTTTCCTGGTCTAAATTCTGTGATGTTGTCAGTCCACTTTTTTCTCTGTCTACATCTCTTTCTGCCACCCTGGACGCTGCCCTGCATTACTGTTGTGTATAGCTTTCTCTTTTTGACGGTGGTGGTGAGGTCTTCGTATTGGTCTGCTGCGTCTGATGGTGTTACACACTTAATTTGTGATATGGTCCATGTAAGAGATGCCAAGGATGATTCTGTAGCATCTCACAGGAATACAAAAATATTGTGAGGACTAGTTTTCAGACAGATATTCTTGTCTCTCCAGATGGGAACAGATATACTTGTCTACCAAGATGGGTCTTAGCTTTTACATAGCTGCCGTTGTTTGTGTTGCTCGTGACAAAATATATGCTCTTGTTCCCTCTTAGGTGATTACGGAACCAAGATATTTGAAGTGGCCCACTGTTTCCAGTTCTTGTCCTCTGATTTAATCTTGACTGAGATGTGTTTGCCACTATTTGTCACCAGCTTTGTCTTCTCACCGCTTATCTTTATGTCAAATCTGGGAGATGTTTCAACCAGGTTCGTCATTAAGGTGGCAAGTTCTTCTTCACTGCCTGCCAGCCCATCAATGTCGTTTGCAAAGCGGAGGTTGGTGATGTTACGCACTCCAATTCTGACTGTCCTACAGTGGTTTTCCAGGGCTTCTCTCATGATGCGCTCTGAGTAGATGTTGAAAAGCGTGGGTCACAGGAGACAGCCTTGAGGTACTCCGACTATTGTCTGGAACCAGTTCCCCACAGAACCTTGATCAATCACTGTACTGGTAGTCTTGGCGTACAGCTGTTTGATGGCATTGGTAAACGTTTGACCCATGTTGTACTTTTTCATTGTTACCCACAATGCCTCATCGCACACTCTGTCAATGTCCTTTTTGAAATCTATGAACACATGATAGATGTCTTGTTGATGTTGTGAGTACTTTAACACAGAGCCCTGAGAATTAATATTTTGTATGTTGTATTTCTTCCACTGTTAATAGTACTGTAACCATATACATATATATGGACAAGGCAGGATAGCTATAAGCCCTTATGTTGGCTGTGTCTAGGCCCCCCCCCCCCAAGCTTTAACTCGGCCCTGGCCAAATCTGTATAAAAAAAGCAGTTGGTGTGATGTAATTGTAGTCTGGCAAGTTTATAAGTATAATATACAAAGCTTGTAATATTTGACATAGCTTTTGCCATTTAGACAAACTACAGAATCAAATCCATTAGTTGGGGAAACCGCAAGATACAATGACGCAGATAGAAAGTAGATCTCAGCACTTGCAAGCAGCCATTTACAGCTTGCATCAGTGAAGAATAGAAAATGCATGACTAGAATTATGAATAAAGCACTTGCAAGCAGCCATTTACAATAATGCATCGAGGAAGATTAGAAAATACATGCGCATAATTATGACAGTAATCCCCCCCTCCGTAACATGTTACGCAAGAGTTACCCTCACATCCCAGTCCACTTGTGGGATCAGTCAAATACCTGGACTTGGATCTACAAACATTACAAATTTAAAAAGCCCCCAGCACATTTGATCCACAGAGAACACGTTCAAATGCCCGAAGGAGGTAAAAAGAACGTCATATATAAAGGGTGACTTTTTGTTCATGTTGAACTCAATATTCACTTGCTGCAGCTGTACATTTTTTGTCAAAAATTTTAATTCACAAGGGGTATTAATTCGATCAAGAAAGATTTAAGCCTGTCGCGAGCGACAGAATGTTGTGAACTATCTTGATCGTGATATTGATACTTCCATTTCAATTCATCTAACATAGACGCAGGAAACGCAGCTGCTTTTTATGCAGGGACTCGAGATGGGAACTCTTTAAATTAAGTGCAAGTGGTAGCTTTAACTTTTCTGGAAGTTACTTTGTGAGTAACTTGAATGTAAAAACAATCCTCATGGACTACCGAGCGAGTTTCTTTCCTGACCGATACTGATTATATATTTATTCATATAATTACATATGGGGATTTTTCAAACTCAATCTGTGAACTGGAAGAATTGCCAAAGATCCCACTTCTTTTCAGAAATTTACAGAAGGTGATTCCAAACTTAACATCGTACACCAAAATTTATGGAGAAACTATTTAAGATTCCTTTCATGAATTCAGTTAAGACACATGTTATGTCTGTGACGAAAAAGAAGACTTTGTGTTTCGTAATGTCCACAATATAAAAAAAGGCCCCGCCAAGACAGGATAATACAGTCCCAGAGATAAAGTTATTGTTGTCAAGAAAAAAATACATTCTTCAAAGTGTCTGGAACGTCCAAAGAAAGTAAAAAGACTAAAAAGAGATTTCATAAACAAACAGAAGCAATGGCAGAAGACCAATACTAGTTTAAACAATAATAAGAGTGGAGTTATGACGTCAATATAAAATTTCATTGTGATTCTTATTCATCAGAATATACCAAAAATGTATCCATATTTCGAGTTGCTGCTTTTATAAGATACTGGCATTCGTATTTTGGGATGGGATTTGATCTTTAATTTGACCACTAGTATCTCTTTTATTAAAGGCACAATAGTTGCATCTTTAAATTGCTACTCTGTATTCGAAGCAAACAAAAATTATTGACTTTTTTTTTTAGCATCATATTTGATTGCCTTAATCCTTTCCCAATTCTAAGTCACATTAATAAGGAGCTTTCTTTGCCATTATATAAAAGCAGATGCACTTTAACGAGTTGATTGAAATAACATTGTTTTGTTTCCTTTTGCTTAAATCACTGTACATAAAACTGCGACAGAAGCTAGTATTGTTGTTTATACATTAGAACACACATACACTGTATAACACTGGGTGAAGTCCTAGGCTTTGTGTGACCTTGTAACCTTGTCAGTATAACCAATGTCACAAACATAGTTTATATCAGCATAACACGACCTTATTAGACAGTTCAGCTGAGGACTTAATAGAATTACAAGCAGTGCACTTTTTCAATACCTACATTTTGCATATGCATAAAAGACATTGAGAGAGAGAGAGAGAGAGAGAGAGAGAGAGAATTCATTAACTCATCAAGAATTTTAAAATAATATTTTATTTAAATTTGGTATTTACAAGCACAAGTGATCCACATTTTGACAATAATCAGATTAAACCTGTCTAATAGATTTACAAAATTATATTAAACAGTTTCTTGTACAAAATATTTTTATTATTTATGAATCCATCAAGATGTATAAAGGATACTACAATATTTTAGTAAGTACTTATTGCCTAACTTTTTAAAAATTTTATTCTTGCCTTGAAAATAAATCAAACAATCAAGTGTGCAAAATAAATACTTAAAAATACTATTTTTAAATGACAACAGATACAAAGCTAATGTTCCCTGCTGACAGTCTAGAGTGAAACATTATGTAGCGCACTCAGATCAAAGCATCATATAAAATATACATGTCTCAAGTTTTGATGAATAAAACAAAGTAAAATACAGGCAACATCCAAATCTGTATTTCTTTCTGAACATAGTTTGTAATTATATTATGAATTTGCCAAAATTTTGATTACGCTGCATTTCATGTTTACATGAAATAAGCAAACACTATTAAAATAATCTATTTCATTTTACTGAAACCTCCAAAATTTCAATTACACAACACTGAATTTGAATTTACCTGAAATAAGCCAGAAACTATGAAACATTACTTATTGCAAGACAGCTCACAAGACAGGTCTTAATGATATTAATTAGAAGCTAGTGGTTAGTCGGTAAGTGCCAACAAAATACCCATCCACTAGGTTTAGGTGGAAAATGTTTATAGAACACCTGTTTTAGGAGAAAGCAAAAATTATGTCGATCTGACCCACTGAATTCTACACAAACATTTTGGCAAGATGAAACTGAACATAAAGGTCAAGATCAAATTTAATTACTTTTTAGCTTGATTGAATAAGATGATAGAAACAGCTGAAACATCCATAACTGAGTTTTAGCAAAGTCAGGTAAACCATAAACAAAAGTAGAAGTGACCTAGTTTGGTTTCACAATGCTAGCTTTTTCAAAGTTACAGCCACATGTTCAAGTTTAGATACCAATTTTTTTAATTTTTTTTTTTACTCCTGTGATAATTTTCAAATTAGTTGTGTACCCCGATTCTGTTGCACAACATAACTTTCCACCAAATATTCAATTCACATTTGAAATTGAATAGTGATAGATGAAACAGGTGAAACACAAGGAAAGTTACAGCCAGATCAACCAATTGGCAGATGGAGGCATGGCTGAACAAAGTGTTCTATTGAGGGTTGAGGTGCAATATAAGGGCATTAAATTTACTATTAAAAAATGGTTAAAAATGCTTAAAAAAACTTTTAAAATGGCCATGCAATTCTGATTAGAGTTTTTAAGTATTAAACACAACAAAAAATTAAGAATGTATTCTTTCAATTTACATGGGGTCTTGGGTTGATCAGGGAGTAAAGAATACATTTTTCAAAAGGACATGAATGTATATCAGCAAGCATAGAAGGTACAAACAGTTTATATGTATAGGAAGTTCAAGACAGTGTGTGCGTTTCCTTTTGCTATCATTTCAAACTTAATTAGCTTGTTTAGACACCAAATATAAAAGTCAACAGTAAGAAAATCAACCTGACTTAATTCGTATCTGCAGCAATCATCACATCAGACTGTCAAACAGCTAACATAAAAAATATAAACATGAAACCAAAGTGGATTCACCTAGATGAAGCATGTGCAACCTATGCCCTTTGACCTGGTGCTATCCAGTTACATTTACATCATACAGTGTGGTTTTTATGTGGCCCATACCCTAAATAAAGTTGCACATACCAAACCTAGACATACACTTCAGGGAGTCTAATGTGCATATAAGTCAAGAAAATTATTAGTGTCATTTCTTCAAAATTAATAATTATACATAGTTTAATACTTGGAAAAAAATTTAGTCAAAATGTCACAACTGATATACATCATGGTAATCCAGAGTATGAAACCTTCAGCATCTCCACGTCTTCTTGAAATGGTAATCAAACATGACTGGTAAGTCTTGCAGTATTTAACATGTAATCTTTAATCACCTCATTTTATTTGATCCTTTAACATTCCAGAGATACATCATCTGTCACACCACTGGAAAACAACATGATGCATTCCAACAACTACAACATCAAACAGCATATGTACATACAGTTTACCCCCCCCCAACCAATATAATTATAATAAAGGATAACAAATACTGTATTCCCTTTATTTTATATATCTTAAAATCTCTGTATTACACCAGAAATACTTATTATCTTATTAATAATTTGCTCAAAATAATCAGCATCATATCAACATCAAGTTAATTATGTCCATTTTATCTGCTACAACATAATACACTGTAAACAGTAGCAGCATATTCTAGTTTAAACATGTTGATGTGTAAAATTAGGCCTGACAAAGTTTGGGAGAGAAAGTCATTCTATATTAGTTTTCTCTACAATAAAAAATAATATCAGTAAGAACAGCCATTTCTGATAGGAGATAAGTATGAATTGTTTGTCAGGTAAAGTTTCAAGAAACACTCCAAATAATTCCAAGAACATGAAATTCCACCTGGTTGCAAAGGAAGATATATTATTAATATTGTAGTCACCCTGAACATTATTTTAACAAGACTGTGTCCTAAGTGGCATCTGTACCAAGTATGATCAGAATACATATGGCATATAATCCATATAATAATTGGATTAAACATCAAATAAGCTTCTTACAGTTTTAAATTTTAAATAAAGTTTTTATTTTTGTATAATTAGCTTAGATGAATTATTAATACAAATACATGTAGTTCAAAGAATTCACAGCTTATTACAATAAATTAAAGGGAATACAGTATAGACAGCATTCTGCCCTATTTTTCATCAGCCACATGCAATTTTTGCCCTTTTAAAGCATGATGGAATCCTAACACAAGTTTTGTTTTGCAGCCTGTAATTTTGAAAAGATATTACATGTAGTTGTCTTCCTTTCTGTTTTTCTGCTTAAACTTGTTGCCATGAGATACACTACAGTCCCAATTCATACACAAGATATTCATCAGCATGTTTTCGCCATTAACTGTAAGAACATTTTGATTTTCACATACACAGCAATCTGAAACCATCTATCTGCTACTGGTTAACAAAAAGTGACCAGTTTTACTGAAATCAATAATCGCTGTAAAATGTTGAAATATTCCTAAATATGAATTGGAACTAAATAAAAATTACATGCTAAAGGGCTTAAACTTGCACAAGTTACACTATTAATAGGCATGATGTAAAATTGGCATTCGGTGACTGTGATGCACTAAAAGCTAAGCAGTACAAAGTATATATATATTTTATATATATAAAATCAGAAGAAAAAGAATTAAATCCAACAGAACATCGAAAAACATTTTCTTGTGCAATGTAACAATTGAAAATTGTATCATTAAGAAAGTACTTGCTTGATCTTACATTAATGAAATTAAAATATATAGATGTGTATATATACTTGTCACCCCATCCCTTTATGATACATGTACTATTCACTGACTGTATGTAAAGATGTCTTATTTGGTGTGTTTGTAACAGAAAAGGTTGTTCTGATGTTCTATACATTTTAAAATACATTGCTGTTAAGTAATTACATATCTTATGCACAATATTTTGACTATAACAGATTACATTATGCATCATTATGATAATTTACAATATTTTAGGATTACTCCAACAGAGTTCTGTCCCTTCTGTTGATTTATGTACACTTTTAAAAATACCTGGGGCATCACATTCATTACAACAACAACAAAAATACAAAGCTATTTATTGAGGCACAACTCTATTAGTAGATTGTCAATTTTTGTATATTCAAAATTGATTAAACCTCTATTTATGTTCCTTAAAATACTTTTTGAATAATCAAAAGGTATGTCTTGTCCCTAACTTAAAGAAAAGTTTTGAAGATGATTATTTTATATGTATGACATTTAAAAAAAGCAAAGTCATATATATATATATATATATATATATATATATATATATATATATATATATATATATATAATACAATTTATGTATGTCATTAAACAAATGGTCATGAGGAAAACTTGATTTTTATAAAATTATTTTATCTCTATCAGACTTATTTGCTTCTGACCAATTAAATGCAAAATATTCCAGTGATGCAGAAAAAAATCTTCAAGTGCAATAATGTGGACCAAAATTCAGCATGTTGAGATAATACTGGTCTACAGTCGCATGTCAGGTAATACTGTAGTAACATGTCATTCCCTTTTATCTTTGATCTCAAAAGATTACATTATTACATTTATTTGGAAGGGATTATCCTCCTAGTAGAATGTTTGGCGATTCTTTATCTTTAATTGGCATTAAACTAGGACTGTTCTGACCAGCTGTTAAATTCTATACATGCTGTTAAATACTGTTGGGTTTTTAAGCTCACATATCGAGTAAAACAGTTGCAACTAAGTGTTATTTCCTGATAAATAAATGTCTTGACATTTATTAAAAGCAAAGTCATATATATATATATATATATATATATATATATATATATATATATATATATATATATATATATATATATATATATATATATATATATATATATATATACACATAAAATACAATTTATGCATTTCATTAAACAAATGCTCATGAGGTAAACTTGAGTTTTATAAAATTATTTTATATCTATCAGACTTATTTGCTTCTGACCAATTAAATGCGAAAAAATTCTCAAGTCCAGTGATGCTGAAAAAAATCTTCAAGTGCAATGATGTGGACCAAAATTCAGCATTTTGAGATAATACTGGTCTGTATGTCAGGTAATACTGTAGTAACATGTCAGTCCCTTTTATATTTGATCTCAAAAGATTACATTATTACATTTATTTGGAAGGGATTATCCTCCTAGTAGAATGTCTGCCTATTCTTTATCTTTAATTGGCATTAAACTAGGACTGTTCTGACCAGCTGTTAAATTCTATACATGCTGTTAAATACTGTTGGGTTTTTAAGTTCACATATCGAGCAAAACAGTTGCAACTAAGTGTTATTTCCTGATAAATAAATGATATGTCTTGCAATTCATTTATATCATATTTTTTACTAATTAAATGACAACAAATTAAAATTAAGAAAACTCAGGATCAAACTTGTTGCCATGTCTTAATCAACTTTAATGTATGTAAAACTCCCATCAACTAATATATATATATATATATATATATATATATATATATATATATATATATATATATATATATATATATATATATATATATAAGTGGAAAATGAAAAGCTTCTTTCATGTTGGGAAAACTTCCATCATCTAATATATACATTTAACAGGAAAATCAAAAGCAGATAAGATTATGTCATTCATGCTAAATGCATAATCCCCTGAATGCAATGTATTAGATATTAAAGTAAAACATTTCAAAGTGGGTGAAATAGGCATTTTATACTAAAAATACCCATATCATTTTAACAGTATATAAAGATGTCCAGTTCAAACAGTATACAATTAAAGGTATATAGTTAAAATATACAAAGATTTGTAGGTAATTCAAACTATATTTTATATATTTAAAACTTGGGTACAGTAGTGTCAAGAGTTTTTATTTTTATTTTTATAAAAGTACTACATTATATCAACCTGAACTTAAATGGCATGTGTGTGTGTGTGTGTGATTTGGATTTTTAATATAGCTTTAGCAATCTTTCAGTCATATGGCTATGATGTCTGCAGTGTGGCAGTTAATAGTAATGTCTAGCACTGGGGCATCATACCATTTTTGTAAGTCTTTGGTATGATTCGGCCAGGGATGGAACCCATGACTTCCTGCATATGAAATAGTACACTATTGGTATTGGTAATGATTTTAGCTAGGTGTAAGAGATGCACTAACATCTATGTTAAACAAATGCTTAAAATGCCATGGCATGCTCACCTGCATGCATTCAGCAGACTATATATTTAAGAAGAAATACATATATTATATTTTACACTGAAATGCAACCAATGTTTGGAATCATGTATTTATCAGCAGTGATTTATTATGATGAAAAGAGAAGATATTTAAATTAACCATGGTCATGCATTTATGTCATGAATTTCCAATTTACTAAAAACAAAAAATGATTATTCCTCATAATCCCTCATGAGGTATGACAACCCTCCATCTTAGATATGCATGGTCATGTCACTTGATATATAGTTAATCAATAACAAGATCTATAATTATAATTATTAACTCTATGTATTGTAACTGTACCTGAAAAACATTCAGACACAGAATAACATGTTGAAATAATAACATTAAATACAAAATATATGCCATAAAATTGATATAGGTGTACACATTAAAAAAAGTTGCCAAATCATACAAATGATTATCTTACTTGATAGTATATATTCTACTCCAATTTCACACAGAATACTATGCCACAGTAACTTAAAATTTTAGTAATACTATCTCATAATCTGGTAAATACAATTACATTCAACAGCAAAACTTCAACTGAATTTTATATTTGTGTTAAACATTATACCATAAAAGGTATATAAAAGGTGTTAAACTGTCGTGTTCAAGGTATATCAAATTACATTTTCATAGAAAAATATACCTCAATGGCGATAAAACAAACTTTCACAACAAATAACATTCAACAAATCTATCTCAATCATAATACTGTAGTAAACTGACCAATTGTTATGATTAACATAAATAAAGCAAAGTCTGGGAGAAATGGTGTGGTCTTCGATGGCACTTTCTATGCAGGCCATTTTAGAGCTTATCCTTATGTGAGGTGATGAATACCAGTCACACCTTTCAAATAAAAATGGAAGAAAATTTCTACACTCCTCATAAAGAAATACTTTATATACAAAATCAAAAAGTAAGAAAACCCAAAATTTTGATACATGAATTATATGTTACAACAAAATCCATAAAGTAATTAAATTTTAGGAAAATATTATAGACATAGCAATGCATTTTAAAAATTTAAAAAATCCACAATTCCATACTGATTCTAATATGAACAGCAACTAATTTATGAAACATGACAAAATTCTTGATCACAACAATGAAATGGTTAATTAATTAATCAATATTATCTCAAACTGTGCAAAGAATCATAAACATAAGAAATACAATAACCAATCAAACTTTGCAATGAAAAAGTTATGAAACTATGTAAGCAAATTATCCAGCCAAAAATCTTAGACTATATGTACAAACATGAAATTAGCCATATTATAAATGAAATGCACAATAAGCATCTATGAAGAAAAACAATTTCCAAATTTGATGAAACATTGTGTGTACATATATACAAATCCATCAACAAATGTAAATTCACAAGAAATCCTCAGGTCTACAGCTTCAATTGCAAAATGACCAATAGTCTGGATTTATGCACATAAAGGTGCCATTCATTCAAATTCTTTCAGGGTTCAATAAGTGCACACAATGATGGAAAATGGAAGTCTTAATCCAATATACAGAGAAAGTAAAATACTATAACTCCAGCTCCAAAGATATTAAAATTATAAAGTCCAAGTAACATTACATGATACAATATAATCAAAATACCACTAAAACATAAATTACAAAGAATCCAAATGTTCAAAGAGAGAAAAACTCCAGTTCTTTTCAATTAAAAGATTTAAAATGAAAAATCCATCATCACACAATAAATTTCAAGTTTTCATTCTCAAGTCCCAAAGTGCACAAACATGAAAAGTATAAACAAAAAAGTCCAAATAGATTCTAAGACTGATGGAACCCAACTAATTGTAATTGCCATTTATTAATATAAAGAGTACACATACAGTCAATAGACAGATGGAATCCACCTACTGGTAATTAAATTTGTATTTATTAGTATGTACAGTACATATACAGTCAACAGACTGATGGAATCCACCTAATTAAATTTGTATTTATTAGTATGTACATTATAGTCAAAGTCTAAAAATATTCAGTGGCAGATGGAACCAAACTAACTTTAATTATTAGTATGTGAACTATATACACAGTCTAAAATATCCAATGACTAATGGAACCCACCTAACATTATTCAGTTTAGATCCATGTTCTCACGAGTTGATGTTAATACTGGCTGCCATGTATAGCCTATATTGTGCTGAAAAAGGGCGTTAAACCATAAAAAACAAACAAACTCATGAGTTGAACTACAATGTGTGCTAAATAGGTATGGAATGCATATAGTTCAAAGTGTCCCAGGAATGACAGAATCCAGCCAATTCACTGGATAATAATCCATACTTTCATGAACTATTAAAGCCTGAATTTTATATTCTACCACTTGATATTTATGAAGTCAAAATTATCCTTAAGAATTACAAAAACCTAGCAAAACTTTGAATGGGCAGAAAAACTATTCCCCCCATCATATAGTACATGAACAATAACACAAATTTACATGATCTAGCCTCAATATTTACACCATATGCAAAATATGTACAGTCTGAATCATCTCAACATGTAAAAAAAACTATAAATGACTAAATTAGAAAACAGTGTACACTGAATATTCAAGTTCTCCGCAAAACAATATAATTACTATATAAAATAATTGCTCCACAAAACAATATAACTATTTTATAAAATAATATAATTACTCAATAAAGCAACATGTAATCCTGATTTTAAAGGCTTTATTCATATGTCCAAAGAGATACAAAATACCAATATGGATAGCACAAACTCAAACCAGTTTAACTCGTTCAAATTTGTTTCTCACAAAGTAGTTTTTGCTTCGAATGCAAATCTACCAAGATTTGCAATACTTACAGAAATGAGTATAGTAGATAGTCATAAATTGTCCTAAAAAATACAGCAGATAATCTGAATAAGAACAGTATATTTTGTTGGAATATTTTCTATTAATTTAAACCAAACATTTCCATTTTATTTCCCAAAATGAGCAGAACATATACAATATTTAGAGAGTCCTACAAATGTACAATTCATGCCAAATTCTTATGTTGTGAAGAGTTCCATTTCTAACAAAACATTAAACAATTTATCCCACATGTCCATCTTTAGCCTCAATATTTACAGATTATATACAACATGTACACTAAAAAAATCTTAAAAGAACCACAGTTCAGCTAATTTAAACTGCTAATAATCTTAAGTTTCAATTTCATGAACTAAAGACTTAAAAAGTATATACAGTATGTATAGAGTCCAATATATTTAAAAAATGACAAAATTCAATCCACTTCAGTGGGTACAAGCCTATACTTGTTCATATTCTGCCCTGCCATTTGCAAAATATGTTCAACATAACAAAGTAAAAAATGTCCAAAGAATGACAGAGGTTTTGTCAAATTAAAATAAAAACACCTACAAAATTAATCTTTTTACATAATGTTACAAATTATATACATGTACCAACTTACAACACTCTGTCCTTTACTGTATACAAAATGTCAAGGAATGAAATATTAGGAATATGTTTAATTTCTACACTGTACAAAAATGTCAAGGAATAAAAGATTCCAAGAACTATTCTCATTGAATATTAAACAGGAAATTTAAATTCTGTAGCCATGGAATTCACAGAATATGTACATTATATATGGAGTCTGAATTGTCCTTAAAAAAAGGCAGACAATTTCAGTGGCTACAAGACCCAAATACACATGAAGAATTACATTATTTAACAAGTTTCCATTCTCAGACTCTAATCAGAACAAAATATGTGTAGTGTTTACAAAGTCCAAGATATCTGAAAATACCCCAACGTGTATACCAAAATAAGAGAACTCTATGAAAGATAATTACTTGCAACCTCAAGGATTTAAGACATTTTGTGATGAATAAATCCACTAGCTGTATTCTGTTATGTGCAAAATTTAAAGATGCAATAAGGTAAAACCTTTCTTTAACTCAAAGTAAGAAATCAACTTGCAAAAACATGATAAACCTCCCTGCCGCTGCCCCATCCCCTAGTATTTTCAATTCCACTAGAACAAAGCATGAACCCTTGTAAGCATAAAATAACTGGGACCGCTTCCAGTACAGTGGTCCCCCTCATAAATGGCCCCCTGCAGTGACTACCGACTCTTTTGAGCCAGAATCCCTTGGCACTGCCGAGTTTGTGTTAAAAATTACCCCTCAAGAAAGGCCACTCCTTTAATGTGTCCAACAAACTAGTGCACAAATGTAAAATTTACCCCTCACAAGCAGCAACAAGCTTGTCCAGGACCAATATTTAATTACAGTAAGGTAATTAATCTGTTTATCTTTTCTGATGTCTGTTTCTGGATGTCAGGTTTTCGTTACTGAAAAATGTGTTGGTTTCATGTACTACTAAGGCTATTATTATATCATCAATGCTGACTCTTCACAGGAAATGGGGTCAGCAATCTTTTTCTTCTTCACACAGCAGATTTTTTAAATTTGATAATTATGACTGAACATAACTGCCAAGATCATGACATGGGCAGATAGAAATTGGGTTAGCAATGTTTTGATAGAGCTTTTAGACTTAACACAGCAATTTTTTTTGGTGTGAATTAACACACACACACACACACAACAATTAACCTGGAACAAAACAGGGTACCAGAGAAAGACTAAAAAGCATGTGACAGTACATGTATCACTTCCTTTATAACAAGGTTTTTACAAAAGTTTTATCTGCAACATTAAATTGCAGTATTGTATGATTAGCCACATAAACAAAGAACAAGTTATTCGACTTGACAATAATACAGAGAATTATCTTGCTCAAAAAGTTTTCGTTTGGAAGACTAAAAAAACCAACAAGATCATAAAAAATAAGGATAATATTCTGTTGCAGTATGAAAATGGAGTAAATGGAAAGAGAATTTTTTAAAATACAAATGTATGCAGCAAGATTTAAATAACATTTTTGAATGGGTTTTTGTATTGTGCATGCCAACAACATCCCACTTACATTTCATGCCTAAGAATGAGAACTATTAATTTATGTTACTTGAAATAAACCTGTTTGTAAGACAAGAAGAACACTGTAATAATTAATGTTACCTTTATATTAACATATTAACTGTTTTAAGCTATATGTAGCTTTCATACTTTATACACATATACATACCCATCACACAAATACAGTCCCCATCTGGAAAGGCTACCCCTCTTATGAGGCCACATTCCCCATGCAGAAAGAGTACAACTGGCTGAATAAAAGGGGGACCACTCTATGCACAATATGCAAAAGGTCAAAAAGAAAGAATTAAAAAAGGAAAATCACCCATTCTCAAACATATATACAAAACACAAAATTTTCAAGAAATGGGTAAATACTCAGAACACTGGTCAATTTTCAAAACGGCTAAATAAAAGTTACTTACTTCTTTGTAAGTGCGATACCATGCATCCAGATACATACCATGACAAAATATGTACATAAACAGTGCAAATATGTTCATTGTTCCAATAAAAGTGATACAAGGTATCCATCCAAATATTCAATTTATTATATTCATTCATTCTATGTTCCTGTTTTGAATCATGCATAGTTTACAGAAAAAAAGCTTTGCTACTTCCAAAATGTATAAAATGTATATAAATCAACTAAGGTTATATGTGACTGCAATCATCACCTACACTATTTCTTTTTCATGAGAAAAGTCTTCCCAGAATTCATACAGAAACATTTATGCTTAGGAATGTTAAATAATTAAGTCCAAAATATATGCAGGTACAAAATTGATCATTGGTCAAATACAACCACATGTAACCACATCAACATTAATATCAATGTTATATCAAACAAACCATTTTAATTTCATAATCGAAGCAGTTACTTTAAAACAAATTAAATCACTACTAAATACCCACACAAGCACAAGTCCCATCTTTCTCCATAATGACATAATCTAATGTGAACTCTCATTAAGTGCAAACAATATGTCTAGCTCCATTATGTACCAATGTGATATGGTAGAAGGATTTATTAAAAAGTGAGAAAGAAAATCAGATTTATATGAAGTAGAGTCCTCTGAACTTAAAATTCAAGATAGAAATTCACCCTCTGCCCTTGAAATTATGGTTAGTTCTGTAAATACAGGGATATTTAATGACATATTCACAATTAAGTAATGAAAGCAACTATACACGAGTTAACATTTAAGTTTACTGTATATACAAAGTTTTAGGCAATACTGGTAACATACAAAACAAGTAGTGCTGCTGTTTAATTGTGTGCAAAAGATGCACATTTGACATTTTGATTAGACAAAAAGAACATGAAACAGGATAATCACAAAATTCAATATTTATCAATCTCTAGCACTTAATTAAAAAAGAATATACAAAATGTGTCACAATATGTTTAAAATAGCAAGAAGTAAACCACCCTCTTGAACACACAGTACATGGGATAAATATACATAGGGCAACATAAAATTCCACTACATTTATTTAGTTATTCTAGCAAAAATATCCAGTGACTGATGAAGACGTATACTTATTTAATCTATGTCTTCATGTTGAAGAGTTTCTTTTGCTTCTTCTTTGCTGAGCTTTTGCTAACTGTCCTTGCTGGCTTGTTGTGGGTGCTTGTGCCATGTGTAATTCTCAGGTCTTTTGACTTCAAGTACTGAATTAAGAAGAAAAGTAAAATAAATTATTTTTAGTAATGTTGACACAAAACCTCTCATTATAGTAACAATTTTTATCAGGCCTAGTCTTGACACACAAAGATAGTTAAGAAAGTAAAATCAGCAACTTGTGTATGTATATGATGCAGAAACCATACATGGAAGAACCCAGTTTTGGAGGAGCTTCTATCATGAAACATCTACAATGTGATAACCTTTAATAAAAGACTGAAGTCCTGAAAACCACTTTTTTGTTGAGAGGAAAGGCAATCTCTAAAGAATGTTTTCCTGTGCTATATAATCCTTGGGTGGAGTTCCAAACCAAAATATATTTTCTAATTTTCTAAGATTCATGATACAGTAATATTGCACCTTTGATTTCTAGATTATGCATATGTATAGATATGATGAACAAAAACTGAATAATCCAGACTTGGGCAATTTTGGCTATACTGTACTGTAATTTGCATGATTAAAGTACAACAGATTAAATAAGGCTTAAATATGGGGACTCTTGTAAATACTTTGAACAGTTATATGCATATCAATTATTAGAATTTGCAAAATATGGCCTTTGTAAATAAATTTGACAATACACTCTTGAATTTTATGGAAGAAAAATCCAAGCATACAAAGATGGTAGATCTCTGATGATTCCCTAAAAGATTTAAATAGATAAATAAAAATAACAAAATAAACAAACAAATAAACATGTAAAAAGTGATAATTTTGGTTTTCTTTATCTGTCAGCCAACTAATCTTCATTAATTCAGTGATGTATATTTCAGTAAATGCTGCATAACCTGATTTTATATATATATATATATATATATATATATATATATATATATATATATATATATATATATATATATATATATATATATATATATATATATATACTGATTTTTTTTCTGTAAACTGCCTAGGTAGAAGGCACATGTGTATGAAGCTTTCCAGCCAGATAAAAATGGATATGGGAAATGAATCTTCTTGTAGATTATGATATTCAGTTTTAAAAGTAACAATCAAATTGCTTTGCAATTTGCATCTTTGAGGTTATGATAGTATGAAAAATGAGAATCACTGCCTTTAATACGAAAATACATCAAATTATTTCATTTTTCATTTTCAATAAGCCAGTTTCAGTTGTCTATGTCTCAGAAGTGGGTACATTACTTCTCTAGGCTCTTAGATTGTACAGTATACCTTATTTATTCATCTACCATGACTCTCTTCCAGCATCAGCTAAATCGCATTTGATATATATGGCCTAATTTCACATTTCAAATGACATAATAAAAAATTGCCAAGCATTGGAAAAATGTTTAAATTTTGGTAAAATGTCAAATTTTGAGACAAAAACATTAGTTCAAATTAATGCAGGAAACTTAAATTATTCTTCTTTGTTACAGGGCTGCGTTAAGTGATATTTGTAGTGATAAACAATGTGATGCTCATGCTGCCCAGCTGGACTGGTATGGCAGCACAGGTGTTACCTTGTAATCATCCCCAAAATTTCTAGGAGACAGAAAATAAAGTGAAGGTAGGAGAATCAAGCCATGATGGAGTGCTGCTTCAAAAGTGGGATACAGCAACTTCAGTGCAATAGTTTCTAGATGTACCACTTACGAATTAAATATTTATATTTATATTATATTTACAAAGATTTATGAATCATGCAAACTGCATCTGTAATCCTAGTAGGTTCTACAAATCTCAGTTCAATTTAATGAACATTTCAAGTCCTGATTAAGTTTCCAAGATCTTGCTTAATTAAAATCATGTGCAATATCTTCCTGAATCTCTTCTCTGACCAAATTGTTTCCCACTTTCATTTTAATAGAACAATTAAGGTAATTTAGTTAACACATTTACTCTTGGTGCTGCATTTACAGGGTAATAACCTACTTCCAAGCTCTGCAGCATCAAGGTCATGTAAGATACACTAAAGTGGGTGGTATTATATAAAGGTAGACAGATTTAGCTCTTCAATGATACCAAATAATCTGAATATTTTAGTTGCACTATAAAATAAAAAGGGAAAAACTAAATTTTTGGATGTTTTTTTTTTTTCTAGCTTGAATTTGCCTGTGGTCGGAATTCGATTTTGTTTCCATATTTTAGACTTTTTGGACACAGATCTAATGCAGACCAGTCTGAACTGCACAGACAGGTGAAACTGTGCAAAAAGTAAGACATGGGGTGGGCATTTGGAATAAAGATACAAAGATGACAAGTCCATTAAACAAAAATGTTTTTAAAAAGTACAAAAAAGAAAACTCCAAGTTTTACCCTTCTGCCCATGTGCGAGCAAAATAACCAATGGAAAACAATGTCTCTAAAACAACATGGCATTATATTAATGGAAAATCACTTGGAAGTCTATGTATTAGGATGTATTCAGAAAAAGCTCCAAAAATGTGTTTCCTACTTGCATTTCTTGCAAAAACAACAACCTCCAGGGGTTAATGTGTTACTGGGTACATTTGGATGATGTCATCAAATTGAATATTCCTTGCATATTTAATCATTTGTGCATCAACATTGCACATAAATTACAAATTGAGCCATTCCTTGACAATTTGTAAATATTTTCCCCAAATCCTTGTTAAGAAGGTAAAAGTAGAGTTGTGCTACTGCTGACAAAAAGAAGCATCTGATAAATTAAGTCTTACCTCAATTTTTTCCATTGAGCAGGAATTGATGTGGTTTACTCGATTATCCACTGGGATGAAATTTATAAGTGGAATGCTATGTGATTTAACCTGAAGAATCCTATCATTCATTGACCCTTTTGGCCAGAAATTGTCATCATTCAAGTGATCCAGTAGGGAATCCATTGGTACCACTTCTCTATGAAGTTCATTCATGTTGCACAATCGTTAAAACCTAATCAATACCCCACAACCCACCTAAATCAAAATACAACCCTCTTGATAATATAGTTTTTGTTGTTGTTTGGAACATGTGCTTGTGTTGATGAAAAAAGGAACAAGATGGACAACACGACTTACCTCAATCTTTGCCATGAGAAACTGTAGGTAGGAAGTAATGTGTTGTACCCGGACATCTGCAGGAAAGACATCCGCAAGAAGAATTCTGTGTGAACCTACCTGGAGCCAACCATTGCTTAGTAAACCCTCTGGCCAGAAGTATTGGTCTCTCAAGTGTTCCAGCAGGCAATCCATTGGTGCCACTTCTCTATGAAGCAGGCATCTATGTACAAATCTTTTCTCTGCTTTGAGAATAACATCTCCCAACAACACACTGCTACTAAGGAATCCATCAATGCAGGTATGTGAAGTCCCTTCTAGAGGAACTCTGTATTCATCCCCCAGGGATTCAATGACACCATCTGCATTCATCTCCTCTAGGAGTTCATTAAGTTCTACAATATGACAAAGCTGGATAGCATTTTCTGGGTTTGGAAGAACTTGTTTTGGAAATGGTCGTGTTAGGACATAGCTCCAGTTATCAATAAATTCAACCAGAGGTGTCTCCGGCTTTCCACCCGTTCTTCTCAGTAATGATATAATGATACCAAAGTGATTTAAAAAGTCTGCTATAAGTTTTGGGTCTCTTTCCCTCCTGCTTTGTATACCTGCCTCGATATCTGATGTAAGTTTTTGTTGAGGAATCACATCTTTCAACTCTTGAATCATGAGAATATAGATTCTGTAAAGTTCATCACTAAATATGATTCTTGGAAAGGATTCTTCGAGAAGCAAATGGCCTTTCCCTAATATAAGTGAGTTGGCTAGTTCCATTTCAATGGTTCTGAAATCATAAGCAATTTTTCTACCATGCCCATACTGGATGTTACACTGTGAAAATTTGAGATAATGCTCTGACCACTTAAAATTTATGATATGATCCTTTTTGACATCAGCAACAGAGACACACGGTAAACTTGCACAAGTTGTGTTCTTCTGTAAGAAGTGAAGGGCTGGTACATAGTTTTGTACTGACAATGCTAATGTTTCATCAAGAAGGTTGTTCTGAATGGAAACAAGAACTTCCAGAACCTTGTACAGGGGAGAGGACTGATCCATAATGAGGCAATTCTCCAATTTACTCATGTCATGTAGTCTTTCCATGACTGGCAATGCTTTCACTGATGTTGCCTGCTCTCTGATTGTTTCCCATGCCTTTTTCAATAAGTCAAATTTTCTTTTCAACATTTCTCTTTGATTATGATCATCTTCCTCATGAATAAAGCTAGACACAGTGTAGCCTGTCTTTATGCAATCCGCCTTCTTTCTGTGATAGCTGGCATATGTCACACAAGCTCTGTGCCAACTAATCAAGGGCTTGATGTGCTGAATCAGTTCAAGTTGAGGCAAAGCTTTTAGAACAAGTGCCAGGAATGGGAAGGAATCAGCATTGTTTTCTTGATACAGTTCAAGGGAAAGATTTTCAAGTGATGGCGCTGAAGTAAGTCTGAAGAGATATGGACACCATCCTACTTCACTGATTTCTTCAACTTGATGCTCAACAGCTGTTTCATCCAATCCATGCATTTCCAAAACCTGTTTTTTTCCTTCACTTATTTTATCAAACCTTTCATGGATAAGACTGTTGACAATATGAGTAAATTCTTTTTCCCAAACATTTCTTTCACATTCTTTTGTGAAAGCTGGACAGGCTTTGCATAGAAGTGTTCTAGTTTTGATTAAAAGAACATGGAGAAAGTAGTCCAAGTCAGTTTGCCTTATTTCCATCAAATCTTCGAGGTACCTGAAAGCTTTTTGAACACTTTGGTAAAGATACTTTGCAACATCTCCCTCATCCTCTCTTTTTTGTAGAAGACCACTTATCTGATTTGGCATACTGTACCTTGCTGCCAGTGATGCTGTTAACAACCCGTGGATTATCATCTGCAGTAACTGCTGTGATATTGTCGTTAGCATTGTTCCTGGGACAAGCTCATTCATGCCAAACTCAAAGCTATAAGGTGTCTCTGTTATGGGAGCATTCTTCTCCACAACAGCATTTAAGCATTTTGGACACTGGTCTTCTGTCATGTAAATATTTGATGCAAATCTATGATGTGAGGTGCATCTACCCAAAATTACTTTGGTTGCTGATAATTTAGTTCTGATCTCTTTACCTGTTATTCCAGGCAAAAAAGTACCTAAAAGTTCTTCTGGTTCAAGAAAACATTTCTGAATGAAGTTGCAGCCTGTAATGCGGGATGACAAGGCAAGTGATGCTAGCTCAATAACAAATGTTGCAATCTGCATATCTGTTTCGCTGCTGCCCTGATGTAAGTTTAAGTTGAGAACATCTATGATTTCATAGTCTCTTTTCCCTAAATGAAACTGGACAAGTCTAAAATTGTATTCATCCATTTCACATTCTTTGCAGAGTTTTTCTACTTCATTTGCTTTTCTCCTATCATCATCTGTTAATTCCATAACTGTTCTCTTCAAAAAGAGCTGTTCTATGAGAATGGAATGTAATGATAACATTTGGTCACTGTTGCCAATTGCATTTCTGATGAAATTTTTGAGCTCATCATTGCCCATTTCAAATGCATTTCTTGCATGCTGATGACAATTTAAATTATATAATGCAAGGGGTGCATTATCTATCGAATTCACAAGAGAATTGCACTTCCAAAAGGATGAAATGAAGGTAAGCTTACCTGATAGATATTGACATACCTTGTTGAATTTGGCAAATCTAAGTCTTGATTTAAGAACTTTTAGAAGGAAAAGCTGCAAAGATAATCTTTTACTTCCATCTTCCTTTTCATTACCTCTCAAGCATGCATTCAGCTTTTGAAAGTAGGCTTGATTCATCTCCTGCTCTTTCTTTTGCAATTCAACTCCCAAGGTCTTTACAAATCTCCTAAAGTATGCAATTGCAAGAAGTTGTCGGAGAGAAAATTCTTCTGTAAAAATAATTCTTTCCACCTTGAGAAGTCTTTCAACAGCAGTTTCTGTCATTAGTGTCTCTATATCTGGATGCAGCAAATGAAATATTTCCTGTTCAAAGACATCAACCAGGAGAACTGCTAAAGGAATATTATGCTGAGAAGTTTGCAACTGGTTTTGAATGTTGCTGTTAAAACTGGAGAGAATATTGCTTTCCTGCAAGACTTGGGATGCTTCTTCTGGGTCTAAATCAAGGACCTGGCAAAAGATGTTTTGGGACACGTTTCCTGTCATTTCCATGAAATATGCATAATGTAAAGGATTTTTTAAGTATGTCAACTGACCATCTGGAACTGCATTTGTTTCAACCATATAAAGAAACCAATCTATCACATTACTGTCATCATATGCTTGTAGACATCGAAAGATAAACTGGCTGAATATTTTCTGCCTATCTTGTTCTGTGATACTGCTAGAACCAAAAAAAATTATCATTTCACTGATCTTTTCCATAAATTCTTCTGTGTTCATAGCAACATCTCTCTGAATTAAGTTCCCCAGCTGGACTAGCCAGAAAGTATCCATCTTGTAAGGAATTAGAACCAATGATGTCAGATCACTGCAAAATCTCAATCCATAAAAGACATTACACTCCTGTGAAACACAGCCTGCAAATGACAAAATGCTCTGCACTTTTATATTCCAGTTTGCATGGTCTTTTTCTGACTTGAACATACCTGCAGATGGAAGTATTTTTTTACATAACTTCTCCACTAAAACATGTTGAAGAGCTGATGGTGCATCTCTTTGTTCTTGTCCACTCTTTGTCCTAATAGCTCCCTCTAAGGATTTTTTAATAGTATTTTCCTCATCTACCTCTGGTTTTTCTGATGATCTGGAATTTATTTCACTAACATGACTATCTCTTATCCATTCATGAGCACTTCCTTCATCCACAGATTCAGATACAGGATAGTGAGTAAACTGACCAACTGTGATTTCTTTTTCTCCATCCAAAGTGTCCTCCTGCTGGAGGAGTGTATCTATTCTTTCCCTGGTTAAATGAACCTCATGTCTTTCTTCAAACATCCTACTGACTGTATCATTTACATCTAGATCATCTGGAAGGTTACTGCTGCTGCTTCTAGTATCTGAAAAAGCAGCATGCACAGTTTGATTGTATCTATCTCTGCTTTGCTTTTCACCTTCACTTGTGGTATCAGCTTCTGACCTGTAGTTGTGCTCACTATCACTTTTTAAAATATATCCAGAACAATTAGACAAGTTGTCATTTGTTATAGCAAAACTATCAGCTGCAATTTCAGTCACAACATCAGCAACTGAATTTATCTTCATCATATGACTATCTCTGAGCCATTCATGAGCACTCCCCTCATCCACAGATTCAGATACAGCACTTTCTGCAAGCTTAAGATCAGCTATATCTTTATTTTCTCCATCCAAAGTTTCCTTTTGCTTTAACAGTATATCTACACTTTCCTGACTTAAATGAAGTTCATGTCTTTCACATGTCTCTTCAAACATTCTACTGACTGAATTACAAGCATCTAGATTTTCTTCAATTTCATTACTGCTTTTTCTAGTAGCATCCAAATTTCTGTTGTATCCATCTTTATCTTTCTCATTACTGTCAGTTGCACATGAAGCTTCTAGCCTGTCAGTTTGCTTGCTTTCACTTTGAATAAAATGACCAGAAGAGAAGTTCACATTTCTTCCATCAAAATCATCAGAGATTATTTTGGGCCGAGTCTCTGCATCTTCTCCAATTTGTTCCAAGAATTCATATTCTGAACTACTGACTGATCTAATTTCATTATTCTCCTCAATGGCAAATAGTTCATCATCACTTTTAATAGATTCTATACTTTCTTTGTTTGATTCTTGATCACTTGAATAAGTAGATAGAACATCTGATGTGCTCACTGATGCCTCCATTCCTTTATTGCCTTCTTCATCTTTCATTTGATCTGACTCTGTAGAATAATGTTCCTCTATGTCTGCTTCAATAACAGCAAATATTTCATGAAGAACACCCTTGATGTCAACCAGTTCTCTGCAAGTTTCAATAAACATGAATTCTGCCATAATCAAACTAAAGTTTGTCCAGTAAGTTGTATGAACAAATGTGCAAGCATCATTTAGGTTCAAACCAGGTAATTTACACCTGTGAGGCAGAAGCCGAAACATGACATTTATTTTTTCATCATTAATGTCTTCAGGTGAATGTCTTGCAACCACAAGGGTACAAAAATCATGTACATAGTCCATCTGACAATTTTCATACTCCAAACGCAAGAGTTCTCCAAGCTTACGTGAAATCATATCACTAAATCTGTTGCACAAGCCTTCCACAACTTCACTGTCAAGTTCTTCAACTTCATCTACTTCATATTTAAGAAGAGTACTTTTTAGTAATTCAGAAAAATAGTCCTTTTCCTTTTCTATTTTATCAAAACAAAGTTTGCTAAATGGCATACGAAGCTTTACAACTGGAGTTGAGATTGCATAGCACTCTGGTCCTGCTGGTAATGGTGTGTTATCTATTGTGAATGTTTTCTTCCCATGGAAAAATGTATACCACATGTGCCGTCTTTTCTCTGCTGATAAATCAGACACAAAGAAGCTATCAAGAAGATTTTGTTTCTCTAGTTCATATATCAGCATGGCCAAGGGATCAAAGATAATTGATAAAATGTGCCCCTCTAATGCCTCGATAAAACTTGAAGCAGTATACAAAGCATTTGCATCACAGGCAACCTGTACCTGCCAACTATCTACATTTGTACCGGATGCATATTTTGAATCAATCCATTTCAGTATTTCTATTTCCAAACAGGATAAAAATTCTGGACTGGCACCTATCTGTGTGATGATGTAAGAAATGTTGTTGATACTCCTTCCAACCGTGCCATATCTAATGCAAGTGAATGCAGCAAATATATGTTCTTTGATGTAGTCATTCAGTGGTCTCTTCTGCTCAATCGTTTCCATCAGATTCCATTTGAGGAGTTCTGGTAATTTCATTTTTGGCCTACTTAGACTGTCAAGCATTACCAATTTCCATTTGGCAAGGAAGTCAATCTGAGGCACTGTCTTAGCTTCATCTGTTCTTCTACCGAGATGAACCACTAAACAAACATGCTTTGGGACCTTTGAATTACCTCTACAGTATTCAGCCTGAAGCTTCTCAATGATTGATTTTGAAAGCAAAATATGTGTCCCATCTGTATCAGCTTTGCATTGCAGAAACAATAATTCTCTGTCAGTATTGTGCCAAAATTGATTCATCTGTATTGTCAATTGCTTCTCTGATTTAAAAGCACCAAGTTTTTCAATCTGACATTTGAAGCCTGGTACGATTTTCTTCAAGTCAGTATGTATGTTGCTGTTGGTAAAAACAATGATCATTTTCCCTACACCTTCTGTGACAGATCCAATCTCTGACTGTAAAAAGTGCTCTAGCCCTTCATGAATTGGCATCTGAAAATAGGACTGTTTTACTTCTTCCAGCTCTTCAGCAGAACAAGACTTTCCATACTCTGTCATCCAAATGCGAGCTATTGCTTCTGGTTTCATAACTTGTAGAAGTGTTAATTTGCATGCTTTAATCTTTTTTTGAACAGACTGATATTCTGATGGTAGAATGTCAGAAATGTACAAAACAAGAGTCGGGATCATGTCAGTACTGTAAATTGGTATTATATCCTCTGGTGAAAAATGTTTTCCTGACATTGAGGTAACAGATGCAACCCAATGCTGCAACTCTGACACCACCTTCTCATTTTCATCACCCAAGATTTCTGAATACTGAAGACTCTGTTTCTCAAATCTGTTTAGAAAAGGGGGATCTGATTGATCCAACTCACTTTCTTCTATTAGGACTATGCATCTGAAGTCATCATGGACATAGCACATTGGGTTGCTGTAAGGACCAAGGGCAATTCGACAGTTCTTTTTCTTTCCAACAATAGTATAATTCTGATTTAGCATGTCATACAAACTACCATACACAGTTTCAAGGTCTTTAAGTATCAAAACAATGCCTTGTTCCATACAGAGGATTATTCGGCTCAAAATTCGATAACTATATTCATCCGTCAGATCCTCTTCAAACTTGCTCCCAAATATTGTCATGTGTTCTTTATCTTGATCTTTCAGCTGCTTTTCAAGGATTCCGAGTACTGAATCTCCTGTTGTGATGAGCAAAAGGTGTCTTGCAGATCTATCACTGACATTTTCTTTGATCATATCCAAAGCAGAAACAGTTTGTTGGCTATGAATATTATGACGGGCCTTTAAATGTTTTTCAAAACATCTTCTTACCAAGCCAATTTCTGAGGGTAATCCACCAAAGTTTCTATGTATTCCTTTCAGAATTATATTGCCTTTAGCATCTTGATTAATTGCTAAATCTGTCATATTCGCTAATTCTCTAGCAAAGTATTTGACTAAAGAATAATAGTCTCTGAGGCCAAAGAAATTCTTGAAACGTTGATTAGATACAAATTCAAAGTACCCAATGGCAAGACCCTTCAGTTCTTCTGAAATGTTCAGATTTCTTTCCTCTTTTGGACTTATTCCTGAACAACTGGCATGTGAGGACTTTGCAAATGAATCACTGATGGACTTTCCTGTTAATATAAGTTCTTCTTCATCCATTTCTGGTCTGGATAAATGAATTGCCCTATTCATCTTTGAGGCATCTAAGGCCCAGTTGGAAATTCCGACAACTGCCACATCTGGGTGTGGCTTTCCAAGTGGTTCCAGCAAACTATGAAGAACCTTAAGGGGATTGAACCGTGATACTTCAGCTAAACCAATCTCATCAAGAATAACAACAGACAAAACATCTTCCTGAGAATTGGGATCCTTGTATTTCTGTGCCTTTTCAAAAACCTTAATAATTCCATCTGAAGTTGATGACTCCGATCCTTGAAATGACACACAGTACAGCTGAGGCAGTAACTTGAATAATTCATCCTTGGAATCTGGTCCTCTCAAATTGCTCCTAATAACCTGCATTGAGAGAGATTTGCTACAGCCAGGCTTTCCAACAACAAAGATTGGAATTCTGTTGAGAATACTTATCAGGATAACAAAGACATTTTCCTGAAGAGCTGTATTCTTGGCAACTCCACCAGGCAATTCCATTCTATCCAGTATGTCTTGTTGTTCTTCTCGTATTATGTCTTTTATATTCTCTTCTCCATATTTGCTTTCATGGTGTTTTGTGAAAGCACTGAAGAGAGCTTCTCTGTATTTCTCTCTTGTTCTTGAATCAATCAATCTGGAATGGTAACAGTGAGCAAGTGCAAGTATGATTGCACGTATCTCTATATCACTGCTATTGTAAAATCCTTTCTGAACTTTCAAGTTTTTCTTTTTTTGGAGGAATTGTTCTTTAAACCAAACTGCAAGATCTGTGCACCTGCGTACATCTCTTAGGCTAACACAACAATTTACCTCCTCAACACTCCTTATAAACTCCTGTGAAATTACAAGTGCATCTGCAAGCAATCTTTCCTTTTTTGTCGAAAAAACCAATTTTCCACATACCATTTGTTCAATGTACATTTTCTCATCTGCACTGCTGAGACTGCCAAAATCCCAGACATAATCAACCATGGTTTCTGGAAGTGGATGAACTCGGTACAAAAGCCTGGAGAGTTCATCTGTTCTTGCCTTATCAGCTAGTCCAGCTGTGTGAATGGCTGACTCGGATCTCAACCTATATGGGTTGCATGCTGACAATAAGACAAGATTTGGTGCAAGCTTCCTTCCAAGACAAGAATGGTGGCATATTACGTCATTGAGAAGCCAAATGTGATCATTGGTATTGATTTCATCCAGAAAAAGCCAAATTTGTTGCCGGGTTTCTAATGATTGTAAAGCTTTGCTGTTTGCATCTTCTACTGCTTTAATTATGTCTTTCTCATCTATTCCAGCATGAATGGTTTTTACAATAAAGTCAACATCACATATTTTTGAAAGGTACTGAATCAGTGAGGTTTTTCCACAACCAGTTTCTCCCATTACAATGACTGGGATATGAGCTCTGATCCTAAGTATAATGAGAACCATTTTCAACAGATTGTCAGGGGTAAGTGCATAATATTTTGCCATCTCTTGTAACTCTTTCGGTGATATGCACTTTGGATTTGATCTTGCAACTTTCTGTAGAATATCTTGTAATTCTTTCTGATTCAGCTTACCAAAATCTAAAAGTTCTTTCTTTTGGATTTTAAACAAAGTTTTAACATCTGGAGGAACATTAGATATACTCCGATACAATACAGACAATGTCTGAATATTTTGGCTGTGAAAAAGAAACATCAAATGGTTGGTATGTTCCCATCTAATCATTCCCTCCACTCGGGATGCTAAAGAAGTTGCTAAATTTGTCATCTGTGATGATAATGCTGCTGTTGATTTTTGAGATTGTCTGCATCCTTTAATTGACTTTCCTGCAAAGTCCAAGCATACTTTAATCATTGCCTTTACTAAATCAGTTTTCACAGGTGGTCTATTTTTTGTGCCTAACATAAGGGAGAGATTAGAAATTCTAAAATAGCTGCTGCATGACATTTTCTTCAACTGATCAGCAAGAACTCGAATAAATGAGTTAATTAAGGTAAAGGAAATATCCTCCTCATTTATTTCATTCATTTTTAAATATTTCTGAAGAAGGAATATGCAATTCTTTATTGGTAGAGGTTCTGGTGCTTTTGTACCTTTGAAAATAATATCTCTTTTATCAAGAGTTCCAGCTTCTACAGCATTCAAGTAATGGCAGACCACTTGTATTGGGCTATGCAATTCAGTGCTAACTTGAAAACTTTCAAAACCTTCCCACTGTATATTTTTCCTCTTGAAGGAAGTTGCTATATACAGTGAATTGGATAGGGTATTGTTCATGGTGTTGGCAATTTCTATGCAAACTGAAGTGGCAGTGAGGAAAACAGATGTGGTGTATGCAGAAACAAAGTGCAGAAGCAAGAGTTCAAAAAGAAATGTGTCAAATTCCTCTGCATCTGGAGTATTTCCAATGTCAATATGAAGAACACAGTCTTCCTTGATGTTCAAATTTGACAGCCTTTCTACTAAAGTATATTTGCTGAGAGGACCACTGATATGCAAGGTGATGCATGTTTTCCCATTTTCATGTGCATGCCTCTTGATGGTTTCTGTTTTTCCCAAACCAGGAACATCTGATGTAACAGTGAAAACTTCTGGGCACTCCTTCCGAAGGCACATCTGTAAAGAGGTCTCTGTCATTGGATGAATTCGAGTGACACATTCTGAGAATTCATGCAGGAATGGATGATGCTCAGCTCCTCGAAAAATGATGACTAGCAGGAAGGTATCATCTTTTGGTAATTTTCGCAGTGCATCCACAAGCTGAAATTGATACTCATTAGACAATAGTTCTACATTTGCAAGGCAGAACAGACTGTCACCTCTTCCAAATTTTGATGCTCCCAGACATCTCTTGAGAAGTAAATCTATTTCATCCCAGACTGTCTCATTGCGACAAAATAGAACTTGGTGTGCCTCTGGCATTACATGTGTATTGTTCAGGTATAAGCTGAGAACTGTCCTCACCAATGACTTGCTGTGCTCATCTAATGAAACTATAAGAAGTTTCCTCTTTTGAATAGAATCTGTGATATGTAGTGAAGATTCAGGTAGTTCTATTAGTCGCCTAACTGGCAAAAGTTTCTTGCATGCCTGCTCAAGAGCCATCCCCATATTCATCAACACTTCCTGATTTGATACATTTAACTTTATTTTTGTGATGTACTTGCCAACTGCTTCAACACTAACATTTGGATGTATAAACTTCAAGAAAGTGTCAACAGCTCTTTTCCCCTCTAAACTTTCAGTCTGAATGTAGTTATACCAAGCTTGTATCTGGCCTCCATGAAGAAAGTTCATATAGTAGTACTTTTCTCTGCACTGCATGATATCCCTTTGCCATGCTATCAATTCCTCTTTCAGCTTTGATCTGCACTCCTCAAGCTGATCAGGCTGAACTTGTGTATCAAACTTTGTGAAGTTGAAGTGTCCAGCCACATACAAACTTGTGCACAATTCTGCAATTTCCAGGCCTAAATCTATGTATGTAACATATTTCCCCAAATATTCTTGTTTATCTTCTGTTTCATCTTCTAGATTCTCTTTTCTTGCAGTGTTCATAAGCAGGAGAGCTCTACTTCGCAAGTCCACCAGGGCTGCCTTTAAATGGGTTGAAATGGTTTCTTTTTGTTTGTAGGAAACAGTCAGCATACATTCATGATACTGTAGAGAAAAATTAAATTTTCCATTCTCAATTATACTTTTTGTGATTTCTCTTGTCCTCTCGCTCCTGTTTGCCACATTGTTGTACAAGGATTTAAGATTATGCAAGTTTTCCATGCAGTCTGTAGTCTTCAATACAGCATCTTTGAAGACCAACTCCTGAAATTTCTCAGCAAATGCTCTGAAAAATATGGTCTGATTTTGTCTCAAGTGACTATCTTTAATTAGAAAGGGATGAAGAAAACGTTTCACTTCAATCAGTCCAGACACTGTAGACTCATTCACATACTTTTCTGAGACTTCTTCAACTGCATCAATGAGGTTTCTGATGTCTTCATCCACAATGTCACTAAGAAAACCTACTAAAGTTGAAGACTCGCCAAGGGAATTTAGTAATTCAATTGCACCCTCACTCAACATATTAGAAGTCTTTTCTACAGTTTTTACAGCACTATGAACTTGAAAAATTGTTATGCGGTCTGCATCTCCTTCAGCAAGATCTTTAAATGCTTGCATAGCACTTCTGAACTCATCATCAACTGTGTCAATCTTGAAAGCTGCAAGTGATTTTTCCATTGCTTTCACAGTATTTTCATAGCTTGGAAAGTTCCAGTAAGCTAACAAAGCAGACTTTGAGATACTGCTTAAGGAGTTTCCTTCAAAATCTTCAATGTACCCAATTTCTTCTGGTATATTTACTCCATGCCCAAACATTTCTTGCACAAATGATATGTGAATATCACTGCCTTTGTAAAAATCCTCCCAAATTTTCTTATAAAGATCACATCCTTTATCAAAAAGATCCTTTAGAACTGTTAAGCCATCCAAAACTGGCATGCTATTTTCATCACGAGTATTATGTACATCTGAGTAATTCACGTTTTCATCATCTGTATCCTCCTGCCACCCAGTCTCTTGCTCAACCTCTTCCTCAACTGCAGACTCTCCTAATTCTAGAACATCTGTATCCTCCAGCAACCCAGTCTCTTTCTCAACCTCATCCTCAATTTCATACTCTCCTAATTCTAGAACTTTTGTTTCCTTATCTTTACCAATGTTATTTTTCATGCAAACATTCCAGTACACACTGGATTTGCTTGGTATTTGTAGCTTCTCACAAATGAGAGGAACATCGTCATATGGTTTCCACAATGATTCTTTCATTTCTTTAATTGTAATGTTTCCAGCTTTGAGTGTTTCAGATACCACATGCACTTTTTCTTTAATTTCCAACAGTCCCAAGTCATCTGGAGCTGGAAAGTATTTAATAATATTTTCCAGTGTACTTGTTACATGTACTGTTCTTTCTCTCTCTTTAATCACACAACTATGGTAATCCTTCATAGAGTAATGGCACTGTTCTTTTCGAAAATCATCATCAAACAAAACAGATGCAACCTCTAACATTAGGTTTTCTGATACAATTTTGTCAAGGAAACTTACTGATATGGTCATGTCTTTGAGAGACTTTCTCAAGGAGGAGATGCATTCATCTGCAGCAATATATGATGGATGCATTTTTACTTTCTCTGCCACTACTCCCTGGACCTTCAACACTGCTTTCCAAAAGTTCTGATGGGGAAGCAAGGAGAAGATAGTTTCCTGTGTTTCGCTGACAGCTTTCAAGGCATATGAATCCAGTAATGTGGTAAGCAGTCTGACCTGCCAACTGAAATTTGATAGAAGTAATCAGCAAAAGTACATAGAAACAATTTCAAGTATTATCCTGTTGTTTATGGTTTTATTGCATAATACAATTGTGTGAATTTAAATTTACATCTGCAATAAATATCTAAAATAATGTAACAATATGAATTTTTTCCTACATAAAATGTGTTTGCAGTTGCATTTGGAGACAATATGCTTTTACTATCACAATATGATTTTGTCTCGTATTCATATTCTCTTGATGCAAATGTGAGGGGTGTAAAACAACCACATCCTGTGGCCTACAAAATGATTGGTGTCACGATGTTTCATATGAGATAATGGTGGTTTTAGTTCAAGACCCCTGTTTTTTGGCATAGCATGTCAGGATCCTTTGACTTTTAATCCTCATTACTCTAAGTACAAGCTCTCCACATAGCTTGGTAAAGGAAGCTACAACTAAAAAAAAGTTAATGTGCAAAACCCATCTATCTTTGAGTCAAGATAACAATGACCTTTGAGTTTTTTAAAAAAAAATATATCAAAAGACTTCTTCTATACCTTAACTACATGCCTTCCACAAGGTGATGATCTAGAACCAGTTATTTATGCAAAAACAATATTTTGAGTTTCTGTCACAGTAACCTATTGAGTTAAAAATCAATAGGATTTATTTCTTTTTAAAAGTGTAAGCCATCCAAAATCCTTGGTAAAGATGCATGAACTAAGTTTGTGATGTAGAACTGTCAAATCAATTTACTTCTTTCTCATAGTGACTTTGACCTTTGAACCCAATATTAACTAGCTTCCACAAAGATAAAATGTTGACAAAGCTTGGCAATTGCAGACTATGGAGAATTCAAGTTACAGTGTGGCAAAAAACTTGGAATGAGGCAAACATCATAAAAATACACTTTACAAGATGTTTGAAATGCTGCAGGTTTGAGTGAAAAATGAAACACAACATACAAGAGGCACAAGGGAGATCAACAATGTACATGTACCTGGCTTAAATAACTTCAGTTTACCAATACACTAAGGAGGCTTATATAGTATTATAGGAATATGAACGTACAACTTTTGTATCATGTTGATTTGGCCTATTATACTTATAATATCCTGAAAAAATATTTTTAAAGGAAAACATAATTAACTTCCTGTGTGTCCTTGGTTCTTACTGTGATTTTGCCCAGGTTCTTCTTTCACCAGTTATACTGGCCACCATGTGTTGCCCACCCTGTACTGGTACCAAGAAATGGTGTTAAACCCAAAACAACAACATATAATTAACATGCCTAACATTTTTCTTGGGATTGAACATGCCAAAGAATTTTCGGATAAGAAGCCATTCAACTAAGTATGAATGAAATTGTATGATAAATATACAACAGAACCAAAGAAGTTAAAAACTAACCCATTCAGATGAAAGGTATCTCATTAATATGAGCCAATAATAAAAAATAATAATTATAGAACATGTCTACAACAATGATAATGCAATCTTATTTACCTAAACAGAGCAAAATACAATTGGTGAAAAGCATTACCTCATTAATATGAATTAATATTTCTCATAATCAAACTCACCCAACATTTTGATAACATAGGATTACTGTATGTTATATCAAATTCTGAAAAGAAATTAATAGTTGCAAAATTGTGGTGAAGTGTATCAGATGCAACAACATGTTGCTATTATCCATGAATTTCATACATAATCATTTTCAACATAAACTTGGTAACACAGGCCTATTTACCAAGTTGGATCAAAATTCTATCACAACTAGTCTTTAGTCATAAGCAAATTGCCAATCACATGCAACATGTAAGCATAATAACAAGTTCTGAATACACCGATTTAAAATCATCAGGCATATCAGTTTAAATTTAAATAATTACATCACAATTAAAATATCAATAAATGGTTGTTAATGTAAAAAGCATAAATGTTTTCAATGTTAACAAATTGTGCACTTATAGATTCATATAAAACTGAAGGGTTGTGCACTTCTTAAAGCCTACATTTCAGCTTGTTATAAGAGGGAAGGGGGTTACACATGTAGGAAATCCTTATTTCTTTTCACAATAAGTGGAGCTCGGTTCCTTGCAACCCCTTAATACAAGAATGTCATTTAAATATTCATGTTCTCTATATCAATTTTATTATAATTTATGTTTCCCTTATTTGTTGCCATTGTGATCAAAATAACAAACTACAGTCGACTCCACTTAGCTGCACATCGGTTAACTGCACACTCCAGATAACTTCACGTAGTCACGCCGGCCCCATTTTTTCCCAATGCTTTTCAATGGGAACAAACTTTGGATAACTGTACTTTGTTTAAATGCACATTCCGGATAACAGCACAATAATTTTATGCATGTAGCACATTATTCAATACAATTTTACTCCGGTTAACTGCACAATGTATAGTCATGATCAGTTATTGCCAGTCCACTGCTGTAGCGCTTCAAATAAGCTGACAATCAAGCCGGTAAATGCGACTTTGTAAATTATTTACATGTAAAGGACGCCCTATGTGCTATATACATGTATATCCGCGCCCACTAGAGAGTAATAGCGTGGGAAATATCATAGTACAGCATGGGAAACATTGCTCATTGAATGATTTCAAACCAACAAATGGATGGTTGGAAAGATGGAAAATGCGCAATGAAATTCAATTTAAACGACAACACAGTGAAAAACAGGATGCAGACGACTTTGGAGCTGAACGTTTTTTCTGTGGGAGTAGACCCAACAATGTCTGAGAGCAGTTTTCGAATAACAAGCGATCTATAGAATTTCTTGAAATTCGCTATAATTCCTAGATCCATTGGTTGAATCAGCGAAGTTGTGTTCAGAGGAAGGAAAACAAGCTTAACATTTTAGTAAAAGTTGAAAGAGTAGATTCTAATCATTGTTTAATTTATTTTTCACATATATTCGTGCCATGTTGATTTAAAGCTGTACTGTACCGTACATCGGTTAACTGCACACTCCAGTTAACTGCACAGTCTTGTGACGGGCCCGAGGGTGTGCAGTTAACCGGAGTCAACTGTATACATAAAGTAATTTTAAGCACAAGTTTAACCTGGAACTGATTTTTTAAAAATTGAAATACTTTTCAGACAAAGTACACTTATTGTTAACAGATCTGTGACTATTGATAAAGATCTTGCTGGCATGGTAGCGAGGCTTTCAATCAAATCATCCAGACAAACCAATACACTGGCAATGAAATTAATGCCTTGACTGTTTACCAACGAAGAGATGGCCCTCTCCAAAGGACAGTGATTGCTGGCCAAAAAAAAGATGTTTTAAGGCCTTTCTTGGACAAAGATAAAATTTCAACTTTGAAAGGTATTTCTTTCTATAATAATGATAATTGTTTAAAAAGCACTTGTCCAGTTATTATTGATTAAACAACATTGGTTACCTCCAGTTATAAAGCTTTCCACATTGCATGTGATATAATCGATTTAAGCCAAACTGAATATATTTATTTTATTATGTTAAGACAAAAGTTAGTACTAATTTGCACATAAACATAAATACAGAAAAAATGCCATGATGAGTCAGTTTGATTTTGTATACTGGCCACCAAAACAAAAAATGAAGGAAAAAACATGTTTAACATTTATTATTAATTGAGTAACATTTTATTGATTATTAACATATTTAATGGATTTTTTTTCATAATAAGTAAGATGCTGGGTGCAAAACTAACAACTTGAAGGCCCTTGATGAAATAAACAGAAAGAGTCAGTTATGCAAGAAAGATAGTTTAAAAAAGTTTAGCAGAAACAATAATGTGAACTGACTTTCCTTTTTAATGTGCTCAGTCAATGTTTAATAAACAAATAAAGTAATTAAGACTGTTACAATTCAATTTTTGTTTATACATTAAATAAATAAATAAATAAATATTGCATATAGGCCTGTTCGATAAGTGTTTTTACCGTTCACGGCAATATGCTCCCTTGAAGAGCTCTTTGGTACATTGCGTGAATTTACAATCCCTATTTCCAGCGAGCATTACTTTCATTATGTATGCACCAAATGGTTAGTCGCTAACAAAAAGCAATACGGAGTAAAAAATACCAACTATTTTATTGGCAGTTTTACACATTTCTATTGGCATAAATCAATTTAGAGCGATGAGAACCTTATAAATTGATATGAAATTTGTTCAAATCGGTAGTTCTATACAATTGGCATGACTTATATGCCTTTACGGAAAACATTTGCACATGAAGGCATTTGGCGCATAGACAAATGAAGACATATTTAATATGATACATACACACATTATATACTGTTGGATAGCTTGAATGCTATGCTTAAAATCTATAGTATTAGCATCGACATATAAGGCGTCATCGCAACATGGCATGGATAGAGGCACATGGCACGGATATATAAATCAGTAAAGTTGCTAACCCTAAGTGATATTGAGTAAACAAAAATACCAACTGTTTTATTTTGTATATTTACACATTTCTATTGGCATAGATCAATTTAGAGTGATGAGAACCATATAAACTGATATAGAATGTGTCATAATTGGTGATTGTATACAATTGGTATGACTTATTTGCCTACAAGGAAAACATTTTTAAAAAATAGGCATTAGGCACATGGACATGCAAATGAAGACGTACTTATTAAGATACATACACATATTATATACCGTTGCATAGCTTGAATTTAATACTTCACATCCATAGTATTAGCATTGTGATATGTGACACTATCCCAAATCAGTATGGGTATATGCATGTATCAAGTATATGAAGATTGGAAGCTTTTGTATAGGAAAGCATTAGGTGCACAGACAGATAAATGAAGATGAACTTAAGAAACCTATGCATATAACTATTGCATAGTTTAAATTCTATGTTTGACATAGTATTAGCAATGAAATATGTTGTACCATCACAAAATGGCATGGATAGATGTACATAGCCTCGATACGAAAATCGGTAAATTCGCAAGCAATACTGAATAAAAAACAAAACATTTATATTTTAACAGATGGCTTAACAGTGATGATAAACATCTGTTGTTATCAAATTTGTCCAATCAAATTTGTGGTTGTTTACAACTGGTATGACTTTTTTGCCTAGACAAATAATGTTTGTGTATGAATGTATCAAGCGCATGGACAGAGAAATGAAGACATACTTAACAAGATACATACAGATATTATATACTGTTGTATAGCTTGGACGATATGCTTCACATTTATAGTATTGGCATCAAAATATGTGGCACCATCACAAAACAGCATGTAGCAAGGACATGAATATCGATAATAGATGTATAAGAAAGCATTAGGCAAACTGAGAGACAAATAAAGAAGTAATTAATAACATACATGTATATACATATTATATACTGTTGTATAACTTGAATTCTATGCTTCCCATCTACTGTATTAGCATAAAAATATGTGGTACCATCACAAAACATCATGGTTAAGGGCAAGTTGCAAGGATATGAACATCGGTAAATTCTCATGCGATACTGATTAAAAACGTTTTTAAAATAAATTATTTTGCATTTTAGCACATTTTTATTGGCACAGACTGATGACAGTTTTATAAATTGATAGCAAATGAAGATGTTATTAATAAGGTACACACACACATTATATACTGTTGGATAGTGTTAATTCTATGCATCGTTTTCCTCCATGACAGCATATATATTTACTTGCTGGAAAGAGCATTGCATTATGGGTAAATTAGGAGAATTAATAAGTCAAGGGACATAACCATTACCAAACAGGCCTATATTTCTGTGATACTTTATATCCTTGACCTTGCCACAGTAATGAAACTACTTTTCTGAAAGTATTTAATGACATTCTCTCTGCTCTGGATAGCAGAAAGATTACAGTCCACACCCTCTTTGATTTGTCTGCATTATTTGACACAATAGACCATGATATATTACTTCACAGTCTCCAGCATGTATTTGGCATTCACAATACAACCTTATAGTGGTTCAAGTCCTATTTAGTCAACAGGACACAAATTGTATCTGCAAATGGAATAAACTCCAGCCCCATTGATCTAAGGTGCGGTGTTGCACAGGGGTCTGTTCTTGGACCGGTTCTCTTAATTCTATACACTCAGCCACTCTCAAGTGTTAGATCATCACCCAGTGTCTCACCAACTGTACACTGATGACACCCAAATATACAAATCTAGCCACCCAACTGAAGTTAATCCTACCATCCAAAGAGTTGATAGGTGTATTTCTGATGTGAAATCATGGATGACATGTAACAAGCTGCAGATGAATGATGATAAAACTGAGGCTATTCTGATCACAACACAAAGACTTTCTCATTCACATTATTTACCAAAAACAATAAATATCAGCAACACCAACATTAAATTCATTCAGTCAGTGCCAAAGCTAGGTGTTACTCTAGACAGTACTCTCACATTGCACCAACATGTCATGAACAAATGCAAGGCTATATATCTTGAGCTGAGACTCATCAACACAAATATCTTTCAGTTGATGCCACTAAAACACTTGTGTGCTCATTAGTACTTTCAAGACTATTGTAACTCAATTCTGTCTGGTTCATCTCAATATCTACTCGAGAGAAACTTCAAAAAGTTCAAAACACAGTTGCTCAGATCATCTTTAGAGTACTATGATCAGAGTACCTCCCTAAAAGCAGCAAAGACTAATTATGCCTACATTTTGCCATCCAATGAATTTAGAACTTCGTGTATATTCTTTATATTGAATTTCAGTGTCATTGTGATTTATGTTTGTATATATGTGTGTGTGGTGATGATATTGACAATGTATTAGTTTTCGCTTTCAATCTAGTTGCTTCTGCCATTATTTTGTAAACATGTGTTTGCGCATGGCTAAAATTCTTAATCTTCAAGAGAGATCAACTAAGAGGTTACATGAATAAAAGCATGGCAAACAGCGAATTTTTGTCTGCCAAACAATAATGAAGAATCGCATATTTTATTACAAAATTTCTGATACTAGCCTGATTTCGGCCTTGGTAACAGCCTCATAATTATTCAACTAAATAAGTAATCATCAAATGGGGGTTTATAACTGTCACCAAAGATTATAAAGAATGGTGATAATCCAACTCAGTCCAAGCATAATTGGCGTATTGAATTTGATTTGCACTACAAAGAAATTAAGAGAGTTACTGTGGAAATGGGAAATGAAAGTGGGTGGGTATGTCAATCAAGGGCCATAACTCTGCTATACAACAATGCAGAATACAATAACAAATTAACGTAAGCAATATTTTTACTCTATCAATTTTTATATTAAACATTGCTATAATCCAATAAAAATTAAGAGAGTAATTGCTTAGAAGATAAAAGTGATTTGGTCTGCAATCATCAGGACTATAATTCTGCAAAACATTCCTGCATGATGCTATCAAGCAAATACAAGGTCTCTTCAGCAAAGCTGCATATCATGCAGTTGAGAGTCACATAATTGTCTGGGGTGCTCTTTTGTGGAAATGATGGATGGATGGATGGAAAGAAGGAAGCAACAATTCAATGGTTATACTGTGCAACATGTTGTAAGAAGCAACAAATGGAGGAAGGACTGTTGAAGTTACTAAATTTCTGAACTGGTAAAAAATGGCATGGGTTTAATCCGTACCACTGGATCAGCTCTGGCTGGTTACCATACTATGTCCTTGGACAAAGTATTTTTCTTTAATTACTCCAATTGCCATGCCACTAAATAACCTATTTGTGTTGATATGCCATAAAACACCCCCCCCCCAATAAATAATAATAAAACGTGTTAGTTTATAAACATGAAGTTTTTAACACTGAGTGATGAAAACATATTTAATGTCCAGAACTTTTATGTTGCAATGAAAATTATTAAATATTTTTTGTAAATATGAGGTACTGAAAAAGGGTCTAGATTTTTTGGTTAAAATGGTCATACTTCTCAAATGAAATATGATAAATATAATATATTAAATGTCTCTGTTACTAGTTAGCTGATGTTTAATGATTATTCTGAATATATATCCACCAATTACTTACTCTGAACTGAGCCAAATGTCTTTCCCAAATACAATGATTAGAATATCCCTTGGGTCTTCTGAGTTACACTTTTCCTTCAGCAGACGCTCTATATGATGCTGGAAGATTTCATGTGTCAGCTTAGAGCCCTTTGTAGCACTGAAAATTTCATCTGCCATTTTTACTAATTCTGCTGGCTTTAAAGATTTTATTTTCATGTTGTAAAGTTTAGTTTCCAGTCTTCTCGTTAGGTCAGCATTATTTCCAGGCTGCTGTAACAAAACGGCATCACACAGATATGTGTACATTGATTTAATAGGGTGACTGAACACACCACCACTAATGTATTTGTCTAGTGCAGTTTCAAACCACTTTTCTACAACATCATCATTTATTGTAAAGAATTTCTTTCCTGGAGTCAGTGTTTTCATATATTCATGAACCTCTCTGATTGGAGATTTAGCAATTAACTGCAGCAGGGCATCTTTATTTGGATCGTCTACAAACAGCATCTCATCTTCAAAGAAACTCTTATAATCATTATTAAATGAAGGCATTCTATTGAATAATAAAAGTAAATGTTTCTCAAAGGTTCCAGTTAGTCGATAAATATATCTCTGACTCTTGACCATCTTCCAAAGACTTTTCAGTTTGCCAATATCAACACTGTTGACATGCTTTAAAGCTTTTGTTTGTATCTTTACCACAATAATATCCTGAATTTTTTCTCCAAGTTCCACTAAATCTGACATTTCGTCAAATATGTCACTGTGCACTTTCATGGCTATTGCAAGAGGTAGATGTTTTACCAATGCAAGAACAAATTCTGGACCTTTTTCTGATTCTTCTTTAAGGATCCTCTCTTTTACCTTTTTACAAATTTCCAATGTTATCTCCAGTGATTCCTTATCATTAATTGCAATAGGAATTTTGTATTGAAGAAATATATTTATTTCCTGAATGAATGTTGCCTCAGGCTGAAATGGAAACATATAGGTCATCCAGTGCACAAGACAAAATTTAGACTTTAATTTCTTTCTCATGACATGGTAAGACAATACATGCAAGCATATGGTTGATGTTGATGGTAAGTTGCTTCTGTTGAGAATACATAAAGTTTGAAATAGCTTTGTTACCAAATTTTCATTTGCTTTCTCAACAAAGCTGAAATACTCAAGTTTTGCAAGAAGTAATGCGAACATAAGAGAACAATCATTATCCACAAGATTGTCTTTTTCCAACTGGTTGAGAATAGACAATGTTTCACTTCTTTTTAAATATTTTTTTAGATCTGTAATAATAACTTCCAGCTGTAAAATACTGTCCTTTGTATCTTTCCTACAATGACGCATAATGTGTTGTACATGGTCTAATACACCAGAAGTAATGACTTGCATCCAGTACTTTCTTTGAACAGTTGAACTGTCCAATGTGTGAATAAATTGATCCATTCTTATAACTCGTGATGTTGAGAACCTGCTCTCATACTTTTCCACACCAAACTGATATTTAATTTCATAGTTCAGGATATCAGGGTTTAGATGAACTGTCACACCCCACAGATGTTTGGAGGATTTCACAATTTGCAGAGGTTTGCCATGTAGCTCCATACAATTGCTATGTATGAAAACACTCACGATTACAGAATCATGATACGGAAGGTAGAGGTAGAAATGCTTCACTAGTAGCTGCAAGAAAATGAAAATACTTAGCTTATAATGCTCAAATAAACAGAAACTCACAAAACAAAAACTTGTGAGATCAACTTTAAATGGTACATAGGGTTATTTATTTCTAACCAACATGTACTGTGACAATTCTTCAAAACAATTTGTCCAAAACAAAATTTATTTGAGTGCTTTCCCTAAATCTTTCTAGATATTTGACAGGCTAGAGATCTGTGGTCTTGCATAGATTAGAGTAAAATTTATGTGAAGAACGGACTCATCGGGATTTCTAATTTACAACTTAAGTTGTATGGAAGTCTCTGAAAATTGGGGGTAAATTTATGACTGCTAGTGGGAATCCCATCAGGGTTTGACAACTGTTTGGTCTAGTAAAGACCCTTGGCTTGTAACAGAGTGTGTGTGTGTGTGTATGTGTGTGTGTACTCAGAATTACTATGTTGTGGACACTGATCCAAAGTATAGACCTTTTAATGAAAAATTTATACAACGTGTTGCGTACATACTGTAGTACTTTAGTAAAAGTACCACTGACCATAAACTCTCTCTCTCTCTGACTATAAAAATTGTAACAATCTTTATACTTGTAAATTAACCACATGACAATATATTTGTACTTACTGCATAGTTTGATAACATATATATAATGTAATAAATTTTGAGCATGCGCATTTGATAGCACCCCGTTTTAAGCAAATCTTAGATTTGTGTGATTATTGGGATTCGGCGTCATGGAAATATTACTAGGAGCAAACATCATGGAATCGGTGTTAGTGAGTTTGAATGATGCCATGGTTTGCTAGTAGGTAAAATCCGAATGACTGTCCCTGGTGTAACATAGTCCATGTTAAAATTTAGTGGCATATAAAAGTGTTGTGGTTGAGGTGGCAGTATTTACCTGTAAATTACTCGATGGAATCAACAAGTAGGGACTTGGTAGATACTGTTTATGTGTCCATAGTGGAAAATAGATGCATTTATATTGAGTAATGTGCCGGTAAAAGCGTTTATCGACTGGCCTAAGGTGGCGTAGTTAAATAGTTCCCAGTGAAAAAGGGGATAAATGGCATTATAAATATAAAAGATAAATATTATTATTATTATTATTATATTATTATTATTATTATTATTATTATTATTAACCAGGTGGCAGTACGGAAATCTGATGATTATGAAGAAAAAACAGGCAAATATGCGGTTGATGGACTTTTGGCAAGTCGTTTTATCTGTGGTCTTGACTTGATTAGAGTAAAATATAGTATATAAAAGCAGACACGTCTGGCTTTCCAATTTACAACTCAAATTGTATGGAAGTCTTTGGAAATTTGGAGAAAACATATGACTCCAGTGGGATTTGCGCTAGGGTTTGACTCCGCTCAGTCAAGTAAGACCCCTGTGCGTATAACAATACGTTCATAAGTCACTATGGAATTGCTTATTTCAACATGAAAAACGTTTAATTTCATCACATACAAAATTTAATTTTTTTTCTTTCCACTCGCTTGCTACCCCTATCCCGACCATTACCATTCATGTCAAATTGTGTGCTATTCTTCGTAAAGACACTACCTGTAATTGTGATAAAAGTAATCGGTTCATAAAAGATGTATAGCATCATCACAACATCTAACTTTGATACGTAAATGTGAAATGTATGTATGTACGTATGTATGTGTGTGTGTGTGTATGCATGTCTATATGTATGGTTCAAATAACGATGTTGATATATGTAAATGTGAAATGTATCTATGTATGTCTGTCTGTATGGTTTAAATAATTATGTTGATACATCAATGTGAAATGTATGTTATGTATGTATGTATGTATGGTTTAAATAACGATGTTTATACACGTAACTGTGAAATGTATGTATGTATATATGTATGTATGTCTGTCTGTATGTATATATGTGCGTGTGTGTGTATGCATGTATATATGTATGGTTCAAAAAATGATGTTGATACGTAAATGTGAAATGTATGTATGTATGTATGTCTGTATGGTTTAAATTATGATGTTGATACGTAAATGTGAAATGTATGTATGTATGTATGTATGTATGTATGTATGTATGTATGTATTGTATAGTATGTATGGATGTATGGTTCAAATAATGATGTTGATACGTAATTGTGAAATGTATGTATGTATGTATGTATGTATGTATGTATGTATGTATGTATGTATGTATGTACATATGTGCATGTGTGTGTGTACTATGCATTTATATATGTATGTATGGTTAAAAAAAATGATGTTGATACATAAATGTGAAATGTATGTATGTCTGTATGTATGTGTGTGTGTGTATATATATATGTATGTATGGTTCAAATAACGATGCTGATAAGTAAATGTGATATGTATGTATGTATGTATGTATGTATGTATGTATGTATGTATGTATGTATGTATGTATATATGTATGGTTCAAATAACGATGTTGATACGTAAATGTGAAATGGATGTATATATGTCTGTCTGTCTGTATGTATGTCTGTCTGTCTGGTTTAAATAATGATGTTGATACCTCAATATGAAATGTATGTATGTATGTATGTATGTATGTATGTATGTATGTATGTATGTATGGTTTAAATAACGATGTTGATATGTAAATGTGAAATGTATGTATGTAGGTATGTATGTATGTATGTATGTATGTATGTATGTATGTATGTATGTATGTATGTATGTATGTATGTATGTATGTATGTATGACTGACTGACTGACTTTATTTCCTCTTCAAAAGAGATTACATCAGATTAATCAAATTTAGGATAATACAAAATCATGAAATACAACACAAAAGAATATAATTGAAACAAATTGGAAACGTATACCGGTGTAATTATCAATGTAGTCCTTTCTACATGACATATATGTTTATGCATACATACATACACACACACACACACACACACACATATATATATATATATATATATATATATATATATATATATATATATATATATATACATATACACATACATATACACATATATACACATATATAAATGTACACACATACACATACATATATATTTACACACCCAAACACATATTTACACATACATATATACACACATTTATACATATATATGAGGAACAGCATGAAATCCTTCTCAAAGGAATAAAGATAGCAAAAGGTGACACTCGTATATTATATGAGCCAGAGAGCATTATACCTCCGTGATCTGTAATACATCAAAATTGCGGAATTTGACAACAGCAGCATATTTGTTTTTTTTGTTTTTTTTTTAAATAATTAATTTATTTATCTAAATTAACTACTTATTATTGCTGTTATGTTATGACATGTTGGTTGAGAGTAGGGAATGCATTTTATTGTAAAATGAGGTTATGCTTTTTGCCGTTACCAACATGAGTTTATCCCATACATCATCGTCGATAGACGACAAGCAATCTACTCTGCTTCCAAGAAGTGTCTCCAATAGTATATCGTCTTCTTGATTAAATAAATTAACCCCGTCTCTCACCTCTAAAGTGTCAATCACCCTCTCAAAGAAGACGTTTCGTTCTTCAAGGAGCTTTTCACAACCTAAGATAAGATGTTTCGCTCTGTCGTCAGTCTCTTTTCCACAGAGTTTACATATCATAACTTTTCCAACAGGCATGATATATAGTTTCACTATTTCAGAGAGAGGCCATAACATAGATGGAAATTTACGTCCAAGAAACCATATACTGCTTGGTTTTAAGTCCAAATGAATGTTTCTGAAGTGAATTAAATCGCTCCTTAGTTCAATATCTGTATTCCAGGTAGATTCTTCGAAGTTTTGAATATTATCAATAATATTCCGATTCCAAACAAGTTTACCTTCGGTTTGTACTCTTACTGCATAATCTAAGAGAACACTTCCCATACCATATTTCTTGAATATTTTGTCAATATCTGCTATAAACCCCGTCTGTCTAATTGGGTTGGTCAAGTACTGACATAAACGCAAAATGAAAATCTTTTTCCAGATAAGAGTCCAATCGCCCCTACACAGCCGGTTGAAAAAGCACAATTTCATCTTATCAATGTATGCTTCCATTGACCAGAGTCCTAAGGTACTACGCGTAGCCTCTATGGGCGAATATTTATCGAAAGCTTGCATACGTCGCGCTGCATATCTCTGACATAGCTCAAGTTCTTCTATATTGGTGTTCGTCATATTCGACCATAATTCACATCCATATAGGACTGAAGGTAGAATGATTCTTTTCCATATTTTTATACTTATTAGAGGGTTCATTCCTCCGTCTCTGATTCCAATAAAATAAAAAGAGTTTAATAAGTGTTTACCTTTATCGCATGCTTCTTTTATCGCATCGTTAGGTTTAAAGTTGTACGTTAGAGGTATGCCGGCATATTTCTTACTTTTGACTACTGGAATTGGCGATTTGTCGAATAGAAAAGCAGGGATATCATTTCTTCTTTTGTTTGTAAAGAGGATGCTGCAACTTTTATCTGCGTTATATTTCAATCTCCACCTTTTCGCATAATTAGAGATTGTATCGAGCAGATGCTGCATCGAATGATGCGAATTAGCCATTACAGTTGTGTCATCCGCTAATAAGACACACGGCAGGTGGAAATCGACAAGATTTAGGCCTCGCAAAGTGTGATCTAAATCAGTGATCAAATCGTTTATCATAACGAGAAAGAACCAAGCGGACAAGATACGACCCTGCCCTACACCCTGCTTAATATTGAAATATTTGGACAATTTGCCCGCAAATAAAACAGAACTAGTTACTCCCTTAAACGAGTCTTTCATGATGCGCCACGTCTTCCCTTTAATGCCAAGTTTGTACAGCTTGTAAAATAACCCATTGTGCCAGACTGTATTGAATGCCTTAGCATTATCAAGAAATGTTGCATAGACAGGAGTATCTTTATCCATACAGTAGCATATAGATTCTTTGATACAAAATGCTGCAGTGATACTGCCACAATTATTCCTAAAACCTTGTTGCATTGGATTTGGAAAATTAATGTGCTTAGAAAATATAAGTAGTCTTTTATATATAATTTGCTCAAGGATTTTCTGAAGCACTGGAACTATAGTTATATCACGGTAATTATTCATATCTAATTTGCTTTTTCCCCCTCCTTTAAATATTGGTATTACTAAACCTTGTTTAAAATGGCATGGGTACTCCTTGGCCTCGTACACTTTTTTGAAGACAGTTTCAAGTAACTGTACACTGCTTTGAGTGTCCACAAACAGTAAATGCTCGGCAACAATACCGTCGTGACCACATGCCTTATTTTTACTGAGAAAACTAATTGCACTACTGATTTCTTCTCTAGTGGGAATTTTGTCAAGAACTTTATCAAAGTGGGAATGGGTTTCTATACTCTGTTTTTTAACCTCTGCTAAGACCATCTGGTAATGATTTTTATCGTACAAATAGGTATTGTCAGGTAATGATAAATGTTGATACCTCAATGTGAAATGTATGTATGTATGTATGTATGTATGTATGTATGTATGTATGTATGTATGTATGGTTTAAATAACGATGTTGATATGTAAATGTGAAATGTATGTATGTATGTATGTATGTATGTATGTATGTATGTATGTATGTCTGTCTGTATGAGTGTGTATGTATGCATGTATATATGTATGGTTCAAATAACGATGTTGATAAGTAAATGTGAAATGTATGTATGTATGTCTGTCTCTGTCTGATTGGTTTAAATAATGATGTTGATATGTAAATGTGAAATGTATTTATGCATGCATGCATGTATGTATGTATGTATGTATGTATGTATGTATGTATGTATGTATGTATGTATGAATGTATGTATGTATGGTTTAAATAACATACATAAATGAGAAATGTATGTATGTATGTATGTATGTATGTATGTATGTATGTATGTATGTATGTATGTATGTATGTATGTATGTATGTATGTATGGTTTAAATAACGATACATAAATGAGAAATGTATGTATGTATGTATGTATGTATGTATGTATGTATGTATGTATGTATGCATGCATGCATGCATGCATGCATGCATGCATGCATGCATGCATGTATGTATGTGGTGACGACAATATAATGATGACCAAGTTTTGTCTTAAATAAAAGTTCTACAAAAGAATAATAGTGTCAAAAAGTGTAAAAACCCTTAAAATACTAATTCTGATATTTTAAAATAAACCAAATGCTTTGAGATCAATACCTACTCAGGCTCAAAATCATCATGCAAGGCCCTTATAAAAACGCATGCCTAAATCAAGCTTGTGATGGTTCGTAGCATGCTTCTTACGGTCTTAATTGTAGCTCGCAGACAACATGGGAGCTTGCACTGAGCTCATAGAAGTAATTTGGCTACATTTGAGTAAAGTTGCTTGTATGATCTTGCTAGCAAACCCTGCAGAAAAATTAATTATCTATAAAATAGATATGGTGAAAAATTAAATTACTAGAAAATGTAACATTTTGTGTATAAAATCATTAATTTGCATATCAAAACAATAATCTTGACTAGTTTTGAAAAAGGTATTGAAATTCCACTTCTAATAGTTATTTGCTAGGTCGTCTAGTTGGCCACCCCTGGTAAAATAATATTTATAATGACTTTATTAAAAGAAACTCATTTGGTCAGGCCTTCCCTCTACATTTACATTTGTACATGTGTGTGTGTATATATATATATATATATATATATATATATATATATATATATATATATGATGCACATCTTTTTACAAGATGAGGTGTCTTTATACAACAATTTCTATTAAAACTAGGTAATTGATCTATTGCAACAATAAAATATGTACAAAGCTTTAAGGATAAGTACATGCAGGATTCATACAAGGAGTAGTAGTGAAAATGTGTAAAATATTATATATATATATGGTTTATGTCTTCTATTTTGATGTACATGTCTGCATGGTCCAGACTTACTACATGAATGTATATTTATCAATCATATTCAACAGAATTGGGGGGCACACAAACAAAAGCAGTGTTCTTGCCATCATTTAATTGGATATACACACTCAAGTCTTTGACATATTTGTAATTGGAACTATTTTGTACTGCACATACTTAGATTTCAAAGGGACTATATTAACAGGATTTTCATCAATCACGCCATTTTCAAGTGAAACTTCAGAATTATTTCTCTGTTCCTTTATGACTGCATAATATTGTCCTTGACACAAACAATCAATGGTACAATTTCTGTGACACTGTGTATAAACTTCAATATATTTCTCAACATGGCCATTTTCGTTCTGAAACTGCAGAATACTGTAAAGATTGAAACAGAATTCAATCTTTATACATCCTGTAGAAACAAAGCACTTCTTGAGGTTAATTAATGCCATGGATTGAAGTTAAAAGGTTGAGATGTTCATCTGAAAGTCTGTGTATTACTCGACTGCCTATAACACCAATACCGTTTTTTTCTCTCTATATTTTGAACCAGATTACGGGTGTACGTTTTTTGTGCAAAAAATGTTTTTTTTAATTAAAAATAATTTAAAAAAATTCATTGCAATATTCAGTTTAGTATGGGCACTCTGTTCCATTATAATAGCAATGTATCGCATGTATATAGGAATACAGTTCTTCAATATGATTGGTTCATTTGAAATCGAGGCTACCATGCCTGTATTTACCCGCCATATTGGAATTTGCAAACAGTTATCGCTGTCACTGTATCTCATCTTCGTAATATGCAACTTCTAATCATGTTGAATGACAATTGTGCCGTGTGTGCGAAACAATCTGGTAAAGAAGAAAACTTTTTGCAAATTGTGTAATGTGATTTCGCTACTGGGCATGCAATACAACAGCATAAAAAATCTAATCAACATCAGCTTGCTGCTTCATCTGGTGTTTTTCAACAGATTACATCAAGGAGCACTGTGAAGAGAGTGAGGCATCAGAAACTTTGAAGGAGTTCAACAGTATAATCAACAGCAAGTGTGGCACAGCTAGGCATTACCTAAATGAAATGTGCTGATTTTAAAGACATTTTTCTTCAAAACTGCTTACGAGTTGGATTTATTATGATATTTAAAAAGTCATGTGATCTTAAGTTTGTTATCCATTCATTTATTTTAATTGTATTAGATTAAAAAAACCTAATTTTGTTGTTTTTAACACAATCATAAAGCATGGAAGTTTCATTTTCCATTTATGACCATTACTTTTAGAGAGGTTGGTTCATTGAGCACTGTGGACAGAGATAGGCATCACCAGCTATGAATGATTATATTCAACAGCAAGTACGGACTGCCAGATGTTCCCAAAATAAATTTACCATCCATTTAGTACATATGCATAAATCTGGCAAAGAATGGCCCCCTCCCCCCTCATGCATACATATTAAGACATGCCCCACCTGTGTACATACTCTTGATGCCAAGCCAAAGTTTGTCAGGTGTCCGCTAAAATTCAAATGTAGACTGAAGCCAGTCTAACAGGTTACATATTAGTCAAATTATTATAGAGGTTTCACATCCACCCATTAACCCTTTTTCTTATGCATATGTACATTATCAGTAGAAATGCACACTATACGCAAGCATATGCATTTTGGTTACACCCCCCTTCCATGTGTATGTACTAAATGGATGACCCCAAATGTGAATTTTTTAAATGACCTTTAAACTTACGATTTTTTAAAATTTCAGTCAGTTGGATTTATTAAATTGTAAAATATCATCTGATATTAATTTTTCTAGTCAGTTTGTTGGTTTTAATTATTGTATTAGATTCTAAAACATATGTTTTTGTTTTTTATAATTATTGAAATAAATAGAAATCTCACTTTCAATGTATGATAGTTCTTGTTATAATTACTTTTTTATTGGTTATTGGTTCATCAAAAAAGGCATTGCTTTTATCCATTCCGAGAATTGGAACAATACAAAGAGATATATAAAAACTAAAGCACCAATGAGGAAAACAAATATATTTTGGTGCGTTGAAGAAGAAAAAACCATTAGCTGTAAGATTTTAGTTTTGTTTCATAATTTGTATTGCATTGCATTTGGTAAGAGTTCACTGTATTTATTTATATGAAGCTTGATCTTCCCCATTGATCGACCAGGGACTGCAAAGTTTGCTGTATAAAGGTCTCAATGTAAGTGTGACTAGCTAACCACAAGCTTGTATTGAACTTGCGAGCTTGCTACTTTGCACATACAAGCTCGTGCTGAACTTGCAATGAGAATACAAGCTCGTTACGTGCTATCAACCAGCTAGTACAAGCTGGTTCACAGCCCGTGACGAGCTTGTATGCTCATTGCGAGCTCGCATGTGCTAGGTGGTTGACGAGCTTGCGTGCTTATTGCTAGCTGGTGCGAGCAAAATTTCAGCGAGCTTGCTATATGCACATGTTGAGCGCATTTAATACTCGTACGAGCCTGCCACAAGTTCGCAATCATTCCAAATACGACCTCTACATGCCATACAGCGAAGTCATGGGCTTGCATGTGCAAAGTTGCAGTGAGCTCGTATACTGCCTTGAAATAAGCTTGCGATTTTTATAAGAGGGCATCACCAGGTCAGAAAAACTGCCTCCATTGGTCACATCTTGTGGCATGCAAGATGCATTTGTCGTGAATAAATTTTATTCAGAGGCAATTATATACAAGTCTGTGATATGTGGCAATGACATATTCAGCAGATATATGTATTGTTAATTAGCATTTAATAGCACACCAGCACAATATTGACTTTATAGTGCATACAAAAGGAACATTCTAAAGATGTAAATAATAACTGCACACAAAATTTCAGAGTAACTTGGAGTTATTAGTAAAATTTTTATCCCTACTATGATCAATTCAAGACTTATGTCCAGCCAAAGATCAACCCAATCTTTGCCAAACATAAATATAATAATGACACAATTGATGCCATGGTCACTTTGCACACTAGAGCTTTCATAAAACAATGGGCCTGACTAGTAAGCAGTGACGATATAGAAATCCAGGACAATTATCTCTGGAGAACAACAAACAGAAACTTTATGCGGAAACTGGACATAACAAACACATTCACTGAAATCCAATGTTTCCAGCAAAAGGGGCTATGGGAAATTTAACCATTTCCAAAAGATGTATTGAACAGTTTGAAAACATATTCATGACATAACTAGTGACTGTACATCAAGTGATAAGAAACCAACATAGGATGCAAAATAAATGTAGATTATGTGAGGAATACAACAATCTCTATTTCTCTTATTGACAGTGCATTCGTTACACAAAATGTTGGTTACTCCAGTAACCTCAATGACTTCAGAATAGATACTGGCAGTTTTCTCAATGTCTGATCTCTTAGACAGGTAACAATTTGCCTGTAAAAGGTCAAGTCAAGCTGCTCTTAGCATTATAAATGTCTCAGTATCAAACTTTATTCTATGTGCTGGAAGGTTCCTCTCCTCCCCCTGTAGGTTTACAATCATCTCTTGAGCTTGGCCTGGTCAAAATGACCTAATCTATGTTGTTGTTATTGTTGTTTTAGGGTTTAACACCATTTTTCAGCACCCAATAGGCTATACATGGTGGCCAGTATTAATGGTGGAGGAAGAACCTGGGAAAATCCTTGGAAAGAACCACCGACCCAAGAGAAGCTACTGGCAAGCTTTCTCACATACCCACATTGGCCAAATCTGAGACTTGAACCCACGCAGAGGTGAGATGGCAGTGATCTGTAACGGAGAGTGCTTTAGACCACTTGGCCACTGGGGGCCCCTTAACTAATCTATCAAAAGCTGTCCAATTTACATTAGTAAATAGGAGGTGAATAAAATATACAATACATAAAAGTACATACAAAATACAATGATCTATTTTAAGGAACTGGAATCTTACTAGGATTTAGTAGGTTCCATCTTAAAAGGGATGTGATTGTATAGAATGTCCCTGAAGCTATTAAATAGAGATGTCAAAATTTTGGGAAGTTTCTACTTGGTAACCATCAATCCTAATGACTAATGAAATGTTGAAATTTAATTTCATGATGTTGGAAGACTGGCAATATTTATCCTCATGCATGCCCCTTAACCATACTTCTATTGAAAGCAGTAAACTTTTGAGTACAAATCAAAACATAATTATTGTGGTCTATGAACTGGGAACATATTGTCTATCTTACTATAACTAGTGTTAAGTGACTTTAACATACATGCAATTCTAAAAAGCTGTTTTAAATATTTATGTGCCAGAAACCAACCGTAACCAGTCTAAAATTCCCCAAATTATTAACCTAAATTGTGTTGGGTCAATATAAAAAAATAGATCTTGTTTTCAAAACTAGTCTCTGATGGTAGTTCTGTTTTCTAAAACCTTAAATACATTGTGTGCATATTTTCACATTCGTAAACCAGTCTGCAGAACTGAAAACAAGGGAAATAACTGCCATAAAGATCTCAATACCAAAATAGGCCTCTGTTGCAGAAAACATTTTATCTTGTGTGATTTTATTATTTGATTTCTTTTTTAAAAAGCAAACTTAATTCTTATAGAATGCTGATAAAATGGAATGTGTAGGTCTCAAAGAAAGCAGAAACTATATACAATTTAAAGTTTGTATTTAGCATGAAAATAACTGTTTTTTTTGGGCAACAAATAATAATAATACTAATACTAATAATAATTAAAATAAGATGAAGTATCACCATCGTCTTAATCATACTATTTCACTTTTTCACAACACATACAGTAATAATAAACAGGACAGGTATAGTATATATGCAAGATGATAAGAGCTAAAGGATTATTATTATTAAAAGTTTTATATTTACCACATTCGGAAATGTATAAATATTGTAATACTAAATGTGACAATATGAAATTATAATTTTTAAAAAAAATCTTCACTGTTATCATAAAATTGTTTCTTGTACATTTGCAACTTGAAATTGTTTAAAACTTCAGGTTTTTTTATACCAATATTTAAGATACATTGAATACACTGTGTAGATGGGGCACTTAAACATTAGAATCTTGTCCTTGAGTAATATTGTATTCCAGCGAAGTATCTTTTTGATTTGACATTAGTCTGGATGTCTTGATAGATATCCAACATATGCACAGAATATTTAAGTCCAACTTGTTCTTGTGGAAAACACGCGAGAAAATCTAACTCAGAACAAATTTATTTCATGTCTAATTGAAATCAAGGTTCAAAATATGTGCATGTTAAAATTTTGATTAGTTTTTCCTTTGCTCACAAGATTTAGCAAACTGCACACAAGTTTGCAAAATCTACCCTGTTTACATACGTTGTTAACAAGGTTCAAATATGTGCAGTTTATGAGAAACTCATGAAAATTATTGTGATTTTTCTGCATGGATAACCCTAATCAAATGAGCTGAAGAAAGCAAATTTTGTAGTAAATTATGTTTCTCCGAGAATACTTACCCAATCACATTACTTTAGGGATATTAGCCTGCTACCTCGCGAATCCAGCCCTACCAAAAGACGAAAATTCGTCTTTCCTGTCTATGTCATATAGACAAAGGGCAATAACTCTTGCCCATTACCTCCCCTTGCCGCCCGTTAGGTGTCGCTTCTTTAGTTTTTAAGCTGAGCGATATATAAAACACGGGGATGCTCGCATGGCGGGGTGGTTGGGAGGGTTTCTTAGTAATGTGATTGGGTAAGTATTCTCGGAGAAACATAATTTACTACAAAATTTGCTTTCTCCTTTGAATACGTTCCCCAATCACATTACTTTAGGAGAATAAGTAATAGGAGGAGGGAATGCGGAGCATCCGACCTCCACCCCGGGTATCCTCTAGGGAGTGATGGTTGGATTCCCCATGTGAATGATAACCCGGTCTCCTAATTTTCAATCAGCAACACAGCCCAGGGTCACGTGATATGTGACCCTTTTATACGGTTAAGAAGATAGTTATTGAAATCTTCTTACCTACGAAAATTTATCTGGCGAATCCAGCGAAGCTAATAGGCTGTGCTGATTGTTGCACATGGGTCTGGTGGGCGTCTGGGCTGCCCAACACCAGACCTACTAGAATCAATGTTTGCCTCTGCGAGTACAAACTTGAAGATAAAACTGTAGAAGGTTGACTCTGCATGTCAGCCAACAGCTTCTATAAGGTGACTGATTTGCAAATTCTCAGAGTACGCCGAGCGTATAACCCACTACAGCCATGAAGCAAGGGCTTGAATGGTGATATCTCATATCCCAGCTATCACCAGAAGAAAGAGGTGCTTGTATGTGACCTGACTCACCTCTATGCATTGAAATGGTGCTAGAGTGCTCAAACAGGATCTTACATGGCTGTTGATCCCGACTTATCTATAAAGAAAGCGAGCTAATGATGACTCGTTGATCGCCAATGTATGGTAATCTATTTTAATATCATGGAGCGGTAACATTTGAGAATAACTGGAGCCAGATGTTTCTCCTCGAAAAGCCAGAGAAAAGTTGGCCAGTTGAGGGATTGTGACACTCAGAGGAACAATGTGAATGATATGGTACCAGTCTCTGAAAACATGCCACTTGCCCTCGTAAACCTTCAGCGTAGAGGGCCTTCTTGCTCTCGAGATTCTCTCCGCAATCAAAGATTTAAATTGTTTGACTTGCAAGGCTGTCTGGACAAGAGCCAAGCTTGAACATAAAGACGGTCCGGACAGGGGTGGAACACCCCTGGCCGCGGTTGCTTGTGAATACTTGTGCTGACTGTAATCTTCCTGGATAGATCTATCGCCTAGATTGAGTAGATCGGAGACCCAGTAGTTGTTCCATCTGAGAGGGGTAATCAGAACCATCTGACAATTCTGACCCCTTAACTTCTGGATTAATTCCAGTACCAAGACCGTGGGAGGGTAGGAGAATGACCACAACCCTTCCCAGCTGATTGATCGAGCATCCACGACCCAAGCTTCTGGGTCTGGAACCTGTGAGATGAAAGGTGGAGAACTTGCGATTCCACCTTGTTGCAAAAGATCAATCATCGGACGTCTCCAAAGTGTGTCGATTGGAAGAAAGTCCGATTGATGGAGTGACCATTCTATGTGAATGACTAGATAGAGTGTCAGCCAAGACATTGAGTCTGCCAAGAATGTGTCTGAATTGTACATTGAGGTGGAGATTGTCGAACCAATGTAGAAACTGCCAGTTCAGATTGCACAGGTCTGGTGTTTGGTGTCCCCTTGTTTTGAGGCAAGGCACCACCACAATGTTGTCTGACATAATGAGGGCAGTTTGTAATAAGAGTTGATCCTGCCCGAAATGAAAGGCATTGATGACAGCCGTTATTTCTGAAAGGTTGATGTGGAAAGGGTTCGCCCCTGGCACCCATGTGCCGCTGACAGTATCTAAGTCCGGCAACAGGTGGGCACCCCAACCGTAGGTATTAGTGGCGGAACATACCGTTATCCCCTTGGGGTATCTCCAGAGTAATCCCTGTGGACAGCCTACAGGGGTTGTGTCATTGACTCAAGAATGATCGTATCTCTGGCGTGAGCATGACTGTTTTCTGGGATCGAAGGGACTTGAAAAGGGTGCAATTACGCTAGCAACGTCCTTTGTAAAGGGCGCATAAAAGGACGGCTGAGCGGGATCAAGTCTGCTGCCGCATTGAATAATCCGAGGATCTGCAACTCTCTCGCTAAAATGCGCATCCTGTCGGAAACGGACTCTACGAGTGCAATTATCTGGATGATCGCAAACTCGAGGAAGCCTTACCAGATTCAGATCGGGAGAAACTCCACACCCAGATGGACCAAAATCCGGATTGGACAGAGATCATACTTTATTCAGTTCACGAGAAAGCCTATATGACGTAAAGTGATATAAGATCGTTTCTGCCTTTGAGCAGAGTAGAACTTGACAGATGTTTCTGGAGGATGTCGTCCAAATATACTGCCGACGCAATAGATGAAGTCGAGCGGAACAGGGTGACGACGTAATCCATAACCTTGGTACTAGCCCAAGGGCTTAAATTTAGGCTAAAGGTATGACATGGAACTGATAAGCCTCAACACGACAGGCACAACGGAGAATGTCCGCTACTCGTGGGATAGGGACGTGAAATGTGCGTCGGTCATATCTAGCCAGCTTATGATGGGGTTTAAGCGACGTGCCCTTCAGACATGCGTCACGACGTATCAGGTCTAGGTTGGCAGAAGCAGTCAGCGCATTGGGCATGGAATGGTGAGCTGCCCTGTTAAGAACCCTAGCTAACCGGGCCGTCGAATCCCAAGCATGTTCATTGCCAGATTTTTCAGCGATCCTGAAAATGGCTAGGGAGGCTAGATCTAACAGTGAAGACGTAGCGACTACATTTCGAACCAGCTTGGACTTGGCATTGAACACCGTTTTGTCCACTTTATAAGACAATGGAGCAGACATATGGACTGCTGCCATATTTTTATCCAGAGCCGGGACCTCAGTACTGAACGCACCGGAGTGAGTTTTGTACCATCGACCTGAAAACGACACTGGTACTTGGCTTTCAGAAAAGAAAAACCTTAGCAATTCCTGGATCCCCTATACGTGTCGACAGATGGTCATTAATTTCCTTAATTTTGTCGACTGGGGAAGGAGGCGGAAGGATAGAGTCTCTTCCCCCTCATCCAGATCGACCGACACTCTAACCTTATAGTCGGTAATGGCAGCAGGAGGTGGAGGGCATTCTGAAGGGGCCAACACCCTATAAATTTCCTCCACTGCGGCTTTGAAGCTGAACTCAGTCCGTTCCATAGTTGGATCTGCATACAGCTGATTTGCCTGCGACTCATCGCACTCACTATGTGCATAATCTTGTTCTGGTAAAGCATCCATATCGGGGTAATGCATACCAGGTGGCATAGATGACTCGATTCCGTCATCTCTGATAAAGGCATTCACTCTCCCTTGTGGATGAGCTGTTAGCCTATGGACGGCCGGCAATGCCGAATGAATTGATTGGCATATGTTTGGCCTGAATGACTGCGACGGGCCGGCTATGACCGGCACCGACCGCTCGAATGGTCGGGTTGGATCGAGAGATTCCTCGCCAACTATCTGTGTCATGATAGTGATATGTAACCGGTAGTACGGATTGACAGACGGAAACATCATTAGAATCTTCGTCAATCCGATTTGTGCGGATTGCGGTATGATAAAAGTCCCCGTGCTGGTACAGCGGTATAGTCGGACGGACTGGTATAAGACTAAAATCTCCATACGGTTGGACGACCGGTGCCTGTTGGGCTGGACGGCCGGAGCCGGATGAACGGTCAGTGCCGGCAAGTGTCGGCTGAAAGCTTGGCTGGACGACCGGTGCCATATGGGCTGAACGGTCATTGCCGGATCGACGCCCGATGCCGGTTAGTGCCGGCTGGAAGGTCTGCTGGATGACCGGTGCCATATGGGCTGAACGGTCATTGCCGGATGGACGCCCGGTGCCGGATGGTGCCGACTGTAAGGTAATAATAATTACATAATGCTTATGTAGTGCGGCCAGCACTGCGCGCCCATCTACCATTCGCTCAGAGGGAATGTTGGTTCTGGTACAGCTTGCATATCTGTACAGCATACCAGGTGACTTAGATGACGCAATTCTGTCATAATTGACACTTTCACTAAATCTCCCTTGTGGAGAAGCCGTGAACATATGGACGGCCGGCACTGCCGGCTGATTGAACTGGCGGATGGTCGGCCTGAAAGTCCTGTTCTGGTAAAGTTGTCATATCTGGGTAGCGCATACCAAGTGGCATAGATAACTCAATTCCGTCACCTCTGATAATGTCACTAATTCTCCCTTGTTTTAAAATCACACCGTCACGTATTTGACATGACGGGAGGTGTACACCGGCAATACCGACTAATTTGTCTGGTATATGGTCGGCCGGAATGTCGGCGAAGGTCCGGCTATGACCGGCACCTGCCTTTCGAATGGTCTGATTGGACGGAGATTCATCTATAACATTTCTCTCATGGTAGTGATATGTATCCGATGTACAGCCGGTGCAGGTTGATGCCGGCTGGAAGACCGGTGCCATTTGGGCTTAACGGTCGTTGCCGGATGGTCGGCCGGTGCCGGTTGATGCCGGCTGGAAGGTCGGCTGGACGACCGGTGCCATTTGGGCTGAACGGTCGCTGCCGGATGGACGGCCGGTGCAGGTTGATGCCGGCTGGAAGGTCGGCTGGACGACCGGTGCCAATTGGGCTGAACGGTCGTTGCCGGATGGACGGCCGGTGCCGGTTGATGCCGGCTGGAAGGTTGGCTGGACGACCGGTGCCATTTGGGCTGAACGGTCGTTGCCGGATGGACGGCTGGTGCCTGTCGACGCAGGCTGGAAGGTCGGCTGGCCGTCCGGTGCCATTTGGGCTGAACGGCCGGTGCCTGTTGATGCAAGCTGGAAGGTCGGCTGGCCGTCCGGTGCCATTTGGGCTGAACGGACGGTGCCGGATGGACGGCTAATGCCGGTTTGCCTGCTAAAGTGCCGGCTGAACTGACGGTGTCGGCTGGACTGACAGCTGAAAGGCCGGCGAAAGTGCATATTAAAATGGATCCAATTGATCCAGCATAGACTCCATGCGTCCGGACTTACAGGCCCGAAAGCCATGCACGGATCTGCGGTGAAATTTACACCCACCGGGCAGCCTAAACCATGTCAACATAATTTCCTCCATTTCCACATTGCCAACACCCATTTTGCCATTCATGCCTTCGTTGTCGACTTTGCTACTGAAACGACAAAAGAAGAGAACAAAGCACAAATTAAAAAATTCAGCATATTATTAATTCGATAATACTATAACCGTTATTAACGGAGTAGTCAAATTATTCCGTGCCATGTTAACTCTTAATGACAACACTAGTTATCGCCGTGAGCGTGTTGCAATGGTTCGTTCAAGACGAAGTCTACTGAAATGAAAAAGATGATAAACAAAGCACAATTAGCAATTCAGCACGCTATTAAGTCGCTATTACCATAACCGTAACTAACGGAGGAAGCGAAATGATTTAGTGTCGCGTGAACTCATGACTACAACATGAATTCCGCCAAAGCACAAATTAAAAAGAAAAATTCAGCATATTATTAATTTGATAATACTATAACCGTTATTAACGGAGTAGTCAAATTATTCCGTGCCATGTTAACTTTTAATGACAACACTAGTTATCGCCGTGAGCGTGTTGCAATGGTTCGTTCAAGACGAAGTCTACTGAAACGAAAAAGATGATAAACAAAGCACAATTAGCAATTCAGCACGCTATTAAGTCGCTATTACCATAACCGTAACTAACGGAGGAAGCGAAATGATTTAGTGTCGCGTGAACTTGTGACTACAACACGAAATTCCGCCATTAATAGTCGCAACTGGTCGTTCAGAGACGAAGTCTACTGAAACGGAAAAGAAGATAAACAAAGCACAAATTAACAATTCAGTACGCTATTAAGTCGCTATTCCATAACCGTAACTAACGGAGGAAGCGAAATGATTAAGTGTTGCGTGAACTCGTGACTACAACACGAAGTCCGCCATTAAAGTCGCAAATTGGTCGTTCAAAGACTTTTTTGAAGTCTACTGAAACGTCAAAGAAGATAAATAAAGCACACATTATCAATGCAGCACATTATTAGTCGCTAATATCGTAAACGTTACATACAGAATAAGCGAAATTATTGAGTGCTACATGTATTACATGCTAGTACCGCCATAAGCGTGCTTTGACCACGTTGCAACCTGGTCCGAAGTCTAGAAAAGGTGACAAAGTCACTCAAATTGGAAAATATTGTAAAATAATGTATACGACCTGTAGAGGAATGATTATCCAACACAGTAATTCCAAATTTAACTTCGGATGGTCAGAATTTACACTAAGATGGCTTGGATTCATTGGAGGTCTAATTGTACGTGTTTTCGCGTACAGCGAAGCTAAAAAACTAAAGAAGCGACACCTAACGGGCGGCAAGGGGAGGTAATGGGCAAGAGTTATTGCCCTTTGTCTATATGACATAGACAGGAAAGACGAATTTTCGTCTTTTGGTAGGGCTGGATTCGCGAGGTAGCAGGCTAATATCCCTAAAGTAATGTGATTGGGGAACGTATTCAAAGGAAAAACGAAAAATAAGTTCTTTTCCAGGGATTTTTCCATGCTGAAATATATTTTAAAAATGAAAAGTCCAAATTTGTCCATAGTTTTCCAGGCATGTCCAGTCTTTTCCATGTCCAGGGATTCAATGATAAATTCTGCAAAATATTTCATTTTTGCACTATTTTCCAAGGTTTTCCACAATTTTCCATGTTATTCCAACCTTTTTCAGAGTATACTATGGAAGAAGTACAGGTAAAGTTCTGCTATTACCGTCACTCCTATTTGTGACAGGAGATGATATTCTAGTCAATGGATATGACATTAAAGATCAAGATCAGAACCTTAGAATGCAGTGCTGGAATGTGCTCATGCTCAAGGTATTTTGTTCGATTCCATAAAAAATGCATAATCAGCTTCTCAAAAGTGCCCATTTTTTGGTCATTAAGTTGATTTAATCAAAAGGGTCTTAAACCCTAATTAAGCAAAACAAAGTTAGTATTTATCAAAGCCAGCTCAAAACCATTCTAGATATAGTTAATTACCTGCAAAGTTTGCCCAAAATGTATTAAACCTTTATGTCATTAGATAAAAAGGATGTTGAGTTCAGCCACAGACAGATGTGTTTATCAAATACAAAACAGTTGATAACAAAGCCCCATATCGGCCTTCTTTGATCACAAAAGCCAGAATTTCTGGAATATTATGCATCAAAACATGGTGCTGGTGCCACTATCATAAACAATGGCTACCAAGTAGCATGTGCATCAACAGAAACAGAAATGGGCTATACTAACATAGAGAGATGGCAATACTATCTAGATGTATGCATTTCCATTAGTATATTTATGGTAGACCAATCAGTGTTCATTCCAACCATAAACTGTTATCTGCAATAATGAAAAAGTATTAAAAGTTTGGAGAATAACTCTATTGTATCTACATATACTGACACTTTGTGAACATATCAAGACAAATACACAACATTGCAACCCTGGCCTTTTACCTTTTGACCCAACTCATAAACATTCTTTGTCTCCTCTGTGCTTTCCACCTGCAATATTTGATGAAGAAATGTTAAGCAGAACTTGTGCTATTGTTTAAAGACTTATTTTTTGGTAGTCAGTCTGTAACAATATGACCTTGATCCCAAATCAATGATTTGTTTCCCCCCAAAAGGCAACCAATGTAAAAAATTGTATTAAGGTGTTTGATGATACATTTTTGTCACGTTAAGAAAACCAAATTGTTCAGAGAGAGGGAAATAGGATGGATGGATGAATGGATAATGGCATGACATTATATGCATCATGACAGGTGTATAAAACAAATATAATGAATGACACGGTACGCACATACCAGATGTTAAGTAGTTCTCTATTTAGATTATTTAAGTTTTTGCACTGAAAGCCTGGAGACTGGTTTATGAACCTCCAAATACTCACACCATATTAATAGACAGAACACTACAGCATCCATGTTTTGAACGAGGCTTCATTTTTGTATACTGAACCATCATAATCTAGCTCATTACTTTGGGGAAAGTTTATTGCAAGTAGCAACTGATCACAGTACACCGGAAAAATGTAAAAAATAGAGTTATCATATTGGTGAGTAAAATCAAGACTGTTGCATATTGTCATTTTATGGGAGCCCATTTTATACTGTAGTTTCTGTTGCTGTGCAGTTTTCCCCTTATGATGTAATAGGTTCAATGAGATGACTTTGTAATCTTGTTTCATATAATCACCGAGATGATAACTTTGCACATCATTATTATTTATGGCTGTGCCTGCCAAACTGCAGTTCTTGATGCACTGTTGTCAGTTATTGACAAAAGCTTGACAAAATTAGCAAATTAGATGCAAGCTTGTGAACCTAATCAAATTTCCATTTTTCTTTGAATTTTTTTTCTTCTTTTGACATCAAATTCAACATTGTTCAGAAGTGATTGCATATATATATATATATATATATATATATATATATATATATATATATATAATGTTTTTATTTTCAGAGAAGATGGCAGTCATTCAATTTCAAAAGTCTAAATTGCTGTTTTTGTTCTTTACAGATCTTTTGTACCAATCATTTGACACATGATGTAGCCGTTTCAAAATGGATGGTCAAACTAAACTTCAGGATCTCTTTAGAGAATGGTCATAAATAACACTTTGATATGTTTATAATACTTGTAAAGTGATTTCTGAACAATGAACTAAAAAAAGGAATTTGTTTTTGCCCAACAAGTAAATAATCAAAATATATGTCCAGGTTACATAGTATATGCTACTGGAATCTATTTCTGTGGATTGTACCTGGATCATAAAAAAGCAGGGGAGGTCATAAAGAATTTTATTAGCTAACATTCTTGTTTTTCACCTAATATTATACATTTTAACAGCTGGGAGGGGAACAATTTCAGGATCAGAGCAAGATGACAATTATTTTCCAGGGAAATCACTTGTTTCATGAAAAAGTCTGATGACAATTATTCTTCTGGGAAATCTTGAATTCAAAACTATTCAAGGTGTTCCAGCTAAATATTACAGTTCTGTAGAGACCAGTATTACAAGATTTCCATCCTACCCTAGACCCTAGATGGATACTGAAATATTAGTCCAAATACTCTTGGGTTTTGTATGTTAAAATTTTCCACAGTTGTTGAAGCCAATATTCTTAAATTTTCCAGTCTACTCTGGAAAGATCCTGGAATATTAGTCCAAATCATCTAGGGTTTTTCATGCTAGAATATTCTTGTAAATGATGCTGTGGAACAGCTGGAGAAAAAATAAACTCACATAAAATCTCCTCAACATAAATCTATACTTGGTAGAGAAATGCTGTGGAAACAAAGCATCAAGAAGGCAAACAATCAAGGAGTATAACCATTACAAATGATGTCATGAATACCAAAAATCAAACTCAATATAGATCTGCATGGAAAAATATAGATCTGCATTGAAAGTTGATTGATATACAACAATTCTTGGTAAAGTTAAGATAATCACAAAAAAAAAAAATGAAAACTGAACAACATACAAATATGTTGCTGCATACAAAATCTGATTAAAATCCAATAAATTCCATGAATTATCATGCAGAAACTCAACTTTGAACAGAACGATGGAAGGGTAGCTGTCAGATGTATTGACAACAGACAAATATGATTTCTTTTGAGCCTTGCAGACTTTGAAAAGGGCCCCAATGAATTAATGAAATAAACACTTACATGACCATTTCTCTCAATGTTTGTGGCTGTAACTGTTTGCTGGACACTTTGGACTGTACTACCATGGTTGGTATTAAGCATCTATAGTAAGTAAATGGAGGCATGCTATCAGTACTGCTTCATTAAAATTCTTAATATGAATTAATCATTTCAAAAATTTAACATGTCACCATGTAAACAAAGAAATAATACTTTAGAAGAAAAATAACAATGGAGCCAGTTCACATGCCAAAAAGTGTATGTTGAGATGACTGAAATAAACAAGAGTATAAAAAAATAATGAGATCATTCTGTAGCAGTGGGAAAATGGAGTAAATGGAAAGAGAATTATTTTAAACAAGAAACAGCATATCTACCTAGACACAAATAAATGTTTTGTAATGCACATGCCAACAATAATACCCCACATTTCATGCCTAAGAATATGAACTGTTTGTATTACCATTAAATAAATCTGATTTTTAGACGAGAATATTTTAATAATTTATGCTACTTCTAAATGAAGGTATTAACTGCTTTAAGTTATATATAGCTTTTCTACTATACACACATATACATATACATCCTACAAATATAGTCCCCTTCTGAAAAGGCCACCCGTCTTATGAGGTCAGTTTCATGGTGCAAAAGTGGTGGCCTTATATGAGGGGGACTACTGTATTACCTTCTTCGATGGAAACCATCCATCTCTTATTTCTGGTTGAGTGTACCCCACCAAACAACATTATAATAGGAGAGTCCCGTCAAAAGATAGATGTTATGTATATAATTGTATTTTGTAATTGACCTTAAAAATCAAGTTTATTTTGCAATTGACTAGAGACTTTGGATTTTGTAAACAACATAATACATGGCGAACATTTTCTCTCTAGTCTTGATTCTGACTTTAAAATGTCTAGAATGAAATATTCCATAGTGTTGACAGAGTATTTCAATATAATGGCAATTGCGACATAGGTCAAGTAGAATATTATATAATTTTGTTTGCTTGAAAACTCATTTTATTCTTGCCTTAACATTTTTATCAGAATCATTCTTATTATTGTTATGTTTTATTTGGGAAGAATTATTTATTCAATTTAGTATTTACTGGAATAAAAATTAAAAGTGCTCAATAATATTCATGGGCAGAAACAATATTTGGAATTATAGTGAATTTAAAGAAAGGTATCTTGGATTATATTATTGTGATACATCAAAAGCTGTTAACATATCATCATAATCCAGAATAAAGGCACATCAACAAAATTGATATTGGAACTGGTTTGAAATACCACTGGGGTTCAAATGGAACTTTATTCATTTGGACTTGTGTTTAAATTTCTAGGACTATTTGCAAATTACTTGTTGCATTTTAAAAAGCTTGTTGGTTTTCATTCTTTTCTGTTGCTTTGTTAAAGACCTTAGAGCCATAAGAGAAAATTGGGTCTTTGTGTACAGGATACAAGTTTCACTACAAATATGAAAGAAAATTTTCTTTTTGATATTTAAATTCACAATGTTTGAATTGTTTTTTAGTTCCTAGTATTTTGTCTCATAAAGTTTAGAAATTTACAGTGAAACAAACAAGCTTTTACAATGTCGTCTAAAGTGGAGAATACTATTTTAAATCCTACCCAGGAACAGTTCAAGTTCTAACGAATTGCCCCAATTTGTCCAACAATATTGAAACAATCCTGACTACCTGTCAACTTATATTTTTATAAAGTGCAATTGCAAATTTCATTAATGTTTGAGGGAATTTATAATCTTCTTTTTATTGTTTACATTCCCTTTATGTTGTAAAATTTTACCTATTTTCAATGCAAATAATAGTAACTGTGGTAAAAGTTTTTGATATATGACCATTGTACAAAACAAAGGTAATCTGATACAATATGTAAATCATATAAAAATTATTTCTTTAAATATTAATCATCTGGGTAAAGATTTTTGAAGCCAAGAGTGTACATGATATGATTGTAAATTGTTATTACTTACCGTCTATTTTGAGAGAAAAAGGTAATTGTATCCATTTTTCTCTCCAGAATTAAGGTAATACTCATGTAAGTTCATAAGTGTCGCCAGCATGATGAAACTGTTCATCATCAATGTGAATCTTTGTATCATTGATTGTGAAATAATTGTTATCTTTGTCGTTTGAAATCAGGTGTCATGTTTACTACTGTGTGTATTGGGTGCTCGGCTTTCCACTAGGAGGTGCTCAAGTTAATCTTTCCGAATTCTTCCATATATACCGGTAGTCATTTTCGTGAAAACATTGTCATGAATTTCCCGAGTGTGTTCCCAAAGCCTATAAATAGGGGTGAGATCCGCTGTTTTGGCAGTTGTGGTTCTGCTGGACTCCAGTAAAGGAAAGGTCTCAAGATCAAACAGAACAAAAGTTTCTAGGCATCCAATCTGATAATTTCAAGCATTAATAGCAAGGTAGACTACTTACTACCGACACATTAAATTTAGTAATCATAATGACTACTATAATGTTTCTCTGATATTGTTTCACGTTTATTTCCTTGTTATATTAAATAAAAGTCCCCATAAAGTGATTAGGCTGACGACACACTGTCACTGTGTCGTCATCAACACAGCGTCTGCTATCCATGGGAAATTTAGTATTCGGATTTGCACTATCGAAGTTCCTACTCAATTATATGTATCATTCTGAGATATAAAATTCTTACTTACTACCGACACATTAAATTTAGTAATCATAATGACTACTATAATGTTTCTCTGATATTGTTTCACGTTTATTTCCTTGTTATATTAAATAAAAGTCCCCATAAAGTGATTAGGCTGACGACACACTGTCACTGTGTCGTCATCAACACAGCGTCTGCTATCCATGGGAAATTTAGTATTCGGATTTGCACTATCGAAGTTCCTACTCAATTATATGTATCATTCTGAGATATAAAATTCCCATCCAATTTGTAGTGGTTGTGTCGTTTCGATGGCGAAATAATATACCCGACACAACGACATACTTTGTTGTCACAAAACAACACACATTGTCACATTCAATTCAAGCGCACACTATTGACATCCGGTTGCACAAGACTGTGTCACTCAAAATGACAAACTGTGTCTCAGTCGAGAATGCGACACACTTAACATCCGGTTTCAGACTGTGCCTCTAACACATTTACCATTGTACTATAAACACAAACCCGGGTCTGGTTCCGAACATTGATTGGATGCACAAATATCGTTACCACTTTGGTACGTCATACAAACACATTTTGAGACATACTAACTTATTTCTGTTGTTGCTGTGTGTGTACAAGATTAATTTGGGACAAAGGGAACATTGATGCTGATTTTTACATGCAATATACCACTGAAACTAGTGTTTTTAATAAGCTTTATCAAAACAAATGTTCTGAAAATTAGTAAATATTATATTTCAGCATTTTTGAGCACTTAATTTTGTGAGCAAACACATACAATCCTGGAAGTCATATAATAAACTGTGTTGACTATTTATATTTGTTTTCTTAAGTGTGTTTATTATCTAAATAGAACCATTGTGGTGAACACACCATTTATTGATACATGTACTACAATTCACTGGAGAGATCTAGTAACTGAAAAAGATGCGAGTTGTTGATCTATTCCATTTTATTTGACCTTGACCCCTTGGCACATTACAATATGATCTTTCTGAAGTGAAGGCTTCCTTGCTGAAGCAAGAAATAAAAAATATATTGGTTCAATATTTGGGGAAAAGAATCTTTTGGATAAAAGTTCTTTGGGTTTGATTAATAATTCTCTAGTGGGATCTGACATGAAAGTTATGGAATTGAAATCAAAACACAAGATGGAGAAGAGAAAAGAAAGCTTCAGCTTCAGAAAGAAAAGTGATACAAATTCAATTAAAGAAAGAGAGAAAAGAGGCACAAATGCAGTAACAGAATGAAGAAAGAGAATCACAGTTGCAGAAAGAAGAAAGAATGAGAAAGAAAGAGAAGATAGGCTAATTCTAATGCAAAGAGAAAAGAAAGAATGGGAGATTCAGTTTCAATTAAAAGAGCTTGAATGTTTAAATACTACCCCACCTTACAAACAAGTTCAGGTTTTGATGTTAACAGAAATATTATGTTAGTATCCCCTCTTAAAGAAAAAGTAGATACATATTTTGATCGTTTTGTAAAAATTGCCTCAAATAAGAAATGGCCATGAGATCATTGGGTTCTGTTATTACAAAGTGTACTTATTGGAAAAGCTAATGAAGTTCTACTGTCAGTAGAACAAAGTGCTGATTGTGATATGGTTAAACACTGTATCTTGAAGGGTTATGAGTTGGTACCTGTGGTATATAGACAAAGTTTAGAGGAGCTACCGGGTATTAAAGAAATTTATGTTATTTATAATATTCTATATGCAGTATAAATTACATTTACCTGATTGGATTGACCGAGATTTGTTATAGGAATCGATAGAGGAAAAGTTGGAGAAACTTTCTAATTTGTAACAATACAGCAATAACAGGCCAGTTTTAATACAACAAAAAATAACAGATCAGTGCTCACCGGCAAGTGTGCACAGTGTGGTACAAAGAAATTTAGATTTATTTCTGGAGATAAAAAAAAAAAACAAAAAAAAACGTGGAGGTGCATTGCAGCAAAATTGACAAAACTTCCAAAAACTCATTTTTAAGAAAAAATAGATTTTTTTTTTATAGCTGATGCTTTTGTAACCAATTTTCAGAATTCTGAAATATTGATTAATCTGGACCAGAAATCTGCACCCATTAGTGTATTGGGAACTAATCTGTCAACAAATCATGTACACTCATATAGTAGATGCTTTACATTTCGGTTGATTAAATTTGTTTCCGAGTGAACTAAAGTAGCAGTTTCATGGGCCGCCACATACCAGCTGCTTTGTAATATTCTACGTATACTCTTTTGATACAAAGCTTTGGATTTAGGCTAGTGATAGATGCCATATGGGTCATAAAATTGTTGGGATCCCTACAAATAGCATGCAAGTGACAAGGCATAAGTGTGATTTCTTTAGCTAGTTAGAAGAAACGCAAAAGGTTTTACGTTCTGAATTTCCTAAAATGTACTTTCTTAGACCTGCAAATCTGAAATACATTAGTTATATCATGGGTTCTAAAGTCTGATTACACATTTCAAAATTATACTGCAATTCTGACTATATTCCAAGTGCAATAACACTTACTTCCTTACTGCACTCTAAATGAAATGAACATTATATTCCATAGCATCTTTTTAATAATTACAATTGAATGGCTTCATATTTTACATACATCATGATTCCAAACATTCAATAACAAAATAGAAACATACATGCAGATGAGTCAAGCTGCTGCTCCCTTGCTGCACAAATCAGATGTTACTTCATGTAGAGGGGCCCCTAGTGGCCGAGTGGTCAAAAGTGTGCACCATTACGGATCATTGCCCTCTCACCTCTGTCTACATGGGTTCAAATCTTGGGTTCAGCCACTGTGGGTATGTGAGAAGCTTGCAAGTAGCTTCTCATGGGTCAGTGTTTATTTCCCGGGTTCGTGCACCATCATTTATACTGGCCACAATATATAGCCTATCTTATGCTTGAAAATGGCATTAAATCCTACAACAACAACAACTTCATGTAGAACTGACTTAAATCCATAATCAAAAAATGGAAAAGTTGAAGCAATGCACATTCATTCACAAAATGACTAAAATTTCAATTTTAAGTAGACCAAAATTACAATTTCTTTCAAAAGTGATGTCGACTGCGTGGCCAAGTTCAAACTTAGCTGGGGAGTTATGCGTGCATTAATATTGTTGTTGTTTACTGATGAATCTGTGCTGTATATTTAGCTTGGAATACAGTATACAATCAGTTACTGTTATTTTAAGTGCATGTTTTTTGTTGATATAAATTTTACAAAGAGCTTTAAAAAATCACAATATTGTCTGTTTTGTCAGAAATGTTTTTTTTTGTGTGTGTGCAGCTTAACGCTGTTTTTCAGCACATGAGAGACCATATATGGCAGTCAGCATAACTGTTGGAGGAAATTCTTAGAAACCAGGCATACCCTGTGAATAATCATCAACCAACAGGGAGCTTCTGGTCAAGCCTGAAACTCAAACCAGAAGTGATATGGCAGTGATCAAAAATGATGTGCACTTCAGACAACTCAGCTACCCAGGGCCCCTGTCAGAAATAATTGTTTTTCTATTTGATGGCAAGAACAATTGATAGTTGTTCAACTTCACTATTATGTCTTTCAAAATAAGCCAGAGAACATTTGGCTTAAATTTTGTTTTTCATCCAATAAGGGCATTTAACTTCAAGTATAATCTGTGTAACTTTTTGACGAAGTAAAATCATGATGATTAAATCTGATGTTGACAAAGGGTTGTTATCAATCAAAATGGCAGTGAAAGGTACACAAGTGATGCATTGTGTGTATTTGCATACATATGTCATGATGTCTGTGAAAACAACCTATTATGTGCTTGCGTTTTGTGCATGTACATTCCTGTATAGTTTACCTTTGTGTATTAAATTTGACTTCTAAAAATTGTAGTTTACTTGTAAAAAAAAAAATTGCAATATTTCTATCATTAGTTTCGTCTTTGCACATCACATGTTTTTGGCTGCATCTGTCTCTCTTTTGTAACTTTAAGTTCTGTCGGGAATTTTTATTTATATTTTTGTTATATTTTTACTGTTCTATTTATAACCAGAGGAAAAAGTGCAGGGGTCAGAAGCTTCAAAGGTGACAGTCGGCTGTCCGGGAACATTGGGCGTAATATGGCACCTCCGGTCTGCAGAAGTTCAGAATCCGGGAAACAATTTTATCTTATAGAACAAAATTTAGGTAACTGAACGACCCTACATAATGTTTGTAGCAGGTGCTTATCTACTTACTGTTTTTCAGTTTAAAAAACACTCAAGTTGTGGAAAGTTCTCGGAAATATTTCTTTCGCATTCTTCCATTGGTTGCAGAGCATGGAATTATCCAATCACACCAGTCGATTTATCAATGATCTTCTACACGCCATAGTAATAAATTTGAAAGTAGTTCATTGAAAGAAAACTGGTCTGTGAATATTGTTTGTTAGGATTGTTAACATAGCTTTAAAAGAATTTCAGTCATATCACTACAATGTCTGCAGTGAGGCAGTTTATAGTGATGTCTAGCACTGGGACATCATGTTGCAGACATGTTGCATGATGTCCCACCCAGTCACATTATCCTGACACCAAGCTGAGCAGTCCTAACCCTAACCTGTTAATGCTGAGCGTCAAGAGAGGCAGCTGTTAGTACCATTTTTGCATGTCTTTGGTAAGACTCGGTCGGGGATCGAACCCACAACCTCCCACTTCCGTGGCGGACGCTCTAACCACTAGGACACCGGAGTGGTTCTGGTCTGTGAAAACTTATGTATATGATAACCTATTATTAGAAACATTCATAACCTCTTAAAGTGTTCATCCAAGAAAGGCTCTCAAAGATTACAAAGTCAGAAATTTGGTTTCTGCAAGGTTGCCTTGTTTGGGATTACAGAAAGAATTATTGGAGGGATTGGAGGTAATTTCTTTTTTTAATAAAAATAATATTACATTAAATCTGAAAAAGATCAGAACATTTACTGGTTCTTGTTTCATAGGACAGCTGTACATAGTCCTATATGTAAGAAATCAACGCTGATATTTATGATCTGGGTGTTTTGCACTAAAAAAAAATAATGTGCAATGTCTTACATTGCAGAACTAAGCTTTACTTAAATTGAATTTCTTTTGTTTGTCTAATTGAAAAGGAAATATGGTGTCCATGATGCTGATCTCGTGCTCTAATTTACCTGCTGCTGCATACGAATTTGCAAAAATGAAAGCATCACTGTTCTCTTAACCTTTTAAAGTATCTCAGGTTACATCGTTAAAATGATTATTTTTGTGTTAAAAGGTCAACATTCCAAACCACAATTTTTTTCAGTAATAAATGTTGATATATGTATTTTTTCCTCAAGTAATCAATTCCCATCACTACTAAATTGCATGGAAGGTATTGACTATTATCTGAAAGGTTTGCACTTTGTTTTGTAAATTTAGGGTTGGAACAAGTAAATGTGTGAATCCACAATCACCAAAACCACCAAAAAACTGCCAAGACAATAGCAACAAAATAGACTACCGTACTAAGATGGCAAGATCAAAACAGACTAAGACAGTAATGCCAGAAAGGTAAAATAAAGATGCAGCAATTTCAAACTTTCAAAAAACTTCATAGGCAACAAGCAAAACCAATAACCACTTTTTTTTCTTCAGCAATAAATGTGGATATATATATATTTTTCCCCAAGTAATCAATTCCCATCACTACTAAATGGCATGGAATGTATTGCCTATTATTTGTAAGGTCTGTACTTTTTTCTAAATTTAGGTAAATGTGTGAATCAACAATCACCCAAAAAACAGCACGACATCAAAATAGACCACTAAGATTTCAAGACCAAAACAGACTAAGACAGTAATGCGAGAAAAGTCCCAGGTAAGATAAAGACGCAGCAATTTTAAACTTTCTAAAAACTTTATAAAAAAGCAACAAGCATTGTGTCATATCTTTAAGGGTTGATTACAGTAGCCTGAAACGTTGTATTATCGCCATGTTGTTATCGATGCATATTAAAACTGGCCTGTTATTGCTGTATTGTTACAAATTGGAAAGTTTCTCTGACTTTTCCTCTATCGATTCCTATAATAAATCTTGGTCAATTCAAACAGATATAGGTAAATTAAACCGCATACAGCATATGATAATAAACAATAATTTCAACTTAGTGACAAGATGGAATGTCCAAGCTTGCACTGGCTAAATATTTCCAACAAAATAAAGGATACAATGACTCAATTGAATACAAGTATGTCCATTAAGTTGAAATCCACAATAACAACAGAAATTAAACATCAAAAAATATATATCACTTAGTCTGCATTTTAAGTGCAATGTAGGCAGAGAAATCTATATATATACAAATGAATATATATTTAATATTGTTATTATTACTGAAATATTACTGATTATAAAAATAGTTTTAACTATTATTGCTTTCCTATTTGTGTAGGATACATAGTAGGATCATAAGCAACATTTTGTCAATTGTGGCCCATATTGGCTTCTAAAGATGGAATTCCAAGCGTAACCGTGTAAGGACATGCGTCAGTATATAACTTGTAATCATCAAACATCATAAGACACACTGAATATATTTCATAATCAAAACCAATGCAGGTATAACAAGTTCTACTGGAGTTTTGCATGATCAACATAATTTCATGCCCTTTACAAAAAAGTGATGTTTATTCTTTTTCATTGTAAATTTATAACAAAATGTCGACATTTTAGAAGAAATCGCACAAAAAATATTTGCATCTTCACTAGCTACAACTTTATCTCTGTAGACAACCTATAGACAGTGCATATCCAAAATGAATTGGATAATTCTGCTAGCCATGATAATACAGAGCCTGCGATAATACAGCATTGGAGTATACTGGGAAATAATGATAAATTAGTTTGAACTTGATGGGCATTGAGCTAGGAACAGAATATAATCTTAACAGTATAATTTGTTATAAAAATTTAGAATGATGGTCCCAAATTCAAAAAATAGTCACTTATCAAAATATAGCATTTTCAGGTTTAATACCTTGTTTTCATAACTAAATGATTCCAAACAGGATTTGCACATTTAAGCCTGCCAATGACAGTTATGTTATGCATATTGTTTGTTTTATTAATTCATCACATTTTATATTTTCAACCAATAGTTTTTTTTAAACAACTGATCAAAATAAATGTCAGAATATCAAAGAGGCAATGATAAACAAGCAAATCACTGAAGTACTAAAACCATCATGAAACCAGTATAGAGATGGATGGAATTTAAAAATTAAATTGACAATTTGGTACTAAAGGAATCCTATGGGCATTCTTGATATTTGGACCTTTCAACAAATCAAATTGTTAGTGTTGAACAAATTAAAAATAAAATGTATTCTTATATTCTGTAATATTTGCTTCATTATTGTTGATCTGATATTTTATGCCAAGGAAATATAAGAGGAATCCTCTTCCGCCATGTCCACAGACACCTTAGACAATATGTCCTACACCGACTCGGATGATATGTTCTACGACACCTTAGACAATATGTCCTAGACCAACTCGGATGATATGTTCTACGACACCTCGGACAATATGTCCTAGATAACCTTGGACGATAAGTTTTAGGACACCTTGGACAATATGCAGTGGACACCTTGGATGATATATTTTAGAGCACCTTGAACGTTTGACAATAAAAGCCTTGAACATTGGTTTTTAAAATTTTTGTCTTTGGACTATTATCTCAGAAAGTTGGCAACCAATACTTCGAGGGTTTTCCTATGAACATTTGTCTGAGGTTTCCTAAGAATATGTACAGCTGAAAAGTCTGAGCTATTGGTCATGGCTGTGTGTCAAGTCAACTCAGTTCAACTGACCACTTGAACAACTATAAAATATTATTGTGCCAGTAACAATTAAACTAAATTAAATCACCCTAGTCATTCACTAATTTGATCAAAGATATCAAGGGAGTAAATGAAATGAGTGCCTAGTGAATTTAAAGTTTATCTGATAGATAAGGTCCATTATGGAGAAGTGAACTCCTACGTTTTGTAGTGAACTTTATATTCCTGAATTAGATCAGAGAGATTTGCTCAAGGAGGTGCAGAAGTTTTACTATTGCTTGTAATGAAATCAAGACCTCAATATAAAAAACATCAAAAAGATCTAACATGACCATGTGTTCACATGAACATAAAAGATTGTCTTGTTTTGTGGAGTTTAACAATATAGGCTATACATGGTGGGCTGAATATTTTTGGTGGAGGAACAACACAGCATAACCCTGGAAAGAACCAATGATGCAGGGGAAACTACTGGCAAGCATTCTCACATATACACTAAATGGCTGAGCAGATCTCATGCAGATAGAGGTGATATGTGTGAGTCATCAATAAAGATGAGTGCCTTTGACCACTCTGTCATGTAGGGCTAATAAACTAAAAAGCCTTACACCCTGCTCTTGGTAATCAGCATTTTAGGAATACAACATGTCAAAAATCTATTATTTTACACTATTTTATTATTAAAAATGTATAAGACACATTACTTTGCTGAAAAAAAAATAATAAAATATCACTTCATATTCAGCAGTTTATTCCCTCCCCTACCCTTGCAGAATTTTACCTCTGGATACTTTCAATTCAAAATTTGAGCAAGTGTTTAAATTGTTTACCTGGTTGGCTTTTGTTTCTGATTTGTCCTTCCAAAACAGCCCTTTTATGAAGTTCCAACCTGATTCTTTGCTAACTGGTTTATCAGATGATCCAGGTTGGTGCATCTGTGAAACATAATTATTAATGTGGGGAGAGGAGACAAATAATGATTGAATCAGTAATAGTATTATAATAATAATAATAATAATATTTCCACCATTTGAGTAATAACTAGCTGCCATGATAAACATTCTTACAATGTGACCTTGACTTTAAACATGTAACAATCCCCTCCCCTTAACAGAAGCATATGCAATAAAATGTATGATTCATTATAAAGCAAAGTTTTAAAGTAAATTATGTTTCTCAGAGAATATTTACCCGATCACATTAACATTAGGGGAATATAAGCCTGCTACCTCTTGAATCCAACCCTACTAAAAGACGGAAAATTGTCCTTTCTATCTCCTATAGACAAAGGGCAATAACTCTTGCCCCTTACCTCCCCTTGCCACCGCCAAGTGTAGTTAGTTTTTAACCTGAGCGATATATACTATACAAGGATGCTCGCATGGCGGTGTGGTCGGGAGGATTTTTAAGTAATGTGATCGGGTAAGTATTCTTGGAGAAACATAATTTACTTCCAAAATTTGCTTTGTCCTTTAAATACGTTCCCTGATCACATTAACGTTAGGATAATAGGTAATAGGAGAAGGGAATGATGGGCATCCTACCTCCACCCCGGGTATCCTCTAGGGAATGATGGCTGCATTCCCCATGTGAACGATAACCCGTTCTCCTAATTTCATCAGCAACACAGCCTAGGGTCTCGTGATGTGACCTCAATATACGGTTAAGAAGATAGTTATTGAAATGTTACCTACAAAAATTTCACTGGCGAATCCAGCAAAGCTGATAGGCTGTGCTGATTGTTTAAATGGATCTGTTGGTCATCTGGGCTGCCGTCACCGGACCTACCAGATTCAAGGTTTGCCTCTGCGTTCAAATGCAAGGCTCGCTGAGATTTCTCTAATCTCCTGAGCGTTAATCTGCATGAGGTGACTCTGATCTTGTGAGACCTCAGAGTTCGCTGAGCATATAGCCCTTGTGTGTGACCCGACTCACCTCTGTGCATTTAAAATAGTACTTGAGTGCACAAACAGGATCTTGCATGGTTGCTGCATGACGACTCTTTGAATGCCAATGGATGGTAACCTTATTTTGACTACGAAGCCTGGTTGTGTCAAGAGGACCACTGAACCATCTCATCTGAGCTGAAGATAGTTCGAGTCACTGGAAAGTGCATGTAACTCGCTCACTCTGCATGCTGAAGCTAAGGCTATCAAGAAACATGTTTTGTATGATAGCAACTTTAACGAAGTGTCAGCTAAAGACTCAAATTTGTCTGAATTGAGCCATGTTAAAACCCAGGACAGATTCCATTTTGGAAACAGGGTGAGGGATTTTGGTCGATTTAACTCAAAATTGGCTAAAAGATCTGACAGATCCTTGTCATGCCCAATATCACATCTACCATGATGGCAGAATGTGTCTGATATCCTGGAGCGGTAGCCTTTGATAGTAATTGGGGCCAACTGTTTCTCCTCGAAAAGCCAGAGAAAAACGTCGGCCAGTTGAGGGATTGAGATACTCAAAGGGACGATGTTATTGATATGGCACCAGTCCCTGAAAACACGCCACTTTTATTCGTAAGCCTTCAGAGTGGAGGGCCTTCTTGAGATTCTCTCCACAATCAAAGGTTTAAATTGTTTGACTCGCAAGGCTGTCCGGACAAGAGCCAAGCATGAAGAAAAAGACGGTTTGGACATGAGTCGAACACCCGTGACCGCGGTTGCTTGAGAAGATTTGGGGTGGCTAGAATCTTCCTGGGTAGATCTATTGCCAGATCAAGTAGATCAGTGACCCAGGAGTTGTTCCATCTGAGAGGGGAAATCAGAATCCTCTGACCCCTTAAACTCTGAATTATTTTTGGTAGCAAGACCGTGGGAGGGTAGGCGAATGCCGAAAACCCCTACCAGCTGATTGACAGAGCATATGGGTCTGGAACCAGAGAGACGAAGGTGGGCAACTTGTGATTCCACCTTGTCGCAAAAAGATCAATCATTAGACGCCCCCAAAGTGTGCAGATCCGAAGAAAGACAGATTAATAGAGTGACCATTCCGTGTGAATGACTTGACCTTTTCTGGATAGAGTGTCGGCCATAATATTGAGTCTGCCTGGAATGTGTCTGATTTCTATGTTGATGTGGAGATTGTCGCATCAACATAGAAATTGCCAGATCAGTATGCACAGGTCTGGTGATTTGGTGCCCCATTGTTTGAGGAGGTAAGTCACCACCACAGAGTTGTCTGACATAATGAGGACAGTTTTGCCTGAGAGTTGATCCTTCCAGAAATGAAAGGCATTGATGACAGCCTTCATTTCTAAAAGATTGATGTGGAGAGGCCTCTCCCCTGGCTCCCACGTGCCGCTGACTGTAGCGAAGTCTGGCAACAGGTGGGCACCCCAACCGTAGGTACTGGCATCGGTACAGACCGTTATCTCGGCTTGGGGCATCTCCAGAGGAATCACTGTGGACAGACAACCGGGATTGTGCCACTGACTCATGAATGATCGTATCTCTGGCGTGATCATTATTGTTTGATTGAGAGGACTTTAAAAAGGGAGTCACTGTGCTAGTAACATCATTTGTAAGGGGCTCATATAAAGACGGCCTAGCGGGATCAAGTCTGCTGCTGCATTGAATAATCCAAGGAGTTGCAAGAACACTCTCGCTGAAATCCATGTCCTGTTGGAAATGGACTCGACGAGTTCAACGAACCTGAATGCGAGGAATTCAGATCGGTGAGAAACTACATACCCAGATAGACAAAACGCTGGGATCAACAGAGATCAGACTTTTTATTCTCCAGTTCACGAGAAAGCCTAGAGGATCTAAAAGTGATAGAAGATCGTTTCTGGAGGATGTCGTCCAAGTACACTGCCATCCCTGTAGATGAAGTCGAGCAGAACAGGGTGACAACGCAATTCATAACCTTGGTAAAAGCCCAAGGGCTTATGTTGAGGCCAAGGGTAGGACCTGGAACTGATAAACCACGTCGCGGTAAGCAAATCAGAGAAATTTCCGTGACATGGGGTGGATAGGGACGTGAAAATATGCGTCTGCCATATCTAGACTGACGGCATACTTGTTCCATCGGATGGAAAGATGGATTGATCTCGCCGACTCCATCTTGAATTTTGGTGATAAACTGTATTGATCGGCCTCAACTAGCGGTTCGTCTTCTAGATAAGAAACAGCCTGGAATAAAACCTCGGCGTTTTTAGATTTTTTAAAATTTAAATATTTTTAACATCCACTGCCCGTTTTTCTATGAGCGACCATATCTCTTGTTGTAGAAAGGCATCCTTCTCCAGATCGGACGGTACGTCCGTGAAGATAGGAGAGGACAGGGGAGGGGGGTTGAATAAATGAAATCCGAAGCCCCTCTGAAATGACCTGAATCACCCAATTGTTCTAAGGAAATAAAGTGGTCCAGTGGTCCTGAAATTGCAGTAGGCGGCCCCCCACAGGTAGGCTGTCCGCGGGCAGTGGGGAGGGTAGGTCAACGTTTAGAGTTAGGAGGCTTGAAGGTTGAGAAACTTAGTTTCTTGCCGCCTCTGTATGATTGCCTCCTAGCTTAGACTTATCTCCTGACATTGGGATCTATACAGCACATTTGATTGTAAGGATCCCTTGTCCCTGGACCGCCTATCATCCCTCCGCTGTGGGAGAGGCTGATTGTTTCAAAATGCCTGCGAGGTTTGGGTGGCGAATTGGAGGGGCTATTCCTTAGCTGCCTGCCTCCGATCTTGTTCAATTTTTCCTCCAAAGAGTAAAGGTGACCCAAACGGAGTCATCCGTAAAGCCCGAGTATGATGGGGCTTAAGCGACGTGGACCTCAGACATGCATCACATCGTATCAGGTCTAAGTTGGCAGAAGCACTCGACACATTGGTCATGGAATGGTGAGCTGCCCTGTTAATAACTCTAGCAATCTGGGCCATCGCTTACCAAGCGTGGTCGTTGTCGGATTTTTGGCTAATGAAACCAAATCTAACATTGAAGATGTAGCGACTACGTTCCAGACTAGCTTTGACATGGCATGGAACAATTTTTGTTGTTGTTGTCCACTTTATAAAACAGTGGAGCGGACATGTGAACTGCTGCCATATTTTTCTTCAGGGCCAGGAGATCAGTACTGAAGGCGTCTGAGTGAGTTTTGAACCAGACACAAGAATGTCGCTGGTACTTGGCTTTCTGAAAAGAACACCTTAGCATTCCCCAGATAACCTATTTGTCCTGACCTACGATCATTGATCTCCTTAATTTTTTTTGTTTTTGCTGACTGGGGAAGGAGCTGGAAGGACGGCGTCTCTTCCTCCCTGTCAAGATCTACAGACGCCTTAACTTTGAAGTCTGGAATGGCGATAGAAGGTGGAGGGCATTCTGAAGTTGCCAACACCCTATAAATTTCTTCCACTGTGGCCTTGAAGCTAAACTCAGTCCGTTCCATGGTTGGATCTATGTACAGCTGATTTGCAGGAGTTTCGTCACACTTACTGTGTGTCGAGTCGTGTTCTGGTACAGCTTGCATCTCTGGATAGAGCATACCAGGTGGCATAGATGACAAAATTCTGTCATCCTTGACAACTTCACTAACTAATTATCCTTAGTGGAGAAGCCGTGAACATATGGATGGCCGGCACTACCAGCTGGTTTGTCTGGCATGTGGTTGGCCAGAATGTTGGCGATGGTCTGGCTATCACCGGTACCGGCTGCTCCAATGGCCTGGCTGGACAGACAGATTTCTTACTAAAATCTCCGTCATAGTATTGGTATGTTGCCGGCGGTACAGCTTGACGGACAGATTTGTCACTAAAATCCCGGTAAATCATAGTTGGTTGGATCGTTTTGGCAATAAGGTCCCCATGCTGCGACAGCTGGAGACTTGTATAATGAAATAGTTCCGATGGATCCGGAAAAAAAACCCATGCGTCCTGACTTACAGGCCCAAAGGCCATGCTCGGATATGCGAGGGGACTTGCGCCCACTGGGCAAACTAAAATTGGGGGAACACGTGTCCCCCAAAAAGGTAATATCTGACCTGATGTCAATAGCTGCGTCATCATTTTCTGGACCAAACGATGCATCTGTTCAAAGGCGGACTGTTGTACCATGTCAACATTATTTACCTCCATTGCAGCTGATGTTACTGTGGCTGATGTTTGCAGACGACGAACTTTGTAGGTGGGGTGGGGTCACCCCAACGTCCCCAACAAAACTCGCTTTGGAGGCTGAATTCAAATGTATACTGAGGACAGCAATGCTATCTGTCTTCGACTTATTCCGTCTATCTCTCCCTTTTGCTGCCTTCTGGACTACATCAGCCTACATTAGCTCTGTCCATGTATTACACACGCTGCATGGTATAGATGATGTGCACTTGGTACATAGAATACAAGTGTCATGGTTGTCTTCTTTAGCTTTGAACTTTTTGCATTTCATGCATTTGGTTGACATTTCTACTGAAACGACAAAAGAAGATAAAACAAAGTACAAATTAGCAATTCAGTATGTTATTAATTCGCTAATACCACAAACGTTACTAACGGAGTAAGTGAAATTATTCAGTGTTGCATTAACTCGTAAATGACAACACGAGTACCGCATTAAAGTGTTGTAACGTGGTTGTCAATAGACGAAGTCCATAAAAGGTGATAAAGTCACTAAAACTTTGAAAAAAATAGTAAAAATAATCTTTACAACCTGTAGAAGAATGATTGTCCAACACAATAATCCAAATTTAACTTCGGATGGTCCGATTTAACACTAAGATGGCTTGGATTGTTTGGAGGTGTAATGTACGTTGCTAACAGTACAAGCGAAGCTTAGAAACTAGTGACACAGGGCGGTGGCAAGGGGAGGTAAGTGGCAAGAGTTATTGCCCTTTGTCAATAGGAGATAGACAGAAAAGACGATTTTTCATCTTTTAGTAGGGTTGGATTCGAGAGGCAGAAGGCTTATATTCCCCTAACTTTAATGTGATCGGGGAACGTATTTGAAGGAGAAACTTATTGTGAGCATTCATTACCTATTCCAAATAATTAAAAAGTATCATTAGATTATTTAATGGAAATCTGAAGCAGAATTTTTCCTGAATGATTTTTAAGTGGATATTTTAAGCAGCTTTCATTTAGGTGGAAACCTCCAGCATATTTTTATATCAGGCAGATTTTTATTTAAGGCAGGAATCTTTGATGGATTTTGTATTTGTTTACACGGACTCATAGGACAACTAATTTGCATACTTTGCCAAAACGTTCCCTTGAAGTCTGCATTAAAGTTACCTAAGCTTCTTTAATAAGCAATTTATGGTTTATGCAGAAAATGCTTAAAAATCCAATCTGGTTTTGCAGAGAACAAAATTCACAACATTGAATTAGAGTATGTTTGAAGTGATAATGAACTATCAAATCTTTGTCAGAAATTGAGACAGAATCAGACTAAGATTGCTAACATCATTTTAAAGAAATGTGACTGAAGCAAACAATACGACAGCAAAACATATGTAAGAGTATTCTGATTCTCTCTGGTAATTACCAATAATACTAATTGAAATGTTGGCCTTTTCTGGCATATACATCAAAATGTGATTTTGGCTCTTTTGATATATACCTTAGTTTGGTGATTTGCATGGCTTTACTAGATACCCAGTGTGAAGGGGCAAATTTCTGGTGATCTAATAAGAATACATTAGTTGAGACTAGAGAACCATTAATTAAATTTCTATAGAATGGATGCGAATCAATAGTCTCACTGCCATGTAGAATGTCATTTAGAGGGGAGAATGCTATCCTAATTAAACAATAGTTTGGACAGAAGCCAGACAGACAATTACGAGCACAGTAATCATTATTTTCAGGGTAAAGCTGTCACAATTGAAAAGTCGCAAAAACGTTGTAATTATAAAACTATCAGGTCAAGCTGACCCCAATTTTGGCACCACTGAGGAAGGGGCTGAGAGATTTAACTGATTGGTTATGCTAGTTAAGGGGCGTGTTTCCCATGCCAAATTTCCTAGGTTTTAATATCGCCTCATCAAATATTTAAAAAGTCAAAGCTTTTCTGCAAGATAAACCAGTGTAGGCTCCGAGGAATTTGCAAGAAATTCCCACATAAAAACTTTTGTCCAAGCTATTGGACAAACTGTTTGGATGGATGTTTGCAGCAAAGGTAGTGTGACATTTCTATGTAATTTGTTGATGCCATATATAATGCTTTGCTGAATTTATTTGTAATTGCCTGACATTTGTTTAATACATTCATATAATAATGTACTTTATGAAGTATAACGGTGTCAAGTTTATGCATAGGAAGTTGTACAATAATTTTTAGATAAGTTTGACGAAATTGTTTAATTTGTTGTTGTGTTTGCATAAAAATTAGGTTTTCAAAATTGAATGCATTATTTTACTTAATATGATTACGTGAATCCATGTGATTTCACAGAATTTTAAGATTTCACGTATGATTAAGAGCAAGTGTGAAATGACATAACTGATTGTAATGTATCTCATTTATTCGCTGTTTACCTTGTGGCTGGCTCAGAACCACTAGGTCTCGTGTTGTGTGTGTTATTGAGTGATGTTAATGCATGACGAATTAGCCATCAGACTAACTAGGGTCATTATAGGACATGAGGAGTCAATTGATAGTCTTAGCATCTGTTTAGTACTGATAGGAAGATCTGATAACGAGCAGGACATAATGCAAAATCCCTGTTATTATCACTAACAGGAAATTAAGGTTGTCTCTATTTATATTTATTAAAAAGGGAGAAAATAGCTCTAGAGGGCGCAATCCTGTGAGTGTAACCTAAAACGTGTAATCTGAGAGTGCAATCTGAGAGTGGAATTCTGAGACGTGCAATTATGTGATGAAGTCCTGCGATGGATTGTTGAGGGTGGAATCCAGAGAACCAGGTGTCTGAATAGCTATAGTGGAAGTTGAGTGAACCGAAGAACAGGTTATGATATCATATAAGACAATGATGATTGTTCACTCGATCCTATGATGAAATAAATCAATTAGTAAACAGATCAGCTATTTTATTTGAATCCACTTGGGCTTTCCTTTGTAAATTGAGAAAGTTTTGTTTTCTAAAAGCTGAGATATTCTTAATGTAATAACTTCGCATAGTTCTTTTATGTAATTGATTAAATTGTTTGTTTACCTGTATGGGGGCTCATGTTTGTTCTGTATATCTGCTCAGATCTCTATATATTTCATGTATAAGTTTCACCACTTATATTTCCTCAAACCGGGCAATTACATTGAGGGCTGTCTACCTCTAGATAATGAATCCAAATTAAGTGGGTGTTACGAAATGCCCAATATGGCTCATTTAGACCTCCATACTTTTCAATATAATCAAGATGTCTTGTTTCAGGCGCCGTAATATTTTTGAAAATATAATTTTTTGTCGTATCGTGTGACGCCTTTATTGCTCGCACAACACGTGCGAGTTAATGTATTATTGCGCACAACTATATAAATCAGATTGAAATATTGAAGGGCACAGCCACTATAGAGAGAAGCTCTTAATGTATTCAGCTGTCAGGGCAGGTGCCATTTTAATTTAGTTAGAGCCAAAGAGTTGAGTGAGTCGTATGTTTTTTTAATCAACTCTTTTTATTGTTTACAATTATTATTCAGTTTTGTAAAAGCACATTCATTATTGTATTATGTGGTCACATTGTTTATCGTATTTGTAATTCAATTTATTATGAGGATATGACCTATGCAATCTGGTAGCGAGATAATTTTATCTGGTCGCTACTATGACTAATTCTGAAAACATACTATGTATGTATTAATGTTGTAGCATAACGTATTTTCATTTTAATTGCATAGCATTCCTACGTCATAATTCAGACGGGTTATGTTAATCCATTCATAACTATCATATATTCCTAAAGTAGTTGCAATTAAAACAGTTCCAATTAAAGCAGACTATTGGGAAAGCTGTTTCACCTATTACTTTCTGTTATGAAAGTATGACAAATTGATAAGTGTTGCAGTGTGATTTATTCAATACACATGAAATTAATTTGCTCACCAAAAATGTAAAAGAGGGATACAGATATAAGAGTTACACCATTTATGAATGCAAGGATTCTTTGTATATAATATGTAAATTATAAAGTAAATGACACCAACATTGGCCCTTATCCTGAAGTTATTATTTGTCTCCTGTAGCATCAGGTTCTGGTAGTCGGCAGCACTGGCAATTAAAGAATTCATACACATAGATGTTGCTCAAAATTCAAACTAATCTAAGATATAAGCTCCCATACCAAGTCTGATGAAAGCATTCTGGAAAAACAGCATCAACATTGCAAATTAGAAATTAGTATAAGAAATGGAAGACAATACACAATGAATAAGAGCAATACCACAAAGCTCAATGTAGCTTTAAATCACAAAACAGTAACAAATGCAACATACCTGCAGATTGCTGACCACATCAACAGAGTTGCCTGTCTGGGGTGGAGCAGCACTCGAGGTATTTACTTCACCTCCTCCATGTCCTGATAAAGTTTGTGTTGTCTCTATCTGTGGCCCTCTCTCTGAACTTGATACATCTAAAGCACCTTCATTTCCTGACAATTTCTGCTGATCCACCTGAAAATGGAAAGAAAACAATTTACAATTCAGAAAATATATAGCTTAAACAAATATTAGCAGAATTAATTGGTTTTTTAAAATTATAGTTTATCAGTAGAAAATAAGGAATCTTTAACATACCTGTCAACTTGTACATGATTCCTATAATTTGTATACTGAGGGTGGTTGGTTTGCAGTGTTTAAGGGCCAAACAACCATTTTCTAGGATTTCTTTTATATTTAAAAATAAATCTGATTTTCAAGGAGATCAACATAATTTTCTTTTAGATCACAATCTGATGCAGATTATTTTACTCCACGAGATACAATGTGATTGCTTGAAACCACCAATCGGATTAGCTGCAATATTGATGCAACTTTCAAATGATGATCTGCTATTTTAATTTCTTTATTCAAGCAAATTTCTTTGTACGAAGTACCCTGACAAGTATCTTATTTTTCTTTTGATACATGCAGTGTGTATTACCAGCAAATATTGATGCAATTGTTTAATCCGTTTTTATGTGCAGAAAAATTATTAAAATCTGCCTTCACTTTTGAGTCAATCAGATGAGTCATTCAACATTGATCTGTGTGTTATGACAATGTTACCACTAGCTCATATTTCGTGAGCTACAATAAAAAATTTAATATGATTTTTTACATTCAAATACTATGTATGTTCTGATACTGTAAAGATTTTTAAAAGAACAATAAACTATTTCACTTAAACTATTTAAACTATTGAAAGCTAAGAGAATTAGCATGGTTGACTCATTTATTGTGATGCTTACAACTTGAATTTATACAATACATTTAAGTAATAAGCACCATGATAAATAAGTGTAGTACAATACTCAACTGGGCTGAGGTTTTATTTGCAAGTTTTCTTGGTCAGCACAACTTACCTGTATCTGCAGCTGACAACTTCACAGATACTGCCACAGAAATGTTACCGCATAGTGACATTGCAAAAAAGTATCGATCAAAGCGAACAAAGTAACAATCCTCATTAACATCTGCCTGGTCCCAGCCATAACTGAACTAGTCATACAAAGAAAAGAAATGGTGTTCTCACTGATGGTTGACAAACCCAATGACAAGAAAACAGACAAAAAGTTATATATTATAGAGAGAGTCTTTGAGTATGGTGTGGTACCAAAAACAAAATTGCTTGACATACAAATTGACCTGAGCTGACAGGCTATGTTGATTTTGGCAAGTTGCCAGCAACCAGATCAGGTTATGCTAGACAATTAAAGTTTGAAATGCTCACTTGATTCTTGACGAATTTTAAAATATCTAAGTAAATGGAACTGCTAACTGCACTTTGGACTCGAATCAATTAATTTTTTTAACAGAGATACATCCTACTATCAGTCTTGTACAATTTTTATTTTGTTTACTGAAATAATTAAACTGTTCTAGTATACGTATTTGCTCAGATCTGTATTCCATCCATTAATTCCGTATTTTAATGTTCACTTAATCCTGGCTGTAACACCATGGTTGATCATCCCTTAGACATTGATAACCACCACTGCAGCAAAAACATGTTTTCTATAAAGTTACATTGGACATTTACAGATGAGGCATAATACCTGTCCAAAACACCAACTTTTGACTCCATGAGCAAGTTAAAGCTACAATAAATACTACACATTAGTGAAGAAAAAAAATGATATCTCAAGATGCTTAATTATTGTATCAAGTGGACATTACCCTCATCTTTGCTGCTTCTTTGTCTCCAGCTTGGGTTGACTGTTTCACTGGGGTACCTGTGCCAGTGCTGTTACTTGCTTCAAAGAGAGTGACAATTTGCTTCACCTTTGAGGTCTCTGGACTTGGATTCTAAATAATGAAGAAATGACTAAAAATGTCCATTAAAGTAGTTTTATAAAAAGAATAAAGCTACTACTGCAAAATATGGATTATCAAATTTTTAAAAAAATTTTGAACTGTAAATGTATGCGAGGCTTTGAAGCATTAAAGCAATATATCCTGAATTCTTCCATCCAATTACACTGACCGCTCTGGTGGCCTAGTGGTTAGAGCGTCTGCTGCGGAAGCGGGAGGTCAAAGGGTTCGAACCCCAGCCAAGTCATACCAAAGACTTACAAAAATGGTACTAACAGCTGCCTCGCTTGGTGCTCAGCATTTACAGCTTAGTGTTAGGACTGGTCGGCCTGGTGTCTGGATAATGTAACTGGGTGGGACATCATGCTTTAAGTCTGTGGCATGATGCCCCAATGTTTGACATCACTATAAACTGCCTCACTGCAGACATCATAGCGATATGACTGAAAAATTGTTTAAAGCTACGTTAAAAATCCTAATCAAACAAACCAATTACACCGCTCCCTTGATAACTCGTGCACATCGAGGTCCAAAAACGCTATCAATGAAGCGCGAGTTATTGAGGGATCTATAATAATAATAAATTAAAGAAACAATAAAAGGATTGACACAAAGATAAAAGGGTGGGTGGGTGGCAGATTTTATAGTGTTGAATACAGTAAAACCTGTTATGAGAAACCGCCCATTCTGCCAACCAAAAGCAGTCTCTCAAGACAGGTGGTCTCCCATAAGAGGTGTGTGAAAATCGACTGGTTTTCAGTGTCAATAGTTAGCATTGTTGAAATATAACTAATACCCATACTCACGGTACATGTATCATATCCTTTATTCATAAATCTTGTTAATTACATGCATTCCTCTCAAAATATCTTTATATAATAAAGATATACATCTATCAAACAGCGAGAATAAAATGTATATTTCAACATCACATTAATATAAAAAAAAAATGAACAGTTAGATATGATGTATATATCTTATTCAATACACTTATTCACATGTTTTTTTAAAAGAAATCCATTATACTTCTTTGTTGACATGTTTTACTCAGCTGTTTGGTCTGAACATGTATCTCCATTTCTAAGCAAAGAAGCAAAATTTTGTCTTTGATTAAATTTTGAACTTGCATTTTACCGGCGCTGAATCTGACTGCTATTTTGTGAGCGGTCTTCCCTTTTTCATTTATTTCATTAATCCTTTCTTCCAGTGTTAAAATTTTTCTTTTTTTCAGCGGAGGTTCTGCCATTGTTATTAGTGTTGACGTTATAAACACTATCGGTTTTGATCAGGTTTTGGGGAAATGTGGAATGAATGAAACCAAAAGCCCTAAGCAATACAGTACATTTATTCTGAGATGAAGTTTAAATCAACAGCATTATAAGCTCGATAAACAAAGGTTGCGACCATCTGCATCCAGGTAAATAGATGATGGCTTGGTGAAACACTAACAAAAGAAATAAAAAATAATTTTAAAAAAATGCAGAAACGATTATCACCTACTAGTATTAGAGACAATGAGCTCGTTCACCCTCCAGGCATTATGGATTAACTGGAAAGACAAATGATGTACTCAAACCTACACTGAAGCCCTTTCAAATAATTTCTCACTGGGACATAAGGATTACCGGCGTTTTGTGAGTTTTCATAAAAATAAAGAAAAAATACACACCTCTAAATTGACTGTGTATATCCATAATTACTCCCTTTGATGTTACCCTTACTGCCTATTCACATGGCTTTGGCACTACAATGGCAGTTAGTGACATGAACTTTAGTCTGGTTTACTGCAGTTTACAAACGACACCGTACGCTGGAGTTGTAAATTTAACAAAACTGGTTGCCAAACAAATCCTATTAAAATACTTTATTAGAGCAATCTTTACTATTTATGCAGTCTTTGTCACAAAGGATTAAATGATGGTTAGATGTGTTTATCTCGATATATGGTTATTCAACAATAGTGTTATTTAATGTGCACTTAGTTTGCATACTACATTTATCCTGTGCTCTAGTGTTTACAAAGGATTAAGTTACGGTCAGTGGTGACCATCTGTTTTTTCTTTTTTTGCGATGCGGTCACTCATAGCAGTGTCAAAATGCATACTTTGCCAAGAAATCATGGTCATAACAGAGCAATTATATAGTAAAATCGATCCATGCATTACGACCGTGGTCGGAAATGATAGGTGGTCGCTCATAGCAGAGGTCGCTCAAGACAGGTTTTACTGTACTCACTTTATAATCGTGCTGTGATTAACTGTGAACAAATATATCTCCATAATGGTGTAGTTTTTTTTTTCCTCATAGAGTAACATTAATTTCAGGATTAATTACAGAATATTGGCGTGTTAATCGAAAACATTATTCCACGTGGTTTCTGTTCACTTAACACATGTACCACTTCACACATTGTGTATATGTCACTAATTTTCGTGCTGAATTGGATACATTCTAATTGTCTGATTGTAAATATCAGCACAGCTAAAATGATCAATTTATCAAAACAATTTCCCACTCAACAAGTGGTCGAAGCAGGACTAGCAAGCCCTTAAATTTGCCGTCCAGCAAACTGATGCGTACAGAGGACTCCTGTATAAGTGATTTTCTGAATCTTAGTGTGGAGAACGTTGCTGCAATAAGTGGTTGGTTCAGTTGCTTTAATGTTTGTCATAACATCAGATACAAAAGTATTTGTGGAGAATACATGTACTGTTGACAGATTTTCATTACCCTGTGAAAAGACCCATCGCCTTGGTGGCCTCAATAAGATGGGAACAGACTGACCAAAATCTAGGCCAATTTAAGCACATGTACTTGAAGCATGTAATAACAACTATGCAACCATGTGCTAATGCCAACATTAAATAATGTAATGTTTTTCGTATCAGGATGTGATCGATGTAATATTTTATTGTGGATTTTATTACACAAAGGTAACCAAAATGTAAATTGTCAATTTACAAGTGTATTTCAAACTGATTCTGTCTTCATGTACTCAAAATTTGCATTGTTTTCTCAAAGTGTAAATGCTACTCGCTGACGACGGGTCACCCTTTGCTGATGAATTTTAACCTTAATCTTTTTTCAGCTCCCCCCCCCCCCAAACACTTATCTCGACATCTGCCTATGTTGACAATATTTTCTCAGGCCCGAGGATGTCAACATAAATTGGTAGGACTGTACAGGAAGGTGATCTCTGCAAGTATGCTGTTGGGGACTACCTAGCTGTTTGGCTCAGGGGTTAATGTGTTAATGCTGAGCACTAAGCGTGGCAGCTGTTAGTACCATTTTTATAACTCTCTGGTATGACTCAGCCGGGGATCAAACCTGCAATCTCCTGCATCCAAGGCGAATGCTCTATTACTACTAGGCCACAGGTGTGGTACAAAAATGCTGACTGCTTTTGATAAAGTACTGATTTTCAAAAACAAATACTGATTTTCGAGAACAAATGCCGATTTTCAAGGTAATCTGCCTCAAGGTAGATTAGTTCTTAGCTAATTGTGTTGCCCTCTTTAAATAAAGTCCTTATTATTATTATTAACTATTATTATTATTATTATTATTACTGCTTATGACAAAATGCTCATTTTCAAATACAAGTACAGATCTTTAAAACTTTAATGCATTGGGAAAAAAGATATCTCATAATAAGAAAGATGCAAGTGGCCCACCTACACTACGCTGGGTATATCAGCCCCGGAAGTTCCCCATGTCGAGTATCCCTAATAAGCTTCGTACATCACCCTAATAACCTCCCAACATCATAATAATACTACTAACCTAGGAACATAGGGTGTTAAAAATCCGAATAAAAATGAATAAGAACATAAATAATAGCCTGGGACCTTTTCTTACTTCTACTCTCTTCTCTACTGAACTTAATCCATATATGCAACCCCACTGACAGCGCACATTAAAACTTTACTTAAACTCAAACTAAGATCTCAAACTACATCACTGGCATACACGCTGGTCTCAACTAGACCATACAATTACAAACATAATCCCGACTATGGCCTCAAATATAATTATGAGGTAGTCTAACTCCCAAGACTATCAGGCCCAGCGACACAATGTTGCAACCTAAAAAGAAATAGTATAATCTCCTCAAATTAACATCATTTGAGGTAGTCAAACCCATGACTATCAGATCCCGCAGCACACAGCTGCACCCTATTACAGAATCAAAACAAGTATACCAGTGTTCAATATACACCAATAAAATTACACTTCATTACAGCTTGTCACGTGGGGTTGCATACCTCCAAACCTTTCTACTTAACAAATAATGGCATAAAGATCTTCCAAAACAACCCCCCGCCCCCTCCAAAATGTGCCTAAGGAGGGACTACCAACTACAGGAAGAAACAAAATGAAGTATTCAACACCCTCAATTCTACAACCATCAAACAGAGGAGATAGCATCACAAGGGAGGATAACAGAAAGAACAAGACTCCCAAGAAGAGCATGGCAACTCCTCTGGCAAGCTGCCTTCAAGATCACACAGCAGAAAGGATAATACTATTCCTTTAAAAACAGTCCTTTTCAGGGCTATAAAGATGTGCCATGCCATTTCTTTATTTATATTATTATTTTTCTCCTTTATTATTAATATATTTTTCGGGGAAGGTCGTGATCTACTGCTATAAAACAGGCTCTAGGACATATACTAGAAAACGCCTGGATTGGGCTCACACAAGTGAACAGCCTGGTACACCTCTGTGTCACCCCAGTCAGTAATGCAGAGGTCCCGACCGGTCTCATACATTCACTCTTTTATTCTTTATACTTTTATTTCCTTCGGGGCTTGGGAAAGGCTGGTGCCTACTGCTATAAAACAGGCTCTAGGACTAGAAAACGCCTGGATTGAGCCCACACAAGTGAACAGCCAGGTACACCTCTGTGTGTCTCCCATTCAGTAATGCTGGGTTACCGACTGATCCCATTCATCCACCCCCTTTTTTGACTGTAATCTATTCTTCTATTTTTTTCTTATTTCTATTCTTATTTATTTATTTTTATATTTCCTGTTTGTTCGTCCGTACTGTCTTGTTTGTTTTTTATGTTTCATGTTCTTAGATATTGAATTCTTGCCATGACGATTGGTATGAGAATTCTATTCGGCAAACCAACAAAAAACTAATATGAACAATTTCGGATCTCCACCAAATAAATTCAGAACTCCAACAACCTAACCTGAAGAAACCATCTGGTCACTCTGACAACCCTAGTATAGTTTTTTTTTTTTTTTAAGGGGATTTGCCCTTGTAAGAAGGGCCTATCCCAGGTAGGGACAAATTATGTACACATAGTACTAATGTAGGGCATAGTGTTAGGAGATAGGAAATTCTGTAACTCTAATGCTTGAAATAATTGCACAGGTGGCCTACACATTATTGATATAGGGAGTCCACTAGCACAACTGGACTGAATTTGACACAAGTAAGTAGGGCTCTTTTGTTTCAGGTGTGTGCGGCGTTCGTGGCTGTGCTGTCCTTCTCTTTGCGTGAGTGCTGGCCGACCTTTCCGGACCTTTCCCTCCCTTCCTCGATCAGGGCTCAGCAGAATTTCTAGCGATATGAGGAAACTAATTTTCTCTCGCTACCAGTGCTATTGCACACTGCTTATTCAAAGCAACATGATTGGTTGATAGGGTGGGTGTGTGACGGTACTATTCCTACCCACCCTGTGGGGCTTACATCTATGCTGACAGTTACTCATTAGTAATTCAGCATAACGTCCAAGTAAAGAAGTGCACCTGTTTGCACAGAATGCCTGTAGGGACGTGGCTCCGTACCGTCCCTATGGGAGAACTAAATGTCCAACGACATGTTGGATATAAATAGTGGGCCATATGACCCTTCGTGGCTGGTGCCCACTTAAAACTCCAACTTACTACTACTACTGCTTAATCATTTTATCAAGCAGCTGGTACCTTCTGTTGTGCTACTCCTCCACCTTGGGTTGTTTGTTCCACTGAAGTACTTGTGCCATTGCTGTTACTTGCATCAGAGTGAGTGACACTTTGCTTTACCTTTGTGTCCTCTTCATTTGAATTCTAAAAAAAGATTATTAAACGTCTAAATATGTCCAACAGAAGTAGTTTTTTGCAAATACTAAATAAAATAAAGCGAACTGCAAAATATACAAAATCAAGAGCTGTAAACCATTTCTACATCTTGAATTATTGTTGAATTGTTCTAAAATTGTTCTAAAACATTTGCTCATGTAATATTAATAAACTAGACATGAACATTTTTCATGAATGGTACACAAACATTAAATGGCCAAATTTTCACGAACATTTTTAGTTCTTGAACAGTTCTGCTATTACAATTTTAATAAATGTGTGATTTTTTCAAAACAAATTTCCCATATTTTATGATTAATGCCTTTAAAAGCAAAATTATAAAAAAAAACAACTACTGAGGATTACAATGTTTTCATTTTTCCTTAAAATCTTGTCATGTTACCAACCAAGTCCTGTAGTAATTGTGAAAGGGTTTACAGTCAGGCCTAGTTTAGTTTAAAATAGTTTACCTCAAGTTCCCATGATGACATGGCAAGACTGTACTAAAAATAATGTTGCCATCAGTTATTCCACCTTTTCAGTACTCATTATGGCCTGTCTTCAGTATTGTAGTGATGCTTTGCATTGACAAATTCCTTTGATTGTAATACCAAAACAACAAACAGTAATTTTTATCTCCTTTATATCAATAAATTCATTTCTTTTAATATTCTGCAAATGATGTCCATTGTTAGAATATTTTGATTCTGAATTGACCAAGCACATCAATAATCATCATTCATTTCTGGGATATAAAGCATAATCCACCAAATTGACCTTAATGTAGAAAATGCCAATATTGCTTCATTACAGCAAACTGAAGTTCATGAAGAGCCCAAAAATATTTTAATAATGTTTCATGTAGCATTCAAGAACAATTCATAAAGTTCATGAACTGTTCTAATTTCAAAACCTCCATTTTGCAGGGGCAAAAACAAATGCTGATCAGAATGGTACAAATTTTATTTTAGATTAACTAGTGACTGTGAGTAATTTCAGGGTGAAAACCCAATGCTGATATTATTTTCTGAGTAGTGATAACGATATTTTCAGAAAGGCTCCTGTGATGGCCCATTAGATGCACGAGTGTGCGATTTGGATTTTGAATGTAGCTTGAGCAAATTTTCAGTCATATCACTATGATGCCTGCAGTGTGGCAGTTTATAGTGATGTCTAGCACATGGCATCATGCTGCAGACATGTCCCACCCAGTCACATTGTTTTGACACCAGACCAACCAGTCCTAGCATTAACCTCTTAACACATTAACCCGTGAGCCAAACAGCTAGGCAGTCCCCGACAGCATACTTGCAGAGATCGCCTACAGCAGTGTTAGCCTTACCAGTGCCTGTGTCACTGAGACTTGCTGATAATACTTGGCTTGCAGATTTTTTTCAGAGAGAGCAAAGGGTAATAAATGCTATTTTTATTTTTACATTCCTTTATTTAAGCTAAAATATGGCACAGCAGTTCTCAATAAAATTACATATAAAAATGGTATAAAAATTTTAAACTACAAACAGAAAATAAAACTGATGCATAAATATAAAATGACTTTTGTACTAATTTGTTTCTCTTGCCACGAATAATCCATAAAAATCCATGATGAATTCACACTGAATAATTAACACTATCAACACGTGAAATTCACTCCATTTTATGTACATAGAAATTCCACTTGTCATCTCTATTGCAAACTAAACCTCGTGTGAATACTTCTTCAATCTGTTAAGTTAAAGTCTACTTCCAGCGGCAGATTCTCATAATTTTCTTCACTTTCTAATCTAAATATTTACACTAGTTTTGCCACTATCAAAGTCAAATATTTTTCCCTTTCTTCAGCAATGTACACTCTATCTATATAAGCTAACATTTTATTGGTTAAACTGCCTGCAGAATTAGGAAATAGCTTCAAATTAACCAATGGTTTGCGCTGATTTAACTCATTCGGGATACAGGCATAGACAAATACTGCCACTCAAACACGGCGCTCAGGATATGAGCTATGCAAACTCAGCCCCATTATCGAGGCAATCGGGAGATGAGGGATGTAAAGTGTGACAAGTTAACAAGGCATCAGGGGTTAATGTGTTAATGCTGAGTGCCAATTGAGGCAGCTGTTAGTGCCATATTTTAAGTCTTTGATATGACTCTGCAGCGTTTTGAACCTGCGAACACCTGTATCCAAGGCGGCTGCTCTACTCACTCAGCCACCAGACATTAGATGCAAGACTTGGAATATTTGCATTCAATATCAACAAGACATCATAAGATCACAGGAAAGTCTTTTAATATTTATAAGACCATCCACTCAGGTGGAATTACATAATGACTGCAAGTCTGCAGATGCTACAAGTCTTTGGACACCATTCATTATTTTCAAAAGTAATTTATTTATTACCTATAAATATTGGGCAACAAAATTAAAGCAATTTTGTTCTGTACTGTAAGTATTGGGACACCTTCCACATTTTTTCTTCTAATCAATCACTTTCTTAATCATAACGACATTATAAAACAAACCGTGACCATGGCTGTTAGGGATTATCATACTAAGCGCAAACTTTTCTCTTTGACGAGACCAATGAAGATAGCTATATGTGGTTTTGATGGCTGGAGAGGTAAGATTTGTTCACTTGTGCACAACTGGGTGAAAACATGTCATCATTTGCCTTTGTATGCTTTCAGAGTGGAGGGCGTTCTTGCTAAAGCAATTCTCTATATGACTGGTTGTGAGAACTGTTTATTTCTGAGGGCCTTTTTAATATGATCCAGATATTCAGGTTCTGTAGCTCATGGCTGTAGTGAAACTATTGCTATCATGGTTGTTGAGTAGATGAGAAAATCAGAATTTTCCAAGGAGTTTCCCTTGTGACATTGATGTGGTCATTGATTCATGACTTCTACCATCTGAGTGGTACAATTAGAATACGGCAACTCTCTGATTCTCTTGCTTTCTGTATTAGTTTTGGAATTTGAGGTGTTGGAGGGTAGGCATATGCATCCAGGCAATTTCAATCTATAAATAGAGCATTGACTTCCCAGGCTTTGAATCCAGGACAGTACTGGAGATATAATATTTAGGAATTTGGTATTACACCATGCTGCAAACAGGTCCATCAACGGTCAATCCCATAGGGTACATATTTAAAGGTAGACCTGAGACCCCCTTATCACTTAACTCTAAATTATTAAATATCATGATTTAAGTAATATCTGAAAATTTCTACCCTATGCGATCAATGGATATCGAGATATTTATTTTAAATGTACATGTCATAAATATTCTCCGTAAATCAAGTACAACTTCGGCAGTTTCCGTGATCTCAGGCCGTGTGACGTCACAAGAGGAACCTGACATTGCAAGGAACCATTGTTGTATCGTTGTCAAGTGTGAAGCATCTCTTCATTAAAGCCAGTGATTTTGTCGTATGTTTTAAAAATTTCTAACATGTATTCCTCTGTTAAAGTTATTATTAGAATATATATTGTAAGTGGAGATTTCCACTAATTGTATTAATTAGTATGGTTATTTAAAAAAAATAATTCATATTGTTCTTTGTTGTGAGAAGGAGAGAGGCAAGTGAGTTCTATTTAGATGTCAAATATTGACTTTCTCATCATTGCGCCCCACCATTCTACTTTCATCGGTCATATTAGTTTTCTTTGGTTATCGAGTTGATAGTTTTCCTTTGAAGCTGCAGCGGTGGATATATTGCCGCAACTGCAATAAACTTCATTAATAAAGAAGGAAGGCCTGTCATGTGTATTCCACGTCTAGTTCACGTGGGAGCAACTTGCTACTTCACTGTAGAATATTTTGTCATTTATCTGGGCTGTGTAAAGCAAATATTCTGGGTTAAATAGTCTCAATGATTTTTTTTAAAATTTGAGTTATTAATTTTTCCCTTGGTTTGTCTCATAAATGTTAAAAACGTTAAAACTAAAATAAAAAACGTTTTAAAAAACATTTTTTTCTCAAGAAAAAAAACAAACCATGTTAGAGTAGTTTTTAGGCAACACAAAAATCAATATTTTACTTACATACCAGTTTTAAAGATTCAGATATCAGCACTATGTTGTAGCATGTTTACGTAAAGAATTGTAGGCTAGCATCATAGATTCATTATTGATCGATATTTGTTTTCTAGAGTATGATGGAGGACTGCCTGTATGGCCGATGATATAAAAAAAATGGAAGTACCAAATATAAAAAACGCAACAACAAAAAAACACAACAAAAAAAACCGTAAAAAACGTTTTTATCATCTATGGAACTTTGTCTAAATGTTTGCATTCTAGTATTATCTTTGCTGTCTTGTGCGGAGTTGCATAGCAGACATTTGGATAAGTAAGTAGTGTATTACATTTCTGAGGTAGGCAGTTTATTGTGTCCACCATGCATTTTGTAAATATAGGTATATGTTACCATATTTGGTTGGGTCCTTAACTTCTTTGAAATGGCTCCATATATTCTCCCAGTCAATATCAGGTACTGTAGTTTCTACTCTATTTGGTTCTATATCTATTATTTCTTTTATTTGTTTTTCTAAAATGTTTTTGTCCAATGTTTGCCAAAGGATTTCCCTGTCAATTCTAGATTTCCCATACTTGTATGTGTGTGTGTATTCTAGTTTCGTTGGATATTTATGTCTATAATTGTCAATGAGATTGTTGGTTTTGACAAGTGCATTCATGTGATTTTGAAATCTTCTGTCCATAACGTTTATTATGTTTGTTTTATCACTTTCGTCAGTAATGTTGTTAACATCACCTATCATTAAAAGGTTTTCTATGATGTAGGGTTGAAGGTATTTGTTTAGGTTGTTGTATAATTCCAGTTTAAAACTGTTGGTAGATGGTGCATATACATTTATGATGTGTAGGTCATTAAATTTTAAATGTAAAAGTCTCCATTTTAATTCTTTGGGTGGTTTTTATATTCCAATTTGAGTTTACCCATTTGTTGTGGAGAATAATCCCAACTCCTGAGTATCTATCTTTTTCGTGTATATCTGTTGGGAAGAGAGCATTTAATTTGTCCTCTATTAGTTTAATATTATTTTATTTTTTGGTAACTGGTGTAGTTCTTGAAGGCAAACAAAATCATATTTATCTGGTATTTTCATGATTTGGTTTGTTTTTGTAATATCTAATCCATTGTATTTATTGAAGATATATTGATGCTGAGGGGTTTTTCTCCATTTTTTAAATATAAGATGTTTAAAATAAATAGATCTATGACTGTGTATATATAAATATTCATTGTTGTTGTTTGTCCGGGTGGTTGGTTTGTTTCATTTCTTCCTGAGTGGTTTGGTGTTTGTTTGTTTTTTCTCCTTCATTTTGCCATTTCTTTTGGCTTTATTTAGGCTGGTTGGTGGTGTACTAAAAATGGATTTAAATTTTGGAATTTGTTGTTGGTTGTCAGTGACCTTAATCAAATGAAGAGGAAGAATATTCAAATTCTTGTTCATGTTCGTTCTCACTGTCACAACGAGTAATCGTGCTGCTAGCCAACTGCAGGTTTCTCTTGTGACGTCACAAGCTCGCGCATGCGTATGGGTTGTTTACATAAAGTCGTTCGGTTGTTTCCATAGAAGTCGCATTTTGGTGATATTAAAAGGGTCATATCTCCCAATCCAGTGAATGAATGCATGTACTCTCTTCACAATGTACTTGAAATGTCGATTAAAATAAGATTGTCGAAAGTAGTATATAGCATTCAGGTCTACCTTTAAGTGAAAATCGAGAGATGAAGAGACCATTCCATCTGCATTATTTGATTCTTGCAGGACAAAGATTTGGCTAGTATGTGAGGCAGGTCTGGATATGTTGAACTTGTACTTGGATTTGATGTTAACACCACTTTTTAAAGTCCCAAACCAGGAAGCAAAGGTCTGAGGGCTTGGTTCCTTCATGTTATTTGAAATAAATCACCACTGTAGAGTTGTCAGACAGAATAAAAACTTCTTTGCCATTTCAATATTTCTGCCACACATGAAAGGCTATCATTATCACTGTCATCTTTAAAATGTATTGATATGAAGATCTTTTTCCTGGGAAGAGCATGCACTGCTGGCTTCCCATTAGTATGGTAGTACGTGAGCTCCCATGAATTCTGTACTTGCATTGGTTCATACTTTAATATCTAGCAGTTGTACTTGCCGAATTATACCTGCTGTGAGCCAAGTTTGGCTGCTTCAATTCCACAGATGATACCACACTTATGTGCAGATGTTGGTCCAGTGGGTAAACCTTTGCCACCATTTGGACAAAAGAATCATTAGCAACGGGCACATAAAAAGGCAATCTAGGACAATGAGGTCCACTGCTGAGTTGAGCAAGCCAAGTAGGCAAAGAAATTACAGTGCGACAGAATTTACTTGAATATGACTTTTCATTCTGGAGGAGTAGTGATATTTTCAAGATAACGGCCATATTAGATGTCAGATTAACATCTTATTCATTCATGATCAACAAGATACATGTATCATAAGGAGTTTTTTAGTGAAAAAAGATTGCTGACATAATAGCCATGCAGGATGTATGCACAGCACCATTTTCAATTAAGACCAACCACATCTTGAGATGAATGGGTCAAGGTTAAAAGGAACAGCAATAGTAAACATGTGCTAACATGCAGATGTTGGATGACAGGTCACAGACAACAGAAAATATGAATGACAGGAAATCCCACAAGTTATTATGGTCTATGACCAATATAGTTAATACAAAAATTACACAACGTTTATGACTTTCAAATCCAATGGACATTGAAATAAAGTATCAACTTGAAGTTGCTGAATAATTCACTACAGGTTTCATTCGTGTTCATCTGTGAATTCTGGGAGCCAAGGTGCCTTAGTTGGTAACGCAAGGGTTACAGGTTTAATACGCCCGAGTTGGCTGCCTGGTATTCTCTCATGAAAGGCAAATAAGTCCCATTTAATCGGCAAAATACACCCAGCAATGTGTTCAAAGTGCTATTAAAACCAATAAAAACAAACAAACAAACAAAATCATCTTTGTACTGGAAGGAGTTATTCAACACTTCACTGAAGTTCTACCTGAAATTTTCAGAGTACTGGTGTGTCTGCATCATTTCTGATTTTGGGTGATGACGTTATTTTGAAGATAGATGTCATATAATCCAGAATGACTAAAGCTGATATGGTACTTGCAGTTACATGAAATGTATACAATGCTCCTTCCTGCTCCTGAATTTGACAAAGCAAAGTACCATCATCCAGGTGTTCTAACATCTTTAGTTCTGCTGAGATTATCAGACTTTAGAGTTGGACATCCTTCCCATTTTGCATTTTAAAAAAAATCGCACTTCCTCATGAACTATCTGCTTGCAACTACCAAAACAATATTCTGCATTTTAATTATTATTATAACGGCTTGTATTATATACTTCCCTGTTCAAGGTAACATACTAATGTAACAACTTTTGTATCCTCAACATGTATGTCCCAACAGATGATTTAGGTTGTACAACTTAGCATACTTAACAGATGCCAATTAGCCAAACAGGCTTTCCCATAGCAGTGTTCCAATAACATGCAAACAGAAAATACCCTTAGCCATTGTCAGTCAGTTTGATAATCTGTATGTGTTGGTTGTTCATGTCTGAATACCTTTTACTGATGTCCAAGACAATTAACCAGCTATACTGTTGCATGTTTATAGTATTTCAAGAGAAAAAAGAATCAAGCTAGAGGTTGTAAGCATATATCATGGTGTCATGAAAGGTTTATCTTTCTATTTTAAAAGATCTACTGGAAATATCAAGTTTTTGTAAATACCACCTGTCTGCATGAAAACATGACCACGTCACATGTTTTTTACTCGACATAAAACGATATAGGTGATGTATCTATCTACAGAGTAGTTACAACAAACAAAAGGACAACACAAGATATCTGACACAGAGCACACGACTGCTTAAACATAGGTGTCCATAAGGCCAGTAGAGTTAAAATTGAACTCTAAATAAGGAATTGTCTTCATGACAACGTCTTGCATTACAAGCAACTTACATCTTCTTCTTCCGATTCTTCATCGCTTGATTCACTTGACCTGAAAGAAAAACATTATGTAGAATTAGTTCATTATTGCTGTCTATGTGAAAGAGGCTTTTAGTCAAGTTAGGTCTCCCAGCCACATTTGTCCAAATATATGTATAGAAGGTATTTTGGTTTGAAATATACGAAACAAAATACTATAAATGCCCCTTGTTTAACATTTGGCCTTTAAACCTTAGATTATATAGGCTTCATTATTTACCTAAACTGCAAGTCATCCACAAAGTTGGTCAAAAAACTCCAGCACAAGCATCAGCTATACTGCAAAACCCATTTTTCTTTCATTCACACTGATCCTGACATTTTACCTTTTGACCACAACACTGATGCTGGCCTGTCTTCTGTACCATAAGTGCAAGCCCTCAACAAACTCTGGTCAAGGTACATTGTCTAGAACTAAAGTTGTATGCAACAGACCTTTTTCTTCTATCAGTCATCTGACCTAAAAGTCAATAGGCTTCTTTCTTATCTAATGTCATGCTCTAAGATGAAGATACAGTTTATAACTGAATTTTTTTTCTGAACAAATATTTTTCTTCCTTCAGTCAGTTATGTTGACCTCCAACATTAACCCACACAAACTTTGGTAATAATTAATGTGCACAAAATAAATTGGTAACATATCTACAGATGGATGACATGCTCTACCTTTATGGCATCATTTAAAAACATAGATATTTAAAAGGAAATTTGAAAACTATAAATGGGATGATAAATATATTAATATTTCATGCGAATATCACATTTGTACCTACACAAAAAGTTGCTATCTATTTTAGTATCAATTAAAAGGTCTCTCTCTATATCTCATTTCATTTTCTTCATAATAGCAAATTTTTTAGTAAATTATGTTTCTCCGAGAATACTTACCCGATCACATTACTTTTGGGATATAAGCCTGCTACCTCGTGAATCCAGCCCTACCAAAAGACGACAATTCGTCTTTTCTGTTTCAGTCATATAGACAAAGGGCAATAACTCTTGCCCCTTACCTCCCCTTGCCACCCACTAGGTGTCGCCAGTTTTTAAGCTGAGCGGTATATAATATACGAGGATGCTCGCATGGCGGGGTGGTTGGGAGGGTTTCTTAGTAATGTGATCGGGTAAGTATTCTCGGAGAAACATAATTTACTAAATATTTGCTTTCTCCTTTGAATACGTTCCCCGATCACATTACTTAAGGAGACTAGGTAATAGGAGGAGGGAATGCAGAGCATCCGACCTCCACCCCGGGTATCCTCTAGGGATGATGACTGGATTCCCCATTTGAACGATAATCCAATCTCCTAATTTTAATCAGCAACACAGCTTAGGGTCACGTGATATATAACCCCTTTATACGGTTGAGAAGATAGTTATTGAAATCTTCTTACCTACAAAAAATTATCTGGCAAATCCAGCGAAGCTAATAGGCTGTGCTGATTATTGTACATGCGTCTGGTGGGCTCCTGGGCTATCAACACCGGACCTACTAGAATCAAGGTTTGCCTCTGCGAGGACAAATCGCGAGATAAAACTGGAGAAGGTTGACTCTGCATGCCAGCCAACAGCTTCTATAAGGTGACTCTGATCTTGTGAATCCTCAGAGTACGCAGAGCGTATAACCCACTTCAGCCATGAAGCAAGGGCTTGAATGGTGATATCTCATGTCCCAGCTATCACCAGAAGAAAGAGGTGCTTGTATGTGACCTGACTCACCTCTATGCATTTAAATGGTGCTAGAGTGCACAAACAGGATCTTGCATGGCTGCTGAGCCTGACTTATCTATAAAAGAAAGCGAGCTAATGACGACTCATTGATTGCCAATGGATGGTAACCTATTTTTGGGCTATGAAGCCTGGCTGCCTCAAGACCATCAAACCATCTGATCTGAATGGAAGATAGTTCGGGTTACTAGAAAGGACCTGTAACTCACTCACCCTGCATGCTGAAGCTAAGACTATCAAAAAACCCAATTTGTATGATAGTAGCTTTAACGAATTGTGGGTGAAAGACTCAATACTGTCTGAATTGAGTCATGTTAAAACCCAGGACAGATTCCATTTGGAAACAGGGTGAGGGATATTAGTCGATTAAACTCGAAAGTGGCTAAAAGATCTGACAGATCTTTGTCATGGCTGATAGCACATGTACCATAATGGCGCAATGTGTCTGATATCATGGAGCGGTAGCATTTGATAATAATTGGGGCCAGCTGTTTCTCCTCGAAAAGCCAGAGAAAAGTTGGCCAGTTGAGGGACTGTGACACTCAGAGGAACGATGTTAATGAAATGATACCAGTCCCGGAAAACATGCCACTTTCCCTCGTAAGCCTTCAGAGTGTAGGGCCTTCTTGCTCTCGAGATTCTCTCCACAATCGAAGATTTAAATGGTCTTGCAAGGCTGTCTGGACAAGAGCCAAAGATAAAGACAGTCTGGACTGGGGTGGAACACTCATGGCCGCAGTTGCTTAAGAATTGGGCGGACTGTAATCTTCCTGGGTAGATCTATCGCCAGATGGAGTAGATCAGAGACCCAGGAGTTGTTCCATCTGAGAGGGGCAATCAGAATCATCTGACAGTTATGACCCCTTAACTTCTGGATTAATTTCAGTACCAAGACCGTGGGAGGGTAGGAGAATGACCACAACCCTTTCCAGCTGATTGACCGAGCATCCACGGCCCAAGCTTCTGGGTCTGGAACCTGCGAGACGAAGGTGGACAACTTGCGATTCCACCTTGTTGCAAAGATCAATCATCGGACGTCCCCAAAGTGTGCCGATTGGAAGAAAGCCCGATTGATGGAATGACCATTCTATGTGAATGACTGGATCGAGTGTCAGCCAGGACATTGAGTCTGCCAGGAATGTGTCTGATGTGTACATTGAGGTGGAGATTGTCGCACCAATGTAGAAACTGCCAGATCAGATTGCACAGGTCTGGTGATTGGTGCCCCCTTGTTTTGAGGAGGCAAGGCATCACCACAAAGTTGTCTGACATAAGGAGGACAGTTTGCAATAAGAGTGGATCCTGCCAGAAATGAAAGGCATTGATGACAGCCGTTATTTCTGAAAGGTTGATGTGGAAAGGGCTCGCCCCTGGCACCCATGTGCCTCTGACGGTATCGGAGTCCGGCAACAGGTGGGCCCCCCAATCGTAGGTACTAGCGGTGGAACATACCGCTATCTCTGCCTGGGGTATCTCCAGAGTAACCCCTGTGGACAGCTCACAGGGGTTGTGCCACTGACTCAAGAATGATTGTATCTCTGGCATGAGCATGATTGTGGGATCGAAAGGACTTGAAAAGGGCGCCATCACGCTAGCAACGTCCTTTGTAAAGGGCGCATAAAAAGATGACTGAGCGGGATTAAGTCCGCTGCCGCATTGAATAATCCAAGGAGCTGCAACTCTCTCGCTAAAATGCCCATCCTGTTGGTTTCGGACTCGACGAGTGCAATTATCTGGATGATCGCAAACTCGAGTAAGCCTTACCAGATTCAGATCAGGAGAAACTCCACACCCAGATGGACCAAAAATCCGGGCTGGACAGAGATCAGACTTTATCCAGTTCACGAGAAAGCCTATATGATGTAAAGTGATATAAGATCGTTTCTGCCTTTGAGCAGAGTAGAACTTAACATATGTTTCTGGAGGATGTCGTCCAATTATACTGCCGATGCTATAGATGAAGTCGAGCGGAACAGGGGGACAATGTAATCCATAACCTTGGTACTAGCTCAAGGGCTGAAATTGAGGACAAAAGGTATGACCTGGAACTGATAAACCGAGTCCCGACAAGTACAACGGAGAAATGTCCGTGACTCGTGGGATTGCGACTTGAAAATGTGCGTTGGTCATATCTAGACTGACAGCATACCCGTCGGATGGCTTGATCATGCCATCGCCACATTGACTTTCAGGGTGGTTGAGGCGGCTCAGGTCGATGAACGGCCTCTGGATATGAAACAGCCATGAATAAAACCCCAGCTATTTCAGGTTTATTAATATATATATATATATATATATATATATATATATATATATATATATATATATATATATATATATATAAAGGCATCCTTCTCCCGATCTGACGATACAGCCGTGAAGAGGGGAGAGGAGGACAGGGGAGGGGATGGATAAATGAAGTCCAAAGTCCCTCCGAAATGACCTGAATCACCCAAATGTTCTATGGTAATAAAGTGGTCCAGTGGTCCTGAAATTACAGGTGGCGGCTGCCCACAGGTAGGCAGTCCGCTGGCGGTGGACAGGGTATGTCAACGTCTAGAGTTAGGAGGCGTGAAGGCGGAGAAACTTGGGTTCTTGCCGCCTCTGTATGGTTGCCACCTAGCTTGATTAGACTGTTGGCTCCCAGCATTGGGTTGGGATCTATATTACACATTTGATTGTAAGGATCCCTTTTCCTCGGTCCGCCCATGATCCCTCCGCTGTGTCAGGGGAGGATTGTTTCGAAACACCTGCGAAAGTTGGGCAACGAGTTGGAGGGGCAGTTCCTGAGCTGCCTGCCTCCAAACTTTGTCAATTTTTTCCCCCAAAGTGTAAAGGTGTCCCAAACGGAGACATCCGTAAAATCCGAGTAGGATGAGGCCTACGCGATGTGGACCACCTACAGGCGTCACGTCGTATCAGGTGGAAGTTGGCAGAAGCAGTCAACTCATTGGTCATGGAATGGTGAGCAGCCCTGTTAACAACTCTAGCAATCTAGGCCATCTTTCATAAGCGTGGTCATGGACGGATTTGCCTAGGGAGTTGGAATAAAAAATGGCTAGTGAAGCCAAGTCTAACAATGAAGATGTATCGACTACGTTTCGGACTAGCTTTGACGTGGCATTGGAGATCAGTACTGAAGGCGTCTGATGAAGTTTTCATACCAGCTACACTAGAATGTCGCTGGAAATTAGCTTCCTGAATTTTTTACCGACTGGGGAAGAAGCAGGAAGGAAATCGTCTCTTCCTCCCATTCATGATCTACAGATGCCTGAATTGTGTAGTCTTGAATGGCAGTAGGAGGTGGTGGGCATTCTGAAGTTCCCAACAACCTATACATTTTTTCCTCTGCGGCCATGGCTCTAAGCTCAGTCCGGTCCATGACCGGATCTGTGGACGGCTGAAAGTGTTTCGTCACACTCACTGTGTGTTGAGTCGTGTTCTGGTCAATTCAGGCATCCACTCGCAGCTGAATTGTCATTTTTTTTTTATATATAAATCTCCATAATGTTTGTGTAGTGCAGCGAGTACTGCGCGCACATCTACCATTCGCTCAGAGGGAACGCTGGTTCTGGTACAGCTTGCATATCTGTATAGCATACCAGGTGACATAGATGACTCAATTCCGTCATAATTGACACTTTCACTAAATCTCCCTTGTGGAGAAGCCGTGAACATATGGACGGCTGGCACTGCCGGCTGATTTGTCTGGCGAATGGTCGGCCTAAAAGTCCTGTTCTGGTAAAGCTGCCATAGTGCATACCAGGTGGCATAGATAACTCAATTCCGTCATCTCTGATAATGTCACTAACTCTCCCTTGTGGATAAGCTGTGAATCGATGGACGGCTGGCAATGCCAACTGATTTGTCTGGCATATGGTCAGCCGGAATGTCGGCAACGGTCCGGCTATGACCAGAACCGGCCGCTCCAATGGTCTGGTTGGACGGATAGATTCCCCTATAACATCTCCGTCATGGTAGTGATATGTAACCGGTAGTACAGATTGACGGACGGATACATCACTAAAATCCACATAAATCCAACCTGGTCAGATCGCGGTATGAAAAAAGTCCCCATGTTAGTACAGCGGTACAGCCATACGGACAGATTTGTCACTAAAATCCCTGTAAATCGTAGCAGGTCGGCCTGTCAAATCAATAAGGTCACCATGCTGTGACGGCTGGATAACCGGTGCCAGCTGGACGGTAGGTACCGGCTGGATTGCCGGTGCCGGCTGGGATTGACGCCCGGAACTGACTGGACTGCCGGTGCCGGATGGACGGACGGTGCCGGCTGGACAGCTGGCTGGTTTGCCTGGCATGTGGTTCGCCGGAATGTCGGTGATGGTCCGGCTATCACCGGTACCAGTCGCTGTCATGGCTTGGCTGCATGGATAGATTTCTCATGAAAATCTCCGCCATAATATTGGCATGTAGCCTGCGGTACAGCTTGACTGGCAGATTTGGCACTAAAATCCATGTAAATCATAGTTGGTCGGACCGTGTTAGCAATACCAAGGGACGGCTGGATTGCATAATGAAATGGATGCGATGGAACCTGTAAAAACCCCATGCATCCTGACTTACAGACCCGAAAGCCATGCACGGACATGCGGGGGGACTTAAGTCCACTGGGCAGCCTAAAATTGGGGGAACACTCCCCCAAATGTACCCAACTACGCATCTGTTCAAAGGCAGACTGTTGTACCATGTCAATATCATTTTCCTCCATTGCCACATTGCCAACACCCGTTTTGCCATTCATGCCTTCGTTGTCGACTTTGCTACTGAAACGACAAAAGAAGAGAACAAAGCACAAATTAACAATTCAGCATATTAAATCGATAATACCAGAACCGTTACTAATGGAGTAGGCAAATTATTCAGTGCCGTGTTAACTCGTAATGACAACACTAGTTACCGCCATGAGTGTGTTGCAATGGGTCGTTCAAAGACGAAGTCTACTGAAACGACAAAAGAAGATAAACAAAGCATAAATTAGCAATTCAGCACATTATTAATTCGCTATTACCATAACCGTTACTAACGGAGGAAGCGAAATGATTTAGTGTCGCGTGAACTCGTAACGACAACACAAAGTCCGCCATTAAATAGTCGCAACTTGGTCGTTCAAAGACGAAGTCTACTGAAACGACAAAGAAGATAAAACAAAGCACAAACATCAATGCAGCAAGTTATTAATTCGCTAATATCATAACCGTTACATATGGAATAAGCGAAATTATTTAGTGCCGCTTGTATTACATGCTAGTACCGCCATAAGCGTGCTCTGACCACGTTGCAACCTAGTTTTTCCGAAATCCATAAAGGTGACAAAGTCACTCAAAATTGGAAAATATTGTAAAATAATGTATACAACCTGTAGAGAAATGATTATCCAACACAGTAATTCCAAATTTAACTTCGGATGGTCCGAATTTACACCAAGATGGCTTGGATTCATTGGAGGTCTAATTGTACGTGTTTTCACCGTACAGCGAAGCTTAAAAACTGACAACACCTAGTGAGTGGCAAGGGGAGGTAAGGGGCAAGAGTTATTGCCCTTTGTCTATATGACATAGAAAAAGACGAATTTTCGTCTTTTGGTAGGGCTGGATTCGCGAGGTAGCAGGCTTATATCCCTAAAGTAAAGTGATCGGAGAACATATTCAAAGGAGAAAAACCATGTCAGGAGGTTAGGAGTTCAAACATCTCACTTAACATCATACACTGGTAGGTTTCATTAAAGTGCTTCAATTTACCATTGTATGTACCTTGAAATGTAGGTCATCTTTAATTGCACACGAGTCAGGCTGCTTTCACTTATGGCACGAATTGTTCTTTAGAATATACAACTTCAGTGATGTACAATCACACCTATAGTATAATGACCACTCATATATGATGACCACCTGCCTAAAGCATACATTCCAACATTCTAGGTCATGATGGAAGGCTTTTTAGATTTAAATTGTATTTTGTGGTCCAAAGGGGTACATTGTTCAAGGTTAGAATGTACACAAATTCATACTTCTAGAGAGTTGAAAAGTATGCTTTTCTTTTGTAATACTTAAGTTTATATTTGTTTGAAAGTATTTATCTTCCAAAGGCTGTTTCTGTGTGCAATTCTTCATTATTTACATTTTTTTAAATACAAATTTACCTTTAATCAGCACCATTTTCTTATTTTTGTGCTCACATGCCATTAACCCTAATACATACATAATGGTACCTCCTGAACGGAAGGTTGTATTGACAGGGGTTTTTCACAAAAATACTTCTTGTAATGCCTAGCTGCTCCTAAATGACAATGGTGCCAGTTGGATATCTCACTGGCCATCCAAGTTGTGCCATAACACACCAAACCAAACCTGCAACCAATTTGATGCTATGACAACTCCTCTTGCTGAAAGAATTTCAGTGCATTTATTTAGCTGTTGTACTCCATCTACAAACAACAGACATTTTCAGTACTGATACCAACTATTTTCTAAATTTTATTCTCAATTACTACTTGTTTGTGAAGACTGCAATCATAAAATCATTTCAAATACATGCAAACAGATTCATTATCTTTTAGTTGCTTTCCAAACATATGCTGAAAATATCTGCAGACTTAAGTATGAGAATGATCTAGTGCAAATGATAAATGATTTCCCTGACAATTTGCAAATACAAAAGAATACAATTGATCTTTGGACATATATAAAAATATAGCATGCATGATCAGTTGATGAAGAGCTGGCAGAACCTGCACATTTGGGCTAATAAAGTATACAATATGCTGGTGTGAAGGATAGCTTTATGTAATGATAATAAATACTTACTCTTCTGGAAAGTATTCAAGTCCCTCCTTATAATGCTTTTTTTCTATTTTACATTCAAAGCATAGATGTTCTGAATCTAGTCCAATATCTATGTTCAACCCCTTTCTATCTGAATATTCTGAAAGGGCATTTGCAAGACTATCATTTTTTGTCGCATCCCGTAACTGTTCCAATTCTTTGGCATTTTTCAGCCAAAATTCAAATCCCAAACGCTTCTTCTCCTGTATCACACAATGAACATGTTGAGAGTGTAGTTCATGGCAGCTTTGAAAGTGCTGGCGCAAATGGTCAATATCTGTCTCAAAAATCTTCTGTAGAACCTTGAGAGCCTTTTTACTGACTTTACTTTTTGTCTTAAGATCCACCTTTACAATCAATTCTGGAGATAAAAATTAACAATGAAACTTATAGTGGTAAAAGTGTCTTGTCTTTGAAACAGAATGTGAACGACAATCCTTTCTTTATTTCAATACAAAGTAACATTTTGTTCTGAGGAAAGTAAGAGTACCATAAATGGTATATTGTACACTTGCCCAGTGTTTAACAGTCTTCTAAGCAGGTTACTAGTAGGGTATGATTGACTCTAATGGACTAATTTACACAATCCCTTTGCTATTTGGTCAGAAGTCACTAGATGACAAATCTTTTGAAGCAATTTAAAAATATACATACTATAAGCATAATTTTACATATGTTCTGTAAAACTTTGAACTTGTAAAAAGCAGAATAAATTATTGCATATTTAGTACATTTCTAATTTTTTGGACACATGAATCAAATAAATTGTTTTGCTTTCAATGGCCTCTGAGAAAAGAGATTAACTCTGAGTAACTCAGTAAACAAGTAGTTTTAGATACTGGTTCTTCAAAATATTGGCAAAGATCTTATAAGCCAAATATCATTAATTAGGTTCTTGTTTTAGCAAAACACAAACCATTTATGAATTTTATGGAAAGAAGAAGACAATTACCTACATTTATCATTATGGACTTGACATATATGCATCAACTAAAACTTTGAAGCACATTCATTCCAGTTCAAAGTTTGGTGACACTGCATGGTGTGCAAATTGCAGCTATTTTATAAAACATAAATTAACTTTCTTGTCTCCATGTTACTGATTTGGGGCCTTCTGATATCAAAATCAACAACTTCTTTCTTGGCAATACATAAGAAATCTACTTAGAACTAAACATATTAATTCTTTATTAAACTTTGTGTGACCTTGAATTCTCACCTAAATTAGATTATGTCAATGACTGATCTTTTGCACAAAAAATTTAAAAGATCTATGAAGAGTATACAGTTATAATTGTTCTATTATAAATCTTTAAAAAAATTGTTGTTAATTATTTTTAATATCAAAACATGCAGCACAATTTATATGATACTGTCTATCTTCAGTTATTCTGAATATTTGTTGAGTGAAATAGTTACTTGGAAATTTCTGAATTGACTTTCTTGAAAGGAAACAGTAACAATAAAACATAAATAAAACAATATAATAATAGAGTATATTATTTAAAAGAAGAATATTTCATGCAGATTATAAAACAACACATGATACTTCATCAATATAACATCTCTCAAACAAAACGTCTTGCAATCAAAAGGCCATCTTTCTCAACCTCCTTCTGAAGCGGCATGCTGTTGTAATTTAACTTAAGTTACCACATAGCTTTGGCATATTTCCAGTAGTGATTACATTCAAATATTGAAATACCTTGTTTGCAAAACTGCTATCAAGTTGACACAAAATGCAAATATTTCAAAAAGAAACTACACTGATATCTTATTACAATTTTTTTAGAATATGCAAAATGATATAAAAACCAAAAATTTGAGCAAGATATGCAGAGATAATCTTATGAGATATTATAATCCTTTCATTCATGACCGTTTAAATATTTTTGCTCATTAAACCCATCCCCTCTGGCTTGAGAGGTCAGCACACCAGTCTGAAGAAATTCCAAATATTTATACTTTGGCCTGCAAGTTACTTTGCCTCAATCAGCATTAAGGTACATCCAAAACCAGCAAACTATGCCAGCAAATAAACATGCTCACAAACTGAAGAGTAAAAACATAACTGCAGAAACTGTATGCAGCAAATCATAATATTTTCCTGAACATGATTTGGGAATATGAAGGGAAATTTTTCATTAAAAAGTAATGATGATGCTCCTTCAGAAAGGTAAATAAAATGAAGAACTGCCAATTTTAACGAGTCCATCTCAGTAAGGCAGTTGTTTTCTGCATAAGATTGACCAGTTTTCAGTAAGGTGTAACAAAATATCAATAACTGCTATTTTAAAGCTGGAAAACGTTATTAAAAGTTCAAAGCAATGATAATAAACATTAAGTTCAACTAAAAAGTACTTGTAGGCTTTAATTACCACTAGTACAGTTGCACAAACTCTAGTACCAAACCCTATGCAGCTTAATGGCTTGTTGGTATCTTTCAACTTGACATAATTCTTGGAAATTCTTTTCCATTTCACATGACAACTGCAATCATATATCCTGGCATGAGACATACTCAAATTGGCACATGATGTCCAATAAAAATAATCGTGTCCATTCCAGTTTTATTCCCAAGAAACTGAATACTCGTTTTTATTCTTCTGTGTTGATTAATAACCTTTTTGTAGAAGCTTATTTTCCCTTTTGTCTTAAACATGCATCCCTTTCTCAACGCCATTACAAAAATTCAATAATGAAAAGGTTGATCATGCAGATGCTTCAAGTGAACAAATAAGAGCAGTTTAAAGTGTCTGGGGTGCTACTGTAAAGTTAGTCTGGTTCTCTTACTAATTTCCCTAATTCTAAGATGAAACCCAGATCCAAATAAAAATAGATGAACCAATTATATGGATTTTCAGCAGTGAACATATTTCCATAGATTTTGATAGAGTAATATTTGAAAGACTTGCAACAAAATCATAAGAGTTGACAGGTCTGAAAATGGTTTAAACAAATGACTCTGGCTATACTATCATTGGATATAACATAAAAATGTCCAAAGTAGTAAATCCTAGTTTCAATAACTTGATTATAGTATGACATTAGTGTCAGATCAGTGGTCATTACCAACAAAAAATTATTTAACAAAAGTTTCTTTAAGTGGACCAAATGCTCTAAGCATAATATTAGTAAAAAGTTTAAATGCGCAATCCAATATTTATTTAATGTGCCATATTTAACATGGTGAAAATTTGGTACATTGTACTCACCATTGTATATTTAACATGGTGAGAACTTTGTACATTGTACTCGCCATTGTATATTTAACATGGTGAAAACTTGGTACATTGTGTTTGCCATTGTATATTTAACATGGTAAAAACTTGGTACATTCCTTTGTATATTTAACATGGTGAAAACTTGGTACATTGTACTCGCCATTGTATATTTAACATGGTGAAAACTTGGTACATTGTACTCGCCATTGTATATTTAACATGGTGAAAACTTGGTACATTGTACTTGCCATTGTATATTTAACATGGTGAAAACTTGGTACATTGTACTCGCCATTGTATATTTAACATGGTGAAAACTTGGTACATTGTACTTGCCATTGTATATTTAAAAAGTGAAAACTTGGTACATTGTACTTGCCATTGTATATTTAACATGGTGAAAACTTGGTACATTGTACTCGCCATTGTATATTTAACATGGTGAAAACTTGGTACATTGTACTCGCCATTGTATATTTAACATGGTGAAAACTTGGTACATTGTACTCGCCATTGTATATTTAACATGGTGAAAATTTGGTACATTGTACTCGCCATTGTATATTTAACATGGTGAAAACTTGGTACATTGTACTCGCCATTGTATATTTAACATGGTGAAAACTTGGTACATTGTACTTATTCAAGCTGTAGAGTTTAGAAAATACATACAGTATTCTTAGTAAAAGAAGAGCTGACACCATAGAGTTTTGGAAATCTGTCATAGCCAACTTTTTTATTAGAAGCTTTTGAAATCTGCCTCAGCCAACATTTTTCCAAAGCTAGTGACAAAAAAATTGCTGATTTTAGGTTATGAAGTTCTTTACAGGTAACACAGTTTTTTGAAAGGCAAATATCCCCTAAGAGTTGTTGTGTCATAAAAAATGTATTTTCTCATATAATTTCACTTAGTTTATCTACAACAAAATTCTATTAAATTTGCAAGAACTATTGATATTTGAAAATAAAATCCAATTCATCTTACTAAAAACATGTGCTCCAGTTACACCTTTATCAGTCATGATGGTTTCTGAAATAGAAATTTAAAAAAAACATGAAATAGGAAATGTAATCCATTTTCTTTCTACCCTTTATCTGAGTCAGAATCAAGATCCTTAAATCTAAATAAAATAACTTAAAGACTTTAAAATCAAATTACAAAAATAATTTAATAATATTATTTATGAATTAGATTGAATATTTAAAAACCAATGTCAAATCATCTAATAATTTCTGGGAAAAAACTTATGTTAATATTGTCTACAGATTCAACGAGCACTTCATTAATGTAACCAACACAACACAACTAATGTATCAAATACAATTGCAATAAATATGAAGTCTAAAATCCCTGAATATGTACAGTTCACAATTCCATTTATGTCATGTGTAGATGGATTGAATCAGATATAGGTCCATTCATCTTTAAAAAAAAATGTGCTGAAATATTGCTCCAAAACTGATCAAAGCATAATACTCAACTGAAGGTAGCCAAGGTTATGCCTGTTTACAAAAGAGGGTTCATAATCAAATTAAGAGATAGAAAATAAATCAGAAACAAATCTCTGTGTTCAAAATAAAATTGTAATTTAAGATGACATACATTTCAAGTTGAGCATGTATATAAATTCTTACCTTTAATGACTTCACATATCTAATTGTACTAAGCTTTAAGTGATCATCATGCTTGATGTGACCTGAAAAACAACAATCAAGCCAGGGTAAATTTAACAAGTTTTGCCCTCTATCATTTCCAACCAACAACTATGATGTCAAGCAAGTAACAGTACAAACAATGATTAACACCCACAATGAAAAACGGAAAGAAAAGTCACTGCAGAAGTTGCTTAGTACAACTATAGCAACATACATACACAATATGCTGTAGTGGGTGAAATATAATATTTTCTGACAAGAGCTACTCACAATGAAATACATTTTTTTAAAAAAGCTATCGTGTGTTTAGGGTAGCTGAACATTTGCCAGTACTCATGTTGTCTATCATGAACATTCACTTCATGCTCACATTCAATCTGCTGATTTATCCTTAAACAAATGTACAGTATTTCAAACCTGCATACCTGATAATTAATTAACAAACTAGAACAAGTTTGAATCTGGATTTATTACAGCATTACCCTTCAAATTTATCACCTGCATCATGTATATTAGCAAATAAAAATGTATTGTACACTGTATATATAAAATCAGTTTTGTTTCATGAAGAAGTATATTACTGATACCACATTTTTGCAGTAGTCAGCCAAAGGTATATCCAAGTGATCATCAACTTCTATGTATACATGGGGATGTTGCTGAAAGTCATTTAAAAAACATACTTATTGGAGACATGAAACAAATTAATTATATATGCAGTTAAATCTTCCTACTTTCATAATGTATGTTAGCATATATTTGTAAATGTGCTTACTTGTAAATAGTTATTGTCATGAAACATTCATTTGTATGTATGTATGTATGTATGTATGTATGTATGTATGTATGTATGTATGTATGTATGTATGTATGTATGTATGTATGTAACAAAATTTTCTTTTGGGGGAAACAAGAACCCAATATCTGATGGTGGATTGGCATTGGCATTTAAACAAAGAGGTGAATAATTGAATCCAGGACGCTTTGTGTCAAATTATGTTGTGGGCTTTCTTTTTAGAAGTCATTTTTAATTTGTATTTGTAGTAACAGTTACCCTATATTAGAAGGCAGATCTGTTGTCAATCTAAGTCAGAAAATGTGAAATGTGGAGAGTACTGTGACCTTTGATGTACCAGTGTGGTACCAACATAGATCTCTACAATCACCAAGTTTAATGTTTTAAGCAAGAACAGTTAAAACAAAGTTGAGTACAAGTCAGTGAAGCATGAAATATGTATCACAGTGACCTACATTTACTTTTATTTGATAAATTCTTTTATCAAGTTTTTCACAATATAATTGTGATGAAAATAAATATCATGTAATTGGACACAGTGCACGAGACTGATCCCAAATTACAGAAGCATGAACACATACCACAGTTACAGCTTTAGCAGCGATAGTGTAGTAGTTACCAAAATACATTCCATAATTTTCATGAGTCTAGGTACAACAGTACATACACCAAGTGAAAATAACCTATTTGGTCCAGAGATAAATGCAAAAACTTGACCAATGCCTGTAAAATGTGAAATATAGGTCTGAGTGACCTTCATATAGATGTGTGCTGTACTAATAGAGATGCATACATAATCCATTGATTGTAGCATTAACACAGCTTGAGAAATAAACAAAAAATTAACCAAACGTTTTTGAAGCTTGAAAGTTCCCTATTTTATGTGATTAGGTTGCAGTACTAATAAAGATGCATCCATTGATCAAGTTTCATGACACCAGGTATAACAAGATGCATACAGTGTAAGGAAGATGGAGCTGGATGACGGTGTTATGAATCCACTAAAAACTGTAGCCTACAAACTAAGGAGAACGATAGCATGTTCGCTGAGGTTGTATATATATGTATATTGGTATATGCATTTATCTACGCAGAAGCCAATGTCCAATAGTACTCCTTAACTAGGCACAGGTGATCTAAAATGATTAAGACAGAAACATATGAACAATACCAAACTATAGTAAGAAACAATTTTTCACATAACAAAACTTACACTGTAATCAAGTAAACCACTGTTAGAAATGTAACCTCAGTACCCGAGTATCTAAAAGGAAGTATCAGTTTAATTTTGACATGCCAAGATGCAGACTGAGCCTGAGGTAGCGGTGTTTTACTCGTAGCCAGTCTGTACTAATAATATAGTCTGAGTCTATATCCCCGTTTGTTTGTACACCCCTGCCAATTTCAGTAAGAAAAGCATAAACAAGATAAAAAGTCAATAAATCTTACTAAGTTCATTCACTAATTTACAATTTCTAACCCGATTGCGACCAGGGTGTCCATAACAATTAACACCTTTATCGTCTGCGCGTCTGATGCTTAACGTTAGTTTCTATACTAACACAACACCATATTACATAGAATTTGGGCAAGTCTATTTTCCACAAATAGAGTGACGTCATTGCTCCTATTTGGTTACTCAATTACGGTAAGGTAAAGAGTTATATCCCTTTGCCACCTGTAAAATCTACCTTCTATGTACATATATGTGTAGTTATGCATCTGCCCCTTCGCTGAAAATGGACTTGTCCAGGAACTGGAAATTGATCTCGAGGATGACCATGGTTGATAGTGAAAACTTCCGTTAAGCATCAGACACGCAGACGATAAAGGTGTATCACAACATCAACAAGACATCTATCATGTGTTCATAGATTTCAAAAAGGCTTTTGACAGAGTGTGGCATGAGGCATTGTGGACCAGAATGAAGAAATACAACAAGGGTCAAAAGTTGACCAACACCATCAAGCAGCTGTATGCCAAGACCACCAGTGCAGTAACTGCTCAAGGTTCTGTGGGGGAATGGTTCAAGACAACAGTTGAAGTACAGCAAGGCTGTCTCCTGTCACCCACTCTTTTCAACATCTTAGAGCGCATCAAGAGCGAAGCCCTGGAAAACCACTGTGGGAGAGTCAGCACTGGAGGGCGTAACATCACCAACCTCCGCTTTGCAGATGATATTTGATGGGCTGGCAGGCAGTGAAGATGAGCTTGCCACCTTAGTGAAGAACCTGGATGAAACATCTTCCAGATTTGACTTGGAGATAAGTGCCGAGAAGACAAAGCTGATGACACAACAAATCTCAACCAAGATTAAAGTCAGAGGACAGGAACTGGAAACAGAGGGCTAATTCAAATATCTTGGTTCCATAATCACGGAAGAGGGATCAAGAGCAGAAATTTTGTCATGAGCAGCACAAACAACAGCAGCTATGTCAAAGCCAAGACCAATCTGGAGAGACAAGAATATGTCTGAAAACTGAAATCACACTATTGAGAGCACTAGTCATTTCAAACTTTCTGCATTCATGTGAGGTCTGGACCCTGACTGCAGAATTACAATGAAGAATCCAGGCACTTGAAATGAGATGCTACAGAACCATCCATGGCATCTCTTACATGGACCACATCACAAATGAAGAAGTGTGTAACACCATCAGACACAAACTAGGTCATTATGTAGACCTCCTCACCACTGTCAAAAAGAGAAAGCTGAAATGGTATGGCCATTTCACTAGAGCCAACAGTCTATCCAGAACAGTTATGCCGGGTAGTGACCAAAGTGGTAGAAGGAGAGGTAGACAAAAAAGTGGAGTGACAACGTCAAATGGACCATGAAAAGTTTTGTGGAGACACAGGCATTGGCACATGATCGAGACAAGTTGAGGGAACTGGTCAGATGTTCAGCAGCACAGTGCCTCAATGACCACACTAGGTCAAAAGACTGATGATGATGATGAAACCTGTTTGAAGCTATAATAGACACTTGTATATTTATGTAGTTATTGGCGAGAGAGAAAATACGTATTTGGTAATTTAGGAAGAGTTTATAATAATTAAAATTTTCCTTTTGCATATGATGGTTTGTGCACCACCAACACTGCAAATCTTAGGCATATCCTAAAATGTGTAAATGGCCCCCACACGTTACTCTAGTCACTATAGAACAATGGCACAGGCACGTGATCCTAGATGTTGTATGGTGAGTGTATACATTAATTTACACAGAATCAAGTGCCTGTGAACAATGGCGTTTGTTTTCACCCGCACTGAAAATGCCCAGATGTGAAAAAGTGCCCCAATTCCCGACCCAACCAATAGACCTTATTACAACCACCACACTACCCATTATGTGACATGCCTACTTCTCCCACACTACAGCCCTATAATACTACATTAGAACACAGGGGCTCGTTACAAAGCAAATACCATATTTTGTTGTGTATAACGCGCACTTTTTTTACCTAATTTTCTTATCTTAAGTCGGGGGTGTGCGTTGGATACAAGAACTAAAAAAAAAATTTTTTTTCCAGGTCGATCTGAAGAGGATGAAGGCACTCACTACTTGTGAAATATTAAATCCATTGTACATTGCATTGTAACTAAAATGTTTACTGGTACTAGCCATATTAAAGAAATAAATAATGCTTACAAATAGTCTTGTTCTTTGATTGCTTATGTTAATAAACTGGTTTCATTTCACATCACTGTCAAGTTTTGTTCTGTCACTGTGCCTCGGCTGGATATACATGTACATAAAGACTGGCAATTTGTTCAAAAGCTGTGCAAAGTGCCGCACTGGAGCGGAACAAATACCACTGTGTGGATTACCGTACTTGCTCCGTAAATGTTCAGTACCGTATTCCATAACTGTTGATCTAATCGAATTTTTCTTCATTTATTATTGGTTGAATTGAACTATAATATGTGTAGAATTCAACTAGTGTTAATGTTCTCATCAGAGCATCTGTTGGGGACATATTTTTTGCGACTACGGGTTCTTTCTTACGGGAACACTAATACGTTGTGGAACAAAATAATCAATGTATGAAGTCGGAAAACATTTTTTTCCTCTTTGGAAAATAAGCTTGTTACTTAGTTTTATTTCTCATCTTAAATCATAGCATTTGAGATATCTTTGCGATTATACAGTGATCAATGGCTTCAATGCTTCATTGACTCGGTGTGGTCTTTTCACGGTAATCGGCGCCAGGTAAGCTTTGATGCACTCAACATAGTTACAATGCTTTGTCTCGGTGAGCAGTATTTAACTGATTCAGGACATACAGCGACTTTTCGAAAGTGATGACGACGAAGTGGAATTTGAGGGATTTGATGCAATAGATTGCGTCAACTAGACGAACATTTAAAGGGCCCTTTTAAGGGCCAACAATAAAATCGGAACGATACAATATCAATATTGCCACTTTTTCATTCACTATCTAAAATTACCAACTGTTGTTGCACTATAAAAAAATAAAAAAAATAAAAAAAAACATTTTTAAAAAAAAAAAAAAAAAAAAAAAAAAAAAAAATTATTATTACTATATATATATGAATTATCAAAAGATATCATATAACACACATTGATAATCCAAATAAATAAAAAATATATACAAAAATTTATATAGCACACATCGACAAATAAAAAAGGGGGAGCCTTTCCTTTCAAAATGGTCTGCGAAGATCAGAGGAAATGAGACCTCCCCCCCAAAAAAAAAAAAAAAAAAATGAAAACAGAGCGAAATACCGGTAGTCACAATTTTAAAATGCATTATATCACATGCGCATTATATGGCAGAACTACGTTTTTTCCACTTATTTTGGGTCGAAAATCGGGGTGCGCGTTATACATCGGTGCGCGTTATACACACCAAAATACGGTAAGGAGTATCCGTCGATGAAACAGGGTCTATTGTTACAGGTAAGATTCATCGACGGATACTTCTAATTTGCTTTGTAACGAGTCCATGTGCATTAGAACACAATCATGTATCAGTGCACAAATGAGATGCTTTTCAAAAATATATAACACATAAAATTGTTAAAAAAGACAAACACGAAACAGGAAAAGATTCCATATTAGAATCACTTTTGAATAACCTACCATCATTCCCGCTGTATATCAACTTCTATGTAGGCTATTATACCAATCAAAGTGGAATCTTTGTTCCGAGAAGGAACATCTACATAATTTAATAGGATCATCAACAATCAGGGTAAAACTGCAGTAATCCTTTTAAGAGGCAGTAGCTTTGTGTTAGCCTGTAAATACATATTTATCACATTAAATATCTACTTCAAAGCCAATGGATGTTCCTTTTGACAAGTAAAATGTGCATTACACTCTACTTGTAAACCGCCACCCCTATGCACTGTAGAATAATCCTTTACGTCACATTGGACTATATCTTTCCCAGAAAACTTTGGGACCTACTTTCAGTTTCACAGACCCTCTTGCACAGTTCCAGAGAGTTGCTTTGCAAAGACTTTTCAAGGCCAATTTTGTTAGCAGTTTTTTTTTCCTCAGGATTTTTTTCTTCTTCCAGATGTAATTTTGTTGTCGCTGAATAAACTCAGACAAAAGTAGTTTCAGACATGACTCCCTCAAAAGTAATAATGCTGACCAAAGAGAATTTGAAGGACCATTTCTTCTGCTTAACTGCCGAGTCTTGAAACCATCAATGATATTCTCCAGTACTAAACAGATGTTCAAATTAGCTGCTGTGGTCGACTTATTGGATGTCAGATTGATTCCATTTTGATTCAGGACCAAGTAGACATCATTAGAAATCTTGGTGACAAACCCATGTCAATTATAAAATCATCCATTTAAATGAGGTAGTAACAACCATAGTGGCAGGCATGTGGGATGTGAGAGCAGCACCATTTTGATTTAGACCAACCAGCCAGTTTAGTTAAAACCCCATGTTGAAATGACCATCCATTTAGGTAGCCATGGCATGTTTAAAACTTTATGGTAATGTTTCTTTGGAGTTGCACACTCATCTTGTGCTAAATGAAAATGGATGACAGACAAATACAAAAATAAAAACATATTTACTTTTAAGAGAATCTATGTCGGGGTAACTTAAGCAAGAAGTCAGTATAAAAAAATATGGATCCTGTAAACTTTGCCATCACCAGCAGGTGATATCATTATATTTACTAACAAATGCATAGCAAATAACAACCTAGACCATTTGAAAAGATACTACTGTATTTAGAAACCTCAGGTGTATTTACTGGTAGTTGACTATGAAATTCTTTCTCAAGATGAAAGTTACATAAACCATCAATATCCAGCTTTTAGTCTGATAATCCAAAACATGACAATGAATATTAAAATGTTCAAAGATGTGCCAGTCCTCAAATCCAAAATCATCAGCTAAAAAATCTGTAACTTGTGACCAAATTCTGTAATTTTTAAGATTAAGATCTGTAATAAAATCTTTAATTATTCATTTCATAAACTTGTATGCATAAATTGCTGTTATTACTACGACAAACAGATGCAACATTATGAATATTGCTAGGTGTATGCATACCATTAATGATGTCAAAGCTTTATTTCCATCTTTATGCAGGTACAAGAGATCATTCTATTAAGTGACCTGAAAAAGAATAAAAGCACCCAAAGCTTAGCTCACATGCTACCTGACAACTTAATTGGAATATATATATATATATATATATATATATATATATATATATATATATATATATATATATATATGTATATACAGACATGATTCTACCAGTACTCCAATGTCAAACTTCATAATTAGGAAATTATTCCAGACTAAAATTTCCAAACATCCAAACATCAAGATTATATCCTGCATGTCGAGCCTTCATAATTGTATGAATATTAGTATATTACATACTTATCTAGGAACTTAAATATATAGCTAAGTATGTGTACATCATGGATTTAAAAGACTATACAAGTAAGGTCAACATGTTCAAGGTTATTTAATCTAATGGATAAATTGTCAAAGGTATTGGCAATTATTTCCCCTTTATAATTTTGGCAAATTCTGATAATATGGCTTTATTTTGAACATGTACATATATTTTAACTCCCAAAGTACAAGATATTTAAGGAACTTTGCCAATAACATTGCATCCAATTTAGCATTCACTTAAAACTAATAGTACATTCCATCTCCAAAGAAGATAATAATAACAATAATAATAATAATAATACTAATGATGACTTAATAGAGCCTAATATTCAGAATATCTACCTAAGCACTTTACAATATATATAATGATACGACTACACACACATACAAAAACACCATGCAATTAAAAAACAAAAACATGCTGAAAATATTATGGTAGGAACATTATTAGGTCTGTTCTTGCAGTCGAAAAAGGTGAGTTTTAAGAGCACTCTTGAAAGGGATCACTGTCTTTGTGTCTAATTTCAATGGGCAATTCATTCCACGTTGCTGGGTTCTGGTATGCAAAAGAATGTTGTCCATATGACTTCATTTTCATTGTGGGAATAATGAGTATATGATTGTCAGAAGAGAAGCGTCAAGTATCTTGCTGGTGTATACAGACAGGTGAGGCCAGATAGGTATGTTGTACTTAAGTCCATCAGTAAAACCTAGCACAGAACAAATTTTGTGTTTGATTCTGGATCAAATGGATAGTCAGTGTAGTGTACAGAGAAGCGGGCAGGTGTGCTCTGATCATGGTACTGTACTCTAAATATGATCCGATCAGCTGTGTTTTGAATATGTTGATGTTTTTGGAGTAGATATTGAGACAAACCAGACAGAATTGAGTTACAATATTCCAGTCTTGAAAGTATTAATGAACACACAAGTGTTTTAGTGGCATCTACTGAAAGATATTTGTGAATGGAGCTGATGCATCTCAGATCAGGATATGCAGCCTTACATATGTTCATGACTAAAACTGTCCTGATTAATCAACCATACTCATAATTGGGCCCATTATTAGAACAATCGGTATCGGCAGAAATAATCGGTGCCAATGTAAACAAATTTAAAAAATAACAAATTTTAAAAATATAAATTCAATCATAACATTCATCTTGACATGGCTTGAATTTTAAATCAGAATGAATTAGTGGAAATTAAGAAATAAACATTTGCTTTGGGGGTTAATTGAAAGACAATATACATTGTATTCTTAAAAGTAAATACTAAAGTAAATACTTTTTAACACACTTGCTGTAAACTACTGCTGATCATCAGCACACAACAAATTACCAATACCATTCATGCACTCATCCCAATTACAGCAGCCAACCTGCCAATGAGGCCTCGTGTCGCTGTTTAAAATGGTAAAGTTTAGATATTGGCCCGCGAATAAGCCAACCCCTCCCTTCTTTTTCAAGGCCTTTATTTTTTCCTAAATTATTCAGCTTACCGGTATACATGCGTATATACTGTGATAATGAAATAATCAGTATCATAATCAGTATTGAATATTTTAATAATTGGTTATAAACGGTATTGGCATAATGGACAAAAAGTGACATCAGTGCAATGTGAGATTAATGTCCAAAGTAACACGCAGGTTCTGTATTGACTGTGAATTTAATGTTGGTGTACAGTTGCTGATATTTATTGTTTGATGTAAAGGATGTCAATGAGAAAATTGTTGTCTTGTGATCAGAATGGGGTAATCATTATCATCATTCATCTGCAGCTTGTTTCATGTCATCCATGATTTCACAGCAGAAATGCAACTCTCTACTCCATGGTTAGTAGCATCAACTTCAGTTGGGTGGCTAGACTTGTATATTTGGGTGTCATCAGTGTACAATTGGTGAGACACTGGGTGATGATCTATGACACTAAAGAGTGGCTAAGTGTACAGAATGAAGAGAACAAGCCCAAGGACAGACTCCTGTGGAACACCAAAACATAGATCAACTGGGCTGGAGTGTATTCAATTTGCAGATATAATTTGTGTCCTGTTGACTAAGTACAACTACAGTAAGGTTGTATTGTGAGGGCCAAATACATGCTGGAGATGGTGAAGTAAAACATCATGGTTATTGTTGTTAAATGCTGCAGACAAACCAAGTATGGTGAGGACTGTAAACTTTCTGAATCTAAAGAAGAGAGAATGTCATTAACTTCTTTATGAAGAGTCGTTTCAGTACTGTGGAATGAATATATTCAGACTGTACATAAATAAAAAAGACTGTTTGTATTCAGGTAAGATACAAGTTGGTTAATTAGAACAACTTTTTCTGTTTTTTTTTTATATGAACAGGAGATTAGAAACTGGGTGATAGTTCTTTAAATCGTTATGGTCGTGTGTTGGTTTCTTCAGCAAAGGCTTTAAAATGGCAGTTTTTAAAAAATTATGGGAATTTCATGGATGAGAGAGAGATATTAATAACATCAGTTAGTGAAGGCAATATTGGGTCTAAACACTCAATCAGCAGTGGTGTTGGAATTGGATCAAGTTTACATGACTTTGGTGTACTCTTCATCACAACTGTACATACTATGTGTAACTCCATAGAGACAGGTTCAAATGCTGCCAACGGTTGTTGCTAAAATTCTGTATTGCAACTGTATGATGACGATGAGTCAGCAGAAATTGTGTTGTGATGTTCATCTCTAATGGTTTGTACTTTTGTCATGGAAGAAATTTGTAAATAGGTCCAAAAGGTCTACTGGAGAGGAGGTAGCTGGAAGTGGTGTACATTTTTTCCTTGACATTAATTTGTTATTAATCTCAAAGAGCTCTTTGCAGATGGTACTCTCTATGATCTTACTATTGTACATGTAGTAGGATAATTTGGCTAAATGGACTGTGTTTGTGACGTTCTTCTTAGCGCATTCATAGATTTGTTTATGAATAGTGAGTCTGGTGGAAAGCCACTTAGGCTTTCTATCTGTTGTAGGCAGTCTCTTTCAGCAGTGCAAAGCTGGTCCCTAACACTGCTATACCACGGAAAACACTTTTGAATTGATCCTCTGCACTTGGTGCCTGGGGCATGTTTTTCAAGCAATGAATGCAGCAAGTTATTGAGTTGTTCTGCTGTAGGAGGTAAGCAAGTTGTTAGGTTTGCTTGGATGTCATGCATTATTTTGGTTCTATATATCATACACAGGTTTCTCTTAGTAGCAAATAAAGGTGGAGGGTTAGGGACTGATACATCCAGATGGCATATAATGATGAGCTGATCTGATGCAGGTTCATGGGGTACAAGGCTGGACCGTAGAATATTATCATCAGGTCTATGAAGAATTCATTTTAAAGGCACAATAGTGCAAAGTGTCTGTAATTTTATGAATTCTAAAGATCATGAAAATAATGAAATGTGTCAACTTAAAAGCTGAAATAATTCACAAAAACCAAGTGTTTATGAAGATTAAATTAAATAATTGATAAATAACAAGAAAACAATAATTTTTATGGGGGCCCGCTTTAATTGAAACTTGTAGGTCACGAACTGTTACGGAAGGCCCACATGACCTCAAAAACATATATGCCATCTTTGTCCAGTGGAAGGATTATGAGTCATGTGATTGTAATTTAAATATCAACTATAAACAAAAATGGCGGACATACGACAGAGTAAAAAATGTAAAGGTCGTCAAAAAACTGTCAGAGAAACCGAATGAAACTTATCAAGGATTCGTCATGGGGACAAGTTTGTTTGATGATGAGCATTGATGGATGAGTTAGGACTGACATCAGACACTGAAATGGCAAAGCTGTTGTTGGACAGGTAAGCCAATGTCTCTGTTATATGGTGATACACATTGGTTACCCCAGAATCAAGTGCCGGTGATGTACACACGTTCTCTAATTTTCAATATCTTGTTCCTACTGTATGTTTGAAAGCACACCATTTTATTAATATAATGTTGGCACAAGGACTGGATTTGCTTTATAATATTCCCATGTTGGGATGGAATACATTTTTTATTTTTCATAAAGATAATTTTGTACACCTGTCAGTGTCAATTATCTTCGTGAGACAGGTCTTTTCAATTTGGCGAGGGAACTTAGATACATTTACAAGCGTTATCAGTATTTAAATCATCTCTCTCACTCTCACACATACACCTTAGGTTAATGTGACATACACATTACTTGCATAAAGGTTAATTAACCTTTTCATGTAGAACAAATAATACTTGTTTAACGTTGAACTGTTAGTAGGGTTTTCTATATCTGAATGTTGAACTGATCCAGTAAAATGTTGATCTCATGCCTACGATAGGCTGAATGCTAAGATTTTATTGTACAATTACTTGCTCGTAAATTTTTTATAAAGCATTGTATTGACCACAATTACAAAAAGGATCTCTAGTCATGATAGAAAAGGATATTACAATGCGACCAGAATACAGTGGAGCCTCGTTAATCCGGACATTCGTTCCCAGTGATCATGTCCAGATTAACAAGTTTTCAGGATAATTGAATCAAGCACAATTTTTTTATTTTTACGATATCTTCACACAGTATATATGTACATGTATATGCTAGCTTTAAAAGTAATGTACTGTATATTCAATAATGGTTGAAATAAATTAATGAATACATATATTAATTTGTGTTTATTTCATATTATTATAACATGCACTTGTACGTACATATACATATAAGTTTAGACAATTAACACATCGAACACATCACACTATGTACCTCACAAATGAAGCCCTGTATTGTCTGCATCTTAAATCTGACAACTTTATTTGTACAGCCATCAATAAACTGTGATTGTTACATACGATTGGTAAACAACAAAGAGGCTTAATGACATTTTTAATTTATTTACCATAAGCTATGTCAAAAAGCGTGTACGATTTGATCCCATTGTGTTTAATTATTAACACCCCTGTTGGTGACTATTGAGTTTTATGTATTATTCTACTGAATGGATGTTCATATAGGATTTTTCGAATTTTCTTATTTTCTGACAGATAATTTCCGGATTATCGAGACAAGTTTTAATGTAATTTTACAGTTTGGTCCCCGATTTTGATTTCCAGATCTGGAACGCAGATTTCTTGATCAATGGAGCAAACTAACGTTTAGGAATTTCGTTCCTCCTGAATTATGTCCGGATAGTGAGGTTTCCAGATAAATGGAGTATAGATTAATGAGGCTCCACTGTATATGGCTGGCAGGTTGTTTCCGTATCAAATGAAGTTTTGAGCTACAATCAAGCAAGTTTTATTTATGTCAAAATTTGTTAGATATGTTATTATGTATCCTTGCTAAAATCAAGTATTTCAGTTCTAAGTGTTTAACACAATCACAAAGAAACATTAAAAATATAAATTATAATACAAAGGAATATTTTACATATATTTAGTTATGAAGTTACAAAAAATCAACCAAAGCATGCAGAATAACTGGCCAGTACATCTTCATGCTTCACATCAACACATGTCTGATTGTTTTTATGTCATACAAAGAGAATGAAGACACCTTCAGTATCTGCTATTGAGTCAGGAAAGAAAAATTATTTCACTTTCTCAGAAGTAGGGATAGGGTGCCTCAACTTTATGCATGGAAAAAGGCAATGTTTACTGTAATTGTTTTGGTTAGACAAAAATGTTCCAGTACACTGTACTGACTAACCCAGCTGCTTTTCCTCCACCTTCCACTTCCCTCACTACAGGTAAATGATTACTTTGAGAACTAGCGATTGTATAGTTTGAAATTGTGATTACATATCACATATGCTTTCTTTATGCTGTTTCCCATTTATAGCTGTCCCACACACAGTTCTTGCCAACACCCTCTTCACATCTATCCACTTAGCTCATGTTGAATGCACATAGGACATATTTAACTTAAAAACAAAATACTGAGATAATTATAAAATGCCATATCTCAATAACTGATTTTCATTGTATGTATAAGAAGTAAATTTCCTCTATGTTCAAGTGAGCCACATGTATCTGATTTAAAAATGATGGAAACTGATATCAGTAATTTTGAAGACAATTGGCAAGTATAATTAATATATGTTTTAATAGCTTCTGTAAATTCAGTAATCTATTGCAGTGAACATAATTAAATAACTCATCATGAATAGGTGTTTATTATACCTTGAAATCATAGAATTCACTTTTATTACTTAGGATACGGTGTAAAGTTGTAATTGTTTTTTAAGGTTAATAACTAAGTACTTAATAAATGACAGTCAATTTTATACATATTTAAAGGCTGCAGGTTTAATACCACCCCACCCTGGGTGAGACTGTATCAGCTGCCCTGGTGTCTCCTTGGGAAGAGCACTAAGCTTGAATTTCCTCAGAAGCATAGCGCCAATAAAGCGTTGAAAGTGCTGTAAAAATACCCCCCAAAAAATCCTTGACAAGAAACTGAAAGCAAACAGAAAAAACAATACCTGGCCCTCAACAAATATGCTTGAAAGTGAGCAAGTCATTAGCTGAATATTCCTCAAGTTCGACATCACAGACTATACATTATTATTTAAGAGGCCAATTATTTTTCCATCTAAAATTTTGAATTGAATTAAAATATCAGTCATATTAAATAATTTGTATGTTTTTGTGGGTGTTTGAGAGTGAGATATATTAACATTTCACCAGTGAAATTTAACTTTAAATTTATTTTCCAAATATGTTTTATCGTATATAGCAGTCATTCACAAAGTGGGGGTATGAAGGGGTGTTAATGCTGAATAATGCTGTCTCAAGTAGTACTTTAGAGATAGAACAAATAAGAACAAAAACAACCCCTCCTTAGGAATTGATCATGAGGCTCAAATATTGGGTGAAAACTCTATATAGGTTAACATATGCGGATGCTTGTCACACAAGTTAAGAAAATAAAATTTTCTTTAACACAGGTATCATCGCTGTTACAACAAAAAAAAGTGGCAGATGGTCTGTCTACCCTTGCAAAAAAAAGAAGACATATCCCCCAATCAGGGAGCTTATTCAGAAAGCCCTCATCTGTCAACTTGAGGACAAGCAGGGTATGAGGAGGAGAACTTAAGGTAGATGATTTCAGGGAAATTGGCAGAAACCTAGCACCTCAAGAACCACCATCATCTCAAGTTTTGGTTAAAAAGATCTCTCAATTTTATCTATGTATTATATGAAAGGTGCTTGCTATATGGATGTGTCTGCTAAGGCAGATTACACTTTATATACAGTAATGTAAATATCAGTTGTTGAAAACAATGTATAATGTATCTGCAAGTGCTGAAAACGTTTATATTGATAATATATGACTTTAACCATATTTTTTAAAAATATCTGGAATGGAAGCATTATAGTTTGATGGGATATTATGTGCAGTTACAACAAAACAAAGAATGAAGTCAAATGATTATGGATTCATTTATATATAAATTTGTGCCCATAAGAAGTGTTTAAAAAAAAAGTTCAGGCAAGCCTGGACGGGGCGAAACCAGTGTATTGTCCAAAAGCATCTGGATATTTGTCACGTATGTGCCAGACACAGCAAGAGGGAATGACACATCTCTGTCCAGACCCCAGTCTTCCATAGTATGAACTGCCTATAGGCAGCATGCCTGTTCGCGCTCATCAAGTCAACTTCATCGTCATGTACAAGAACATCCCGTCAGTACATCCTGGCCAAGTCAAGTACAGTCTCATCAAGGATTAGAACTCGAAAATCCTGAAAAACTATATTTAAAAAAAAAATAATAGGAACATGCACTTATTCAAAGTTTATTCATCTTTTATCAGAAAATTCCAATGTAAAATAAATATGGGTAAAAAAAAACTGCAAAGTTTTTATTTTGACATGAGCGCTGAGTGTTCCATCGCAACCAGCACTGATATTAAAAGTTTGGGGAGCATTTCTAGAAGTCAGAGACACCTGCATTGGAATCAAATATGAATGGCTGATTGCAGATGAAGATAGAATCTTATTTTTCTATCATCATCAGCTTAGACTTCTTTAGCATAGTGAGGTGCCCACATTGAAACCAGGTAATGAACAGAATCTACTTGATGAGTATCAATTGTAAAAAAATAAAACTCCTAATCATTTACTTATTTATGTATGCAGCTCTGTTTTTGTTTTTGAATAGCTTTCAATTTTAAAATTCATTCACAGTGATTGCAAAGAAATAATCCAAGCACGTCTCATTTTGTAAGAAGTCTCGCTAAAATTCTTGAAACATTCTATGTTAAATAAAGTCTAAAGCATATCAAGAATAATGCATTAAGCAACAATGCACATTATAAACAGAAGTTTATATATTCATTATGGGCAAAAGTGATATACAGTGCTGTCTCTCACAACACATCTTTTCCAAGTCGGTAGGCATCTCCCTCCATTTTCCACACGCACACACCAATCTGACAATCCTGTGTTGGGGGTAGGGCTGTCAACAGGTACCCGGCCATAGCGAAAAACACAGACATTGAAAATTAATGATGAGTACCCGTTCACAAAAATAAGTTGTCGACAACACTATCAAAATACCATATATCATCAGCAGCACGCTGATCTGAGTTGCAGCTCCAGTTTATATTTAGGAGTAGGACCACTACTAAATGGCTGCTGCATGCTGGGCTATACAAACAGCTTCAAAGTTTAAAACAACACCAATATATAGGATACTCGCTTGTGTTAACATATCCCTTCAGCGACTGCCATTGACACTACATTACCATGCAGTCGCTGTAGCCCTGTTTGCAGAATCCAGGCAGAAAAAGTGTAATCCACATATAACATGCTAAAATTTCAATAAACAATGATTTATTTGCCCCTTTCGTCTTTTAACATCCTTTACTGTTTAAAGTTTTCATATGTAGCACTTTCAGTTTTAAACACACATTGACTAAAATCCATCTTAAGACTTTTAGTGCCGAATATTATAATTCTTTCCACACGGTCTGAAATAGATGTCACGTGAGGCTGCACTCGTGCCCTTTATATTTAGAGGATTGTTATTTTTTGTTGCCTTTTTCTAATCCATCTGTGACATTTTTGAAAGGAGATATTTTTGTTCTGATATACACATTGACTAAAATGAAATATATTTTTTTGCACCAAATACCTTAGACGGGTCCACACTAAATATTGAGATAGAGGAAAGAATCTGCACTTAAAGATTAAAATTAGAAAACCAGTCTGTTCTCTCCTCACTAAGCCATACAGATGTTATAAATAGAATTTGAGGGAAAGTAGAAGGTTTGCATAAATGGAACATGATACTGTTAGGAAAGTTTAAGTCCACGGACAGGCGTACTCTTATATTGTAGTTATGTAAAGCAGTCTTTCCTAAAAAAAGGTCTGTGGGACTAATTGAATGTTAATAAAAATGAGATTTTTGGAAGGTGGATTTACAGAAAAAGTGTAATCCATATATGTTTACGCATAATGCGTAATTTAGTGAGAAAATGATTACACCAAAAGCATAATGGTTGGCATATATGCGTCTGGGTACAAAGGTCTAAATAAATTCACTAATTAATAGCGTGCTGTCCAATCATTTGCAGCTACCACAGTGCTACGCTTCAGACCAAGTAGTGCATTACACAGTTGGTCTCTGCTACCACTCAAAATATATACAGAAAAGGTGGAGAACAATTTGTTGGTCTAGGGTTGTACATGTCTTTCATGTTCTAACGAGTACCCGGTTACCGGTTAAACGGCGCAATTGGTACCTGGGTAAGTTTTCCATGGTTTTTGACAGCCCTAGTCGGGGATGGGGGATAACCACCAAACTGCCTTGATCCTGGCTCCAAAACATGAAAGACCAGGCTTGGGTGGAACTGCAAAATCTGTAGGAAAAGTTCCCTCAGCAGGTCTGGCTCCATGTTTATTACGATCTCCTGGAATCGGTTTCAAAGAGTAAGCATACTGAATCCCCATATGTAAGTGGTACAACAGGCTTGAAAAATAAAATCATGATACCGTAGAAATTTCAACATTTACAACAATCATGTATTTACACAAGGTATCAATCTTTGCGAGTCCACCTTGGAAACATAAATGAATGCAAATGTTGTATTATAAGAGTAACTACCAAAGTTTTCATTATGTGTATACATGGATGCAGTATTTGATTTTATCAGTACAAAGTGCAAGTTACATATTCATAGTCAGTTGTTACACATATCATGTATAGTGAAAGAGTTTTTCTGTAATGTAGCCCACATATGTCAAGTTATTCACACCTTTTGTGAAATATATTTTGTACATACAATAACATGCTCAAGAAATACATAAAAGTTATTGAAAGAATATAAAGTTTAAAAACTGTGATTACATCAAGAAAATGTGTTAATTTAGAAATCATTTACAGTATTCACCCAAAACTGAATGCAAATCAAACAGGGCAATTAAAATTCCTACAAAAAAGGTTATATCAAATATGAAATTTAAAAAAAATTCTGTTTCTTGCAAACCTTCATGTCATTCTAAAATCTGGGCAAATAAAACATTCTTGCATTCTTAAGTTTTTATGTTTATAATGATTGTGCATACATAATATTATCATGATATATTTTGGCAAGCGTCATATTTAAAACATAAGAATTAAAGCTTAGTCATTATTTTACGAGGCTTAAAATAGATATATTAATTTTCACAGGTCTAATTTTTTTAAAATAGAAACTGCAACAGTCAGGTGACATCTAATCGGTGAAGATCTCAAACATTTTGTCATTATTGTGATTGTTTTGAAAAAAAAATTATAAATTTTTTACTTAAACTGGAAAACGGGCATGTTGACCATGACACAATCAAATATTTGTTGTTTATGTGACTGGTATAGATCACTTCTATTTATATATGAAATGATTTTAGCTTGTTTAAATTTTGTATTTTGCTGTATAAGGTTACTTAAACTCCTAAACAAATAGCCCTATACACTGTATCACCAAGTATAGTGACTACGACAAAATAGACGGTATGTACTATATAAGGTGGCCATATAAATGAGGTAGCCTCTGTATTTTCAATGGTATCTGTGCATGGTTTTCTTTATCAAATGATATTGGGGTGGGATGGTGAGTAGCAACAAACATAGAGCAGTTTAAACATACATTGCTTGGTAAAATAATTATTCAATAGAAGTATGCATTTTCTAAGTTATGCAAAACACTTATCACTTGTATATATTAGAGTCTTTGCCAAGTACCAAACATTTTTCAATGTGTATCAATACTTGTTTTGCAAGGTATAGATAAACAATTACCCTCATTCTTGTCTGAGCTTGGTCAGCTCTGTTTTCAGGCTGCTAAGCATGTCTTCTTCGTCTCTCCCCTCTGGTTCTTGCTCCACGCCTCATCCTTCCTCTCCCTCTGCCTCTTAAAGGTCGCTCCGGACTTGAGCTTGAAAGTGAGCTGATTTCAGTCTAGGCAAAAAATAAATTCTACATTTAAGTTTATCATTTGATGGGAATCTTCTGTATTACATATTATAATTACTACCTTAGTCCAGTTGTCTCTGTAATGAATTTTGATATGTAAAATTATCTTATAATTATACAAGTAATATATTCATACTTGCTTATCCAACTTATAGGAATATAGTTCTATTTGAGAATCAGAAATTAATACATGAGAGTTTGTCATTTGATGGATTTTTTTCTGTGCTGGATCAGGTCGTGTTTTTTTTTCGTCTTCCAAAATTCCTAGATGGACAGCAAAGCTAAATCTCTGTGTATAGGTTGGGTGGGCAAGACGTCTCGAGCTTAGCGACCTACTTTCCGCCATATTGCGGAGGTTAAAACAATTGCTTAGTAACAGTTCGGTAGCGTTAGTTATGTTCGATATTGCAATTTGCAAACTGTTTTTGTTTACCTATATTTTGTTTCTTATTTCTGTTTTCTGTTCAGAAGTGTTGCATAGTCTTCTGTACAAGCAGGATGAAAAACCATGAATGTGTGTCTGTCAAATATTTTTAAAGACGTAATATATTTTAGGTTGACAAGGCAGGAAGGAAATCTCACGTGGGAATACCACCATATATATAGTACATTCATCATCTTCAGGACTTGTTCAAGTCCGCTTATCAATACTCCTTCACCTCAACAAGTTATGACTAAACTACAAAATCTGATTTATATTTTATATTGTAGAGTACAATACACGGTCAACACCGTTGACCAGATTCTATTACTGTGATAAGATGTTAATTGTCAAGGTCCTGATTATAAATTTGTAGAATATTACGATGTAGCAGGTCATATCTTTGAGAGAAAAAAAGCTGTCAGTTCTTTCGGTAGACGTTATAATCCAAAGTCTCTATACTTAGTTACGAAAATGATATCTGATGTCGGCTTTGTCTTAACAAAAGAAAAACGCTGTTAGTTTGTGAGATTTGTTTTGGTATTTCTCATTTTTGCTTGTTTGGGTATTTCAATGACAATTGACTTAGAAATAAAAGGAAAAACAAGAGAAGAATAGTACATGTATCCAGAATTCACTAAACTTGACCATCAACCTCTCATTTTGTTAGGCCTACCCCTAGTCCTCCGCCAAAATAAGGGGTTGCACTCATTTCGAAATACTTCACATACGACCATGTAAATATTCCTATATTTCCGGTCATTACACATTAAAAAAAAAAATACTTCTATATTTTTGTTACCTTTACATAAACATGTAAAATGTACATAGGAAAATGCAAAGAAGGATAGCAATTTTTTTCTTTTCAGTTCAATATAAAATGAATGTAGATTATTTTTTAACTCAACTCCATCACCTTAGATTCTCCAAACTCTCAATAATCTGTTTTTCAAACCTTAAAAACTTGCCAAATCAGTTCATTTTTCTGCTTGCCTGTAGACTGGAATTTTAACATGCATGAAAATACTTCTGTATACAATTTTGAATAAGCATATTATGATGTTAAATTTTTATGACGATTATTAGAGAATCCCCTTTTCTTGCTTCAGCGAAATTTGCGGGTCCATTGCTATCTTTTACAAAATGTCTTTGCAGTAAAAACCCTTTTCAAGTTTTGCGTGCTGTTTAAGTGAATGGATTGTTCGTTCGTCGGATGGATGGATGGATGGACAGACATACATATAGACAACCATATATAGACAGACAGATAAGAGCTCACTTGATCATGTGTGCGGCTAGACCAGCTAGTTGGTCTGTGTGCCTTTTTTTAATTTTGACTTAAAAATGATGGACGGTACATGTGTTTGAATGCTTCCTGTGAATTTATTTGAAAAGATATCATAAAAATGGGTTCATTTTTTTAATCTGCACACTCAAATTAAGCAAAAAACATTCCATTTTAAAAGCAAGATATAATTTCAACCTGTGTATGACTCAAAAATATAGTATTTACTGCAGAAATGTTGCGGGGGTGTGTGACAAAAAGGCAAAGTGGGGCTTCTGAATTACCTGGACCATAGAAAAAGTAAATTTATTCTTAAAGCTGAATGTTCACAAAACATTTATATATATATAATATATGTAAGAAATATGCAAATTTCAGCTTGAAATAACATGAGGTCAGGAATTTTAAAAAATTGACAAAGACCAATATTAAAAATGGTGGACAGTACATGTGTTTGAATGCTTCCTGTTAATTTATTTGAATAGAGATCAGAAAGATGGGTTCATTTTTTAAATCTGCACACTCAAATTATGCAGAAAACATTCTATTTTTTATATATTCTATAATTATGAAAAAATTATCCCCTGTTGCTATGTATTGGTTAATTTATTATTCAAATACCCCACCCACGTATACAAGTAGTAAACATATGACAGTTTTAAAGAAAAAAAGAAGACAGTTTCCAGTTTTGAAATTTCCGTTTTTATGTGTATGTGAATTTAATTAAAACCTGCACCCGCCAACACTGCAAATCTTAGGCATATTTTAAAATGTGTAAATGTCACCCACACGGCACACGTTACTGAGTAACTAGAACAATGGCGGTTGTTTTCACCTCGGCGGCCGTAACTATGCACTGAAAATGCCCGGATGTGAAAAAGTGCCCGGATTCCCGACCCAACTTATATTTACTCAGGGTGCATAATACCCTATATACATATGCAATGATAAAACCAGTCTATCACCTAGGGGTACAAGTCTGAGAGCAAAAACTCTTCTTGGTGTCAAGACTGGGTTTAAAAAACCAATAACTTTGGTATCAATACTGGAGATCAAATGTCTCTGAAGCGCTAATGAAGGTAAGGTAGTGTCTATTCGCACGGCCGCCGTGTGGCCAATTTTGAAAAGGCTATTCGTACGGCCGCCGTGCGGCCAATTTGGAAAAGACTATTCGCACGGCCGTAAGTAACTGCATAAGGTACTAGTCCGAAATATTCCGATTCAAATCGGATTGCGTGCTTGTTTCAGCAGCCGAGATGGAAAACTTGGAAGTAGGGACGACTCCGAAATATTCCGATTCAAATCGAAATGCGCGCTTGTTTCAGAAGCTGAGATGGAAGACCTGAAAGAAGGAGACAACTTCAATAATTATGTCGATTTTTTCGCCGTGTTGGAAAAGCATGGAAAGAATAACAGCATTCAGTGGGTGAAAGCTGATAGTAAGTCTGTTGAAGCAGCAAATAAGGCTCTGATGGCATCATCTAAGCCTTATGAAAGCAAATTTGCCTATCGTTACGTAAGGTTTAGATGCAAACATGGTGGTCAAGGCAGAAAGCAAGGTCTTGGTTTACGGCCGAATCAAAGGTAAGTGCATTTAAATTTTTAATAGATATCTTGCGCTTGAGGCATTTCTAAGAGGCGGAGTCAGACATCCCCTCCCCCCCCCCCCCCCCCGCTAAAGCCGCTACTGACCGCACCCCACCCTATGCAACAAATTCCAAAAATAAAGGACCCCTGGACAACCAGAAATGACGGGGAAAGCATTTCCACCAAATGTGATTTTCAACATTTTTCTACATAATACGATTTGCCTCGCAAGTCCTTTTATCCGTTTTTATTATCAACCTACATGTTTCGATTATAGACCTCATAAAACTATGGTTGGTTAGGTGTAGAATCACTAATTGATTCCTTTCCCATATACCTTAAAGTTAATACATGTATATTAATTAAAACAATACATTTGGTTGGCATACCAAGCCCACAAAATAGTTTTGAAAAAATACTCTTGCTCTGATTAGTAGAAAAGAAACGGTTACTAGAAACACTGAAATTCACACCGAAATACACATGTATTTACATGTTCCATCTGTTTTTATCGGTTTCCACACACAAATTATTGCTTGTTTTTGTTTATATAATAATATAAAGCAAAATAAAATATAATTTATATGATTTTGATATGAATTATTAACTTGTTCATAGTTATAGCACGCGTCAATTGGTCGTACTTTATTGCACAAGTTGATCGTTTCGGAAAGGAGCTACTTTCACTCTGTGTATTCATTACTATCTTTCCTTAATTATCAGGTCTGTCGAATCAAGTACGACATCATTACATGACTTGTACTTTAACTTGGAAAAAAATAAATAATTTGAATCAGTCACATAAATGATATTTATTTTGCTTTATATTATTAATCAAACAAAAACAAATAATAATTTGTGTGTGGAAACCGATAGATACAGTTAGAACTTGTAAATACATGTGTATTTCGGTTTAGTGTATTTCGTTGTTTCTAGTAACCCAAAAAAAAAAACCTTTATATGACCTATCCATCCAATTAAGACTTGATACTAATTACTTTTATGTATTTTCAGATCATTCAAGAGTTGCTGCCCTGCAGAAGTCTATGTAACAGCTGATAGAGATATTGGTAAACTTGTAATTCGCAAGTTTAATAACGTTCATAACCATCCATTGTGTCCAGATTTGTTTGTGCAGTACCCATAGCAGCGGCGACTAGAAACAGATGCCAAGGAAATGGTTCAAACAATGCTCAAGATGAGAGTCAAAGTAAAATTGTTACAAGACCATATTCATTGCCAGGTATATACATTTTATGATTGATGTTGGTTTTACAGCATACCAGCACTATAAGGTTATTGAGCCCCATAGAAAAGGTTAAGATTACTTTTTATTATTGACTGATTGTGGTTTAATGGCATACCAGCACTACCGGTATAATGCTATTGAGAGCCATATAAAAGATTAAGAGTACTTTTTATGATAAAAGAACTTCACTGTGTGTGTTATTAAAGTTTCCAAAGTATAATTCTTTAGACCGGTCTCTCTAAACACCCCAAGAACACCCCAAGACACCCCAATATTGCATATATTAGCACCAAATCTCGTAATAACGTACCAAGAAGCGGAAAAAAAGAAAAGAAAACACACATACGGACATTGTTACTATCAATGACATATATATATATATATATATATATATATATATATATATATATATATAACAATTTCCTCATTAAATGGCGATGTTCCATACTTCTCACATTTATTTGAATTGTTGAATTGTTTAGGCTCCATGTTAATATTTGTAATAAAAAAAAGGAATGAAGGAATAGTTAAATTGTTATTGAGATAAACAATTTTTTTATATACAATAAATTTGCCATTTTGTTTAATTTTTTAACGACTTATTTGTGGTATTGCTAATTATTAAATGTAGATTAATACACGTTATACTGTACCGGAACACTCTTCATCAAAATGGGAGTTGTTTCCCTTGGCAACTCGCGACCTTACTAATTTTACTGTTACACAAAATATTGCCAAATATTCGCAGTTTTTATTTGTTTGTTTGTTTGGCTTTGGTTTTTTGTGCTGTTGTTGAAATTTTAAGTGAGTATTATGTAAGTTTAAGGTGTTCTTGGAGAGTCTTGGGGTGTCCTGGGGTGTTTAGAGAGACCCTTCTTTAGACTGCTATGACTCTGTATGACCTTAAACTAAGTAACAGAAAAAAGCAACACGTTTTGTAAAATTCAACAAATATTGTATTTCCCAAAAAGTTGAAACAACGTGAAATTATAAAAATATTGTATTTGGAAATAAATCCACAAAAGTTTATTGGTATTCCAGACAAGATCCAACACTGAAGGTGTTCATGTGTCTGTTCTTGTGAATCCGATAAAGTGTCTGTGTCCTGAAGTGTGGGTGATGTGCCAACAACTTTTCGATATATGACAATAATATTTTGTTTGTTTGTTTGATTAGGATTTTAACGTAGCTTTAACAATTTTTCAGTCATATCGCTACGATGTCTGCTGTGAGGCAGTTTATAGTGATGTCTAGCACTGAGGCATCATGCTGCAGACATGTAGCATGATGTCCCACCCAGTCACATTATCCTGACACCGGGCCGACCAGTCCTAACACTAACCTCTTAATGCTGAGCGTCAAGCGAGGCAGCTGTTAGTACCATTTTTGTAAGTCTTTGGTATGACTCGGCCGGGGATCGAACCCACAACCTCCCGCTTCCGCGGCGGACGCTCTAACCACTAGGCCACCGGAGCGGTGACAATAATATAATCTAAGATGTCTGAATTCACTATAGGTCAACATTACTGCCTCTATGCAAGAGTATTATTGAGTGCATTGTCATTCCAGTGAATATTTTAAATAAATACATCCAGATTAAAACCAGAACATAACACTACAAACGATTATGTTGCAGATGTTATAGCAAGAATGAATTTTCTTTCAAGTAAACAAGTGTATATAAACAGGCAAGTCAATAGTAGAAGCAGGATTAGGGTCAATAATTCATTGGTAGAAAATTCTAAAATGTCATCAAGATAAAATCTTTAAATAAAATTATTTAAAAAATGCAGTAAACACTAGGCAGAATAAGTCCATCCATCGTCCTTTACTCAGATTAAGTTAATGATCCTAATTTTGACCAACTCTCACAGGGAAGTACTTGCCTTGTATTATGTTGCTTACAAAAACAAATGTCCTGATCAGGTAAACCATGAAATTTATTTTAGACCACTCATTACAAAATAGTTATACCTAACAGGTAATCATAATCATGTTTAGTTCCATACTTTTATAACCCCATTCCCCACCACCAGTCTGTCACCACATTTACTTTCTTGAAGAAATACATATACACATTTTATTCCAAAATTTAAGAGATAAATGGTGATAGCAAACAAAAGATTAGACATTTATTTTTAAGTCATTTCTGAGTGTATGTGTGTATAATTTTAACATAAAGTCAGCTGAGACAAGCTGGATAATGATTATAGAGCAGATACATTTGCAGTTATTACAATATTTTTGTCTTCAGGGCTCCTCTTTCATCACTGTAAAGGATCTGCATAACACGAGACAGAAAATGAAGAAGGAGGAATTTGGTACACAAACTGATGAAGAGAGATTGCTTGCAGAGTTGGGAAGACTTGGTACAAATTTATTCCATTGTTCACTTGTGCTTGCCAAATGTCACTATAAAAGTGTTCTACATTCCTTCCTCCAGTTTGGCATGACTGTTATGTGTTTAGGCTCTCATAAACAGTAACAAGAAAAGAATGAAGACAACAAGCTTTGTAAAATTTAACAAATAATGGATAATAGAAAAAGAATAGAAAAATGAACTTATGGTTTTAAGAATAAAATCCAAAAATAATCCTAGAATAATCCCAGAATTAAAAAATTAGAAGTCCTAGCAATAAAATGTTCTAATGAATCTGAGTTCGAGCCCCAATGAAAATAAAAAATGGAAGGTAATGACGTATGTTATAGCCAGTGTTGTAATGAATTATGATGTGTCTACAGTTCTTTGTTGTACCATGGAAAATAATATTCTGGTGATTGAATTACCTTGCAAATGTAAACCATATCACATCATTTTAATTTGCATGACCCCTGACATCTGCGTTTCTAGGCTGAAAGAATTTGAAAACTATTGAATGGAAACATGTATTGCTTTTATGCTAAACAGGTGAAGAAATCTATTTATTTTATATATTAGTATTAAGTTCTACAGGAAATGAATTAGTAATCAAATCCCTTCAACAATATATTGTATTAGCACTGTACTTTGCTTCTAGATTTCAGAATACAATTACATTTGTGTTTGCAATTTTCTTCTTTAGGTGATGAAGATCCAGATGCAGCCATATCAGTCCAGACAGGAGAGACTGGTGATTTGGAATGCCTTTTGGTTGTAACAGGGGGAATAAGAAGGACATATGAAATGTTCCCAGAGGTTTTGATGGTGGATGGAACATACAGAGTCAACAAATTGAGAATGCCTTTATATCTCTTAATAGTTGAAGATGGATATGGTCAGGGGCGCATAGTTGGGTTTAGTTTAGTTGCCAATGAAAAGAAGGAGACACTAGAAAATCTGATAGGTGAGTTTGGACAAATACACAATTTGAAGAAAGTAAAAACTGTAGTCGTCGACAAAGACCAGAATGAAATAGCTGCCGTGCAGAAGTTTATGCAGACGTTTCCATCCAGTTGTGCAAATTTCATATAATGCAGGCATTTGCAAGAGAATTAAAGAAATGTGCAGTGAATCAAGAGGTGCAAAGTACAATAACGCAACTTGTACGGCAGATGGTGTATGCAAGGTCCAAAACGGCATATGACAACAGCTTTGGCCAATTGCTTAAGGTAGCATCACAACAGTTTGTTGACTACTACTACAAGAACTGGTTAGAAAGTGCTCCAATGTGGTGTGCATACCAGACCAACATGCATATAAACCTTGGGAATACAACTAATAACAGAATGGAATCAATAAATCAGAAGATAAAAGATGTTCTTCATAGGAATTTATCTGTTCCAGAAGCTGTTCAGGGTTTACTTTTGGTATGCAGAACATCTAATTATGCTGTACGACATCGATCTTTTGTTCAGCAGATGACAGTTCCATACAGACTGAATGATGATGATGAAGTTGTTGACATCATTGTGAAGTATGCAGCCAATATTGTTGTGCACGAGTTGAAAGCAGCAAGATCTCAAACAGAAAAATATGCATGCACTCCTGAGAAATGCTGCGTGCTTAAAACTACAATGGGACTGCCATGTCGACACATCTTTGCAGCAAGAATGAAGAAAAAAAATGAGATTCTCTTTTTAAGCACTGATCTATTTCCACGATGGTGTTTAGGATATGGTGATGAAGTAATATTTAAACGGAAACTTGATCAGGTGGAGAGCCGGGTGCGATCTAATCCAGAGAATAAAAATGTTCCAAAGTCAAAGGAAGAAAAATACAGAGATGTGATGGTTGTGTGCAAGTTACTGGCTGATTTAGTTTCAACCCTTGGATCGAAAGAATTCACAGAAAAATTAGATGCATTGAATCTGCTCTACAGTATGTGGTCCAAAGGTCAGAAGGTGGTGCTGGTAGACATAATGGAAGATAACCAATCAGGGCAAGAGCCTGGTAAAACCCAGTTTCTTCACACATCTGATAAAAACAGTTATACTCAGGATGGCAATACACAAAACTCTTCTGAGAAAACAAACAACAATGTAGAGCCGAACACACAAAGCAATAGCACAACAGACAAATGCCAAGCAGATGAAGAGATTCAAAAAAGGTATGTATGCAGTGAAACTGACAATGAAGTAGGTTCAGACTCGGAAGAAAACCCACCCCCTTCTCCTTTGTTTGGCTTGAAGAAACGAAGAAGTTTTGCACACCTATATGACATGCCAGATGATCAAGAAAACATAATGACATCAACTACAGAAGCAAACATTGAGGAACATAGACCATCAGAAGATAACGAGTGTCCAAGCAGTCTGTCTAATATTGAAACTTCTATAAAAACTGGTTTGATAAGAACAGGAACCTTCTCAGATGTACTCTAGCGTGTAAGAAACATAAGATTGCCGTCATCTCCACCAGTTCGTGGAAGATCTAAAATTAAGAAAAAGAAGCACAAGAATGTTGAAAATACAGAGAATATGTTCCAAGCAAGAAAAAGGAAAAGGACACAGAAAGAAAAAGATCTTCAGTCCATAGATCATGAGTGCATAACAGAGTCCATCACCTTAAAACCAGAGGAGCTTGCAGAAATAAGAGATGGTGGAATGTTAACTGATACTCACATCAGTGCAGCTCTAAGGCTTCTAAAGAAACAGCATCCTGATATCCAAGGATTTCAGGATCCCTTACTTGGAAGCAAACTTCAGTTTGACATCTGCAAAGGGAAGTTTGTGCAGATATTGCATGATGGAAATTTGCACTGGTTGACAGTATCAAATGTAATGGGTAGTAATCATGAAATAGATATATATGACTCATTGGCATCGTCCACTCATCATATTTCAATGAATGTCAAGATGCAAATAGCAGCAATTACAATGACACAAAAAAAGCACATAACACTAAGGATTAGAAAATGTCAGAGGCAAAAGGGAGGAGTTGATTGTGACCTGTTTGCAATAGCCATGACAGCATCACTTTGCAAAGGAAAAGATCCAACTAACCTTAAGTATGACCTTAAGACTTCATGCAGAGACATTTGGAAGATTGCTTACACAAAAGTCATTTTGCAGAATTTCCACATAAAGAGGTCATGGTAAAATCAAATAAAGAGACGTATATAATATCAAAAGTAAATCTTCACTGCATTTGCAGACTTCCTGACAACCATAAAGAGAGGATGATTGAATGCTCCAGTTGTAAGGAGTGGTACCATCAGACATGTCTGTCGATTCCAAAAGAAATGTTCATGGATAAAACACTCAGTGAAGGGTGGCTATGCACACATTGTGGTGAGAAGTAAAATCATTAGTTAAATGATACAAAAAAAAACATGAGGTACTATTGTACATGAAAATATGTCTGGATGCAGGTTGTCTGAAGGAACATTGTTTTTATGCTGATCTTTTTATTAGCTTGAAGACAGTTTAGCCACAGGAGTCTGACATTTTATCAATAAAGTACGGTGAAATCTCTGACAACATGAACTCCCCTTATCGGTAATATAAATAAACACAAGGAATGCAAATGTGACCACAACCCTTCACTCGATTCAACTTTTTCTCGCGAGTCTTTTATCGCTTCAGAATCACAAGAAGACTGAAAAACTACATATATATATTCAAAAGACAGTGACGTACCAATGCATAATTCTTAAATGACATTGTCCTGAATCCAATCGGAGAAATGAACCTTTATTTTCACCATTACGGTCACAATCCCTGTCTGGAATCGATCTCAGCAGAAGTAGCCAATTCTACCAGTTTCTACCCTGCAGTAAATAAAGATTTATATAAAAAGATGAATTGAGCGAAGGGTTGTGGTCACGCTTCCATTCCTTGTGTTTATTTATATTACCGATAAGGGGAATTCATGTTGTCAGAGATTTTGCCGTACTTTATTGATAAAACGTCAGACTCCTGTGGTTTAACATAGAGTGGATTGTGCATATTACCTTTCATTTGTCAACTTCATCAGTCATTTTAGAAGAATGATTGAAGTTTATATCTTTATATATATATATATATATATATATATATAAAGAGTCTTTGTTACCAGCACTTTTGTTAATTATAATGTATTCAGTTCTGATGAAATAATGAGAAAGTATGTATTCTCAATGATGACAAGAATATCTAATAGTAAGAAATGTATATTGAAATCTGTTTGGAACTATGACATTCATTTAAATTCTCATAGTATTAGTAGATGGAACAAATTACTCTTTAAATGTGTCACTTAATTGCTGTATATTTGTAGGTATTATATATATATATATATATATATATATATATATATATATATATATATATATATATATATATATATATATATATATATATATATATACTTTTATGTTTACAATGTATTTTACTTTATATTTATATTTTACTCTAGAGGTATGGACTTTGAAGTCTGAAATAAGGAATTCTTATCTAGTTCTCAGTTTCCTAGATATAAAAATTATAGTTTTAATGAGATTAAATACTTTTGAAAATGTATTTTTTCCCCTCTGATTTCCTCTTTCAGTCAGATGTGAAAAGTACCAAATGAATGCTTTGTTACTTACTTTTAATCATTTTGGTTTACATTTACTCTTGTGCATTTGAGTGATAAGGAGAACAGTTTATAATCTGAAAATCAGATGTATAGTTTCTTTTATGCTTGTTTTTAGATGTAACTTTGCCTTGTTATATACCATAGCAATTTACTGTGAACAGTCATATTATCACAATGCTGGTAATCATTCCCATGACTTACAAATGTAATTTCTGTTATGACTTAATCTTAATGTGTAAAAGCATAAATTTACTTTGCATTATGGAGGAGTTAAAAAGACAATACTATATTTAGTTTCTATTGTTTCAAGCATATAATAATAGACCTATGATGAGTGAATGATGGCTATTGGTAAACAGACAGCATCCCAATACTTTGATTTCCATGTATATTCATCACAGATGTTTGTTGACTGTATATCTGTGTGGAGCAGCTGTATTTATGTGATATAATTTTTGGAAGAAATATATATTCATAAGATAATACGTGATTAAACAAATCTTTAAAAGTAGAATAGCTTTCTTAATTTTGTGCACTCTTACACACTCACAGATAATCTCATAAATGCGTATCCTCTCTCTCTTTCTCTCTCTCTAGAAATCACATGTGTCTGGAAAAGGACTTTTACCACATCTGCATAAACCTCAATAAACTGAAAACTTTGCAATACAGAATCAAATATTGAATCTTTGACATTTTATCTCTGTTTGCGTTGGTTTGAAAGTCTGGCTCTGTCAATGCAAGGTTTATGATATCTGAACTTTCAAAAAAGAGAGTATTAGTATCTACAGACTCGGCTTGTATTAATAATGTGTTATAATAAAGGAGGACATGTTTAGGCAAAAGAGGCCACACTATAACCTGGTCAATGTGAGAATGTGATAACTCTTGTCTTGTTTTGTATGGGTGTTCCTGTGTATTATTTAGTGTTCTTTTGGCTGCCATGTATAGCCTTTAATGTGATGAGAAATGGCATTTAAGCCAAACCACAAGCCTAGACTGTGCTGCTGTATGGGTATTCTGGCTTTCTCACATTCACATAAACTTTCACATATAAACATAAATATTAATCTGGGTATGGTTGTCGAAAATTTCAAGCCTTTGACTTTGTTCAGATGTTACTACTATCTGTTCTAATAGAAGTATTATTTCCACAAAAAAATCTGAAAAATGTATACTAGAGGGAAATTCCACCACATGGTACATATTAATAAAGGGTCTCGTGTCGCTTCATGAGACAGTTATGAAAAAAGAATTGTATCTGGATTTGTTGTAAAAAATAAAAAAAAACATGTTCTGTCATATGATTTACAGTGTTATAACCACTTTATCTACCAAAGCCAATAGCTCACCTATCTCACCTCCACTGTACTGATTTTACTGTTTTTAAAATATCGGTGGGCCACACCCACACAGTTTGAAAGAAATTTCTTGCTTTAATCAATAAAAAAGGAAATCATTATATTGATTATAATGGTTACCCATTATATTTGTTAAAAATATATTGTAGTAAAAAAGAAAATTCCATGCAGCCACCCCCCAACGTAAAAATTAAGTGATCAGTTCCAGGTATGTAAGACTTGATGATCTAAGGGTCGGGACAGGTTTAATCCAAATGGCGCTTGTACTTTTTTCTGCTGTGAAACGTCACAAGCAGTTATTTCAGTTTTTAAAAATAGCCATTCGGACAAGGCGAACCGGCGTAAGGGCTTTCAGTCTTCTTTTCCGTATTATTCTTATTATTGTTTTTACTGAAAATCGTGTTAATTTGTTCATCTGATTATAGATGTGCATTCCAATGTTTAGTTACAGTGGTGGTAAAACCTGCAGACTGTATAAATCATATAATCAAAGTTGATGTATCTTCTATAACAGTACAACGTTGTCGGGCATATCTGCGCAATAGGTTTCAGTCTCCAATATTGAAGCAAAACGCATACCGTTTGGCAAAAATAAAATACAGCAATGCTTACCATTTGTAAAAAGGCCATTGTCGCCAGAATATTCTGTTCCAAATAATATCAAGTTTGGACACTCGAGATTACTCCCCCCCCCCCATTTTCCTGACTCGCGATATGTCAGCCTATTCTGCGTACAGCTTTGAAAAGATGTAATATTTATCCATCGGGCTATATAAATGAAGTATGTTGCTTTGGATTGATTCTGTCAGCAGTTGAGTCGAGTACTTAAGGCAGGTTTATAACTAGATTTATAAAATTCAACGTAAAAATGTCAATAAATGGCAAGAGATATTCAGCAAACTTAGCCGATCTTGTACAAAAGTTAGTAAAGTCAAACATTTTATATATAAAAATAAGCTATTACGTGGAAGACAAGCAACAATGAATAGGATACAATGTATTTAAAACGTCTTGTTGATGGGAAAAAATTACTAAAGAACTTCGAAAACGACTATGCGCCGGGGAATGTCCTAAGAATTTATATTCTAGCGACAAGTTGACACGTTGGGTAGCAGACAATTTTGTACGTGTAGGACAACTTCTTGGATAATTGGAAATTTGGATTAAAATTCAGTATTGTTTAAGGTATACATTTCCTTATTTTATATAATGTATTTATTTGTATGATTCTAACAGATGCATAGTAAATCGGATTTTCTAGGTTACCGGTTCAAGAAGGTCATTGAGTGGGTCTTCATGTTGACATTTAGAAATCACATTTTCATATGCATTTCAAGTCGAAATGTGGGATATTTTTGTACACTTTATGAATATCACTTTCCATAATTAAAGTACGATCGTTCTTTCTTGATACAAAACGGACTTTTGAACAAAAATAACACATGATTTAGTGTTTACAGAAATTACGTATCGTCGCACAGATGTACCAGACGCGCATAATTAGCCGACATGGTGGTATAAGACACAAATTCCTTGTATTTCATCACCGATAGATATACCCTGAATATTTTGAGATGAAAATTCCAAGGGGCATTCCCCCCCCCCCTTCAATAATATCGATGAAGTATCTTAAATGTGATTTATGTGTTAACTTATAAATGGAGAGGGAGGTGTGTAGGAAAGTGACTATTTATTATATTTGGTTTAGCGTATAAAATTACGCTCTGCTTAGTTGATGTGATATTATGCATGTAGAATTCAGAAATGGTGCATATATATTCCAAAAGTTTATAAAAAAAATGCATCGCTGTTTTGTTTTTTTTTTTTTTTTTAGATTTTAGGGTGGGGGTTGTATTATGCATTAGTGTTTGTATTAACCTTTTCTGATTTCGATGTGTTACTCGGTAACAGAGTTAAGAAGAAATGAGAGAAATTTTTTATATTTATTTTATTATCTGTTTTACAAATAAATCGTAAGTTTGAATGACAGTTTTAAACATAAAAGAATGCATTAAGTCCATTAGAGTTATGGTGTTGAAAAGAGCAGCACTGATATATTTATACTAAGTGGATAATACATTTCCTTAATTAAAAGATATATACAATTATATTTTATCAGGAAGTATAATTACATGCATGTACGGATGGAAACAGCAATACAAAACCTGCTGTCCTTAATGACGAAAGCGACCCTTACAATGATACATATTTTACACACAAATGCTGACTGAAAAGGAAACAAAGTAGATATAAATGAATATTATTGGTTTCAACACATTCATTTGGGACACACACGCATTATAATATGTGCATACAATATATCAATCCGAATGAGTATTAAAACTAATGAACAGTTTATACTAATCGTTAACCCGAAGAAAAAAAAAAGGGGGGGGGGGGGCAAGGTGGAACGTTAAATACCGTTACTGGTAACGGTGATGGCCATATGATCATTACTTTATCCTTGAATATGTGCGCATACCAGATTATAACATTGTACCAGTTGTACAATCACTTGGGATAAAAACGGCGGCCGTGCGAATAGTCTTTTCCAAATTGGCCACACGGCGGCCGTGCGAATAGTCTTTTCCAAATTGGCCACACGGCGGCCGTGCAAATTGTCTTTTCCAAATTGGCCACACGGCGGCCGTGCGAATAGCCTCGGCCTGAAGGTAAAGGGAAACAAAGAAAACGGTGGTCAAACTTCAATTGACAAAGTGACTGTATGTTTGTGCGTGTATTTTTTATGATTTGTCCCGGAATCCATACTCCAGTCGCAAATTTTAATAAAACGTATTTATAACCTTATTTTTTTTCTGCAAGTCAAAATAATAATTTTAAAAAAGGTGGATAACAATTTGTTGGTCTATAGTAAGGTGCCACAGGAGCTCGTTACAAAGCAAATTCTTTAGACCCTAATATTTCATGGTTAGTTATAAACCAAATTAGGAGAATCCGTCCATGAATAGGGTCTAACATGTAGCAATATTGATTCGTGAGGGAGTGCTAAATCGAATACTTTTGCAATACTGTACAAAGCACGTCGATTTAAATCATTCTCGTACTACAAAAGACTATTTAAATATAACCATAAGAGTAGTTTTAAATAAACTTCAACGTTTCCTCTCAAAACTAAAAGCAGGAAGGAAATGATAAGGAGAAAAGAACGAAATATAAAGTAAATGGTACTCACTGTTGTTTACATTTTGCGGCTTCTGGTAGAGTGGTTGTGTTTTACGTCAACAGCATCAGTGTAAAGAAATTTGCAAATTTCGGTCACAAGAATGACGCGTGTTATTCGTTCGGGATCTGCCGATCATTGCCGAGCGCGATGAAATTATGGAGACGATAGATTCGATACGGTATGTACAAATTTTTCAGAAAGCTCGTATTTCATAAAAAGAACCTCTACGTACTTGATATTACTCTAGAATTACCTTTTAAATAGCATTTAGTCAGTTGATATACATAATGAAGATATGACGAGACATTAACGATCTCTGTACTCGAACAAACATGCTTCTGCGTAAATTCAAGAATTGTTCATTGCAAATCAAACTTAGATTATTCAAATCTTATTGCTGCACCATGTATTGCGCTCCTCTGTGGACAAACTTTAGTGAATGTATGAAAAGAAAACTAGTTATTGGTCATAATAATAGTCTTCGTTTTCTATTAGGTCTTCCAAGGTGGAACAGTGCCTCAAACATGTTTGTTAACTATAATGTATTCAGTTTTGATGAAATAATGAGAAAGTATGTATTCTCAATGATGACAAGAATATCTAACAATAAGAACTGTATTTTGAAATCTCTTTGGAACTATGACATTCATGTAAATTCTCATATTATTAGTAGATGGAACAAATTACTCTTTAAATGTGTCATTTAATTTTTATTATTAATAATGCATGACGCAGTTAATAGTTGTAGATGTTGCTATATATATATATATATATATATATATATATATATATATATATATATATATATATATATATACTTTTATGTTTAAAATGTTTTTTTTTTTTTTTTTTTAAATAAAACTTTATATTTTAATTTAGAGGTATGGACTTTGTAGTCTGAAATAAAGAATTCTTATCTTAAATGTCCTAGCATTTTTGTAATCAAATTCACCCTCAGCTGCACTATTGTGCCTTTAAATAAACGCGGATATTCGCGAGGTTGTGCGAAGCGAAATATAAAAGTTATATTGTATTCTCTGAACGAGATTCTTGGTTGAAATATATAAAACCCTGACAAAACAAATCATCGAATTAATCGCATAAACGTTTTTCAGTTGCATTTGTCACAAACACTTTATACCAACTTACCCCCATTGCTGCTTGTTAGTAACTTCAACGCAGACTAGCCAACTAACTTAGCAACGCGGTATTGACTATTTTCCGGAAAGGAACTGTTACATTTTCTTTATACGTGAGGAGGGCCTCCATTATGGCCTAGCCGCTACCTTCTTTTTTTTTTTAAGGCAGCATTTTGTGTTGTTTGGTGCAACTGGTTATAACATAAATAATATTTTAATTCATAGCCGATGAATGTTCTTTTGTATAGTTAAGCAGGCAGTAAGCATGGAATTTCACTTGATGTACAACCATAAACCCCTTAGTAAAATAAAACAATCCTTTACGTCACATTCGACAATCACATTTCCAGAAAATGTACCAACCTACTTTCAGTAGCCCAACTGGTTATAACATAAATAATATTTCAACTCATAGCCGATCAATGTTCTTTTGTATGTTAAGCAGGCAATAAGCATGGAATTTCACTTGATGTACAACCATAAACCCCTTAGTAAATAAAACAATCCTTTGCGTCACATTCGACAATCACATTTCCAGAAAATGTATCAACCTACTTTCAGTAGCCAGATTCTATATGCAACTAACTTAAAATCCAAAACAAAAACCAAAATATAAATTTGCTGTATTAACTGCCATGTAGAATTGTCTATCATTCAACTGATCAGATATGTAATATAATACTTACCAGGCCCGCATTATATGGACCAATTCACCGAAACCCTATAGGCCACTGGGGGTAGGGTATATCTTAAATTAATTAAATGTAGATAAATGGCAGTTAATGTTAACAATATCATTTTCGCAAATGAAAGCTTTGACTTTAGTTTTGTTCTTCCACGTTCTATGACCAGGATAGTGGGAATATTTAAAGGGCTAACTTATAAACCTTGCAATACAAAATACATTAGTTGTACACTCTTGGTTGTGCTATTAGTGTTTGGCTAAAGTATTTTGGTAGTTAAAAGAGCTTTTGCCATTCTACCAAGTGGTAATACGAACACAGCTATCGCATTTAGTAACAATTGACCTCTTCCGATATCAGAGGCGTAGCGGGTGTGTTCGGTGCCCGGGACAAGGTTCACATTTTTCGTCCACCTACCCCCTCCGGGCGTAGCGGAGAGTATTTGGCGCCCGAGGTGACTGGATAAGTACGCGTGACCCATATTCAGTCTGAACCAGAGTAAATCTCAATCATCCAGACATCCTGGCACGGACTTAGCTGTTTACTTAGTTGTTACTTCAGAAGCACACTTTGTAAAAGTATACACTGAATCCTCTTTCCGCTTCTTCCGGCCCCCCCCCTCCCCCAAGACGGCACCTGGTGCAACTTGCATACCCCTATCTACGTCACTGTCCGATATTACGGTACCCATTTGTCCTTTTTGGCAATACAGTTATGCTACGTAGTCTTCAAGTTGCTTTGAAAACATTCCTTAATGGCACAAGTAAACAATTTCATCCACCTAACTTGTAGAATGGGGATGACTGGTTATAGACCTACTCGTATGGCGCATGAAAGATGCATATAAAACTGCTAGATTGGTATGGTCGGGTGAGACGACGAGGGGGGGGGGGGGATCATGGAACTCAACCGGTTCATACATGCACACGTCCCTGATTAAATGGATCTATTTGTGTAACCAGAGAGACCCACTCTATAGCAGGTGTCAGTGCAAAATGTTAAAAATGGATATGGTAAAACAAAACAAAAAAAAATGGCTCTATACATACAAGAGGAATTCAACTTTTAATAAAATATCCATGAACAGACCATGTGAATGTGACATTACGTCAAAACATTTATATGGATACAGAGAAATGAAGTGTTAACATAGTCAACCATATAAATTGACCTGCACAAATATATACTGACCAGCACTCGCTGATACTGACCAGATCCCATTTTCATCAACCGTTTCACTGTTGTACCAACCCAGATCAACAATAACATATATATTAAGATGTTATGTAAAGTAAATGAACTTGACATTACTTGGAGCAACAACAACAAAAACTACAAACAAACAAACAAAATAAATTAAACCAACAAAGAATTAATTATAAGGACTGTAAAAAAAATTGCTTCCAAACCAGTTGCCAGTGCAGTTTCAAACCCTACGGTATGGAGGGAGATTACCGCCATAATTGTATGCATGTATTTTGTAATCTTCCTTGATGCATTATTGTAAATTGCTGTTTGCAAGTGCTTCTTTCATAATTCTATCCATGTATATTGTTATCTTTATTGATGCAAACTGTACGTGGCAACTTGCAAGTGCTCCTTTCCTTTTGGATTATTGTAAATGGCTGCTTGCAAGTGCTACATTCCTAATTCCATCCATGTATATTGTATTCTTCATTGATGAAAACGGTAAAGGGCTAGTTGCAAGTGCTTATATCTACTTTCCTTCTGCGTCATTGTATCTTGCTTTTTGCCAAACGCTAACTTCATACCGTAGTTTGTCGTTTGGCAAATGCTATGTCAGTTATTACGAGTTGTATATTCTATTTATATAAACTTGCCATATTACAAATTACATCATTCCAACTCCTGATTTCATTTAGAGTTGGCCTTGCAAAAATCTAATTTTGTCAGGACATCTTTCTTTACCAACTCGTGTCGCCATCTGTTGTCATAATGGAATACTACATGGCAATAGGACAATTGAGGGCGCTCTAAATTTCCAGGTTTTTCCTCAATGAAAATAATAAATGCTCCCCAGGGGAAGTTAGATTGCTTTACGGCACTAATTTTGTGCGGCAAAAAGAACCTAATAGATAGATCTACGTATGAAAAAAAAAATTCTTTCAGTCCCGTCTTTTTTAGGTGTAAGGTAGCGACGAATTTTTAATTGTTCTATAAAACCATATGCTTTATCGAAGCTCTAAGTGATTTTATGATACCTAAAGAAAACAAAAATGCCATCACAACAGCAGGGTGGTCATATAGTCCGAGTTTCCACTGACCCTTGCCACCCCATTTTTTATATTTGGTTTTTGTATGTTGGGGTGTAGTAAAGTAAATCTTTTTCTGTGATACTAATGTACATATGCTTCGGCAAAAATAATATTCAGAATAACATCAATACCTCATAAAATATAGATTAGAACAAACACACCCAAAGACTCTAGTCTATTCATTGTTGGAAATATTATTTTCTTTGTAATGAGCCTCTGTACATCTCACTGCCTAAATAAAGAGCTTGTCAGAGGGTCAGCAGGCAGGGGAATTAGGGGAGTAACTAATCACACTAAGATGTCTCAAGCACTCTTGAATACACCCCAAAACAGTTAAAATTATGTTTTAAAGTTGAAATTATTTCAAATTTGAACAGATAATGGTTTAATCTTAAATACCCCAGAATTGAAAATTAAAAATGTAAGAAATGTTTAAGCCAATAACCTAGTCACCCACAGCAATGAAAGTTATTGTGCTTTTGGTTCTTGACATTGAATAAAAGCATTCTATTCCTTTTAAGGTAGTCTAATATTTCATGCACTGGTGTAGTATAATCATATATCAATAATTAAATCAGTATTCATTACCCAAGTAGTCCATATACTAAAGTTGTGATACAATTAATGTTTACAAGTAAATCAAACAATATGCAGTCTAATTAGTACAATAAATTGTAGTTGATTATTTTGTATAGGGTTCCTTGCATTTAAATTTTTACCCAAAAGCAAATAATTTTTTGGACATTATTTTGTTGACCTATTTTACCAATAATATATCCAGTTTATTGTTGCTTTATTTTCAGATGATGAGCAATCAGCAGCTTGCAGCAGACTTGTTGAGGAAGGCTGCTGATGCCTTTTCTACCTCTACCACAGTCCCATGTGCAACAAGTGCTACAGGTGTCTTGAGACCTATTTCAGAGCATGAAAACTTGCGGAATATATTTTCTCCATACAGAGCTGGTGGAAGGTTCCCAAATCCAAGACGAGGAAACGGTAAAGGCAGGGAACTCATGTCATATTGGACACACAGATTTTGCTTGTTATCAAGCACATCTGAGGTATAAAGAAAACCCCAGCTATCTTTAAATCATAGATTTTTTTCAGTTATGAACAAAGTCCTTTCGTTTATATGGAAACAAAAATTCTTTAAGCATGTGTGTTTGTGTATGTGGTATTTAGATTTTTAACATACCTTTTAAATATTTTCAGTTATATCACTATGATGTCTGCAGTGTGGCAGTTTATGGTATAACGGTACCAATTGCGCAAGTCCATGTGGGTGGAGCTTAAGGTGTAGGGAACATTGCAATCAGAAAAAACTTTCTGTTAGGTTTAAAAAAAGTTTAGCCACTTGGCAACATGTGAATTTATGCGAATTCCTAAATAGATCAATGTTTGTATTTTTTATGATTTTTCGAAAATGTAATACACATGACTGAAAATATGTATGTTGTGACTTGATAACTCATACCCCTGTCTAGTTCCAGCAGAGTTATCTCTCTTAAATGCAATGGAGTACCTGGTTTTGTCATCGTCAAATTGACAATCTAACATTGTTCACTATAACAGTGTGTGACATGCACGCTAAATTAGGATAGAAAATATATTTATCCCTTCAAATATTAGCATTGAGGTCTATGGAAAAACAATTGATACCTAAAAGATAATACCAGCTTCACAGTGTATCCATAGTTACGAGTATACATAGCCACCATTTCTATACTGTCATAGTTAATATAGTTAATTTTAGCCAAATATTGACTATTTAATGTGCAAAAGATGAAAAATCATGGATAAAATATTTTTTTGTTCTTGTAAAGCATGTTATAGACCAGGATAGAGGACACTCCTGGTCCATGTGTAGATAGTTCACTTGTATCATAAAGAATATTCTGGTATAAGTATTTTAGGTAGTTTGCTAAAGATATGGTATTCCTTCCTATTTTGATTTTAATTGTCCTGCTGTACTTGTCTTTTTTTTTTGTAAACTTTTGTGTCTTGAAATTAAAAATGCGATTCTCTAGTTAGTTACATAATCATTCTTGAGGTCTCGACTACATATATAATCCTTGATTTTAGGTTCTCACTTTATAAGTAATACATTTTTGGATAATTTAATTGCATTGAAGTTAATACATGTGTTCTTGAATTCATCTGTATTACATGAATAATATATACACCTTATGTATATCATTCAGTTATCTCCCTTACACCAGACATAACATTTCAATAAATAGAAACCCACAATGTTAGTGATGGTGTATGAAAATAAGAAAAGATTTGTGAATTATCATATTAGCCCTCAGTCTTGATGCAAATTTAACTAGAAGTAATTTAATAATTTCTCCCAGTAAAGTTTACAAGTTTGAAAACTGATCCAACATGCTTTGTTTGGTTTAGGTATTTTTTACTGCCTAACTGAAGCCCATTATTATTAATTTCTCATTTAGAAGAAATATGAATTACATGCATCTACATTATCTACATTATTCACCCCTTAATATTAGCTGGGAATGAACACCATGTCACCTGATATTTGGTGCCTGTAAGGGATGTTATAGCACAGTTGCCTTTTTTATTGTCCTTGCACCTATGGTCCACTGCCTCCAAATATTGTCCAAGGTAATATCATCATGCTCTCGCTTCACATTTTTCTCATTGCTGCTTGTGTCTCCTTTAATTCCATTATCATTAGCTATATCTCCCATTTAGATACACACTTTCCTTTTTTTAGTAATTTTGTGACTAATTGAGGTTGGTGGGTACTAAACATCAAGGATATTGCTGATCTTTACTGTTCTCATCTTTGCTCTGATGCCACATTGGACTTCATTTTTTGGGTGGTAGTGAGGGTAGTGAGGGTCTGGTATTTTTGCATTTTCACAAACACTAACATATTATTTTCAATCTTTTTCAGGACAGTGTTCCCACCAGAGAGGAAAGAAAGTGTCTTTATGATGCAGGTCTGGGAGATAAAAGGATAAAAAATTTTAAGGACAGTGACCCTGCAAATTTCAAAGCAAAACTCAAAGAAAGCTTTCCCAAATTAATATATGGAGGGGGCTTTGAATTACTAAGGTCAGGGATTAGCAGCCGTGTCTTGTTAGAAAAGATTAGGATGCCACAAGGTGGATACACCAGTGCTTACCTGGCAGATGAAAGCAACTTGGGGCAAGCCGTGTGCTTTATAAGACCCATTCAAAGAGACCTTGATTTGTCAGCATTGACAGATTGCCAGGAAGCACAGGTTTGTTGTTTATATTTAAAAATGAAAAACACTGCAGTGCATTAACATCGCTCTCAATTATCCTTCATACAATTATAACTACCTCACCTGCATAACTGTGGCAAGGTAGTCACTTCCAATGGCAATAGCATGGTCAGCAGTATTAAAGTTTTGTGTCATAGTGTTTAAATTATGTTATCAACATCATTTACTGTATTCCGATGAAACTTTGTTATACAGTCAAACCCGGTTATCTCGATTACGTCGGGGGTGTAAAGAAATCGTCGACATAACCGGGTCCCGAGATATCCGGGTTCATAAAAACCGGTAATTTTAAAAATGTCCTTGAGCATTACTCCTGTCTCTTGCTGGTGTTTACTGGAATCCCCTCCCACTGCATGTTACAATAAAATAAACAAAACGCTTAATTGATAATAAAATGAAATGAACTAACCTGGTGTTGTTATCATTTATTCCTTTTTTATCATCATAAGTCATTTATTAAAGAAAAAATATATCTATGAACTCCTTATATCACATGTAGCGTATGCATCCATTACTGTAGTGTGCATCACTTATGTCAGATAACACACGACGCATTTTTTTAATTGAAGTGAATATTGAAAAACAAATCATGTTTGGTTGTACTCAGAGGTTTGAATATGTTATCAGATTGAAAAATGGATCAAAGAAAATCACAAACGAGAGAGAGAGAGAAACATCCACCGATTGCTTTTAGGCACCCGCCATTCACGCATAACGCGGTGTTGGGTGCAAAATAACCAAGATTGTATTATATCCAGGTTAATATATGACAGTATCTCGCAGATAAAGATCAATAAATGTTTTTGAAAATACATGTACATGTACATGTACATTGACTGTGAGTGCAAATGACACTCCTTTCGCTAGCATGGGTTACAAAGAGTATTTATTAAAGCAAGTTAATGTTGAGTAGACTACTTACCCCGCAGGCAAATAAATAGATGCACGGGTGGTGAATAAACACATCCGGTAGCAAGCAGTAAACTAATTCTTTGAACTTACCGGCAGGATATCAAATACAAAGGTTATTTTATTGCAAAGCAAACCGACCCTGGAAACTGACTTTTGATTCTTTCAAGTGTGCCGATTCTTATTTTCTTTTCTGTTTTTTTTTTTTGCCGACTTGGGTTCCCCTTTACTGGTATTCACAGGAATTTTGAAAATAAATTAAAACAATGGAAGCCAATTTTTCTGCCAGACCTAAATAAGATATATTACAAATAAGAAAACAAAACAAAATTAAGAAGACCTCAAGCATGAGAACTAAATTATGGGGCCTCGACTGCCATTGTATAGAAGCCAAGTGCCTGAGATTATCCATTTGCGTGCATATATACGAGCATATATATAGGGTGATATTCTGCCTAGAAATATATCTGTTCTGTTTATTTTCTGTTGACAAGTACGTGTTCAGTATATGCTGTTTCATGAGAGAGAAAAAAATGTTCCAAAAGAGAAAGATTTCAAACCAAAACATTGAACTGAAGTATGAAATTTTGCTACAACTTGAAAAAGGCGAAAAGTGTGCTGATTTGGCAAAAAAGTACAACATTCCATCAAACACTGTTTCAGGCTGGAAGAAAAATGCTGATAAAATCAAAACTACTTATGAACTTGGACAATTTGGTCCCGATAGAAAGAAAATGCGTACCGCAAAGTTCGATGATGTCGACGAGGCAACACTAAAATGGTTTAAAAACGTCTGTGCCGAAAATATCCCAGTAGATGGCCCTCATATCTAGCAACAGGCTGAAAAATTTGCAAAAGACTTGGGACACGAAACATGGAAAGCATCACATGGCTGGTTAGATCGTTTCAAACAGCGCAATAATATATGTTTTAAAACCGTGTGTGGAGAGAGTGCATCTGTTTCAGATATGGCTGTTAAGGAATGGCATAAAGAAGTTTTGCCAAAAATCTTAGACAAGTTCAAGCCATGCGATATATACAATGCTGATGAAACGGGGCTACTTACTGATGAGGAAATAATCCAATCGGTGACAACGAAGCAGATACAATCATGCAAGCAAGATGATGATGATGATAATGATCAGCCTATCACTATCCCAAGCTACAGTGAAATGGCTGAATGCATTAAAAAAATGAAATTGTTTGTGGCAAGTGTCGATGGTGCCGAGCATATGTATGAAAATGTAAGTGCTTTTGAATCGTTCGTTACAAATCAGCACCGGAGTAAACAAAAGCAGACTGATATTACTTCATATTTTCTACAAAAATAATGTAGTGCACATTATGATATGTTTATGTACTTGTGTGTTTTATAGATGTATAGATTCAAAATGAAAAAAGTATTCATTTTTTTATTCATATATAGTATGCGTTTATTGTACATGTACGTGTAGGTAATTTTACCGTATATTTTTGTATTTCCACTACATTATGTTCAGTTTATAATTCCTAGATATTTTGAAAATATTGCTGACATGTTTGGCTATTTTGTCATAAAATGCTATACAATAAATCGTCATGATATTACGTGCATATGGAGCAATTTCATGACCTGAATATTCAGCCAATCAGCACTTTTCCGTCTGCACATTGATTATTAATGTGTACATGTACATAATATTTCATTACTTGTATCTCCTTGATTGTTGTTTCTTGTATACATGTACTTCGGAACATAATTCATATCTGAAATGTACCTTAAGAAAAAAAAGGGAAATGATAAAATACACATGTAGCTGACATCTAAGATTCTGCGTTTTCGTAAAATAAAGTTACATTGTAATTTGTGCACACTCTTGTCTTTGTGAATCCTTGAATATTTTATGTAGTGAACATGATATATTCTTAATAAACTAATCGATTAAGCTACTCTTACGAACCAAAAATAGAAAGAATATGAAATAAACATGTGACTACTGCCGTAACGGACCAAAATTGTGCCTGAAAATCGATCGCTTTTGCTGACTATTTCTTGTACAATTTCGGTGAGATTGACGTTAAAAAGTTGCATTTCGTCGAATTAAGCGGGTCCACATGTTACTTCGGACCGAAACTTATGCCCGACATAACCGGGTTATCGACTTAACAGAGGTCGAGATAAGCGGGTAAAAAATAGCATAACAAAGAAGAATTTTTTCGGGACCGGACCAAAACGCTCGACATAAGCGGGTTGTCGAGATAACCGAGGTTGTGATAAGTGGGTTTGACTGTATTTCCTTCAGATCCAAAACTTGTATACTGGTATGCTTAAGCATATGCTTATAGTTGTATCATTATGAATAGTGATTAAGTTTTAGAAAGATGTGTATCTTTTACATCAGTAGTTGTATTATTTTGCAACTTTGTGACACTGTTAATGTAAAGACAACTTTCATCATGTATCATCAATACTGAAAACAATAAACATATTTATTAATTTATTAAACTGGGAGAGGGTTCATTAAAAGTAATATCTAAAATCACATGATGAAATCATTATTGTTTAGTTAAATATTGTTATGTGTATTTTGTGCATTTTCAGTGAATTCTCTTTCATGCTGTTAAAAAAAAGTTTTGATAGTTTCAAAAACACTTTGACAGATTAACAGATTTGAGTACTAATGAAAGTGTCATTTGTTTAAAAACCACTAATACTAATATCTATAAAAGTGAATTTATGATAATTGTTCTTAAACTTTCTTATTTTTCATTTGCAGGTAGATGCACAGAAAGAAGAATGTTTGACATGTGGGCTGATGATTGTTATTGGATCGCTCAGAGAACGTGCATCATCCTGCAAGAAAGGCTCTCATGTAATTGTGCTTTTGCTTTTCAGTAATCAAACTACTTCACATACACCTGGGGCTCTTGTGTGGCCTAGTGGTCTAAAGTGTTCACTCTTTCCAATCACTGCAATCTCACCTGCATGTTGGTTCGCGTTTTGGGCTCAGCCAATGTTGATACATTAGAAAGCTTGCCAGTATCATATCGTGGGTTGGTGGTTTTTTCCAGGGTATTCCCTGGTTCTTCCTCCACTGTTCTTCCTCCACCATTTATATTGGCTGCCATGTATAGCCTATCTTTTGCTGAAAAATGCCATTAAACCCTACAACAAAATCATATACACCACGATTTTTGTGTTTTTTCCATCATGTATGCACCCATATTGTCAATACCCGAGCTCAAAACATTTTGAAATTTACCATAAAATATCCACTGGCACTAAATGTAAATGTAATAGACAAATAATGGTTTCTGTACATTGACAGAAGGTTAGGGTAACTGTGACCGGTTAGTCAGTAATCTCCAGTCTGTCAACTATGACCTACTTTTACTCAACACAAAAAGGGTGTATTACATGCTATTAACTCTTTTAAAATGTGAAATGTCAAGCAAAAGTCTTTGTTTTTATGAATTTAGGATGATATTGAGGAGTGTCCATCGCCCAGCAAGAGGAGATCACAGACTACAATTTGCCAGTATGCATGTGTAAGTACATGGACACACAAAAATACTACATAAAATTTTATATGCAATACTCAGCTTGAAGATTTTATGTAATAAATGCCATTCATTGTTTATTCTTTATATGTTCATGTCTTAATGTGTCATTTCTCGCCTTTGTTGCATCCATTAGTAACATAGAAATCTATAAATGTTGAATACAAAATTAATAAATTCATCAGAACCAAAATTTGGTTGTGTGTCAAAATAAAATGTGTTTTCATCTTTGTCTGAAGGGTTCTCCTGAAACATATCTGTATCTTGGTAGTTTGACATTTAATAGCTACAGCTGCCTTCTCAAAAGCTTTTTTAACAACAATTTTATTAACATGAAAATGTTATTTCCATAATATTTTAGCTAACCTTGCATGATGTTGTACATAACTATGGTATGTTGCTTCCATTTCAGAGTTCTGATAATGTTGCTAAACCAGCAATGAGTCAGAAGTAATCATGTTATATCATTGAGTTTTATTTTAAATTATGTTACATTTAAATTACAATATCCCCCTCATATTCTGCCCCGGGAAAGTAGCCTTAAAAGACTGGTTGCCTTTCCAGATGGGGATTTTATTTTGTGAGATGTATAAGTTTAGGAAAGCTACATTTAACCTGAAGCAGTTATTATCTTCATTTAAAAGTATCAATAATTATTAAAATGTTTTTGTCTTAGAAACAGATTTATTTCAAGGTAACATAAAGGAAAAATTTGTATTCTTAGGCCTGAAATGTGAGGGAGGTATTGTTGGCATATGCATTACAAAACCATTCAAACGTCTTGGTACATATGCTGTTTCGTATTTAAAATAATTATCTTTCCATTTATTCCATTTTCCCAGTTGCTACAGAATGTTCTTATTTTTTACGCTATTGTTTATTTGTCTTTCCAGCATGTGAACTTTACCTATTGTTGTCAAGTTTAAAAACTTTCATTTTTCTTCTCTAGTATTATTTCTTTGTTTATGTGATGATGACATGTTAAAGTTTTGTAACGATTTATTCCTATGTGGTTAATTGTACAATATGCAGTTTAAATTTGCAGGTGAAACATTTGTGAATGAAATGCCTTATTATACAGGAAGTTAAACCTGAACTGTGACATGATTTTTCGGTCTTTGTCTGGTTCCCTGTTTTGTTTGATATTAATTGTTTCTGTGTGTGTGTGTTAATCCATAAAATCTTTTTTTAGCCTATCTGAGCAAGTTATTATCATGACATTTACATCGATCGTACTCATCAGTTTTTAAAAAATCCACTGTGTTCAGCCCAAAGCTCTTATCAAAACACTGCTGACCCCATTTGCTGCAAACCTCGGCATTCATGATATAATAATAACCATAATGGTGCATGTACTTTAGCCTACACATATTGGTTATGGACAAATTAATAATATAATGTGGCTGCATGTGAAGGGTAAATTTTATATTTGTGCACTAATATGGTGGCCACTGGTCGCGTTATTGGGGTGGCCTTTCATGAGGGGTATTTTTCAACACAAACTCGTCTGTGCCAAGGGAGTAAAGAGTGGGTGGTCGCTGATCAGGGGGGGCCATTCATGAGGGGACCACTCATGGTTCAGTTCCATTTTTAATGTTTTCTACAACTTCATTTGTGACTCTCTCACTAATCCACACATAAAATTGTATTTTCTGCTGATCCTAGAAAATTCCTAGTACTGTAGAGTTGCTTTTTACATAACCTTGTTACCTATCCTGACACATTTCTAACTGCCCCATCTATGCATGCAAAGTTGTTTGTTTACCACATTTTTCAGCACAGAACATATTTATATTGCACTGGAATGATTTTTAGTAGGATTTATTCATGTAAAATATTGACAAAATGTATACACCTGAATATAAGGATGATAATGCTTTTATATTTCCATAGTCATTTAGGTGGGATTTGTTGTCGCATTGATTCATTTTATTCTCATTTCTGTTTGAACTTTTCTTTCATTTTTCATTTACAGCATGACACAGTAAATACAATCAATTTGCATCATTTCATTATATTTAAGTTAAAAATTCTTCTACAACAAGGCAACCTATCTGATGTTTACCAGAATTTAGAAGATATGAAAAATCTGATGAGAAAACCACATCATACATTAAGGAAAATTGTGTCTTCAAATAGGCTTATGCAGGCTGTACCCCATTTGTATTGCCTCCTTTTGTTCCTCTCATGCTCTGTAACATTTGTATGTTAGGTTTACCATCATCAACTTTCAAAAAATAAATCCATGATATATTTCATATATTTTTATTCCGTTTCAGTCCAAGTCAGTGCAAGTCTCAATCGAAGGAAATGGGCACATGTCCTCTGTGTCAGCTGGTATTTGAAGTCAATGAGTTAGAACACCATGCAGCAGTATGTGGAGACATCACAGAGATTAGTGATAACCAGAACAAGAATGCAACAGGTGTATATATATATACATATATTAACACACAAACACACATTGATTTCTTTCATAGGAATCCTGAATGACTCTGTAGATAGATGAAAATTAATTACTAGGTGATCATGCAAGTTTCTGCTACACACCAGTGCATATAACACTGATTAAGTACCATCATTTTTTCTGGTGATGTGGACCTGGGTTCGAATCTCCGTATAATATGAAATAAAAACTCTTTAATCTGTATAATAGTATTATTTGTATTAAATATATTTATATCTTATATGATGGCAAGATACACAAGTCAAGTGGAACATCTTTTTACATCAGCATATTCCTTCCGCTTTATTGGTCATAGGTCACAAGAGGTTATGGGATTTATTGAATGATCTGTTATCCATTGCTATTCCATTTGTTAGTACAGGTTTATCATCCCTACTTAGAGAATTGCTTTGAAATTAAACATACACATCCATCCCATGGTCTTCTTAGTCCTAAATGAATAAATGAAAATGTTGCCACATGGACATTCAGTATGGCTGCCACATTGGCCATCTTGAAAATCATGTTACTGTGTTACTCCTGAGAGGCTGATCTTGTCAAGATGGAGTTTTTACTAATAAAAAGCCTATGATGATGTCTAGTTCGTACAAAATGAAAATGTGCCTGATCGGATGCCCAGTTAAAAATGGTATCTCTGCTATTGAATGAAAAGGCATTAGCTACATGCGGTTTTCACTTCTTATGATGTCTAGTTTAATCTAGTTTAATCTAGTTTAATCCTAAGTGAAATAGGGCCAATCTGATGTCCAGCATAGATGCTAGCTTCACAATCATGGCTACTCACACCAACATCTTTTTTCAAGAACTTTGAGAATGCAGCAATATGCTCAAGGTTTTTTTTTTAGATGTTTTGGGGTTGGTGGTACAGTCTAGAGTAAAGGGGCCGCATGCATTGAGCTATGCAATTTTTGTTTGCTCTGATTGCATATAAATATCAGAGCATTCATATTAACTTTGTTTTAATATAAATAGGACACTTGCATAAACAATGGAGAGCATAATTTGTTTCGATTTTCTCAGTTACTTATTCTTGTAAGTTTTATTTTATAGTGTATGAATTTCATAAATCAGTATGTTCCATCAAGTATACCACTTTCCTTTAGATGAAATTTACCATAACATACACTTAATGAACTTGTGACTTTGATGATTTACAGTGAACTTTAACTTATTTAGTTGGTCATCCTTTTCTCAGGGCATAAATCTTACCTGAATGTTTTCATTGTTCTCTGTTGCAGAACACTGAAGGAAGCATTAGAAAATGTACAGCTGGATGATGATGTTTGGAATATTTCCATCATTAGACGTTTGTTTCTGTCCACATCCACTCAACAGATCAAACAAGCAGATGAGACTGAATGGAAAAAACAGTTAAAGGTTAACTTCATTGGAGAAGAGGGTGTCGATGCAGGAGGTCTCACAAGAGAATTCTTTTCCCTTTTTTTTAAAGAGTCACTTGTGTTTGAACTAAATTCTTTTTGTCTGAACTCAGAATTATTGGAAAAGAGGCAGTATTACCTGATGGGGAGAGTTGTTTCCCGAGCCATTCTTTCTGGTCATCCAGGCCCAAAATGTCTTCACAGTCATATTGTTCAATACATCCATACAGGGGAGGAACCAAATTGCAATGAAATACCAATAGAGCAATTATAGAAAGAAGACGTAGTAAATGCAGTCAAAGAGGTATGCAGGAGAGTTTGAACTTCCAATGTATAAGTTGTTTTTTTTTAAAAATTAATATACATTTTCTCTGTAAAAGGTTGGCCATTTGGTCTGTGAACCATCCAAAAGGTCACCTTTGATCTGATATAATCTATTGACAATAAATATAGTGTATGACAAATTAATACACACACACAAACATAATAACCCAATCTTTTTTTTAATAGACAATTACAAATATACTGCATAGGTGACACACTGCACGCTATTACATGATGTTATTAAATACGAATTTAAATTAAACACATCACTCTTAGTTACTGTTAAATAATGGTTCTCACTGTTCCCAAATCAGCATAAATGCTTCTTTCCTTTTAGATTTGATTGCAATTTTTTTTTTTTTTTAGAGGATGTTTTGTTCTCCATGTTTACCTCTTAAATACTCTAAATGTATCAACAAAGACCACAAGTTTTTTTTTATATTTAATGGTCAGTCCACTGCTCTGGTGGCCTAGTTGTTAGAGCATCCACCTCAGATGTGGGATGCTGTGGGTTCAAACCAAGGCAGAGTCATACCAAAAGACTTAAAAAATGTTACTAACTGCTGCCTCACTAGGCACTCAGCATTAAGAGGTTAGTGTTAAGACTGGTCATCTTGGTGTCAGGATAATGTGACTGGGTCAATATGTCTGCAGACATCATAGCGATATGACTGGAAAATTGTTAAAGCTATGTTAAAAATCTAAATCACACATGTGCCAGGTTCAGTGTATTTCAGCAACCTGTTGCAAAGACATATTGGTAAGCATATCAGCATGATTGAAAGGCACAATATACCATATAGCCTTACAGAGAACACCTTAAGATTGGTTTGGGAATGAAACACCTGCATAATATCATGAGAAGATATGAGCAAAGGGTCATGGAATGGACCTGTGATTTACAAAATTTCAATTTCAGATTGATGCAGTGACAGAAGAAAATCTTCATGACATGTTTTCAAGATATGCTGACCTTCTTGAAGCTGTTGGATTCAGAAAAAAATCTAAATATGCAGAATAAGAATGAGGCCATAATGGCTGTTAAGAGCCACTACTTCTTCTACAGATGTTTACCAGCCATATTACAATTCATGGATGGTAAGTAACCCTGAAATTCTTATGCTGTGTAACAAGAATGGTTTTATTAAGTATTGCAAAGTGACTATTTTGAACGAGTAGAGAAAGAATATGTAACACAAACCTTTGATACTGTCGTCAGTTTGCAGAATTCATGCTCATACAAGATGAACTTTGTGATGCAAATGCAGATTCTTGTTTTGCATATTCCACATTGACATAGCAAAGAGTGTTTGTTTAGTTGAATGTCTTGTATTCTGTTCTTGTGTCAAGATTATTTTCACACAGGTTATACCATTGTTTACATTGTTCTTGTTCTGTATGAGCAAAGACAAAAGCTGGTAATATAATAACACATTTAAATCCTTCTCACACTGTTTCAACAAAGCAACAAAAAAGAGAAGATTGCAGTCTATTAAAAGAAATTGTAATTGGTGCAGTGCTGAACATGATTTATTTTGCCTGAACAGATACAAAACGTCATAATGCATTGTCCATACATTTTATTGTCTGCTTGAGTTTAAAAAGCAGATGGTTAGGAAACAATAAAAAAAAATTGCAGGGGTGAAAGTTTTGTATTGCTCCACATGCCCCTGAGATAAATATTTGTATCTTAGTCTTGATAAAAACTTAACTGAATTGGGTTTTATTAACCATGAAATAGGTAACATGTTCTATAACTTATTGCCAGGAACAATGGCTTACTTAAAATGAAATCATATTTATAGAAAATACAGAGGTTGAGGTATTAGGAAGATTAACCACATTACAAATTTTCACCAACTTGACACATGGGTTACATGGTTTTAGTTAAAGAGATAACAATCAATCTGCCTTGAAAATGTTAATTGACACTTTGTGGCTATGTGATTGAAAATATGTAATTCCTTCCAACCATTATTCCATTGTATCTATAATACTACTTGTATATGGAGTATATCAGTTATGCTAGCATTAGTTTTGAATGAGTACCATTGTATCTTGTCCAGATGAAATTTTAATAAAGACACTGAAATTGCAAAATGAAAACTGACTATTAGTTGTACAAATGTGATCATTTCAGGTTTCCAACTGCTTGGTGTACTGAATATCATGAAAACATTTCCAGTTGAAAGTTCTGTGTATCTGAAATGCAGTATGTTGCCAACTGCTGGAGATGTAATGGATTTCTTTGTCCCTGTGTACTCAAAGAATGAAAAGAAAAGGAAAAAGAAATTGAAGAAATGTTAGTGTATAACTTTCATCAGCTGCTGAGAAATGTTGAACGTAAGTAATGAATATATGAAACAATAATAATCTACAAACAACATACACTCCATGATTCTCCTCTTATGTTGCAAAGTTGCATAAAGTACCATGTGGTTCTATACACTCAAATATTATGCAACATAATCATGATGATGCTAGTACTAATTTATGCTAGTACTAATTTACATACTAAAGATCATTTTAAGTATAATCACCCACATGGAACACTTTCTCTCTTGTGCACAAATTAGTATGTATGAAGTACACAAAGTTTATTCATGCATGTAAATATGGAAATATCAACAAATTAAGTATTTGCTTATCCTATGTATTGTGCACATTTTAGAATTTTTTTCTTCATTTTATACACTTATTTACATATAATTATCCACTGTCATTTACATATATATTGGTGGGTGGGAGTTGTTTAATCAGAACAAAATAGAATTTATGCCTGGGGTAATTTGTTAATGCCAGTAACAATAGCAATTTCTTTATGTAGGCGGGAATATCAGATCAACCTGGCTGAATTTAGATGATGGAAGAGAGGAAGATGTTCAAATAAATATGGGCCATCTGTTGCAGTCGCTTGTTGGTAGCACTTCCTTGCCAGTCAATATAGCATCTGGCATAATAGAATTTGATCACACACTCAAGAAGCTTACAACTGTTAACACCTGTGCTCCATCCATTACGTTTTATAGTACAGTGCAAAATCAGGATTATGAGAAATTTGTTGAGTCTTTCTTAAACATAATTGTAGCCTCATATGGGTTTGGAATGTCATAGTATAGAAATACTTCTGCGAGAGTTCTATTTTGATTTCATGGGATATAAATGGATGTTTGTAAACCTCTGACTAAGTGGTTAAGGCAAGAGGCATGCTCATTGTGCCAATCTTTGAACATTACAGTCAGCTTCCGATACACAATGAATCGCTCTCCACCCTCTATCTCTGAAAGTGTATAACTGGCATAATTAAAATCTAGGTTAGAATAATTTAATTGATGGATATATTACAAATTTAAAAATTGTACCATGTTCTGTCTAAATCTTTGGGGAAAAAATAGACATCAACAGCTACTATGATTTTTAATTCATATTTCTTTGTGGAGATGGAAATAGTTTAAGGTACATAACTGCAATTTTGTGATGCAAGTGCTGAATCGGGTTTAAAAAAATTACAACTTTGCAGGATACTGCGATAACAGATACAATTAAAAAATGAAAGGAGATGTTGGTGTCTTGATTATATTTTTAGAAGTAAATGAGAATATTATTATTTTTATTACTGTAGACTACAGAAGTAGAAACACAAGGATCTGGATTTGATATTCAAAAAGAGAAAATTAATGTAAACAAAAATCAGTAATAAATATAAAGGTTGATGAATCTCTTTTAATCATAATTTTAAAACCAAGAAAATTGTTAAAGTCAGTTTATTAAATAAACTGTTTATATATTCTTGGATTTTTTTACTTTTTTTTAGAAATGATAACTTTGCATAGCAAGAATATTTCTGATAAAAAAATAATAGTTTGCATTACACATTCTCTTTAATGTTCCTTAATTACTGACGTGCTTAATACCATCCCAGTAGTAATTAAAGCACATTTTGAGGGTATAAGACACTTCTGTTGAGATTGCGTTATTGTGGATTTTTATATATAAAATAATACATAAAACCCATACTCAATTTGTATGTAATGTTTATGATTCAGAAACTGTTATTAACAGTTACATCTCCTCTCTGATTGAAGTCACCATAGTGGTAGGTAATTGGATAGTTTACAACATCATGCTATAGTTTCTTTTTTCTGCAAGAGAGTCAGCTTCACACATGTGCAGCTTATGCAAGGCATCTCATTGTCTTAAAACTAACCTGTATTAAATATTGCACTCACTGTTGGCAACGTTTTGTCCGAATTTTAAAAACGTTTGCATTGATGGAGCATGGTTTAGTTGTAAATTTGTTTGGCATAAAGGGACTTTAAAAATTCTCTAGTAGATTTTTATTGTGGCAGGTAAATTTTTGTAGAGACAATGTGGTGTGTAATTCATTATGGTTTGGAAGCTATTTAGTTTTAGTATTGTAATCTTTCAAGTTCTGCCTCGCTGTCAGATAGAAACCAAAATGGCAGTTACTATTTCCCACTTATAGCATAAAGGTATGTGAATGAATGAGTAATATTTTGCAGTCTACAAGAATTACTGTAGCAAGTTCAAAATTTGCCATACAAATCCAGACCAAAACAATTGGATTCTTGGCCTAAGATGTGCTGTATCTCCAAATTCATCACATCTGATAAAGGCAGAGTTTCTGGAACTTGAACAGAATCACAGGTAACAGCAGCAGGTCCCTCATAATCAATGCCTTAACTCTGGGGATCAGCCTGTGAGATAAAAGACTTTTTTTTTATTTCAACAAGAAACCTAAGTAATGCATAACATTTCCTGTTGTTTTCCATGAATTAAATGATGACTGAAATTTTTTATTCCTAAATAAGTACAAGTAGATTACATGGCACATCACCATTGACATTCATTCCTGAGACTTGATTCAGTTTCAGTTAGTCTAAACAGTTCATGAGAAACTGTTTAAAGTAGATGCAAAGTTTTGTAAACCAAAAAAGGAAATACAACATAGATGACTATAAAGTTTAGGAGCATATTTTGTTCTGAAAATAAAGGTGTGCATTGTTAATACCATGACTGTTGCATAAACTCTCTATGTGAGGATGGAGACAATTAATAAAGTGGGAGAATGGTAAAGAAAGAATGATAATAATTCTAGTTACTTCATTCTGTGGTTCCCATTTAGGATTTTGCGCTTGGCCTAAAATCCAAAGCTGCATTGGTGATCTGTTGTTTTCTGTTCTTAATGGTCTTCTTTTTAGTGCTTCACAAAACTGGTCTAAATGTGTCTGTATTCTTCTTAGGTAAACCAAGTGTAGAACCTGCAAATGTAATTCATTCTCTATTTGGAGGATTCCAAGATCTTCCATGTGGAAGAAAAGCTGGTAGTAAGTTGCAGTGCAGCCACTCCACAGCTCCCTCCATAGCCGCTCTATTCTAAAAGAAACAAATATTTTTACACTGTCATGCATAATTTTTTTTAAAATCATAATAATCTAGCTAATCAGATAAATCTCCTTGTTCAGAATAAATGAGGATTGTACAGATAACATTTAAAAACTGAAGCTTTATAAATTTTTTGATGTATTTTGTTAGATTTCTATGGTAATTTTTTGGATGTATTTTGTTAGATTTCTATGGTAAATTTTTTGATGTATTTTGTTAGATTTCTATGGTTAATTTTTTGATGTATTTTCTTAGATTTCTACGGTAAATTGTATGTCAAAGACTGTTAGTCAAGTTTCTTTTGACCTTTCCTACCTCACTTTGGATATTGCGACATATCTGGGATGTTATGTCAGTCACTTACTACTGGGCCTGGCAAACTTGAACAACCTTATATGACCCCTACCCACATGAAATCAATAGAAAAATGAGTTATTTTCTAGGAAATTGGAAGTGTAATATTTCATAGGTCTTTAGTTTGTTAAAATACTAGACTAAAGTATTGCATTGGTGAAATCTGACCTGGTTCTCATTGCTAGTCACACAACTAAGCAAATCTCGCAATCTACATATCCATGATATGAGAGGAGCATTTATTCTGTGGTAAGAAAAAAACCTTTCAAGTGATGCATCAGAGATGGGAAATATTAATTTTAGTCATGTAACTTTTTTCCCACCCACTCCAAGCAAAAAATATAATTTTCAACATGTATTCGGAGAACCAACACCAGAAACCTATCACTGTTGCAGCAACCTGAAATTGGTAGTCATGTGACACTAACAAAAACTACATTGACATTTACCTTCTGCCTGATGAATCTGTCACTGAATTAAAGGACCACTTCATAAGGCCTAGTGGTTAGAGTATCGGCCTCGCATGCGAGAGATTGCAGGTTTAAACCCTGGCCAGGTCATCTCAAAGACTAATAAGAATGGTACTAACAGCTGCCTCAGTTCCTCTCTTTATTAAGAGCTTAGTGTTGGGACTGGTTGGCCTGGTGTCAGAATAATTCGACTGGGTGGAACATAATGCCCCAGTGCTAAATGTCATGATAAATTGCCACACTGCAGACATCATAACTATACGACTCCAATTTTTAAGGTTACATTACAGATCCAATTTACAAAGGCATAATGAATGTTATGCTTACAGTTTCTGATAAGTTAAATCCACCTATCAATTTGATGTGATTAGGGCTTGATATAACTTTATGGTCATTTAGGTTTGCCTGTGCAAGTTGTAAGCTGACACCATGCAGTTTCAGCCATTACCAACTTTTCAACAGTCAGTGTGTTTTGACCTCACATCCCCACATAAATGTCAGAATATCTCAAATGGGCTAGCAAAGGTCAGAGAACTCTTGACTACCATATGTTCGCGCATATAACGCATACATTATACTCGTTTTTTCAATCGGCGCAAACCCAACCCTCGCGGAGCGGTATATGCGTAAGCGCATTATCCCAGTTTTTTTACAGCCAAAAGTGCATCAATGAATTTTGAGCAACCACCATAATAACCAGTGACAATTAATAAAAGATCTCTTTTATACACATACAGCAGAAATTAAGTTTATTCAAATCTTTAACTAGAAAATAAACAATTCGAAGTTGACACCGTGTTGCGCCGCTTGCGCATCTGGATGTTTTCATGGTATGTAATGAATATCTTTTATTCGCATGCGGCATACACTAACTTGCATTATAAGAATATATTTCTCGTAATTTCTGTGTAGGACAAAACCTGATAATCGGTTTAAAATCAAATTTCTACAAATGATAATCGGTTTTGGAAAAAAAGCCAATATTAACATTCCTATACTGGCATGTATGCATGCATTCCAGCTGGAAATTAGCGGAAACCAGTAAATACACACAGTTTTATAGTAGTTGCTATTTTTGCAAATTTATGTGCAAAAATATTACATGGCATTTACACCTGTACTGGTAATACCGGTATTTATTACGAGCAGAAAAGGATAAAGGCACTGGCGTTAAATCACTTTATGGTGGGCAAGAGACGATAAACAGCCTCATAACGAGTATCAGATGAGGCACCTCTGGCAGGCCTGTGTTGGTCACTGCGTGTTATCTGCTTGTGCACATTATTCACAAAAGCGTGTTATATGCACGAAAATACGGTAGAAGACTATCAATCAGACTTGTGAAGTTATCAAAGAGTCATTGTGACACCTTGGTAATTAAAGACCATATTATTTTTAACCATTCCATCTTTAAAGACTTAGCATCATGGATAAACATTATGTTCAAATGTTTGTATTTATTGTGAAAATCCACACAATGACTATGCTTGAATGAGAGATATAACATGTGCTGCCTGATTTAAGGTGTTATGTGTAATGACCAGCATAAATGATGTCTGTCTTTTTCTTATAACATTATTTGTTTATGCCTTTTTAAAGTCAATTACTGTAGAACCAGTCAATATGTCTTTCTTGCAAACATGTTCTTGTCAGGAATATTTTCAAGTTATGTTTCACTTTCTCAAACATTTTTATTTTTGAATTATGACCGAGTGATTAGGATATTTGATATTGTTAGTGGGAAGGACTAGTGAAAATCCAGCTGGACTAAATTTCTCAATTAACTAGTCATTCAAGGTACCTGAATGTATATGATTTCCATAATATACATTGTCTTTCCATTATAATTTTCCTTCCACATTATCATTTTAATTTTCGAAATTGATTTTTCACTTGTTCTGTGGACATGATTACTAGGCATGTCATGTGCTTCATCTGGCACAATCTTCAAGGTCAGCATTTCAAAGTCATGGCTTAGGCATTCTTTACAAATTTTGAGCTCTCCATTGTCCATCACCTTTAGTTCTAAAACATTAAATCTATTAAAGATTTAGGGATGAAACTTTATATGTTCACACAATGCAACTAGAATGCATCCCATATAATAAAGTGTGGGTACAATTTTAAAGGTCAGGGTTACTGTTCATTATCTTGCCATTTTGGTATATAGAAGGAAAATAGATCTAAATATATACAGTACAGACTAGAAATGGAAGTAATTTAAAGAGATAATCTGCCTTAGAACTTATTTACATACAGATGTTATACCTTTGATTGTGCACACTACATCCTGCAATGAATGGACGATTTATGGGATCCCTTTGTTGTAACATGTATTCTGCAACCAAAGTATTTTCCCCACCTTTGTCTGAGCGCACTCTCTTAGGAAGTCCATACTTCTGGACAGCTTCCATAAAGGCACTAAACACAGTTTGAGCATTGTTGTTGTTGCTTACTTTTAGATAAACAGGCAATCTTGAATAACCATCTATACCACCATCATGGATGATAAAGCGCCATCTAAATTAAGAAACCATATAAAAACGTTGAGGGCAGTGTTCCACCCGTATCAGGTAATTCATACCATAAACATTTTTAAGATGTATATCAGATTTTTGGATTTGTGTAACTTTAGATTTGTATAATTGTGTAATATTAGATTTCTAAGTTTTGTATCTTTGTAAGTTTTCACCCCAGAACTGTTTGACAGTATACACACAATAAGAGGAAAGCAGTAATCCAATAAAATGTTAAACATGTGTATGACCAAGAAGAAAATTATTCTAGACATTTGGAAAGAAATATACATACTATTGTCACTAATTGTTTTTCACTCTTGCTTCAGTATTATTTTTTTTTCCTGTCATTAAAAGTTTAGTTTTAGAATGCAGTTACATGGAGCAATAACTTACTCGGGTAAAATTTGGGTAGATGCTATATCTGCCAAATTAAAAATTTAAGTTCTAAGCTATTGTTATTTGAAGAAAAAAAAGATTTTTCATACCGCACGAGTTTATGATTTCCATCAATGTGCCATAAACATTGTGGGCCACTGACATTGTAGGTCCTTCTTTGTACTCTACAAGTTGTAATGAATAATCTTCTGAAAAGAACTCCCTGTGGATCAACGTTCAGCATAGCCTGTCTAATTCTGTATTCTTGAACACGGTGTCCCATGGAAAGCAACATTGCAGAGATGGTGCGGTATCCAACAAAAGGAAACTGCATTGTCAGTTTTTGTACTTCTTTATCAAGATCCTCATCACAAAGTGGACTATATGTCTGTCTGACTTTCAAATTTAACTGGCTTAGCCTTCGTTCCACAGTTCGTTTGCTAACACCCAACATATTTGCCATCTCCTTTACTTTGAAACCATTTTGAATAAAGAACTCCAGAGTTTGTGATTGTATGTAAACGCAGGACGACCCAAGAAACCATACTCATCTTCAGGTTTAGGGATTTCATCATTAATATTTCTATCAAGACAGACAAGTTCAAGTGCTTGTTCTGCACAATTTAAACTTTCTTCAATGTCTGTAAATTGAGATAATTGCACCATCATAGATATGGCTACTTCTAAGTCTGTTGTCAGATTTTGGGTTCTATTATTTTCCATTCACTGTGCAAGGAAACAAAGTTTCTGACGTACCAACTCCTTCATTTCAGACACTGCTACTGCACCATCATTAGATCTAATTTACAAAATATTGAAATCAGAAGAGAGAGAAAAACTTAAAATTTCAAATATTGGTGTTAAATAGCACAGCAAAAGAAAGAATATTTGATGCAAAGGCCATGCATATACACTGCAGTCATCTAATCTGTTTGAAAGATGATGTATGTCTTTAAAACCTGCTTTGGCAACAGTATATCCGTAAAAATCTACTTCCCACCAACACATAAATTATTTGTACTGATCTTATAAAAATCATCTCCTCATAGAGATTATTTTCTGATAATACTCTAAATTGTTGTTATTGACAAGTTGTACTATTTTAATGGAGATCACACCTGTTACAGTATCATAAACAATATCATAATATATGCCTTGTTTTTTTTGTTGATATATAACAAGTCCATGATATATGTCACTATGGAGATCTAATATTTATTTCATCAATAAAACTGAAAAAAAGAAAGAAATTAGCACTGACATCAGCTGATTAGTGTAGCTCTTTCTAAATTTGTTGGATATCCTTTATAGAAAGTGAATTAACAAAAGTAAATCTTCAAAGAAAAACAGACGTTACATATTCATATTTATTTGAAGTCTTTTAAATGTCTAGACAGTTCCAAAAGAAAAAGTAATGTTTCTGCAACTGAAAAACAAGATGGGACATTGTGTTCTTATAAGGATGAACCAGACATGGCCAACCAAGAATGTCAAGTGGCCAGTTGTCAAGTAACAGGTTATTTGCTAGTATAGTATATTTTGATTGTAATAAGGTACAAACCATGTAAACAGTTAAGATTGATAAGAATTGAGTCATTTTACATTTTGGTAAATGTAATACTTTTTGAGGTGCATCTCCATGCGAAGTCTGTTACAATGCATATGACATTAGAAGAAAAAAGCTTATGATACAAAATGTCCAACTTGTTCCATACATTCCATTATATATGATGAAAATTGCTTTATAGATAACCTCTGTTCATATGATGATACCAAGAAAACATTTCCAAAGTGTTGCACAGCAATTCATAAAATGACATCTTATGGAAAAGCCAGTGTTTCATACGCTTTTGTCTTTAAAAACTGGCTTTTATCACTGTTAAAAAAATTCAGCTTAATTTTTCCCATTCTCATCATTTCCTCTGTCCATTTGTTAGCTTCATATTAACGCAAATGTTAGCGTATTGTGTTGAATTATCTTTCTAATGAACTGTGGAAATTGAAATGAATTGTACATTTTTCAGGAATTACATCAGCACTGATTGTAATTTACTGTGCTTGTTTGGTGCTTTATGAGACAGCAACACAAGTAGGTTATTTATTGCCAAGGCAATTGAGGTAAAGTGCTTTTTCTAAGGACACAATGTGGTAGCTGACCTAGGCTAGTCCATTGGTAGGATTAGAACCTACACCATTTCAATTTGAGTTAGAACTTACACCTTTTCAGTTGTGAGTTGGCATGATAACCACTGAGCCACTGTGGCTTCTACTGTACTGTGTCTCAGCTCCCATTCCAAAAGTATTACATGGGTAATGTATTAAATACAGTGTTAGAATGAGAACAGTTGATAAAACTTTGGTTTTGCATCCTAAAGACATAAATAAGTATGCAAAAGTTTGCTTCATAAAACATATCTAATAAGTAAAATCGATAAATAGAAAAGTGTGACAGAAGTAGACTTGTTTTAAAGTAATCTTCATCCAAATGATGTGCACACAAAACAAACTTTTGCCCTTTCTCATTTTTACTTGAAATGTATGTACCTGTACTGTGCAGTGCAATTACCTAATTGAAACTAATGCAGATAATGACTTAATTAAAGTTAAAATCCCAGTACATAACATTTTGAACAGCACATTAATAATTTACTCTTCAGTTTCCACTCCTTTTAACAACCATGGCAGAAACAATCAGGAATGAGAACAGAGAAGAGGAAAAATAATCTTAATGGCCAGGGGTCTAAGAGGCAGCCTAGGCCTTCTTGCAGGTCCATAATGCAAAGTCATTTTCTAATTTTCAAAAATCGCACAAGCTTCTTTTATATGGCATTGGGAACTAAGATGACGTTTTATATATTTAACTTAAGCTTGTTGCTCAATATGACTTAAAATGAAATAAGCCTGGCAAAACAAACTTGTACATAAATTGTCAGATTTGCTTTTCTGAGTTCAAAAAATTTATTTTGAATGGATTCCAAGTGATCTTCCCTGGTGTTGTAGAGAATGACATCATCGATGTATACATTTTATTACCTAGAACAGATATTAACATTCTTTAGACACTGGAATGTTGCCAAATAATTTTGTTGTTGTAAAAGACATCTCTTCATACTGATAAATCAAGCCCATCTAGAGTTGTAAATGGCAAAATATCATTTGCTCCTTCAGTGAGTGGAATTTGCCTGATTTCTTGAAAAAAAAGTACATCTTTGTGAATATTTGATAATTTTCTAATTTGTTAATGCAATCACCCATTCTTAACTTTGGAAATAAATCCGTTTTGTTAATAACATTGACTCTTGTTTTTTAATAGTACACATGTGGAAAGTACATGTTTTTTTCTGGTTTAGGCACAAAAATACATGGTGACCTGCAATTACTTTTACATGGTTCTATGGTCAATGTAATCATTCTCCAGTAAAAGTGAATTTCCTTTTACAAATATTCCTGCTTGAGAGGATTCTTCCTGTAAGACTTGCTTCACAGATTAACCAACAACATCAATGTCCTGATAGAATATACATTGTGATAAAGCTTTGTAAATAAATGCGACTGCTAATGCAAAAAAAAGAAATTCCATGAATTTTCCTTTGAATGACATAAAAATATCAAGACTTTTCAAGGCTCTTTAAATGCTTTTGTGTTATTTGCAAACTTTTCCAGGATTTCAATGACTGCAGGAACTCGGGTATAAGGACCATAATACCACAGGAGTCTGACGTTTTATCAATAAAGTATGGCAAAATGTCTGTCAAAATGCAATACCCTTATCAATAATATATATTATTGATAAGGGTATTTCATTTTGTCAGACATTTCGCCGTACTTTATTGATAAAACGTCAGACTCCTGTGATAATACTTAGCCTGAAGATGATATTGATGTATGGGCAAGACAGAACTTTACCACCATGCTTAAAGTTCCCTGCATAATTTTATCACACCTAAATTTCATTTTTAATTGTTAAGATTAGGTCTTGCTACTTAACAAGTGTTTAATATATCAAATTTGAAATAAGAAAGATAGTCAAAAAGAATAATCTTGGAATCTTCATTTCAAAGTAGTTTAAATTTTAATAACTGATCCACAGACTTTATGTCCAAAAGATCTAAAATTCAATGATTATTAATCTAAATAACTAGCAGCAAATAACAGAACATGAAATCATCCCAATCCATTTCTTTATTAAAGTAATATGACAGTACTTTTCTTCAAAATGTGATGAAATCTTTCCATATCCCTTTGACTTGAAGTGATAGGCAGAAAAAATTAAACTTGGATGTTTAGAAAAAGCATCTCATAATTGTTTGGAAGGGTTCTTTATGTTTAGATACAGAAAATAGATCCATATTCTTCGAATTTATTTTCTTTTATAATGAGGCTATTGCAGCTTTGTATAACTGACTATATAACACTGTAGATTGATTGTTAGGGAAGTATAAACATAATGTAACAATATAACATATTCCTGTAAGTTACTTGATGCAAGTTTAGTTTCAAGGTTTTCATACAGCCAAATTTCTTTTTCTCTCTCACTCCAAATAACTGTGCATGATCTCCCTTATGTATGAGTGGAGGGGCAAACAAAAGAACGGATGGTAATGAAATTGTGCACCATGTTAAATTCAGTTAGAAAATGGGAGTTACATCATTAATGAATAAAGAGTGGAAATTCATAATAAATCTATTGGAATATAACTGACTGCACAGTTCCAAGAAAAAAAAAAAATATATATATATATATATATATATATATATATATATATATATATATATATATATATATATATATATATATATATATATTATTGCACCATGGGCGGATCACAATTTGATATATCAATAGTAGTACATCAAATTGCTTTATGTCAATACTTTAAAAGACATTATATATATATATATATATATATATATATATATATATATATATATATATATATATATATATATAATTGGGCTAAAACTATTTAATATTTTCCTTTCAGTTAAAAAAAAAGGCACTAATAATATCGGAAAACTAAATCACATAGCATATCCAAAATTAGTCCGAGTTTCCTCTGACCCTTGTCACCCCATTTTTTAAATTTATGTTGGGGTACACCCAAAATCAACTTCTACAACAATTTAGGCCATATAATTCTCAACATATTTATTATGGGAACGATCAGAAAGATGTCTCAGCAACTTGGAGTTCATACAGGTATGACAGTATGTAATATCGTTTTAATTTTGTTTGTATGCTGTTATACCCTATCATCCTATAATACAGGTTGCGGTAAATTATAGGTACAATATTTTAAAATAGATGCCCAGCAATACCATAAAATGGTATAACCTTGTGTCGCTATGGTCAGGGGAGTAGTGGTTTTGTAACAAATTGACATTTCACAGCGCCATCTGTTGTCATAATGAGGAATTATTTTATGCCAACTTCCTTTATGCTAACTTGCGACATGCGTGATACTACATTATGATCATCATTTTACATGATGCAGTTTGTCATAATGCATGGACGAAGAGAACATTTTGGAGTTACGGCATTGCAAGGCAAAATCTGTAAAATGAAGAACAAAATCAACAGCTAGAACGATGTAATTTGCGATATAGCAAATTTATAAATAGAATATTGACACCTGTAATAACTGACCCAGATTTTGCCATACGACAAACAACAGAATGAATTCAGCGTTTGGCAAAAAAACAGCAAGATACCATGACGCAGAAGGAAAGTAGATCTAAACACTTGCATCTAGCCCTTTACTGTTTGCATCAATGAAGAATACAATATACATGGATGGAATTAGGAATGTAGCACCTGCAAGCAGCCATTTACAATAATGCAAAAGGAAAGTAGCACTTGCAAGTTGCCACATACAGTTTGCATCAATAAAAATAACAATATACATGGATAGAATTATGAAAGTAGCGCTTGCAAACAGCAATTTACAATAACGCATCAAGGAAGATTACAAAATACATGCATAGAATTATGGCGGTAATCCTCCTCCATAGTCCTGTACATCCCAACCATCACATTGCACATGTAATCCACAGCCAAATTACACTCAGTGCTGCTTATAATGGGAGAACCTATTCTACCTATTATGAAGATATGACATTATCATTACTTTATATTGATGAAAGGAATGATTTGGATTCATTCTGACGAACTAAGTAAGGCTATATTAGGTTTAAGAAAGCAATCAAAGTTAAATACAGCAGCAGAGAGGGTGAACAGACCAACTTTATAGGCGTCAACGATGCTTCCTTCTATTAAATATTTAATAAGAAGGGTCTATTTGGTAAATTAAAGGCTTCCTTGTAAGGGTCCATTTGGTAAAAAAAAAGACGCCATATAGTTGGCGTTCACCCTCTCTGCTGCTATACGCTAACCGAATAGCTATAGATACGATGATGAATTAGCGATATATTTTTTACATAAATGTCAAACATCGGAGAAACACAAATAACTAGATTAACACGAGAACGGTTGGCTGCAATTAAGAAATATCTCCCGGTGAGAGATTCTTTTAGAGATAATCTTCAAGCGCGTCAACAAGCAAAAGAAGATTTTACCACTGACACTAAAGAATTATTTAAGCCTATAACCGCGGCAACTAAGGAAGTTGTAACCGCGATAAAAGAATTTAAACCTGTTGTTGCTCCACCAATTGCACCTGCGGTTGCTCCACCTGTTGAACCTGTGGTTAAACCTAAAAAAATCGGCGGTAATAGAGTTCAAGAACTCCGAAATAAATTTACCGAGGATATTTTAGAATTTATCGATGAAACTAAATTAGAGAAATTAACAGACTAATCAACAAAGCTATCTCCGCGATAGCAAACTTAGATGAATTAAAAAAAATATATGATCAAATAAGCGCTAACACACAATTACAAAAAACCATCGATGACATTAAAGTCGCCTCTGATGACACCGCCGTTGATATGAAAAAACTACGTGACGATTATAACGATCATATAACCAGGTTTAATCAGCTCCAACAGAATATCATTGACACCATTGAAACTCCCATAAATAATTTCTTTGGTGTTCCGCGTGCATACCCTGATTTACATATCGCACAAGTAAAAGCAACCGTTGATAATTTACCAAAATTACGAACTGATTTTGATTCTCATGTTGATCAATTTACTACGCTACGAAAAAACTTTCGAAAGGCTGATGACGCCGTTGATAAGTTTTTCGGAAAGAATGCAAAACCAGAGAATATTAAAACAACTGTTGAAAATATTATTACAAAACTCGAAGAAATAACCGCAATTAATACCCGGTTAGGTGTTATTCGCGAAAAGAGATCAATTTCAGATTTAATCGCAATTAATAAGAAATCTATCGATGATCTTAAAACGACCACCAATAACATCGTATTGGATGGAACAAGGATGATATCAGTGCTCGAAAAGGTAAAAATCCCTCATGATGATAAAAAAATATCAACAACGTCGTATACACGATTCAACACGAATCATATACGTGGACACCTACAAATAATATTTTACACATTACTGCAACCGTAATGGGTATTTATCGATTAACGTTGGTAACTCCAACGTTGTTTAATATATCCTCATCGAGTTCATATGGAGTCAATAATACGATATCAACAATTATCGACAAGGATACGATTGAACAATTCACGATTACATCCACTGATAATAATTTAGTTAGGGTTTCAATGACATGGTATGTTGAATTTGTAGCTGATTTAAGTAAATAGTTAAACTGAAAAATCTCTATGAGATTTTCAAAGTTTCAATGAAATTCATCGGATTTTCAACGAAGGATTTCAAAGAATTGTTTACTTCGTTAATAGATAAAATGTCAACAACGTCATTGGCGATGATTTCATCACCGGCGGTATTTGAATACCGTTATAACACTGTTAAAGAGTTTCAAGATAAACTTGAAGCGTTAATTACCGAGTATAAAAATAAAAAGAAAAAATACCAGCGTAGAATCACCGTGTTAGATGTAACTGTTTACTCGGTATCATGTGTAATTGCCGGCGCTGGAATAATACTATCTTCGGTGGTTATGATATCTCCTGTTGTTGTACCAATTTGTATATCCGCGGCTGCAACAATCGCAGGAGTATTCACCGGAATAACAAAAAAAATATCATTGTGTTCTCAACAAAAATTACACGATTACGCTGTTAAACTTATTACTGCGTCAAACGCTTATTCGCAATGATCAATGCTGATCTCGTCAGCGATTGATGATCAAATAATATCAGACGAAGATTCTCTAGGATGGTACGGTTATATGATTCAACGATTTCAAAGTTGGAAAACAACAATAATAATGTCATCGTCACAAGAAATCCTTCAACGAATAGCAACAAATACTACCACGACAAAAACAAAGTTGATCTCGGTGGTAACGAAAACACCAGAATTCAGATTTGAATTTAATCCTCCGTTGGCAGTATCTGCAATCGCGCTAACACAATTAAGATGCTATTATAGTTGGCCAAATGTCAGATCAGCGCCATTCAATGGTACCCCCCCCCCCCAATAACAGTTTTACATTTTCATGGAGAAAACCCGGTACTGATAAATCAACCACACACACAATACATCTACCAACTGGTGCATACGATATCGAAGATATCAATGACGCAATCATAGAATCAATTCAGGCAATAACAGGACCAAATATCATCGAAATCAAAGATGAACCTGATAAATACCCCATTGAAATAAAAGGCCATGAGCCGCTGTTGTCAACGGTCATCGAAGTTAACTCACCTGACTACACCGTGGATATATACAACAGCTCAATTAGAACTTTATTGGGGTATCCTGAGTTTATTCTAGTCACCGTTGATATAAAAAATCTACCAAGTGAACCGTTGAGATCCGACTATGCTTCCACGAAAGAAGAAAATCATGGGCTTAATCTCAATGATGTTGATGGTATACCTAAGTTAACATATACTTTAGAAGATATAGTATTTATTTTTTGGAATCCTGAAACTATTGAGAATGTTTTTAGATTAATGAATGTTAATTTTAATCGATTTCTAGGTTATTTAATAACTGCAATAAGTGAAATTCCACCACGTCGTGATGATGTCATCAAATACATGGAAGTGTGTAATAAAATTATCTCTGACATGGAAAAGTATAATCAAGATATTATTCAACATATTCTTGATTCTGATCGTGATGAGGTTAAAAGAAATTTTATAACACGTTATAAAATCCGCGTCAATGATATTCCCACGTTTAAGATTCCAGGATATAACGTACCAGAGATGCGTAAAAAACTCAACGATACCATTGATGAAAATTTCCCACGGATTCACAAAGCATGGATGGATAATCTTCCCGCGGTTCATTACCAATTGCCGGAACCTAGCAAATCTGACTTTTTCACTGATGATTTGCCAGCGATAGATCCCCAATTCAACTACAATTTCGATATTAGTTTTCTACGTCCTCAAGATATTTACGGTAAATACTCATACAACGTCTACGACGGAACAGAAACTGATACACTTAGCAAATACGAATACAACGAAAACGGTAAAATAATATGGAGATTTGCTCTTGGCGATCAAGGAGTATTTGTAATCACAGAGAAATCCCTCACTGGGATCTTCAACTCAATGACACAAATGTTCCAGATGAAAATGGGACAATTGAGAGATTATCTACAACGATCTCTGTTGCTGGATTTAACAACTCAGCGTGATACAATCAAACAACAACAACACCAATTAAATCAAATTATCGCTGATATGAATTTTCTCAATGATAGATTACTCTCGTTTGTATACGAGGATAAATCACCAAACAAAGAAAAATTTCGAAGAGTGTTTTCACGCACCAATGACAATTTACCATTCATGAAATTCCAAGGATGGAATGTATCAGAGTTAAAAGCATCATTGAAAAAACTCATTGACGAATTCTTTCCTCAGATTCACGCGTTATGGTTTAAGATAAATCCTTCCAAGGAAATTTTAACATCAACGAATTCAGTGTACCGCAACAACAAACACAGATCTCCCGGCAACGTTGATATATCGTCGGTGATTGCAATACATGTTATCTGTGATAGTATCCTAGGAAGTTTCTCAATTGATACTTCAAAATCAAACAGCGCCAACCAAGGATATATCATGTACACGTTTTCTCCGGACGTATCACCAGGAAGTTTTATAGTGAAAAACCCACCTAATTTGACTTATCTCGAGCCCATTAATCCATTTCTGTCCAGGATGAATTTTTCAATAACCGACCAAGAATTTAACCTAATTGACCTTCGCGGGGAAACACTACAAATAACGCTAGATGTGAAATCGTAAAATTGCTTTGCAATTCAAAAAGGAACTTTCAGGACTTAAAAAGACTTCAAAATCGTAATTAGAAAATCCAAAACATGTTCAATAAATGTATCAACACGTGCTAGTATCTATTCATGATAAAGAACTCCTTGAACAAGCTATCACAGAGGTATTAGGGAGCAACACAACAGGAGAATACCACGTAGATATAGTCATAGATAACCTAGGCGATGAAAAGTTTTTATTGACTGATTATCAAATGTTAAATCTTCAGCAAAACGTTATAACCGTGGTGAGATTAACCCGTGATCAAATAATGCAATACGCCCATTCATGCCTGTCCGTGGAAGATCTAAAAAAAATCTTACAGATTTTCTAAAATTGTTCATTTCACGATTTCAGAGCTAAAAAAAATACTGCATAAGTATTATTACTTCCTTGTTGTTCACACACAATACAATTATACTTGTTATTGTCCGACACAGGTTTACAAACTTTGTTCTAGATGAGTAATCGCGGAAACTCAAAGAGTTTTACAAACGGGTATTATACATGCGTTTCACATTACCTGTGTACCGGTTATACGAAGGAGGCTCTCTGCGCGTGGGAATCAGCCTGCTCGTAGACATCTGGTGATACTGCACATAGAGAATACGTATCAATTAACGCTTTTATCTGTTTCACCTTACAATTGATAAGTTTCCTTTGTTCATACTCTGCACCTAATTGCCTCCTAACATCTTCTACGATCGTACATAATGGTACAAAAGCACTAACGTCTTCAACATTAACTAAACTTTCACGGATAAGTTTTTGAATTCGCTTAATTAAATAATACTGCTTAGCGAGTACATATTTTCCATTGTTTTGTGCAAATTCCATATCCTCAAAATCGTTCATTATTTGATCACAATCTAACCATGAACATAGTTTAATATTTTGAGTTTTGAGTTTGTTGATTTCAAAAATAATACATCTGATATTTTCAGAATTCATATTATATAAAAATATGTTTGTTGAATTGCTTGCAATTTCAATTGATGAGTTTCACAAAACTTTTGAGTGGAAACTCACAAATGAATTCTAGACCCGCTAAGGTGTTGGTCATCTTAGCATGTCTAGCTTAATGCGATTATAGGATGATGATGGTTATATATACAGATGCGATTATAGGATGATGATGGTTATATATACAATGGATGACGACGGCACATTCAACCCCACGATCTAGTTTGTATGGCGGTTGTATTATACATATACGACATCACATTCAACCCCACGATCTAGTTTGTATGGCGGTTGTATTATACATATACGACGGCACAATTACACATCACCGTTTTGAACCTCCTTGTTGTACAAATATACACCAAGGGCGTCCAACGGTTACATATACATAATCACGAAGCGTATTCCCCTGTGAATAGAGCCTAACTCGGATAGCGGGTTTGACCTACAAGAGGATACGTTTAGTGCGTGGACACACGGACAGTACACAACAATAGATTATAACGATTATGGTTATATACAGATGCAATGGATGACGACGGCACAACAATAGATTATAGGCGATTATGGTTATATACAGATGCAATGATAATGGTTATATACAGCAATGAATGACGACGGCACAACAATAGATTATAGGCGATTATGGTATAATACAATGAATTGATTCAATGACAATGAATGACGACGGCACAACAATAGATTATAGGGTGACACAATGAATGAATTGATTCAATGACAATGAATGATAATGGTATGTACAATGAATTGATTCAATGACAATGGATGACGCGGGCTATTCTACATTCAAGTGCAAAAACCAAACCCCAAAATCCAACCCGGTTTGAATGTCAATAATAACATTCACACCACGTGTGACGGTGTGATTTGAGTTTGCACTTGAACTTCGAGCTAACGCCCAAACATAACACAGACGAGATTGTATATAACCACTCATTACAAGGAAGTTAAATAGAGAGATGTGTGCTTTTTATTCCTTGTTGTGTTTAATAATTATCACTGACAACGTTGAAGTAACACATAATACTTGAAAAAGACACTTAAAAAAAAAATTAAATACGACGTGTATATAAAACAGTTCTGTTAATACTCGGAAAAAAAACGAAAATTGATCATATGTTATTGAGATTCATAACAGCGAAACCAACCAATCAGAAATCAATGACTGTGTTTAAGATCCGTAACTCTGTCATTGGTGAGTTGTCACACGCGTTATACCAGCGAGTTATCTCCGTTAATTCACAATATACGATTATACATAAACAAATTGAATACTATTATTGAAGCGTTTTGAAAAAGCGGTCTTGGTTATATTCTCTGCTACTTTTTGTACCGAGGGGGAACAAATATCGAAATACCTACCGGCTGAAGTCATAGATTGAAATACTATCTCCGTGTTATTTTCAGTATTAATTGATTTTACAGCTCTCTTCCCAATTGATTTACAGGTACCAGTTCTTCCTCGTTTAATATTTTCGCGTTGTGTAACGGCTTCTAAATTATTTAAAGAATTATTAGTCTTAATGCGATCAATATGATCAATAACAAAACCATCCTTGATCAATCCGTTAAATACTTCATAGACGAAACGGTGATTATGATACATTTTCCCTCCAGCTTTAAATATAAAATATCCTTGATTACTCAGAACACCAACCGGCTTCTTGAGTCTAGAGTTTCTAACAACACCATCACGAGAGGCTTCGTAATTGGTGATCACTGGATGTCGTTGAAATTCTTGGCTCATTTATATACAAATATTTTATTTGTCTAAATCATTATTTGGTTGAATTATAACACTGAGAAATCTTTCTATGTAGTCCTGAGTAGTTTTTATGATTTTGCCGTTGGCAACGTCATTGACAGAGTCAGGATTTTTTTTTTTTTTTTTTGTCATAATAACGCTTCAACTCTCTATAACGCTTACCACCGCAACTAATACATAACTGTGATTTGCCTCTAACACCTACCCCACAATACAGGCACGGAAGAGGACCTTTCGGACCATTTCTCACACTTTGCATATAATACCCACAGAATTCATTTCTGCATGATTTGTTACACGTTGTTACTGATCCAATCATGAGCCATTTGCAATGATTCATTATATAAAATACTTTTTATTTAAATACTTGTTTTAATTATAATATGAAAGAATTTAAGAGATTAACGAAAATTAAACCTAAATTCAATCTCGATAGAGTCTCTGATACACCAAAACGTCTAAACGACGATAGTATGAAGGAGTTCAAGAGATTATCGAAAATTAATCCCGGATTTAATCGGGATAGAGTCTCTGTTAAACCAAAACGTTTTATAGATGGTAGTATGAAGGAGTTCAAGAGATTATCGAAATTTAATCCTGGATTTAATCGGGATACTAGATTCGATCTAGATAGAATCTCTGATATGAAGGAGTTCAAGAGATTATCAAAAATTAATCCCGGATTTAATCGGGATGCTAGATTTAATCTCGATAAATTCTCTGATAAACCAAAAAGTCTAATAGATGACAAAACCGTGTTGAGTAAAATCAGCGACTGTTTTAATGAATTTAAGCGCGATGGAGCATCTCATACGTGGTCGACATTTCGAATTATTGATGAAGATGTCAATGTACCCGTAATCGATGCTACCATGAACGATAAAAGAGCAGCTGAGTTACTTTCACACCTTGGCGAGCCAACGGGGAAATCCAAGGGTGTAGCATCCAAAGGTGTAAAATCCAAACGTGTAAAATCCAAAGGTGTAAAATCCAAGGGTGTAAAATCCAAGGGTAAATTGCAAAGCAATTCCCAACAAAGTAATTCACAGAGGTACTTTTTCAGAGTAAAATTCATTACCGAAGATGATGGAGAATTTATTATCAGAGAATCCTCAAGGATAAAAAACTGTCATTGTGAGTAGAGATTCCAAACCAGGAATTCTAACTGGAATTGACGAACCATACTACGCGAGATCTTACCCTGTAACAGTAGTTGTTTACGGAATATATCCGCTAAATGATAAGCCAAGTATTGCAAAACTAGCACCTATGAAAACGGCGTCATCATTGACTTCGTCAAGGCTCAATTGTGTAGCAACACGGGTAATGGAACACTTCACGAATGCATCCCGAGGAAATAAACTAACTGATCTGCGACGTAGGAAAATAACCGAATGGGAACTGACAGTGAAACAGCGTGGGGCAATGATTTCCGATATAGCTAAATTAGAAGCATCATTAAAATTTCCAATATCGGTAGCGACAATAACCGGAGAAGTATTATACGAACCGAAATATCAATCGCGAGGAGCTCCAATTGAAATTATTGATCATAACAAACACGCGTGGACACCTGCAGTAAATGTATTTCCACGAGAACGAATCGTGTGATATATCCCCAGGGATTTTTCCGGGGAGTTTTGTAAGGATGTTTTCCACGAAGAGAAATTATTTGATGCTATTCATGAGTTGTGTAAAGATGATCCTGTGTCAGTGTGGTTACTTCGCAGCGCTGAAGATTCAGAATCAGGATTTGATCAGTTTGTAAGACCGAATGGAGAATTATATCGCACTGAAGCGTTACACTCGAGGATGAAAAAAGCCGCTGTAAAATACTCAGGTGAAAATTCTAAAGAATTTTCCAACTCGAAGAGTTTCAACAATGAAAAACTACTCACGGATAGTTTTACGATTCCATCAGTGGTAGCTCATTTTGCACGAGAAAAGAACTCATGGCGTCCAACACAAAGTGATTTTCTCGAAGATGTCAAATCAAGCTGTCTTAAATTCGGTCATGGAGGATTGTGGAATACAAAATACCACCGCGAGGGTATGATTTCAATTGATATAGCTGCGTGTTATCCAGGGAGTTTTCTCGGATATGGAGAATGTACCAAGTACTTTAAACGATTTGGACACCCCACACATGAAATGACTCGTGTTTCGGTTAATGGTCCATTGCCTGATTTTGATTTAACTGGATTCGCTCGTGTGGTATCATTTGAATTAGCGTCAGGATTACATCCGTGTAGTTATGTTTGGATTGGTAGACATATGTCTGTGAAACACTGGATGCCGATAGTGTTACTACGATATATGATTGATAGTGGTATGCTGATATCGTTGATTATCAGCGAAGCAATTATATGCTATCGAGCTCAAAAAGAAGTTTGGCTACCAAAACCAGATTTAGATGATATAATACGCGAACAACGAAAACAGTTTTCTGATGGAAAATCGGAGATTTTCAATGAACAACAAATTATGGATTTGTCTAGGAAGTTATTTGAAATTGAAAATGGACAAGCAAAAGATTTTGGACGAAGAATAATCGGTAAATTTACTCAAGGTGGAAGATACGACAATGCAAAATACTCTTCACGGTTGATCACAGACAGCGCTGAATACGATTTTATCATAGCGGATTTAACGAAAAATGGAAAACTTGTAACTCGTAAAGATGCGTTTCTATCCAATGGGACTAAGTTAGGTACAATTGTTACCTACTGTGATGGATATAGTTGTCAGTATACACACTTAAAATCATCTATGCTCGGTTATTCTACTATTAATCTATTTTCGATGATAAATAGATTTCCTAATACCGCGGTTAGAGTAGCCACTGATTCGATGTATATCCACGAGAAATACAGATCAGCAGTGGCTAAATTCACATCCCCGGAGGAAGCGTGGGGATGTTGGCGATTTAAAAAGGAGACGCTACACGAGTATTGTGAATCGGCAGATGTTACCAACGACGATAAATACTTGAAAAGCAACCAGTGTTCAGAATTTTCTAATGCACCACCGATATCAGATCCAATTACGCGATATAAAATCGTTTATATAAACGGATTAGGAGGATCAGGAAAGACAACACGAGTAATTAATTTATTTAATAAGAAAAGAAAACCAATTGAAAAATCCGTTGAAAAACCAATTGAAAAACTTACAGATGATCAAAAACAAATACAAGAAATCATACAACAAAAAATTCTACACGAGGAGTCTCCAGAAATCATACAACAAATCTTAGGGGAAAATTCTACGGAAACCCCTATGGAAACCCCTATGGAAAAGTCTACAAATTTCACAAACATGACTGTGCTAACACCAACTCATAAACTTGCCAGAGACATAAAACAACGAGATGTAAAAAATTCTGGTACTTACCACAGCTTCTTCCGATGGAACGGTGATAAATGGACCCCTGAGCGAATGGGACAGAAATTTATTCCACCGGTGATATTATGGGATGAAATTTGTACTGTATCGTTACATATATTAAAAATGTTTCTTGGTTGGTTAAAAACGAAAAATACAAAAATTATTTAGTGCGGCGATCAAGGTCAGCCACCACCAATTTTCGGTGAACCTCCTCATAACTGGCTCAAAGAACACGTTGATTATTACGAAGAGATGAACGATGACCTTAGATCGTTAGATGAAGTATTAAAGGAGTTGAAACAACTAATCAGATTACAACCGGATAGAATCCAATGTGAAATAGCGCGTGAAATAATTTCAGAAACTCCCATGAATGATTTTTGGGAAACATGGAAACCAGACGATTTGATAATAGCAAGTAGAAAAATAGTCAGAGATAAACTTCAGATGAAATTATTTGAATTGCATAAATGTAAATTTGCAACACTTCCAGTGCCGCTCTGTTATAGACCCAAGGATACACGGCGACAAAATATCGACGTTGACATTCCTGGACAACGTGAAAGGCAGAATTTAGTGTTAAATGATATTGTGCTGGTTGATATCAGCGTCGTCGAAGATGCATTGCGTGCTGATAAATCCCCGTGGACGTTAGGTTACGCAACGACAATACACTCTTCACAGGGATTAACTGTCACAGACACAATTGTTTGGATAGTAGATAATCGCATTGAGTGGTCAAATTTAGTTTATCTCGCAGTATCCAGAGTACGAAGAATAAACCAACTTCGAAGAATTGTAGTTGACGAAGTCAGTGACGATAATGACACTACAATTAGCGCTGACAACATCAAGGATATAATCAGAAAAAAACTCTCTGGTTATAAACAACAGGATAAAAAAAATAATAGAAAATTTGACATTGATGCTGAATTAATAATTACGCTGAAGCAACAACAGAATAATCACTGCGCGAGTTGCAATTGTATAATGCGTTGGAGTTGGTCGAATAAAGATCCTCGCCAGTTTACCGTAGACAGAAAGAATAGCAGCATTGGTCATACCAACAATAACGTTATGCTGACTTGTCTTGAGTGCAACAGACGCCGGGGTGCCAGCACAATGCCTCTGTGGGGTGCTAGTTAAGACCACGCGGTGGTAATTGAGTATCCTCAGGAATTACCTGTAGTTGTTGTCGAGTAAATCCTCGCTGAGGAGCAGTTGAATCTAGTTTATAGATTGCTGGTCTAGAAACGCTAGCGTTTTCACCAGTTGATCGTGTTATACTAGATATCTTATGCGTAGTGACACTCCAAATAGGATCAGTAGCTCTTTTTTTACCACCCTCAAGCTCTCCTGGTTCGTATAAGTACCTTACAGTGACATTACTACCAAGAATTGGTTCTTTTGAAAAATCTTTTTGTGATTGTACGGGTATATACTTTTTTTTAATAGCGTTGTTAGGTTTCATGTTGATTGTTCTAGTAATCTCATTATTGATTGCGGTAACTACACCTGGTAATCTCTTAACCCATTCAAGGGATCGTTTATCCTGGATGAATTCTTTCGCGTATTGATATCCAAATAACCGCTCAGCAAGTGTCCGATTAAATCGTTCAACAATTGCCTGATCGCGATGTAACGCAGTGTGTCCTCGTCGTATTGTGACATTGTGATGTTTCATCACTGTTAAAACAGTGCCTTGAAATTCTTTACCAGGATCAACTTGTAATAGATTTGGCCAACGCAGAGGACCTCGTCGATAAATCCTTTCAAATGCAGAAGCCAATTCAGTTGATGATTTTGTCCTTAGCGGTTCTGCTTGTTTGTATCGACTCGCAATATCAACTACGGTTAACGCGTATTTGTAACCGCTATCATGCCGCAGAAATAATATATCAGCTTGATGAACTTCATTAGGAACTGTCACATCAAAATGCGAGTAGTTAATTTGTTTAGGCGGTGGTAGATAAATTTGCCATATCGCCTGTTTGGATAACCAATCCGCCGCTGTAGTATTTTTTACTTTTGCAGCGCTAGCGAGTTTACTAATTGCTGCCTTACCTCTCCAGTATCCCCTCGGAGAATAGTAAATAGATTCCATGTTGTTATTAATTAGCCGCACCAAATATTAATTTACCTTTCATAGCTGATTTTATCAACCACGAGGCTAATTTTTCTAAAAACGATTTATCAGGAATAGCATTCAACGCGTGAATCAACGCTACATCTGCGAGATGACGTTGTTGTAGATCATCACAAAGGTAAGCTATATCATGCACACGACATGCTTCATCGATAGTGTTTATAGGATTTTCTCCCCGATTAGGATTATCATGACTATCAAGTCTTATATCTAATCGTGTTCCCGGCCCGCAATAATTATACCCGGGAAGGTGTTTTTCACCTGGATATTTTGACCATGGTAACCCTGGGAGTTTAGCTAACTTAGTGGCGATATCACCTCCGAGTTTGTTTTTTTTTGAAAATTCGAAGAATTTTTCACAAATCGATATTTTTTTGTACCGCATATTTCACACTTGCCAGTGACCGCGCTTCTGTTATTGCTCGTGGTAACAGTCGTTGGGTCAATAGTCGGTGTACGCTTCCTACATTTCAAACAATATAGATCCATAATTATATTTATGTTATATCAACAAATGGAAGTGATTGATTTCTCCGCGTTGAAGAAACAACAACCAGTAAAACATCATCCGATGTTACCAAACTCAATTAGAATGATTATCATTGGACCTTCCGGAAGTGGTAAAACCCAGTTGCTGTTAACGATGATAATGAAGTATTTAACCTGGGATAAATTGTATCTGATCGCTCCTAGCGTAGATGATCAACATTGTTATCAGGTGTTAAAAGATTATAACGAAACCGCCTCAGAAGCTTACGGCGGAAGCGTAATTGAATTTATCACCGACATTGAAGAGGCACCATCCGTGGAAGACCTGGATGGATCCGTTAATAATCTTGTCGTGTACGACGATGTTATGTTGGACCAACAAAAGAATCCAGCTAGAATATTTTCCCGAGGACGTCACCAAAAAACCGACGTGATATATGTAACTCAGCGTTATACACAAATACCCAAAGTGATCAGAGACAACTGCAATTTGTTATGCGTGTTTAACGGAGTTGACACTCATACATTAATAAATATTTGGCAGACCTGGTGTCCTGACATGGATTATAATCGATTTCAAAATTTCTTTAGCGGCGCCAGAGCTACCCAACATGGATTTGTAACGATAAGTATACACGATCCTCAGACACGATATCGAATTGGATTGGATCGTATCTATAGCTATTCGGTTAGCGTATAGCAGCAGTGAGGGTGAACGCCAACTATATGGCGTCTTTTTTTTTTACCAAATGGACCCTTACAAGGAAGCCTTTAATTTACCAAATAGACCCTTCTTATTAAATATTTAATAGAAGGAAGCATCGTTGACGCCTATAAAGTTGGTCTGTTCACCCTCTCTGCTGCTAATACAGAATTTTGGCTATGTGAGAATTCTCACCTCCACCAACAAATAATACCACTTACAAGATAAAAACCTCTGTAGACATTGATAATCAAAATTAATGTGTATATTTCCAAATTTTCCCTCAATCATCAAAGATTGCAGAGATCACTGAGTTAGTCTAGGATAAGATTAGCATGCTTGGCAATTTTAAGGTCTTCTTTTTCTTAAGTCAGCTGACTGCAATTTTCTATGTACTGATACGATCACATACTCAATGTTTATCATGCAGACATATCTAACCAAGACAAGGAAATCACTGCCATCAGTGCTTTACTTTCTTATCATGTGCATTGAGAAATATTTAATAGTATGCTTAAGTTACCGGTAGTCAGATACATTATGTCAATATCCTTCCTACTCACCCTGGTAGATCAATGATCTGCATGATCTGGCAACAGAGTTACCCCTGGAAAACTGTAGCAGCCCCACACTTCACAAACAACCGAAGTCACCATCATTAATTTGTGTATGGAGAAACAATGTTATGCCTGGTGGAATGCTTTGCGTGGAAAGGAGTCTGACACTTCTGTTGTGGACAGGATCACAACAGATGGATGGCCCCTTAGTTTTAATGTATACACAGGGAGATGACACATTTTCTGTGACTGATATCGAGTTAATAACATCACAACCTCTATTCCCCAACCAGCTAACTATTCTATTTTGAAAACAACAAGCTATATTCTATCACAATCAAGGGATACTATAATTTTCCCTGATCTCTGGGACATCATGTCAAACACATTATTGTCCATAACAAGGTCACTTCCGATCTGTTGGACAATTTCAGCATATCTGGGCCAAGCGTTCTTACCTTTTTACCAAAATAGAATCTCTTCTGAGTTCTGATATTGCTTATCTTGTCAAAATTTGAGTCTCTGTCTTCCACCTTGCTGAAACAGCTATCTTACAAGACCTGCTTCCAGACAGCACTAGCATTAGTTGAGTCTACAGGGTAAGTGAGCTGCATACATTGCCCTTGGACCCGATTTCCATGCTGTTCCATTCTTATGCTTTAGCTGTATTAATGATACAACTCTGTTTCATTTATAAAAACAGGTTACCATTCTTAAGCAATCAACAAATAATTATCCACTCCCTCTCAATCATTGAAGGAGGAAAAGCTACAGGAGCTGGTACATGATCCAAGATACTAAAAATAAAAGCACTGGGGCCAAAAGGTTTTCCTACTTATGAAGACCAGAAAGCAAAACATAACCCCACACGTGCTGGCCACTTGGTTATAGGGTTGGATGAGCATACTCTGAAATCTGTGAGTCAGGTACTACTTATGAAGATTTCATTGCATGAAATACAAGTAATTTTTATGAGCCCCATCTTGAAATCTAATGCCTTAATTTGAGACATATTGGATTTAGTTAGCTGGCAGGTATAGTTTTCCATTCTCCAACTTTTATTCGCACATCATGACCTCCCTCATAAAAGACAGAACTGAAGCTTGGGACAGACATATACCCAGTAAATCATGTTCCTCTGAAAAATATACACCCAAACACAATACCATCAATCCTCCCCATCCTTCTCCATATATATGAGCACTGTGTTACAGCTGTTGTTAAGGTTAAACTGACAGATAATATACAGGAGAGAGAGGTGTCTACATAGAGGGAAAAATGGGAGTCATTCTGCAAGATTTATTTCCCTTCCTCTATATCATTTGTCCCAAACACTCTGCATTCATGGCTCTTTTGGGTGCCCATGATTTAGACTCCTAAATTAAGTATTCAAAATTAAATTTAGTTATGGAAAGAGGTTATAATAAATGAGGAAGGTTGTCATATGAGTAAGTACATTAAGATTACAAATTTACAAGGTATGTCAACGCTATGCATATGCAAAGGCATATCTGAGTTTGTTTGCAAGCAGTAGTGGTTAATATCAGCTACTAAGTCATAAACTCTCAAATAGGCTTGTAGCAAAAGAGAGGCTGTGGATGATACATGTAGATTGAAAGACATTTTTGATCTTTTGGGTGGGCTGATGCGACATAAAGTAATTAATAATGTTACTGTGATTTGATGTAGTTTAGAGAAACTAATTTACTAAAATCTGTCCTTCCAATCAAATTTAACATATTTCCTGATTTTCTCAAATTATTTTTCAAAACTTATTACCTGGACAAATTGCAACCATGCAAGTCATTCTTGCTCAATGTCATAAAAAGAAGTGTTAATGGATGTTCATGTGTGGGTGTGCAAAAGAGAGAGAGAGAGAGAGAGAGAGAGAGAGAGAGAGAGAGAGAGAGAGAGAGAGGCACATGGGATTCTTGCTATTGAAAAAGAAAATTTAATGCAAACTGTAATTTGAAAACTCTTTATTTTTGGTGTATTCTAGGCATATACAAGTGTAACAAGAAAATCACACATCAAAATATGAATTAGAAACCTCTGAAATAAAGTGAGCACAGTCCCAATGTGCAAGTATTGATACCAGGAATTTAAGTTTTTTAGAAACCCAAAAATGTATATCAGACAATTCTGACATCATATATGTGTTGATAATTTCACAATTGTACACATCTCATCCTGCAATTAGTGCAACATTCTAATAAACAATTGAACAAAAATCATTTCTGTCTGATGAAGTAGGTGGACAATATTAAAATTAGCTATCATATTCTGAGGAAAGTTCATAGAAAAATTTGTTTCTTCTGCTGTTATGTACATCTGTAAATGCAGAACCCAAGTTGTGACACAAAACAAAAAGAATCAGTGGGAAGGCATATTGATGTCTTGTCATATTCTAGAAATTATGACATTATTGGATGTGTCATACAAATTAGTCATCATAATTTGAAGGGAAGATTAAAAAATTCAGATCGTTTCAAATATAAAAACAATATCCTAAGTTTTAATGTTGTAACTCCTTCTGAATATATTTAAAACCCTAATGAAATAATCATAACAGGTTGCTGCTTTTTAAATGCTGATTTTCAGAAACATTAAAGGAATATTTGTCTTCTCTTCCAACAGAGCATTTGCTAATTATCAACTGGACTGAAAATTGTTCATCACAGTTACCCATCCTTACAAAACAATGCAATATCTCCTTGACTAAACAAATTTTACTCACAAGTCATTAATAAAGAGTCTTGCAATTGAAATTACCATCCATCCTAATGTGGTAAATGTCAATAAACATTGAATTTCAAAATTATACTTTCATTTGTTTATAAGACTTAAAAAAAAGGAAATTTTTAATTCTGTTATGTTCAATAAAGTATTCAAAAGAACCATAAAACTCTTGCAATATGCAAATTATCTATTTACCATTGCATTTGAGTGCCATGAAAATTGAGAAAAAATTTAAGAACAGCATCTAAGTTTAAAAAAAAATATCCTTAGAAAAACTTTAATTCAAACGGATACCAAAAAGAAGTATTATTTATGGCAATCATGAGTTTAGATTCTGAAGACAATAGTATCTCATTCATTTATTTCATTTCTAAATGTTCATAGCTTTAAATCTATGTTTCATCTTTTCCTCTAATTTTCGAAAGGTAAGTAATATGTCCACCTACTTGAGCATGGACTTGATTTATATTATAGATTTTAAGTTTAATTATAAATCTTTATTTCCTGATTGTATAATACATGATTGAGGACTAAATTAAAATGTATACCCGATTAATTGGAAACACACTTCAGATTTTTATTTTTGTAGGGTAGTATCTGTACTTATCATCTTTCTGTTTGTTTTTCTTTTTTTGTTTCTGTAAAAGTGTAATTTTTCAATAGCGGTTGTTACCTTTAAAAAATAAGCTGTACCGGTACTTATCATCTACCCCATTACTTCTATATATTTAAGCAGAATTGCCGATATATTAACTTTCCTTATTTTGTGTAACATTTGGAATAGGGTATTTTTCCAAATTTCTACAACCTGACTAATATTAAAACAAAACTAGCACTGCAAAAACTACTGAATATATTCCAATGGCAGATTGAAATAAAAATATTTAGAGAAAACATTCTAATGATTAACAAAGTTTTGCATGCCAGTGACACCATCACATTTTGATATTCTATAAACCATTTCATTTTCACATTTTTCTGATATCTTTCTTCTTCAATTTTTTGAGGTGGGTCAGTAGTTTTAAATATAAGACATGACCCCCCTTATTTCATAATGCCGTGCAAAATAAAATCATTTTATTATGAGCCAAATCTGAGTGTAAATTTAATTTTGGTGTGGGGGCACTTTTTTTAATCAATGAACATAAGTGTTCAAAATATATGGATTTCATTGGATGCTCTAATGGCTATTTGGAACAATGACTATTTACATCTGTGAAACAACATCACAGGATACCAATGTTTATAAATTCTGGAATAGTCCAAATGTTGTGTGATTTAAAGTCATTATGTTATATTCTCAAGGGATGTATCACCTGCCATTGGAAAATATATGTTCAGTCGAATGAATACATTAACAATGCATTTAATTAATACAAGACATATTTACACCCAAAATTGTGAATACTGTATTCATTACATATTTCTCAAAATTCTTGTCATTATATCTCACAGTGACCACAGCTTAAATACTTCTCATTCCTAACTTCTTTAGAATTGACCATTCAAACTATAAAGCCGATGATTGATTATTTGTATACTGCTGTAGTTGATCTTTAAATGATATTCGAAACATTATTATTATTACCTTTCAACTTATTTTTGATGTTTCAAGTTTCAGTCACATAGCTGCATGAATCATTTTGTATGGTCTATCAATTTGGTTGTCAACATTTAAGAACCTAGGTGTAAGAAGCTCATGTTAAAACATCTTTTACAGTAATATGTCCATTGTAAAAATCTTGTTTGAAAATATATATAAACATTTGCCCTATGTGACACCACTAGAATGAATACAGTAATACCCGCAATGCCCCGTGTTGCTGATCAGTCAATTGCAATGCCTTTTACCATATAATGAAGAAAAGAGGCAATCTTGGCCTCTATATCTATATATATGACTTCTGAATATCACAAATTATCTTGATGGACTTGTACTTTGAAGTACACACATTCATTGTAAATGTCTTATTTATTATATATTATTTAGTAGACAGTAATTATGATACACATTTTACATTAAATCATTCCTGATCGAGACATATCATCAATATTCCATTCATAAAAAAAGGCTTAAAGAGTTGTAGACAGAAATCTATTTCTAAAATATATGCAACTGACATCATTACCACACAGGAACACTGGTTGTGTTTGGGAAATATGAAGAATATGAACTCATAAAATATTATTTGAAAGTAATACAAGCAGTTATTAAATATACAGTTTGAAAACAATTCATAATATAAAATCTGAATGAAAATAAACAACTAATAAAATAAAGACATTAAAGACATGCACCTTTTCAATACTAGCCTTTCTGCCATGGAATAGTAAGCTCCTGTCCTCTTCCTTATTTTGTTTATTAACACCTTGTATGACTTAATTTAAAAACAAAGAAGATAATTTCATAGCGATCTTAACGACTTTACACAAAAATGGCTGCCTCTTTGGTTAAATATAAACAACACTATCATTAAAACACAACTTGTTTTATATCATTTTGCACATAATGATGTCATTTTTTAACTACATTGAAGTGTACAATAATTTGTTGCAAGACATTAAGATGCTCACTTCATATTTTTGCCACAATTAGAACTTCACCAAATGAGTGAATTTACAGCACACATTTAACCAGTTTGTAAATTTGAAATGTTAGAATTGATGATGCTGTTGAAAATTTGCTTATGAGCCATTTCTACAATCTCTTGTATGTTGATGGCATATTGAACCATGGCTATAAGAAAGGTCGTACATCATTCAGTACATTAACATTTAAAAAGAGGAAGAATATACAAACATGTCTGCCATAAACAACAGACATATAATATGATATTTCTTAAAACATTTATAAAACCCTATACTGTCATAGCACATCTCATGCAAAAAATTTTCTGTTTAAAAAACTTAATAAACAAAGAACTAAACCTAAAATGGATTGAAAAGCGATTAAAGATTTAACTTTGGTGTAAAAAAGATAATAATTTGAAGCTAAAATTCACTTGCCATTGTACTAAAAATCACATTATGTGTCATTATGAATATGATTTACAACAATATAAAATTACTCCACTGGAGTTCTGTCCCTTTTACTCCCTTCTGGGCTGTTGTTAACTTTTCAAAATGCCAAGGGTACAGAATTCAGTACAGATTTTTTAAAGAATTCAAGGCCAATTATCAAAACATGGATTCCATAAAATACTGTTTACTTAATCAGAAAAAATCTGAAGTGCATATATATATATATATATATATATATATATATATATATATATATATATATATATATATATATATATATATATATCATTAAATAAATGTTTGTCAAGAAAACATTTTGTTGGTATTAATTGATTTTATCTCTATGAGATTTGTGTGCATTTCATCAATTATAAACAAGAAATATTAAGTCCACTGATGCAGAAAGAATCTCCAAGAACAAAATAATGTTAGAAAATGATCATGTCACTGCAGAAGTAGGTAACAGTGACATATCATTATCTTTTATCTTTGATCTTGTAGTACTTCATGCTGATGTTTGTTTGGATGGGATATTCTTAGAGTGAAACAGTGTAACTAAATATTGGTGTGATTTCTAAATAAAAGATAATGTTAGCTACACAATTAATGTATATAAGATTTGTTTCTACTAAAATAACAAAATGTAAAATAAGAAAACTCCCAACTTGTCTCATCTTGCCTTAATGTACATTCCATATTTTTATGGCTCAGGACAGTGATGTCTACAAATGTCCAATGTAGGCTAATCATTAATCTTGGTCTAATAATAGCTTGGAGATTGCACATGTAAACGTTGAATAGATTACTGTATCACTGTAACAGAACATCAAAGAAACAAATATTACAACAGACATATTTTCCAAGTAAGGTCTGTTGTCAACAGTGGACATTGACATAAGCAAAATGGTGGCTTGGGCTATAATATGGTAAGATTATATGACCCATACAGCTGAGTTTATATATATATATATATATATATATATATATATATATATATATATATATATATATATATATATATATATATATATATATATATATATATTATCATTAATCAAAGACATTATTCACATGTATTTATAATAATTAAAAAATCTGTAAGTAGTAATTTTATCTGAAATGCTATAAAAACATTCCAAAGCAGCATAACATATAAAAATAATGAAACTAAATATTAAAAAATAGGCAATAAATGATAAATTTGCCATAAATATGCAAATCAACACACTTGCTATATCATATTATGATTATCATATATAATATTATACATAATTTGTCAGTGTCACTTAGAATACTTTGACATTATTGTAAATTAAATATGAAGAAATATTGACTTGTCTGCTTGTATTCTAAAGTTTTTTCATTACTTTTTATGCACAACTTATTAATTCAATTGTACTTATTTCAAGGTAGTCTCATCTCTTGCTTTTCATTACCTTTGAGGTGTAACATTAGTTCTGCAATAATGCAGTAAATACCATTATGTTAAACAGCAAAATAATTAAATGAATTTGATTGCTGTTAAATAAGTATCAGCATTGGTGTTATATTGATGTTATCAAGGTTTACTACATTAACTTTGTACCCAATGCTTTCAAAGTGTCTATTAAACTACTCCTAATTGGGAATAAAAAACCCATTCCACAACTTCTATCAGTACACTGTCCTTCTCTCTCTCTCTAACATGTAAACATAATTCTGTCATAAAATATTAACTGTTATGACCTACATATACTGATATAAAATTGGCAAACAATACATTTACCAAAATCCACATCAGTGATCCAATTAATTAAATAATCCAATAAGATAAGAGTAACCACCTTTAATTAACCATTGGTATTCATTTTGAGCAATTTGTTTTCAATTTCATAAAACAAAAGTCAGGGAGAAATGGGCTAGGTGAAGAAACCACTTTCTATTCAGACCCTTCAAAAATGTGCAGAAAAATTTTATTCAACCAACAAACAAATATTTCATAGACAAAATTCTACATAAAAAACATACTGCATAAACATGAAAAATAGATAAATACTCTTTATTGAAGAATTGTATGATCCAACATAATCTATCAAGTCATGAAATTAGAATGAAAAATATTCATATAAAAAAAAAAATCTACAATTTCATGATGAACAGAATCAATACAAATCCCAATATGAACATCAAATGCGTGAAACTTGATACAGTCTCCTATCCAAACAAATCACTAATTAAGGATGGTTTCCTCAACATGTACACTGTGCACACTGCATGATCAACTAACTGAAACTAAACTATCACAACCGCAAATATTGTAAAGAACCACAAGTAAATAAAGCCATTAAAAAAGCAATACAATCCTGCTGTAAATAGAATATGAAACTCTACAATCTAGTCAGAAACGTCTTATACTGTATGTATAAAAACTGAAATTATATTAGTTATGGTTTGAATATACAATCATCCTTTATGAACAAAATCCTAATATTTCATGAAATATTCTGTGTATATACATACATCAATCAACTCTGAAAGGCAAGAGTTCAGATATATGTAATCGGCTGTTTGACAACTAAATTATATCTGTGCAAATAAAAAATGTGTGATTTCTTCAAACTCTTTAGGGCTTCAATAGGTACACAACAAAGTATTACTCTAACATACAAAGAAAGGAAAATCATGTAACTTAACCCCAAAGATCATAAAATTACATTGATGCAATATACCGGTATTCAAAAAACAAATCCAACTAAAGTTGTCTTTCTCTAACACACATAAGATTAAGACAATGAAAACAGTATGTGGAGTCCAAATGTTTGAAGAATTATACATCTGCTACATGTATTTTCAATTTAAAGGTGAAAAATACAATTTTAATTAATGCAAAATGGAAATCTCAAGTTTCTCTTCTGTAGACCAAAAGTGTACAAGAGTAAAAATATTTTAAGACTAACAGAAGCTAAATAACTTTGGTCAGTTTAAACCTATATTATTTTGAATTAAGTATGGAATGCACATAGTCCAATATGTCAACTGAATATGTATGGAATGCTTTGAGTAATATCAGAATCCAGGCACATTCACTTTGTACAAATTCTTGTCATTTTGAAATATTAAACCTGATTTTAAATTTCAAAACTTGATACTTAAAGAATGAAGTGTCTGAAGAATGACAAAATTAAGCAAAACTCTGAATGGTATTAGGATATACTTATTGAGTATTACACCCCAAATTTACATGCTCTAGCCTTGATATTTATAGAATATGTACAACCCAAATGTCATCACATGTCCAAAATACCCAAGAAATGACTAAATCCAGAAACATTGATAATTTACACTGAACAACCAAATTCTCCACAAACCCAATGAAACAAAATGATTTTTCTGTACTTGAAGGTTCTATTTAGGTCCAAGTGATACAAAATCCCAGTATGCATGGCATACACTCTAATCAGCTTTACTAGTACAATTCCATTTTTCACCAAAAAATATATCTCAATTTACAAATCTCTAGTACATGTACCAATATTTACAGAAATATATACAGTAGATAGTTACATTGTACTATTCAATTTACAAATCTCTAGTACATGTACCAATATTTACAGAAATATATACAGTAGATAGTTACATTGTACTATTCAATTTACAAATCTCTAGTACATGTACCAATATTTACAGAAATATATACAGTAGATAGTTACATTGTACTATTCAATTTACAAATCTCTAGTACATGTACCAATATTTACAGAAATATATACAGTAGATAGTTACATTGTACTATTCAATTTACAAAGCTCTAGTACATGTACCAATATTTACAGAAATATATACAGTAGATAGTTACATTGTACTATTCAATTTACAAATCTCTAGTACATGTACCAATATTTACAGAAATATATACAGTAGATAGTTACATTGTACTATTCAATTTACAAATCTCTAGTACATGTACCAATATTTACAGAAATATATACAGTAGATAGTTACATTGTACTATTCAATTTACAAATCTCTAGTATATGTACCAATATTTACAGAAATATATACAGTAGATAGTTACATTGTACTATTCAATTTACAAATCTCTAGTACATGTACCAATATTTACAGAAATATATACAGTATATAGTTAAATTGTACTATATTGCCTTAATTTTACATCAGGCAATATGAATGGGAAGCACACATTTTCTTGAAACATTACAATAATTTAAACCAAAAATTAAGCAGAACATATACAATATTTAGAGAGTCCTACAAATGTACAATTCATGCCAAACTCTTTTTATGTGAAGAGTTCCATTTTCTAACAAAACATTAAACAATGTATCCCACATATCCATCTTTAGCTCCAATATTTACAGATTATATAGAACATGTATACTAAAAAAATCTTCAAAGAACCATTGTTCAGCTAATTTAAACTGCTAATAATTTATAAAGAAATATTAATCATTGAGTTTTAATTTCTAAAATATGTATGTACAGGCAACAAATTATTTTAAGAACATTCAACAAATTTCAAGGGTAAAGTTGATACTCTTATGAAATATTTTATGTCAAATTCCCATATTCTGGCCATGACATTTGAAGGACAAGGTCAATATGTACAAAGTATTCAATGTCCCAAGAATGATAGAATTTGCAGCAACTTTTAACCACTACAAAATTAATATTTGCACCAAATGTTGCAAATTATATATCATGTTTAAAGCCTCTGACCTCTTTTTTCAGGAATATGTATAATTTGTACAGCAGACAAAATGTAACTAATAAGTATTCTCATTAAATGTCAAACATTGATTATCTTTTCTGATGTCTGTTTCTGGATGTCAGGTTTTCGTTATTGAAAAATGTGTTGGTTTCATGTACTACTAAGGCTATTATTATATGGCTATTATTATATCATCAATGCTGACTTTTCACAGGAAATGGGGTCAGCAATGTTTTTCTTCTTCACACAGCAGATTTTTTTAATTTGATGATTATAACTGAACATAATTGCCAAGATCATGACATGGACAGATAGAAATTGGGTTAGCAATGTTTTGATAGAGCTTTTGGACTTAACACAGCATTTGTTTTGGTGTTGATTAACACCCCAACCCACCCCACCACAAAACAATTAACCTGGAACAAAACAGGGTACCAGAGAAAGACTAAAAAGCATGTGACAGTACATGTATCATATCCTTTATAACAAGGTTTTTACAAAAGTTTTGTCTGCAACATTAAGTTGCAGTATTGTATGATTAGCCACATAAACAAAGAAGTAATATTTTTGAAGAACAAGTTATTCAACTTAACGATAATAGAGAGAATTATCTTGCTCAAAAAGTTTTAGTTTGGAAGACTAAAAAAAACCCAACAAGATCATAAAAGATAAGGAGAATATTCTGTTGCAGTGTGAAAATGGAGTGAATGGAAAGAGAATTTTTTAAAATACAAACGTATGTAGCAAGATTTAAATAACATTTTTGAATGGGTTTTGTATTGTGCATGCCAACAGCATCCCACTTACATTTCATGCCTAAGAATGAGAACTATTAATTTATGTTACTTGAAATAAATCTGTTTATAAGACAAGAACATTGTAATAATTCATGTTACCTTTATATTAACATATTAACTGTTTTAAGTTATATGCAGCATTCCTACTTTATACACATATACATACCCATCAAAGGCCACCCCTCTTATTGCAGAAAGAGCATGACTGGCTGAATAAAAGGGGGACCACTCTATGCACAATATGCAAAAGGTCAAAAAAGAAAGAATTAAAAAAGGAAAATCATCCATTCTCAAACATATATACAAAACACAAAATTTTCAAGAAATGGGTAAATACTCAGAACACTGGTCAATTTTCAAAACGGCTAAATAAAAGTTAATTACTTGTTTGTAAGTGCGATACCATGCATCCAGATACATACCATGGCAAAATATGTACATATACAGTGCAAATAATATGTTCATTGTTCCAATAAAAGTGATACAAAGTATCCATCCAATTATTCAATTTATTATATTCATTCATTCTATGTTCCTGTTTTGAATCGTATATAGTTTACAGAAAAAAAGCTTTGCTACTTCCAAAATGAATAAAATGTATATAAATCAACTAAGGTTAAATGTGACTGCAATCATCACCTACACTATTTCTTTTTCATGAGAAAAGTCTTCCCAGAATTCATACAAAAACATTATAAATGCTTAGGAATGTTAAATAATTAAGTCCAAAATATATGCAGGTACAAAATTGATCATTGGTCAAATACAACCACATGTAACCACATCAACATTAATACCAATGCTATATCAAACAAACCATTTTAATTTTATAATCAATGCAGTTGTCTTAAAACAAATTTAATCACTACTAAATACCCACACAAGCACAAGTCCCATCTTTCTCCATAATGGCATAATCTAATGTGAACTCTCAGTAAGTGCAAACATGTCTAGCTCCATTATGTACAAATGTGAAATGGTAGAAGGATTTATTAAAAAGTGAGAAAGAAAATCAGATTTATATGAAGTAGAGTCCTTTGAACTTAAAATTCAAGATAGAAATTCACCCTCTGACCTTGAAATTATGGTTAGTTCTGTAAATACAGGGATATTTAATGACATATTCACAAATGCAAGTAATGAAAGCAACTATACACGAGTTAACATTTAAGTTTACTGTATATACAAAGTTTTAGTCAATACTGGTAACATACAAAATAATTAGTGCTGCTGTTTTAACTGTGTGCAAAAGATGCACATTTGATATTTTGATTAGACATAAAGAACATGAAACAAGATAATCACAAAACTCAATATTTATCAATCTCTAGCACTTAATTAAAAAAGAATATACAAAATGTGTCACAATATGTTTAAAATAGCAAGAAGTAAACCCTCTTGAACACACAGTACATGGGCTAAATATACATAGGGCAACATAAAATTCCACTACATTTATTTAGTTATTCTAGCAAAAATATACAGTGACTGATGAAGACGTATACTTATTTAATATATGTTTTCATGCTGAAGAGTTTCTTTTGCTTCTTCTTTGCTGAGCTCTGGCTAACTGTCCTTGCTGGCCTGTTCTGGGTGCTTGTGCCATGTGTAATTCTCAGGTCTTTTGACTTCAAGTACTGAATTAAGAAGAAACGTAAAATTAATTACTTTAGTAATTGTGTTCTGGACAAGTACATTGTTATTAAGTGTGGCATTGATTTTTTCTGTAAACTGCCTAGGTAGAAGGCACATGTGTATGAAGCTTTCCAGCCAGATAAAAATGGATATGGGAAATGAATCTTCTGGTAGATTATGATATTCAGTTTTAAAAGTAACAATCAAATTGCTTTGCAATTTGCATCTTTGAGGTTATGATAGTATGAAAAATGGGAATCACTGCCTTTAATACGAAAATGTATCAAATTATTTCATTTTTCATTTTTAATAAGCCAGTTTCAGTTGTCTATGTCTATGAAGTGGGTACATTACTTCTCTAGGCTCTTAGATTGTACAGTATACCTTATTTATTCATCTACCATGACTCTCTTCCAGCATCAGCTAAATCGCATTTGATATATATGGCCTAATTTCACATTTCAAATGACATAATAAAAAATTGCCAAGCATTGGAAAAATGTTTAAATTTGGTAAAATGTCAAATTTTGAGACAAAAACATTAGTTCATATTAATGCAGGAAACTTAAATTATTCTTCCTGTTACAGGGCTGCATTAAGTGATATTTGTAGTGATAATCAATGTGATGCTCATGCTGTCCAGCTGGACTGGTATGGCAGCACAGGTGTTACCTTGTAATCATCCCTAAAATTTCCAGGATACAGAAAATAAAGTAAAGGTAGGAGAATCAAGCCATGATGGAGTGCTGCTTCAAAAGTGGGATACAGCAACATCAGAGCAATAGTTTCTAGATGTACCACTTATGAATTAAATAAGGTCTCCCATTAGCTTTTGAATAAAGATTTGTGAATCATGCAAACTGCATCTGTAATCCTAGTAAGTTCTACAAATCTCAGTTTAATTTAATGAACTTTTCAAGTCCTGATTAAGTTTCCAAGATCTTGCATAATTAAAATCATATTCAATATCTTCCTGGATCCCTTCTCAGACCAAATTGTTTCCCACTTTCATTTTAATAGAACAATTAAGGTAATTTAGTTAACACATTTAATCTTGGTGCTGCATTTACGGGGCAATAGGTAGTAACCTACTTCCAAGCTCTGCAGCATCAAGGTCATGTAAGATACACTAAAGTGGGTGATATTATATAAAGGTAGACAGATTTAGCTCTACAATGATACCAAATAATCTGAATATTTTAGTTGCACTAAAATAAAAATGGAAAAACCTAAATTTTGGGATGTTTTTTTTTTTCTACTTCAAATTTGCCTGTGGTTGGAATTTGATTTTGTTTCCTTATTTTAGACTTTTTGGCCACAGATCTAATGCAGACCAGTCTGAACTGCACAGACAGGTGAAACTGCAAAAAGTAGGACAAGGTGGGCATTTGGAATAAAGATGCAAAAATGCAGTCCATTAAGCAAAAATGTTTTTAAAAAGTACAATTAAAAAACTCCAACTTTTACCCTTCTGCTCATGTGCAAAACCAATGGAAAACAATGTCTCTAAAACAATATGGCATTATATTAATGGAAAATTACTTGGAAGTCTATGTATTAGGATGTATTCAGAAACAACTCCAAAAATGTGTTTCCTGCTTGCATTTCTTGCAAAAACAACAGAAACCTCCAGGGGTTAATGTGTTACTGAGTGCATTTAGATGATGTCATCAAATTAAATATTCTTCGCATATTTAATCATTTGTGCATCAACATTGCACATAAATTACAAATTGAGCCATTCCTTGACAATTTGTAAATATTTTCCCCAAATCCTTGTTAAGAAGGTAAAGCAGAGTTGTGCTACTGCCGACATAAAGAAGCATGTGATAAATTAAGTCTTACCTCAATTTTTCTAGTGAGCAGCTGCACATAGGAATTGATGTGGTTTACCCGATCATCCCCTGGGATGAAATTTATAAGTGGAATGCTGTGTGATTTAACCCGAAGAATCCCATCATTCACTGACCCTTTTGGCCAGAAATTGTCATCATTCAAGTGATCCAGTAGGGAATCAATTGGTACCACTCCTCTATGAAGTTCATTCATGTTGCACAATCATTAAAACCTAATCAATACTCCACAACCCACCTAAATCGGAATACAACCTTCTTGATAATATAGTTTTTGTTGTTACTAGGAACATGTGCTTGTGTTGATGAAAAAAGGAACAAGATAGACAACATGACTTACCTCAATCTTTGCCATGAGAAACTGTAGGTAGGAATTAATGTGTTGTACCCGGACATCTGCAGGAAAGATGTCTGCAAGAAGAATTCTGTGTGATCCTACCTGGAGCCAACCATTGCTTAGCAAACCCTCTGGCCAGAAGTATTGGTCTCTCAAGTGTTCCAGCAGGCAATCCATTGGTGCCACTTCTCTATGAAGCAGGCATCTATGTACAAATCTTTTCTCTGCTTTGAGAATAACTTCTGCCAACAACACACTGCTACTAAGGAATCCATCAATGCAGGTATGTGAAGTCCCGTCTAGAGGAACTCTGTATTTATCCCCCAGGGATTCAATGACACCATCTGCATTCATCTCCTCTAGAAGTTCATTAAGTTCTACAATATGACAAAGCTGAATAGCATTTTCTGGCTTTGGAAGAACTTGTTTTGGAAATGGTCGTGTTAGGACATAGCTCCAGTTATCAATAAATTCAACCAGAGGTGTCTCCGGCTTTCCACCTGTTCTTCTCAGTAATGATATAATGATACCAAAGTGATTTAAAAAGTCTGCTATACGTTTTGGGTCTCTTTCCCTCCTGCTTTTTATACCTGTCTCGATATCTGATGTAAGTTTTTGTTGAGGAATCACACCTTTCAACTCTTGAATCATGAGAATATAGATTCTGTAAAGTTCATCACTAAATATGATTCTTGGAAAGGATTCTTCGAGAAGCAAATGGCCTTTCCCTAATATAAGTGAGTTGGCTAGTTTCATTTCAATGGTTCTGAAATCATAAGCAATTTTTCTACCATGCCCATACTGGATGTTACACTGTGAAAATTTTAGATAATGCTCTGACCACTTAAAATTTATGATCTGATCCTTTTTGACATCAGCAACAGAGACACATGGTAAACTTGCACAAGTTGTGTTCTTCTGTAAGAAGTGAAGGGCTGGTACATAGTTTTGTACTGACAATGCTAATGTTTCATCAAGAAGCTTGTTCTGAATGGAAACAAGAACTTCCAGAACCTTGTACAAGGGAGAGGACTGATCCATAATGAGGCAATTCTCCAATTTACTCATGTCATGTAGTCTTTCCATGACTGGCAATGCTTTCACTGATGTTGCCTGCTCTCTGATTGTTTTCCATGCCCTTTTCAATAAGTCAAATTTTCTTTTCAACATTCCTCTTTGATTATGATCATCTTCCTCATGAATAAAGCTAGATACAGTGTAGCCTGTCTTTACGCAATCTGCCTTCTTTCTGTGATAGCTGGCATATGTCACACAAGCTCTGTGCCAACTAATCAAGGGCTTGATGTGCTGAATCAGTTCAAGTTGAGGCATAGCTTTTAGAACAAGTGCCAGGAATGGGAAGGAATCAGCATTGTTTTCTTGATACAGTTCAAGGGAAAGATTTTCAAGTGATGGCTCTGAAGTAAGTCTGAAGAGATATGGACACCATCCTACTTCACTGATTTCTTCAACTTGATGCTCAACAGCTGTTTCATCTAATCCATGCATTGCCAAAACCTGTCTTTTTCCTTCACGTATTGCATCAAACCTTTCATGGACAAGACTGTTGACAATATGAGTAAATTCTTTTTCCCAAACATTTCTTTCACATTCTTCTGTGAAAGTTAGACAGGCTTTGCATAGTAGTGTTCTAGTTTTGCTTAAAAGAACATGGAGAAAGTAGTCCAAGTCAGTTTGCCTTATTTCCATCAAATCTTCGAGGTACCTGAAAGCTTTTTGAACACTTTGGTAAAGATACTTTGCAACACCTCCATCATTCTCTCTTTTTTGTAGAAGACCACTTATCTGATTTGGCATACTGTACCCTGCTGCCAGCGATGCTGTTAACAACCCGTGGATTATCATCTGCAGTAACATCTGTGATATTGTCGTTAGCATTGTTTCTGGGACAAGCTCATTCATGCCAAACTCAAAGCTATAACGTGTCTCTGTTATGGAAGCATTCTTCTCCACAACAGCATTTAAGCATTTTGGACACTGGTCTTCTGTCATGTAAATATTTGATGCAAATCTGTGATGTGAGGTGCATCTACCCAAAAATACTTTGGTTGCTGATAATTTAGTTCTCATCTCTTTACCTGTTATTCCAGGCAAAAAAGCACCTAAAATTTCTTCTGGTTCAAGAAAACATTTCTGAATGAAGTTGCAGCCTGTAATGCGGGATGACAAGGCAAGTGATGCTAGCTCAATAACAAATGTTGCAATCTGCATATCTATTTCGCTGCTGCCCTGATGTAAGTTTAAGTTGAGAACATCTATGATTTCATAGTCTCTTTTCCCTAAATGAAACTGGACAAGTCTAAAATTGTATTCATCCATTTCAAATTCTTTGCAGAGTTTTTCTACTTCGTTTGCTTTGTTCCTATCATCATCTGTTAATTCCATAACTGTTCTCTTCAAAAAGAGCTGTTCTATGAGAATGGAATGTAATGATAACATTTGGTCACTGTTGCCAATTGCATTTCTGATGAAATGTTTGAGCTCATTATTGCCGATTTCAAATGCTCTTCTTGCATGCTGATGACAATTTAAATTATATAATGCAAGAGGTGCATTATCTATCGAATTCACAAGAGACTTGCACTTCCAAAGTGATGAAATGAAGGTAAGCTTACCTGATAGATTTTGACATACCTTGTTGAATTGGGCAAATCTAAGTCTTGATTTAAGAACTTTTAGAAGGAAAAGCTGCAAAGATAATCTTTTACTTCCCTCTTCTTTTTCATTACCTCTCAAGCATGTATTCAGCTTTTGAAAGCAGGCTTGATTCAACTCCTGTTCTTTCTTTTGCAATTCAACTCCCAAGGTCTTTAAAAATCTCCTGAAGTATGCAATTGCAAGAAGTTGTCGGAGAGAAAATTCTTCTGTAAAGATAATTCTTTTCACCTTGAGAAGTCTTTCAACAGCAGTGTCTGTCATTAGTGTCTCTATATCTGGATGCAGCAAATGAAATATTTCCTGTTCAAAGACATCAACCAGAAGAACAGCTAAAGGAATATTATGCTGAGAAGTTTGCAACTGGTTTTGAATGTTGCTGTTAAAACTGGAGAGAATATTGCTTTCCTGCAAGACTTGGCATGCTTCTTCTGGGTCTAAATCAAGGACCTGGCAAAAGATGCTTTGGGACATGTTTCTTGCCAATTCCATCAAAGATGCATAGTGTAAAGGATTTGTTAAGTATGCCAAGTTACTATCTGGAACTGCTTTTCTTTCAACCATATAAAGAAACCAATCTATCACATTACTGTCATCATATGCTTGTAGACATCTCAAGATAAACTGACTGAATACTTTCTGCTTATCTTGTTCTGTGATACTGCTAGAACCAAAGAAAATTATCATTTCACTGATCTTTTGCATAAATTCTTTTGTGTTCATAGCAACATCCATCTGAAGCAAGTTCCCCAGCTGGACTAGCCAGAAAGTATCCATCTTGTAAGGAATTAGAACCAATGATGTCAGATAACTGCAAAATCTCAATCCATTAAAGACATTACACTCCTGTGAAACACAGCCTGCAAATGACAAAATGCTCTGCACTTTTATATTCCAGTTTGCAAGGTCTTTTTCTGACTTGAACATACCTGCAGATGGAAGTATTTTTTTACATAACTTCTCCACTAAAACATGTTGAAGAGCTGATGGTGCATCTCTTTGTACTTGTCCACTCTTTGTCCTAATAGCTCCCTCTAAGGATTTTTTAATAGTATTTTCCTCATCTTCCTCTGGCTTTTCTGATGATCTGGAATAATGTTCCTCTATGTCTGCTTCAATAACAGTAAATATTTCATGAAGAACACCTTTGATGTCAACCAGTTCTCTGCAATTTTCAATAAACATGAATTCTGCCATAATCAAACTAAAGTTTGTCCAGGAAGTTGTATGAACAAATGTGCAAGCATCATTTAGGCTGAAACCAGGTAATTTACACCTGTCAGGCAGAAGTCGAAACATGACATTTATTTTTTCATCATTAATGTCTTCAAGTGAATGTCTTGCAACCACAAGGGTACAAAAATCATGTACATAGTCCATCTGACAATTTTCATACTCCAAACACAAGAGTTCTCCAAGCTTACATGAAATCATATCACTAAATCTGTTGCACAAGCCTTCCACAACTTCACTGTCAAGATCTTCAACTTCATCTACTTCATATTTAAGAAGAGTAATTCTTAGTAATTCAGAAAAATAGTTCTGTTCCTTTTCTATTCTATCAAAACAAAGTTTGCTAAATGGCATACGAAGCTTTACAACTGGAGTTGAGATTGCATAGCACTCTGGTCCTGCTGGTAAGGGTGTGTTATCTATTGTGAATGTTTTCTTATCATGGAAAAATGTATACCACATATGCCGTCTTTTCTCTGCTGATAAATCAGACACAAAGAAGCTATCAAGAAGATTCTGTTTCTCTAGTTCATATATCAGCATGGCCAAGGGATGAAAGATAACTGATAAAATGTGCCTCTCTAATGCCTCAATAAAACTTGAAGCAGTATACAAAGCATTTGCATCACAGGCAACCTGTACCTGCCAACTATCTACATTTGTACCGGATGCATATTTTGAATCAATCCATTTAAGTATTTCTTTTTCCAAACAGGATAAAAATTCTGGACTGGCACCTATCTGTGTGATGATGTGAGAAATGTTGTTGATACTCCTTCCAACCGTGCCATATCTAATGCAAGTGAATGCAGTAAATAGCTGTTCCTTGATGTAGTCATTCAGTGGTCTCTTCTGCTCAATCATTTCCATCAGATTCCATTTGAGGAGTTCTGGTAATTTCATTTTTGGCCTACTTAGACTGTCAAGCATTACCAATTTCCATTTGGCAAGGAAGTCAATCTGAGGCACTGTCTTAGCTTCATCTGTCCTTCTATCGAGATGAACCACTAAACAAACGTGCTTTGGGACCTTTGAATGACCTCTACAGTATTCAGCCTGAAGCTTCTCAATGATTGATTTTGAAAGCAAAATATGTGTCCCATCTGTATCAGCTTTGCATTGCAGAAACAATAATTCTCTGTCAGTATTGTGCCAAAATTGATTCATCTGTATTTTCAATTGCTTCTGTGATTTAAAAGCACCAAGTTTTTCAAACTGACATTTGAAGCCTGGTATGATTTTCTTCAAGTCAGTATGTATGTTGCTGTTGGTAAAAACAATGATCATTTTCCCTACACCTTCTGTGACAGATCCAATCTCTGACTGTAAAAAGTGCTCTAGTCCTTCATGAATTGGCATCTGAAAATAGGAATGGTTTACTTCCTCCAGCTCTTCAGCAGAACAAGACTTTCCATACTCTGTCATCCAAATGCGAGCTATTGCTTCTGGTTTCATAACTTGTAGAAGTGTTAATTTGCATGCTTTAATCTTTTTTTGAACAGACTGATATTCTGATGGTAGCATGTCAGAAATGTACAAAACAAGAGTCGGGATCATGTCAGTGTTGTAAATTGGTATTAAATCCTCTGGTGAAAAATGTTTTCCTGATATTGAGGCAACAGATGCAACCCAATGCTGCAACTCTGACACCACCTTCTCATTTTCATCACCCAAGATTTCTGAATACTGAAGACTCTGTTTCTCAAATCTGTTTAGAAAAGGGGGATCTGATTGATCCAACTCACTTTCTTCTATTAGGACTATGCATCTGAAGTCATCATGAACATAGCACATTGGATTGCTGTAAGGACCAAGGGCAATTCGACAGTTCTTTTTCTTTCCAACAATAGTATAATTCTGATTTAGCATGTCATACAAACTACCATACACAGTTTCCAGGTCTTTAAGTATCAAGACTATGCCTTGTTCCATACAGAGGATTATTTGGGTCAAAATTTGATAACTATATTCATAAGTCAGATCCTCTTCAAACTTGCTCCCAAATATTGTCATGTGTTCTTTATCTTGATCTTTCAGCTGCTTTTCAAGGATTCCGAGTACTGAATCTCCTGTTGTGATGAGCAAAAGGTGTCTTGCAGATCTATCACTGACATTTTCTTTGATCATATCCAAAGCAGAAACAGTTTGTTGGCCATGAATATTATGAAGGGCCTCTAAATGTTTTTCAAAACATCTTCTTATGAATCCAATTTCTGAGGGTAATCCACCAAAGTTTCTATGTATTCCTTTCAGAATTATATTGCCTTTAACATCTTGATTAATTGCTAAATCTGTCATATTTGCTAATTCTCTAGCAAAGTATTTGACTAAAGAATAATAGTCTCTGAGGCCAAAGAAATTCCTGAAACGTTGATTGGATACAAATTCAAAGTACCCACTGGCAATACCCTTCAGTTCTTCTGAAATGTTCAGATTTCTTTCCTGTTTTGGACATATTCCTGAACAACTGGCATGTGAGGACTTTGCAAATGAATCGCTGATGGACTTTCCTGTTAATATAAGTTCTTCTTCATCCATTTCTGGTCTGGATAAATGAATTGCCCTATTCATCTTTGAGGCATCTAAGGCCCAGTTGGAAATTCCGACAACTGCCACATCTGGGTGTGGCTTTCCAAGTGGTTCCAGCAAACTATGAAGAACATTAAGGGGATTGAACCGTGAAACTTCAGCTAAACCAATCTCATCAAGAATAACAACAGACAAAACATCTTCCTGAGAATTGGGATCCTTGTATTTCTGTGCCTTTTTAAAAACCTTAATAATTCCATCTGAAGTTGATGACTCCGATCCTTGAAATGACACACAGTACAGCTGAGGCAGTAACTTGAATAATTCATCCTTGGAATCTGGTCCTCTCAAATTGCTCCTAATAACCTGCATTGAGAGAGATTTGCTACAGCCAGGCTTTCCAACAACAAAGATTGGAATTCTGTTGAGAATGCTTATCAGGATAACAAAGACATTTTCCTGAAGAGCTGTATTCTTGGCAACTCCACCAGGCAATTCCATTCTATCCAGTATGTCTTGTTGTTCTTCTTGTATTACGTCTTTTATTTTCTCTTCTCCATATTTGCTTTCATGGTGTTTTATGAAAGCACTGAAGAGAGCTTCTCTGTATTTCTCTCTTGTCCTTGAATCAATCAATCTGGAATGGTAACAGTGAGCAAGTGCAAGTATGATTGCACGTATCTCTATATCACTGCTATTGTAAAACATTTTCTGAACTGTGGCTTTCAAGTTTTTCTTTTTTTTGAGGAATTGTTCTTTAAACCAAACTGCAAGATCTGTGCACCTGCGTACATCTCTTAGGCTAACACAACAATTTACCTCCTCAACACTCCTTATAAACTCCTGTGAAATTACAAGTGCATCTGCAAGCAATCTTTCCTTTTCTGTAGAAAAAGCCAATTTTCCACATACCATTTGTTCAATGTACATTTTCTCATCTGCCCTGCTGAGACTGCCAAAATCCCAGACATAATCAACCATGGTTTCTGGAAGTGGATGAACTCTGTACAAAAGCCTGGAGAGTTCATCTGTTCTTGCCTTATCAGCTAGTCCAGCTGTGTGAATGGCTGACTCGGATCTCAACCTATATGGGTTGCATGCTGACAATAAGACAAGATTTGGTGCAAGCTTCCTTCCAAGACAAGAATGGTGGCATATGACGTCATTGAGAAGCCAAATGTGATCATTGGTATTGATTTCATCCAGAAAAAGCCAAATTTGTTGCCGGGTTTTTAATGATTGTAAAGCTTTGATGTTTGCGTCTTCTACTGCTTTAATTATGTCTTTCTCCTCTATTCCAGCATGAATGGTTTTTACAATAAAGTCAACATCACATATTTTTGAAAGGTACTGAATGAGTGAGGTTTTTCCACAACCAGTTTCTCCCATTACAATGACTGGGATATGAGCTCTGATCCTAAGTATAATGAGAACCATTTTCAACAGATTGTCAGGGGTAAGTGCATAATATTTTGCCATCTCTTGTAACTCTTCTGGTGGTATGCACTTTGGATTTGATCTTGCAACTTTCTGTAGAATATCTTGTAATTCTTTCTGATTCAGCTTACCAAAATCTAAAAGCTCTTTCTTTTGGATTTTAAACAAAGTTTTAACATCTGAAGGAACATTAGATATACTCCGATACAATACAGACAATGTCTGAATATCCTGGCTGTGAAAAAGAAACATCAAATGGTTGGTATGTTCCCATCTAATCATTCCCTCCACTCGGGATGCTAAAGAAGTTGCTAAATTTGTCATCTGTGATGATAATGCTGCTGTTGATTTTTGAGATTGTCTGCATCCTTTAATTGACTTTCCTGCAAAGTCCAAGCATACTTTAATCATTGCCTTTACTAAATCAGTTTTCACAGGTGGTCTATTTTTTGTGCCTAACATAAGGGAGAGATTAGAAATTCTAAAATAGCTGCTGCATGACATTTTCTTCAACTGATCAGCAAGAACTCGAATAAACGAGTTAATTAAGGTAAAGGAAATATCCTCCTCATTTATTTCATTCATTTTTAAATATTTCTGAAGAAGGAATATGCAATTCTTTATTGGTAGAGGTTCTGGTGCTTTTGTACCTTTGAAAATAATATCTCTTTTATCAAGAGTTCCAGCTTCTACAGCATTCAAGTAATGGCAGACCACTTGTATTGGGCTATGCAATTCAGTGCTAACTTGAAAACTTTCAAAACCTTCCCACTGTATATTTTTCCTCTTGAAGGAAGTTGCTATATATAGTGAATTGGATAGGGTATTGTTCATGGTGTTGGCAATTTCTATGCAAACTGAAGTGGCAGTGAGGAAAACAGATGTGGTGTATGCAGAAACAAAGTGCAGAAGCAAGAGTTCAAAAAGAAATGTGTCAAATTCCTCTGCATCTTGAGTATTTCCAATGTCAATATGAAGAACACAGTCTTCCTTGATGTTCAAATTTGACAGCCTTTCTACTAAAGTATATTTGCTGAGAGGACCACTGATATGCAAGGTGATGCATGTTTTCCCAATTTCATGTGCATGCCTCTTGATGGATTCTGTTTTTCCCAAACCAGGAACATCTGATGTAACAGTGAAAACTTCTGGGCACTCCTTCTGAAGGCACATCTGTAAAGAGGTCTCTGTCATTGGATGAATTCGAGTGACACATTCTGAGAATTCATGCAGGAATGGATGATGCTCAGCTCCTCGAAAAATGATGACTAGCAGGAAGGTATCATCTTTTGGTAATTTTCGCAGTGCATCCACAAGCTGAAATTGATACTCATTAGACAATAGCTCTACATTTGCAAGGCAGAACAGACTGTCACCTCTTCCAAATTTTGATGCTCCCAGACATCTCTTGAGAAGTAAATCTATTTCATCCCAGACTGTCTCATTGCGACAAAATAGAACTTGGTGTGCCTCTGGCATTACATGTGTATTGTTCTGGTATAAGCTGAGAACTGTCCTCACCACTGACTTGCTGTGCTCATCTAATGAAACTATAAGAAGTTTCCTCTTTTGAATAGAATCTGTGATACGTAGTGAAGATTCAGGTAATTCTATTAGTCGCCTAACTGGCAAAAGTTTCTTGCATGCCTGCTCAAGAGCCATCCCCATATTCATTAACACTTCCTGATTTGATACATTTAACTTTATTTTTGTGATGTACTTGCCAACTGCTTCAACACTAACATTTGGATGTATAAACTTCAAGAAAGTGTCAACAGCTCTTTTCCCCTCTATACTTTCAGTTTGAATGTAGTTATACCAAGCTTGTATCTGGCCTCCATGAAGAAAGTTCATATAGTAGTACTTTTCTCTGCACTGCATGATATCCCTCTGCCATGTTATCAATTCTTCTTTCAGCTTTGATCTGCACTCCTCAAGCTGATCAGGCTGAACCTGTGTATCAAACTTTGTGAAGTTGAAGTGTCCAGCCACATACAAACTTGTGCACAATTCTGCAATTTCCAGGCCTAAATCTATGTATGTAACATATTTCCCCAAATATTCTTGTTTATCTTCTGTTTCATCTTCTAGATTCTCTTTTCTTGCAGTGTTCATAAGCAGGAGAGCTCTACTTCGCAAGTCCACCAGGGCTGCCTTTAAATGGGTTGAAATGGTTTCTTTTTGTTTGTAAGAAACAGTCAGCATACATTCATGATACTGTAGAGAAAAATTAAATTTTCCATTCTCAATTATACTTTTTGTGATTTCTCTTGTCCTCTCGCTCCTGTTTGCCACATTGTTGTACAAGGATTTAAGATTATGCAAGTTTTCCATGCAGTCTGTAGTCTTCAATACAGCATCTTTGAAGACCAACTCCTGAAATTTCTCAGCAAATGCTCTGAAAAATATGGTCTGATTTTGTCTCAAGTGACTATCTTTAATTAGAAAGGGATGAAGAAAACGTTTCACTTCAATCAGTCCAGACATTGTAGACTCATTCACATACTTTTCTGAGACTTCTTCAACTGCATCAATGAGGTTTCTGATGTCTTCATCCACAATGTCACTAAGAAAACTTACTAAAGTTGAAGACTCACCAAGGGAATTGAGTAATTCAATTGCACCCTCACTCAACATATTAAAAGTCTTTTCTACAGTTTTTACAGCATTATGAACTTGAAAAATTGTTATGCTGTCTGCGTCTCCTTCAGCAAGATCTTTAAATGCTTGCATAGCACTTCTGAACTCGTCATCAACTGTGTCAATCTTGAAAGCTGCAAGTGATTTTTCCATTGCTTTCACAGTATTTTCATAGCTTGGAAAGTTCCAGTAAGCTAACAAAGCAGACTTTGAAACATTGCTTAACGAGTTTCCTTCAAAATCTTCAATGTACCCAATTTCTTCTGGTATATTTACTCCATGCCCAAACATTTCCTGCACAAATGATATGTGAATATCACTGCCTTTGTAAAAATCCTCCCAAATTTTCTTATAAAGATCACTTCCTTTCTCATAAAGCTCCTTTAGAACTGTTAAGCCATCCAAAACTGGCATGCTATTTTCATCACGAGTATTGTGTACATCTGAGTAATTCATGTTTTCATCATCTGTATCCTCCTGCCACCCAGTCTCTTTCTCAACCTCTTCCTCAACTGCAGACTCTCCTAATTCTAGAACATCTGTATCCTCCTGCAACCCAGTCTCTTTCTCAACCTCATCCTCAATTTCATACTCTCCTAATTCTAGAACTTTTGTTTCCTTATCTTTACCAATGTTATTTTTCATGCAAACCTTCCAGTACACACTGGATTTGCTTGGTGTTTGTAGCTTCTCACAAATGAGAGGAACATCGTCATATGGTTTCCACAATGATTCTTTCATTTCTTTAATTATAATGTTTCCAGCTTTGAGTGTTTCTGATACCATATGCACTTTTTCTTTAATTTCCAACAGTCCCAAGTCATCAGGAGCTGGAAAGTATTTAATAATATTTTCCAGTGTACTTGTTACAAAGTTTGTTCTTTCTCTCTCTTTAATCACACACCTATGGTAATCCTTCATAGAGTAATGGCACTGTTCTTTTCGAAAATCATCATCAAACAAAATAGATGCAACCTCCAACATTAGGTTTTCTGATACAAGTTTTTCAAGGAAACTTACTGATATGGTCATGTCTTTGAGAGACTTTCTCAAGGAGGAGATGCATTCATCTGCAGCAATATATGATGGATGCATTTTTACTTTCTCTGCCACTTCTCCCTGGACCTTCAACACTGCTTTCCAAAAGTTCTGATGGGGAAGCAAGGAGAAGATAGTTTCTTGTGTTTCGCTGACAGCTTTCAAGGCATATGAATCCAGTAATGTGGTAAGCAGTCTGACCTGCCAACTGAAATTTGATAGAAGTAATCAGCAAAAGTACATAGAAACAATTTTAAATATTATCCTGTTGTTTATGGTTTTATTGCATGATAAAATTGTGTGAATTTAAATTTACACCTGCAATAAATTTCTAAAATAATGTAACAATATGAATTTTTTCCTACATAAAATGTGTTTGTAGTTGCTTTTGGAGACAATATGCTTTTTACTATCACAATATAATTTTGTCTTGTATTCATATTCTCTTGATGCAAATGCGAGGGGTGCAAAACAGCCACATCCTGTGACCTACAAAATGATTGGTGTCACAATGTTTCATGTGAGATAATGGTGGTTTTAGTTTAAGACCCCTGTTTTTTGGCATAGCATGTCAGGATCCTTTGACCTTTAATCCTCATTACTCTAAGTACAAGCTCTTCACACAGCTTGGTAAAGGAATCTACAACTAAACAAAAGTTAATGTGCAAAACCCATCTATCTTCGAGTCAAGATAACAATGACCTTTGAGTTTTTTTAAACAAAATATATCAAAAGGCTTATTCTATACCTTAACTACATGCCTTCCAAAAGGTGATGATCTAGAACCAAAGTTATTTATGCAAAAACAATATTTCGAGTTTCTGTCACAGTAACCTTTTGAGTTAAAAATCAATAGGATTTATTTCTTTTTAAAAGTGTAAGCCATCCAAAATCCTTGGTAAAGATGCATGAACTAAGTTTGTTATGTAGAACTGTCAAATCAATTTACTTCTTTCTCATAGTGACTTTGACCTTTGAACCCAATATTAACTGGCTTCCACAAAGGTAAAATGTTGACAAAGCTTGGCAATTGCAGACTATGGAGAATTCAAGTTACAGTGTGGCAAAAAACTTGGAATGAGACAAACATCTTAAAAAATACACTCCACAAGATGTTTGAAATGCAGCAGGTTTGAGTGAAAAATGAAACAACATACAAGAGGCACAAGGTAGATCAACAATGTACATGTACCTGCCTTAAATAACTTCAGTTTACCAATACACTACGGATGCTTATGTAGTATTATAGGAATATGAATTTACAACTTTTGTATCATGTTGATTGGGCCTATTATACTTATAATATCCTGAAAAAATATTATTAAAGAAAAACATAATTAACTTCCTGTGTGTCCTTGGTTCTTACTGAGATTTTGTCCAGGTTCTTCTTTCACCAGTTTTTCTGGCCACCATGTGTTGCCCACCCTGTACTGGTACCAAGAAATGGTGTTAAACCCAAAACAACAACATATAATTAACATGCCTAACATTTTTCTTGGGATTGAACATGCCAAAGAATTTTCGGATAAGAAGCCATTCAACTAAGTATGAATGAAATTGCATGAGAAATATACAACAGATCCAAAGAAGTTATAAACTCACCCATTCAGATGAAAGGTATCTCATTAATATGAGCCAATAATAAAAATAATAATTATAGAACCTGTCTACAACAATGATAATGCAATCTTATTTACCTAAACAGAGCAAAATACAATTGGTGAAAAGCATTACCTCATTAATATGAATCTGTATTTCTCATAATCAAACTCACCCAACATGTTGATAACATAAGACTACTGTATTTTATATAAAATTATGTAAAGAAATTAATAGTTGCAAAATTGTGGTGAAGTGTATCAGATGCGACAACATGTTACTATTATCCATGAATTTCATACATAATCATGTTAAACATAAACTTGGTAACATAGGCCTATTTACCAAGTTGGATCAAAATTCTATCACAACTAGTCTTTAGTCATAAGCAAATTGCCAATCACATGCAACATGTAAGCATACTAACAAGTTCTGAATACACCGATTTAAAATCATCAGGCATATCAGTTTAAATTTAAATAATTATATCACAATTAAAATATCAATAAATGGTTGTTAATGTAGAAAGCATGAATGTTTTCAATGTTAACAAATTGTGCACTTATAGATTCATATAAACCTGAAGGGTTGTGCACTTCTTAAAGCCTACATTTCAGCTTGTTATAAGAGGGAAGGGGGTTACACATGTAGGAAATCATTATTTTTTTTCACAATAAGTGGAGCTGGGTTCCTTGCAACCCCTTAATACAAGAATGTCATTTAAATATTCATGTTCTCTTTAATATCAATTTTATTATAATTTATGTTTCCCTTATTTGTTGCCATTGTGATCAAAATAACAAACTACAGTCGACTCCACTTAGCTGCACATCGGTTAACTGCACACTCCAGATAACTTCACGTAGTCACGCCGGTCCCATTTTTTCCCAATGCTTTTCAATGGGAACAAACTTTGGATAACTGTACTTTGTTTAAATGCACACTCCGGATAACAGCACAATAATTTTATGCATGTAGCACATTATTCAATACAATTTTACTCCGGTTAACTGCACAATGTATAGTCATGATCAGTTATTGCCAGTCCACTGCTGTAGCGCTTCAAATAAGCCGACAATCAAGCCGGTAAATGCGACTTTGTAAATTATTGACATGTAAAGGACGCCCTATGTGCTATATACATGTATATCCGCGCCCACTAGAGAGTAATAGCGTGGGAAATATCATAGTACAGCATGGGAAACATTGCTCATTGAATGATTTTAAACCAACAAATGGATGGTTGGAAAGATGGAAAATGCGCAATGAAATTCAATTTAAACGACAACACAGTGAAAAACAGGATGCAGACGACTTTGGAACTGAACGTTTTTTCTGTGGGAGTAGACCCAACAATGTCTGAGAGCAGTTTTCGAATAACAAGCGATCTATAGAATTTCTTGAAATTCGCTATAATTCCTAGATCCATTGGTTGAATCAGCGAAGTTGTGTTCAGAGGAAGGAAAACAAGCTTAACATTTAAGTAAAAGTTGAAAGAGTGAATTCTAATCATTGTTTAATTTATTTTTCACATATATTCGTGCCATGTTGATTTAAAGCTGTACTGTACCGTACATCGGTTAACTGCACACTCCAGTTAACTGCACAGTCTTGTGACGGGCCCGAGGGTGTGCAGTTAACTGGAGTCAACTGTATACATAAAGTAATTTTAAGCACAAGTTTAACCTGGAACTGATTTTTTAAAAATTGAAATACTTTTCAGACAAAGTACACTTATTGTTAACAGATCTGTGACTATTGATAAAGATCTTGTTGGCATGGTAGCGAGGCTTTCAATCAAATCATCCAGACTAACCAATACACTGGCAATGAAATTAATGCCTTGACTGTTTACCAACGAAGAGATGGCCCTCTTCAAAGGACAGTGATTGCTGGCCAAAAAAAGATGTTTTAAGGCCTTTCTTGGACAAAGATAAAATTTCAACTTTGAAAGGTATTTCTTTCTATAATAATGATAATTGTTTAAAAAGCACTTGTCCAGTTATCATTGATTAAACAACATTGGTTACCTCCAGTTATAAAGCTTTCCACATTGCATGTGATATAATCGATTTAAGCCAAACTGAATATATTTATTTTATTATGTTAAGACAAAAGTTAGTACTAATTTGCACATAAACATAAATACAGAAAAAATGCCATGATGAGTCAGTTTGATTTTGTATACTGGCCACCAAAACAAAAAACAAAATATGAAGGAAAAAACATGTTTAACATTTATTATTGATTGAGTAACATTTTATTGATTATTAACATATTTAATGGATTTTTTTTCAGAATAAGTAAGATGCTGGGTGCAAAACTAACAACTTGAAGGCCCTTGATGAAATAAACAGAAAGAGTCAGTTATGCAAGAAAGATAGTTTAAAAAAGTTTAGCAGAAACAATAATGTGAACTGACTTTCCTTTTTAATGTGCTCAGTCAATGTTTAATAAAAAAAATAAAGTAATTAAGACTGTTACAATTCAATTTTTGTTTATACATTAAATAAATAAATAAATATTGCATATAGGCCTGTTCGATAAGTGTTTTTACCGTTCACGGCAATATGCTCCCTTGAAGAGCTCTTTGGTACATTGCGTGAATTTACAATCCCTATTTCCAGCGAGCATTACTTTCATTATGTATGCACCAACTGGTTAGTCGCTAACAAAAAGCAATACGGAGTAAAAAATGCCAACTATTTTATTGGCAGTTTTACACATTTCTATTGGCATAAATCAATTTAGAGCGATGAGAACTTTATAAATTGATATGAAATTTGTTCAAATTGGTAGTTCTATACGATTGGCATGACTTATATGCCTATACGGAAAACATTTGCACATGAAGGCATTTGGCGCATAGACAAATGAAGACATATTTAATATGATACATACACACAATATATACTGCTGGATAGCTTGAATGCTATGCTTAAAATCTATAGTATTAGCATCGACATATACGGCGTCATCGCAAAATGGCATGGATAGAGGCACATGGCATGGATATGTAAATCAGTAAAGTTGCTAACCCTAAGTGATATTGAGTAAACAAAAATACCAACTGTTTTATTTTGTACATTTACACATTTCTATTGGCACAGATCAATTTCGAGTGATGAGAACCATATAAACTGATATCGAATGTGTCATAATTGGTGATTGTATACAATTGGTATGACTTATTTGCCTATAAGGAAAACATTAAAAAAAAATAGGCATTAAGCACATGGATATGCAATGAAGACGTACTTATTAAGATACATACACATACTATAAACCGTTGCATAGCTTGAATTTAATACTTCACATCCATAGTATTAGCATTGTGATATGTGACACTATCCCAATTCAGTATGGGTATATGCATGTATCAAGTATACGAAGATTGGTAGCTTTTGTATAGGAAGGCATTAGGTGTACGGACAGATAAATGAAGATGTACTTAAGATACCTACGCATATAACTATTGTATTGTATTTAAATTCTATGTTTGACATCTATAGTATTAGCAATGAAATATGTTGTACCATCACAAAATGGCATGGGTAGATGTACATAGCCTGGACATGAAAATCGGTAAATTCGCAAGCAATACTGAATAAAAAACAAAACATTTATATTTTAACAGATGGTTTTAGAGTGATGATAAACATATCTATTGTTATCAAATTTGTCCAATCAAATTTGTGGTTGTTTACAACTGGTATCACTTTTTTGCCTAGACAAATGTTTCTGTATGAATGTATCAAGCGCATGGACAGACAAATGAAGACATACTTAACAAGATACATACAAATATTATATACTGTTGAATAACTTGGACGATATGCTTCACATTTATAGTATTAGCATCAAAATATGTGGCACCATCACAAAACGGCATGTAGCAAGGACATGAAGATCGATAATGGATGTATAAGAAAGCATTAGGCAAACTGAGAGACAAATAAAGAAGTAATTAATAAAATATATACATATTATACACTGTTGTATAGCTTGAATTCTATGCTTCCCATCTACTGTATTAGCATAAAAATATGTGGTACCATCACAAAACATCATGGGTAAGGGCAAGTTGCAAGGATATGAGCATCGGTAAATTCTCATGCGATACTGATTAAAAATGTTTTTAAAATAAATTATTTTGCGTTTTAGCACATTTTTATTGGCACAGACTGATGACAGTTTTATAAATTGATAGCAAATGAAGACGTTATTAATAAGGTACACACACACATTATATACTGTTGGATAGTGTTAATTCTATGCATCATTTTCCTCCATGACAGCATATATATTTACTTGCCGGAAAGAGCATTGCATTATGGGTAAATTAGGAGAATTAATAAGTCAAGGGACATAACCATTACCAAACAGGCCTATATTTATGTGATACTTTATATCCTTGACCTTGCCACAGTAATGAAACTACTCTTCTGAAAGTATTTAATGACATTCTCTCTGCTCTGGATAGCAGAAAGATTACAGTCCACACCCTCTTTGATTTGTCTGCATTATTTGACACAATAGACCATGATATATTACTTCACAGTCTCCAGCATGTATTTGGCATTCACAATACAACCTTATAGTGGTTCAAGTCCTACTTAGTCAACAGGACACAAATTATATCTGCAAATGGAATAAACTTCAGCCCAATTGATCTAAGGTGTGGTGTTGCACAGGGGTCTGTTCTTGGACCTGTTCTCTTAATTCTATACACTCAGCCACTCTTAAGTGTCATAGATCATCACCCAGTGTCTCACCAATTGTACACTGATGACACCCAAATATACAAATCTAGCCACCCAAATGAAGTTGATCCTACCATCCTAAGAGTAGCGATGTGCATTTCTGATGTGAAATCATGGATGACATGTAACAAGCTGCAGTAGTAGTAGTAAGTTGGAGTTTTAAGTGGGCACCGGCCACGAAGGGTCATATGGCCCACTATTTATATCCAACATGTCGTTGGACATTTAGTTCTCCCATAGGGACGGTACGGAGCCACGTCCCTACAGGCATTCTGTGCAAACAGGTGCACTTCTTTACTTGGGCGTTATGCTGAATTACTAATGAGTAACTATCAGCATAGATGTAAGCCCCACAGGGTGGGTAGGAATAGTACCGTCACACACACACCCTATCAACCAATCATGTTGCTTTGAATAAGCAGTGTGCAATAGCACTGGTAGCGAGGGAAAATTAGTTTCCTCATATCGCTAGAAATTCTGCTGAGCCCTGATCGAGGAAGGGAGGGAAAGGTCCAGAAAGGCCAGCACGCACGCAAAGAGAAGGACAGCACAGCCACGAACGCCACCCACACCTGAAACAAAAGAGCCCTGCTTACTTGTGTCAAATTCAGTCCAGTTGTGCTAGTGGACTCCCTATATCAATAATGTGTAAGCCACCTGTGCAATTACTTCAAGCATTAGAGTTACAGAATTTCCTGTCTCCTAACACTATGCCCTACATTAGTACTATGTGTACATAATTTGTCCCTACCTGGGATAGGCCCTTCTTACGAGGGCAAATCCCCTAAGAAAAAACAAAAAAAAACCTATACTAGGGTTGTCAGAGTGACCAGATAGTTGGTTCAGGTTAGGTTGTTGGAGTTCTGAATTTATTTGGTGGAGATCCGAAATTGTTCATATTAGTTTTTTTGTTGGTTTGCCGAATAGAATTCTCATACCAATCGTCACGGCAAGAATTCAATATCTAAGAACATGAAACATAAAAAACAAACAAGACAGTACGAACGAACAAACAGGAACTATAAAAATAAATAAATAAGAATAGAAATAAGAAAAAAATAGAAGAATAGATTACAGTTAAAAAGGGGGTGGATGAATGGGGTCAGTCGGTAACCCAGCATTACTGAATGGGAGAGACACAGAGGTGTACCTGGCTGTTCACTTGTGTGGGCCCAATCCAGGCGTTTTCTAGTACAAGTCCTAGAGCCTGTTTTATAGCAGTAGGTACCAACCTTCCCCGAGCCCCGAAGGAAATGAAAGGATAAAGAATAAAATCAATAAAAGAGTGAATGTATGGGACCGGTCGGGACCTCTGCATTACCGAATGGGGTGACACAGAGGTGTACCTGGCTGTTCACTTGTGTGAGCCCAATCCAGGCGTTTTTCTAGTATATTTCCTAGAGCCTGTTTTATAGCAGGAGGCACCAACCTGTCCGAAATAAGTGATAAATAAAAATAGTAACAAGAAGGATAAATGGGGTTAGTCTGTATCTCTGCATTACTGACTGGGGGTGATACAGAGGTGTACCAGGCTGTTCACTTGTGTGAGCCCAATCCAGGCGTTTTCTAGTACATGTCCTAGAGCCTGTTTTATAGCAGTAGATCACGACCTTCCCCGAAAAAAATATTAATAACAAAGGAGAAAAATAATAATATAAATAAAGAAATGGCATGGCACATCTTTATAGCCCTGAAAAGGACTGTTTTTAAAGGAATAGTATTATCCTTTCTGCTGTGTGATCTTGAAGGCAGCTTGCCAGAGGAGTTGCCATGCTCTTCTTGGGAGTCTTGTTCTTTCTGTTATCCTCCCTTGTGATGTTATCTCCTCTGTTTGATGGTTGTATAATTTAGGGTGTTGAATACTTCATTTTGTTTCTTCCTGTAGTTGGTAGTCCCTCCTTAGGCACATTTTGGAGGGGGCGGGGGGTTGTTTTGGAAGATCTTTATGCCATTATTTGTTAAGTAGAAAGGTTTGAAGGTATGCAACCCCACGTGACAAGCTGTAATGAAGTGTAATTTTATTGGTGTATATTGAACACTGGTATACTTGTTTTGATTCTGTAATAGGGTGCAGCTGTGTGCTGCGGGATCTGATAGTCTTGGGTTTGACTTCCTCAAATGATGTTAATTTGAGAAGATTATACTATTTCTTTTTAGGTTGCAACATTGTGTCACTGGGTCTGATAGTCTTGGGAGTTAGACTACCTCATAATTATATTTGAGGCCATAGTCGGGATTATGTTTGTAATTGTATGGTCTAGTTGAGACCAGCGTGTATGCCAGTGATGTAGTTTGAGATCTTAGTTTGAGTTTAAGTAAAGTTTTACTGTGCGCTGTCAGTGGGGTTGCATATATGGATTAAGTTCAGTAGAGAAGAGAATAGAAGTAAGAAAAGGTCCCAGGCTATTATTTATGTTCTTATTCATTTTTATTTGGATTTTTAACACCCTATGTTCCTAGGTTAGTATTATTATTATGATGTTGGGAGGTTATTAGGGTGATGTACGAAGCCTATTAGGGATACTCGACATGGGGAACTTCCGGGGTTGATATACCCAGCGTAGTTTAGGTGGGCCACTTGCATGAATCATTTCCCCTTCAGGTCCCCTGCTGTGCATCCCTATGGATATGTGTCCACCACCCCTAAATCCTTTCCAACAGCACTGGGATTAAGTTTGTTGTCTTCGGGTTATTTTACGCCTAGTTTAGTGTTAATTTATTTATAGATTTTGAGTTAAGTAGCCACTTGAATTTATGGGTGTGTTGTATCAGTTTTTATTATGATGTTGGGAGATTATTGAGGTAGTGCACAGAGTCCATTAGGGATGCTCGACATGGGGAACTTCCGGGGCTGAAATACCCAGCGTAGTGTAGGTGGGCCATTTTCATGGATCAGTACCCCTTCAGGTCCCCTGCTTTGCATCCCCAAGGTTATGAGTGCACCACCTTTAAATCCTTTCCAACAGACCTGACATTTTTAGCATATTGATAATGTTTGTTATAGTAATTTTGACGTTGTTTTGGTTTAGCTGAAGTATTTCCGGGTATGTACTTGGGGCTAAGTTATTGGTTTGTTTAGCTTTGAATATATTCCTTTCCTTTAGATTTGCTTTGCAGATATTGAATATATGATGTAAATCTTCAGGAAGTTTACATCTGTAGCAATTGATGTTATGTGGAAAGGGACCCAGATATTTACCAAAGCTGTCAGCCAGCTTTGTTTTTCCTAGCATTAATCTGTTTATTTTGATTTGTTCCAATCTGTTATTACTCAGCAAGAGGGCATTTCTATCGATTTCTCGGATGGTATTTCTCAGTGTACTCCTTTGATTGTTTGTAGACCATCCAGTTTGCCATATTTTATTTATCATAGTATTAATCAGACTATAGATTTCAGTCTGACTATACTTGAGTGGTATGTAATTGGGGTCATTAAGTTTGTTTTTAGCCAGTTGGTCCGCTAACTCGTTTCCTTTTATATTTACATGTGATGGCACCCATAGAAATTCTACTGTTAGATTTTGTGAGTTTAATGTTTCTATGATCTGATTAATCTGAATAAGGAAATTTTCCCGCGATATGGTATGATTGTTTTTGATGGATTGTAGGACGTTAAGCGAGTCACTAATAATCAGAGTCTTATCAGGTTTGTGATTTTGAATCCAACGCAAAGATTCAAGGATGGCCCAGAATTTAGCAGTGTAGATGGAGCAGTGATCAGGGAGTCTGCCTCCCATCTGAATGTTAAGCGCTGGTATAACCCATGCTGCTGCTGTTTTGTTAGGGTCAATGCTTCTGGAGCCATCCGTGTAAATTTGGGTGTGATTTTTGTATTGATTAATGATGGTTTCCATGGCAAGCATTTTTAAGTAGTGTTGATCATTTAATTTGTTGCCTTTGCCTACTAGGGATATGTCTACTTTAACAGGTACCGAATTCCAGGGATTGTAATTCGTGAGTTTGTTTTGTTCAACTTGGAATATGTCCACTGGTAATTTTGATTTCAGGTCATGTACCATTTTGCCAAAAGATATTTTGTTATTTTTTGCATTTAAAGTTGGAGTATTGCTTTTCTGAATTGCTTCCAATGTGGGGTGTGTTATTTCGAGAGTCGACAGGCGAGTTACATATCTTAACATGAGTTCCTGCCTTCTTAGATGTAATGGTGGTTCTCCTGTCAAGACCTGCAGCTCGGCTGTCGACGTAGATGGTAGCGCGCCAGTAGCTAGAAGTAATGCTTTTCGTTGTATTTTCTTTAATTTATTTAATTGACTGGTAGAGGCCGTGTTATAGGCTTGACATCCGTAGTCAAGTTTTGATCTTATAAGGGCCCTATATAGCATCATGATTGTTTTTTGATTGGCGCCCCAGTGTGTTCCTTGGAGGCTTCTAATTAGATTTAAATCATTATTACATCTTTTAACTAAATTATCGATATGATAGGCCCACGTTAGATGTTGATCAAAGTACATACCCAGAAATTTGGCTACTTTGACAAATTTTATTTGATGATTTTGCAGTGTAAGTATAGGGTGCACTTTTAATCGCCTACGGGGTGAAAACAGCACAGCCACCGTTTTTTGGTGAGAGAATTTGAATCCCCATTTATCGGCCCATATGCCTATATTGTTAAGGCTATTCTGTAATTCGGACATATGTTGGTGGTTGGAGGGGTTGCTTGCTCGCCATAGACCACTATCGTCAGCGAACTGTGATAATCCGATTTTTGGCGTTGCCAAATTCGAGTCAAGGTCATTAATCATTAAATTGAAGAGGGTGGGGCTGAGAACACTGCCTTGTGAAGTTCCGTTTTCAAGGGAGTATTCTTCAGAGAAAGTTTCCCCTACCCTGGTTATGATTTTGCGATCTAGTAGGAAGTTTTGTATGAAATTAAAAATTCGACCCGTTATGCCATAATGATTTAGTTTGGCTATGAGCCCCTTAGTCCAAACGAGGTCAAAAGCTTTTTCTAGATTTAGAAATACCGCAATGAGATTCCTATCCGCTTTCCTTTTGTTGTTAAAGGCTTTTTTAATGGCGGATTCAAGTTTAATTAGTTGATCGGTGGTGGATCTGTTGTTTCTAAATCCACATTGATTTGGAGATATCAAGTTTTTGCTCTCCAAGTGATGTTTCAGTCTGTTATTAATGATAGTTTCCATTACTTTGCAGATGTTGTTAGTTAAGGAAATAGGCCTATAGGAGTGTATGTCATTTCTGTCCTTATTTATACCAAAAACAATAAATATCAGCAACACCAACATTAAATTCAATCAGTCAGTGCCAAACCTAGGTGTTACTCTAGACAGTACTCTCACATTGCACCAACATGTCATGAACAAATGCAAGGCTGCATATTTTGAGCTGAGACTCACCAACACAAATATCTTTCAGTTGATGCCACTAAAACACTTGTGTGTTCATTAGTACTTTCAAGACTGGACTATTGTAAGTCAATTCTGTCTGGTTCATCTCAATATCTACTCGAGAGAAACTTCAAAAAGTTCAAAACACAGCTGCTCGGATCATCTTTAGAGTACTATAATCAGAGTACCTCCCTAAAAGCAGCAAAGACTAATAATGCCTACATTTTGCCATCCAATGAATTTAGAACTTGGTGTATATTCTTTATATTGAATTTCAGTGTCATTGTGATTTATGTTTGTATATATGTGTGTGTGGTGATGATATTGACAATGTATTAGTTTTCGCTTTCGATCTAGTTGCTTCTGCCATTATTTTGTAAACATGTGTTTGCGCATGGCTAAAATTCTTAATCTTCGGGAGAGATCAACTAAGAGGTTACATGAATAAAGGCATGGCAAACAGCGAATTTTTGTCTGCCAGACAATAATGAAGAATCGCATATTTTATAACAAAATTTCTGATACTAGCCTGATTTTGGCCTTGGTAACAGCCTCATAATTATTCAACTAAATAAGTAATCATCAAATGGGGGTTTATAACTGTCACCAAAGATTATAAAGAATGGTGATAATCCAACTCAGTCCAAGCATAATTGGCGTATTGAATCAGATTTGTACTACAAAGAAATTAAGAGAGTTACTGTGGAAATGGGAAATGAAAGCGGGTGGGTATGTCAATCAAGGGCCATAACTCTGCTATACAACAATGCAGAATACAATAACAAATTAATGTAAGCAATATTTTTACTCTATCAATTTTTATATTAAACATTGCTATAATCCAATAAAAATTAAGAGAGTAATTGCTTAGAAGATAAAAGTGATTGGGTCTGCAATCATCAGGACTATAATTCTGCAAAACATTCCTGCATAATGCTATCAAGCAAATACAAGGTCTCTTCAGCAAAGCTGCATATCATGCAGTTGAGAGTCACATAATTGTCTGGGATGCTCTTTTGTGGAATTGACGGATGGATGGATGGAAAGAAGGTTAAGTTTAGTGTTTTATGGCAAAGCAACAATTCAATGGTTATACTGTGCAACATGTTGTAAGAAGCAACAAATGGAGGAAGGACTCGGTTGAAGTCACTCAATTTCTGAACTGGTAAAATGTGGCATGGGTTTAATCCCTACTACTGGATCAGCTCTGGCTAGTTACCATACTGTGCCCTTGGACAAAATATTTTTCTTTAATTTACTCCAATTGCCATGCCACTAAATAACCTATTTGTGTTGATATGCCATAAAACACCTTCCCCCAAATAATAATAAAACGTGTTAGTTTATAAACATGAAGTTTTTAACACTGGGTGATGAAAACATATTTAATGTCCAGAACTTTTATGTTGCAATGAGAATTATTAAATATTTTTTTAAATATGAGGTACTGATAAAGGGTCTAGATTTTTTTTGGTTAAAATGGTCATACTTCTCAAATGAAATATGATAAATATAATATATTAAATGTCTTTGTTACTAGTTAGCTGATGTTTAATGATTATTTTGAATATACATCCACCAATTACTTACTCTGAACTGAGCCAAATGTCTTTCCCAAATACAGTGATTAGAATATCCCATGAGTCTTCTGAGTTACACTTTTCCTTCAGCAGACGCTCTATATGATGCTGGAAGATTTCATGTGTCAGCTTAGAGACCTTTGTAGCACTGAAAATTTCATCTGCCATTTTTGCTAATTCTGCTGGCTTTAAAGATTTTATTTTCATGTTGTAAAGTTTAGTTTCCAGTCTTCTCGTTAGGTCAGCATTATTTCCAGGCTGCTGTAACAAAACCGCATCACACAGATATGTGTACATTGATTTAATAGGGTGACTGAACACACCACTACTAATGTATTTGTCTAGTGCAGTTTCAAACCACTTTTCTACAACATCATCATTTATTGTAAAGAATTTCTTTCCTGGAGTCAGTGTTTTCATATATTCATGAACCTCTCTGATTGGAGATTTAGCAATTAACTGCAGCAGGGCATCTTTATTTGGATTGTCTACAAACAGCATCTCATCTTCAAAGAAACTCTTATAATCATTATTAAATGAAGGCATTCTTTTGAATAATACAAGTAAATGTTTCTCAAAGGTTCCAGTTAGTCGATAAACATATCTCTGACTCTTGACCATCTTCCAACGACTTTTCAGTTTGCCAATATCAACATTGTTGACACACTTTAAAGCTGCTGTTTGTATCTTTGACACAATAATATCCTGAATTTTTTCTCCAAGTTCCATTAAATCTGACATCTCGTCAAATATGTCACTGTGCACTTTCATGGCTATTGCAAGAGGTAGATGTTTTACCAATGCAAGAACAAATTCTGGACCTTTTTCTGATTCTTCTTTAAGGATCCTCTCTTTTACCTTTTTACAAATTTCCAATGTCATCTCCAGTGATTCCTTATCAATAGTTACAATAGGAATATTGTCTTGAAGAAATCTATTTATTTCCTCAATGAATGTTGCCTCAGGCTGAAATGGAAACATATAGGTCATCCAGTGCACTAGACAAAATTTAGACTTTAATTTCTGTCTCATGACATAGTAAGACAATACATGCAAGCATCTGGTTGATGTTGATGGTAAGCTGCTTCTGTTGAGAATACATAAAATTTGAAATAGCTTTGTTACCAAATTTTCATTTGATTTCTCAATAAAACTGAAATACTCAAGTTTTGCAAGAAGTAATGCGAACATAAGAGAACAATCATCATCCACAAGATTGTCTTTTTCCAACTGGTTAAGAATAGACAATGTTTCACTTCTGGTTAAATTTATTTGTAGATCTGTAATAAGAACTTCCAGTTGTAAAATACTGTCCTTTGTATCTTCCCTACAATGATGCATAATGTGTTGTACATGGTCTAATACACCATTAGTACTGACTCGCATCCAGTACTTTCTTTGAACAGTTGAACTGTCCAATGTGTGAACAAACTGATCAATTCTTATAACTTTTGATCTGAAGATAATGCCCTCATACATTTCCACACCAAACTGATATTTGATTTCATTGTTCAGGATATCAGGGTTTAGATGAACTGTCACACCCCACAGATGTTTGGTGCTATTCACAACATGCAGAAGTTTGCCATGTAGCTCCATCCATTTGCTTTGTATGAAAACACTCACGATACCAGAAGCATTATACGGAAGGTATAGGTAGAAATGCTTCACTATTAGCTGCAAGAAAATGAAAATACTTAGCTTATAATGCTCAAATAAACACAAACTCACAAAACAAAAACTTGTGAGATCAACTTTAAATGGTAGATAGAATTATTCATTTCTAAACAACATGTACTGTGACATTTCTTCAAAACAATTTGTCCAATTTTGAGTGCTTTCCCTACATCTTTCTAGATATTTGACAGGCTAGAGATCTGTGGTCTTGCATAGATTAGAGTAAAATTTATGTGAAGAACGGACTCATCAGGATTTCTAATTACAACTTAAGTTGTATGGAAGTCTCTGAAAATTGGGGGCAAATTTATGACTGCTAGTGGGAATCCCATCAGGGTTTGACAACTGTTTGGTCTAGTAAAGACCCTTGGCTTGTAACAGAGTGTGTGTGCATGTGTATGTGTGTGTGTGTGTGTATGTGTGCACTCAGAATTACTATGTTGTGGACACTGATCCAAAGTATAGACCTTTTAATGAAAAATTTATACGTGTTGCGTACATAGTGTAGTACTTTAGTAACAGTACCACTGACCATAATAAACTCTCTGACTATAAAAATTGTAACAATATCTATACTTGTAAATTAACCACAATACAATATATTTGTACTTACTGCATAGTTTGACAACATATATATATATAATGTAATAAATTTTGAGTATGCGCATTTGATAGCACCCCGTTTTAAGCAAATCTTAGACATGTGTGATTACTGGGATTCAGCGTCATGGAAATATTCCTAGCCCTTAATAATTAGCCAATTACTAGGAGCAAACATCACGGAATCGAATGTTAGTGAGTTTGAACGATGCCATGGTTTGCTAGTAGGTCCAATCCGAATGACTGTCCCTGGTGTAACATAGTCCATGTTAAAATTTAGTGGCATATAAAAGTGTTGTGGTTGAGGTGGCAGTATTTATGGTAGGAAACCTGTAAATTACTCTATGGAATCAACAAGTAGGGACTTGGTAGATACTGTTTATTGTCCATAGTGGAAAATAGATGCATTTATATTGAGTAATGTGCAGGTAAAAGCGTTTATTGACTGGCAAAGTTAAATAGTTCCCAGTGAAAAAGGGGATAAATGGCATAACCGGGTGGCAGTACAGTGAAGAAAAACCAGGCAAATATGCGGTTGATGGACTTTTGGCAAGTTGTTTTATCTGTGGTCTTGACTTGATTAGAGTAAAATATAGTATATAAAAGCAGATACGTATGGTTTTACAACTCAAATTGTATGGAAGTCTTTGGAAATTTGGAGAAAACATATGACTCCAGTGGGATTTGCGTTAGGGTTTGACACCACTCGGTCAAGTGAGACCCCTGTTCGTATAACAATACATTCATAAGTCACTATGGAATTGCTTATTCATCACAAAAAACGTTTAATTTCATCACATACAAAATTTAATTTTTTTTCTTTCCACTCGCTTGCTACCGCTATCCCGACCATTACCATTCATGTCAAATTGTGTGCTATTCTTCGTAAAGACACTACCTTTAATTGTGATAAAAGTAATCGGTTCATAAAAGAAGTATAGCTTCATCGCAAAATCTAACGTTTTCCTAAAGATTTTTTCTCCTCGAAAGATAGCGCGAAGTCAGTGACATGAATGTTCATTTATTATAATAAATTATAATACACCCATTTTTCATCAGATCTGTGGACACATGGGTCACAACTGGTTCCACAATAATAGGAAACACAAACACAGCATTATGGACACCGTGTCCATAACAACAATTTTGTGTCCACAATGTCACGACGTTGACAATCAATAATTCATTTAGTGTACTGTGTATAGAAAATATGTTGGGAAAAAAGCACCAATAGAAGATATTTTCACCTTATTAAGCTTGAATGTGTTATTTCAATGATTATTTAAGGATGTGTCCATAACCCAGTCCCTAGTCGGATAGTTCACAAGTATAGCAATCAGCATGTGTGTGTGTATGCATGTATATATGTATGATTCAAATAACGATGTTGATACGTAAATGTGTATGCCTGTATGTATATATGGTTTAAATAACGATGTTGATATGTAACTGTGAAATGTATGTATGTATGTATGTATGTATGTATGTATGTATGTATGTGCATGTGTATGCATGTATATATGTATGGTTATAAAAATGATGTTGATATGTAAATGTGAAATGTCTATGTATGTACGTCTGTCTGAATGTATGTGTGTGTTTATGCATGTATATATGTATGGTTCAAATAACAATGTTGATAAGTAAATGTGAAATGTATGTATGTATGTATGTATGTATGTATGTATGTATGTATGTACGCATGTGTGTCTATGTATGCATGTATATATGTAAGGTTCAAATAACGATGTTGATACGTCAATGTGAAATGTATGTATGTATGTATGTATGGTTTAAATAACGATGTTGATACGTAAATGTGACATGTATGTATGTATGTATGCATGTATATATGTATGGTTCAACTAACGATGTTGATACGTAAATGTGAAATGGATGTATGTATGTCAGTCTGTATGTATGTCTGTCTGTCTGTATGGTTTAAATAATGATGTTGATATGTCAATGTGAAATGTATGTATGTATGTATGTATGTATGTATGTATGTATGTATGTATGTATGTATGTATCTATGTATGTATGTCTATAATATATATGTATGTATGTATGGTTTAAATAACGATACGTAAATGTTTTGTTTTTGTTTTTTATGGTTTAACGCCATTTTTCAGCACAATATAGGCTATACATGGCGGCCAATATTATTCGTGGAGGAAGAACCCGGACAAACCCCAGAAGGAACCAGCAACCCACGAGAAGCTACTGGCAAGCTTTCTCACATAACTACATTTGCCGAATGTTAGACTCGAACACACGTAGACAGAGGTGAAATGGCAGTGGTCCGTAATGGACAGCGCTTTAAACCACTTGGCCACACGGGGCCCCGATATACGTAAATGTGAAATGTATGTATGTATGTATGTATGTATGTATGTATGTATGGTTTAAATAACGACGTTGATATGTAAATGTGAAATGTATGTATGTATGTATGTAAGTATGTATGTATGTATGTCTGTACGCATGCATGCATGTATGTCTATATGTATGTATGTATGGTTTAAATAACGATGTTGATAGTTAAATGTGAAATGTATGTATGTATGTCTGTATGTTTGTATGTATGTATGTGTGTGTATATGCATGTATATATGGTTCAATTAACGATGTTGATAAGTAAATGTGAAATGTATGTATGTATGTATGTATGTATGTATGTATGTATGGATGTATGGATGTATATATGTATGGTTCAAATAACGATGTTGATAGGTAAATGTGAAATGTATGTATGTATGTATGTATGTATGTATGTATGTATGTATGTATGTATGTATGTATGTATGTATGTATCTGTCTGTATGTCTGTTTAAATAATGATACGTAAATGTCGATACTCAGACTCAAAATCATCAAGGCCCTTATAAAATTGCAATCCTAAATCAAGCTTGTGCAAGCTTGTGATAGCTCATAGCACGCTTCTTACGATCTTAACTGTAGCTCGCAGACTACATGGGAGCTTGCACTCAGATCGTAGAGGTAATTTGGCTACATTCGAGTAAAGTTGCTCGTACGATCTTGCTGGCAAACCCTGCAGATAAATTAATTATCTATAAAATGGATATGGTGAAAGATTAAATTACTAGAAAATGTAACATTTTGTGTATAAAATCATTAATTTGCATATCAAAACAATAATCTTGACTTGTTTTGAAAAAGGTATTGAAATTCCACTTCTAATAGTTATCTGCTAGGTCGTCTAGTTGGCCACCCCTGGTAAAATAAAAATAATGACTTTATTAAAAGAAGCTCATTTGGTCAGGCCATCCTTCTACATTTATTTGTACATGTATGTGTGTGTGTGTATATATATATATATATATATATATATATATATATATATATATATATATATATATATATATATATATATATATGTGTGTGTGTGTGTGTGTGTGTGATGCACAGATTTTTACAAGATGAGGTGACTTTATACAACAATTGCTATTAAAACTAGGTAATTGATCTATTGCAACAATAAAATATGTACAAAGCTTTAAGGATAAATATATATTAATAATAAAATATGTACAAAGCTTTAAGGATAAATATATATATATATATATATATATATATATATATATATATATATATGTGGTTTATTTCTTCTATTTTGATGTACATGTCTGCATGGTCCAGACTTACTACATGAATGTATATTTATCAATCATATTCAACATAATTGGGGGGCACACAAGCAAAAGCAGTGTTCTTGCCATCAATTAAATGGATATACACACACAAGTCTTTGACATATTTGTAATTGGAACTATTTTGTACTGCACATGCTTAGATTTCAAAGGGACTATATTAACAGGATTTTCATCAATCACGCCATTTTCAATTGAAACTTCGGTATTATTTCTCTGTTCCTTTCCACACAAATTATTAATTTTTGGGTTGATGCCAATGCATCCAGACATTAAAAGCTTCTTTCTTTTTTAAGTAAGAGGCTCTCAGAGCTCACAATCATATATTTACTACTCTACACCAATTTTGCACTTCAGGAAATGAACATCTACCTGTAACACGTGTATTGTGTAATGCTGTTGTTTTTGTCTATAAAATATCTTGTTTTCAGTTAAAAATATCAGTTACATATGACACAGCACATCATGTGTATCATGCTCTTAGCAGTTCCAAAACATAGAAAAACAGAAAAGTAACAAAACAAAAAAAAAAACTTACGAACATGTAGATAAACCATTTAAAAACCAAATCTCCAAAACAAGCACATTTCTTCGCAAAGTCTACAACGCAAATAGAAAAAGCACTGTTCACTCACATGATGTGTATTCCCTACTCTCAATATTTCATCATTTTATCTTTTTTTAGACCTAATCATTCTTGGTTGTTTTTTGTTCAAAAAGCAAAGCCAATGATATTTGTCAATAGCATTATTTTCATGGGCTCAATCTCCTGGCTTTCTAGACAACTACTCAACAACATAAAGCAGTGATATAATACACAATGTTGTCATGAACTTAATGATGGTTGCTGAAACCAGTCGGAATAACAATCTCTCAGCAGTTAAGCATCTTGAAAATAAAAGTCAGTTTTACATAAAAATGAAAAATTTAGATAGAAAAAGCATTTTGTTAACAATTATTCCCAATGTGATTTTAAAATGAATAAGAAGTCATTAAACAGACTAGTCTGCCCCTTCACATTGCTTTTTTGCTTTATGTCCAGCAAGGCCGGGCTGATTTCACATTGCTATTTAAGTCCCTCGAAAACTTGTGCTCTTGCTTATAGTTCAATTTTTGTTTTTGGTCCCTGTTGTGCATGAGTTATCGAGGGAGAGTGTGATCGTCATATTCACATATTCTCTCATTTTCATTAGGTTTGTCATATTGATATACAGTACTCGTAAATGTCGTGTAAGAAAACAGATTTTCTTCTACTATTTTGTCAAAAAAATGATGTTAAAGTCTTTATAAACTTTTGATCAACATATAACTCAGTTGCTTTATATTAATTGATGGAGCTCAGTTGATACTTTGTTGTTGCTTAGTCTGAAGGTATATATCTGAGTTGTAGATTGCATAGAGATGTTTTGGTTTCATTGGAAGTGAGTGAATTAGTAATAAGAACAATTAGTAAGGAATAATATTTAAATCTGAATATATCTCATTCATTGACCTTGGCATTGTTGGTAGAGTGCCTCTGCAAATAAATGTTCCTGTGAACTGTCACATTCATTTCTGTACTATCAGAATGATTGGTCCCCCTTGCCAATCAAATACGTCCCAAACATTAACAATCCAATCCTTACTTTGGGATGAGCTGTTCAGAGTTTTACCCCCCTAGATTTAGGTGGTAATTATTTTTATACTCAAATAACATCCCTATATACACAGGAACTTCCATAACTGTAGTGCATAGTGCAATTCTGATTCTATCTTTTACAATAAGAAACAACCTTAGTCAGGAGTGCTGAAATATATAAAAATTAGCTGCATCTTTGTAATACCCTCTTTATCTTTTTTCTGTCCATATGTAAGCATTCTCATGCTAATACAATAATTGCTGCAGGAATAATTGCTTCACTATACTCGTTTTCATTATATCTGATACTTGTGATGTATGCATCCACAATGTTATGTGGAGATTAGACACATTTCCGAAGATGAGATTAAACAATTGGTGAGGAACATTTCTGTCTATAATATTCTGGTGACAATTGCCGTTTTTCAATTGGTAAGCATTGCAGAATTTTATTTTCGTCAGTTGAATTCGGTATTGGTTTAGCGCCAATATTGGTTACCTTAGATGCGCAGAATAACCTGACAACAGTGTAACTCTTGTTTAGTCTTTCAGGGTCAGACTGAATTTTGTCAATCCAAGGAATAGTCTTATTCCAAACACTAAGCCAAGCATCAAAAATTGTATTACACTTAGCTACTATTCCATGCAAACTGTCAGTTCTAGAAACTGCAGCACTCTTCTGAATCTCATTAATATCTTTGCCTATTTGCCTTTTAACCTTAAAGTATTTATCCAAATTTTAAAACAATGTCGCATGCACTAACTATTTTGCTACAATCATAAATGAACACAATAACGGAAGCTAAAGTTCTTTTGAGCTCTTATAGTAACTACGGTTACATCTCTGGATCTTTCTGTCTCTGAATTCAGTCATTGTAAATTTCAGCACATTTTCCCACAAAAGCTTCTAGTCGAAATGTTCTTTTGGTGTACTCTTATATCTGGGGTTATTTTAACTACTGAATTCTGTTATTGTAAATATCAGTACAGCTAAAATGATAAAGTAATCAACACATTTTCACTCATTAGGTTGTTGAAGTATGACTGGCAAATCTTTGAATTTGCCACCCATATATTTGTCTGCGTATGGAGGACTCCTGCATGGGTGATTTTCTGCGTCCCATATTAATTATTTGCGTCAAAATACGTGTAATTAAGTGTTTCCGAGACCTCTATTGTGGTATTAAACCAACGATACAATAATCATGATATAACTTTCTTATATCAATATAGTGCGATACTGATGTAAATTTTGAAAAGAAGTAGCAAACGAACCCAATTATTATTATAAATTAATATTAGCCACATTTCACTACTTATAATAGTTTCTGATTGACAATGACCTATTGAATTCCATACCTATACATCTGTTAATCAGCTTCAGTAACATTTCTATTTCATTTTCTGAGCAGTTGCAGCTTGGGTAATTGACAGTTACATATTTCTGTGAATCTTCATACTTTAGAAGCTTTAAGTTTTCTTTGTAAACAAAAAAGCGCCTTGCTGACATTGATGACTAATTGACATTAACCTTAAGCTATGAGCATTTCAGGCATGGCTGAGTACAACCTGGTGCAAAATTCAAAAGCACAGTCCGCCAGATGGACTCATTTTGCTACAAGAAAGAGTAAAATGGATTGGAAAATTGATGAGGCAATTGCTGTGTGCTGACTATGTGAAGCTCATGTTAAGTTTTCTGGTAGAACCATTAATCTAGGATACCATATGAACAAGGACCATCCTGGGAAATGTGGCAATTACAAGATGACAGAAAATGGATCATCGATCCCTGCTAATGCGAGTTCGTCATATGAAGATACTTCTGACCTTTCTAAAGCTAAAATGTCACAGTCAATCCAGAGAACCTTACCAGGGCTAATTGGTATGAAATACCCCTCACATTCTTCTTGTGCTTTACATGTAACTGACAAGGTGTGCAGATTTATAATATAGGACATGTGTCCATACCGAATAGTGGATTCCCCAGAGTTGAGATACCTTTTACATACACTTGACCCCTGATATAATGTTCCAGGTAAAAAGCTGTTTGTAGAGGTGAGCATTCCTCAAATATGTGCTCAAGTCAAGGCACTGGTAACAGAATAATATCATAATGCCAAGAAGGTTGCATTGACAACAGATAGTTAAACGTCGAGGTAAACTAAATCATATCTGACTGTCATTTCAACTCACATTGATAAAAATTGGAAGCTGATCAACTATATTCTTCAAACTTGGCCCATTTAATGCATCAAACATGGGCAAGGCATGCAACTTTCACATCAAGTGTTATGCAGATACAATTAATTTAGATGCACAAAAGTGTCTCAAGATCAGAGGTATTGAATTTCTCCTCAGCAGAATTCGTCAGTTGGGTTCTTCCACCAAAGTACAACTGCAGCAGCTAAACTGAGAAGCCATGCTGAACTGCTTGGTCTACCAGATCACAAGCTTATAGATGATGTGCCCATTAGATGGAACAGTACTTGTGACATGATTTCAAAGTTTCTTCAAATGAGGTGTGCAGTAATTGCCATTTTGCGATCCAAAGATCTTGCTAACATAAAAGAGAAAAATTTGAACACATTGTCAGATGATGACATTTGCCTGGCAGATGAGGTTTATCTAAAACCTCTTAAAGTGGTGACAACCACTCTTTGTTCTGAGTCAGTTCCAACCATTTTTATTTTGCCTATCCATCACAAACTAATTGACAGCACTTTCCAACATAGCAATGACGACTCTCTAGAAATAGCTCAGATGAAAAAGACTGTGGTTGATGATCTTCAGAATAGATACACTCATCAAGAAGAAACTCACTATTGCTGCTGCCATAGATCCATGTTTTAAAGTCTTACCTTTCCTCAGTGATGCATGAAGAAATAAAATCTTTTCCAAAATTGTACAGAATTCAGAAATCATTGTTAGAGTGAAGGCTAAACATGACACTGATCGCTCACATGTGGGTGCTAGAGGACAGTCAGAACTGCTACCTTTACCACAGCTAACCAAGCAGTTATGTGTAAACCAATTCTGCTGCCAAGAATGCTCAACCAGTTTGCAAGAAGCTCAAGTCAGACATTGGTCAGAGTAATATTATAGATAAAGGTACCTGTTGTTCTGGCATACAAGAACTTCCTGGTAATGTCTACATAAACACAAATGGAAGAATTAAAAGAAGAGCTTTAGAACTATAGTTCTTCCAGTGATTCCCTTGGATTCAAATCCTCCTCAATGGTGGAAAAAATCATGAGCAGAGATTTCCTAGATTAGCTTGTTAAATCCTTATTGTGCATCCCAGCAACAAGTGTCCCTTCTGAAAGGGTGTTCTCTACTGCTGGATATATAGTAAATGCACAACGTTCAACCCTAAAACCAAATCATGTTGATGCTCATATCGTCTGTAAAAAAAATATGAAGTTCCATCATGTGATATTCAAGGCAGTTCAGTTTGAACTACATGGAGTCAAGTGACAACAAAGAGACCAATCTGCAGTTTTATGCATTTTATGTTTATAAAAACAAAACAAAAAATGAACTGTCCAGATAATAGTCTTAAATTGTAATTATTTATTTGTGTGTTAGATTGAAACTACAGTACTGCATTTTTTCATTTTCTCTAGTATATTTTAATTAAGTAATTAAATAATTTAAAGTAATTTTTTGCAGCTTTCATTCATGTTATTTTAATAAATTAACAGTAATCTGTAGTTCTTTTTTAAATCAATCTATTGCAATATTTTGTTTAATATTGTGATATATCAGAATGATTTTTAATTCAATACCATCCCCTACATGCTATGTGTCTGTTTAGTTGTCAGATTAACATATTTTTGTGGTCAAATTAAAACCGGTGTGATTACATTAATGTCACTCTAAGAACATTGACAATAGACGGTTCACTGTGACCTGTGTTACGTGCTTAGGCTCGAATAAGCAACAACACAGAAAGAGTGACAAAAAGTGGAATCAAAGCACAAAAAAATGAAGTCCACATATAACATGCTACAATTTCAACAAACAATGATTTATTTGCCCCTCTCATCTTTTAACATCCTTTACTTTTCAAGTTTTCATATGTAGCACTTTTAGCTTTATACACATCGACAAGAAACCATCTTATGACTGTGTCAAATGATAAAATTCTTTCCACTTGGCCAGAAATAGATGTCATGTAATACTTCACTCTTGTTTTAATATTTAAAGGATTCTGTTATTTTTTTGTTTCAGTTTTTTTTGGGTTTCCTTTTTCTAATTAATCTGGGAAATTTTTGAAAGGAGATATTTCTGCTCATATAAATGCATAGATTAAAATAAAATATACTTTTTCGCGCCAAATATCTTTAGACTGGTTCTGCAGATAATTAGGTTAGCTATAAATAGAACATGATACGTTTAGGAAAGTCCACGGTCAAATGTACTCTTATAGGGAGCGACTAATCATCCCCAAGACACCCCAAGACTCTCCCTAAATACTCTCACCTAACCAGTATACATTTATACAATTTAAAAAAATAATAAGTATAAATATGTATTGTATAAAAATCTAATAACATCAGTAGAGTTTTTCCTTTGTCACTCATGGCCAATGGAAAAATCTCAAGACACCCCAAGACACCTCAAAACTCTCACCTAACCAGTATACATTTATACAATTAAAAAATTCAAATAATATCAGTAACTAATTTTTGTTTAAAAAAAAAAATAGGTATAAATGATAGTAAAATGAGCATTCAATTACTTTGCAGAGCAATTATTATTCATTTATGTAACAGAACAATCATATTCAGTACTTAGATGCACGAACGATAACTCTTCGCCACTATGTTGGACTAGACTTAAAACATTTCTTGGATTTGTAATTTTCAATTTTGGGGGTAATTAAGATTAAATTAAAATATTTTTTTGGCCAAGTGATAGAGATTTTCAAATGCAAAACATTATTTTAGGTGTCTTGTAATGTATTATAGAGTTTTTGGGTGTCCTGGCGATGACAGACAAGGATAAAAATTCTACTGTTTTAAACGATAATTATGCAATACATAATTATAATTTTTACTTTTTTACTTTTTATTTGACTTTATTTAATTGCATAGATGTATAATGGGTAGGTAAGATTGTTTTGGGACAGTCTTGGGGTAGTCTTGGGGTGTCTTCGTGTGTTTAGTCTCACCGTACTCTTATATTGTAGCTAAGTAAAAGCCGTCTTTTCTAAAATACGGTCTGTGGGAATGATGGAATGTTAATAACAACGAGAAAACAAATAGTTGAACTTTTGGGGAGGTGGATATATCGAAAAAGTGTAATCCATATACGTTTAATCGTAATGCGTAATTTTGTGAAAAAAGCATAATGATTATGCAAAAATCGTAATGGTAGGCATGTATGTAACAACCCTTTGATTCAGCCACAACTCAAGTCTGATACTTGCTCACTGCCAAGTAACAGAGGGTATTTATTTGAACTCCATTTCATCTTGTCGCACAATTAATACAAGTTTAGTTGCAGTCTTTAATACATTTTGCAGATTGTATGATCAAAGTATCAAAATCGGACAATATCTACAATTACTAGACTATGATGGAGGATTTGAGAACTTTATCAGACAATGAGGATGAATTCTTGGATTTTATGCAAGATGACACAGATAGTGACATTTACAGGATACTGTGAATCATAAAAATGTCGACTTAATATCCTGACATTTTAGCAGCAGTACAGGAACACATTAAAAATATGAAAACAGAAATTGTAAGTACTCTTAAAGAAGAGTCACAAAAAACCCATCAGTGAAATAATCCGGCTTATGAAAAGAAAAGAAAATACACAGAAAGAAAATAATAATTCCAAATCAGTCCTTCTAGCTATGGTGGAAAAACTCTCTAGCACTACAATGTCACAAATAGTAGTAAAGGGTCTTCATATCTCAGGCATAACAGCTTTCGATTTCTACCAGAAGAAAAGATCAAAGAATATGACAAATTCAGAAGAAAAAAAGGTCATAATTAGAGACTCCATTATTAAATATGTAAAGGAAAGAGGTCTAGGTTCAAGTTAAGTGTTAACCTGGGGCAGAAACTGGTCATATATTTGATGCCGTGAGAAAAACTGACCAAGCGCAATATGACACCAGTGTTGGTGGCAATGATGTAAGTAACACTGTTCATACTGACAAGACGGAAACCAATCTTTACAACATCCTAAACAACATATACCTGCATAATCCTAACTTATCATTAACTAATCACTTTATGCAATTCATGCCCAATAATTGACACAGACATTTGCGAGTTGAATGCTCCATGTCAGGAGTGGAATCACAAAATGATAGACATTGAACATGGATTCATGATCAGGTCTGGATTAGTTCTGGAACACTTAACGGCAAAAGATAAAATTCAACTAAATAAAAAGGGGTTATCCCTCTTTCTCCATGCAGTAAATGATATGTTCAAAATACTAAAGGACAGCTATGATGCCTCTAAAAGGCACAGAAACATACATCACAAACATAATTAGGACCATGCAAACTGTTCTGACCATTATCACATATCAAGGAGATGTTTCCAGTGCTCAGAACGAGGACGTAATGTGCAATCATACAGAAACACAAGTAAAATAAATTGTCATGACTGTCTACAATATGAGCATAAGGGAAAATGCTGTAAAATGTTCCACTCAGATGTGCAGTATTAGGAAAATGGCAATGAAGATGGGGCCAACTTAAGTTTAACAACCAAACATATTTTTCCAGAAACTTCAAAACATTCTATAGGAGCAACTAAGTGTAATTCTTCCTGTGATGACAGAAAAAAACTACAAATGTCCCACTCCATGGAATTACCTCTCGTGCAATCCAATTAAGTGCCTCCATCAATGAACGTGACCATAGTGTATGTATTAACTGCTACTGACATAACTGTTGAATGTGTTAACGTTTAAAGAGTCATTGAAAAAATCTTCTGAAGGAACGGCTGATAGTCATGATTTAGGAAAATATAAAAAAGAAAATTTTGAGTAATATCATGTTTCTTATATTGATAGTGAAAATATCATTCATCTCACAACCATCAAAACTGAAAATTCTTTCAAAATCAGCGGCTTAAGCAAAAGGGTCTCAAAATTTGCCATCTGAAGATCCATTATCTTTTTCCAAAACTAGATGAAATCAAATACTTCTTGCAGGAAATAATTCAGCAATTTAAAATTTTGCCTTCAGTGAAACTTTTTTTACATGAACTTTTTCATGATAATGGCTAGAAATGCCTGAAAACCATTTGTATTGGGTTATGTATACAGACCACCAAATACCATCCATAATTGGCATACTATATTTCAAAATAAGCTTGAAACTCAGAGTGTATATAAAAAACAAAGTCTGTTTAGTGGGTGACTTCAATTACAATTTGCTTTATGAAACCAGTTTAGTGAGTGACTTAATTACAATTGCTTTATGAAACCAATCAAAGCTGGATTAAACAATGAATTCCCTGATTTATCAACAACTAGTTCATGTACCCACTTGGATAACAGAGGTATCTGAAACACTAATTGATAACATCTAAAATAACAATACTACTACTACTACTACTACTAATAATAATAATAATAATAATAATGCTTTATTTATAGAGGGTGACTCATTAGTCAAGGACTATTCTCCCTTGAGGCCCTCTTAATGAAAGTATAACAAATGCACATTGTGTGAAGAAGCAATAATTAGTGCTTATATTAGCATGTTTTGTATTAAAATACTAAATTCCATTATCTGTTAGAAACACATGCATGCTCCTGATATCTCTTCTTAAATACTCTAATATTTTCAGCCGATTTTACATGTAGTGGAAGCTTATTCCACAGAACTGTACCAGAGTATTGAAAACTCTTTTTGAATTGCTCTGTTCTTGGTTTTGGTACTAGAAGGTTTCCATGTGAGATTGATCTCAACTGGTATTGTGTGGAAAAAGGCCTGAATAAATCCTGAATATACTCTGGTGCAGTTCCATGTAGACATTTATATAAAAGAACTGCCTTGTGAAAATCTATCCTGTCATATATTGTGAACCATTTGAGTTCTGTAAATAATGCTTTTGAGGGATGGTCAACAGATGTATCTAAAATTACACGTGCTGCTCGTTTCTGGAGTTTATAAATCCTGTCAAGCTCAGATTTAACACAGTTTCCCCATACATTAGAACAGTAATCCATTGTTGGAAGAATATATGACTTGTAGTATAGATTGCGAGTTTCCATAGCTAAATATTTCTTGATTCTACTGAGAAGGGCAATTTTGGATGACAGTGTTTTACAAAGCTTATCAATATGGTCATTCCATAATAAATTATTATCTATGGACACACCTACAAGCCTTTCATGATTGACATTTTCTAATGGATGATTATTTATTGCAAGAGATAGTTTTGGGTTCTCTGACTTGTGTAGCTTTTGTGTCGTCCCCAGAATCATACATTTTGTTTTACCTTCATTAATTACCATCCTGTTTTGTTGTGCCCAGTTTTGGACTCTAATAAAATCTGAGTTTAATCTTGTTTGGATAACTTCAGTATCAGAACTAGATGTATACAAGGTTGCATCATCTGCAAACAATTCTGTATTGGTGGATTCATTATTTAATGGTAGATCATGAAGCCACAGTAGCCCAATAACAATATTATAGAAGCCACAGTAGCCCAATGACAATATTACAGAAGCCACAGTAACCCAATGTTTCATAAGTGATCATTATCCTACATGTTGTACACAAAAATTAAGTAAAAAAAGTAAACCTTATCATCACAAATTTATCAGGTACTGATTCATGAATATATTTAATTCACAAATATTCCTTAAAGAGCTAAAAGACATCCTTTGGTCAGTAATTGAATGTTCTTATGACCCAACAGATGCTCTTGGCATCAGGATATGTATATTTATTGATGCCCTGAGCACTCATGCTGAGCACTCAAACTCCTTTTAATTTCAAGAGAGTCAAGCAACAAAATCAGCCAAAACGGGATTACAGGTGATATACTGAATGCTATGAAGACAATTTTGAGTTTAGACGTTGAGGAGAGCGGACGTGTTTTTGTGCGCTCTCAAAGAAATACACTGGATTCATGAGATTTATGTGATTTCAATTCAAGGATAACTTGGATTTATTCGTTTTTATACAGGCATAACCTGTGAGTAGTGCTGGGAAGTACTCACGGGGGACCCCATAGAGTGTTTATCTTTACTACTTTTTTCATTTAGTTTAGCATACTTTGAATTTTTTTTGTTCTAACTTTTCTTTTTGCATTGCTTTTTCATTTGTCTTGTAGTTAAAATTGTTAAAATTGTAAGATCTGCACCCGCTAGGGCAAACTTGACAATTACTGACAAATTACGGGCAAAATGGAAGCCACGAGATGGAAAATCTTGGACTTTTTCAACACGTGTGTCGAAGGAACACCAGGAAACCAGAAACTGGTAATATACCATAGAGAGGGATCCAGACCCTTGACTTCTGAGAGATAGAAAAATTACCTCGCCAAACAGAGTTATTGATGCCTATGAAGGTCCTAGGAATTAATCTTGACGAGATTGACGGACTTCAGTATGGGGGAAGAAACAAGTATACGCTTTGCCCCAAACAACAAAAAAAAAAACTTCTGAATCAGGCAGAATTACAAATTCAAGGACATACATAGAGTTCAAATAAGGGACACGGAACCCATTGTGAGAGATATTGAACCCAAAAATACAGACGTGTATAGACGTTTGAATGTACTAAAAACGGAATACACACATGAATATACACGACAAGGTATAAATGGAGCAAGTAGAATAGGTAAATTTTATGTAACTGATTTCGGACATAAAACATACCAAAAAGCTCAAATTTTAGATTTCAAAATATCAGATCATAAACAAATAACTCTGGAAATAGTGATTAAAAGTAATAGATGGGGAAAGGGAGAATGGGAATTAAATAACTCCATTCTAAATAATGAACAACTTATTAGAGAAATAAAAGAAGAAATCCCTAAAATACGTACAAATGAAAAGGGACAAAATATAGCTGATATAATAACTGATTGGGATAAATTCAAGAAAAAGGTTAAAAAATTAGCAATATATCACTCAACTAAACGTAAACAAATTCAAAAAATGGAGATACTAGAATTAAAAAGAAAACTAAATGAAGATACTACATCTATAAGGGATAAAGAGAGCTACTCCAAACAATTAGAAAAGCTGGAAGACTGGGAAACAAAGGGAACAGAAACAAGGGTGGGAAAATTTCACCATTTATACAAACAGGCTAAGGATTTATTTAAAAGAGAGGAAAAAAGGAAAGGGGGGATAAGTCACTAGACACTCTTATGATAAATGGGGTGGAAATGACAACTAAAACAGAAATTATGAAAGAAGTACAAAATTTTTATACAAAACTATATACATCTCAAAACAGACAACAACATAATACAACAATACTTACATTCAATACAATGCGAAAAGATTTCATAAGAACACAAAGAATTGTGTGATGAATTCATTTCTGTGGATGAAGTGCAAACCACAATAAAAGAACTTGCAAAAGGTAAATAACCAGGGCGAGATGGCCTCACGGCAGAATTCTATAAAAAATTCCAAAGTGAGGTGGCAACATTTTAGAATCATTATTTAATAACATACTTTTAAAAAATGACAAAATGACAGACTCAATGAGGGAGGGATTGATTACAATTATTTATAAAGGGAAAGGGGACAAAACTGACTTAAAAACCTGGAGGCCCATCTCCCTCCTCAACACTGATTACAAAATACTAAGTAGAATTTTAGCAAATAGTGTAAAACACGGGATAAACACGATAGTAAATACTAATCAAACATGCGGTGGTAAAGGTAGAAGCATACATAACAATATACTTAATATTAGGACTATTATAGATTTTATAAATGGATCAAATTCGAAATGTGCTATGGTACTTTTTGACCAGAAAAACGCTTTTTGACAGATTAGAACATAATTATACGCAAAAAGTACTGGAAAAATTTGGATTTGGAAATACTTTCCAAAAATGGACTAGAATAATGTACAATAAAATAACTGCTAATGTACAAGTAAATGGTGCAAAAACAGAGAAATTTGAAATACAAAGATCAGTGAGGCAAGGATGCCCACTATCAATGCTATTATATGTAATAGCAGTTGAAATCCTGAGTATAAAAATCAGGAATAATACTAATATTCAGGGAATCAAAATACCAAATCTAAGAGAAGAACTCAAGATGCTACAACATGCTGATGATTGTACAAACTTTATAAATGATCCAAATTCCTTTATACACCTACAAAAGGAATATGAAGCTTTTGGAAAAGCTTCAGGATCACAAATAAATCATGAGAAAACGGAAATTCTAAAAATAGGAAACTGGAGGGGACACCACCCTGGGTTACCTCCCCACTTGATTAAGAACAGAGTAAAAGCCCTAGGGATTTTCTTTGGGGTAAATGGAGGAAAGGAAAACTGTATAAAAGATTTTTAAAAAATAATGTAATAAATATCTGGCCACTCATGCCGCTTAGTCTAATAGAACATTCACAGGTTGCAAAAACATATATCGGCTAAAACACGGTATTGGTGCTGATAAAGGAATTTTCATGTTATATGCATGAAATAGAAAAATTAAACAAGATATGAACCAATTTTAAAGATTGGTAAGCCTGGCATATACCTCTCTTACTTTCCTGAAAATTTCAAGAGGTTAGTGTAACCCATTGTTGAGATATGCATGGAAACAAGCTCTAAAAATGGCCATTTTTGAGCGTTATGTAGTCTCACTCGAAAAAAGCTTGAATATAAAATAGAGAATTCTCTAAATATCATACTGAAATTATGCATTTGTTGGTCTGGTTTTATGCGGAATTCTATCCTGCAAATATTGCTTCTTGAATTAAAGAAATCGGTAAAATATTATGGATTTTATAAGCAAAATACCGTCAGTAGAAGTTTTGTTTCAACACTGAAATTCAAACACTAATCTGTTGTTATATGCCAACATTTTGTACAAAATAACATTCATTATAACTTTTATTGACATCTAGAACTCGACTTTATATTATAATAAGTAGTAAAACCATTTAAATCACATGGCTAGCCAAGATATTCGAATGAGAGCTTGTTCTTTGTCAAACTTTCCAGTTCTAAATTTTGTAGTGTCTGTAACCTTTACAAGTTTATATGGCAATAATTTTGTTGTTTCATTATGGAAAAGTATAAATCCTATAAAGGCTCATGTGTATCCATGTGATGTCCAAGTTGGCCAAAATTGGTGGTGCTGTATTGTACCATTAAAAAACAGCAACTCAATAAAAAAAGTTACAGACACTACACAAACAGGTATAAAAATGAAAGATAAAAGTATTGTTCTACTTGTCATTAAAACATTGTTTTTCTCAATAGAAAGTTCCATCTTATGTGATGTAATGTTGCATCATCTATTTACCTCTGCAGCCAAGAGCAAAAAAGTGATGCAATAATCCTCTTGATTGAATATTGCATCATTCTTGCAGCACTGTCTGTTTGAGTAATTTACTACAAGACAATGTAACCTGAATTTCTTATCCTAGAAGAAGCTGCCTAATTACTTTTTCTGTTCTTTACCATGGTACATCCCTAAGACATGGGAAGACGACAAAAGCAAACCTCTGAGAACAACTCTGGTAAGTTTGTATTGAATTGGTAAACCACACTCTTAAATTGTAGTGTCTGTAACCAATATCCCCTTTTTATACTGTCTATGACTTTATCCCTGTTTTTTTAAAAAAATGAAGCCAAATTATGTTTCCTATTACAGTATTGATGTGTAAGGCTAAATTTTGACATATTGTCTGTCTGCAATTTGTAATATTTTGGTATATTTATAGTTTCTTTCATCTAGATTTCTGATAACAGGCAATATTTTCAGTGATTTCTTATAATATGCAATTGAAACTGAGTATTTTTGCATTCCATATCATTAGACTAGTAAATTCAAACAGAAATATTATGAGAATTCAGTGAGCTCTGACTTAGTATTGGATACATTGCTGATATTGTCAAATGGTTACAGACACTACTAGACATGTGAATTGACCCGACTGTTGTTTACATTATTAAGGAAAGTGTGCAATCATTGTAAATGCTAGAACATTGAATAATCATCAGGTTTTATGCTATTTCTTTTTCAATCAGATACTTTTCTTTAAGAATCTACAGGTTATTCCAGTTTGCTTATGTATGAAAGCATATTGCGTACTCATTACAAGTATGTTTTGTAAAGTCTAAATTTCATCCGTATACATAGAGGAACAAAAATGAGAATGAAGTTGTTTGTTTTTAGGAAGCAAAGATAAGCCAGTAGAAGATGAACAGAAGATTAAAGCTAGAAGGGAGAAGACGAGGCTAAAGGTACAAGCCTGGAGAAAAAAACAGAGGGAAAATAAGGCGAAATATGAGGAGCTAAAAAGGGTTGATAGAGAAAGAAGAAAAGATGCAAGACTACTAAAAAAACAGCAATCACTTTCCGATTCAAATCTTCAACAAGAATTAAGAAGGAAAAAACGTGAAGAAATGAAAAGGTATCGCCAGAAAAAGAAAGAAAAAGCAGCCCTGGCATTATCGGTTAATAAGAGTGTTGATTTAAGAAGTCCGAAAACTGCTGAATTAAGTAGAAAGAAGAAAGAAGCTGTGAAAAGAACCCAAGCATGGAGAATGCGTATCAAACTGAATGAAAGTATACAGCAAGAGTGTATTCAGACTGATTGTGAAATAGGAAATACTGGGTCAGCGAGAGATTCACCAATGAATAAAGTGTTACCTAAAGCAACTCTGTACAAACAATTAAAAAAGGTAAAGGAAGTATTACCAAATACCCCAAAGAGAAAAGCAGTCATCATAAGTAAATTAATTGAATCTCCATCAACATCAAAGTTTCTAAATAGGAATAAAATGATAATGACACCAGATTGCAGAAAAAAACTTGAATTGACAGATACTGTTATACAATCTGTGTCAGAGAGCATTTCAGAAGTGAAAACAAGGAAAGGGGGTGCAAAGAAACATGCATACAACATCATTTGTGACGCATTACTGAAGAAATATAAAAGACACAGACTAAAAAAGTATTTCAAAGTATCAGTGAAAGGGCAAAAACCTAGTTCTACATGGTGGGAGACGAAACAAAGAAAAAGAAGAAGGGATGCACTTAACTCTCCATTAAAGAAATCTGTGAAAGATTTTTTTCTAAGTCCAGAAATCAGTAGGGAAGTGCCTAATAAACGTGAAACTGTGAAAGTAAGAAAAGGTGGTCAAAAAGAAATACTTCAAAAACATGTGATGACTATGACATTAGAAGAAGCCTACAAAGAGTACAAGTTAAGGAACCCTAGTCACAAAATAGGATTAACTTCATTTTCTAAATTGAAACCAGTGAATGTTAAAAAGGTGTCTGAAACAAGCAGAAGATCATGCTTATGCCAAAAGTGCTGTAACGTGGCCCTAAAAAGTGAGGCACTAACAAATGTAAAAAAAAGCAGTGAAAGAAAATGGAGATTTGGATGAAATTTCAGTAGATAAGAAAAGCTTAAGTGATGCTACTTTTTGTAAATACGACACCAATCCAGCTATTAAATGTTTAAGAAGAGAATGCAAACAATGCGGTGTGAAATGTTTGCAGAGTTACCTTAAACCATTTGTTGAAAAGTATAGTGACAGGCAGATATCATGGCATCAATGGGAAAGTATAGAAATAGCAAAAGATGATAAAGTAAAGCATTGCGTCTTCCGTGTGCCTAAAGAAACAGACATAAAAACATTAATTACATGCTTAGAAACTGACATGCAAGAGTATCCAGAGCACATTTTCAGGGCCAAATGGCAACAGCAACAGATGGGAATTTGTGTTGATAGAATTGGTGAGGGTTCTATTGCTATGGTCATGGACTTTAGTGAGAACTATGGGTGTGTTTTTCAAAGTGAAGTACAATCTGGATTCTTCGACAGGAACCAAGTTACAATACATCCAATCATGTGTTACTATACAGAAAAACAGGGAGAAAAAGAATTCAATATAAAGCATGCCATTATTGGCATCAGTGAAGAAACCAAACATGATGCAGACTTAGCTATCACTTTTGAGAACAAAGCTATAGAAATTCTGAAGAAGAAAGGTGTGAAAGTAGAGGAGATCCATGAGTGGAGAGATGGCTGTGCTGCCCAGTATAAGGGGAAGAAAGCCTTTGCTGACATAAGTCTGAGGAAAAAGCCATCTGTAACACGAAATTATTTCGAAACATCACATGGAAAGAGTGTTTGCGATGGTCTCGGTGCGACAGTCAAGAATGCTTGCTACAGAGCTGTAATCAGCAATAGAAAGGTGATAGGTTGTGCAGAAGATGTATATCATTTCTGTACAGAGAAACTGAAAATGGAAAATACAGATAATGAAGCTAAAACAGTTTCGAGAAGGGAGTTCATCCTTGTTAAAGATGTTGAGAGAAATAGAGAAGAAACTGATGTGCAAACACTGCAAGGTACAAGAAAATTACATGCTGTAAAGTCAGGAAGCAATGATTATGAACTGAGCATAAGAAATCTGAGCTGTTATTGTGAGCAATGCATGAAGGTTGACGGGAGATGCAACTTCAGCGAAAATGTTAATGCCTGGGAAATGAGAAAGTTAGTACTCAATAAAGATAATTTAAGTCAGAAAGGAAAACAACTTAAAGACAAGAATCCATCAACAATAGAAAATAATGACAAGAAAAGAAAACAAGGAAGTAACCAGAAAGATCATAACTCAGCAACAAGCGAAAAGCCTAATAAGAAACGGAAGTCAACAGAAAGACAAAACATTGTGACAAAGAAGATCAAAGTTGACAAAAAAGCACCAACCAACACAGAGAAACCAATAGAGAAATACCACCCTGGAGAATTTGTTGCTGTAGGACTTAAGCCAAAGAAGGGACCTCTAGATGTATACTTAGCAGAAGTAATAGACATTCTTTATAACGAAGTTAGACTTAAATACATGAGAAAGTCTGGCAACATGTATGTTTGGCCTGAAAAAGATGATTATTCACAAGAGGCTCTAGATGCTATCTTGTACAGGGTAAAAGCTCCACAAATAGTCAATGAAAGGGGTCATTTCAAGTTTAATGCAGCTGAATTGTCTAAGCTCAAGTCAAATCTGGAAAAAAATCATAAGCACTTCTATTTGAAATGACAATATAAAGTCAAGGTTTAATGTGTAGTGTCTGTAACCTTAAGATCAATCACATATGGGTCTGTGTTTGAGTCAGCACCTTGGGTTGAACAATACTTTAGTGACTATGATTTATTGAACATTCATTATACTTCAATATTTTACTCTTACAAACACTATTTAGTATTAAACTTTCAAGTGCTATTTACCAGTTCATAATTTTAACACAAGTATTGGACATATACCTGTTACAATGTGGTTTTATCATTTTATTAACTAATCAACATTCATTTAATGAATAATTCTAGTCAATGTGTTCATGTTGAATTATTTTTGAAGTGAATTTTATGGAGATATGTATGGTTCTGCAGCTGTATTGAAATGCTATAGTTTTGTAGTGTCTGTAACCAATTTTATGGACAATGTACTTCTGACTCTTATGGAAGTTTGCAATACTTTTGGCCAGTATTAATGATTTTGTTTGTTTAAATATTCTTCTTGGTGTTAGATAAATGCCTAAATAAGATTATTCTATGTCTTTTATGTTTGTTATGCAAAAGTTTCATGGTTAGGTTTTTTCTAAGTGATACCTTTGTCATAGATGTTTTGATTTTGTTATTAAGTTGTTTACCATTTCCAGTTATGTTGTTTACTTTAAATGTTGATATCCTGTTACTGATGTTACTGTGAAAAAAAATAAAGTTTTAAAGTTTTCATGCTGTTTTTCTTGCATGTTATACACCAAGTGTAGTGTCTGTAACTGTTGTTATACCACAGAATTGAAATAATGGTTAAACAAAATCGCATGCATGTTCAAGCTAAATCTAACTTGATCTGACTAGGGGACACCCTAGGGTATATAATGAGCTTCATTGAAATGTTCTATCAAACATTTCAATTTTTTAAGTGAGTGAAACTACTCTCAGCACCAATACCGTGTTTTAGCCGATATGTATTCTAATTTCACATCCTTATTAAACGTTGTGGACATTAAGGTTGGGAAAAATTACTTCAAAGTAATGATAAAAGGAATGGATACACAGCAGTTGGAAAACAAAAAACTACTTGGCATTATGATAGACCATATCTTGTGCTGAAAAATACAAGCTGATAAGGTCATTAAAAAAATAATTCACTGCTTTATCTATTGAACAGAATAAAATTGTATCTCCCTCATGAAGAGAGAAAGATATTCTACAATACATATATGTATCATGTCATACCTAGAATATTGCTATTCTGTCTGGGGGTAATAGTGGTATAGAAAATCAGGAAAGATTATTGAAATTTCAAAAAAGAGCAGCTTGAGTTTTTCTTGATGCTGATTTAGATACATCATCAACAAATCTGTTTAAAACCCTAAAGTGACTTTGTTTTCAGCGGAGAACTCAGTTTCAAAAGGGTTTTATCAATTCTTACATTGTTTGTCTCCTGATCATCTTTAATGTCACTTTAAATTTGTTTAAAATTTATGAACTATGATCCATTTCAAATAAAAAGTTATATTTTCCTAAGCCAAATTCATAGTTTTATAAGAAGAGTTTTGATGATTAAATCTGATGTTGACAAAGGTTTGTTATCAATCAAAATGGTAGTGAAAGGTACACAAGTGATGCATTGTGTGTATTTGCATACACATGTCATGATGTCTGTGAAAACAACCTATTATGTGCTTGCGTTTTATGCATGTATATTCCTGTATAGTTTACCTTTGTGTATTAAATTTGACTTCTAAACATTCTAGTTTACTTGTGAAAAAAAATATTGTAATATTTCTATCATTAGTTTCCTCTTTGCACATCACATGTTTTTGGCTGCATCTGTTACTTTTTTGTAACTTCAAGTTCTGTCGGGAGTTTTTATTTATATTTTTTATATTTTTACGTTTCTATTTTTAACCAGATGAAAAAGTGCTAGGGTCAGAAGCTTCAAAGGTGACAGTCTGCTGTCCAGGAACATTTATTTCTTGGGCCTAATATGGCACCTCCGGTCTGCAGAAGTTCAGAATCCGGGAAATAATTTTATCTTATAGAATAAAATTTAGATAACTGAATGACCCTACGTAATGTTTGTAGCAGGTGCTTATCTACTTACTGTTTTTTAATTTAAAAACACTCAAGTTGTGGAAAGTTCTGGGAAATATTTCTTTCGCATTCTTCCATTGATTGCAGAGCATGGAATTATTCAATCACACCAGTTGATTTATCAATGATCTTCTACACTCCAAAATAATACATTTGAAGGTAGTTCATTGAAAGAAAACTGGTCTGTGAATATTGTTTGTTAGGATTTTTAACTTAGATTTAAAAGAATTTCAGTCATATCACTACAATGTCTGCAGTGAGGCAGTTTATGGTGATGTCTAGCACTGGGACATCATGTCGCAGACATGTTGCATGATGTCCCACCCAGTCACATTATCCTGACACCAGGCTGACCAGTCCTAACACTAACCTGTTAATGCTGAGCATCAAGAAGGCAGCTGTTAGTACCATTTTTGTAAGTCTTTGGTAAGACTCAGTCGGGGATCGAACCCACGACTAGAGCTGTACCGATGTCACTTTTTGCCAATTATGCCGATACCGCGTATGGCCGATTATTAAAATTGCCAATACCAATTATGAGATTATCCCAGTATAAATACTCGCATAAAAGCTTAATAGTTTAGGGAGAAAAAAATTGCCTGGAAGGGGAGTGTGTCGGCTTTTCCGTGGGCCAATGTCTAACTTTACCATTTTTAGGTCTTTTTGTTTACTACTGTGACGGCTGTAATGCTTGGAACATGAAACAATACTTTCTTTTGTGTCTTAAGACATAGGCATGTTAAAAAAAATAACTTTCGGTGACCCGACAATTATTAAACTGTTATAAAATACTATGATTGATTTTGTTATTATTTTGAATGTGCATATCTGATTTCTGCAACATGGAATTAAATAAAGGTAAATACAGACTTCATATTTCGTAGGCCGGGGAGACCATGTACTATAATGTACAGTACTTACACAGTGCAAAGCGTGAATAGCGTCACTTAAATCCATATTTATTCCCAAATATATTGGATGCAGATTTTGCTTTATTCGTCGTTTCGACCAAATTGCATTCTTCTAGATAACATTTCAGATAGTCCTTAATAGCTGTTTCATTTACAATGAATGTTTCAAGAGTTACTCATTTTCAATGATAAAAGTGATCCTACATGGAGGCAATATGTTTTAAAAGGTATGCACGTTCGATTGTACAAGGCACATAACCATCATAATTTACATGCTCACGAAGAGAGGTAATAATAAAAGCTAAAATTATCATATAGATCGACTAAGATCAAGTTCAATCAATTTTAGTTTTGTCTTTTGGCTGAACAAATATCACAACTTTCCACACAATGAAAAGCTTGATGTTTCTGTGTCTCCTTTGATGATAGTCGGTGGATATCTCTATAGTTTTGCGACAGCAGTACAGGCCAGTTAATCATTAAAATGCCTGAAACTGGCTTGTGACAAGAGGAATTTTGAACGCTAACTAAACCAGTACATTGATGCAGAGGCATAGCTAGAGTCTTTGGAACCCGGGTACAAGATTCATTTATACGTTCACGGATTCTTCCTCCACCAATAATACTGGCCGCCATGTATAGCCTATCGTGTGCTGAAAAATGGCATTAAACTCTACAACAACAACATTTAACGATGGTAATTAACATTGGTATATATGGTCTAAAAATGCCAGATGTTAACTCGTGTAAATTTCTTTCATGGGAATGGCATTGGAGATAAGCATTCGTAGTGTGACATTCTATTTAGTGAAGATGCGAATTCTTTATAGAAAAGTAATTATTTCGTCACAACAATAATTCACAGGTGGTGCAACAGAACATGTAGGACTTTTTTTTGGAAGAAAATGAAAATCGAGGACATAATGTAATAATTGGGAGTTCTCAGCAAACATCAGCGGTAGTTTACAACAAGTGTGTTAAAACAGTAATTACTTTAAGAATATATTGTCTTTCAATTAATCCCGAAATAAAATGTTTCTTCTTTAGTTTCCACTGTTTTATTCTGTTTTAAAATTCAAGCCATGTCAAGATGAATGTTATAATTGAAATTATATTTTGGAAATTTATTTGCATCGGCACCGATTATTTCTGCCGATACCGATTATACCGATTGTTCTAATAATCGGCCCGATTATGAGTATGGGCGATTAATCGGTGCAGCTCTACCCACGACCTCCCACTTCTGTGGCGGACACTCTAACCACTAGGTCACCGGAGTGGTTCTGGCCTGTGAAAACTTATGTATATGAAAACCTATTATTAGAAACATTCATAACCTCTTAAATAGTGTTCAGCCAAGAAAGGCTCTCAAAGATTACAAAGTCAGAGATTTGGTTTCTGCAAGGTTGCCTTGTTTGGGATTACAGAAAGAATTATTGGAGGGATTGGAGTTCTTTTTTTAATAAAAATAATATTACATTAAATCTGAAAAAGATAAGAACATTTACTGTTTCTTGTTTTATAGGACAGCAGTACATAGTCCTATATGTAAGACATCAACACTGATATTTATGGTCTGGGTGTTTTGCACTAAAATAAAAATAACAAGCAATGTCTTACATTGCAGGACTAGGCTTCACTTAAATTGGATTTCTTTTGTTTGTCTAATTGAAAAGGAAATATAGTGTCCATCGTGCTCTATTTTACCTGCTGCATATGAATTTGCAAAAATAAAAGCATCACTGTTCTCTTAATCTTATAAAGTATGTCAGGTTACAGCGTTAAAATGATTATTTTTATTTTAAAAGGCCAACATGCCAAACCACATTTGTTTTCAGTAATAAATGTTGATATATGTATTTTTTCCTCGAGTAATCAATTCCCATCACTACTAAATGGCATGGAATGTATTGCCTATTATCTGAAAGGTTTGCACTTTGTTTTGTAAATTTAGGATTGGAACAAGTAAATGTGTGTGAATCCACAATCACCAAAACCACCAAAAAACTGCCAAGACAATAGCAACAAAATAAGATGGCAAGATCAAAACAGACCAAGACAGTAATGCCAGACAAGTCCAAGGTAAAATAAAGATGCAGCAATTTCAAACTTTCAAAAAACTTCATAGGCAACAAGCAAAACCAAAAACCACTTGTTTTTCTTTAGCAATAAATGTGGATATATGTATTTTTCCCCAAGTAATCAATTCCCATCGCTACTAAATGGCATGGAATGTATTGCCTATTATTTGTAAGGTTTGCACTTTTTCTAAATTTAGGTAAATGTGTGAATCAACAATCAGCAAAAAACAGCCAAGACAACAAAATAGACCACTAAGGTATCAAAACCAAAACAGACCAAGACAGTAATGCCAGAAAAGTCCCAGGTAAGATAAAGACGCAGCAATTTCAAACTTTTTAAAAACTTCATAAAAAAGTAACAAGCATTGTGTCATATCTTTAAGGGTTGATTACAGTAGCCTGAAAGGTTGTATTATTGCCATGTTGTTATCGATGCATATTAAAACTGGCCTGTTATTGCTGTATTGTTACAAATTGGAAAGTTTCTCTGACTTTTCCTCTATCGATTCCTATAATAAATCTCGGTCAATTCAATCAGATATAGGTAAATTAAACCACATATAGCATATTATAATAAACAATAATATCAACTTAATGATAAGATGGAATGTCTATGCTTGCACTGGCTAAATATTTCCACCAAAATAAAGGATGCAATGACTCAATTGAATACATGTATGTCCATTAAGCTGAAATCCACAATAACAACAGACATTAAACATCAAAAAATATATATCACTTAGTCTGCATTTTAAGTGCAATGTAGGCAGAGAAATCTATATATATACAAATGAATATATTTTTAATATTGTTATTATTACTGAAATATTACTGATTATAAAAATAGTTTTAACTATTATTGCTTTCCTATTTGTGTAGGATACATAGTAGGATCATAAGCAACATTTTGTCAATTGTGGCCCATATTGCATTCTAAAGATGAAATTCCAAGCATAACCGTGTAAGGACATGCGTCAGTATATAACTTGTAATCATCAAACATCATAAGATACACTGAATATATTTCATAATCAAAACCAATGCAGGTATAACAAGTTCTAATGGAGTTTTGCATGATCAACATAATTTCATGCCCTTTACAAAAAAGTGATGTTTATTCTTTTTCATTGTAAATTTATAACAAAATGTCGACATTTTAGAAGAAATCGCCCAAAAAATATTTGCATCTTCACTAGTTACAACTTTATCTCTGTAAACAACCTATAGACAGTACATATCCAAAATGAATTGGATAATTCTGCTAGCCATGATAATATAGAGCCTGCGATAATACAGCGTTGGAGTATACTGGGAAATAATTATACATTAGTTTGAACTTGATGGGCATTGAGCTAGGAACAGAATATAATCTAAACAGTATAATTTGTTATAAAAATTTAGAATGATGGTCCCAAATTCAATGAACAGTCACTTATCGAAATATAGCATTTTCAGGTTCAATACCTTGTTTTCATAACTAAATGATTCCAAACAGGATTTGCACATTTAAGCCTGCCAATGACAGTTATGTTATGCATTTTGTTTGTTTTATTAATTCATCACATTTTATATTTTCAACCAATAGTTTTTTTTTTACACAACGGATCAAAATAAATGTCAGAATATCAAAGAGGCAATGATAAACAAGCAATTCACTGAAGTACTAAAACCATCATGAAACCAGTATATAGATGGGTGGATTTTCAAAATTAAATTGACAATTTGGCACTAAAGGAATTCTATGGGCATTCTTGATATTTGGACCTTTCAACAAATCAAATTGTCAGTGTTGAACAAATTAAAAATAAAATGTATTCTTATATTCTGTAATATTTGCTTCATTATTGTTGATCTGATATTTTATGCCAAGGAAATATCAGAGGAATCCTCGGCCGCTATGTCCACGGACACCTTAGACAAATGTCCTAGACCGACTCGGATGATATGTTCTACGACACCTCGGACAATATGTCCTAGGTAACCTCAGACGATAAGTTTTAGGTCACCTTGGACAATATGCAGTAGGACACCTTGGATATGTTTTAGGACACCTTGAACGTTTGACAATAAAAGCCTTGAACATTGGTTTTTAAAACTTCTGTCTTTGGACTATTACCTCAGAAAGTCAGCAACCAATACTTTGAGGGTTTTCCTATGAACATTTGTCTAAGGTTTCCTAAGAATATGTACAGCTGAAAAGTCTGAGCTATTGGTCATGGCTGTGTGTCAAGTCAACTCAGTTCAACTGACCACTTGAACAACTGTAAAATATTGTGTCAGTAACAATTAAACTAAATTAAATCACCCTAGTCATTCACTAATTTGATCAAAGATATCAAGGGAGTAAATTTAATAAGTGCCTAGTTTATTCAAAGTTTATTTGATAGATAAGGTTCATTATGGAGAAGTGAACTCCTACGTTTTGTAGTGAACTTTATATTCCTGAATTGGCTCAGAGAGATTTGCTCAAGGAGGAGCAGAAGTTTTACTATTGCTTGCAATGAAATCAAGACCTCAATATAAAAAACATCAAACAAATCTAATATGACCATGTGTTCACATGAACATAAAAGATTGTCTTGTTTTGTGGAGTTGAACAACATGGGCTATACATGGTGGGCAGAATATTTTTGTTGGAGGAACAACCCAGCATAACCCTGGAAAGAAACAATGATGCAGGGGAAACTACTGGCAAGCATTCTCACATATCCACTAAATGGCTGAGCAGATCTCATGCAGACAGAGGTGATTTGTGTGAGTGATCAATAAAGATGAGTGCCTTTGACCACTCTGTCATGTAGGTCTAATAAACTAAAAAGCCTTACACCTTGCTTTTGGTAATCAGCATTTTAGAAATACAACATGTCAAAATCTTTTATTTTACACTATTTTATTATTAAAAATGTATAAGGCACAATACTTTGCTGAAATAAATAATAAAATATCACTTCATATTCAGCAGTTTCTTCCCTCCCCTACCATTGCAGAATTTTACCTCTGGATACTTTCAATTCAAAATATGAGCAAGTGTTTAAATTGTTTACCTGGTTGGCTTTTGTTTCTGATTTGTCCTTAAAAAAGAGCAATTTTCTGAAGTTCCAACCTGATTCTTTGCTAACTGGTTTATCAGCTGATCCAGTTTGGTCCATCTGTGAAACATAATTATTAATGTGGGCAGAGGAGACAAATAATGATTGAATCAGTAATAATAATAGTATTATAATAATAATAATATTTCCAACATTTGAGTAATAACTAGCTGCCATGATAAATATTCTTACAATGTGACCTTGACTTTAAACATGTAACAATGTCCTCCCCTTAACAGAAGCATATGTAATAAAATGTATGATTCATTATAAAGCAAAGTTTTAAAGTAAATTATGTTTCTCTGAGAATATTTACCCAATCACATTAACGTTAGGGGAATATAAGCCTGCTACCTCTCGAATCCAGCCCTACTAAAAGACGAAAAATCGTCTTTTCTATCTCCTATAGACAAAGGGCAATAACTCTTGCCCCTTACATCCCCTTGCCACCGCCAGGTGTTTTTAGTTGAGCAATATATACTATACAAGGATGCTCGCATGGCTGGGTGGTTGGGAGGGTTTTTATGTAATGTGATCGGGTAAGTATTCTTGGAGAAACATAATTTACTTTACAAAAATTGCTTTCTCCTTCAAATACGTTCACCGATCACATTAACGTTAGGACAATAGGTAATAGGAGGAGGGAATGCTGGGCAACCTGCCTCCACCCCGGGTATCCTCTAGGGAATGATGGCTGCATTCCCCATGTGAACGATAACACATTCTCCTAATTTCATCAGCAACACAACCTAGGGTCACGTGATATGTGACCCCTATATACGGTTAAGAAGATAGTTATTGAAATGTTACCTACACAAATTCACTCACGAATCCAGTGAAGCTGATAGGCTGTGCTGATTGTTTTAAATGGGTCTGGTGGTCATCTGGGCTGCCGACACCGGACCTACCAGATTCAAGGTTTGCCTCTGTGTTCAAATGCAAGGCTTGCCGAGATTGCTCTAATCTCCTGAGCGTTAATCTGCATGAGGTGACTCTGATCTTGTGAGACCTCAGAGTACGCTGAGCGTATGGCCCTTGTGTGTGACCCGACTCACCTCTGTGCATTTAAAATAGTGCTTGAGTGCACAAACAGGATCTTGAATGGTTGCTGCTCTTGACTTATCTATGGAAGAGAGCAAGTGAATGACAACTCTTTGATTGCCAATGGATGGTAACCATTTTTTGACTATGAAGCCTGGTTGCGTCAAGAGGACTACTGTTCTGATCTCAACTGAAGATAGTTCGGGTCACTGGAAAGGGCATGTAACTCACTCACTCTGCATGCTGAAGCTAAGGCTATCAAGAAACATGTTTTGTATGATAGTAGCTTTAACGAATTGTGGGCTAAAAGACTCAAATTTGTCTGAATTGAGTCATGTTAAAACCCAGGACAGATTCCATTTTGGGTGAGGGATTTTGGTCGATTTAACTCAAAATTGGCTAAAAGATCTGACAGATCTTTGTCATGCCCGATATCACATCTACCATGATGGTGGAATGTGTCTGATATCCTGGAGCGGTAGCCTTTGATAGTAATTGGGACCAAATGTTTCTCCTCGAAAAGCCAGAGAAAAATGTCAGCCAGTTGAGGGATTGAGACACTCAAAGGGATGATGTTATTGATATGGCACCAGTCCCTGAAAACATGCCACTTTCCCTCGTAATCCTTCAGAGTGGAGGGCCTTCTTGACATTCTCTCCACAGTCAAAGGTTTAAATTGTTTGTCTCGCATGGCCGTCCAGACAAGAGCCAAGCATGAAGAAAAAGACGGTCCGGACATGGGTCGAACACCCGTGACCGTGGTTCCTTGAGAAGATTTGGGGTGGCTAGAATCTTCCTGGGTAGATCTATCGCCAGATCAAGTAGATCGGTAACCCAGGAGTTGTTCCATCTGAGAGGGGAAATCAGAATCCTCTGACCCCTTAACCTCTGAATTATTTTGGTAGCAAGACCGTGGGAGGGTAGGCGAATGCCGAAAACCCCTACCAGCTGATTGACAGAGCCTCTGGGTCTGGAACCAGAGAGACGAAGGTGGGCAACTTGCGATTCCACCTTGTCGCAAAAATATCAATCATCAGACGCCCCAACAGTGTGCAGATCCGAAGAAAGACAGATTAATGGAGTGACAATTCCGTGTGAATGACTTAACCTTTCCTGGATTGAGTGTCAGCCATGACATCGAGTCTGCCTGGAATGTGTCTGATTTGTACGTTGATGTGGAGATTGTTGCATCAACATAGAAATTGCCAGATCAGAATGCACAGGTCTGGTGATTTGGTGCCCCATTGTTTGAGCAGGTAAGTCACCACTACAGAGTTGTCTGACATAATGAGGACAGTTTTGCCTGAGAGTTGATCCTTCCAGAAATGAAAGGCATTGATGACAGCCTTCATTTCTAAAAGATTGATGTGGAGAGGCTTCTCCCATGGCTCCCAAGTGCCACTGACTGTAGCGAAGTCTGGCAACAGGTGGGCACCCCAACCGTTGGTACCGGCATCGGTACAGACCGTTATCTCGGCTTGGGGCATCTCCAGAGGAATCACCATGGACAGACAACCGGGAATGTGCCACTGACTCAGGAATGATTGTATCTCGGGCATGATCATTATTGTTTGATTGAGAGGACTTTAAAAAGGGCATCACTGTGCTACTAACATCATTTGTAAGGGGTGCAGATAAAGACGGCCTAGCGGGATCAAGTCTGCCGCCGCATTGAATAATCCAAGGAGTTGCAAGAACTCTCACTGAAATCCACGTCCTGTTGGAAATGGACTCGACGAGTTCGACGAACCTGATTACTCGAACGCGAGAAATTCAGATTGGTGAGAAACTACATACCCAGATGGACAAAACACTGGGATGAACGGAGATCAGACTTTTAATTCTCCAGTTCACGAGAAAGCTTAGATGATCTAAAAGTGATAGAAGATTGTTTTTGGAGGATGTCGTTCAAGTGCCATCCCTGCCATCCCTGTAGATGAAGTCGAGCAGAACAGGGTGACGACGCAATCCATAACCTTGGTAAAAGCTCAAGGGCTTATATTGAGGCCAAAGGGTAGGACCTGGAAAAAAGCATATCGGAGAAATTTCCGCATCGCGGGGTGGATAGGGACGTGAAAATATGCGTCTACCATATCTAGACTGACGGCATACTTGTCCCATCGGATGGAAAGATGGATTGATCTCGCCGACTCTATCTTGAATTTCGTTGATAAACTGTATTGGTTGAGGCGACTCAGGTGGATGATCGGCCTCAACTTGCCGTTTGTCTTCTGGATAAGAAACATCCTGGAATAAAACCTCGGTGTTTTTAAATTTTTTAAAATTTAAATATATTTAATCTCCACCGCCGGTTTTTCTATGAGCGATCGTATCTCTTGTTGTAGAAAGGCATCCTTCTCCGATCGGACGGTACGTCCGAGAAGATGGGAGAGGAGGACAGGGGATGGGGGTTTGGATAAATGAAATCCGAAGCCCCTCCAAAATGACCTGGATCACCCAATCGTTCTAAGGAAATAAAGTGGTCCAGTGGTCCTGAAATTGCAGTAGGTGGCCCCCCACAGGTATGCTGTCTGTGGGCGGTGGGGAGGGTAGGTCAACGTTTAGAGTTAGGAGGCTTGAAGGCAGAGAAACTTGGTTTCTTGCCGCATCTGTATGATTGCCTCCTAGCTTGATTAAACTTGTCTCCTGACATTGGGTTGGGATCTATACTGCACATTTGATTGTAAGGATCCCTTGTCCCTGGACAGCCTATCATCCCTCTGCTGTGGGAGAGGCTGATTGTTTCAAAATGCCTGCAAGGGTTGGGCGGCGAGTTGGAGGGGCTGTTCCTTAGCTGCCTGCCTCCGAACTTCTTCAATATTTCCTCCAAAGAGTAAAGGTGACCGAAACGGAGTCATCCGTAAAGCCAGAGTATGATTGGGCTTGAGCGATGTGGACCTCAGACATGTGTCAAATCGTATCAGGTCTAAGTTGGCAGAAGCAGTCAACACATTGGTCATGGAATGGTGAGCTGCCCTGTTAATAACACTAGCAATCCGGGCCATCGCTTACCAAGCGTGGTTGTTGTCAGATTTTTATGCGAGGCGGAAAATGGCTAATGAAACCAAATCTAACATTGAAGATGTAACGACTACGTTCCGGACTAGCTTTGACATGGCATGGAACAATTTTTGTTCTTGTTGTCCACTTTATAAAACAGTGGAGCGGACATGTTAACTACTGCCATATTTTTCTTCAGAGCCAGGAGGCTTTCTGAAAAGAACGCCTTAGCATTCCCCGGATTACCTATTCGTCCTGACCTAGGATCATTGATCTCCTTAATTTTTTTTTTTTTTTGCCGACTGGGGAAGGAGCCGGAAGGACGGCGTCTCTTCCTCCCCGTCAAGATCTACAGATGCCTTAACTTTGTAGTCTGGAATGGCGATAGGAGGTGGACGGCATTCTGAAGTTGCCAACACCCTATAAATTTCTTCCACTGTGGCCTTGAAGCTAAATTCAGTCCGTTCCATGGTTGGATCTGTGTACGGCTGATTTGCAGGAGTTTCGTCACACTCACTGTGTGTCAAGTCGTGTTCTGGTACAGCTTGCATCTCTGGATAGAGCATACCAGGTGGCATAGATGACGAAATTCTGTCATCCTTGACAATTTCACTAACTCTCCCTTCGTGGAGAAGCAATGAACATATGGATGGCTGGCACTACCGGTTGGTTTGTCTGGCATGTGGTTGGCCGGAATGTTGGCGACGATCAAGCTATCACCGGTACCGGCCGCTACAATGGCCTGGCTGGACGGATAATTTTCTTACTAAAATCTCATCATATTATTGGTATGTTGCCGGCGGTACAGCTTCATGGATGGATTTGTCACTAAAATCCCCATAAATCATAGTTGGTCGGATCGTTTTAGCAATAAGGTCCCCATGCTGGGATGGCTGGACAGCCGGTGACATTGTATAACGAAATAGATCCAATGGATCCGGGAAAAACACCATGCGTCCTGACTTACAGGCCCAAAGGCTATGCTCGGATATGCAGGGTGACTTGCGCCCACTGGGCAACCTAAAATTGGGGGAACACTCCCCTAAAGAGGTAATATCTGACCTGATGTTAATAGCTGCGTCATTGTTTTCTGGACCAAACGATGCATCTGTTCAAAGGCGGACTGTTGTACCATGTCAACATTATTTACCTCCATTGCAGCTGATGTTACTGTGGCTGATGTTTGCAGATGACGAACTTTAGGTGGGGTGGGGTGACCCCAACGTCCCCAACAAGATTCGCAATGGAGGCTGACTTCAGATGTATACTGAGGACAGCAATGCTATCTGTCTTTGACTTATTTCGTCTATCTCTCCCTTTTGCTGCCTTCTGGACTACATCAGCCCACATTAGATCTGTTCACGTATTACACATGCTGCATGGTATAGATGATGTACACTTGGTATATACAATACAATAGTGTCATGGTTGTCTTCTTTTGCTTTGAACTTTTTGCATTTCATGCATTTGGTTGACATTTCTACTGAAACGACAAAAGAAGATAAAACAAAGCACAAATTAGCAATTCAGCATGTTATTAATTCGCTAATACCACAAACCTTACTAACAGAGTAAGCGAAATTATTCAGTGTCTCGTTAACTCGTATATGACAACACAAGTACCACATCAGCGTATTGTAATGTGGTCGTCAAAAGACGAAGTCCATAACAGGTGACAAAGCCACTAAAACTTTGAAAAAATAGTAAAAATAATGTTTACAACCGGTAGAAGAATGATTGTCCAACAAAATAATTCCAAATTTAACTTCGGATGGTCCGATTTAACACTAAGATGGCTTGGATTGTTTGGAGGTGTAATGTACGCTGCTAACAGTACAAGCGAAGCTTAAAAATTAGCGACACTTGGCGGTGGCAAGGGGAGGTAAGGGGCAAGAGTTATTGCCCTTTGTCAATAGGAGACAGAAAAGACGATTTTTCGTCTTTTAGTAGGGTTGGATTCGAGAGGTAGCAGGCTTATATTCCCCTAACTTTAATGTGATCAGGGAACGTATTTGAAAGAGAAACTTATTGTGAGCATTCATCATCGATTCCAAATAATTCCAAAGTATCATTAGATTATTTAATGGAAATTTGAAGCAGATTTTTCCTGAACGATTTTTAAGTGGATATTTTAGGCAGCTTTCATTTACGTGGAAACCTCCAGCATATTTTTATTTCAGGCGGATTTTTATTTAAGGCAGGAAATCTTAGATGGATTTTGTTTTTGTTTACACGGACTCTTAGGACAACAAATTTGCATATTTTGCCAAAACGTTCACCTGAAGTCCGCATGAAATTTGCCTAAGCTTCTTTAATAAGCAATTTATGGTTTATGCAGGAAATGCTTAAAAATCCAATCTGGTTTTGCAGAGAACAAAATTCACAACATTGAATTAGAGTATGTTTGAAGTGATAATGAACTATCATATCTTTGTCAGAAATTAAGACAGAATCAGACTATGATAACATAATTCACATGTCACCAATTTCACTGAAAGCCTTGGTCCTACTTTCATTTTTGTGAGATGGGAGAAAAAGATTAATTTCTTCTTGAAATATATTTTGCTAACATCATTTTAAAGAAATGTGACTGAAGCAAACAACAGGACAGCAAAACTTATATAAGAGTATTCTGATTCTCTCTGGTAATTACCAATAATACTAGCTGAAATGTTGGCCTTTTCTGGCATATATATCAAAATGTGATTTTGGCTCTTTTGATATATACCTTAGTTTGGTGATTTGCATGGCTTTACTAGATACCCAGTTTGAAGGGGCAAATTTCTGGTGATCTAACAAGAATACATTAGTTGAGACCAGAGAACCATTAATTAAATTTCTAGAGAATGGATGCGAATCAATAGTCTCACTGCCATGTAGAATGTCATTTAGAGGGGAGAATGCTATCCTAATTAAACAATAGTTTGGACAGCAGCCAGACGGACAATTACGAGCACAGTAAACATTATTTTCAGGGTAAAGCTGTCACAATTGAAAAGTCGCAAAAACGTTGTAATTATAAAACTACCAGGTCAAGCTGACCCCGATTTTGGCGCCACTGAGGAAAGGGCTGAGAGATTTGACTGATTGGTTATGGTAGTTAAGGGGCGTGTTTCCCATGCCAAATTTCCTAGGTTTTAATATGGCCTCATCAAAATTTTTAATCAGTCAAAGCTTTTCTGCAATATAAACCAGTGTAGGCTCCGAGGAATTTGCAAGAAATTCCCTCATAAAAACTTTTGTCCAAGCTATTGGACAAACTGTTTGGATGGACGTTTGCAGCAAAGGTAGTGTGACAATTCCATGTAATTTGTTGATGCCATATATAATGCTTTGCTGAATATATTTGTATTTGCATGACATTTGTCTAATACATTTATATAATAATGTGCTTTATGAAGTATAACGGTGTCGAGTTTATGCAAAGAAAGTTGTACATTAATCTTTAGATAAGTTTGACGAAATTGTTTAATTTGTTGTTGTGTTTGAATAAAAATTAGGTTTTCAAAATTGAATGCATTATTTTACTTAATATGATTACGAGAATCCATGTGACTTCACCGAATTTATAAGATTTCACGTATGATTAAGAGCGAGTGTGAAATGACATAACTGATTGTAGTATATCTCATTTATTCGCTGTGTACCTTACGGCTGGCTCAGAACCACAAGGTCTCGTATTGTGTGTGTTATTGAGTGATGTTAATGCATGAAGAATCAGCCATCTGACTAACTAGGGTCATTATAGGACATGAGGAGTCAATTGATAGTCTTAGCATCTGTTTAGCACCGATAGGAAGATCTGATAACGAGCAGGACATAATGCAAATTCCCGTTATTATCACTAACAGGAAATTAAGGTTGTGTCTATTTATATTTATTAAAAAGGGAGAAAATAGCTCTAGATGGTGCAATCCTGAGAGTGTAACCTGAAACGTGTAATCTGAGAGTGCAATCTGAGAGTGGAATCCTGAGACGTGCAATTTTGTGATGAAGTCCTGCGATGGGTTGTTGAGGGTGGAATCCAGAGATCCAGATGTCCGAATAGCTTTAGTGGAAGTTGAGCGAACCGAAGAACAGGTTATGATATCATATAAGACAACGACGATTGTTCACTCGATCCTAAGATGAAATAAATCAATTAGTAAACAGATCAGATATTTTATTTGAATCCATTTGGGTTTTCTTTTGTAAATTGAGAAAGTTTTGTTTTCTAAAAGCTGAGATATTCTTAATGTAATAACTTCGCATAGTTCTTTTATGCAATTGATTCAATTGTTTGTTTACCTGTATGGGGGCTCATGTTTGTTTGTTCTATATATCTGCTCAGATCTTTATATATTTCATCTATAAGTTTCACCACTTATATTTCCTCAAACCAGGCAATTACATTGAGGGCTGTCTACCTCTAGATAATGAATCCAAATTAAGCGGGTGTTATGAAATGCCCAATATGGCTCATTTAGACCTCCATACTTTTCAATATAATCAAGGTGTCTAGTTTCAGGCGCCGTAATATTTTTGTAAATATAGCTCTTAATGTATTCAGTTGTCGGGGCAGGTGCCATTTTAATTTAGTTAGAGCCAAAGAGTTGAGTGAGTCGTATGTTTTTTTAATCAACTCTTTTTATTGTTTACAATTATTATTCAGTTTCGTAAAAGCACATTCATTATTGTATTATGTGGTCACATCGTTCATCGTATTTGTAATTCAATTTATTATGAGGATATGACCTATGCAATTTGGTAGCGAGATAATTTTATCTTGTCGCTACTATGACTAATTCTGAAAACATATTATGTATGTATTAATGTTGTAGAATAACGTATTTTTATTTTAATTGCATAGCATTCCTACGTCATAATTCAGACGGGTTATGTTAACCCATTCGTAACTATCATATATTCCTAAAGTAGTTGCAATAAAAACAGTTCCAATTAAAGCAGACTATTGGGAAAGTTGTTTCACCTATTACTTTCTGTTATGAAAGCATGACAAACTGATAAGTGTTGCAGTGTGATTTATTCAATACACATGAAATTAATTTGCTCACCAAAAATGTGAAAGTCAGAGGGATACAGATATAAGAGTTACACTATTTATGTATGCAAGGTTTCTTTGTATATAATATGTCAATTATAAAGTAAATGCCACCAACATTGGCACTTATCCTGAAGTTATTAACTGAAAAGTTATTATTTGTCTCCTGTAGCATCAGGTTCTGGTAGTCAGCAGCACTGGCAATAAAAGAATTCATACACATAGATGTTGCTTAAAATTCAAAGAAATCTAAGATATAAGCTCCCATACCAAAGCCTGATAAAAAGCATTCTAGAAAAACAGCATCAACAATGCAAATAAGAAATTAGTATAAGAAATGCAAGACAATACACAATGAATAAGAGCAATACCACAAAGCTCAATGTAGCTTTAAATCACAAAACAGCAACAAATGCAACATACCTGAACAAAGCTGACTACATCAACAGAGCTGCCTGCCTGGGGTGGAGCAGCACTCGAGGTATTTACTTGACGTCCTCCATGTCCTGATAAAGTTTGTGTTGTCTCTATATGTGGCCCTCTCTCTGAACTTGATACATCTAAAGCACCTTCATTTCCTGTCAATTTCTGCTGATCCACCTGAAAATGGAAAGAAAACAATTTACAATTCAGGAAATATATAGCTTAAACAAAGATTAGCAGAATTAATTGGTTTTTTAAAATTATAGTTTATCAGTAGAAAAAAAGGAATCTTTAACATACCTGTCAACTTGTACATGAATCCTATACTTTGTATGCTGAGGGTGGTTGGTTTGCAGTGTTTAAGGGCCATACAACCATTTTCAGGGATTTCTTTTATATTTAAAAATAAATCTGATTTCAGATCACAATCTGATGCAGATTAATTTACTCCATGAGATACAATGTGATTGCTTAAAACCACCAATCGGATTAGCTGCAATATTGATGCAACTTTCAAATGATGATCTGCTAGTTTAATTTCTTTATTCAAGCAAATTCCTTCGTACCAAGTACCCTGACAAGTATCTTAATTTTCTTTTGATACATGTAGTGCATATTACCAGCAAATATAGGTGCAATTGTTAAATCAGTCTTTATGTGCAGAATAAATTATTAAAATCTGCCATCACTTTTGAGTCAATCGTATGAGTCATTCAACATTAATCTGTGTGTTAAGACATTGTTACCACTAGCTCATATTTCATGAGCTAAAATAAAAAATTTAATATGATTTTTTACATTCACATACTATGTATGTTCTGATACTGTAAAGATTTTTTAAAGAACAATAAACTATTTCACTTAAACTATTTAAACTATTGAAAGCTAAGAGAATTAGCATGGTTGACTCATTTATTGTGATGCTTACAACTTGAAATTATACAATACATTAAAGTAATAAGCACCATGATAAATAAGTATAATACAATACTCAACTGATATTGTGGGCTGAGGTTTTATTTGCAAGTTTTCTTGCTCAGCACAACTTACCTGTATCTGCAGCTGACAACTTCACAGATACTGCCACAGAAATGCTACCGCATAGTGACACTGCAAAAAAGTATCAATCAAAGCGAACAAAATAACAATCATCATTAACATCTGCCTGGTCCCAGCCATAACAGAACCAGTCATACAGTTGAGCAAAGAAATGGTGTTCTCACTGATGGTTGACAAACCCAATGACAAGAAAACAGACAAACAGTTATATATTATGGAGAGAGTCTTTGAGTATGGTGTGGTACCAAAAACAAAATTGCTTGACATACCTGTGTCCAGTAGCGGTCATCTTTAATGATATTGATATTGTTTAGAGCAATCTAAACAGCATTAGAAGCAACTGCACTGGCTTTGCTATTGACAATTGTAATAACATGGAGGAGAAGACAAACTCTGTGCTCTTAAGGGTGAAACAGAAGATATCGTCAGTAATGGAGGAATTCGTAGCAAATCTGAGTGCACAAGACTGCATGAAACAACTGATGGTGCCAGTAGATGACTTTAACACCCTGAAACACTGCCAGACCTACTGTTTATTACTTCAAAGGGAGTGGACAGGATTTTAAACCAATATCCGACAATTGCTTTCTATTCTGAAAACCATCAAGATGTCGAAAAATCATGAAGAATATAAAATAATGTTTGCAAGCAATTTAGAGCACCTGTGATCCTAATGACATTGTGTTTCCTTCAGTTTATATTTCAAGTTTAATACCATTTTGGACTGATGATTCATAGATTAAACTGGATTATTAATAGCATGTTCTCTAGAAAGTGTGCATATATAAAACAAGATACATAAGTTTAAAATAAGTCCAAAATTTTGTCACCAAAATATTGTTAATGACATTCCCTAAATTTCACTGATATCTACTAAAATTAATTTACAGAAGTAAGTTCATCAAATTAATCAGATTTAATTGTGTTTGGATTCAAATGTATGACAAATTAGTACAATGCTATTCTACATCGCTGCAACCTTACTGAATATTCTAAAATTAAATAATAATTGTTTTGCTTGTGTTATACAAACAGTAAGTATAGGATCCTTTTCAGTAAAATTTACACATTTAAATTCCTATGCCACTGTGAATTCTGAAGATGCAACACATAACTGAATTAATTGTGAATGTCATCATAACACAGAGCCATTTTAATAATTTGCACGCTGCAAAATCTGCTGCATGTTTAAGGACACTAGTATTGGAATAGATCTAGTAGGGACATTATTGATTATTAATGAGGTTCCATTTAAGTGAAAGGGGTTTTGTTTGTTGAAATGCCAGGGGCTGAAATATAGCTGAAACAGCAACCGTACTTGTTGAAATATTGCAGAAATCAGTACATTAATAAAGTGGAAGTAAATGTAAACTTTTTCAATACCTTGAAGGGGGCATTTGTTAATAATGGAAGTTAGATAAAACTGAATTCTGATTGGACAAGTTAATCATCCAGGGTGTGCTTCCCAGGTGAAGTCTTGTGTTATTTAAATATCTACACTGCAAAAGTAGTTAGTCTAAGTTTGTGCAAGGCAAAATTTCTTGACTCTTTTGGTAGCCCTCATTAAAGTTGTCCAAAGGACACATGGGTGTCTTTGAGAGTCATGTAGCCAAGAATGTAAAAAAGATGGCTCTGCTAAAGTGGAACTAATCCTGAACAACACGGTACTATGTCTTAATTTCATACATCATTTTTCTTCGATATGAGTCTTAATTGCTTCAATTTATTCATCTTAAATGATATATGAATCTTGTATAATAAGAATATTATTAGGTTTGTGTAATGCTTTATGCCCAATGACTAATTAGTTTGCAATAGTGTAATTAATCTAACAAGTGAATTTTGTTTTATCTATTTGTTAGCTAAGATGTGAATCCTTTTAACTGATGAATTGTTGTGTCAATATTTAGGACTATACAGCTATTTATTGTCAGCCATATGTGTGTATGTATCCAACATTAGTCAAGTAAGTGATTAAAGTTTGCAGGGAGCCTCATGATCATTAAGTGAAAGCAGACTATGCTATTGATAAAGTAGCAATGGTAACTAGTTCTGTTGGAGAAATGCATTAATTGTCTTTTACTATGTTTATTGTCAATGAAAAGAGATTGGCTCGAGTTTGTACAGAACTGGATATAAGGTTAGGCCCCACGGCCAATTAGAAGTGATATGTCTGTTTTTAAATTTGACAGTATTCTGAATGTGTCACCACTAAAGGATAGCTTTGGAGAACCAAACAAATGCCCATTTTGTATTGCATGATCGAGACAAATTTTTTTTCTTCCATTTGCTGAGTACGTTTTCATAACACTTGGTGCCTCAAAGGTAATGTTTCCTTTGAAATTTCAGCAAACTATTTTATCTGGATGCATTTTTAAAAACGAAGTGGCTGTCATTGTAGTTACAGTTCCTCCTGCCTACTGAATAGACTACAAAATGTTTGTTTCTTTTTAAAAATGTTTTTTTTTTATAAATTTGTGGTAGCAAAGTGATGCTGCTTTGCACTCGTGCATCAGAAATTTAACAAAGGGTCAATGTATGATAGACGCATGTGCATTGGTCTGATGACAAGGATTATTACAAAAATGTGGTTGTTCTAAAGGATTTAATTCTGAATGGAAAGAAGAGGAATTTTACCTACCATCCGCATACAAATATCAGTCTAAGTAAATATATTAATCACTAGAGAGTGGCCAAAAATCCGACAAATATAGATTACGAGACAATGCTTCGTCCAGTTGATCTCTGCTACCAAAAATGTCAACAACAAAAAAAGCAGATATCTAAAAACATACAGTACTCATGCTGGATGTCAGCATAAGTGGATTATGATGTAACAATGCACTGTTAAGATGGTTTGTCAGAATAGACAAAGAAATTGTTTATATAACAACAGATAAATTTCAGTGCATTTTATATCAAGTTTGCGGTAACCTTTCATGGAGCCTCTGAATTTCTCCACTCCAAACCAATGGTTGTATATAAAAGTTTAAACAGCCAACAATGTCGCCAATAAAAAAAAGTCACCAGATGGTATATTTTGCCGTCAATAAGGAAAATAAAATTGCAGTTTGCGACATTAGCGACATGTCGGTTATTGTTTGTGCAACAATTGTATACAGAATTAATTGAAGACAATCACAAAGACGACATACTGGCTTTACTCGTGGATTAGTAACAAGTAACATTTCCGATAATGTTTATTTTGGCATAACACTTCACGAAGCTGGTGAAATTGTTGAATTTCATAAGATACGCCACGATAGTATTTTATTCGAATTCATCCTAGAACTCATCCCCAAAATGATTATAAACGTTACACACTATTTCTCATACTTAAAAAAAGAAAAATACACATACATGTAATCAAAATTGCAGGGACAATGCCATGATCGTATTAAATTCAAATTAATACGCGATCTTTTCCCATAATGATAATAGACTTTAAACCCAAAAATATTTTTTCATGCGCAAATGAATAGACAAAGTTTCGATAGCCACGCCAAGACCGCGTTATATCTGAATTCGCGTTATAGCAGGATTGCAGTTGACCCAATAAAATCATTATTATTGTCACAGGGAACATGGACACTTGTTCTTTTTTCATAAATATTAATTTCATTTCACAGCCTTAGTGTTAAGCATAGGTATATTTTTGCCTGAATGAGTAACAAGCATGGATAGTATGAAAAGCATGTGAACCACAAGAAAGCTCTATCATGTTTCAAAATATTACTCTTTGTCATGGGAAAACTGTTTTGTGGAATTGTTTTTTGTTTCTGAACTACATGCATTTGCTGATCCAACGAGTTTTGTGTGGTTGAAAATTGCAGAAATTTTACAGGTGTAATATTTTACTAATTATGACAAGATACATATATATATATATATATATATATATATATATATATATAAATAGTATGGTAATGTTTTTGTTTTGTGATGTTTGTTTTAACATATAAACATGTAAAAACTTCTAATATATTGGCAGAGTATCCAACGATACTGTGTGGAAAAGGTGTGATATGAGATGTGTCATCTTTATATAAGACAATTAAAGCTTCATGTTTTTGCAATCTGCTGGGGAACATTTGCCATGTTTGAAGAAAAAAAAAAGAGTAATTCAGGCATCTTGTGGTTTTAATATTTCTTTAATCCATTCATATAAAATACATTTTATCTTGTCTAACTTGAAAATAATATTTTAAACTTACATGTATGGTCCTGCTATCAAATTTCATATATAATTTCTGGGTGCTATTATTTAGGTGATTATAAACAGATTGATCTTAAACCATGTAAATATTGAGTTTTTAATCCAAATAAACTGTCATGGCAATGTTTCATCCTTAAACTTGAAAACCATAAATTTTAATACCTGGTTGATCAAAAATGAACAAGCCATTTTATTATTACTATTCACAAAATGTTTTTTATTTATCATATTATCTTTAATTATAAATATTAATTAGAGCCATTATATCTTTTTTCTGACTATGAAGTTTAATACTTCTATACAAGTTACAAATAATACAAATTAATCAACATATAATTCACTTCTATTAAAGTAATTTGTATGCATGATAATGAATTTCGAAAATTTGCTTCTATGCATGGGCATGGGTGTCCATAATTCACTGCTATGACCGGTGGTGGTTGAAAAAAATCACTTCTATGGGTGGTCACCCATTTTTGAATGTGCCTTCCTCCACCTAGGGGTATGTTTAAATAAATTAGCCCTTAGTCAGGAGTGCTTCAATATATAAAAATTAGCTGCATCTTTGTAATACCCTCTTTATCTTTTTTCTGTCCATATGCAAGCATTCTCATGCTAATACAATAATTGCTACAGGAATAATTGCTTCACTATACTCATTTTCATTATATCTGATACTTGTGATGTATGCATCCCCAATGTTATGTGGAAATTAAACATATTTCCAAGGATGAGATGAAACTATTTGTGAGGAACGTTTCTGCCTTATATAGTGAACAACACATGTCTGCAAACTTACAACAACTTCTTCAACTGTGGGACAAGGTAAAACATCTTGGGCCCCTTCAAGTTCATTCATGTTTTTCCTCTGAAATTATGAAAGACAAGCATGTTAGCCTTTTTCATGGAATTCCAGTTATTTAAATTGCTAATACAGTATCGACAGTGTTGAAATTAATTTCACATCAGATTGCTGATGCTGATTCCTTTAGTGAACTTGAACAAATAATCATAATAATATCACTAAAACAATATTTGATGGTGCATATATTATCGGTGGAAAATATTTAAGCCGACTGAACCATAAACATACAGTTGCTTCAAGTCAATCTGTCAATTATTGCTTCCGATAACTGCTACTTGTTTTTGAGAATCTTGCTGAATGGTGTTTTATATCATGGTATGAAGTAAAAGACACATTCAAAGAATTCATGCATAGTTATCTATAAAGTACATTATGTTTATTACTGTTGACAAATTATTTTCTGTGTTAAAATAGACTGAATGTCATTTTAAGTACAGCTCTCTCCATTGTTATACTGTCAATTAGGGATCAAATACTGCTAACCACATTATATTAATCAGTGATATTGAGAAACTGATTAAAAAAATTATAAAGGTCTACTCATATGTGGAGGGGGGAGCCAGACAATTCTATGGTAATACTGTTTTTGTAATTTAGATATGTTTTTTTTTTTACAGCATGATATTTATACAGACCTCATTTAATAAATAAACTTGACAATTATAGAGTCAAACCCACTTATCTCGACCTCGGTTATCTCGACAACCCGCTTATGTCGAGCGTTTTGGTCCGGTCCCGAAAAAATTCTTCTTTGTTATGCTATTTTTTACCCGCTTATGTTGACCTCTGTTAAGTCGATAACCCGGTTATGTCGGGCATAAGTTTCGGTCCGAAGTAACATGTGGACCCGCTTAATTCGATGAAAGCAACTTTTTAACGTCAATCTCACAGAAATTGTACAAGAAATAGTCAGCAAAAGCGATTGATTTTCAGGCACAATTTTGGTCCGTTACGGCAGTAGTCACATGTTTATTTCATATTCTTTCTATTTTTGGTTCGTAAGAGTAGCTTAATCGATTAGTTTATTAAGAATATATCATGTTCACTACATAAAATATTCAAGGATTCACAAAGACAAGAGTGTGCAAAAATTACAATGTAACTTTATTTTTACGAAAACGCAGAATCTTAGATGTCAGCTACATGTGTATTTTATCATTTCCCTTTTATTTCTTAAGGTACATTTCAGATATGAATTATGTTCCGAAGTACATGTATACAAACACCAGCAAGAGACAGGAGTAATGCTCAAGGACATTTTTAAAATTACCGGTTTTTATGAACCCGGATATCTTGGGACCCGGTTATGTCGACGATTTTTTTACACCCCGACGTAATTGAGATAACCGGGTTTGACTGTAATTTCAATCTGCAGCTGCATGTAGTTCAAAGTAAATTAAAATGACGAAAGAAATATCACTTGCCACACAAATGATTACATTTGGGTTGATCCAATGCATCCGGACATTAAAAGCTTCTTTCTTTTTTTAAGCAAGAGGCTCTCAGAGCTCACAATCATATATTTACTACTCTACACCAATTCAGCACTTCAAAAAATGAACATCTACCTGTAACACATGTATTGTGTAATGCTGTTGTTTTTGTCTATAAAATATCTTGTTTTCAGTTAAACTATCAGTTACATATGACACAGCACATCATGTGTATCATGCTCCTAGCTTTTCCACATGATGTGTATTCCCCACTCTCAATATTTCATCATTTTATCTTTTATGAGACCTAATCATTCTTGGTTGTTTTTTTGAAAAAGCAAAGCCAATGATATTTGTCAACAGCATTATTTTCATGGGTTCAATCTCCTGGCTTTCTAGACAACAACTCAACAACATAAAGCAGTGATGTAGTACACAATGTTGTCATGAACTTAATGATGGTTGTTGAAACCAGTTGGAATAACAATCTCTGAGCAGTTAAGCATCTTGAAAATAAAAGTCATTTTTACATAAAAATGAATAACTTGGTTAGAAAAAGCATTTTGTTGACAATTATACCCAATGGGATTTTAAAATGAATATTCAGTCATTAAACAGACTAGTCTGCCCCTTCACATTGCTTTTTTGCTTTATGTCCAGCAAGGCCGGGCTGATTTCACATTGCTATTTAAGTCCCTCAAAAACTTGTGCTCTTGCTTATAGTTCGATTTTTGTTTTTCGTCCCTGTTGTGCATGAGATATCGAAGGAGCATTGTAATTGTTTCATCAAGATTGTCATATTCACATATTCTTTCATTTTCATTAGGTTTGTCATATTAATATACAGTACTCGTAAATGTCATGCGTGTAAGAAAACAGATTTTCTTCTACTATTTTATCAAATAAATGATGTGAAAATCTTTATAAACTTTTGATCAACATATAACTCGGTTGTTTTATATTCACTGATGGAGCTTTATTGATATTTTGTTGTTGCTTAGTGTGAAGGTATATATCTGAGTTGTAGATTGCAAAGAGATAGTTAGGTTTGATTGGAAGTGAGTGAATGAGTAATAAGAACAATTAGTAAGGAATAATTTTTAAATCTGAATATATCTCATTCATTGCCCTTGGCATCGTTGATAGAGTGCCTCTACAAATAAATGTTCCTGTGAACTGTCACATTCATTTTTGTACTATCAGAATGATTGGTCCCCCTTGCCAATCAAATACGCCCCAAACATTAACATTCCAATCCTTACTTTGGGATGAGCTGTTCAGAGTTTTACCCCCTAGATTTAGGTAGTAATTATTTTTATACTCAGATAACATCCCTATGTACACAGGAACTTCCATAACTGTAGTGCAAACTGCAATTCTGATTCTATCTTTTACAATAAGAAACAACCTTAGTCAGGAGTGCTGAAATATATAAAAATTAGCTGCATCTTTGTTATACCCTCTTTATCTTTTTTCTGTCCATATGCAAGCATTCTCATGCTAATACAATAATTGCTACAGGAATAATTGCTTCACTATACTCATTTTCATTATATCTGATACTTGTGATGTATGCATCCCCAATGTTATATGGAAATTAGACACATTTCCATAGGTGAGATTAAACAATTTGTGAGGAACGTTTATGCCTATAATATTCTGGTGACAATTGCCGCTTTTCACTTGGTAAGCATTGCAGAATTTTATTTTCGTCAGTCTATTCGGTATTGGTTTAGTGCCAATATTGGTTACCTTAGATGCGCAGAATAACCAGACAACAGTGTAACTCTTGTTTAGTCTTTCAGGGTCAGACTGAATTTTGTCAATCCAAGGAATGGTCTTATTCCAAACACTAAGCCAAGCATCACACATTTTATTACACTTAGCTACTATTCCATGCAAACTGTCAGTTCTAGAAACTGCAGCACTCTTTTGAATCTCATTAATATCTTTGCCTGTTTGCCTTTTAACCTTAAAATACTTATCCAAATTTTAAAACAATGTCACATGCACTAACTATTTTGCTAAAATCATAAATGAACACAATAATGGAAGCTAAAGTTCTTTTGAGCTGTTATAATAACTATGGTTACATCTCTGGATCTTTCTGTCTCTGAATTCAGTCATTGTAAATTTTCCCACACAAGCTTCTAATCGAAATCTTTCAACTTGCCACAAGGTTATTGCAACATGTTTTTTTGGTGTACTCTTAAAAATACAGCAGGCACATCTAGGGGTCTTTTAACTATTGAATTCTGTTATTGTAAATATCAGTACAGCTAAAATGATAAAGTAATCAACACATTCTCACTCAGTAGGTTGTTGAAGTATGACTGGCAAATCTTTGAATTTGCCACCCATATATTTGCCTGCGTACGGAGGACTCCTGCATGGCTGATTTTCTGCGTCCCATATCAAATATTTGCGTCAAAATACGTGTAATTAAGTGTTTCCGAGACCTCTATTGTGGTATTAAACCAACGATACAATAATCATGATATAACTTTCTTATATCAATATAGTGCAATACTGATGTAAATTTTGAAAAGAAGTAGCAAACGAACCCAATTATTATTATAAATTAATATTAGCCACATTTCACTACTTATAATAGTTTCTGATTGACAATGACCTATTGAATTCCATACCTATACCTCTGGTAATCAGCTTCAGTAACATTTCTATTTCATTTCCTGAGCAGATGCAGCATGGGTAATTGAAAATTACATATTTCTGTGAATCTTCATACTTTTGAAGCTTTAACTTTTCTTTGTAAACAAAAAAGCACCTTGCTGACATTGATGACTAATTGACATTAACCTTAAGCTATGAGCATTTCAGGCATGGCTGAGTACCACCTGGTGCAAAATTCAAAAGCACAGTCCACCATATGGACTCATTTTGCAACAAGAAAGAGTAAAAGGGATCGGAAAATTGATGAGGCAATTGCTGTGTGCTGACTATGTGAAGCTCATGTTAAGTTTTCTGGTAGAACCACTAATCTAGGATACCACATGAACAAGTACCATCCTGGGAAATGTGGCAATTACAAGATGACAGAAAATGGATCAACGATCCCTGCTAATGCGAGTTCATCATATGAAGATACTTCTGACCTTTCTAAAGCTAAAATGTCACAGTCAATCCAGAGAACCTTACCAGGGCTAATTGGTATGAAATACCCCTTGCATTCTTCTCGTGCTTTACATGTAACTGACAAGGTGTGCAGATTTATAATATAGGACATGTGTCCATACCGAATAGTGGATTCCCCAGAGTTGAGATACCTTTTACATACACTTGACCCCTGATATAATGTTCCAGGTAGAAAGCAGTTTGTAGAGGTGAGCATTCCTCAAATATGTGCTCAAGTCAAGGCACTGGTAACAGAATAATATCATAATGCCAAGAAGGTTGCATTGACAACAGATAGTTAAACGTCGAGGTAAACTAAATTGTATCTGATTGTCATTTCAACTCACATTGATAAAAATTGGAAGCTGATCAACTATATTCTTCAAACTTGGCCCATGTAATGCATCAAACATGGACAAGGCAGGGACTCTTTTAGGTCGCAACTTTCACATCAAGTGTTATGCAGATACAATTAATTTAGATGCACAAAAGTGTCTCAAGATCAGAGGTATTGAATTTCTCCTCAGCAGAATTCGTCAGTTGGGTTCTTCCACCGAAGTACAACTGCAGCAGCTAAACTGAGAAGCCATGCTGAATTGCTTGGTATACCAGATCACAAGCTTATAGATGATGTGCCCATTAGATGGAACAGTACTTGTGACATGATTTCAAAGTTTCTTGAAATGCGGTGTGCAGTAATTGCCATTTTGCGATCCAAAGATCTTGCTAACATAAAAGAAAAAGATTTGAACACATTGTCAGATGATGACATTTGCCTGGCAGATGAGGTAATAGTTTATCTAACACCTCTTAAAGTGGTGACAACCACTCTTTGTACTGAGTCAGTTCCAACCATTTTTATTTTGCCTCTTCATAGCAAACTAATTGACAGCATTTTCCAACATAGCAATGATGACTCTCTAGTAATAGCTCAGATGAAAAAGACTGGTTGATGATCTTCAGAATAGATACACTCATCAAGAAGAAACTTACTATTGCTGCTGCCATAGATCCATGTTTTAAAGTCTTACCTTTCCTCAGCGATGCATGAAGAAATAAAATCTTTACCAAAATTGTACAGAATTCAGAAATCATTGTTAGAGTGAAGGCTAAACATGACACTGATCGCTCACATGTGGGTGCTAGAGGGCAGTCAGAACTGCTACCTTTACCACAGCTAACCGAGCAGTTATGTGTTCTGCCAATTCTGCTGCCAAGAATGCTCAACCAGTTTGCAAGAAGCTCAAGTCAGACATTGGTCAGATTAATATTATAGATAAAGGTACCTGTTGTTCTGGCATACAAGAACTTCCTGGTGATGTCTACATAACTGGTGTTGAGACTTCAAAAACACAAATGAAAGAACTAGAGCTTAAGAACTAAAGTTTTTCCAGTGATTCCCTTTGATTCAAATCCTCCTCAATGGTGGAAAAAATCATGAGCAGAGATTTCCTAGATTAGCTTGTTAAATCCTTATTGTGCATCCCAGCAACAAGTGTCCCTTCTGAAAGGGTGTTCTCCACTGCTGGATATATAGTAAATGCACAACGTTCAACCCTAAAACCAAATCATGTTGATGCTTATATTGTCTGTAAAAAAAATATGAAGTTCCATCATGTGATATTCAAGGCAGTTCATTTTGAACTACATGGAGTCAAGTGACAACAAAGAGACCAATCTGCAGTTTTATGCATTTTATGTTTATAAACACAAAACAAAAAATGAACTGTTCAGATAATAGTCTTAAATTATAATTATTTATTTGTGTGTTAGATTGCAACTACAGTACTGCATTGTTTCATTTTCTCTACTATATTTTAATTAAGTAATTAAATAATTTAAAGTAATTTTTTGTAGCTTGCATTCATTTTATTTTAATAAATTAACAGTAATCTGTAATTCTTTCTTAAATCAATCTATTGCAATATTTTGTTTAATATTGTGATATATCACAATGATTTTTAATTCAATACCAACCCCTACATGCTATGTGTCTGTTTTGTTGTCAGATTAACATATTTTTGTGGTCAAATTAAAACCGGTGTGATTACATTAATGTGACTCTAAGAACATAGAAATAGACGGTTCACTGTGACCTGTAGCAACAACCCAACCAAAATAATGAAGAGCGTTTGCTATATTGAAACTGCAAATGATACAAGTTCATGATAAAACCAGATATCATCTTAGAATTTTCGCAGATTGAATACCTTATAAATTTGAATTATGCTTTTGTTTTCAAGTTGGCAGTCCTTTTCATTGATCTGCATATTTAATACATGTACTTGTTCAGTGCCAAGTAGAGTTCTACATTTTCCAGTGATGTTTGACCTTAATTCCTTTGACTTGCAATGACAGCTCCTGGACTATCTGTTTTCCCATATAACAACATACACGCCAACCCCTGACAAGCAAGAGGTGTTTTCCAAGTGGTCAAAAAGCGGAATCAAAGCAGAAAAAGTGTAGTCCACATATAACATGCTAAACTTTCAACAAACAATGATTTATTTGCCTCTCTCATCTTTTAACATCCTTTACTTTTCAAGTTTTCATATGTAGCACTTTTAGCTTTATACACATCGACAAGAAACCATCTTATGACTGCGCCAAATGATAAAATTCTTTCCACATGGCCAGAAATAGATGTCATGTGATGCTGCACTCTTGTTTTAATATTTAGAGGATTCTGTTATTTTTTTGTTTCAGTTTTTTTGGGGTTTCCTTTTTCTAATTAACCTGGGAAATTTTTCAAAGGAGACATTTCTGCTCACATAAATGCATAGACTAAAATAAAATATACTTTTTCACGCCAAATATCTTTAGACTGGTTCTGCAGCTAACTAGGTTAGCTATAAATAGAACATGATACTTTTAGGAAAGTCCACGGTCAAATGTACTCTTATAAGGAGCGACTAATCACCCAAAGACTCTCCCTAAATACTCTCACCTAACCAGTATACATTTATACAATTTAAAAAAAAATTTTTAATAAGTATAAATATGCATCGTATAAAAATCGAATAACATCAGTAGAGTTTCTCCTTTGTCACTCATGGCCAATGGAAAAACCCCAAGACACCTCAAAACTCTCCCTAAACACTCTCACCTAACAAGTATAAATTTATACAATTAAAAAATTAAAATAAATCAGTAACAAATTTTTGTTTACAAAAAAAAGGGATAAATGATAATAAAATGAGCATTTAATTACTTTGCAGAGCAATTATTATTCATTTATGTAACAGAACAATCATATTCAGTACTTAGATGCACGAACGATAACTCTTCGCCACTGTGGTGGACTAGACTTAAAACATTTCTTGTATTTGTAATTTTCAATTTTGGGGGTAATTAAGATTAAATTAAAATATTTTTTTGGCCAAGTGATAGAGAATTTCAAATGTAAAACATTATTTTAGGTGTCTTGTGATGTTTTATAGAGTTTTTGGGTGTCCTGGGGTCTTTCCTTTGGCGATGACAGACAAGGGTAAAAATTCTACTGATTTTAAACGATAATTATGCAATACATAATTATAATTTTTACTTTTTTATTTTTTATTTGACTTTATTTAATTGTATAACTGTATAATGGGTAGGTGAGATTGTTTCGGGACAGTCTTGGGGTAGTCTTGATGTGTTTAGTCTGACCGTACTCTTATACTGTAGCTACGTAAAAGCCATCTTTTCTAAAATACGGTCTGTGGGATTAATGGAATGTTAATAACAACGAGAAAACAAATAGTTGAATTTTTGGGGAGGTGGATATACCGAAAAAGCTTAATCCATATACGTTTAATCGTAACGCGTAATTTAGTGAAAAAAGCATATAATGATAATGCCAAAAGCATAATGGTTGGCATGTATGTAACAACCCTTTGATTCAGCCACAACGCAAGTCTGATACTTGCTCACTGCCAAAGTAACAGAGGGTATTTATTTGAACTCCATTTCATCTTGTCGCACAATTAATACAAGTTTAGTTGCAGTCTTTAATACATTTTGCAGATTGTACGATCAAAGTATCACAGAGACCAAGCTCAGTCTACATACAAGCACCTGCATATGATAATAGGTCAGACAATATCCACAATTACTAGACTATGATGGAGGATTTGAGAACTTTATCAGACACTGAGGATGAATTCTTGGACTTTATGCAAGATGACACAGATAGTGACATTTACAGAATCCTGTGAATCACAAAAATGTCAACTTAATATCCTGACATTTTAGCAGCAGTACAGGAACACATTATAAATATGAAAACAGAAATTGTAAGAAGTCTTAAAGAAGAGTCTCAAAAACCCATCAGTGAAATAATCTGGCTTATGAAAAGAAAACAAAATACACAGAAAGAAAATAATAATTCCAAACCAGACAATATTATAGAAGCCACAGTAGCCCAATGACAATATTATAGAAACCACAGTAACCCAATGTTTCATTAAGTGATCATTATCCTACATGTTGTACAAAAAAATTAAGTAAAAAAAGTAAACCTTATCATCATAAATTTATCAGGTACTGATTCATGAATATATTTAATTCACAAATATTCCTTAAAGAACTGAAAGACATCCTTTGGTCAGTAATTGAATGTTCTGATGACCCAACAGATGATCTTGGCATCAGGATAGGTATATTTATTGATGCCCTGAGCACTCATGCTGAGCACTCATACTCCTTTTAATTTCAAGAGAGGTTAAGCAACAAAATCAGCCAAACTGGATTACAGGTGATATATTGCTATTAAGACAAGGGATAGATTTCATAAATTAAAAGATACAAACAATTACAGAGTATGAAGAAACAGAATCAAGTCAGTGATTTAAAAGGCAAAGAAAACTTATTATTCCACTGAAATATCAGATAGTATTACAAAAAAGAATCCTAGAAAACTTTCAATGACTTGAGAGGCGAATCTGTCAATAAGTGCAATTGATGTATTAGTAATGCAAACTGTGATATTAAGCAAGGACCTCGTGAAATTGCAAATGCTTTCAATGATTACTTTGTGAATATAAATGAAAAACATCTGGATTTCACAACTTGTAAAAGATTCTCCAGTGATGTATTAAATGAACATATTTCTTCAAAACTTGGCAGCAAACAGTGTTTCAAAATCCCTAAAATAAGCAGTGAATTCATTTTAAATGAATATGACCAACTTGATGTCACAACAGCAAGAGGTCTAGATAATATAAAAGCTAAATTCATAAAACTCTGACCTCAATTGTTTCCACCGCCACTGGTTTATATCTTCAATTCTAAATATTTCACAGGTATTTTTCCTAACAGGCTAAAACTGGCAAAAGTCACTCCAACACATAAGAAGGGAGATCTTCTAATAAGAATAACTATTATAGACCTATATCAGTTTTATTATCACTTACAAAGATATTAGAATTTAGACATGTTTGAATGAATTTAGAAACTACATGGAATCAAAACATTTGCTACATTCATGACAATCAGGCTTCCATGAAGTACATTCATGCCAGACTACACAAACAAGAATGGAGGATGATTGGTTAAAAGGCAAAGATCAAGGTAACCTTGAAGGCACTGTGTTTCTTGAACTTTCTAAGGTGTGTGACCTTTTAATTCACAAAATCCTGCTGGAAAAGCTCAGCACATAAAGTTAACCATGAAAACTTAACTTTGTTTCGATCCTATCTTGAAGGTAGACAACAATAAGTTTCTATTTTAAAACTTTCAGATAAGAAACAGATAAAGTCAGGTGTTTCGCAAGGATCAGTTCTTGGACCATTACTGTTTCTGCTGTACATCAATGATTTACTATCACACATTGAGCTATCTGCCACCAACATGTTCACAGATCATTATATAACACTGGGTCAACAGGCCATGAGATTAGCACTAAATTAAATAAAGATTTGGTAAAAATAAAAAAAAATAGTGTGAACACAATGGTATGAAGATAAATGCAGCCAAATCAAAAACCATTATCATAGTCGAGCAAAGGTTGAGAAAAATTACTTCAAAGTAATGATAAAAGGAATGGATATACAGCAGTTGGAAAGCAAAAAACTACTTGGCATTATGATAGACCATATCTTGTGCTGAAAAATACAAGCTGATAAGGTCATTAAAAAGTTAATTCACCGCTTTATCTATTGAACAGAATAAAATTGTATCTCCCTCATGAACAGAGAAAGATATTCTACAATACATATATCATGTCATACCTAGAATACTGCTATTATGTCTGGGGGTAATAGTGGTATAGAAAATCAGGAAAGATTATTGAAATTTCAAAAAAGAGCAGCTTGAGTTTTTCTTGATGCTGATTTAGATACATCATCAACAAATCTGTTTAAAACCCTAAAGTGACTTTGTTTTCAACGGAGAACTCAGTTTCAAAAGGGTTTACTATTATATAAATTCTTACATTGTTTGTTTCCTGATCATCTTTAATGTCACTTTAAATTTGTTTAAAATGTATGAACTATGATCCATTTCAAATAACAAGTTATATTTTCCTAAGCCAAATTCATAGTTTTATAAGAAGAGTTTTGCTCTTCTGGAGCCAAGCTATGGAATTCCATACCACCTTAAATAAAGTCAGCCGACACATGCCAAGCTTTAATAAAGCTTCTTAGCCAAATCTACAGAAACAATTGTTTGCATGATTTGTTTAATTCTATACTACTACATTTTACAACATTGTTATGTTCACTATTACTATTTGTATGAATCCTGTATGTACTCATCCTTGAAGTCTTGTACATATTTTATTGTAGCAGTATATCAATTGTAGAGTTTTTAACTGAATTTGTTGTCTGAAGACACTTCATTTTGTAAAAATTGTGCATTATATAAATATATAACATACACACACACAAAATTCATTGTAGAAGGCCTTGTGGAAGATTGGTCAGTTGACCAAATTAGCTTCTTCTTTAAAGTCATTATTATTATTATTATTATTATTATTATGTTTTTTGTAAGATCTGTGGAATAAACAATATGCTCCTCCTCCTTGCCAATGGTATATAGCCCTACTGAGAGCAACTATTAAAATCTCAGAAAATCTGTTTAATTCATCATCTAAGAAATATTTTTGAACAAAATGCAAAACTATATCTCTTTTTAATAATTTTAGACTTGATTTTTCTCTTTCAATGTAATGCATGAACTATTTCATGATGTGAAAATATATAAATGCACACATGTAAATGTAGGTCTCTTTGAAAATTAGTTGGCCGACCAAATCAGCTTATGTCACCTATAATCAATTTCATTGATTTATCATAGAATTGGAATTAAAATTTCAAGCATTATGTATTTATTCAGAACAAACTGCAAGTTGTCAATTTATCTGTGAAACATTTCAATAAATAAAAATTGTATTTAATACAGCATTTTTGCTATTTTTTTCTATTTATCTATCTATCCAGTTTGGCTTCTTTATTTTCACTAGTGCGACTCAATGAAGACATGTCACCCATTCAGATGGATCTGACTACTTGCAAAAAACATCACAAAATAGGAGGGTCAAAGAGAAATTTGCTTGTTGTAGCCCCCCCCCAAGGGGAGGCTCAACCTATAACAAGTATATATGTTTTACACAATATATGGCTGTGCAGTAAGACATCACTGACAATTCACTTCTCAGCATAAGATATAATTACAAAATGGAAACAAACAAAAATTATTTTTAAAAAGTCCCAAGGAACTATAGTTCTCCACATTCTATGGAAATTTGGACATCAGTTTTGTGCAATCTTCATTTTGGAAAGAAAAAGGGAGACATCCAATGAAAACTATTAACCACTGCTGGATGTGAATTTTTTTAAAATTATTTAATTACTAGTTCAATTTATACTTGATCCATGAAAAGGATAAGAAGACCATGTGAGCTATAGGTCATTAATTATATATAACAGCTGTACCTTGTCATTGGAACTGCCTGTCAGAGGCACATTAGCACATGGAGTCTTTGGTGCATCACTTCCAGAACCTGATGAAGCTGACATTTTAAATGTCTGTGGCTTTTTCTCAGAATGTTGTGCATCTACATTACTGCCATTTGCTGAAGACTGCAGTTCATTTATCTACAAGATCAAACACAATCTGAACATACCACCTCACAAAATAAAGGTCCAACACAAATTTAAAGCTTTATCCTTGTTGAATTTATTAAAGATTTTTAAGAGAATTAAAAAAAAGACATAAAGAGACTGTTAAATGTTATCTGGCTGTTTCAAAAGAAATAACTATGCAAGTCTAATTAGGTAAAAGTGCTTCAAATAACGTGGCCAGGGCCAGCATATTGAACCCATGCAAAATGTTGCTGCAAACCTTATGACCTTGACCCCAAGGTTAAAAGTGTATCAAGAAGCAATGAGCTGTCTTTGTTTGATGATAGGACATTACAGCACTCACAGAACTTAATCTTTTAGAATATATGAAAGCTGCCGAGTCAATGGTCATCTAAACCTCTGCGCATCATGTTTTCACATCAATACAAGAACATATTGACTGGATCCTATCTTGTATCTATTATCATAAACTAAAATCAAATAAAGAGATAAGGTATAAATAACCAAAAAAAAATCAGATGGGCTTCAACAACATTATCAGCATACTGTGACATCTGCCTGGTGAACTTTCATGTAAGGAAACATTAGTGACATTTTCAACTTACATGTAGAGATGATTTTATTCTTCCATAAAATCTTCCATAAAAACAGCTGAAACAAAATGTAAGGGGGCTTTTCGGGGTGCTCCCCTAATGGAGTCTCAAGGTACAGTGCCAAATAACCCTAACCAAAAAACATTTTACACTTATAAAAAACTGTTCATGGTGCAACTTATGATCATAAAATAAACCAAAATAATCATTTGAAAAACTAATAAACTCACGAAAAATGTTCAATTTGATTTCAGTAATTTCACAATATTTATTGTCACATGAATTTGTATAGGACTTTGTAGGCCTGATCTTTAGAAGCTCTATGCTCATTACAACAGCTATAATGATATGACTACACTACAGAAAAATAACAAACAAAAACCATGAAATTGGAAAACATAAAAATGTGCTGAAAACTCATAAGGTACGAAACATTATTAGGTCTCTAAGTTTGTTCCTGCAGTCGAAAACGGTGAGTTTTAAGAGCACTCTTAAAAGGGACCACTGTGTCTTTGTGTCTAATTTCAATGGACAATTTGTTACACATTCCCGGGCCCTGATATGCAAAAGAACATTGTCCATATGACTTTGTTTTCTAAGTGGGAACAATGAGTATACGATTGTCAGAAGAGTGTAAGTACTTTGCTGGTGTGTACTCATGGGTGAGGCCAGATAGGTATGTTGGAGAGGAGTACAGTATGTCAATGAAATATAGCACAGAGAACAAATTTTGTGTTTTATTATGCATCAAATTGATAGTGAAGGGTACAGAGCAGTGGTGATGTGTGCTCTGATCGAGGTACTCTTAAGATGATCAGAGCAGCTGTGTTTTGAACTCTTGGAAGTTTCTGGAGTAGATATTGTGATGAAACAGACAGAACTGAGTTACAATAGTCCAGTCTTGAAAGTACTAATGAACACACAAGTGTTTTAGTGGCATCAACTGAAAGATATTTGCGAATGGAACTGATGCATCTCAGCTCAAGACATGCAGCTTTGCATATGTTAATGACATGTTGCTGCAAATGTAAGAGTACTGTCTAGAGTAACAACTAGGTTTCATGCTGACTGTGTGAATTTAATGTTGGTGTTGCTGATATTTATTGTCTGAGGTAAAGGATGCAAATAAAAAAGTCTTTGTGTTGTGATCAAAATGGCCTCAGTTTTATCATCATTCATCTGCAGCTTGTTACATGTCATCCATGATTTCACATTAGAAATGCACCTCTCTACTCCATGGATGGTAGCATCAACTTTAGTTGGGTGGCTAGACTTGTATATTTGGGTGTCATCTGAGTACAACTGGTGACACTGCGTGATGATCTATGACACTTGAGAGCGGCTGAGTGTATAGAATGAAGATAACAGGTCCAAGAACTGACCCCTGTGGAACACCACAACATAGATCAACTGGGCTGGAATGTATTCCATTTGCAGATACAATTTGCATCCTGTTGACTAAGTAGGACTTTAAGCACTGAAAGGCTATATTCTGAATGCCAAATACATGCTGGAGATGATGATGAAGTAATATATCATGGTCTATTGTGTCAAATGCTGCAGACAAATCAAGGAGGACGAGGACTGTAATCTTTCCACTATCCAAAGCTGAGAGAATGTCATTCAATACTTTCAGATGAGTAATTCAGTACTGTGGCAAGGGCGATATGCAGACTGTACATTGCTAAGAAGGCTGTTTTAATTCAAATGAGATACAAGCTGGGTTAGAACAACTTTTTCTAAGATTTTTTTATATGAATGGGAGATTAGAAACTTGGCAGTAGTTCTTTAATTCATTATGGTCAAGTGTTAGTTATTTCAGCAGAGGCTTTACGATGGCAGTTTTGAAAAATGATGGGAATTCCCCCAATGCAAGATATTAATAACATCAGTTAGTGAAGGCAAGATTCGGTCTAAGCACTCAAGAAGCAGTAATGTTGGAATTGGAACAAGTTCACAAGACTTTGGTGCACTCTTCATCATGATTGTCCATACTAAATCAATAGAGACAGGTTCAAATGCTCTTAATGGTTGTAGCTGAAATTCTGTATCATAACTGTAAGATGACAAGTCAATTGAAATTGTGTTGTCAAGTGAATTTCTAATGGTTTGTACTTTGTCATGGAAGAAATTTACAAACAGGTCTGGAAGGTCTACTGGAGAGAAGGTAGTTGGAAGAGGTGTACATTAGTTCCTTGACATTAGTTTGTTAGTTATCTCGAAGAGCTCTTTGCAGCTGGAACTCCCCATGATCTTAGTACCATAGTAGGATAATTTTGCTTAATGAACTATGTGACGTTCTTTTTAGCAGCTTCATATATTTGTTTATGAATAGTGAGTCTGGTGGAAAGCCAAAGCCTCTCTGCTTTTCGGCAATGTCTTCTGGCAGTGTGAAGCTGGTCCCTAGCACTGCTATACCATGGAGAACACTTTTTTTTATTGATACTCTGCATTTGGTGCCTAGGGCATGTTTTTCAAGCAATGAACGCAGGCAGTTATCAAGTTGTTCTGCTGTAGGATGTAAGTAAGATATTAGGTTTTCTTGGATGTCATGCATTAATTTGGTTCTATTTATCATACGGAGGTTTCTCTTAGTAGCAAATAAAGGTGGAGGGTTAGTGACTGATAGATCAAAATGGTATATAATGCAGAGGTGATCTGATGCAAATTTGTGGGATATAAGGGTGGATTGCATAATATTATCATCAGGTCTATAAAGAAACCAGTCTAAAATGTGACCAAGTTTATAGGTGGGTTGGTTAACTGACTGTTTAAGGTTGAAAACATGAATGGAATCTAAGAGTTTTGATGTGTATGGGTTTCCAAGACAAAGTGAAAGTTCAAATATCCAAGAATAATTAGGTTGCCACCTATGAAATTTCCATATTCCAGAAGATTCGGAAACTGCTCCAAAAAGAGAGATTCAGTCAGCTTGTTTTTTCTACTAGGAGGAGGGTCGTAGAGACAGAAAAAATGGACTGACCTTTGTTCCAGTGTGAATGTTGTTTGGACTAGTTCAAACAATGTGTGGCAGAAATTGAAGGTTGTGTTGTACTTAAGGCATTTTATCATGGAATTCTTTGTGATGACAGCAATTCCACCTCTGCAAGAGTTGCTGGGGAATGACTTGATGGAGTAATCAGTGGGTGTTAAATCCGCACACTGATGTTTTTTAGCCATGTTTCTGTCAGGAAAAAGACATCAATATTCTGGTTGTTGATAAAATTAACTATTTTTGTGCACTTTTCTACTGATTGGGCGTTGAATAATGCAATATGTAGTGATATCCCTGGGACAGCTTACACAACGGTTGACGATCTAAGATGAATTTGAACCAGGTCATCAAAGTTATTGGCCAAATTTTTTAATTGTTTATCTGTTACTGGCAAAAGGGAGATAACTGGAATTCTTCTTCCTGTCCTAACCAAGCCAGTTTTGAAACGTTTCTTTTTTTGCTTCCATTTACATTGAAGTAATGATGAATATAGTCCTAGTTCGTTTAGTCTAGAGCACAATGTAGTATTAAGAGCCAAGGTGTGGTCATTTAATGCAATTAATTAGGGTCGATCATAGTGTAAGCGGGTTGACTGGTGATGTTGTTGCATACAGGTAAAGGTTGTGAAACCAGTTGGAATATTGTTATCAATTTTTTAAATGTTGGGCATCTTGAAAGTAAATGTAATTTATATAGAATAATGAACAACTTCATAAGAAAAAGCATTTTATTGACAATAAAATGAGTATTCAGCCATTAAACAGACCAGTTTCTCCCACCTCTCAGTTCTTTTGTGCAATGGGGATGGCATAACTTTTTATTTCCCTAAGTCCCTCAGTAACTCACGCTCTTGCTTACAGTGCAGTCTATTTTTTTTGGACACCATTGTGCATGAGTTACCAAGGAAGAGGTGTATCATGGAGTAAAAAGCAATAACAATCCAAATACTGACACAGCCATTTGAAAAATTCCCCCTTTACCCAAGTCAGCTTCAGGGTTTAAATGAATTACTCGCCATGATTATTATTGCAAAGTAAACGACAAATCCACCCACTATAAATGAAGGAGATACCAAAATAAACTGCTTGCTAATGTCTGGAAAAACTTTTATTTTGTTAAGCCAAAATACAAAACTAAAATAGATTGATGATGATCTTATTCAAACCTTTGGCCTATACTATGATTACTCTTTTATGGACATGTAATAATAATAATAATAATAATAATAATAATAATAATAATAATAATAATAATAATTAATAATAATAATAATAATAATAATGACTTTATTTAAAGAGGGATAACACAATTAGCTGAAGAACTAATCTACCCTGAGGCCCTCGTGCAAAGAAAATTTATTTACTGTAACTGCATTTGTGAAGCCACTGGATATGTTGGGTTTTGAAGAAGGAAATAGAGTGGGCATTTTTAATCTCATCTGGAATACTATTCCAGAGCAAAGTTCAAGAGTACTGGAAACTTTTTAAAAAATTCCTTATTTGGTTTGGGAATTTTATACTCTTTGGTAGATATGGATCGCAAGTATGGACTATTGCCAGGTAACCTATACTGGAATACTGTGTTTGTAAATATTCAGGAGCACTATTATTGGATATCCTGTACATTAATTTGGCTTTTCTCAACTGGAATTAGTCTTAAAAAGATACTATTTTAAACTTACCCTCTAAATCTTTCCTTGCTCTCTTTCTGGATTGATATTAGCCAAAATGCTCTTTTTTGAAGATGTGTTAGCTTTGCTATCATTTTATCATTTGAATTACCCCATACTGTATTACAATAGTCTATATAGAGTTGTATGTAACTGTTATAAAGTAGTTTTCTGTGCCTGTCAGAGAAGCCATAAACTTGAATCTACTTTTTTTACTGATATGATTGGTTCAGTCCATGAAAGGTCTTTTTATTTCCCATGTAAGTGTCATGGGATCTAATGAGATGGAATTGGTCATGTGATGAGTAAGTGAACGGTCCAGCATCATGGAGTCAGTACTGTTTCTTTTTCGAGTGTTGTCTCTTTCACAGCTTTGCAGGAATCCGGACAAAGCCAAAGGTATCCTGTCAATACGGGGCATGGACTATTGCACAAAATATTGCAAAATAGAGCCAAGCAGCGTTTAGCTGATAAGGCAAAATATTTTTGATTCGCAACAAAACACAATGATTACCAAGCAAGAACAACTATGCAAAATGATAGTCCTGGACTAGAGTCAAAATCAAGGAGAAATCTAGCAGCTACAGATAAAGAGTCTATGCCATTAACAACAAGTTTTTCATAACATGACTGTGAAATCTCTTGAGAGTAGGTGACTGAAAACGTGACATCCGCACAATTTTCAAATCTGATCTGATTTGATTTAGTGACCTTCTCTCACTGGCATCATTTCCACCTACTGAAATAATAATTTGGTTGTTTTTGGTTAGGTCAGTATACATTATTCTGTACGTGAATTTGTTAATTTTTGCACATCTAAGAGTCTGTACACCTGTTTTAACTTGGTATTATACTTTTTCAAAAATGAGGAGCCAATTATCAGTGTCCTATCTTTTCTGGCTTGTGATTTCATGTATTGGACTCTGGTTTGTATTTCAGACACATCTCTTTGAGAAAGGGTTTTTGGTGTTTCAGATGTGTGAATTAATCAAGCTGAAGTTGACACGTTTGTCTGAGCAGTGGAAAATTCAGTTGTTCATGCATGTGACATATATATGAATATATGCTGGTTATATGCCTGATACAAATTAAATGTATCATCACCTTGTAGGATTGATGGAAAAACAGTAACTCATGAGTGTGTGCATCAAAGTAAATAAACAGTTTTGTATGTCAAGCTGAAGTGTAATCTAGAAGAATGCAATTTAGTAAAAACACTGAATAATGCAAAATGCAAAATCTGTATCTAATATTGTTTTGGAATATACATGGTGGTAAGCCCAATTTGCACTGTGTACATACTGTAGTACAGCCTGGTGTCTCAGGTAAACTCTAACACACCTGTGTATTCTGAATTCCTTATTACCTGTATTTAGTTTCATGCTGGAGAAATCAGAAAATATGCTATGCACACGCAAAATAATAACAAAATCAATCACTGTAGTTAAAACAGTTTATTGACATAGTTATTGAGAGAGCAGGTCATTGCTGTGTGACGTGTGGATCTTACCAATTTTGTCTTGACATCTTTTTGTGCAGTACGCTATAAATAGAACACCTGTTAAAAATTTGACTCCATACACATAGGCCTGCCTGTTAACTGTTAAGCAGTGTAGTATATGTTATGTTTAACATCAATTTTAACCATTTTACATTTTTGGTATACATTTATTATGTATAGAAAGATTTAAAAGTAAAATCTGATCATTATAGATGTGTATATTTTTTTCACGGATGAATTTTTTATGTGCTTTAAAATCATGAGAGAACTTGTTCATCATCAAGTCAGTGAAGCTGCATGACCAACAGTAGCTGTTTAATAACTGAATAATAACTGTTTCAATTCATTTATTTTTTGCACTTGTAAATGTGAAAGTTTCTGGTCTAGATCTTTCATAATTTCTGAATTACAAAGATTTGTCATTTCAATATCAATAGAATCTGATGATATTCCTTTACTAAGTGGGACAGGTACAACTAAATTAATTACAGGTTTAACATGGCTATCTCTTTCAATATACTCTTTTAGCATGTTTATATGGCAGAGTTGCTTTTGTTTGCGCCTACCAGGAGTATTTATGATGTAATTTAAGTCATTAATTTTCCTGTCAACTGTGTAGGGACCATAATATTTGGCCTGAAGACGATTTTGTGGCATTGGTAAGAGAGCCAGGACTCTATCACCAGGCTGAAAACTCCTTTCCTTCGATTTGTTATCATATCTTGATTTCATTTTAGATTGAGCAGAGTGCAGATTTGCTCTTGCGACCTCGCAAGCCTTTGACAACTTGTATCTAAAATCGGAAACATAATCAAGAAGATTGATCTCAGTATCTTCATTAGAGAGAAGTTTCTCTTTCAATAACTTCAATGGTCCACACACAGTGTGTCCAAAAACCAGTTCAAAGGGACTGAAGCCTAAAGATTCTTGAACTGATTATCTAACAGCAAACAATAGTAAATGAATGCCTTCATCCCAATCTTTATTCGTATCAAAACAATATGATCGAATCATATTTTTCAAAGTCTGATGGAATCTTTTCTAATGCCCCTTGGCTCTCAGGGTGATAGGCAGAAGATTTGAATTGCTGAATGCCTAATTCATACATAACTTGTTGGAAAATTCCAGACATGAAGTTTGAACCTTGATCAGACTGAACAGATTTAGGAAGGCCATACTGAGTAAAAAACTTTATCAAAGCTTTTACTATTGCTTTAGATTTTATATTCCTCAACGGAATTGCCTCTGGAAACCTTGTTGTCGCACACATAATGGTCAACAGGTATTGGTTACCTGACTTGGTCTTGGGTAAGGGACCTACATAATCTACCATAATTTTACTAAATGGTTCGTCAAAGGCAGGAATTGGTTGTAGATGAGCCTTAGGTATCTTCTGATTGGGTTTTCCTACCATTTGACAAGTATGACAAGATCAACAGTATTTGGCAACATCACTTTTGATTTTTGGCCAATAGAAGTGGGTCAAAATCTTGTGATAATTTTATTAAACCCTAAATGACCAGCCAAAGGAGTTTCATGGGCCAGATTAAGTATTTCCTGTCTGTAAGGATTTGGAACTACTATTTGATAGTTCACTGACCACTCATCACTAGCAGGTACCTCGGGAGGTCTCCATTTTCTCATAAGAATTCCATTTTTAATAAAATAACAGACAGGAACTTCAGTGGCTTCAGTCTCACTTATGGCCCTTTGAAACAAACAGGAGATCTCAGGATCATTATCCTGTTCGACGACAAGTGACTGTCGTTTATCACCCTGATTAGAATAAAGAGAATGAGTTGTTAAAAGAGGATCACTATGATCAATACCTTCTGATTGATCCAAACAAGGAGTAAAAGTGACCTCATCAAAAGCCTGACCTATACACGTGTCAGCTAAAGGTATACTGTTTTCATCAACATCATTCTCAAGAGCTTTATTTTCCATAGCTCTGGTAACTGCACAAGCTTGAAATATATCAGGGAATTCTTTTTCAATTGGATCAATTTTCTGATCCAAATTAGGCTTGTCAGTTACAAGTGGATTAACCACAACCCTGTCTCCAGCTAAGTCATTGCCTAGCAATAAATGAATGCCCTCAATGGGTAAAACTGAGACTGTTCCGACTGTCACAGGTCCTGAAACTAAGTCTGATGACAAATTTACACAATGGACAGGAACATTAACAAAGCCACACTACTCCCTGAATAAGAACACTTTTATTAGAAGAAGACTTCTCAGAAAAAGGCAAAGTACCTGACAATAAAAGACTCTGAGAAGCTCCTGTGTCCCTTAAAATTTTAATAGGGGTGGGATTGGCTGAATCACCCAAGAGTGATATAGAACCCTTCGATATGAATGGTTCATAATTCTCCATAATAAAATCAGACTGGGATTTATTAGACCCAACAAATGTATTGCTTTCAATACATGACCATGACCTCAACCTCTTAGAAACAAGAGCATTTGGAACAGGTCTGCCTTGATTCTCATGCCTATTTTTCAATTTGTAGCAATCAGAAATAACGTGTCCTTTCTTTTGTTGAAATAGGTACACGTCGGAAGAGACAAGGATCTAGAATCAAGCTTCTCTGAAGTTTGATTTTTGAAAGTTGTGCTAGTTTGAGTTTTAAAAGGGCTGGTAATAGGCTGAAATACTTTTCTGCCAGAAGACTGATGAGTAGAAGTCTTGTTAACAAAATGAACTTTATGTGTCAAAGAATATTCGGCAGCAGCTCGAGCAGCATTCTCCAAGGTTTCAATCCTATGCTCATCGAGTTAAGTTTTAACGTCACTATGGACACAGTTTTTGAACTCTTCAATTAATATCATTTGCTTGAGATTTTGATAGTCTTGTTCGACTTTCTTGGCTAAGCACCATCTATCAAACAACTGCTCTTTTTCTCTAGCAAATTCGACATGAGTTTGTCCAGCTTCTTTTCTGTAATTTCTGAATTTTTGTCGATAAGCTTCAGGGACTAACTCATAACCCCTTAGAATGCATTCTTTAACCACATCATAGTCACCACTTTGATGAACAGACAGTGAAGTGTAAATCTCACTAGCCTTACCAGTGAGTACCGTATATACTCACGTATAAGCCCGTTTGCGTATAAGCCGACCCCCCCAAACTGAATCGGTAAAATTGTTATAAAGTGCATGATCCGCGTATAAGCCGACCCATAATTTCTAGACTACCTGTACATCACAAGATGCACAGAGTGAGTTCTGAATATGTTTATTTAGGCAAATCACATTATTAAATAAAATGAAAGTAAGAAAGCTAATTTATATGTTGAAATAAAAACAATTCTAAAGTGTTAAGTCTTAATGGAAATATAATTAATCCTCATTCTAAAATCATGAATCATAAAAGTTCAATAACTTTTAGAATCCTTTAAAATCGGGCTCTGTATCAGAATCGCCAAACAGTTCACGAAACTTGGCTTCTGTTACAGGCTTGCTTTCATCATATATGTCGTCATTGTCATCATGGTCATCTGATAGTCCGGTTCTTAAAATGAGAGCACCAGCCGGCAGATGCAACAAATTTTGAATCTGCCAACTTATATTTATTATTTCTCGCCATCTGCATAGCACGTAGACGAATTGCCGCCATTCCCGTACTTGCTTCTCGTTCACAAAAATTTGCGTGCTGCAGCACAGTTATTTGCTTCTGCATATTCAATAATGTTAAGTTTGAATGCTTCATCATACGCAAACCGCTTTCTTTTACTTTCTATACTACTCATGTTATCCGATTGAATTGAATATAAACTTCTAAAGAGATTAAACTGAAATAATTTCTTATAATGGTAGTGAAATATTTATATACCTTATCCTGTAATTATTTCCACAGTTGATTATCAATTTGTATTTGATAATTATTTATCATTGTTGTTTATTTGTGTGTTTTTAAACTACCGGTAGTGTAATTCAATTGATCAAAATATGACTGGTTTCAGCGTGGACATGATTCAAGTATTGTGACAGTTGATAACTTTGAGCAGAAACCATGACCACTACCATATCTCATTAAACGATACATCTGAGAGTCGGCATATTTTAGTCAAGTCATTGGCATTGTGCAAAAAAAAAAACAACCTATTATCCCCGAGGCATTTACCACAGATTAAGCATATGGCAGCTATTGTGCAACACTCTACCATTGAGAAACCACTTTGCTTTACAAACAACCAATCAACAGTAGTATATAAACTGTGGCTGCTATTACGTCTAAAACACCTATCAAAGAAATCCAACAAATTATATTGTTTTACAATTATTCACGCTGACTCGTATATTGCAATGCTATTTACCCTTCCTAAGTGTGCACGCAACAAAACCCTATGGAGCCTATTGCTATTTTTTCTTTAAGACTATCGTACATGTATTTCTACTCTCGATCAAAATGTTTGTCGTATATACCTTCAGTATCGTAAGTCTTTTATTTTTTTACGTAGATTCTTTTCATATTTACACTGACATAGGCTAGCGTGCATTTCTGTGAAACTGTCGAGTTTAATTATTACTGATTAGCTGAGGGTTAAATACTTGACTAGAGATTATTAATATGGCGGTTCTTTTGGAAAATACACATATTTCCGTAGTTCAAATAACATGTATGGCTGTATACCTTCAGTATCGTAATTCTTTTTATTTTTTACGTAGATTCTTTTCATATTTACCCTGAAATAGGCTAGCGTGCATTTCTACGAAACCGTCGAGTTTAATTATTACTGATTAGCTGAGAGTTAAATATGTGAATAGAGATTACTAATATGGCGCTTCTTTTGGAAAAAAACACATATTTGCATGGTTCAAATAACACATATGGCTGTATTTTCCGGTGGATGGACATCTGTCAAATAGACGTCAAGTACTTTAAAACATGTTTTTCATTCATTATCCTACCACTTATGTTAGAAGAAAAAAAATTGTTTTACTTCACGACAGGACAAATCTAATCAGCCATGTGGCATCTTAGGCAAGTGATCTCATATTCGGCGATTGACGGAAACAATAAATACTGGAAATCGCGGGGAAAAAGCATTATAAATTTCAGATTTGGAACTTGACCCACAGATAAGCCGACCCCCTTTCTTCCAGGCCTTATTTTTTTCCTACATTTCTCAGCTTATATGCGAGTATATATGGTACACATTGCAATAACTGAGTTCAATGCTCCCTTGGCCACTTTAAATTTTCTGCAACTTTTTCAAAACGAATGAAGTATTTGTCTACTTCTTTTTCTCTGAAAAGGGGCACTAATCTAATATTCCTTGGTAAATCAAAACTTAAATTTGGATTTGAAGTATGAAGGTGTTTTTCACTTGCCAGCTCTAATTCTTTCATTCTATATTGATATTCCCTTTCTTCCCTCTCTTTGTCATATTGTAATTGTCTTTCATTCTCCTCTTTGTCATATTGTAATTGTCTTTCTTTCTCCCTTTCCTGTCTCTCTCTCTCTCTCCTCTTTTTCATATTGTAATTGTCTTTCTTTCTCCCTTTCTTGAAATTCCAGCTTCTTCAACTCTAATTCCATCTTGAATTTAATTCTAATTTCTTCATTTTTATGCCAGAGTCTGATGCAGACTTACTGACCGAAATCAAAGCACTTTTTTCCAAAACATTTTCTTCTACCAAATATTGGATCAAAATCTTTTTGATATCTTGTTTCGTTCAAGAAGCCTGTACTTCAGAAAGATTATATTTTCTGGCAAGTTGAATCAACTCATCTTTTTTGAAAAGATCTAATTGCTCCTGAGTAGGATTAGAAAGAAATATTTCTACTTTAGATGTCATTTTAATACAAGCCTGTCAATCTCACTAAAGATTTTTTTTAAAAATTTCAAAACTAGGGGTATTCAAATTTAAAACAAAAGTTTTCTGAAAAAAAATTCTAGCCAAATTCCAATCTATCTCAATCCCGAACGAGCTCCCAATTTCTATGTTACGTGCTTAGGCTCATAAAAACAGTAACATAGAAAGAGTGAAAATAACAAGCTTGTAAAGCTTAATAAACAATTTATTGAGTACAAATATTTTTCAGAAAAGAAAAATAAACTTACGGTTGAAAGAATCAATTCCAAAATTAATCCAAAAATAATTCAAAATATTATCCACTAGAGAAATTTTTATTTATATATTTTTTTAAAGCACAATTTCTTCATTAAATGGCAATGCACCATACTTTTCATTTATTTCAATTGTTTATGCTCTATGTTAATAATTGTCAAAATAAAGGAATGGAGGAATAGTTCAATTGTTATTGAGATAAACAAATAATATTATATATAATAATTCTATTTTATTTAACTTATTTTAACGACTTATTTGTGGTATTGCTAATTATTTATAAATGTTGATAAATATTCAAGTTACTCTACGGGAACACTCGTCATCAAAATGGGAGTTATTTCCCTTGGTAACTACTGACCTAACCAATTTAATTGTTACACAAAATATCGCTAAATATTCGCAGTTTTTGTTTGTTTGTTTGTTTTTGGTCTTTTTGTGCTGTTGTTGAAATTTAAAGTGGGTATTATGTGAAGTTTAAGGTGTTCTTGGTGAGTCTTGGGGTGTCCTGGGGTGTTCAGTGAGACCCCAGGTTGTGAAACTATCAAAAGTAACTCTGTTATTGGTGAAAGTGAAAATATTGACATTCACTGAAAAGGTAACTGGGGTCCCTGTCGCTGAACATGTGTAATATTCGTTTTCAAAATCTTTGATCTTTCAGATTTAGTTTTTAAATTCCGATTATAATATTTTTTTTGTTAAATGTCTTTGACAAATATGACTTTTTTAGTCAAAATTCATTGTTTTTTAAAAAAAAAACTATCTTAGTCCTTTCTGTATGAAGAAAAATCACAAAATTTCCGCCATTAAGAGGGACCAACCACACAGCATTTTTCTACTTGATTTGGGGGGTTTATAATTTTTTGGGGTCGTAATTTCGTTGAAAAATTGCTAAAATTAATAACTTTTATTATATTTAACCAAAAAATGTTAAATCATTTAGAAAAAAGGGGTTCTTGGGTTATCGCCCTAAAAAATTAACAAATTTGACAGATTTCCCTTGACAATTTTACACCCCCCCCCCAAAAAAAATTAAAGTCATCAGACTAAAATAAATCTGATTTCACACTGAAATTGAAAAGATCTACGATTTTATGTATGGATTTATATTAAGAAACTCTCCACGCAGGTGATTTACGTGTCCAGACTGGTGAGTAATTTTGAAATAAATTTATTCTTGTCAATAATTAATTATGACACCGTAGATAAACAGGAATGATCAATTCTTGTAGAATCAAATATCCACAGGGATAGGATTCCTAAAATTTTCTTGAGTTCAGTTGAACATTTTGATGTACATGATAGAAACTAATCTACGTTTGATGATGTATACTTTTTTAAAAAATGTTTTGAACCTTCCATAGGTCTTATCAGGTGGTAGCAGCAGACATAAAGTTTATCCCTATGATTTGCTATGGATTTCCCCACAATGTGTTTTTTGTGTGGTTTTTTTGTTAGCTCTAGCTGAAGAATATATGTTGTGACTAGATCATGTGCAGTGTAACAAACTACTCTGTCAAATTAAAAGCTGTTACCAATAAACTAGTTTGTTTTTATAGCATCTGATAATGCACTTGACTTAAATAATATAAATTTTCAGTGTCGCAAAATGCTAAGAACTTGAATTACTTGTACTTAGCTTATACAAAAAAAAATATATATTATTGCAACATTTCTCTTTGATTAAATATTCTTTAAGTCAGTGTACACTCAATTAGCTATGCTGTCATTTTGTCAAAGACTGGATATAGAATTTAATTACTAGTCTTAATTATAGAAGTAGTATTAAGTTTGTTTGCTTACACATACATTCAAAAAGAATGTTGGTATCTTTGACTCTGCATTTATGCAAATTATTAGCAGTAAATAATTTGTCAACCAAATTTCTGCAGTAGGGATAAATATGTTTACAGTCCTACCCATTTATATTGACAAGCCTCCTATGTCGACAAAAAAGCAGAGTCCTAGTCCCTTGGTCTACTATTACTACCAAATTGTCATGCTTATATCAACGCTGAGGTAAAAGATAAATGTACATGTCGACAGAAGCCCTTGGTCCCAGCTTAAACAATACTTTGTTCAACAATTAGTTGATCTTGCCGCCAGGCTATAATTTTGCCAGCCTCATCGTTTATGTTGACCAGCTGCCACTTCCAACCCATACTTTGTTTCAACAAGTTTTTTATCTTGCCACCAGGCTTTAATTTTCCTGCCTAATCTTTCATGTCGACCAGCTGCCAGTTATGACCCATACTTTCTTTAACAAACAGTTGATCTTGCAGCCAATTTAAATTTTCCAGCCTAATCATTTATGTCAGCAAGAGGCCAGTTACAAAGTGGACTTTATTCAACAATTAGTTGAATTTGCTGCCAGGCTTTGTTGTCGTGGTGGGATACAAAAAAACAGCAAACAACAACAACAGGCTTTTGTTTGGTCCTATTAAGTTGGCATCTCGCGGCAACTTAAATAAAAGCAATGAAATCTGATCGATTCTTGCATTTTTCCAAAGTGACCGGTAATTAAAACAAGTTTTTTGTGCTGTGAAAGTTTTTAAGTTTATATTTATGATGGCTGCCAATAGCAGTGTAAAACCTTTGGCCACCTTTGCACACTCAGTAGTTACTATGAAACTAACTAAAAATTATTAGACCTAGGAATAATGAACGGCCAAAATGCATTGTCAGTTTAATGAACATTTCTTTTTGACAGAGATAACAAGTCACCTAACCAGTATGAACCATGTAAAAAAGTGTTTGATTGCTCAGTTTCTAATACTAGCCTTAACAGATATTGTATGAGACCAAAACTTAGACTTAAACAACATAGTTCTTTAAGTTCATAGGCTCTATATATTTATAAGCCATGAGTAAGGAGTCAAATTTAAAAGCTTTATTTGAAAAGTATTTTGACTTCAAGGCCTAATGGCTAAATACAGTGAAATCTGTTTAAAACACTAACAACACTTCAGGCTGGCATTATTGTAAATAAGAAGAGTACTTTAAATGGTACATCATACACTTGTCATACGTTTAATAGTCCTTTATGTACAGACACCAGTAGGGCATGGTTGACAAACTGGTGCAAATGATCTTGAACTCGGCTTAATGTATACAGGCTTAAACTAAATTTAATTTGCAGAAACCATTATTTTCTCATCCAACATACTGTAATTCTGATGTCTGACCCTCAGACCCAAAAATCTTTTTGTTCTTTGGTCAAGATCTGTCTTTGGAACAAAAGGTACTGAGCAAACCCCATTTTTCAATGAGGAAAAATGACCATAACCTTTGACCCCAAATGAACAGGTACATACACTTTTGTCAAGGTCAGGAACATGAGTTATTACAGAAAAGAATTTTTTTCTTCTTTCTGTCCATGACCTTAATATTTGACCCCCAAACTAATAGGCTTTTTTGTTTTACCATGTGCAAGTCATTCACAAAGTTTGGCCCATTTCTGCAATATAGAACTACTGGTCATGTTGCTGTACAGGAATAAATTTCTTTCATCAGTGTATCTGACTCTCTGACCCCCAAGTTTGGTATTTATCTTTTGAAAAATTCAGACATGGTAAATGATGGAAAACTCAAGTTATTATGTAGAAATGAAGTACAGTACATAGAGATGTTTGGACAAACATGTGGTGGTTTGAATTCTACTAATGTATCAACCCTGGTCAGTTACAGTGCTATATTCTTGGGCAGAACACTTTAATCAAACTGTTGTAACACTAGTAGCCTACATTTCAGGCTGTGTCATAAAACCAAACTGAAATTAGCTGAACGATTGGCCAACGTACATATCTTCTTAATATGTATAATATTTCCATTAAAAACTGCATGAGTAGTTGCATTCACAAAAGTCTGTTTTATAATGCATACAGCTATTAGTAAAAGTGCAAAAGCTCTTATTGTGCATCTTTACATGATAAGAATAAAGAAATTGCAAAACAACTAGTGTCCACATGATGACCGAAGTAAATTCTAATAAGCATTGTATTACATATAATGGACTTCACATTAAACCTTCAAACAAAGCTTAGATGTTGCTTGAGTAATGTTATAATATGGAAAGATGTTTCATCTAATTTTAGGATGAGGCAAATACATGCACAAAGAACTCCAACAATAAAAAAATAATTATTCTTTTTGTCCACAAAATTTACATGTTTTACCACATACAATTAATGCTACAAAGTAGAATACTGACTGTGGTATCAGCCCGGTCTGCATGTTCATTTGACTGTTTAGGAAACTGGCCTCTTTCTGCAATTGTGGTTTTAGTTCTGACTCCCTCTGCTTCCTCATGAACTCTTGAGATTTGTAGCTCTGAAGAAAGAAAAAAAAAAACGGTCAAGGCAATGGTACTAATGAACATAAAATAAATACATAAAGATGTATCAAGAAAACTCCTTCAATCCCACCTCCCATAACAACATCAATAATAGAAATGAGTGTATGGCATTGTATCTATCCAAATAAATGTGACACCAGTATGCTCTATTTAAAATACAGTGTACCATAACTAGTCGCAAAATGTTCTCTCGAGGTTACAAGTGGAAATTTCTTATGTTGACTTGTATGTGCTGTGATGTGACTTTTGTGACCAAAAATCAATAACTGCTTATTATTAACCTCTAAATATGGGCATATGCAATCTGTTGTCTTAATTTTTTATTTATCTAATTATTTTAATTTCAAAAGAGAAATATTATATCTGACACATTTAAAATCTTATGAGTTTAGATCTTAAAATATGTATCAGAAAGGATGTGAAACCAACACTTTACTTAAAATTCAACAAACAAGTTACCTCCCAATAATATAAAGTGAAAATTCAAAAGATACAGTATTGTGAATAATACTCCAAATACTGGTAATCCTAAATGTCATATCGCAATGTCCAAGAACACAGAATGTTACAAACAATTTCAATAGTCTTGAATGTCTTGATATCCCAGTATTGAATTTCATGATATCCCACTAGTATTGAATTTCCTGATATCCCAGTAGTATTGAATTTCCTGATATCCCACTAGTATTGAATTTCCTGATATCCCAGTAGTATTGAATTTACTAATATCAAAGTAGTAATGAATATCCCGATATCCAAAGTATTGAATCTCCTGATTTGTCTAGCTTTGATTTTCCTGATATACCATTCATGTAATCCAGATTGACTGAATGAATTTACAAAAATCCAATATATTAATTCAAATAAATGAGTTAAATAAATAATTCCTCTCAAATTATTTCTGATTTCAGCAACACAAATGTGAAATCAACAAATTCTCAGACTAATTCTAAAACAGGAATGAAACGATTGTTTAACAACTCAGTATTAATACAAATTCCCATTTGACTAATGACACCAAAGAATATTCTGTGAAATGAATCATTCTAATATGAAAACAAGGGCTCCGAGTGGTCTAAAGCACTCACTGTTACGGAACACTGCCACCTCACCTCTGTCTGTGAGTTTGAGTCTCAGATTTGGCTAATGAGGTTATATGAAAGCTTGCCAGTGGCTTCTCATGGGTCGATGATTTTTTTCTGAGGTTTTCACAGGTTCTTCCTTCATCATTTATACTGGCCGCCATTTATAGCCTATTTTGTGCTGAAAAATGGCGCTAAACCCTACAACAACAACAGCAACCAATATGAAAACTAGTTCAACTGTAAACAATGCTAGGCCATGACATAAAAATTTAGTAAACATCTTGCTTACAACTTACAATCATGGATAAATTCAGGAATGAAAAATCAAGGACAAAAATCACATAATAATAAGTACACATAAAGTTTAATTGAGACATCATTTAAAGTTGTATTGCAATATACATTGAAACCATGTATCATAAATAGTATTCCTTACCCCATGCTAAATAATACTTGTACAAAACCATATGCTTTGTAAGAAAGATACTCTTCAGTAAAAGAAATAACAGTCACGCGTAATAACAGTGCAAAAGTAAGAACTTACTGCATTTTTAATTCAGTGCTTATGAGAGATAGTTTTATAAAACTTTCAGTCTTTGTCTAATTGTTATGCTTTGGTGATTATTTAAGGTCTATTTACAATGCACTCACACAGCAGCACTAGTTAATGCCAACTGGAGAAATGTATAAACCTGAGTTGCGCCATCTTCAAAGAGATTAGTGTCAAGCTTAAGGGCAGTGAGCTGGTCAACACTGATGATGCCAATATTTGGGGTGTTTAGAGAAATATTTCTGGATGACTAAAAGTGAGAGGACTTGTATGGTCTGCCATGGCATCAAGAATGTGAACATGATAACTGTATGTGATGGCAATGGCAATGCCACTACTGCAAATCACATGACATATCCATTGCTGCCACATCTTCACTATGCCAGCTCACCCTTGTCAATATCTAGTTGACACATTGTGTGCTTGCGGCTGTTTGCACCACTGACTTTGAACTTGCCCTATTACCTTGTCATCCAGCAAAAAGACCTTTCTCTTCTTTCTATAGGAGATAATAGCCTCAGTCATCTTGATGTCTATGAGCATGAGAATCATTCACAAAACCTGCCACAGTGCATTTGAGGCCTAACCAGAGTCATTGCAGACAGTCTTGTTTTCTTTGGGTTTGTTGAAGTGAAGTGGTGGCAGGAAATGGCCAGATGACAGTTGAATACAAGGGTCAGGATTGCACCTATGTAAACACCATCAGATCTCAGCACTGAGAGGTCAGGTAAAAGCCACATGGATTATTCCTTCATGTGTTTACTCTCCCATTGCCCCCAAAACAGGTGGTCTCTGACACGCCATTGGGGCTGTTTAGAGTCCACAATGTCTGAAGTTAGATCATGTCACTAATTGCCCTTCAGCAGGTGTGACTCATTTTGTTCTCTTGCTATAATGGTGGTGGCAGAGGTTTTGCTAATAAAGGCTTTGGTCACTGGTTTCTCAGTGGCTTTGTGCATGGCTATGTACCCGCTCACACAGCCTCATAATCTGCTTGTGCTTTACTCAGGTCTAAAGCGCCTCCTATCTGTCACCATTCAGTCTTTTTTTGTTCATTTCTTTTGGCCTTTAGAATGGCCTTACAGACATTGATGAACTCAATTGTATGCACTTCCATAAAATGTATTTGGTAAATAACTCAAACCCCATGGCAGCCTGCTACACAAGGGATCCTGACATAGAATTTTTAGAATATTTTCAAGGTCAGTGATGGTTGCAACTCTTTCAAGAGTTAGGCTTTCCAAATCTTCCAGGTCATTTTCTCTTTTGTCACATTCACTGTCTGCCACATGACACAGCAGAGGTCTTTGTTCTTGTACTTCATAATGGCTATATATAACTGCTGTATCTGTTTTATGTCTCTTAATACCAATATAATGCCCCTGAATCTTTTATATGTGATGCTCCTACAGGTCAGTCTTGTCCAGTACATTCCACTCAACTGTATTTTACCTTAGGTGAAAAACTTGATGCTGATGAAAACTATTTGCCATTGGAGAGGGCCTCAAGGATGGTAATTGCATGTGTATCATTCAGAATTACATGCCTGCCCCACACCATGTAACCTATAATGATATTGATGCCCTTGAATCATATTCGATCATCCAACTCAATACAAAAAAATGCTAAAGATATCAATAGCCCCATCAACCTCAAATTCTAGCTTGACTTCTTGGAGGTGATTCTTGATTCAAACTACATATTTACAAGCTTATCATAGTGTCACATAATTGTCTCTCCCCCACAATCTCTTCATCTTTATTTTTACAATATATTAAAAAAACATGTTTTTAAAAACACAATTGTTGGCATCAAATACAATTTTCTTTATGTGACACACAATGACATGACCAGTTATCTTGTTCACAAGCACAAATTAACAGTGGGACAACAGAAAATAAACAGTCACATAACCTTGACTGACCTTAACCTTTACTGATCTGATTTTCCTCCTTACAATAAGCTTTGAAAATTTGGAATCTTTTGTGTAGTTTCCAAATGTGACATGAAATTCTATTTACCTTTGATTCTCCATAGCATAAAGCTCAGATTTTGTGACTAATTCTTCCTGTCTGTCAACAGGCCTGGAGATCATAAAATCCTTGAGCATCATCGATACTCACAAAAGGTCTGAGTGTCAGATTTTGTGTCAATTAATAATATAAAAATTTGCATTTAAAATGTAATTATTCTGGCTGAGAGTGAAATCTTAATATTAGGCTCACCTGAGATTTATTATCTCCTGATCAGGTTTCTCAGAATGTTGAACCTTACCTGCTTCTTTGCAGATAATCTCCTGCACTGCATCATCAATACTCTCAAAGATGTCATCTGTTGCAGTCAAAAGTAACCCTTTGTGAGATGAACTGAACAATATCTTCCCTGTGTGCATCTTTTTCCATTCCTCTAAAGATCTAAATATTTTGGTGGAAATTACTGTCTGATCTTTTGCCAAGGGATATAGTCTTTCTTGGACACAACCTCTGATGAATTTATCAACACCCTTTATTTTTTCAGACTTTTTAAAAAAGAGATGTATTTTCTTTGTTTGGTGGTTTGGTATCCAAACTATGGAAAGTTCCATGGTGATATTGTCAATATAGCCACACGTTTCTGGATAAGTGAAAATTTCAAATTGGCATCCTGGAGAAAAAATCTCTTCCTGGACTTCAGAAGATGCAGTTCCTAAGAGCTCCAAATAGTGATCTGCAGCTGGTTTTGATTGATCTCTTTGACCTTTTAGCATAATGGCAGGTTCAGTTTTATCAGATAGTATTGTTACACTTGGATATTTTTCACATAGTTTCTGCAGATATCCAAACGTTTTCATTACTTTTTGCCATGTATGGTCCACATGAATGATTTCTTCATGATTTTCAAAACATTCCTTAACCTTGTGTATTATTTCAGTAACCACATGATGTACCATGGTTTTGTCTTTCTCTGTACATATGACACATAATGCATCAAAGTCTTGCTGTCCCATTAATTCAAATCTGGCAATATCCAATTCTTTTCTCTGTCTCACTTCCTGAAGTACATCTCCTTGTATTCTTTGATCAACCAATTGGTTATCCACATACAAAAACTGTTGTGCACATTTATGGACACTGTCCAAGACAACATGAATCAATTGTTCTACATCTGATTCTTGTTCAAAAATCTTTTCAGAGATTTCAAATATAAACAAATCTTCATCTTCAGCAACAACAGTCACTGAACAATTGTACTTATTGAGAATTTCATGCAACATCTGTTTTCCAGGTTCTGTTTTTGTGTAAAAGTTCCAATATAGATGAAAGTTCCAGCTGCATGGTATGTTTTTCATAAATTTGATAAATTTCATATCTGGAGCCCTCTTATACTTGATGCACAGTGGAAGTGTGCAATTGTTTCCTGAAAATAAGTTTAGATAATGAGAATTCAGTATATTTATGGGTACCATGGGCATTGTCTAAAAATAAGATGTTTGTTTGTACTTAAATTCATTGCCTTGCAAGGTGATTCAGTTTTTTCCACAGGTTGATATTTGCTTTGCTGGATCTTTAAATTCACGATTTCTATAAGCCATGGAATCTACAAAAATTGGTACAACCAAACATTTTTTAATCCTGGTTATAAAATAAAAAGATCCTTTCAGCAAGTTTACAGACACTGATTGGAATAATCAGTCAGAATACAATAGTTTCCATAGCTATCTTGATAAATTTTATGAATTAAGCAAAATCTGATTCAATCATGCAAAACAAGTCCACACAACAAACATTTTTGTAACCTAATTTTATTTAACCTCATATTTTTCATGTCTGTGACTTTGATTTCAAATGAGTGACAAATTATGTCACAAATGAACTTTATTTGCTTCACAATAAATTAAAATCCCAAGTATTTACTGAATATAAAACTGATTTATGAACATCTGAGAAACTATTTAAAAAAAAACACAAAAATGAACCCATATCATCTAAATCTGTGATCCATGATGCAAAATTTAAAATAAGGAGTGCATTTTTATATCAGTTTTACACAGGAAAATCACAAGCATACAAGCAATTGATTATTACCATAGGAATGAACTGTCTTTACAGTTAAAATTCCAAACTATGAAAAGAATTATCCAAGGAAATATCAGTGAATCTTGACAGCTCAAACATACAATGGACCAAGTTTTTTACTTCAAAAAGTTCAGTGTATTTCAGTATCATTGTACATTTTCTCCTATAGGTCTTAATTCATTCTACCCCAATCCCATTAATATGCATGATCTGATTCTGCCAATAGTCAAAGTTTGTTGACTGCATTCATTGGCCGATCTTGTCTTTTGTCGCTTTGTATGTGTGTCAGATACAATGTCTCTGAATGGTTATACAATGCTTTTTTTCCAAGAATCAGACACATATTAACCAATCAGAAATGATTTTACCTTTCTTTGTGCAAATTTGAATTTTTCATAAACCAAGGATTACTAATAGAGGGCAGTTTCACTACACATGTTATGTTCATGAAAAATCATAAATGATGTCGGACATTAAAATTGATGGTCGTGAAAGCAAATATCAGGAGTTTCTCTGGTTTAATCTAAAAAATATTGAGCAAAGAAAGAAAAAAATATGTTTGGCAGTTGGATATTTTGCAAGATTTAGATTCAGACATTGAAGTTTCTGAGACTGAGTCGTCAGAAGAAGAGGATGCTGATAGCAATGATGATATAGTTCTTGCTGATCTCACAGATTGTAGCGATCGTGTTAATGTCATAAATAGTGACTTAAAAAGTGGTAAAAGACTTACACAAATATATAAAATAATACATCACTATGTAGACAAATTCATTTGGAACAATTGGTGAAAACTTTGTGGATTTGTATTGGATATACAAAATTGGAAATTTCTCTTGTATTGGATATAAGAAAAGAAATTAAGGTAGAAGCGAATGTACGTACATGATATTTACAAAATTGTCTAAACAGATAAAACTATATTGGGCACATGCAGCTAGACACAGCTTAGTGCAACTGGGACAGAGCAGCAGAAATGCTGTTAACAGTGCTGGGGCTGAGTTAAGCACTAGTTCAAGAAAACTGGAGTGCTCAATTAATTCCACCATGTTTAAGGCATTTTAACCAAGAACTAAATTGCAGTCTCCTACTTCTGTGTCCTCTTTAATATGGTGAAAGTGTTGAATAGGTCTGCTGCAGAATTAAATTTCTTTCTTCTCTAGTGAAACATCCTAATGGAAAAAAAAGAATCAACCAAGCAAGGGAAACCTTTAACCCATAAACCTATGGAATAGTTGATGATTATGGAACCATGACTGCCACTTATTTTCTATCAATGTAATAAATTTTAAAAGGCACTAGTTTTTCAAGCAAAATCCCTCTTGATAAGTAACAGATATATCAAACCACTGAAACAAGCACACTGAATTGGAAATTTACCATCATTTTCTTGCCATTCTTGTACTTCAACAAAGTCACTTTCTTTTTCAGGATTACTGGAAACACTACTTGAGGTCTTATCTTTTGCTTGACTATCTGTGTTTTCATCTTTAAGAGTTACACTATCTGTAAAGCAAAGCATTATTTCATTACTTAATTAAGTATCATCTACAATACAACTATATAATGTTATTGACAAAATGAAAAGTACATTACACATAAGATTTCTGTAATATTTCTCATTATTCAGTTTACAATTTAAATTCTAATTAAAATGGTCTCTTTTGTGGTTTTGTAGTACCAAAAGATTGAATGGGATTCAGCAATCAACTAGTTATAGAAGTTTCAATTCTTTTGCAGAATTAGATAAAACTTTCCTGGTCCAAGTTAGAAAACATTCCATTCATCAAAATAGCAAAGCTATAGTCAATGACATGACATTAGTACCAGTTTATTCTCTCAATGAGTCAATGACATGACATTAGTACCAGTTTATTCTCTCAATGAGTCAATGACATGTCATTAGTACCAGTATATACTTTCAAGGAGTCAATGAAATGACATTAGTACCAGTTTATTCTCTCAATGAGTCAATGACATGACATTAGTACCAGTTTATTCTCTCAATGAGTCAATGACATGACATTAGTACCAGTTTATTCTCTTAATGCACTGCTCTATATTAATTTATACAGATTTCAGTGTGCACTGAATTCTTTCAAGTCCATACAGTAAAAAGAATGCTAAATCGATTCATTACTCAATTGGCATACTCTGAACCCAAATCCATAAAATAATACTTCACCTAACTGGTGCATAATATAAACCAGTACAAAAAATGGGATAATGGAATATACAATACATACTGATATATATATATATATATATATATATATATATATATATATATATATATATATATATATATATATATATAGTGTCCTCACTATATCAGCCATCATTATAAAACAAATTCAGATATAACACAGCCATGGCATTACTCTCAAAATTTCATATGCATGTATTTTCCTTGTACACAACAAAAAATAGTTTTATTCTTTAAAGTCTGAAATATAATGTAATGTTTCATTTTTCGTTTTAAGGAAGACATCATATGTAAATTCTAAAATAAAACAATCTTTTCATAGCTACTAAAATAATGGATGCTGTATTTCTCTTGTACATAAAAAAAATATTTGTTTCTTCTTAAAAGCATGAAAAATAACATTTAAAAAAGTTTATTGAGGGATCATCCTTGACTGGAGCATGCCTCTCCACTGCTCTGTGCCCTGCACTGGCTGTCCATTCAGTATGGAGTCAAACACACAATTTGTTCTCTGTGCTGCGTTTCACTGACGGACTCAGGTCCAGCATGATGTGTCCAGGGCCACCCATGTGTATACATCAGCAAGATGCTTGCGCTCCTCTTCTGACAGTTGTATACTTATTGTTCTCACTATGAAAGCGAAGTCATGTGGACGGCGTTCTTCTGCATGCTGGGGCCCAGCGATGTGGGGCGGGGCACCGTTAAGATTGGACACAGGGACACTGTGGTCTCTTTTGGGAGTGCTCTTGGGGCTCACCTTTTTGGGCTGCAAGGGCAGACTTGGAGACCTAGTGAATTTTTGTATCTTGTGTGTTTTCAGCATGTTTTTGTGGTTTCCAGTTTCATGGTTTTTGTGTTTTGTTTCTCTGTAGAGTAGTCATATCATTATAGCTGTTGTAAAGCGTTTAGAGTTTCTAAAGATTAGGCGCTATACAAAATCTTCATTATTATCATTATTATTATCACTCTGTGCTTTGCATATTTTGCTAACTGCCTTTTTTGTCCTTATGGCAACAAAACTTAACATCATTTTTCTTGTCACAACATTGTCAACTGTTTGAACTTTTCTTTGCAATCTTGGGTTTGGAATGCAGAAATTCAAATGCACCATGAATGGAAGTTGCAAAATTGGATATAAAATGAAAGTTTCCTTTTTGCAGAAAAAAACATTTATTCTTACAATCGCTACTAACAGTGGCATAAAATGCAAATTAAATTTACAGTCTTTTGAAACCATAAATAGTTGGTCATCAAGTTAGTTTTTAATTTCTTCACATGTTTTCATTTCCCTATGAATAGCCTCATCCCTTGGGTAGCCTCAGCAAGATGATAGCTGTCTCCAGCTGACCAATATCTAGGCCAGTTTAAGTACATGTACATGCAAACAACTATAGCCATATGCTATTGGCAACAATATGGTAGTAAATTGTTTAGTGATACATGTTTGTTGACAATGGGATATACATCAAATGAGGACTACCATTATGTTCTATTTGTGTTTTCTAATGGGATGTGACTTGTACATGAATTTTATAGGATGTGATTTGTACTCAAACTGGAAAATACTATACTACACAAATGTAGGTTATCAACATACAAGTGTAATTTCATACTAGTTTTATCTTCATTTAAAAAAAAAGCACATGTTTTTGCACCTACTGGTAATATCACCTCACCACACCATCTTGTTTGGTACAGCATACTTTTCTTCAGGCAACCAACCTGGTTGCTTATGACAATGTTTGTCAATAACATGGTCAGGTTCTATGGACCTCAACTACTGTATTATATACATTTACTGTATCTATGTATGTATACATGTATGTATGTATATATATATATATATATATATATATATATATATATATATATATATATATATATATATATGTTATTTTTTTCAGTTATAGGATGAACTTGTCTGATATGGTGTACATCAAGTCTGTGAGGCCAAGACATGTTAAGATGTAAGCAATAAACTTGTCCTTTTTCCAACAAATGTAAACAAAAAATTATATAATATATTTGTGTGGACCATTTTATGCATTATGCAGGATTTATATTATGTTTAATGTAGAAATGAGTCATTCAATATAGAACCCTTTTCCTATTTCTCAGGTATCTATTAGAGAAAAGGCATACCTTTATTCCCTGGACTGGACATTCTGAGGTACAGATCAGATCTTTTCCTTGAAGATCTTTGTCCCAAGCACTCATGGTGGAGATGGATTTCAAAATCAACACCACCCACATTGTGTGACTGGCCAAGAACTCTATCTGTAACTGAAAAACAGTTTAAACTTGCATAATCTGAAAGAGAATTCAAAATCAAAATGTTCCTTTATATAAAACGATATTCAGCATTAAAACTCTGTTTAAATAAAAGTTTCTTTTAAATATGCAAAATATTTGTTTTAAATAAAAACCAAATAAAATATATAATTCATCAAAAATAGCAAAGCCACCAAAATAAAACATCAGGACAAACAGAACATAATCAATGAACTGAATTAAATACATTACTTCTCTTTAGTATCACTAAATCTAAATCTTACTAAAATAGCAACTGTTAATTGACCAATACTTTTAATGATAATTTTAGCCATAAAGCAGATTGATTGAAAGGCAATAATAAGCACACACTGATGTTTACAGAGCTGATTTGTGTTGATAAAGAGATTGCATTAATACCCATACTGGACAGGAGCATTTATTACTGCTGCTGTGGTACCGCTAAGTACCATTAAGCTTGAAAAATATCCCTGTCTCCTTCCACCATATGATCAGCTTTTTTTTATCTCTAGAGAAGCAATGCTAACTAACAATATGGTTGGCAAGATCTCTCTCTCTCTCTCTCTCTCTCTCTGTCTCTCTCTCTCTCTCTCTCTCTCTCTCTCTCGACATAGTTTAATAAAATTCCTAAATGTTAATTTACTGTTAATCAAGAAATCAAATTTTCCTTGATAATCCAGAATCTGTCCAAAAATAAGAAATTTGAAGAATTGTAGATGAAAATACAGTCTGTCAACACAGACTTACCAACACAAATTTGGAAGTGTGTCAATGTATCAAGGTCTGATTTGTCAAATTCTAGTTGCACATGAAAGTTATAAATTGATTATGTGACCATGTGTGTGGGAGGATATGACTATAATGTAAAATGTGATTCCTGCTGCTTGCTGATGTGGTTATTAATATTTAAACACACTGGGATCAATCATCCACACTTTAAGCATGATATACAGTAAATAGATTAAGCATCTCAAAAGGTCTCTTTGTAATTTACCAAAATATGTAACATCATTTGTTCACGGCTGTACAAATAAAGTTGATTAATTTAAATTGAGATGGTACAAAGCTTCATTTAAGCATAAAAAGCAATGTTAATTATTTGCTCATTTGCAGCTATAACTGTTGTAAAATACGACATAAACATAACTGCATTTTTATTTTAGTTTACCATAACATATTTAACTGTGATATGTAAGTTTGTATTAATGGTACATCTTGCATTATTATGGCAATAATATCAAACAAGCATAGAAGAGTAGTGATACCAGCCAGCATAAAATCTATGGAAACTGTTGTTTGAGTCTATGCTCTTAAAAAAGGTACAGAAAAGAGTGAAGACAACAAGCATTGCAAAATTTAACAAATAATGTTTTTGGCCTTAGAATACAAAGTGAACACAATGCGAAAAAGAACTTAGTTGTACAAATTAAATCTAAATTGTAATCCAAGAATTAAAAACCACAAGTCCTTTTAGTGAAAAGATATAAGTGAACCTCAGTTCAAATCCTGATGAAATTCAAGATGGCAGGCAATGACGTCTGTAATAATCAGCATTGTACTGATGATGATCTCTTGTTGAGAAAATGTTTTAGGTTTTTCATTCTGTATAAATTCCTTTAAATGTCTTTGTCAAGAATTATCAAAGCTCTTTTGTATTTCCAGGAAAGCAATCACTCGATTTCAATAATTTGAAAAAAATAAAAACATTATAATACAACTTAACATGTTAAATGTTAAAGAATGAATGATAATTCTTTTATCAGAACATCAGTCATAAACCTAATTAAGACACAAAACAGATTCCTGGATGGGGGTCAAAAGTTCATCCCTCTGAAAAAAATAGAAGTTTGTTTACCAATTGAGACATGCCTAATGCCTAATAGTCTAGGTATGACATTGACACAACTTACTGTTTCTTACTCTGAGAAAGATAATTTAAAAAAATAAAAAAGCTGTTTACCAAATGTCAATGACTTTTGAACAAGATCAGATACCAGATACAATGTTTCATTTACTCAATTCTGGACAAGGTAAAGTCCAGTAAGCAATGTTACATGACAACAGCACGTAATGGAATTTTTAAAAATTCAACCTAACAAACAAACAATTAAAATAATTATACATAAATAAATACTGTAAAGAATCATTGTGCATCAATCCAACAAGGAATTCAGTCAAACAAAGCTGGCAGATTTCAGTATATGTATACTTAGTAAATACGTATATATAGGCAGCACATGTATACAATATTTTGACAATAAAATGAAAATGTGAATGATTTTAATATCCTAAAAATTTATTAATCAAGCCATGTTCACTGGAAATGAAGGTGTCGGAATTAACAAGGTTCCATTGTATATGCAAAACACGTACATATATGTGTTAATGGGTGTATAGCCTTGTAAACTCCTTCCATCCTTTCTTAAAAAGTTCTACTTCTACACCTGGAAAATAAACATTTTGTATCAAACAATGCTTTTACAGTGATGGTTAACTTTATAAAAATGTATAAGGCACACAACGCTACATGTGTGTGTACATACCATAAGGATCCTCAAAATAAATCAGACAGTATCTCTCCTGTGTCTTCATTTCGATCCTCTCAATGTCTCCACCACCACTTCTCTTGTTCTCAAAGTAGTACAAAATAACATCATGTGATGTTGAAGGATGTAAGTTCTGTACAAGGATGCAGTTGGAAATGGCAATGCTTGCAACCTTAAGGAAAACTCCTTCAATGCTACTTTCTTGAAAAAATTTCCCAAGTTGAATAATATCTGGAAGAGATTTAACCTAGAACATACATAAACTGAAAGGATCAATGTATCAAAAAAGAGCTAAACTGGCTAAGGATTTTGTTAGCATGGTCTTAAACGGAGAAAACGTGGGGATTAAAGCAATTACTCCAGCTTTGGATGAAATATTAGTTAACAAATAATGGCAGACGAATTTAACTTGAAATAAAGTAATCCATGGTACTCTGACGCTATAGAAACCTAATTTTGAAACCATTGCCAATAAGAGCTATATAACACCCCTTACCATATGTTAATAAAATGCTGATGATGATGCCAAACTTATAGCAATATCAAAGATAAATCTGGTAACAAATATCCTCAGTTGCTTTATGCTGTTGAAACAAAAGTGTGAAAGAACATAATATGGAACCGATCTCCATTAATCAATCACACATACAGCTGAAAATTAATTACATATTTGTTGCCATTAATTTGTACAAATGTGTTTACTGATTTCACTCAAACCCATTTTTTCTAAGTAATAATGTTATATTAAAGACTGACAGTTAGAGGCCATTACTCTATCAATGATGGATACAACACATGTATTCAATCTATTTTTATATTTTATTAATATAAAGCAGTATGATTCCAATCCAATTATTCTTGGTTGAACAATACTACAAAAACAATTTATTTTAGAAAGGATCATAAACAAGGACCAATAACTCAACTAAATGATGAAAAATAACGCTGTAAATCAAGTACATCTAAGGGTTCATCAAATTATTATAGTTTGCATTGCAAACTAAATCTGCTTAAAATAAAATTATTTCTTGCTAAGTTCTATAGCGCAAACAAAATTTTATAAAAATTAACAAATAAGGGGTTATATATAAAAGAAATAAGGATTCATACAAGCTAACTCATCTAAGATCTATATTTTATGCAGCATATCAACATTTTGAATGTGTCTTTTGGGCAAGAACATTGTTCCAATTGTCAAAGCATTAAATAACCTACAGCTGACATTGTGTCATAATTTACCATACCAATCCAACTTAAACTTACAATCATAGGCTGTGGATACAAGAGTTAAAACACCATCTATAAAATATATTATCACATCTAAAACTGAATTTAATGATCTGGAGATAGGTCAGTAACTTTTCCGTTTTCTTCATATTTCTGACTTCCCTATGCATAGCCTCATTTCCCTATTGTTAGCCTCACTGAGTTTATCTCACCTGTTGATTCTTTCACGCAAGACTGGTTTCAACTGGAATAATCAGGTTAAAGTTTTAGACCTTTAATTAACATGTACATAGCATACAAAGCCATGTGGCTCTTGTTTGCAATGGATATCATAATTAAAACAAGCATGGACTGTTTATTTAGCTGTGTCATTTGATAACAAAATATAGCAGTGTCTTGTACAGGAGTAAAATCACAAGCATGTTATACTGGTGATGCAATTTCATGATTGCAGGTAATATGGAATATCATACACTGATACCATTAATATTTATGAAACTGGAAGTTACTACTGTAAAATATGAAGCCAAGTTATTGACCTGGCCTTGTCTTATACTCAGAATCGATTTACATATGGACAAAGGATGGAACATTTATAAAATTAGTGAATTCGATTTGTACTCTGCATTGACTTATAAACAGGAAAATATGGTATGTAAGATCAGTTACTATGGATATATGCATATATCACATTCAAATGTTTGCATACTTTCTTTGAGTTGTAAGGTAAAGAAATGCCTCTGATTATCGTGATATTGTTTAGTATGACGGTATAAGGAATATGTACTGCTGTGACGGAATGTATTGATGTTTGTATAAGAAGCAATTGATACCATGTTGTATTATGTTTGGTTTACTATAAAAGAACATACGAGAATATCGATGTGAATGAATGGATGAATGAAGAAAGTTAATATCTGTTATCTGATAGGCTGTGTGTAGTGTGAGATGAGGCTAAGGGAAAAGATTTTAACGTCCATGTGTTTTCACAGGAAGCTTTTTAAGGGACAGAGAACTTCCTGTTCCGTTGGGTCCAAAGTCTTCAAGAGTTGGAGACGGAATTGAGACTGTAGCCAAACAGAAGTGTAGTCATGGGGGAGAAACTTGAGGATGAGAAGGGGTCTATAGGGAGTCGATGAGGAGAAGAAATTTGGAGAAAGGTTGGGGAGGAAGAGAAGTAATTGGGAGAAATTGGGGAGAGAAAGGATACAAAAGATGAGCAGAAATACAATCACAGGTGGAAGTCAATCTCAAACTGCTAATCAAGCGATGCAATAGGCTTATTAAAGGATCGAACAGAAGAAGTGTAATCATAAATTTGAATCATTTGGTTTACTGAATTATTATTCACTGAATTTCAATCTTTTTGTATTTGTAACCATCTAAGCATCTGCATTGCTGAATGGGGGTTCGGAGCTTTACATTATATCTTTCACTAAATTTAATTTCCAATGAAAAAGAACCTGGGTGGGACATCTATAATAGTTTCAATAAAAGATTGTGAGCACCCCACCCCATCTATATAGTATATCACACACACACACACACACACATCTGAGGAGTGATGCAAAGGAAATATCAATTGACAGAGATGGAAGAACAGCTAGATGGACAAAAATAAAATCCAAATATCCATTTATAAATTGACAATGCGGGCATTATAGTGAATTGAATATGGGAATAGGGATGGCAAGACATATGAAATCCAAACATAACTTATAAAGTAATATTGTGGAGTTCAATGTATTTAAGAAAACTGGTAGATCAATGACAAGCAACATGAAATACTGTACACACAGCTTCTTCAACTTTGTCAAGCAGCAAACTAATTAAAACATACGACTATTACCAATATTATCTGATAATGTCACAACAACATTTCCATCCTCCTCCCCATACAATAATTCAGTAACTTGTGCTTTTGTCTTTGTCTCCAGGAAGTTTCTCAGCAATTCTTCTGTTATAGCAATATTAAGCCCCTGGATCAGAACTCTGTTTTGATAGCATGGCTTTGGTGGCAATGGATGGAACAGTGTCACAGTCAATGTATGTCCATCCACCTGATGGTTACTGCGGGAAGCTACTTTCTGGGCAACTACAAAAAAAGAAATATTCATAAATTCTTTAACAATTATACCCACTCGAATGCAGTGGTAGAAAAAGATGCTTTGCTTAACAAAGAGATTTGATTTTTAATTCTTAGCAATAAATTCAGAGATACTGACCAGAATTTATCTGAAGAGGGAGTTTCCCTTGTAACCAAACAAAGGGAGAAGTGGGAGATAAATGGAGGGGGGGTGACTATTAAGCTAACACTTAAATACACTGTGACCCTGTTATAGCACACTATATTATAAGTAAAATTCAGATATAAAACAATTCCAGTGTCGCTACAAAAATTTCATATGCACTGGAATTTATATATTGTTACATAAACAAATTCTCTGTTCATATTGACAAACCATCTTCATGGTGCATTGTTAAATTATCTGCTTATGCTGACATCTGGCATGAGTACTGGATGCTGATGCTGGACTAGCTACAACTGACCAACCTTTGAAAGCAGGAATAATAATACAATAAAGAGGACTTTGTATAGTGCCTAATCTTTAGAAGCTCTAAGCGCTTTACACCATCTATAATGATATGACTACAACAAAGAAACACAAATGACAAACACAATCAAATTGGAAAACATAATAACATGCTGAAAACATAGGATACAAAACATTATTTGGTCTCTAACTCTGTTCCTGCAGTCGAAAAAGTGAGTTTTAAGAGCACTCTTAAAAGGAACCACTGTGTCTTTATGTCTAATTTCAATGGGCAATTTGTTCCACATCACCAGGCTCTGGTATGCAAAGTAACGTTTTCCATTTGACTTAATTTTCATAGTGGAAACAATGAGTATACGATTGTCAGAAGATGAGTGGAAGAATCTTGCTGATGTATACACATGGGTGAGGCCGGATAGGTATGTTGGACTGGAGTCTGTCAGTGAAACATAGTACATAGAACAAATTTTGTGTTTGATTCTGTATCAAATTGATATGATAACCAGTGTAGGGTACAGAGCAGTGGTGAGGTGTGCTCTGATCAAGGTACTCTAAAGATGATCCGAGCAGCTGTGTTTTGAACTTTTTGAAGTTTCAGGAGTAAATATTGAGACGAACCAGACAGAATTGAGTTACAATAGTCCAGTCTTGAAAGTACTAATGAACACAAGTGTTTTAGTGGCATCAACTGAAAAATATTTACGAATGGAACTGATGTGTCTCAGTTCAAGATATGCAGCCTTGCATATGTTCATGACACGTTAGTGCAATGTGAGAGTAGTGTATAGAGTAAGACCTAGGTTTTGTACTGACAGTGAGAATTTAATGTTAGTGTTGCTGATATTTATTGTCTGAGGTAACGGATGTGAATGAGAAAGTCTTTGTGTTGTGATCAGAACAGCCTCATTTTTATCATCATTTATCTGCAGCTTATTGCGTGTCATACATGATTTCACATCAGAAATGCACCTCTCTACTCCATGGATGGCAGATCAACTTCAATTGAATGCCAAATACATGCTGGAGACGGTGAAGTAATATATTATGGTCTATTGTGTCAAATGCTGCAGACAAATCAAAGAGGGCTAGGACTGTAATCTTTCCACTATCCAAAGCAGAGAGAATGTCATTACTTTCAGAAGAGTATTTTCAGTACTGTGGCAAGGGTGATATGCAGACTGTACAATGCTAAAAAGACTGTTTGAATTCAAATGAGATACAAGTTGGGTTAGAACAACCTTTTCTAAGATTTTTTATATGAATGGGAGATTAGAAACTGGGCGGTAGTTCCTTAAATCGGTATGGTCAAATGTTGGTTTCTTCAGCAGAGGCTTTACGATGGCAGTTTTGAAAAATGATGGGAATTCCCCTGATGAGAGAGAGATATTAATAATATCAGTCAGTGAAGGCAATTATTGGGTCTAAGCACTCAAGCAGTAGTGATGTTGGAATTGGATCAAGTTCACAAGACTTTGGTGCACTCTTCATCATGATTGTCCATATTAAATCAATAGAGGCAGGTTCAAATGCTCCTAATGGCTGTCGCTGAAATTCTGTATCATAACTGTATGGTGACGAGTCAATTGAAATTGTGTTGTGATGCGAATCTCTAATGATCTGTACTTTGTCACAGAATAAATTTTCAAATTTGTTCGGAAGGTTTACTGGAGGCAAGGTAGTTGGAAGTGGTGTACATTTGTTCCTTTACATTAATTTGTTAGTTATCTTGAAGAGCTCTTTGCAGCTGGAACTCTCCGAGATCTTAGTACTGTAGTGGGATAATTTTGCTAAATGGACTATGTTTGTGACGTTCTTCTTAGTGGCTTCATAAATTTGTTTATGAATAGTGAGTCTGGTGGAAAGCCAAAGCCTCTCTACTTTTCAGCGATGTCTTTTAGCAGTGCGAAGCAGGTCCTCAACACTGCTATACCATGGAGAACACTTTCTTTTATTGATACTCTGCATTTGGTGGCTGGGGTATGCTTTTCAGGCAATGAACGCAGGCAGTTGTCAAGTTGTTCCGCTGTAGGATGTAGGAACAGGAATGACTACAATTGACCAAATTATGACTAATTTCTTCATCAAATTTACCCAGGAAAAATAGCTTTGCTGAAACTTCAAAGATAACTGATTATTTTGGAAGCACCAATTGTTCTGTGCAAATGGTAAGCAAATGAAAAACAAATTCTGTCTTAATCAACGCTCTACAATTATTATTATTACCACTAGAATAACAAATGTGCTTTTGTTTGGTCCTCCAAATTTGTTCTTAGAGGTGAATTCAATAACTCATGCACCCTTCAATAAAGCAAGTTTCTTAGTTTCTTATTTCTTCAGTTTATCTGAACCCTTAGAGTTCTATGTAGTTTTGTAGCACAAGATACTTCAGAAATGAATTTGTTTGCATAAAGACATTTGCAGAAGTCGACTTTTAAACAGTCTTCATTTGAATTAGGTTTGGTCTTGTATATTTTTCTACATTTAATTTTGAAATATGGAGTTAACTAGCATACCTAAACACAGTTTTCTCTGATCCTTCCTACTCGATTTAATCATTTTTGACACCTCAAAATATCTAAAGCAGACAAGAAAATAATCAAAGGAAACTCCAACTAGGGAACTCGTTTTGTCCATCCAAAATGTAGATCTGATTTGTATTCAACATCATTTTCAGGTTCAAACTCACTCACTGACATTTCTAGTAGCATTTTAACATATCCAATAATCTGATATACTTCAAAACTTTAAAAAATAATTGTCATGATCATTTACAGATGAACCATTTTGAGAACCAGCCATTTGGCATTTTGTTGGTAATGTATATTTTAAACAAACATATGTAAAAGTTCCATGATAAATTAAATGTAAAGACTACAACAGAATGCCAATCAAATTTAGTTTAACAACCGTTCACGTGAGGCTGAAGTATCCCAGATGTGTAAACAGTTCTTATATATGTTGCAACAAGCATTATGAGACCTCTACTGGCAGAATGGCCTATGTGTCAACAATCACTTCAAGGAATAACAATTAAATCAAAACATTACATAATGCAAAGAGTTAATTTTAATATGAACAAATTTACACAGTTTAACAGTACTTCTCTTCAAGCAAGTAAATCTACACAAAGTTTGTGCAATTCGTACACTTGTGTGCCCTGGCTGTGCATCTCTGTGAATATGATTGTTGTTAATTTCATTGATAACATGTAAAACAAGCAATGCAATATCCCACTTGAAAATCTAGGTTTTTAGGATCTCATGCTTATGAAATGTAAGAGAAAATAATGATATGGAGACTGAATAGATTGGTTACTTGGCAAGAACAGTCTAGGATTTGTCTACTTTGCTGGATGACTAATTTGCAGGTTCTGAGGAAATATGAATCATGATTATTGATATAGACATAGCGACCTTCACTTTCTGTGGCAGAATTGTCATCAATTTCGAAACTTAGCGCAATAATAAATTTATGATCCAACTTCTTGATTTTTTTTATAAATATAAAGAATGGCCATATTTTCATTACATTTGATGAGCCAAAATTAGGTAATGCCATGAAATAGAAGATTAAATGTAGACAGATATGCACCTTCAGCCTCCTTAAAAGTAATGTAAGCAACATCATCTCTGATCTTGACCTCCTCCACAGCACCTCCTCCAGATCGCCGTGAATTCTCAAAGTACATCTCCATAAGTTCCTGACTTGTCTTGATTGAAAAGCCTCTAACCTCCACAGTGTTGCTAATTCCTCCATCACCTTCTTGCATGTTACCTTCTGAAAATAAAGAACTGCTTGTATGCATTCCTGTCATTCTTTTCTCAATCCACCTTTACCAAAATTCCAAAAGTACTGACTAAAATCAAATATTACTTTTATTTATGTGGTAAAGTCTTGAAAAATGACAGAGCAGAAAAGAATGAAAAAATTTCATGAAAAGAAATACATTTATGCAATGATGAGACCTTATAAATAAGAGAAAAGTGTTCATATAGTAAACTAAAACAGTTGCTCCCCCACTTATGTAGCTGAAAAACTTGGTAACTTCTCTGAAGAGGGACAACATATTAATAAAATCATTTAATTTTTAAATTAAGCATGAGGACTTGAAATTTTTATATATCATGTGCACAAATACTCCAAGTTATGAGAATCTGGCAGGACAGCAGCCGCAGAGCTGATGAGGCAAGCCAGAAAAGCATGTGCCATCAACCTTCCTGGAGATGTAGCTCTCCCCTGTCCCTTATGCAAACAAACATTCGGTGAAAGGGTTGGCCTCACCAGCTACATGTGCATGCACAGAACAGAACCAGCCCCTCCAACCCTCAGATGACTAGAGAGGTCCTTGTCAAATGGATGGACGAACAACAACACCATAGGCATTTGACAAGACCTGCTGCTTGTTATGATCCTGTGTTTATCATATATCTTCCACTGTGTACCCATCAACAACTAATTCTGTGACTTTACCAGAACACAATAATCTATTTTTGACCAAGCTTGGCAAGAGCATAATTGCATACTGGCAGAAGACTTTCAAGTTTATGTACAGATAGTACCAATGCCAAGTTACTCAATTGCTTGCTGTTTGCTCCCAGGAATCAGGGTTTATGTTGAATGCTTTTAATGCAGCTTTCAGATAATTTCTTCTGACCTCTGTGGGATCACTGTCTTCACTATAGCTTGCCACAGAAGGGTCCCGTAAGCAGCTGATGGTCTGGCATGTGTTCAACATGCCCTGCCCATCATAGCTGGCACTGCATCAGCATGGAGTGGATGCTGGGGACACCTGCTTGGGCAAGTACCTCAGTGCCTGGAACCCTGTCCTGCCAGATGTGTATTTTCTGAGACTTGCGGTATGAAAATGGTTCAGCTTCCTGGTGTGGCATTGGTACACCATCCATGTTACACATGTGTAAAGTAGTGTAGGGATCACAACTCACCTTTATTTTGGTCTGGATACTGATACCTCTTCTATTCTAGACAATGACATACAAAAAAAATCTGACAAAAGCTGCGCTGGCTCTGGCAATGTGAAGGTTCACTTCATCGTCAATAGTGATGCCCTGTGACAGTTAGCTGCCACAGATGGTGAAGCTGTTCACTACGTTGAGATCTTGGCAATTGATGGTGATGTTTGGCTGAACATAGGGCTTTCCAGGGGCCAGCCGATGCAGTACTTCAGTCTTCTTGGTTGTCTTCTTGGTACTGATTATGAGAAAAAAACTTCTGCAGGACCTGGAGAACTTCAATGCTGTATTGCAGGTCGGTTTCTGAACCAGCATTGAGGTCACACTCATCAGTAAATAAAAAATCCATTATGGTGTCTCTCATAAGTTAGATTTTCACTTGAATCCTCCGGGCATTAAAGTTTTCCATTTGCATGGTACCTGATGCTGCCTCCAACCTCTCTGTCTCTGAAAGCATTAGTCAGCATGGCGGAAAACAATAGACTGAACAGTGTCGGTGCCAGAAAATAACCTTGCTTGATGCCATTAGTTACTGGGAATGGCTCAGATATCTCTCCATTGTTCTGGACTCGTGCCTGCATGCCATTGTGGAAACGCTGCACCAAAGTTATACATTTTCTTGGGCATCTATGCTTGGCCATTACCTTACAAAAGCCTTCCCTGCTGACATTATCAAAGGCCTTTGTCAAGTCGATGTAGATGGAGATAAGGTTGGTGTTTTGCTCTTGACATTTCTCTTGTAGTGGTCTCACAGCAAACACCATGTTGATGGTCCCACATTCTTTTCAGAATCCACATTGGCTTTCTGGCAGTAGTTCCTGGTAAGGTGTGTAGTGAGGTGGTTCAGTAGGAATCTGGTGAGTAACTTTCCTGCAATTGAAAGTAAGGATATACCCCCAGTGGTTGTCGCAGTCTTGGCGGTTCTCTTTGAACTTATACAGGTGGATTATGGTAGCATGTTTAAATTCCTGGGAGATTGTCTCTTACTGCCACATCAGTAAAAACAGTTGGTGGAGCCTTTCTATCAGGACTGTGTCCCTTTCCTTGTAGACTTCAGCTGGGATGGAGTCCGAACCAAATGCTTTGCCACTGGAGAGCAGACGTAGGTTGGACTTTCATCTAGGGCTTCACTGATGGGTAATTGGGGGGAGACAACTGATAGCTTCATCATTGATGGATGAAGGGCAATTCAGGACACTGTCAAAGTGTTCAGTCCATCATTGAAGAATCTGCTCTTTGTCAGTAATTAGTATGTTCCCATCTGTGCTGAGAAGGAGGGGATGATCCATGGGATGTAGGTCCATACACTTCTTTCAGGGGATTGTAGAAGCTCTTCATATCATACTGATCTGCGGTGCACTGGATCTCATCAGCTTTCTTGCTTAGCCATGTATCTTGCATACACAGAGCTATCCCTGAAGGAGTATGAATGCTTAGCCAGCCAGAGGTGTTACCCCCTCTCAGGACACCTCATACACCCCATCAGTCTTATGGTTCAACCAGGATGCTATGTAATGCAGTTATTTCTGAATAAAAATAAGGCTGTTCAAAATATGCACTGCTACAGAATGAAAAGTGCTCAACTCCACTCAACAGCAATTACACAAATATATGTTGTATGATTGGTTCACATCTTGGACCAAAAGGATATACCTACACTTATATAAGCCATCAATCACCTTGGTTTTAAAAATCTTCTTATTAGCCAAGAAATAATATATTTTCATCTCTTGGATATCTATTTAATAAATGCAACTCGCTGATCATTACTTAACCATGGAAGAGGCCGATGATTGGAACTATTGTTAACACATTGCAGACCAACTCTTAACAGAGACCAAATATATTGAGAGATTTTGTTATTGCTAAGCAATTATGTCGAATAATAATAATAATAATAATAATAATAATACATGTAATAATAGCAACAGTAATAAATCCTTGCAATGTTTCTGTAGCTCTTAACTTATGTACCTTTTGTCTTCCTCTGAGCTTTGTGACGAGTCTATGCTCTAAACATAACAGAAAAGAGTGAAGACAACAAGCTGGGTACAATTTAGCAAATAATTTGTTCTCCTAGATTACAAAATCAAAAACAAAGAACTTCCAGTATTGCGAATTAAATCCAAATTGTAATCCAAGAATTAAAAAACACAAGTCCTATCAATGAAAATTTGTAAGTGATGCACAGTTCAAATCTGGATGAAATTCTAAAATGGAAGGCAAAGACATATGCTATTGTTACTATTGTACTGATGTGAAAACAGTCTCTTGTTGACTGACCGAAAATATTACTCCAGTTTTTTTATTTTGTATAAATTCCAGTAAATATCCCTGTCCAACAATTATCAGAGCACTTTAGTATTTTCAGGGAAAACAATCACTTGAAATTGAATAATTTGAAAAATATAAAATTTTAGCCCCAATCTGGACACAACATAAAAGAACTTGACTTCTCAAGTGTTAAGGCACAACTGATAAAATTCATCTCAGAACATCAGTATTAAGATTACCAAAAATGCAAAACAGATTCCCTGATGGGGGTCAAGAGTTTATATTTTGGGGGAAAACAGAAGTTTGTTTACAAATTTACACATGCCTCACATCACGTAGTCTAGGACTCTAGGTATATTCTTGACTCGACTTTATGATACTTACTCTGACAAAGAATTTTTTTTTTAAAAGTTGTTTACCAAACTGTCACTGATTTTAAGGTCAGCAACTAGATACAACATTTCTATTAAGTATTTACATCAATGAAGTATATAAAAAAATCAATCAAGTCAAATATAACTGAACTTGATTCTATTTTACAAAAATCAAGTCTAGTAAACAGTATTACATTACAATAACTTATAATTGGAATAAAAATATTTTAAAATAGACAAACAATTATTTTAAATATACATAACACCATATTATAACAGATTTCTTTTTTTTAAAGTTATTTATTCTCTTTTGACACTCCCTTCCCATTATTCAATTATGACGGAAAACTTTGTTCAGCTAAAACAAAGGTGATCTAGTTGGTAATTTGCAATGTTTATTAAAGTTGGCAGATAAAAAGCTAGTTATGTTGAGCATATTTCCATGTCCTTAATGTTTTGCTAAATATTAAACCCACTGAATGCTCATAACATTTTTAATTTACATATCCTTAAACATTGTTAAATTGTTTTTGTTTTGTAACTTTATGGTGTATGTTTTTGTAATCATGTCATTGTAGATGTTTTTTTTCCTATTATCTAATACTGTAAAGCACTTGGAGCTTCTAAAGATCAGGTGCTGTAATACAACATTATTATTATTATTATTATTATTATTATTATTATTATTATTATTTTGCCAAAGTGGATCACATTTTTCTAAATAATTAAAACAGCTATAGATTTAGGGTTGAAAAGATGTCTTAAGAGCTTAAGTGCTCTTTTGACATGCTATGTCAATGATTTTTTAAACATGTTGGTTACTTTGAGGACTGCATTGTCCACTTGCTGGGAGATGTTGCAATGTTGATAGATGTTGTATACTCCAGAACAATTTTATCAATTTGGTATTTACTGAATGTGCAAAGAATAAGATGCTCAATTTAGCTGCTGTGTTTCACAAAGTCAAAATTTGTCAACCAGAAGTTTTGAAATGTAGTTTGCTGGAGCCATTTAAGGTTCAGGGGTATACTGTTACAATCAAATCTGCTACTCCGGTTTTGGTGTATATTTAGTACGAAGCCAACATTTATTTTTTTATTTAATAAATAAATATTTTATTTATTTCATAATTATTGTTTATTCATATAGGGATTATTTTATTTATTCTTACTTGTAATTTAGTATACGACTACATTTTTGTTAGAGTGCCATCTTTACTTGCACTCAAATGTTCTAAACCCAAATAAAGCTGAGACATATGAATGGATACCTGAGGTTAAGCTATATTATTCGCAGAAGCTTTGAGGCAATTGTACACTTCCTGCAATGTACAATTTTACTACAGGATGAGATGAATATCTATATCAAGGCTGCAATTAAGTTTGAATAGGAATTTCTTATTAGGAAATAATGGTGTCAAACTTATGCAGTTTATCACCAGTCAATAATTCTATATGAACACCTTACGTTTTTACCTTTCCCACCTTCTGCCATTGTACCACGAATCTCAAAAGTTTAGTTCTGACTGGGATCTATAAAATAAAGATGGTATGAAACAGTAAGCATATAATTATGCTTCTAAAATACATACATATTAGGAATATTTAAAAGTAGATTCTCAGGAACTTGAGTAACTTACCATATTTATCCGATATAATAATAATAATAATAATAATAATAATAATAATAATAATAATAATAATAAAATTAATAATAATAACGCTTTATTTATAGCGGGTGACTCATTAGTCAAGGACTATTCTCCCTTGAGGCCCTCTTAAAGATAGTATAACACTGCACATTATATGATGATAGCAATAATTAGTGCTTATTTTAACATGTTTAGTATTAAAATATTAAATTCCATTAACTGTTAGAAACACATTCATGCTCATCATATCTATTCTTAAATACTCTAATATTTTCAGCTGATTTTACATGTAGTATAAGCTTATTCCACAGAACTTTACCAGAGTATTGAAAACTCTTTCTGAATCGCTCTGTTCATAGTTTGGTACTAGAAGGTTTCCATGTGATATTGATCTCAACTGGTATTGTGTTGAAAAAGGCCTGAATAAGTCCTGAAGATACTCTGGTGCAGTTCCATGTAGACATTTATATAAAAGAACTGCCTTGTGAAAATGATCAACAAATGCATATAAAATTATATGTGCTGCTTGTTTCTGGAGTTTATAAATCCTGTCGAGCTCAGATTTAGCACTATTTCCCCATACATTAGAACAGTAATCCATTGTTGGAAGAATATACGACTTGTAGTATAGATTGCAAGTTTCCATAGGTAAATATTTCTTGATTCTGCTGAGAAGGGCAATTTTGAATGACAGTGTTTTACAAAGCTTATCAATATGGTCATTCCATAATAAATTATTATTATATGGACACCTACAAGTTTTTCATGTTTGACATTTTCTAATGGATGATTATTTATTGCAAGAGAGTTTTGGGTTCCCTGACTTGTGTAGCTTTTGTGATGTCCCCAAAATCATACATTTTGTTTTACCTTCATTAATTACCATCCTATTTTGTTGTGCCCAGTTTTGGACTCTAATAAGGTTTGAGTTTAATCTTGTTTGGATAACTTCAGTATCAGAACTAGATGCATACAAGGTTGCATCATCTGCAAACAAATCTGTATTTGTGGATTCATTATTTAATGGTAGATCATTGATATACTAAGGAAGTGGAGAGGGCCCAAAACTGAGCCTTGAGGGACTCCTGAATGAAAGGGCAAGTTTGAGAGTTCATATTGCCAATGCTTACTTGTTGAGACCTTTGGTTTAGGTATGATCTAAACCAGTTTAAAGAAGGATTTTCAAACCTGTATCAGTTCAACTTTTGCAGCATAATATCATAATCAACAATATCTAAAGCTTTCTTAAAGTCAAGGAAAGCAATCCCAGTCATATGTCCATTATCTATTTCTTTCAGCCAAAGATCAATTAATTTGGTAAGTTCTGTTTGGCACGAGTGGTACTCTCTAAATCCTGATTGCGCTTTATGAAATAGAGAGTTTGTTTCAAAACATGTATAGACCTGAATGGCTACATGCTTTTCAAACAGTTTTGACAATACAGGTAGAATAATTCAACTAGAATTGATATTGGTCTGTTATTTCTTGGATCCTCCTTTTCTCCTTTCTTAAAGACAGGTGTAACCTTTGCATATTTCAGTGTTTCTGGAAAATTACCACTCATTATACTTAAATTTATGATATGCATTAGTGACTTTGTTATTACTGGTGCAGCATTTTTAAGAATTTGTGGACCAATACCATCCAATCCAGAGGATTTATTAATATTCACCTTAATTAGCATTTCAAAAACATCAGCTTCACTAACATTAGCTATTGAATAACAGAGCATAAAGTTCAATTGGGATGTTAGTCTGGTTCTGAATACTGGTACTGATCATGCTTATGAAGAAATTTTTGAACATTTCCACAATGTCTTGTACAGCTGTTGCTATATCATCATTTTGCTTTAGTCTAGGGGAAGATAACTGTTCTTGGGTGGGTTGAGCACTTTCAGATGCTTCCACAATGTTTCGGTACTCTTACTTTCATTAACAGCGTGTTCATAGCAGTTATCTTTTGCCTTATCTATCAGGTGCTTAGTTTTATTCCTGCACTTTCTATAGCTTTTCATGTCTTTATTCATGTGGAAATTATCTCTTAGGTGCCTAGACTCATTGATCTCAGGGGTAATCCACTTGGGTGTAATTTGGTGTTTAACCCTTTTTTTTTAATTGGGTCATGCTTGTCTAAGGCTGCATTGAACATCTGATACCATCTGTCTAAAGATGTGTTGACATGAGCTATATTGCAGACTGATTGGAAGGGTTTGCAATCTAAATCATTTAAGAACATTTCCTCATCAAACTGTTTAAAGTCCCTGAACTGTATTTCAATGTATTGGCTATTTTTAGATGATTTCAGAACATGTCTAGTTATACAGACTGGATAGTGGTCACTCAGTACATACACTGGCACATTAATTTCACTTATGTTTTCAGGTTTATTAGTACAGACATGATTAATGACTGTAGCACTTTTATCTGTTACTCTAATTGAGCTGTTAATTAATTGAGTAAATTTGTAAGTTTCAAAGTTACTTATCCACGTTAATGGTGGAGTTTTCATGTAGTCAATGTTAAAATGACCTAATATAATAGTTTCTAAATCTTCCTTTAGTAATGCTTTTCGAATTTGAGCCTCAAATCTATCAATCCAATCAGCTGTGGAACTAGGTGGCCTGTAAACTGAACATAAGAGTACTGGCTTTGATTGGGCAAGGGTAACTTCGATCCCGATACTCTCTAGATCAACACGTCTGTTATAACTAATGAAATGTCTACATAGAGAAGAATACCCCCATCCCCCATGGAGTCTATCTTTTCTTTCAAAGTTGAAGTCCTGTATTTGAAGAGCCAAATTATCAGTATCATCGGAAAGAAAGGTTTCACATTGACCTAGAATACTGACTGATCTAGTTTGCTGTAATGTTAACTTTATCTCATTCAGTTTAGAGAGGATGTGTTGAAAATTTAGGTTGATTACTTGCAGACCTCTTTTGACATGCCCAAAGACATGACAATTTTGATCAGAGGATTTATTTTCAGACAAGGCAGTGTGTCATGTATTGTTTTTAGACTTGACAGATTTCTTTATATTGCCCTGATTGTTTACATAAACACATGAAGAAGATAACATACAAGATCCATCTGTTGTACAATGACCTCATGTAGTGGATACATGAGAATATTCAATATGAGACTGATTTACATACATACATACAAGAAGACATTTAAATATTAGACACTTGGGAAGCCTCAGAGGGAGAAAAAGTAATTTGAACAGTATCACATAGTTGTTTAAAAGTTAATAAGCTGCACTTTGTACAGATAGTGCCTGAAACCTGTTTACAGAATTATAATTATTACATTGAAACGTATACACATATTCTAATGCATTTTGTTGCTGGATGTGTGTTGCATAAGCCTGTACATCACAGCCTTCTACCTACTGGTATGTGCACGTTTGCTTATGTCCTAGTTCGTTACAAAGATGGCAACGAATATGTTTCCTATGCAGACACCACTGTATTACATGACTGTGCTATCCACAATACAAGCAGTTTTCTGACTCATGCCTAACCACTATTATAAGTCTTATGTATGTATCCTAAGGAGCAAGGCAATACCTCTGTTGGACAAGTGGATTTGGTCTCACTGGTATTATTGTTGGTTCACTCAACATACTTAGGGTGTCATTTAGTTGAGTCATAAGTACATCCCTTCTTGGCAGTAGACCTGAGATGATTATTTTACACTCTGTGTTTTTGGACTTGATGGCATACAACAAGCTTTCATAATCATCCTCAATGCCCTTCAAAGATTGGCCATTACTGTAATTATTCCCACCAATATGAAGAATTACAGTATGATATAATGACATATCCATTTCCAATATTTTTTTTGCAATAGTGTTAATAGTTGCACTCTATGGGTTTTTATGTCAGTTTTATATAACCCACTTGTTCTTACTCCTTTGATTATTGATGATCCTATGAAAAGAGATCCGTCTTTAACTATATTGTTAATTTTGACAAGTTGGGGTGGATCCAGATGCATTGCTTGAATTCCAGTATTTACACCCCTCATCTAACAGCATTGACACCTGTTAACTCGGCAAAGAAAAAGCAACTCAATTGACAATAAAATTAACACATTTTGAATCTTTGCTTATTCAGCAAGAGGGGCCCCAAGTGGCCGAGTGGTCTAAAGCACTATCTGTTACGGATCACTGCCATCTCACCTCTGTCTGCGTGGGTTCAAGTCTAAGATTCGGCTAATGTAGTTATGTGAGAAAGCGAGTGGTTTAAAGCACTCTCCGTTATGGATCACTGCCATCTCACCTCTGTCTGCATGGGTTCAAGTCTAAGATTTGGCTAATGTAGTTATGTGAGAAAGCTTGCAAGTAGCTTCTCGTGGGTCGGTGGTTCTTTCCGGAAGTTTTTCAATGTTCTTCCTCCACCAATAATACTGGCCACCATGTATAGCTATCGTGTGCTGAAAAATGGCGTTAAACCCTACAACAACAACAATATTCAGCAAAACAGTGATGATTCCCCAATACAAGTACAAAGAGACTGTGAATTTGCGGTAAATTTTGATTTCCCCAAACAAACAGATTGTCATTCTAAGATAAGTAAACTACATGACACAATCACAAAGCCAAATCAAAATGCATCAAATTCAACTAAGCAACATGTTGGAATCAAAGAGAGACCTGAAAGATAACTGTGTTCAAACAAAACCCAATACATGTTCCACTGACTGAAAAACACAAACGATTGCTATAATAAGGAGGAGAAATACATACCAACTGATGTAAAAAGAAACCTCAATACATGCTCCAAAGAGTCACAAATAATACTTATACCTTCGGTTAAAAAAAAAGTAGAAATATAGTCTAGTGTTAATTCAAGTCTCAAACACAGGTTGCCATATTCAGATAACACACACTATCTATGAGCTAACTGTGGTTGCAGGTAGTGATTCAGCAAACTCACCATAGAGAAATAGGACATAACCCAAATGCACCTTACTCAAGAGGCTGAAAGTTACTTGAAACACTTTACTTATTGGCTGACACTATTAAAAGGAATAAAATCTCATGACCTATGACAAACATGTCTGCACTCAGAGGAGCCAAAAATACAATGATTATAGTGGCTCTGAGAATGTTGGATTTAACTCCATTCAAGACACTCAGTGTGATCATAGTGATTGTTGGTGGCAATGATTACAGCTGTGGTCACTCCCTGGAGACAATGGAGGGAGACCTTGAAAGTTTATATTTATTATTTTATCACTTCTACAGACCATGTGAAAAAACTTTAGGCTGCTTTTCATAAATTAAAATGACACCTTTCTCAATCTTGATGGTGGCACACAATACAAGCACTATCACAGAGCCACAATCATTCAAATCTAAAGGGTACTACAGATTTTCCCAATGGAATTGACTGTCACATTGACATCTTAAAAACAACAACTCCGAATAACTCCTTGTACCATTGGGAAGATGGACACAGTACTGATACTTGCAGCAAATAATACATTGCATCACACGTGGTTAGCATGGCTACAAGGAAAAGCTGTACTTGATATGTATGTGCTAATGCCTCGGCAAGGAACCTTGGAGTCTTATTACTAGCTGTAATACTGCATCTGAAGTGTTTTGCACTAGAAATCATTTTTTTGTTGTGGAGACTGTGTCCACCTTGCTGAATCATATGCTATGAATGAACATGGTTATGTAGACAGCCCTAAAAGACATAGTAAATGTAATGACAATTGTAATATACTAGAAGATGCTGTACAAAATTTTGCTGATGTAATTATTTCTAGAGATAGCAATGGTAATGATATATCCCCTGAGGTCACATACACAGACAGAATACGGCAAAATCCATGTTAAAGTATGTGGACATTTTTGGATAATATCAACCTAATATCAACCTAAAAAGGTGTGATTCCGTATAATCTGGATTGAATGTTGAGCGCTGTGATGTTACAATGCATGTTGATAAACAATTTAGACAAATTTGTACCACATATTATGATGATCAGATTCAGTGTGCTCTCTTTTTGACCAAGTTCAGCACCCGGCCATGACTGTAAAAAATCTATAGTAAATGATAATTTTCATGTGGAAGTTTCTTGATGACCGTTAAGGTGAAGCATATTTAAAACAAAGGACTGAATAGATTTCGGTTTTTAAAAAATTAGCAATAAATATTAAAACAACAATCAATGTGCAAACAAAACCTGGTGAACTTTATGATAGCAAAAGGTATCTCTATATTTATCTCTGGTGTGATTAATATATCCAGAATAATTTGAGAGATGGAAATGTTTACTTACAATGGAAAGACAGATAAACATATAAACAAACAGAAATACCCTCCCATATAATTTACCAGGACAATATAACAAGAAAACCAAAAGACACAAATTTGTAACCAGACCATGATAAAACTTGTTTTTAAATTTTATCATTTGATGAAATTTTAAAAGTAAATATCCCTGCACATTTAGAAAAAAGGGTGGCTTCCAGTGTTTCTGTCTGCCTGTACTTCTCTCCTTCCATTAGTAATGATGTGTATCATCTCATACACATAGACATAGCCTTTAAAGCTGGCATACGAATGGGGGTGTTCTGTACATTGAAAAAGTTTTGAAATTCTGATATCACCCTTAGTTGTGAAACAGTGGTTGACGCGATTTTAAAATAACTAAAATGTTTTCTTAATTATCATAAACATTTATCTGAAAGTGGGTACAAGTCATCACTAAGGTCAGGGCAACAGCCTATTCCAGAAACTAAGTTACTTCTCTTTTCCCGTTAAGGTGCTGTAAGCAGTCCCCACTACCAGTGAGTATTACATGGACTCGGTACACATTTCTCTGATTTCTATCAAGGATGCCCTGACCAGGTTGTAAACATAATGAAAGGTCTTTATACTGACACCATCAGCTTCCTGTGAGCGGATGGTGAATGTTCACAATGGTTTAATATCCACTGCAGCATCAAAGAAAGAAATGAATTGTCCCAAATGTTTTTCTGCTAACATAAGGACTGGACACAGGAACAAATGGCATGGATGGCACAGCTCGGTAAAACCATAGGTCACTAGGTTTTTTTTCTTCAACCGTTATGCTGATGACATTGCCCTACTGAATTGCTACAGATCTTACCACTCAGCCCAAACATCATGCAGTTATGGAAGCAATAGCTTTTGGCCTTGATATAAACTGGAGTAAACCAAACTCCAAAAGACCAGTCAAAGAGCCATCAAGACAGCAAAAAACCACAAAGGCGCAAGATGAAGATACTGGACTTGTTTATGTATCTCTGCTGCTCACTCCACAGCTCAGGAAACAGCAAACCTGGTATCACAATGAAATTACTTGTGGCTGCATGAAAACAAGGATAGGTAATATCTGGTGCAAAGATCTGGCTCTATAATGCATACATTCTATCAGTTTTTCTTTACCATCCAGGCACATAGACACTTAAAGAAGTAATGACTATTGACGAAAAAGCTTATTGCCTTTGATCAATGTTACTTCTGCATCATCCATACACATCCACCATTTCAAGAATCAACAGAGATCAGAGATAGAAGAAAGCAAGCACCAGTCACAGATAACTCTGATATTAATCACAATCAAAAACTTAAACTCCCAACTGGAAAACCACTGTAGGGTTAAATGTATCCAGTTTGAAGTCTGACAAGCATCCGGCTTCCAAATAATGAAACAACACCTTACTTCAGATTGCAACTTTTTTTACCCTAGAAATGATAAGTTTTTGAGGCCTGAAATTTGTGCACAAATAATATACCTCCCCAACATTAAATATTAAAATTAATCATTTGTTCCCCAAAGTACAGTACAACCTTTATGTATTCAATCCCCTCTGTCCTTTTAGAGCTTGTTGTTCTTATGGATATGAAGGTGAACAGCACATAACCCATTCATAGATTGGTTGCTTGGTGACTAATCAGTCTTTGTAGTAAAACTGGTTCATTTGATGCAGGCTTATCTGCAACATTCAATCGTATCTTTGAGATAGGATAGTGAAAGTTCTACCCATTAAGAGTACCTTAATACATGTATAAAGATGGTGACTGAACCTCAAAATGTATCACTATCAGACTTGCAATGTATTTGTGACTATGTCACTCTACCAATTCTTAATGAAAGTATGGAAACTGTAGCACATCACAACATATCACAAACATATGAATGATTGCATTAACTTGATACTTTATCATTTGTACTCAAAGACATGCTTTCTTACCATAGGCGGGAAAAGTGGAGGAGACAAATGTCTTGAGGGAAACTGAATAAAGTATAATGATACTCATATGGTGATATACCTCGGCACAATCCTGAAATATGTACATATCAATCAAGATCAGCAGTGCAATGTGCCTAACCTATATATAGTATCTCATTCTACCAAATGTGAAATCTGTCCCAAAATACACATGTATCTAGCTAAAGTCAATGTAGCATGGCCATATGATATATAAATTCCTGTCTACATATAAATCATCAAAACAGCCACAACGTTGACAAACTGGTAAAATAGTCTAGACTTTAATGAGGATATTTAATACAGTAATACAAAGTTTTGAAGTCATATTTTCCCCTTTAAATTTTATAATCTTGTCTTCCTCCATTAACTGGAACATGACATTGATTATTTCTGGCTTAAATTAGTTTTGAATTTTAAAGCTCATAAGCAAATGATCTGTATCACACAGTTTACCCTAATATTTCAATTATTAAAGCTGATGGTATGCAAATCCAAACATTTCAGTTTAATAAAAAGCTTTAACGAGCTACAAAAATGTTTTTACAGGAAGAAAGTAATATCTTACTGAAATCATCTGGTTCTCTCCCACCTTCAGCCATTTCTTAACCTGCAATTAAAATTAAGATCTTAAGAACAGCACACCTATGGAAATGATAATCTACATTGGAAAATTACATCTGAATTATGGAAATGAAAATATCTACCTTGGAAAATTACATCTGAATTATGGTTTAAATTTTCTCTGAACAATCTAAAATCATGTTGACACATAAATCTCTTTCCCTCATTTGTATTCAATTAGCTACAGTGACTGAACTGAAAGTACCAGCTGTTATGTATCTTTCATGAGCACTGTTTGTTTCTTAGGATTTTCTTTATTTTATTTATTTCATGATATGGTGTAGGTTATGTAAAGTTGCATTTTAGAATTCAAAACGTTCATTTTCCACCTGAATCATTGATACTTTTTCTATATTCCTTAAACAGCTAATCAATAGCTAATATTTTCTCTACAAGTATGGGTTTAATATCAGGATCAGTATTAATAAATGAACACATATTTATCTTGGTCAAGGACAGTGTTTTATCTAAAATTTATTTATTCATGCTGTAAGATCTCAACAGAATCAGCTGTATTACTGTTGTATCCAGCATTTCATCTGGGCTGGAATTTATTAATTCAAATTATTTAGTTCAAGTTATTCTTCTTTGAAATACAAAGTGATTAAAAATAACATTCTTGTAAATAAAGACCTAGATTTATAGGGAAATAAAAATAAGGATATATTCTTGGATTGTATTATTGTGATCCAACAAGAGACTTTTTGCACATCACAACAATGCTGGACACCACAGGCACATTAACCTTTCTAGTATTGGATTTATTTTGGAATACCACTAAAGTTTATTCAGAATTTTAATCACTGGAACAATTACATAGGATTTATTTTTCAATTCCCTAAGTTGTTTTTACATTTTTACTGTGTGTGTGTGTGTGATCTGAATTTTTAACATAGCTTTAACAATTTTTAGTCATATTGCTACAATGTCTGCAGTGTGGCAGTTTATAGTGATGTCTAGCACTGGGGCATCATGCTTCAGACATATAGCATGATGTCTCACCTTCTCAAATTATCCCGACACCAGGCCAACCAGTCCTAACACTAGCCTCTTAATATTGAGCACCTAGAGAGTCATCTGTAAGTATAAAAAGTCTTTGGTATGACTTGGCCTGGGTTCAAACCCGTGACCTCTCGCATCGAAGGCAGATGCTATAACCACTGGGTTACTGAAGCGGTCGTTTTTCACTTTGTATTCAAGGAAGATAAATTATTATTTTTAATTCACAAAACTTGTTGGTTCTTACTATTGTCTATAACTCATTTTAAAAACATTGAGTCATAATACAAAATAATCAGTGATATCATAAGTCCATTGAGTTAATTTTCATGGTCAAAATTATATTTCTTGACCTATTCATATGTGTATTAATACAAAAATGTAAGGTGATCTCCTGTCTTACATAATGCTTGAATTGATTTTCATTGTCAGTGTCATTTTCTTGGACAACAAAATGTTCATTTGTACAAAATACATGAATGATCTCGTTTTTTATATTTGCATTCTTGATTCATAATGTTATTCAGCTTATGCAGAATGTACCCTTAGTTCTTAATCACTGACGTCTTTCTTTCTGACTTGGATTGAATTTCTTCTTTTTAAATCTTTCACATGACAGACCCAAGACTTCCTAAGGTAGCTACCGGTACATCTGATATTGATGGTTATATTTACTTTCAATATTATCAAAGTTAGGAAAATTACTACAGTAACCCCACTACACAAAGGCTGGATCAAAACAGAATGTAAATAATCAGGTTTGTTTTTTCATGAAAATTATTTTGCTTATTAAAAAAAAAAAGGTGGTTTGGAAATGACACCATACAATACAAGCAAACTAGGTTGTGCTTTTTTAAAATATCAAACACATGTTTCAATTAGATTATGAATGTGAAGACTACCTGGCTTGTTAATGAAAAGATGGGCTTCTTGATTTCTGTTAAAGTCAGTGAATTACCGGAACAAATAGATAGAAGTCAAACAATAAAGGTTGCAGTACTAAAAGACAAAAAGAAAATCATTTTGACTTTAGATACCTAAAACATGCATTTAAGAAAAATCAAGAAAACCTAAACAAATAGCAAAAATATATAATTCTAGAAGTATGATGAATGTCTCTATAAGATCCAACAGAAAAATACTTTCTTGCTTGCACATGGTTTTTCACCATGCAAGACTAACAATCAAACAGGCTCTTAAATCACTCTGCCCTTGCTTGCAATTGTCTTTTTAAGTATCTAATACTGTTCAGTTTACTTTTAACAGACACTCAAAGTTTTTACTATAAATATTCAATTTAACTTGGTCGCATGCATAAGGTTAACACTCCATGGTGACAATTATAGCTTAATTTAATTTTGATACTCACTGATTCTTTTTATTAAAGAAATAACTAAGTTTTGTGGCTTACTTTATATTATTTTTATACGCAAAGATGTCAATATCCATTTAGATCTCTCTCTCTCTCTCTCTCTCTTTCTCTCTCTCTTTCTTGCATATGCATACACTATAAGTATTATATGTCCTTCTAGGCAATTACACCATGCATCAGATTAATTAAATTGTTATGATTGCAACTAAAAAGTTAGTAAATTACAATTAACTGAAACATCACAATTCTGTGCCATTCAAAGCTTCAAAGTACATCCAAGTTACAGAATTAGATGAACTCAGACCTGCCTACCCTAAAGAGACATTTTCAGTAAGTCAGTCAAAATTAGTAAGTAAGACCAATTTTCTGTAAGGTGTGAAAACTTATGTCCTGGCAACAAGTAAAACTGTAATAACCATTACAGTTTATATCCATGTTGTAACTTACAATAAGTAGCTATGGATGTGACTGGTACAGGGTACTTTTGCACTTTCTAAGAAACTTCTGGGCAAACTCCATTTTCAAGCATTCTCCCCATTCACTTTCATTACTAGTAGTGCTTCCAAGGTATCATAGATGATCTGGATTTTGAGTGTTTTTTTGCAACAAATCAAAACACCCTCTCACAACCTGCATTTGAATGAGGAACAATAAGTACATTTTTCAAGATGCTGGACAACAATTTGTATTTGAATTGGCCATTAGCATCCTTGAGTTTACTAACAAGATCCCATTGCTTGTCAACTCATTTAGTGTTTAAGATCTCAGGATTCATCTACTTGATGATTTAAAGACTCTGCTTCCAGGTTGTCTTACTAGTTAGTTTCTTTGGGTTCCATACACATAAACTTTGATGGGAAATATATCACAATGCTAAAATCACTCATCATCCTTTTTGACACATCAGCAACTGCACTGTGTTTCATAAGTTCATTATTCAAGGGAAATCTCTTAACGATGTAATCACAAACAGTTGTATAATAGTCCCTTACATCTTTATAGAATTGACAAAGGCTACTTTCATACAACTTATTTTCAGTCAAGTATTTTCTAGTTTCTGAACCTACTATAAGCTTATCATCTGACTTTTGTTTCCTACAGTCATGATAACCAATATCAGTATGATCCTTAACTTGTGAAATTCCTGTAGCCTTTACAACTCTTAAAAGCAATTGCTTTAATAATTCAAGCATGTTTTCTCTAAGTTTGTGGATCATAGGCTCCTCCTGTTGCATGATTAAGTTGTACTTGTTAAATAATGGAATTATGTGGTCTAGAAATAAGCAATAAATCTTTGCCCTCTGGCACTGCAAAGCCTTACACACATTCATAGCCTTTTCCTCTCTATATCTGATATTTTTACTTTCTGGTCATTTATAACCAATGGTCTCTGACATCTAGACAGTACCTTTTTATCCCATTCCTTTGATTTAGCTTTCTCTAAGGAACCTATCTTGGGTTTCATTTTCTTAGTCTTTCCTGCTGAAGCAGACTTGAAGGTAGTACAAGCCTGATTTCTAGATTTATCACTGCTCAAAGCTTTACTGCATGTGCCTGCACTGTCGTTATTTCCCTCTTTATTGCTAGATACATGTGGAACTTTATCCTTGGAAGTAGATACATTCTCTGACAGACTACTTTTGGCTTTAGCTATTTTGCCTTTAACCTCTTGCTTCTTGGTTTCTTTATTAAAATATATTTGTAAGGGTTCCCACTGTTCCAACAGTCTCTTTATATCTTCACCAAGAGACAACCATCTTGTTACACAATGCTTCAATATTTTTTACTTTCCCACAAAGGGTCTGAAGATCTTTCAGTTCCATTTGTCTATTCACACTTTTATCAAAATAATATATGTCCACTAATAAGTCATCAAATCTAATAGGCAGCACATCAGCCCCCCCCCCCCAATAGCTGCTAAATGTACCAAATGACATGAACATCCACTCGGATACACTAAGGGATTCAACTTAGTTATATGTCCAAATACACCTTTATTGCAACCTGTCATCACTGAAGCATTATCTGATTTAAAGGCAATATAGTTATTCCAATTTATGTTTCTTTTTTTCCAATCATCATTCAATAATGTCAAAATATTTTTCCCAGTAAAGACTCCATCACATAATGGAACTGACAAAAGTCCTTCAGTTACAACCTGTCTGTGTTATCAAAATATCTAACAACAGGGTACAGCTTCTCAGAATCATTGCTACCATTAATTACTATACTGAAAGGTTGGGATGAAATATTGTTAACAATGTCTTCCTGTATTGACTTGCACTGGTGTAATACAACAGCAGTAGTTTTCGATCTGCCACAATGATAACTATTTGCTACTGACGATTTGGAAAACATGCACTTTAATAGTTTAGAAGCATGTCAGATGCAGCAATTGCAACATTAATCTCAACCAAAATGTGTGTAAAATATAATTCAGCCTTAATGACCTCCAATTCAGTATCTTACACTGCAAATCCAAATAAGTCAGCGACTTACAACTTGATTTCATTGCAACGTATTACAGTGGCGTAACGGGGAAGGGGGGGGGGTGCATTCGCCATGGGCGCCGATGGCTAGGGGGCGCCAAATTGGATACAAGGTACATAACTGTTCAACAGGGGCAGCTGAGGACGCAAATTTGGATGTTTTGCCCTGGGCGCGAAATATCTTCGCTACGCCACTGACGTATTATGTATGTTTTATGGAATTATCTCAGCGGCGACAGTCATCTCCCCCACCGTGGGAAATGCTCAAGTCAACACGACATAACGTGCAATAAATGTAATGGACACCTTTTTCAAACCATGACCAGGTATCCGAGTAATCTGTTTTATACTTTTGCAACCACTGTTTCAGCTTTTTACGAGGCTGGTTGTCCTCTCCACCTTTGGCACATTTTCGTTTGGAAAATATTTTCAGACGACCGGATGACAAAGGGAAAAATGAAGTCTAGATCAGATGCGCGCTTCTCACGAACAAAAAAGGCTATTTTAAAGCATCTGAGGTACCACTGTATAATTAGTCTACATCAAAGGTATCACGGTACCAATTGTTTTTCCATAGACCTCAATGCTAATATTTGGAGAGATAAATATATTTTCTATCCTAATTTAGCATGCATCTCGCACACTGTTATAGAGAACAATGTTAGATTGTCAATTTGATGATGACAAAACCAGGTACTCCATTGCATTTAAGAGAGATAACTCTGCTGGAACTAGACAGGGGTATGAGTTATCTAGTCACAACATACCTATTTTCAGTCATGTGTATTACTTTTTCAAAAAATCATAAAAAATACAAAATTTGATCTATTTAGGAATTAGCATTTATTCACATGTTGCCAAGAGGCTAAACTTTTTTTTTAAGCCTAACAGAAAGTACAACTCTTACATAATCCACCAATCAAAGCTTGTGTTGTTTATTTCGGATTGCAATGGACCCTACACCTTAAGCACCTCCCACATGGACATGCGCAATTGGTACCGTTATACCTATAGCAAACCTTGATTTTTCCAATAATCTGTGAAATAGCTCGAGACTATATAACTAACAAGTGTACTTAGTCTCGCTTGTCAAAAACAATTTTATGAAGTACTAAGCTATGTTCTATATGATTGTGTATAGAAATGTTATTGAGCTGTTGGAACTCTTGTTTTCATACTTTGCTTCACTATCAAACTCATGTTTTGAAATAAAATGAATTCTTTTGACTATGAGTTGTGTTTTATTCATATTAGCACTTATCAAACTTCACTTTGGTGATATGGGATAAATCACATTATGTCATATTGTTTAATAGTAAGGTCAAAGGTCAACACACTAGTTAGCATGTACCAGTTCTACTCTTAAAGAGACATTTTGATCTAAAATAAAGGACTTATAATTGTTTCATTAACACAGAAAGTAACAACAAGGACAGGTGGACATGGCCCAATCTAATTATAAAGTATTAGCTTTGAACACTTTACACTGTCTGCATATGCAAGAGGTCACTAACCTCTAGTCCTCACACAACGGTCAAGCTACCCAGCCTCTTTGTCATACAAATAGAAAGCTTCCCTCCTTTCTGTAGTGCATACAATTGATGCAATAAGCCAATCTGACACCAAATAAAGTAGATAACAAGCTTTTCTATGTGGTTATCATGGATTTGGGGTTGAAAATGTGGACTAAAATACAGTAAAAGGCTAAAGTTTAACAATGAGTATAGTGAGTCCAATGGATTTAAAAACAGGAGAAAAGTGTGTATCTAAATGGAAGATGTAGCTAATGATACTGGAATTAAAGGAGACACAAGCAGCAATGAGAAAAATGAGAAGCGAGAGCTTGATGATGTTACCTTGGACAATATTTGGAGGCAGTGGACCATAGGTACAGGGACAATAAAAAAGGCACCTGTGCTATAACATCCCTTACAGACACCAACTATCAGGTGACATGGTGTTCATTCCTAGCTAATATAAAAGGGTGAATAATGTAGATAATATAGATGCATATAAGTTATATTTCTTCTAAATAAGAAATTAACAATAATGGGCTTCTGTTAGACAGAAAATACCTAAACCAAACAAAGCATGTTTGATCAGTTTTCAAACTTTTAAACTTTACTGGGAAAAATTATTAAAGTACTTCTAGTTCAATTTGCATCAAGACCAAGGGCTAATATGATTCTTCACAAATCTTCTATTGATTTTCTTACACATTAACTTAAATTGTGGGTTTTATCTATTGAAATTTTAGGTCTGGTGTAAGGGAGATAACTTAATGATATACATAAGGTGTGGTCTTTTTATTTCCTCCAAGATATTATCCATGTTATATATAGATGAGTTCAAGGACACATGTATTAACTTCAATGCAATTAAATTATCCAAAAATGCATTACTGATAAAGTGAGAACCTAAAATCCAGGTTTCTATATGTAGTAGAGACCTCAAGAATGATTATCTAACTAAGGAATCGCATGTTCATTTTTCACGGCACAAAAGTTTACAACAAAAAAAAGACATTTAGAGCAGAACTATTCAAATCAAAATGGGAAGGAATACCATTTCTTTAGCAAACTACCTAAAATACATATTCCAGAATATTCTTTATGATACAAGTGAACTATCTACACATGGACCAGGAGTGTCCTCTATCCTGGTCTATAACATGCTTTGCAAGAACAAATTTTTTTTTTATATCCATGTTTTTTCATTATTTGTGCATAAAATAGACAATACATGTATATGGCTAAAATTAACTATATTAACTTTACATAACTTATTTTTTTTGCCTGTATGCTAATATTGGAGCTGACTACACAGTCACAAAGCCATCAATCTATATATGTCATAGATATAGTTACAAAAGCCCCATTCCAAAGCTAATGTGTGTTATTTTCTACATTTTCTATGTAAAAGTCTGTCAATATTAGACCAAAACATCTCAATATCCATTGTTTAACCAAATGACACTATGACAGTATAGAAGTGGTGATTATGTATACTCGTTACTATGGATACACTGTGAAGCTGGTATTATCTTTTAGGTATCACAGTACCAATTGTTTTTCCATAGACCTCAATGCTAATATTTGGAGAGATAAATATATTTTCTATCCTAATTTAGCATGCATCTCACACACTGTTATAGAGAACAATGTTAGATTGTCAATTTGATGATGACAAAACCAGGTACTCCATTGCATTTAAGAGAGATAACTCTGCTGGAACTAGACAGGGGTATGAGTTATCTAGTCACAACATACCTATTTTCAGTCATGTGTATTACATTTTCAAAAAATCATAAAAAATACAAAATTTGATCTATTTAGGAATTAGCATTTATTCACATGTTGCCAAGAGGCTAAACTTTTTTTTAAAGCCTAACAGAAAGTACAACTCTTACATAATCCACCAATCAAAGCTTGTGTTGTTTATTTCGGATTGCAATGGACCCTACACCTTAAGCACCTCCCACATGGACATGCGCAATTGGTACCGTTATACCTTCTCACGAACAAAAAAGGCTATTTTAAAGCATCTGAGGTACCACTGTATAATTAGTCTACATCAAACCAAAATCCACTCAGTCTAAGATAAAACTCCGAATACGAACACTGAGTCTAATACAAAATTTGGGATCCGGAACGAACCAGTACAAAAAATATCCGGAACAGAAAAACGTTCATCTTTCCATACTTTTTGCTATTGTTCCGTGTAAGTCCGTAATTTTAGTGTAATGGCAAAATCGTAAGAGTTGGCAGGTCCAATTTCAACTGTATTTGAAATGTAACAAAAAAGTTATTAACTCATATAAGAAATTACTTCAAAGTTTATTTTGCTTTTTATTATTATGCAAACTACAGTTGTACTACAAGTAATTATATCCACATGTACATATTTTTGTAAAATAAAGCCATTCGTTGCTTTAATATAGCACTAAAATTTTCCAAGTCGCAAGGTTTATTAAAAGCTTTGTTTGACGCCATTGCTATATAGATTGTTCACTTGAAAGAATGTTGCATCTTGGGTACAAAAGCAGATCAAAAGCTTATCCAGAGTATGACATTTGAAGCATTCATATGCTCAGCCAATCAATGGAAAATCACCCAGTTAATTTGCACGAATATCATTCATAATGAAACACATTTCACATTTTGGTAACATAAGCTTACACACAAAATCTAATAAAAACATGATTAGAAATTTGACCTCTAGAGCATTCAAAAGCAAGTGTTGACACAGACTGAAGATGCATGACATATGAAAAGAGTAATAACAAGATGATTTGCTGATATGCACATTTTCAGGTTACATGCCCAGACCTACTAAATCTGCTGGTGATGTTATCTGACCATGTGTCTGATTGGTAGTCAATTTATAATGCTCTGAATCACTAACAAATGCAATTATCATCTTTTAATTCATTTGAAATCTGCAGTTGGTCAATAATTACTTCAAGCTTTGGTAAACTAGTCATTGTATAAATTCTTGTTCATGGGGACCAACTGTGATAACAATTTTCCATAAATGTGTATGGCTGAGAACAGTACCCAAGTTTTCATTTGCAAAATATCCATAGCCAAATTCAGCTAATTGAATTTGTACTGTAATCTCATCCAAACCATCAGATTGTCATATGATGAATGCATGAACTTCACAACAATGAGCACTTATGAATACATGAACACAATGAAATCGTGTCTTTTGTTTATGAATACATGAACACAATGAAATCGTGTCTTTTGTTTATGAATACATGAACACAATGAAATCGTGTCTTTTGTTTATGAATACATGAACACAGTGAAATCATGTCTCTTGTTTATGAATACATGAACACAATGAAATCGTGTCTCTTGTTTATGAATACATGAACACAATTAAATCGTGTCTTGTGTTGCAAATACATGAACACAATGATATCGTGTCTTTTGTTTATTCAGTACAGATGACATACCTTAAAAATGACTGTCACATCTTACAAATGGATCCACATGGATCTTTATTCTCAAGCAGGAAATTTACATTCTCACATCTTTGGAGACCATGTAACCTAAATAATAAAAACAAACAATATCATATTAATTTTTTAAAATATTGAATAGCACATAAAATGTTCCATAAAAGTTCCCTTGTAAATATGTTGCTTTTGAACTAGGGACCTGATTAAGCAAGTGACACATTGCCTTGTTATGAGGCAATTATTGGGCTATACGTCATCAGAATATCTCCTGTAAAAGATAACACAGAAAAAAAACACCATGTTACACTTTCCACATATATGCTCTTCATCACTTTAATTGGAACCAGACTATGGTATCCAATATTGCACCATCTAGCCATTGATATATCACATTTTATTAAAATCCAATTCAAAAGTTATACCTTTTAAACTGTCTTAACGTTTTAATAACCTTGACCTCTACGCTAGTTTTCTCAAATACTGTCTAATCATAATATTTACCTGGGTAAATTCACAAAAATATATCTCTGAATCTGACACTTATATTGTTCTGACAATTCAAACAGGTCTCATCCCACTAAAATAGGTCACAGAACTGACTTTCCATTACTTTGACCTTGAACTTTACATGTGACCTACGATACATCAAAATATGTTTAGTCTTTATGGATATCTGTGTGAAGTTTTATCAATATAACAATTAGAGACAGTAATTTTCCTGCAATCAGTATCATTGTCAAACCCATATGTCTATTATTATTGTTTGTTTACTTTTTTAAGCTAGAGTTTTACTTTTAAAAATGTCATGTTATACATTTATTATAATTGCTCAAAAACCATATACTTTTTAATAATTATCCATTATATTCATGCACAACTTGAACAAAAACAATATATCTTGTACTCGCAGGTAGATACTGTATTATTTTCATTGACCTACTAAATGTAATTAATATCTTACAATTATTACCTGGGTAACATTACCTGTTTGAGATTTAGGTATGAGCCAATGTACACTAAAATGGGATTTACTTATTATTTTTTTTAATAAATATAGATGAGAAATCAGTGAATCACACATATTTTTTTAATGCTTTCCATGATTGTATTTTCATAATTTTCGGAATATTCCTTCAATTTGTATGTGATTTCCAACTGTATGCACTAAAATGTCCAAAGTCACAAAAGGAAATAAAACTATAAGGTGGAAATGATTTTTTTATATAAAAAAAAAAACAGTGTACTTAGCAATAAAAAAATTCAAAGTTTGTACTAGCAGAGTTTCAATATAAAGTGTTTAATGGTCATTCATATTTTCACGATTAAATTCACCACTACGATGAGGAAGAATTAATTTATTTTGAGGTACACAAAAGTGAGTAAATTTATACAAATTCACTATTATCATGTAATTAATGATTTGTATGAAAGAAAACTAACACAATATAGCTAGTTTTATTACAGTTTTGTTTTAGGTAATTCGTACATTAAATGTATCAACTGATGATTGTGATGGAGATAATCAGACTATATATATATATATATATATATATATATATATATATATATATATATATATATATATATATGTAATTATCAACACTGTATTATAATCTTTTATGATCTGATAACTGAGTTATGTTGCATGGAAAGAAATAAGGATATTTTTTTTTTACAGATATGATTCTTCCCACAATGATTATAATCTGAATAAATCTTTTATGTCAATATATTGGTATATTTGTTATATCATCAAACTGAACATGCCAGCGTGCTTAGGTTTTTTTTTTTCCTTCATTTTCTTTCACTTTAATTACTTTGATCATCTTAACATTAAAAATAAAAGAAAAAGAATTTTACTTCCAATAAAACTATAAACACAAATATGGAACAATTTTCTTGTTCAAACAAAATATTAGGTTCCTCTCTGCAGAAGTTTACTTACTTAAATTTGGTCCCGTTGATTGGGAAGCTTCATATTTTCCTGTCACCAACATCTTACCATTTTATATTTAACTATTATGGTTTTTTATATCGCTGGTCGATGTTAAACCTTTCTTATTTTTACATCTAACCTATTGTATGGCGCTAAATAGCCAAAAAGTGCTGGTGCGCCGTTAAAATTCAAGCAAACAAACTTAAATTTGGAGTTAGACTATAGACCGGGTTCAAATTGAGTATCTCGTAACATGATGAGGTCAGCCATTTATCCGGTCTCTCTAAACACCCCAAGACACCCCAGGACACCCCAGGACACCCCAAGACACCACATTTTTAATTATATTCGCACCAAATCTTGCAAAAAAAGTACCAAGAAGCAGGCGAAAATAAAGAAAACACATACGGACATTGTTACTATCAATGATTGATAGTATTGGTTGATGGCCCTATTTCCGATAATCTACGGTAACTAACTCTTTTGCAACAAATCTCTTTGGAAAAATATAATAAACGGTACAGAACTAGACAGAGATATTGAATCCGTGGAAGTACGAGTGTCGGAAAAAATGGAATTTGGAAGTGATGACGAGAAGGCCATAACAAAGGCAATAGAACATGTATTCCCCTCAGCTACACGCTATCTTTGCACTAAGCATCTTAAGGATAATGTGAGGCACTACCTTCAAAATAAAATAGGGATTGTAAAGGGGGAACGTGATATTATAATGGCTAAAATATTTGGTACCGGTGGCATCACAAACGCAAATACTACAATAGATTTTGAAAGCCGCTCAGAAATGCTGGAAACTATCATCAACGAACAGCATCCGACATTTGCGCCATACTTTATTAGCAACTTAAAACCGAGACTTAAGAAATACGTTTTCGAACCTAGCCGCAAAAATATTGAAAGCGTGAACTGGACTAACAACAATGCCGAGTCCATCAATAATATTCTAAAACTCTCTGTTGACTGGAAACCGAAACACACGCAAGATTTAATACATAAGCTTTTCAGCGTGACACAGCTACATTTCATGGATTATAGAAGTGCTCTTCATGACAGTGGAAATTATCAATTAACGAAAGAAGAACACATTTACAAGATAAACGACAGCGTCTGGAGATGCAAATCCGAAATTCAAAAGACCGAGATTTTTGCAAAGTTCCTCCAGGACAATAAACGTACGCAGAAATCAAAGTATATTAAATCACATGATGGGAAATATACCCTAATTAATAAGGCCAGAGGAACAGCACGAAAACCTGGTCAGCGAAGAAGGCCCGTCAACGAGAGGACCAAGAAACACTAAACGGCTATTGGACAATTCGGCCCAAAGACATGAAAATATGGCATGAAATTATTACATATCTGCATGTATGTACGTACGTATGTATGTATGTATGTACGTACGTAAGTACGTACATACGTACGTACATATGTATGTATGTATGTATGTATGTATGTATGTATGTATGTATGTATGTATGTATGTATGTGTTTGTGCGTACGTGTGTGCGTGCGTGCGTATGTGTAGAGATATATATGTGACTCTAAGCTGGTGAGTCTTATGTATACAGGCTGATGTATTTTGCTTTGTTTCACTTTATCACTTTCAGGAGAGAGAGAGAGAGAGAGAGAGAGAGAGAGAGAGAGAGAGAGAGAGAGAGAGAGAGAGAGAGAGAGAGAGAGAGAGAGAGGAGAGAGTCGCACACACGGACAGACGCATTCAGATGTACCAGCTTACAAGGGAACAAAGACAATGAGTACCGTAATTAAGATTTGTAGTCAGTTTATTCATTTCTAATTTGTATGGAGTAAAGGAGGAACTATGATTGACGATACTGAATAAAACATAAACTTAACTGGTACGAGGTTGATGTTGCACCAATTAAACTGGCAAAATGCTCTCTCTCTCTCTCTCTCTCTCTCTCTCTCTCTCTCTCTCTCTCTCTCTCTCACACACACACACACACACACACACACACACACACATGATATGAAAATAACGCGACTCAGTTCTTCAACTTCGTGGTCTGTAGATCCTCCCGCACATTCGTAGAAGATTGTTCACGCTAATTTCCTTATTGGCGTACATCCTCCAAATCTTAAAACGTTTTCCGTGCATGGTACGGATCTGTTTAGTTTGGTCTTTTGTCGTATGTCTCTGATACATACGTTATATGTTTGGATTGACTAAAAAGGCATACACGCTGTAAACTTTCGCGCTAATATTTTGAATCGGAAACTGTTATAATTAGAATGGTATTAATTTGAGAACTTAAAATGTTTGTGGTGTTTTGAATATTCATTATCAAATTAAATGAAATATAAAATAAAAGAAATTTAGGTAAAGATGCATCTTTCGTTGTGCACATTTATCTGTCTTTTTCGTAACATATAACAGCACAACGGAATAATGTTCTGAATTAAATTTGTCAAATTATCGCAAAATAACTAATTATGCAGTTTTCAACCATTTTATCTGTATAAATTTATTTGTAACAAATACGTTCAAATACGAGAATATCTCATGTTTTGCTTGAGAATTAAGTTTTGGAGACCAAGCGTACAGCTAGCTCTACTATACTGCTTTCTTTCTCCGATTTTTCCTAACCTTTATAACTTCGGCAAACATTTATCTTGTTCACAAAATGTTCAAAATTTTATTATAAAACATATTATATAAGAATTGTCAAAATATATGTTACAAATAAATACTTGTCAGTTGTATTTTAAATTGGGCCGAATTGTCTTTCGAGTTGGGCCGAATTGTCTTTAAAGTTGGGCCGAATGGTCTTATTTTCGGTCCAAGTTGGGCCGAATTGTCTTGGGCCGAATTGTCTTTGGGCCGAATTGCTTATAAGCCCACTAAACAAATACTAACAAATGAAGAATGTAATTGTTTATGCTCTAAGTTAATAATTGTCAGAATACATGAATGGAGGAATTTTTAACTTGTTATTGAGATAAATAAATAATTTTATATGCAATGCATTTGCTATTTTGTAACTTATTTCACGACTTATTTGTGGTATTGCTAATTATTTATAAATGTTGATAAATATTCACGTTACTGTACCGGAACACTCCTCGTCAAAACAGGAGTTATTTCCCTTTGCCACTCCTGACCTCGCTACTTTTCTTGTTAAACAAAATATTGATACATATCGCAGTTTTTGTTTGTTTGTTTTGGGTTTTCTTGTGCTGTTGTTGACATTTAAAGTAGGTATTATGTAAAGTTTAAGGTGTTCTTGGAGAGTCTTGGGGTGTCTTGGGGTGTTTAGAGAGACCCCCATTTATCAGCTGTCTGCTTAACATCGTGTATGATTTCTATAATTACCAAATCTAAGACTACGTCATTCAGAAGACCAGTAAGTGTCGTAGCGGTTTGACAAAATTTTATCCAATGTGCATATTGAAAACAGAAACTACTTCACCTTACACCGTTGCATTTTTATTTCAGAACTTTGTAGTAACTGCAGAATGGAAACCCAACGAGCAAGGGAAATAAATCTATCAGTCTTTTGTTTTGCTTTTAAGAATAACGTCCCTTGTTAATCATATATATATATATATATATATATATATATATATATATATATATATATATATATATATATATATATATATATATATATATATATATATATATATATATATATATATATATATATATATACACTGAGGGTTCAGGTTGAGGCGACGCAGCGCCATTTCTCTTGATTTTCAGCTTTTCAAATTCTGTGCAAGAAAAGTAGAAACGAAATATTCAAAGAAAAAATATATACCAGAAATAAAAAATATGCTCGTATCCTTTGTGCTAAGGTAAACTTTTGGTGCACTAAAAATTGTATGTATGTGTATAAAATATACAGTGATGGTTACCTCAATTTATCTAATTTCATACAAATATAGAAAAGATCTTATTAATGCATAATCATACCCTCCATCTTTGTAGTTTTCGTAAGCTGAGGTACACCCGAGGTGCAGAATTAAGACCATCAAACTTATATATTTCTAATATGTAAACATTTTTATTTTTTTTTTTGGGGGGGGGGGTCTCGGCGTTAATTGTCCTCGTCTGTCTAATGTACAAAATCTTGCACTATTAACGTATGAATATTCTTTTTTTTAAAATATTCATTTTTTAATGTAGCGATTGCCTCTATTTTTTGTACATCTATCAAAAAGTCACAGTACAGTGAGCACACACACACACACACACACACACACACACACACACACAGAGGCGTAGCTAAGGGGCAGGGGGGTACATATGTCCCCGGGCGCCAAGGTACTGGGGCGCCAAAATGAGGCTTACAACGTTACATTATAATAAGTAAACAAGGATAATAAATCGGTCATACAAAATGTGATTAAACGGGGAGGGGGCTGGGGCGCCAATTTTATAGTTCGTCCCCGGGCGCAAAATATCATAGCTACGCCTCTGCACGCAGACACGCACTTGTTGTTATTGTTGTCATAGGGTTTAATGCCATTTTCAGCACAAGATAGGCTTTACGTGGCGGCCAGTATTAATGGTGGAGGAAGAACCAAGGAAAAAAAGAACAAAAGAACCACCGACCCACGAGAAGCTGCCGGCAAGTTTTCTTGCTGAGCTTGAGGCTTGAACCCACACAAAGGTGAAATGGCAGTGATCCGTAACGGTGGGCGTTTTAGACCACTTGGCCACTCAGGGCCCCACTCACACTTCTTGGAAATATCTACGTATGATTCCAATATGTGTTCAAAATGTCATATACTAATCTCATGTCTTGTTTGCTAAATGTTGTTTACAAATTTTAAAAGTAAAAGTTTGAAAACGTAATAACTGAGCAATAACAATATTCCAAAAACATAATTGCAAAAGTGTGACACCTAATCAAGCCATCTGTATATAGATACAAATACTCCTATGAAATTCGCTTGTTATTTTCTATGTTGAGTAGTGTTTGAGAAAAATTTCTAAGAAGATTCTTTGGACGGACGGCTTCTCCGAAATTAAAAAAAAAATCAAAGAAAAGCAACTGCACTGGAAGCAGTAATACACACTTTCATTTCTAAAGTAATCAAGATGTACACAAGGATTTAACAGATCTTTAAAGCAGGCAAGGCGTGTTACCGATATTGATCCAGAGGAGTTACTTACCTCCGTTAGTCCTCCGCTTCAAGTGTGGGGCGTAATCAAATGTCACAAGATATAACTGTGTCATGGAGTCCAATCTACATACATAGGCTTGATAAGTATTTGTAGCAGCTGCATTCATCTAATATTTACTAAAAATGACTAAATCTCCATTTTATTCACACATTATATTTAATAAGTTAATTCAGGTTTTATGCCTAGGGTGGGATGAGAAGGGTATTTAATAAGATATTGCAATGCAAGGAAAAATAGAAACATGCTTTTCCCGTTCATCTTTAGCTGGACACGCCAATAACTGTAAACTTCATGGACTCAATACATTTTTAACCAAGATTTTGCAAGAACAGCAAATGAGTGGAAAGGTATAAGAGCTATAAATTGTATTGCTGACCTAATGTGAAGACAAAACACAACACAATTTGAAATCAACATCTGCCCCACGTAGATTCTTTGCCTGTATTTTTCTTCTTCTTGTATCTTTGTCAATATTTGTTTAAGTTTGATGGGATGCTCTTTATATAGTTAAATATTTTCTCTTTTACCTTTGTCAACCAATACATACTTTTGAAAGTTGACGATTCCGAGTTGCGACAGGAGAAAAATCTATCACACTAAGTCAGATGATGAAATAGGCCATCACTTGGTCGAGTGAAAGACGAGTGATAGGGTTTTAATTTGAATTTTATTAGAGAGATGACTATTATTGAATTATATTAAATTGTTGTTATTTGAATTTCACATTTTGTGTATTCATTAATTTAACTGTCGGCATCGCTGAATGGTGGCTCGGAGCTTAGCATCTCTTTGGCACTACTTCAATTTCTGACAAAAAAGAGCCAGGATGGGTCTTCTGTAATAATTTAAATAATATTGGTAGCAAAGGTGGTTTTACGACGCCCACCTGATGTTCTTTTGATTTGAACACCAGAATTCCGTCACTTAACTGTGATCGCAATTATTATGTAACCGGCTTGCCCAAATTACAGCGAGTTTCGAACTTTATGGCAATGTAAATTAACTGTCTTGACACCTTTTGTTCGCCGAATTGACCTTCAATCATATTGACGGCGAAATTATTAGCCTCAGGGTCGAACCCATACATGTTGGAATCCGGTTAATCCTTTCAACGTGACAGTTGGTTCGCATGGTTTGGGGTTTGTTTGGTTGTTTTCTCGGGGGTTGTTTTTTGTTGTCGTTTCGTTTCGTGTTGCTGTTTGTTTTGTTGTTTATTGTTCTTTTTACATCAGTGATGGCTAAGTTTGGTTGTTCAGGAGCTAATCTGAGTAATTTTTGGTTCTTCTTTGAGATTCAGGCACAGATAACCAAATATTCATCAGATTACTCTGTTTTGTACATCAACATTAAAAAATTCTAAAACGCCAAGTCACCAATCGATAACTACAGTCAGCCGGAAATAAAAGACGCATGGGGTGGTGGTGGTGGGTAGCACACACGGGTGATCACCGCGGCGGTATAGTCATGCGGGATAGAAGGCGTTGACCCTAATTGGTAACCGTATTCGCACACATTCACCACTATACCGTGTACCTCCTAGCCTAACATCTTAATCAGTTTGTGCAGATAGTGATCTGTCAAATACCTGGACTTCGACCTGATAAAATTGTAAAGGAGAGAAGACTTGCGCAATTTAAGATTTGTAATATACATGCTCTAACTTTGAACTGCACCAGACAACATTAATTTCGTACAACCCATAATTCCATGTAAAAGATTGGATTGGTGTGGTATAGCAATATATTTCGTTTAGTACGAAAAAGGTGAAAAGTTATAAATTATTAAGTTTTTGAAATTGAAAACATTTCATTTAAACGTTCAGGGACAAACTATCTTGCAAACAAATGTATCTATGTCAACTAAAATAGGCAATTTGATATTGCAATTTACACGTTATAGGTCACAGCACTGAGACTGTATTGATCTTTTGCATCGTAATTAACATGGTGTGTGAATCCTTAGCAACCTGCAATAGGCGTTACATTTTTTATATACATTGGGTCCAGCATACAATGCACGGGACAAACATCACGATATCAGATTGGCCATCTTCCACTCATCCTAGTTCCTTCACTGAAAGTTATATTATACGAATATCTGTAATCCTTGTTTGAGTTTCAGGCACAGAGACCCAAAGCATTCTCAGTTTACTATGTTCCTTACGTCAACACTAAATGAAGACAATAATGCCAAGTCAGCAATCGATGACTATATATAGTTGGCCCTAAAAAGGAGAAGCATGAGCGCGGGTGGGTGGGATGGTGGTCTAGGGCAATGCACTCACTGATGATCACCACGGGTGTAAAGTCGTGTGGAATAGAAGGCGTTGGTCCTAACCAGTAACTGTAACCCTATACATTTACAACTTTCGTGGTTTTCTATATACCCTGTACCTCTTAACCTAACATATTCGGCTTGTGCAGATAGTGAGCTGTCAAATACCTGGACTTGACTTGATAAGCATTTGCATGACCGAGAGAAGACGTGTGCAATTTAGGATCCGTATTATACATGTTTTAACTCAAAAAACCCCTGGAAATTTTTATCGTTTTCGCCTGAAATGAGAGTAGGAAACACATTCTAAGGGCTATTTCTAAATATATCCTAAAACAATGACTTCCAGAAGATTTCCGGTTAACCTAATGCCTAGTTGTGCTAGAAACATTGTTTTGTATTGGCTATTTCGCATCGCCTATGAGCAGAAGGGTAAAAGTTGGAGTTTTTATTCCCCTTAACGGATCCATCATTTTCGTATTTATTCTAAATGCCCATCTTATCATACTTTTTGCAATGGTTCGCCTGTCTTTATGCAGTTTAGACCGGTCTGCCTTAGACCTGATGCCAAAAGTCTCGGGGCCCCTGTATCCAGGGTCGTATTAACCATTAAGCAGACTAAGGACGTGATTTGGGCACCAGGGTCAAAGGGGGCAACACAAAGTTGAGAAAAGGGTGAGAAAAAAAAATGAATGAAGATTTGTATGAAAAAAATGATAAAACTAGTGCAAATTGATCATAATGTTTTGTTTCTTGATCATGATGCACCCGAGGGTTATCTTCCTAGGTGTACCACAATGAGCAGTCTTGGTGCAGTGCACTCTGACTTCTGTCGGTCAGTAAGATCGTTAACATTTTCACATTTTTCCTCTTGTGGAATATTCTCAAATGACCTCTGTGCCTCAGACATGTGTACGATATCCTTGGAAATCTAAGACCACTGCACTGGTAAGATGGCATACAGCTTCAATGATCCTTTGTTTAATTAGTATAAATAGTTCTCTTATCTGTCGATATTTTTTTGAGACTTTTTGTGGAGCCAAATTCAGTTGTCGTGACAGTCATTTCAATGACCCTCTCTGCCCCTTTCTAAATTCAGCCCAATGTAAACATAAAAAATGAAGCGTGTTCAGTTGAGCGGTGCGCAAAAGAATAAACGTGCAAAAGAGAATGAGGAAAAGAATCTGTCTGTTGTAGCCAAGACAGGAAAGCTGGCAGATTTCTTCTTACAAACTGCAGAGAAAGATGAAACATATCAAAACCAGTGTCAGGATATAGAGAAAGCAAGTGCATCAAATCTATCTCCTTCATCAGAAACAGGCAGTGTTAGTGCAAGGCCAAATTTTCATGATGACGTTGCATATGATGAAGTGCCACAACCTGGACCTAGTTCTACGACAAAATGTGCAAATGCTTTTGAACTGTCCTAGAAGTTTAGAGAACTGACCAGGGGTGAAATGAACAAAGCTAAGGACCCAGGGTTGTGGGATTAATTTTCTTCTGTAACCCATGGTTTCTTTTTTGGGCGAAGAAGTCCAATGAGATGTCCTTGCCAGTTTTAACTTTTAAAACGTTTGGTCTAGTGGGCTCAGCAACAGTTTATTTACTGCATCCATGAATGTGTTGGTGAGATAATTCAAGACCTGTGAAATATTTGAAGCAACTTAGATCAGCTTTCTAGCTCACCACAGGTCTCGAAAATGTTCTATGCATCCTAATTGTAACATTACGAACTTTGTTGTAGATGTCAATGAAATATTTGCCACTAGCATTATATACAACTTTATCATAGACATCCTCTTCTACAAGACATTTCGTACTTGAAATTTTTATGCAATGGAAAGTTTTCTTGAACTTCGATGTCAACGTCAGCCTTTTTCAACTCCATACTAGCCAAGTGCACGAAGTGTTTCAGGTCTTCAGAATCTTGTTGAAACTGTTGCGGCTTTATGTGAGTACATTAAGCCATACACAGAGCTTGATTCCGACCCTCTCAATGTAATTTGATACGGGAGTCGTTGATTTGAAACAATTCACGTATAAATTCACCATGAGAACTGCTGATTATTTGCAGAGGATTCAGCAAACTTCCCAGCTTGGAATCTTGCTTCTAGTTTGAACTTGTTTGATTCAGTAATCGACGAAGAGGGAAGTGTTAAATTTTCCATAAGGGTCAACGACAGCTTGCAGAAGAGTTGTCTTTGGCCTACTATCGTGTTTCGTCAATGTTCCAACCATAAGTATGAGTCTCAAGAGAAAATGGTGCAGAAAGCGAGGATGCCAAAGAGAAAAACAGCTTAGGTACATGTCTGCGTGACCTTTGTTATGAACAGGTTGATTACGTGGGCTGTACCCTATGATATCTCGCATTATCATCTCATTCACGTGTTTTCTGTGCACTGCACTGCTTCGCTTTTGATATATTTTGACCAGCACATGCTCGCGCACTAGACGCAAAAATCAAATCCGAGTCGAGAAAGAAAGCGTGTATGATGATGTTTGTAACGGACTGGTCTTCCACACACTACCAGACAAAGATGTGATGATGGTATGATGGTAAGCATATCAATTATGTACATGAAAATGTTAAATTACAAGTTTCTACAATAATTCTTTGAAAAAAATAATGTATATGTGATAGATACGTACTGCTTTTTGAAATGCAAACATGCATATCGTAAATGTAAGAAACAGTTCCAATATGTTCTGACTGGGAATGCTAACACTTAGGATTGCAAACTACTTTAAAAGTGTTTGAGTTAGAATTTGTAATTTTACACTTTTAATATATATGGTAAAATTTGCATTATATCTATATAGTTTCTACCTAATATGTTATTTATAGCATTTTCGTTAAAGTGGGAAGCAGGACAGTCATGAAACCCCGTCTGAGATCTATTAAATTTTAACAATATTCTACTGAATTTAAACAGCATTTCTGATGCAAAGCCAAGCCGTTCTTTAAAAACGTGATACACGCTTGTAATTTGGCAATACAATATGCGATTATGTTGCTCGTACACCTATCGAAAGTTCAGCACTATGCTTTTTCATAGTGTTCTGTTTCTCTAATCTTCGAAGTTCGAATTATTGCTTGTTACTAAGCTTTCGTGTCCAGAAGCTCATTCGGATTGCAGCCCATCCTTCCTCGGGAAGATTGACAGATGAACTAGTCAGCCACCGATTAAAAGGGAGCTTCGTTTTTCCAACGCATTAACTAACATAAATGCTGTTTTGATGTTTCTATGTCTTATTCTTCTCGGATTTCACAAGCAATGGATCAAATATTCCATCCTCACTTTAGGTTCTTACCATCTCTAGTTACAGCGTTGGAGCTATTGGTTGTAGGCTTTCACAAGACGTGGTAGTATACCGATGTATTTGAGCATGTGCCGATGTGTACAATATTTCCACCTATGTTGTTTCAGTATAGTTTCTAAACGTTTCACGGCACTATATTTGACTTCAGGATTTTCTGATGAGAAAATTTTCTGTAAACTGTCCCATCGAGTAATTCGGATTCTTTCTTAGTTTTACATCGCGGAGGGTGTCAAACGCTTTGATTCAACACCATATTCAGAGCTCGCGCTAACTCAGGACACGTTTTGGAAATCATAAGTACAAACTAAGCATACTTTAAGAAACATTGCTCAAATGTGTCACTAGACCCTAAGGTCTTCTATTAAGTAACATAATGATGAAAAGTCCACAAGCCCAAAGTACAACAGTGTAAAATGTTTAGAATTAATTCCACTTGACCTGCATGTTCTGATGTACCACAATGATATGATCAAGAATGTTTTTGAAAGAATTCACAGTAATTAACAAAAGTTTTAATCCAGTGAATGAACAGTTTAGTAATTCCAATGAATGATTGAAATAATGATTCCTCTCACAATAAATCTGAACACAATTAAAGGGATTTCATTAGAATAGTTGATATTAAAATAGGAATGAATAATTCTGTTTATTAGAACCTTATATATAAAAAAATATAAGAAACAATAAGAGGATACACATCGATAGACATTAGAATTTTCAAAGGTCCAGAGTTCAAATGCAAGTAAACATATTTTTAAAAATTGATATTAGTCAGGTAGGCAAATACTCCTATCCTTAGTTATGGACAAAGATCAATCACAATACAAATTAAATATGCATAACACGCAAAACAATCAAACAATTGCCGTTCATCAATAGCTGGACACGATCTATAACTGTAAACTTCATGGACTCAAGAAGCGTTTGATATTTTTAACCAAGATTTTGCAAGAATTGCAAATGAGTGGAAAGGTATAAGTGTTACGTGCTTAGGCTCAAATAAGCAGCAACACAGAAAGAGTGAAAACTAACAAGCTTGTAAAACTTGAACAATGATTTATTAAGTACAATTATTTAAATAAAATAAATAAACTTACGGTTTTAGAGAATCAAATCCAACAAATATAGAATTCACAAAATAATCCACTAATGGAATTGCAAGTCCTGATAAATAAATGTTCTAATAGTTCCAGGTTTGAATCTTGACGATGTAATCCAAAATGGCTGACAATGTCACGTGATGCAGTTCTTGATTTAATATCATCCAGATGAAATTATGAAACATATGTCCTTTTTCCAAATAAATAGAATAATTCTTCTTTTCCAATGAATTGACACAAAGTCCAGAACAAGATAATTATAACTCAAACATAAATACACAACTTAACATGAAAAAGCCAAAAATTCTACTGAACTGAACTTTCCCAAACAACAGTCTATATAACCGCTTTTCTCAAGTAAACAATTGATCACGTGATTTTCTAGAAATTGATAGAGGTTCATGGAAGGTCACAGAAAGAGACTGCCTTCACTAAAAATCACGTACTCTAGATATTTCCTACCCCTAAGAACTAAAAATAAAATGTTGTCCTTGAAATTAACCAATAGTTTTAGATGCTTGTTGACAATGTCTAAAGCAGGGTCAGGAATTAGGTCAACAAGCCAAGGTCAAAACTTGTTTACAGTTAGAAGATAGTCAGCCTGAACTTTCTAGAATAAAATCTCCCAATTAATGAATATGACAAATTTGGATTTAACAATAAAAAATAAATAAATTAAATCCAATAGACGCAACATAAGAGCTATAAATTGTATTGCTGACCTAATGTGAAGACCAAACGAAACACAATTTGAAATCAACATCTGTCCCACATACATTCTTTGCATGCAATTTTCTTCTTCTTTTATCTTTGTCAATATTTGTCTAAGTTTGATGGGATACTCTTTACATAGTTAAATATTTTCTCTTATATCTCAACCAATACATAATTTTGAAGGTTGACAATTCCGAGTTGTGCTGAATTTTTATTCAAAAGAATGAAAGAAATTAATAATGAAATTGGCATTTCATACATAAATTTCATGATTTCAGCGAATCCCGTGCTCTGACTTCTTATTCAATCATGAACTTATACATTATCGTTCGTGGTTTCAACAATAGCATTAGCACTAGTTGTTTCTTGGGAAACCGATGGAGAAATAAAGGGACTGGTGGAAACTATAAGTTTACATTATTACAAAATGACCGTTGCCGATTTTTTTGAGTTTACAGTGTATGTCACGTTGTAAGGAAAATAACAACAGATTACAACATGTATATGCTAGACCCTGGGGCTAATAATCTCGTGCCATAAATGTACGAAGGTTATCTCTGCGAACAACGAAGTGTCGAGCCAATTATTTGACAGGGTCATATGAATTCGTGACATGCGCCTTATTTTTGCCAAGCCAGTTACATAACATTGCCATAAATGCTTCACAGGTAAGTGATGAAATCCTGTGTTCCGATCAAAGGAACATCAAGTGGGCGTAGTGCATCCATCCTTGACAGACTGTTGGAGAGGGGGCAGTGTCTGATAATTATGTGAATCAACATCCACTCGGAATTGAGCCAGGCATGACCAACATTAGAATCGCAAGCTTCAATCTATTATCTTGAGAACTAAACGTGCGTAGTCGCTAAACAGGCTTGCGGGAATTATAAGTGAAGATAAGCTACTCTGACGTCATTCAAAATTGGCGGGAAACTTGTTATTCTGGTAATTACATGGAACTTCAGTGCAGGAAGCTTTTATTTAGGGACCAGAGGATCTGTAGGAGACATAGAAAAATACCACAGTGCAATTGGTCCTAGTCTCTGGAGACAAAGAAAAAGGAGGAAGGAAGGTAGAAGTTAGACGAACTTTAGGTAATTTGGATCACCAGTCCAGAGAAAGATAATTCAGATGAGTAGGAACACAGGACAGGAGAAACATCTATCACTCTAAGTCAGATGATGAAATAGGCCATCACTTGGTCGAGTGAAAGACGAGCGATAGGGTTTTAATTTTAATTTTATTAGAGAGATGAATGTTATTGAATTATATAAAATTGTTGTTATTTGAATTTCACATTTTGTGTATTCATTAATTTAGCTGTCGGCACCGCTGACTGGGGGCTCAAAGCTTAGCATCTCTCTAGCACTACTTCAATGTCTGACAAAAACGAGCCAGGGTGGGTCTTCTGTTATAATTTAAATAATATTGGGAGCAAAGGTGGTTTTACGACACCCACCTGATGTTCTTTTGATTTGAACACCGGAATTCCGTTACTTACCTGTGATCGCAATTATCATGTAACTGGCTTACCCAAATTACAGCGAGTTAAGAATTTTATGGCCAGGTCAATTAACTGACTTGACACCTTTTGTTCGCCGAATTGACCTTCAAGCATATTGACGGCGCGAAATTATTAGCTTGGTTTGAGGTTTTGTTTGGTTGTTTTCTGGAGGGGGGAGTTCTGTTGTCGTTTTGTTTCGTGTTACTGTTTGTTTTGTTGTTGTTCTTTTTACATCAGTGATGGCTAAGTTTGGTTGTTAAGGAGCTAATCTGAGTAATGTTCGATCCATTTTTGAGATCCAGGCACAGATAACCAAATATTCATCAAATTACTCTGTTCTGTACATCAACATTAAAAAAAACTAAAACGCCAAGTCACTAATCGATAACTACAGTCAGATGTAAGTAAGAGATGCATGGGGTGGGGGTGGGGGCACTCACGGGTCATCACCGCGGCGGTATGGTCATGCGGGATAGAAGGCGTTGACCCTAATTTGTAACCGTATTCGCACACATTCACCACTTATACCGTGTACCTCTTAGCCTAACATCTTAATCAGTTTGTGCAGATAGTAAGCTGTCAAATACCTGGACTTCAACCTGATAAAACTGTAATGAATGAAAGAAGACTTGTGCAATTTAAGATTTGTAATATACATGCTCTAACTTTGAACTGCACCAGACAACAGTAATTTCGTACAACCCATAATTCCATGTAAAAGATTGGATTGGTGTGGTATAGCAATATATTTCGTTTAGTACGAAAAAGATGAAAAGTTATAAATTATTAAGTTTTTTAAATTGAAAACATTTCATTTAAATGTTTATGGACAAACTATTTTGCAATAAAATGTATTCATGTAAACTAAAATATGAAATTTGATACTGCATTTTCCACGTTATAGGTTACAGCACTGAGACTGTATTGATCTCTTGCATCGTAACTAACGTGTTGTGTGAATCCGTAGCAACCTGCAACAGGCACATTTTCAAATACATACATTGTATCCTGCATAGAATGCACGGGACAAACATGACGCTATCAGACTGACCTTCTTCCAATCATCCTAGTTCCTTCACTGAAAGTTATATTATACGAATATCTGCAATCCTTCTTTGAGTTTCAGGCACAGAGACCCAAATAATTATTAGATTACTCTGTTCCGTACATCAACACTAAATTAAAACAATAATGACAAGTCAGCAATCGATGACCATATACAGTTGGCCCTAAAAAGGAGAAGCATGAGCGCGGGTGGGTGGGATGGTGGTTTAGTGCAATGCACCACTCACGGATAATCGCCACGGGAGTAAAGTCGTGTTGAATAGAAGGCGTTGATCCTAACCAGTAACTGTAACCCCCATATATTTCCCACTTCCGTGGTTTTCTATATACCCTGTTCCTTTTTAACCTAACATAGTCGGCTTGTGCAGATAGTGAGTGAGCTGTCAAATACATGGACCTCGACTTGATTAAGCACTTGCATGACGGAGAAAAGACGTGTGCAATTTAGGATCCGTATTATACATGTTTTAACTATTAAAAAAAAACCTGGAAGTTTTCATCGTTTTCGCCTAAAATGCAAGTAGGAAACACATTTTGGAGGCTATTTCTAAATATATCCTCAAACATCGACTTCCAGTTAACATAATGCCTAGTTGTGTTAGAAACATAGTTTTTCATTGGTTATTTCGCATCGCGTATGTACCAGAAGGGTAATAGTTTGAGGGCTTTTTTCCTTAATGTTCGTATTTACGTTTAATATGAAACCTGTTTCTCGGAAAATGTATTTATAAGAGCTAAAATATGCAGTTTCATATTGCATTTTACACGCTATATATATTATCATTGAGATTGTATTGATCTATTGCTTTGTAATTATCGTATTGCGTGAATCCTAAGCAACGTGGAACAGGAGTTACATTTTTCATATTACTGGTCCCTGCATACAATACACTTGGGCAAACATCACGATGCCATGTAACGTGGGCTGCCTTATTGGTCTTCTGCCAGACATCCCAGTTTCTTGACTGAGGGTCGTATAACACACGGATACCTGAAACCCGATGGTTATCAAACATTCCATATTCAAAGTTAAATTGTGGTCGGTATCTATACTAAGAAAAGATAACGGAAACATCCCTCTCTCTCTCTCTCTCTCTCTCTCTCTCTCTCTCTCTCTCTCTCTCTCAATTCTCAAGATTAATTTTTCTTGTAAGAATGAGAACTATTTTAATTGTGGTATGAAGTTTAGCTATTGTGCCAGAAGACACTTCACACAAAGAAAGAGTATGATTCAGTTTAAGAAAAGAATAATTTTAATAAAATTATAAACTGATCAGGTCAAATATATAATGAGCAGTTGCATACTTTATAAGAAGGTACTTCCTTCAGTACGTTAAATGTTTATATTGTCACTAATCGTGAATGTTAAACTAAATATACCACAACATGTTTAGTGCTGTGGATCCGCCCGACTATGGGATACGATGGTGTAGCTCCAGAGTAAGTTGTTCTTTCGCCTTCCTCCTGTCTCACTTTTCATCAAGCTTCATGTCTTCATCGGCTTTTTGAACGCCCTGTCTGACAGTTTGGCGCTAGGTGGAGCGGTCGTTGGCTCAGCTCTACCAATCGTTGACATTGATCTTTGCCGTCTTTATGTCCTTCTTACAGACATCTTTGTAACTCAGACGTGGCTGTCCAGTCGGTCGTGCACCTTCTGCTACCTCCCTGTATAGCATGTCCTTTAGAATGCGGCCTGGATCCATTGTCTTGACGTGGCCGAGGCAGCGAAGGCGCGTCTCGCTGAGGTTGGCGCGTTCCAGAACCACTGTGTTGGGTCCTGCCACTGGATGTGCAGAATGCGCAACGGGCATCTCAGCTAGAAGCTGTTGAGTTTCCTCTTGTGCCTCGCATAGATGGTCCATGTCTCGATGTTGTAGAAAGGGTGTGCTGAGCACGCAAACCTGGCAGCCGCTCAGTTTGCTCTTTTTGGTGATGTTGGAGTTGTTCCGGACCCTCTGGTTCAGTCTGGCCATCACTGCTGCTCCCTTGGCAATCCTGCCGTTCACCTCAGGATCAATGGAGAGTGAGCAGGATATGGTCATTCCGAGGTATGTGAAGTTCGCAACAACTTCCAAATTGTACCCATCGATGGTGACGGACAGAGGGGTGTCTGCGTCCTGCGCCATGACGTTAGATTTCTTCAAACTGATAGTCAGTCCAAACTCCTTATATACATATCTAGGTGTTTTTCAATAATAGATTCGTCAGTATGTCGAATAGGCCGCATGTATGAAAAAAGTTGACACTTATTTGTACAATTAGTTGTATACTTATTACTGCTGATTTCATTACAATTTTCTGTCTTTGTGATAAATAGTTATATGTGTTGTTTTGTGTATGATATCTGATATTACTATACATTGTAGTCATTCGTAAATGTATGGGTTGCTTTAGAAGCTCGATACAACGAGGCAGCTTAATATGGCTGATGGAATAAGTAAAGGGAAATATTAGACCAAAGTCTTCCATTTTATATTTTACACCAAACCCTGTACTAAGATACCAAGAAAGCGGTTAGAGGTTTATCCTTAAGATTCATTAATTAATAAAGTATAAAAAAAACAACTGAATTACCACTTGTGGTAGAACACATACATACATACGTACATACGTACGTACGTACATACATGAATACATGCATGCATACATACATACATACATACATACATACATACATACATACATACATACATACATACATACATACATACATACATACATTCAAATATTGAATTTGACTGATGTTGATTCAAAACATCTGCAAAATAGTTTACTGGCATAATTGCTTTTTAACGTATTAATCTCCAATATAACAACTTGTCTGTGGACAAGAAGATAGTTGGGAAAATCTGTAATGAAGATAATCGGTCAGCATTTGTATATAGTCAAAATCGGATTTGAAAGACCACTATTTTGGAAGGTTAACTGTCATAAATAACATATTTCATGCATTGATTAAATGTGCTATATTGTGTGATGACCCTTAATGGGTGAATTTTGGCAACATCACCAAATTTGTATATTCCTTACATATATGTATTTGACCATATGTGCATCAATATTGCATATAAATTACAAAAACAGCCATTCCTTGACAATTTGTAAGACATTTGAAAAAACACAGTTAATTCATTAAGCCCATAGCCACATGTAGGTGTGAAAAGGTTTTACCCTTTCTTCTAAGCTCTGTAGCATAAAGGTCATGTAAAGATATATCATCTAATGCAGACCAGTCTAAACTGCACACTGATAGGTGCAGCTGCACAAAATGTGGAATAACTTTGAGGTCTGGGTTAAAACATGGCAAGGAGTACATTTCTAGGAGAGTATGGTCTGCTCCTAAACATTATGTACTAGTCTTAGTCTAGCATCTGAAAAGTTTCAGTAAACATGGTTAACAATACATCTAGCATGCTTGCAGACTTTAAATGTTGCTGCACTGAAAGACATATTGCATGCATTGCATAACACATCATGTGGAAGCCTCCAGACCATTACATATCATTTCTTTCTTTTTTTATTCATGGGTACCAACCCTGATTTAAACAAGACTTTACAATACTATGTGTGATGAAAGAACAAAAGAATCAGCTTTAAATCACATGAACATCAGAAATATAAACAATTCAAAAATTTACTTGTCTGGTGTGGTTTAGACTGACCTTTTGAATAAGGTTAATGTCATTCACTGGTGGGTGGTGGTATTATCACAGAAATCACTGAAATGCTCAAAATCCAAACACAAGATATACAGTTTTGCCAATGATTTTATGTAAATTGTTCTTAACAGCATATGCAAAAAAGACAGGACAGCAAAATCTGCTTGGACAAAACTGCATGGACAGAAGGCACAAGTGAACTAGATTTTCTGATCAAATTAAACATGGCTCAGACAAAGTACACTTTAAGTTTATGTCAGTTGGTACAAAAATGACATCACTCAATATTTATTTCTATTCATATTTTTTATATCTTTAAGTTAGGATTACATAGAACAATTAGGGAATCTGTGTTGGTCTATTTTGTTCTTTTTCATTTACTGAAATGAAATTATCGTTCTTGATAAACCAGTTTAATTTAACTGTGACCATCTCACAAGTAGATACATGCAAATTTGTATTCAACCACTTTAAAACGATAAATTCTAGGATCTAAGTGACAGTTAAATACCAATTGAAGAAGTTTTCTCTGAATGAAATTTTACTGAATTCTTAAAAAATGCTTTTAAGGCAAAACATAATGTAGTTTTAAAAATGTATCTGTTTGATCAGAACCATTAGCTGCTGCTTCTTGGATTTTGCAGCACACCCAATTCTCATCCACTTCACCTCCTTCCCAGAGTTTGCAAGATCACATAGCTATTTGAGAGATATCCTACATTATCACATAGTAGGTTTAGTTTTCCTATAGTATGTGCAGCTTCATATTTTTTATATTACCACACATTAAAATATCACATTATGTGATTCGGATTGGTCCAAATAAGCTCATGGAATTATTGTACAGTATCCTCTTTAATGATTGGCTGGGATCTAGAGAAAATACTTTGAATTCTGCCTTCTGTAATGTTTTGTTTTGAATGAACATTTTTGGTGGCCATTTCTGATCTTGACTCGTGAAAGGAAATCGAGGAAATATTATTTCGGCTTGCTGAATATGGCTATGCGTGAAATCCTCTTTGAATTGAATATTTTGATATTTTTGGTTTGAATATAATGTTTTTTTCCCGATATAAAAACAACGCCAAGCAGTGGAAAAATGAACTTTTTTAGTTATTTATTTAATTTTTTGGGGGGAAGGGGTAGAAACTAATTTTAATGATGTAAAACTTACCTCATGTTTTTACATTGCTAGTACTTTCTGGGAGGAAAATACCCAATTAAATAATGGAAAATCCATCCAGCCCCCATTAGTATAAACTAAAAGCTTCCAGAACACTGAATAAGTCCCAGCATATCAGCCCCATACGCGTGTGAAGGACCATCTCACATATATGAGGGAGCAGCCCAAAATGTAACCATCAGTGTGGGTAGGGAGGAATGAATATGGCAATAGTAGCATTAAAATTAGTTTTTCCTCTCAAAAAATGCATTTTAATAGCAGTCATATTTTTTACCTTCTGCAATTTTCAATTTGGTGGGTGGTCTGATGATTCTGGAACTGGCGAATAAAAATAAACATAGGAGAACAGAAGAAATCTGCAGATGGAATCCTCATTGGCAACTTTTTGACCAATTACAACTGGGCCTTTACTTTGATGGCCAATGAGTGAAGCTAAAAAGTGGAGAATTTAGTCTGAGAGTGACAAAAGATGACTCTCATCAGATCCTCCAAGGATGAGTTAGCTACACTGGCCAATGAAATAGCAATAGCAGAAAGCTCATGGGCTTTAATTTTTTTTTAAAAAGACAGGTCCCTATCAGATCGGATTTGAAATCCACCTAGAAATGGTGGAAGATGAAATATCAGCTGAACCTTAAATGGTAAGAAAGGACCCTTTCTTCTCCTTTTAAATCCTGCCAAGCAAAAACATAGAGCCTTAACGGAGTATAAAAGTCTATCCTGGTCATCCCCATCACAGAAATACTTAAGACGGAGGAACTCAATCAGGAGTGGAGCACCCAAAGGAGGCTGGTGTTTTACTAGAAAACCTGGTTGGCAAAAGAGAGAAACTGACTCAATTTCCACTGAATCTGATACAGCCATATTCTATGGATAGGGTGTGGTGCTCACTCTTTTGTCGTCGAGACACCAAGGCTAACAAGAAAACTGTCTTGAGAGTAAAATAATCAGAGGAAGCTTCACCCATAGGTTAACAGGTGGGTTAATTTAGAGGCCACAAGACACATGACAAATTCCATATAGGCATTAGAGAGCAGACACTGTTCTCCGCAGTTTGAAACACCTGATCAGGTCTTCTAAGTGTTAATCAACCCCAGTGGCAAGGCCTTTTAAAAATGTGTGTATGTTGTATAGGGCTGCTTGATAGCCCTAAAAAGTACAAAACTAAGCACTGTCTCTCTTTAAAAAGAACGAAGAAGAAATTTGGCTACTGTAGTCACAGAGGGATTGCAATGACAGGCACATTTCCATGACAGCAATAATTTAAGTATTCTCAATTTGGCTTTATATACCTTAGAGGTTGATCTCCTAATAGACTGAATGATGCACCTGGCAACTTTGCCTGAAAACTTTTCTTTGCAAACAGATCATTTGAGATTTTTCTGTGTCCTTCCAGAACGATGGCCGTTATCGCTTAACCGGCTTGAAGCAGCTATTCCGTATTTGTATTGTTTTTCATGATATATATCTTTGTTGTCTATCTTCGTTCACATTATTATGTTTCATGATGCATTGGCGGTTCAGTTTTGTATGTGTTTCTTCATCTCCTTGCTTTGGAAATGAGAACAATTAGAATTTTTCTCAGCTCTGTTGCTCAACCAATACAACGTCCCTTGTGTTTTAATAAACCGCCATCACGTGCTTGCCAATCAACCCGTTTATGCTACGATGGACCCTAATTAATTGCTTTAAATGACCACTCCTTGGCTCTCCATACTACATTGTGCTAAAGACAAAATGAATTGGGACTACACTCATCATTACTTAAGTGTAAACGGAAATGAAAAAAGAAATTTTTCAAAGCTGGCCGGCATAGTACAGGAAGAATTCCAGTTATCTCCCTTTCGCCTTTTTGGGCTAAACACTAAATTTAGATAATCTGGTGCAAATCACTATTAAACTGCAAAGATACCACTGCATATTGCATTATTAAACTTCTGAAATTAGTTAATGATGTTCTCTCAGGTTTGGATAGCAGAAGATTCCAGTCCTTACCCTCCTTGATTTGTCTGCAGCATTTTACACAATAGTCCACGATATACTACTTCACCATCCCCAGCATGTATTTGGTATTCACAATACAGCCTTACTTTAGTTCAAGTCCAATTTAGTCAACAGGTCACAAATTGTATCTGCAAATAGAATACACTCCAGCCCATTTGATCTATGTTGTCGTGTTCCACAGGGTTCTGTTTCTGGAAATGTTCTCTTCATTCTGTACACTCAGCTGCTCTCAAGTGTCTTAGATAATCATCCTTTGTCTCACCAGTTGTATAATGATGACACCCAAATATACAAATATAGCCACCCAATTGAAGTTGATTCTACCATCCATGAAGTAGAGAGGTGCATTTCTGATGTGAAATCATGGATGACATGTAACAAGCTGCAGATAAATGATCATAAAACTGAGGTCATTCACATCCTTTACCTCAGACAATAAATATCAGCAACACCAACATTAAATGCACACAGTCAGTACAAAACCTAGGTGTTACTCAGGACAGTACTCTCACATTGCACCATATGTCATGAACATATGCAAGACTGCAAATCTTGAGCTGAGACGCATCAGCTCCATTTGAAAATATCTCTGGCTATCCATTCGATCCAGAATCCAAAACAATTTTTTTTTCTCTATGCTACGTTTCATTGACAGACTCCAATCCAACATACCTATCTAGCCTCACCCTCACCTCATGTGTATACACCAGCAAGATACTTACTTTCCTCTTCTGACAACCATATACTCATTATTCCCACTATGAAAACGAAGTCATATAAACAGTGTTCTTTTGCATACCAGAGCCTAGCAACGTGGAATGAATTGCCCCTTGAAACTAGACACATAGACACAGTGATCCCTTTCAAGAGAGCACTTAAAACTCACCTTTTTCGACTGCAAAAACAAACTTAAAGACCTAATAATGTTTCCTACCTTAAATATTTTCAGCATTTTTTATTTATTTTAATTTCATGTTTTGTGTTTTTGTAGTCATATCATTAGAGATGTCATTAAGCGCTTAGAGCTTAGAAAGATAGGTGCCATACAAAGTCCTAATTATTATTATTTTTATTATTAGCTAAGTGTAAAGATGGAGAAATTCTGTGGGTTGTTGTATAGGAGAGTGCCCTTGTGCTGCAACGGACAGTTCTTCCTCTGAGGTAAGGTCCATGGATGGTCAACCAGCAGATCGAGAAGATCATTTGACCATTATAGCAGAAGTCACACAGATGGGCAACACAATGATTAAAAGCTCAAGGTGTGATTACTAGGCCAAATGGCAGAGCCTGAAATTTTAAAAACCACAAATAAAATATGTGGTACTTCCTGTCTGGAGGAGATTTAGAGATGTGAATGTACACATCCAGAAGAACAATGGAGACCTGTCAATTACTGACTGAGGCTGTGGTCACCATCTTGAATGGCTCCTCCAGCAGACGTTTTCTTAGGGAAGATAGTAAGATAATGAGATTAGACGGCCCCATTTATTGTGGAACAAAACAAATCTGGGATAAGAAAGACAGAGATTTGTATTTTTTTCAAAACTCACTCTCTACGACACCCTTCCAGAGAAGGGAATGAATCTCTACCTTTAACTGGGCCAGCTGCTGGAATCAAATGGGGGCCCTTACTAGTGGAGTGTGATGCTGAAAACCATCTCTTATGATAGAAATGACCCATCCATTGACCTTAATGAGTGAAAAAACATGAAAATGTGGTTAAGGCTGGCACCAACTTGCACCAAAATAAATAGATATGGTGTGCAGATGATGGATCAAGCCACTTGGGCTGTCCACCTTTTTCTTTAGGAAAGGGTGTAGGCCTTGCGCACGTCTTCCCTAGGCCTTTGTGGTATGCCCAGCTTGCATCCAACTACAAAAGGGATCTTTGAAATGGGGCAGTTGCTTCAATTGGGACTGCCTGGCTTTAAAGAATGTAGCCAGTGGGTCCAGACAGCTGTCAAGATGATTCTTTTTCTTGGCTAATTGCAAAGACCAAGAAGTAAATACAAGGGATTGATGTTGATGGTCCCTTATATTCAGACTAGCCACAGAGGAGAAGAGTCCTATTGAGTGTGTTTTAGCTTCCAAAGGAGCAGACCTCAGTCGTCTCTTGCTGTGATCTAGCAAAACCTCAGAAGTGTTCAGGGCCACATCCTTGCAGAGATGAAGAAGCTCCGTTGACGAGTCCAAGGACAAAGACAATGCATGCTTTAAAAGGTTTTCACCATTGATTCCAACAACAAACAACAGAGATCCATTAGTGACACAGATTCCTCCTTCTCCAAGGTCAATGCGGCTGCTGAATAAGGTCAGCATGCTACGTTATGGTCACTTAATAACCTAGCAATTTCTTCTAAGGTTTGCAGCATTTTCACTGGAATGGGAGCCCAAGTTCTGGTAGAAATAACCACTTACGCTGCTTTATCATCTAGACTGGAAATTTTAGTGGGCCAGGAAGGAGTGTGAACCTTGTCGCTAGAAGCAGCTATAAAGGATCGTAACATAAAGAGAGGAAGATAATGACCACTAGTAGTAATAGGGGGCACTCTAGCGTCAAGGGAAAATCCAGTCAAAAACAGCTTGGGCTAATCTAGCGTCAAGGGGAATTTAACATGGTGGGTTTATCTAGCGTCAAGGGGAATTTAACATGGTGGGCCTATCTAGCGTCAAGGGAAATTTAACATGGGAAGTATTTGGGTCTATCTAGCGTCATGGGAAATGGAACAGGGTGGGTCTATCTAGCGTCAAGGGAAATTGAACAGGAGAACTATTTGGGTCTATCTAGCGTCAAGGGACATGGAACAGGGTGGGTCTATATAGGGACAAGGGAAAAAAAGGGTGGCAATGAAAGCTACTATCTTTTCGAGACTTATGAGTGGCTCTGAAAAGAGCCTTTGGATACTTCTTCTTCTTTTATTTTCTGCCATTGTTCCACCACCTTTTGATTTTACCAATGATTCCCGTTTTCTTCTTCTTTTTTTCTTCGGGAATCCAGTCAGGATGTCCCATAGCTCTAAACTTTTCCTGAACTCTCATCCATCTTAGATTGAGTAGATCAAAGTCCTCTTTCGTCTTTTTGTTCTTTTTTTCCTTTCTCTCCTTAGACCAGTTTTCTTTAATCTGGATCACCTGTTCTTCCATCACCATTCTCATCATTGCTTCTGCTTTCTTTAGCCTGTCTAGGCCCCACTTCACATATTCCCACTCTATCAGATGTAATGTTTCTTCTAGAAAACACCTAACTTTGATGACATGATCAAGTGCTTGCTTCAAGTCCCCTATTCTTATATATTTTCTTTTAATACGTCTTCTTAATTTCTGGTCTTCCTCCTCTATCATACCTTCTAATAAATCTCTTGCTAATTTCAGTTGGCTTACAAAGCCATGGTTACTCTGAAATTCTTCCTCAAGTCTTTCCACTTGATATTCTGCATCAAGGATCCCAAACCAGCTGTCTCGGAGTTGGATAAACAATTCAAAATTCATCTTGATGTGTTCAAAATTGAATGGCTCCAAGGACCGACGATTGCGTATATATATCTTAAGCACGGACGTGAAAGTAAACACCCCCTACATTCACTTGTCATATTAGATACTATTCACAAATCCTATTATATACTATCCAAAATCACACCCTATACTAACCACACACACGGGGAAGCAGCCAAAACAAACCCTACTATATACTATCCAAAATCACACCCTATACTAACCACACACACACGGGGAAGCAGCCAAAACAAACCCTACTATATACTATCCAAAATCACACCCTATACTAACCACACACACACGGGGAAGCAGCCAAAACAAACCCTACTATATACTATCCAAAATCACACCCTATACTAACCACACACACACGGGGAAGCAGCCAAACACACCCTACTATATACTATCCAAAATCACACCCTATACTAACCACACACACGGGGAAGCAGCCAAAACAAACCCTATTATATACTATCCAAAATTACACCCTATACCATCTAAATAGAGTTAGTGTTTATAATCACACTACTCCTCTCTCACACCCATTGGCAATTGACATAGTATTTCTTTTCTTGTTATTTGGGTAGCCCTGAGAAGGGCTGTTTTTAAAACTTCAAATTGCACCTGGTTAATGTTGGCATCTCCCAGGTCTAGCCCCACACACACATCTCCTACTCCAATCATTCTCCCAATTCACTCTTGTGATTGGGAGTGCAGAGGGAGAATGAGTGGCTTCACTATCCCAATCTTCTGTTTGAGGGATAGTGAAAGTCTCTTCATTTCTGCCTCTATTCCGCAACCGTGGATGAGGCTGTGGTTGTTGCGGCTGAGGCAGTGGGGGCTGAACCTGTAGTGGACGAACTGGTTCTGGTGAAGGTGTCCTCACTATAGGCTTGACTTCACTAGTTTGCCTCATCATACGGTGAGGCAAAATTGACATTTTCATTTCCTTCTCCTCTTCTTTCTTTTTCCTCTCCTCCTCTTCTTTGATTCTGGTCTCTTCTTCTTCGGCCTCCATTGCCAGTTCGTCCAGGAGACGCCTAGCATTCTCCAGATGCATTTGAAGCTCTCTTAACTTTTGAACTCTATTCATCTTTGGTGTTGATGCGCCAACGATGGGTAGCCAGACTGACGAGTGCTTCTTTATATATAGTTCAAGCGCGGACGTGATGGAAAACACCCCTAGATCCAAAAAACTTACATTATCCCTATCATTACCAAAACACGCTGACGTGATAGAAAACACCCCTAGATCCAAAAAACTTACATTATCCCTATCATTACCAAAACACGCTGACGTGATAGAAAACACCCCCTAGATCCAAAAAACTTACATTATCCCTATCATTACCAAAAAAACAAAACACGTGGACTTAAAAGAAAACACCCCACACTTTTATACTTGACTCATATTAATTATAAATTGAACAAGTTATTTTGAAAAATACGTTGTGCTTATAGACGCACTTCAAAACAAAAGTAAAAAGAGACAGTGATTATAGACTCACTTCTATTTATTTCTAACTTCCTCACATACCATAAGCAAATTGAATGATTAATTCTTTTCGAGAATATTGGGTAGCCCTGAAAAGGGCTGTTTTTTTGTGTTTGTGTGTACGAGGAAGGATGACAATCTTTTATCGTCTAAGATTGCGTCCTCGTTTGGCTACACGATAGGGTCTGCTTCTTCGGAAAGAGAAAGAGAACTCTTTTGTGTCCACACGACAGTCGACAAAACTTCTGTCTGGTTCCTGCTGCTGTTGTTGCTGTTGTTGTTGCTGCTGCTGCTGCTGCTGTTCTCTCTGTTCTCTCTGCTGCTTTTGAAGTCGATACTTCTCAGTCCATTCTTCTTTCTCTTTTTGAATTTCCTCTCTGAAGAGTTCTTCTATGAGGTCTTCCGTTACTTGTAGCATTCTTACATTCTCAATCTCTTCAGGCTTTGGCATCAGATTGTGTCTGATACGATGCAGAGTGACATAAGCTTCGTTCAGCTTAGCTAGTCTTGAGCACATCTTCGTAGTAGGATGAGTCAAACAATGGATGGTCAGACTGGAGACTACCCCTGCTTTATATGGTTCAAGCGCGGACGTGATGGAAAACACCCCTCTGCGGTTTAGGGTTTTTGAAACGTTTAGATAGTTTAATGTGAGGGATAGAAAGAAAAGTCAAAGAGCATTTATATGAATACAAATGTAAAACAAATGACAGACTATTTGGTTTCAAAACACAACATTTTTATTCAAATAACAAAACAACTCACAAAAAACAATTTTTTCAAATAACAAACATTTTTTTCTTCCTTAACACTAATACATTATCTTTGACATGGTTGACAACGTTGTGAATTAAATTGAGATTTCCACTGTTGGAAGTCATTGGGCGATTGATGTACACTACGTTTCCTAGCTAAAGACAACAGATAACCATAATGGTCACAAAACCATCGATCTACTTTGTCATCGTTTCGAGACGAATGACGATCAAAATAAGTCACTAAATGTTCTAAAGAATATCCAAGACTGCGATGATGCAGATAATAGATACAATATTGTCCACACACCATAGAATCTGTGCTTTGTAATTTCATATTATTGAATCGTGTCGTCTGAGCATTTCTTCTCATAAAGTCAATGATATCATCTTCGAAAGGAGGCAATCCATATGAATCAAAATACTCCGCACAACCCTCTTGAGGAAAGTAGACAGCTACCCAGTGAGTTCCTGGAAGATGACTGTCATCTGTGTTGATGACATAAGCTTGATTCTCTTGAGGTTTTCGATGAGGTAGTTCATCTTTAGCACACACGACAGGATTCCAAGAAGCAGTGTACGAACTACGGTTCAAAAGATAATAAAGTTCCCAGGTATCCATTTTTTGTTGTGTAGCCTTGTTTTTTTTCTCTCCTTTCTTCACAGGTGATGATAAGTCATCAATTCAATCCAGACTTTTTGTTTGAAACGGTCTGACAAGTAACTGATGGTTTGCTTCGTCTCCTTACTTTTGGCCAAAAGAGCTTCGATGCGATCGATTTCTCGAGCAAACAATGGAGGAGAGGAATGATCACGTAAGCCTTTATACCACTGAAGTAACACGGCTTCTTCGGAGATGAGACTCCAAGCTTCGTTCAGATAATCATCCAATTTTTCTTCTTGACTCATCATCATACATTTATCGTGTTGAATTTGACTGGGATGATCGATTTGACATCCATAACAATCTTTTTTAATCATGTCCCTCATTGTATCTTCCAAGTGTTGTGCAAAACAAGCCACTAACTGTTGTTCCTGTTCTGGCCATCTGGATTGCATGATCACTACTTCTTCTTTTTGGTCTTGGGGATCTGCTTTTTCTGTAACCTCCCATTCCATGGATTCTCCACTATTCAAAGAAGGACAAGGGTCTTCCATAGTGTCTAATAATCTAGAATGACTTCTCTCAAACTGTTGATTTCTATGGTATTATCGAATTCGGCATACAGAATGACATTTACCGTTTCGGTAAGAGCCTTTTCAAACTGAAGTTCCACACGCAGTTGTCCAGATTTTATAGGGTGGAAATGTCCCTCGTCACTGCCTTGGTCTGGAGTGAAATCAAAAGCCCACAAAGCGTAACCTCCTGCATAATCTTCGTAGGAAATACCGTGACTGGTGTTGGTTCCTAACTGTCCTGTGGCTTCGTACAGTGACAAGTACGACCTCAAGTAATTCTTCAGGGCAAAGTTGGGTTCGAAGGGCCTGGTACACAAAGTTTTGCCATCGCGACTCACTTCGATTTTGGATACATTGTAGTGATGAAACTGGAATGGATTTTGAGTGTAGGCCCCGTTGAAGGCTGCATTGCTGACGATACCAATGAATAAACGTTTGGGTAACTGTCCTTGGAACAGATGATCTTCGATCTTAGATCGGAGTCCAGTGGCAATGGTGAAAGTTTTGACTTCCACGCGTCGTATCGGATACTTGGCTGTCGTTCTGCTCAAAGTGTGACTGATATCATTTCCCACTTTAGGTAACACTTCCACACGACGCACGTATAACTTGGCTTCTTGGATACTGGTTTTACAGTGGTGAGCGTGCTGATTAGGATCAGCAGGTTCAGTAGCCATGAAATGGAAAGCAGCACTGCTACGATTTAGTCTCAAGCGAATATCCACCCCGTTCAGCAAATACTTTTCTTGAAACCACATGTCCAAATGCAAACGATCGAACAGTTCTAAACTACGCCCTCGGTCAATTTTCTTTCGACGGTCGTTAAAACCCACATTGTCATCTGCCGCCAACGTTGTGATGTTAAACTTTTCTGCGGTGTCAGGTTTCCATACCACGCAAGCATCTAAATGAGTGTTCTTGGCTTCTTTTCCGTACGTCAAGAGATTTTCGAGGTACGCTCGGTAAGGGTAAGTATCCATGCTACTGCTGACCAGTTTGTTATTCATGTACAAATCCACTTCGCTGAACAAGGAATGCATGAAATTGTTGACGGGAGCTGCTTGGGTATCGGCTGCTAGAGCGGAGCCGTCCGTTTTGGTGACTTTCAGTTTCAAATACAAGTAACTGTTGTTGAGATCGATGTAATCTTCGGGTTGTCCTTTGATTTCAAACTCGATGGGAGCTGAATCCGTCAAAGAGGAGACGGGATGAAATTCAACCCATTGAGCTTCTTGCATGGTCATCATCGTGGGTGGCATGGCAAAGAGATCCAGTTCCGACTTGGAACAGGCACAAGATTCTTGGTGCATCATTTTTTCTTTAGGTTTTTTTTCTTCACTTTCAATAATCAAAAATGTCTAAGTCTCGAGCGGTTCTTTTTTTCTTTGTCTTTCTCACTTTAGAGGTACGGAGACTTTTGAAAGGGTGTCTTCGTCGACGCTTTCTACCTTGTCCTTGCTGTGTCGTCAGGGAAGCAGGAATGTTAGACTCGGTGCCGTTCAGAGCATTTATAGGACTTTCTCGTCGACCCAAAATCTCTTTACCCGTTTGAAGCAAGGCATTTTTGCCTGCTCTCAAAAAAGCTTCTTTAGGGTTTTGTTTGTCAATGAGAACATTGTAAAGAAAATCTTTGCCGTGAGTCAATGCGGCATCTTTTAAGGTGTGCAATCCTCGTGTCACCATTGGTTTTAAAACAGGGACCACGGAACGAAAGGCTGATTTAAACATATCTCCTAAACCATGTCCTCGTTGTCGAGTGACTCCTTGGTACACAGGATACATCACTTTTTCAGTTGTTGGAGAATCGTTTTTGAAAATGGAGTTTCACTGTGACTTTCCCTTTGGTAAATGGAATATTTTGACCTAGTTCTCCTTTTATAGTAATGTTGACACTGTCGAAATACGACTTACTGACGGGTAAATAATGAGGATGTACAAATTCGCGGTGAACGTGATAGGTATTTCCACCTTCCTCGTCAGCGGCGACGACAGAATCCACTTTGAAAGGAATGACACGTAGTAATGGTACAGAGGTGTGTCCTACCACGTTGTACTCCACCACATCGGAGTACACAAACATCAAGTTGAGTCCTTGGTTCATTTCTACAGGGAATTTAAAATATTTCGCAACATCCGAGTTACCGTCTATGAGTTGTGTTTTTTCATTTCTCTTCTTGAGCAACTCGGTGTCTCCACCTAATATAGCAAACAATTCAGGACAAAAAGTAATGCCTATCATTTTATCCTCTGAAAATTTGATCATGAGACGACGAGCCACTTGATAGTACTCAAAGATAACACTTTTTCTGGGGGATAGTTTATCCATGGCTTTACCAAACACAACATTGAACCTGGTAGCAAGTGTAGTCACTAAATGTTGACCGCTAAAATAATAGCCTGGAGGAATACTGATCACATGAGTGGACAGGGTTTTAGTTGTGGGACTATCTGATTTCTTGGTGTCAATGCCAGTGATGCCTCGTTCATCTAAGACTTTCTGCAATTGCTCGTCAAACACTTCTACTGTGAAAAAGTTTTGATTTTCGACGATGTTTTTGATTTGTGTCGGGTGTATTATTTCCACTAAAGCTACTTCCCAGTGATCATCTTGATCCAAATGCATGGCTTGAGGTAATTTAGACGTGTAACAACACAACATGTTCTTAGGAAACACCTCCATGGAACTGTCACTGGGTAACGTTAAGTAAAATTGGTTAATAGTGTTGTTCATAATTCCAATGTTGTTCTGTCCGAGGAGTCACTCGAGGTTAAAGGAGTGTCTAAAAGAGGATTGTGATTGGAAGGGTGACTGTCAGGAGAATGACTAACGTTGGACGCAAGACTCCCAATATTGTTACTGTTGTTCCCGTTGTAAGAGTATTTCAGGGAAGGATTAGGAAGAAGATACCCGATGCAACTGCTGAGTAAAATAGTCCACAATTGTTTGTCTCCTTGTTGCAAACTCAAATTAGCAATGGCTGCACCGATGACACAATACACCACAAAGATTTGACAGAAAAAGACGATTTGCGTTTTAGGGACACGTTCTCCACACCACACCCACAAGGGTTGCTTTTGTAAATCTTGCAGAGATGACGTGGGTGAAGGCGTAGTCACTGTGGTCGCTGAAGCTGTATTGAAGGGCATGATGGTCACTTCTTTTTATAGTCGATGACTTGGGCAGCGTCAATCCAAGAATCAAAACTAGGAGGATATCCTTTCCAACGTACTTTGACTTCTTTGACACGACGTTTTCCTACTTTACGGGTTCTTCGTTCGAGAATGCTTTCAATGTCGTACACGTCGTCTTCTTTTTTGGTAACACGTTGTAACTCAGGCAAGTAAAATGTTCCTTTTAATACTTCTCCGTTCATGTCTTCCAATTTATAGACGGTAGGATGACGATCGCGCACTCGTTCAGTAACACGAAACAATTCGGTGGTCCAGTTGGGTAAGTAACCTTTGTCGAAAGTGCGTTTGGTTTTGCCAATGCGTACCCAATCTCCCGGGGTTAACACTTCTCTACCTTTTTTGGGGACAACCCTCGTCCGGGACGTGCCAAACAGACGCTCAAAAACAGTCACTTCGTTGTCGGGTGTCACCTCTTGTGGGGCACGTCCAATGCTTCTATGGTAAGATTGATTGTAGGCTTGGACTAAGTGTGGTAAGACGTCGATGTACTTGAGAGTGTGTTGATGTGTAAAATATTTCCACATGCGTTCTTTCAAGGTACGTTGAAAACGTTCCACGATACTGGCTTTGGTTTCAGGATTTTCGGTGGTAAAAAAATGAATGTCACGTTTTTTTAATTCTCGTTGGAAAGCTTGGTTCAGAAATTCGGTACCTTTGTCGGTTTGCCATCGAAGAGGGTGACGGCCACTTTGTTTCAACACCAGTTGCAAAGCTCGTACTAACTCCCCGCTCGATTTGGATGTCAATGGTACGACCCAGGCAAATTTAGAAAAGACGTCGATGACACAAAACAAATATTTGTAGCCACGATTGTAGGTGGCTAAATGAGAGACATCAGCTAAATCGGCTTGCCATTGATGATCGATGCCTTCCACTTGAGTGCGACTTCTGTGAAATTTTCGTCGAATGGGTTTGTGTAAAGTGTACGTCGCTTGTTCTTGTAACCATCGTTGTACTGCTGGTAAACGGAGCTTTTTCAGGCGAGTTTTGGCAGCACGATACAATTTCTGAATGCCTCCGTAACCTGCAGGGTGAGCTGGATCGTAGTAAATGCTGGCTAATACCTTCTCCATGGTTTGTTGTTAATAAGGGACCCACTCTTCGAGGATATTGCTTTGGGTGGGACGAAATGCGGGTTGTTTGGAAACGGTTTTACGTGTCCGATGTGCCACAGGAGTTGACGTCGAGGGTAATGGTGGTGGCGGAGGTAATGGGATAGCTTCTTTGGCCTTCTTTTCTTTTCTCACTTCTGGTTTCCTTTCTTTCTTTTTCACATCTGTCGAAGAAGGAGTAGCCATCATCTTTTTAACCCAAGTTTTGAGCTCTTCTCGTGGGGGAGTGGGAGAAGGGGTTAACAAGGAAGCGGCAATCTTACTCGAAATGGGAGTAGCAGTAGGTGTTTGAAAGAGATCATGGGGTTCTTCTTCCTTGGGTAATGGTGGGGTAACGTCTGTTTTAACTACTGTAGAGGGTGAGGGTGACGGGTTATTCATGAGAGCCTTAAAATCGGACAAAGTGGGTTGAGCTGTTTGTTCCACAGCTTTCTGATGAAAGAGTTGTAGCCGTTTCAAGAGTTGACCGTACTTTTGTGATTTTTCGGTTTCGGATAAATCGTGGCGATGGATCAAGGATTGCAATTCGTGTTGTAATTGCGACATCTCAGCCAAATTGGGATTGGGTGGTAAATGGGGGGTTCGTTGTTCTTGCCAATGATGGTATTCCATCCATCGTTTGTAAGGAACCAAAGTTAGTTTTCGTCCTTCCATGGGCTTTCAAAGGTTATGTCTGAGATTGTGGTGCTCCATAAGGTCCTTTTATCTTCTACCCATCCCTTGAGTTAACCCTTGGGTCATCCCTTGTATCAAACCTGGTATTAAGCTTGTCAACATAGGAGCAAGAATGGGTAAAAATCCTCCGCGTTGCACCAACATCTTTTTCTTTTGACGGACGGATATTTTCTTTTGGACCATTTGACGAAGAACGTGTCGATGTTTGGCGAAGCATTTTTTCTGGTGTGGAGACAAAGGTATCGTGCCTTTCAAAACATTCAAACAACATTCGCACACGGTATCGATGACATCTTTGGAGGCTGTTTTAATGATTTGTTTTCGCATGGGTGGAGAGGCTTTGGACAGGACGGACAACACGTCTCCGTGTTTGGCTAAACGAGGAGGTAGTCCTTTCCTTTTCTTTCCTTTGTGGGGTGAAGAAGAATGTTTTCTGCGAGGTGACATCTTTGCTTGTTCGTTCCAGAAATACACTGATGTCAAAGACTTGGTACACACCCTCTTTTATCTTCTTTTTTCTATTGGCTTCTCCAAAAGGTAACGGCATGCTTCGCTAAATCCTCAAAAGCAGGGCTAAAGATACCAGTTCGGTTATTAGCTGCTTTGTCTAGTTTCTGCATACCTTTAATAAAACCAGTAAATATGCCTCCTCTTTGGTGACTTCTCTTTTTCTTTTGATGTTTGGGTATTTTCTTTTGTGTCCTTTGACGAAGAACGTGTCGATGTTTGGCTAAACGTCCTTTCCTTTTCTTTCCTTTGTGGAGTGTAGAAAAATGTTTTCTGCGAGATGCCATCTTTGCTTGTTCGTTTCACAATACCACTAGTGTCAATGACTTGGTATACACTCTCTTTTATTTACTTTTTTTGGGAACTATCGCTTTGTCAAAAAGGTAACAATGTGTTTCCCAAAATTGTCAAAGGATCCTCCTTTTTGGTGTCTCTTCTTTTTCTTTAAAGGTCTACGCCTTTGGAGGGAAGGACGCTGATGTTTGGTTTTAAAGCTTTTGGTGAGATGACGAGATTGTCTTGTTCCTTTTCCTTTTTGGACAGCAGAACGACAAGGGTAGTGGTGGTGGTGGTGTGCATGTTTTTGAGGAGGCATCCTTGAGTGTTCAGCATCAGCACAGAAAAAATACTGATTGACGTCGTGGTCTTCAAGTCATATTTTTATACTGGAATGCGACGCCACTGATTATCTTTGCGTCGTATCAACTTCATGGCAGGTAACACACGTCGTGAAGGAGTTCGCAATGGACTCAATCGGGACAGTTCTTGTTTGGACAAATCTAGTAAACTCTTTAACATGCCAGATCTTTCTTGGACTTTGACTTTCGGGGCAGGTACTTTGTGAGCAGCTGCTACTGCCGCTAAGGTGGACGAGGGTGTCTCCGGTGGAGGAGACGTTTTGGGAGACGCAGATTTCCAATGTTTCATCAAATTAGGAAAAACGGGTGTCAAATTGGGTTTGGCTGGCATCACCCGCAACGGAGAAGTGGCAGCCCCTGAGGCTACTGGCAACGTAGTCCCTGCCAAACGTCCTTGTAGATCTTTTCTTACAGGTCGTGGTTGACGAAGGTAAGGTTGTGTCCTGGCCGAAGTGCCTCTTTTGCGGGTGACCGCTTTTGTCTGTGGACTTTTCTTTTTCTGTGCTTTGGTCTTGGTACTCTTGTTTTTTTTCTTAGGGGCTTGTTTGACTTTTTTTGTTTTCTTCTTGGGGTGAACTTTGGGAGTATTGGGATCCCATTTTAAAAGGGAACGAATGATGACACCTCCTAGAGAACCACTACCTCCAGGTTTCAATATGATTTGCTTTTTGGTGTGAGTGTCGATGCGAGGATTGGCCAGTTGCGTCAAGGCTACTTTGTTTCTGTCAAAAAAGCGTTTGGTTTGATGTGGAATGTGAATGATGCCTTGCAGTATTTGACGTGCTGTCACCGTAAACCATCGTAAGACTTCTTTGAGACTGGCTTCTAAGACGTGAGCACGTCTTTGTGGATTTTTTTCGCGACTGATGCCGTACAAGGCACGAATCAATTTGATCGGAAAATGAGACTGAAGGGACGTCATGTTGACGATGTATGAGACCAGGTCAAAGTAACCCAAGGTTTTTATAGATTTTTTTTAGTGCTTCATAGTGTTATGTCGACGAGGAGGACGTGTACACGACAGGTCCTCCGTCTTGACACCAGTCGTGAAACAAATCGGTACGAAATCGCAAATAATCAGGGGTAGTGGGTTTTAAATCCACGAGTAAATAGGCGTGTGGCGTTTGAGTGGCATCATCGTACGCATGAGTTAGCCAAGGTGTTCCTAACTGTTTGGCTAAAACTTGCACTTGTGATTTATCTCGAGGACTTTTAAACAAGACCACATAATGAGCATTGAGACTAATGGTACGATGGGCTTTACTTTGTTGAAATAAATTTTGTGTAATGTAAATGACACTGGCATTACGATGATGGCCTTTACGCGTAAACCACAGTTTAATTTCTTCTTCGTCTTCTCCTAACATGTCGTCAAAAATAACCCAATGAGTTTGACTAGGGTCAGACACGATCCCCTCGTCTTCTTTAGGAATGCCTGCTACAAACACAATGGAATCACCTTGACTTTCTTGCAAGAGGCTGTATGCCGATTGCCACTCTTTGTAACACCACACGATGCGTTGAGGTGGACGATCGATCAAATGATGTTTATGTTCAATCAAACGTTTGACAAATTCGGTTTTGCCTGAACCGCTCGGTCCAGCAATTAACATGTTAAAAGGATGACGAAGATACAAGGCTTTCCAACTAGCCTGATCTAAGTGTTCGTCAATGACTTTGAATGTGGAGGAGGAAGGAGTAGTAGAAAGAGTTGAGTGAGCCATAGTCGTGTAGTGGTATGCCAGTATTGACACAAAAACAGACAAGACAAGAGGTTTTTATACTTTTTTCAAGACACGTTTATTTCAATGCATGTTTAAATTTGAACAACACGAAAACATAAAAGCCAAATGGATAAATACAGGGATAAAATACATAGGCAAACGATCAAAGTGGCAAATAAACAACTCCCTGTACAAAATGGTTTGGGTAACGAAGGTGTCCTAGAGGTAGTGTGCAATGTTCCTATAGTCTCCTCTACAGGGGGTACAGTCACATAGGTGTCTTCTCGAAAGGGCCTTTGTGGGGGAATGTCCATGACAGTTCTGTCTTGAACAGAAGGATTGTCTTGGGTGATAGATTCTTTTTCTTTTTCTTCTTCTGGTACTGTTACTAACACAGGATTAAAAGTGACTTTTTTCACACGACGATGAATTTTAGGAACACAACGCTTGGGCATAATGGGATGCTTCGTTTGTCCAAGCCTCAAAATCCCAACTTTTCCAGTGACGTACATCTGTCCAATGAGGGTGTAAATCACAAGCTACACACACATCTTCGTACACTGCTTCCGTACGTAAAAGTTGACGAATCTTTTTTTCTTGGAAAGGTCGAGACGTATCCAGATGAAAACGTAAGGCTTTGAACAGAATAAGTCTCTCGTGGACATTTAAAGGAGTCACCATACTGTCTTATTTTTTGATAGGTAGTGATCGTAAAGTGTCCACAAGGAATCGGCAGGTAAATGAAATCCCAGAAAGCAAGTCACTAAAACACACACGACACGTCGACCCCAATTCATAGGGTATAGTTCTTGTAATAAGTGTTCGTAATCTTTCACCGTGTGAATCTTCTCATTGATATCCTTCCACGGAATCTGTTGGATCACCAATGATAAAGGTTGTGGCATGGTCGTTCTCTTTTATACTTCTTTAGGTCAAAGATCATCAGTGTAGATTCAACCCAGAATTAAACATAGAATTAAATTTGCTCCAAAAGCGAAAGTGATTAATATAACGTGTAATTTCGTCCCACTGCCATTCAGGGTAACGGTTAAGAAGGATCAAAGCATCTTCAGAGGTAAACGTAGTAAATTGGTAACAGAGCAAAAAAATACCCTTGATCCAGAGAAATCTAACACGTTGGTTAATTTTTGTCACTTGCCTCTTGTGAATTTCACGACACAAAAGTTCTACAGTCACCCATTGCGATTTTTCTTTAGCAAGACCTTGCCAAACGTCCTTGTAGATCTTCTCTTGCAATTCGTGTGGTAATCCTTGAATATTATGTTTTATATTATATACTGGTCTAGGTGTGTTACACGACATGGAGTAGTAGTGTCACTTCCAATCACTAGGTCCCACTAAAGGTAGGTATTGACAATTCGGAGACCATCGAGCGTGTTCCAGGTAAGCGGAATCTTTATGTTCCCACTCGTAAATGGATACACCACAACTGAAACACTTGACTTTATCCCCTTCGCCCAAGTAGAAAAATCCAGCTCTGGCTAATTCTTCAGGAGTTGGTCCAGGCAGATATTTTGGCCATTTATCTTTGAAGGTTTGGAATCGACTTTTAAAGTGGCAGTATTCAGGTAAACTCGTCGGGAACGAATATTCGACTCTCCTCACTTCAGTTCGATGTAGGTACGGTGAAATTCCTAGGAGTCCACGATAACGTGTCGCACCGCTTTCGCATCCCTCAGGTTTGACACGCACAGCATCACTTTCCAGGGTAGATATAGGGGTAGTAGTCATAGCAAAGTTCCCACGATATCCTGCTGAATCGCTAATGTCACAGCGCCTGGCATCACTACAATCGCAAGGTTTAGCATCGCACTCCACTTGAGAATTCCCAAATTTGAATGATGTCTGTTTAAATGGATTCATCTTCTTTTCGCTGTGACGTTGTAGTGACAAATGAACTATTGGTCTTGGACAATATCCCTTTTTATATGCTGCCCAATTTCGACGTGACCGTACGGTAGAGTGAAGTGATTGGGAAGTCGTACTCTCTTTTGGTACACGATTTGGTAGACTTTTTCCAAAGGTCGGCTAACAATATGGTGTGTGGGTAAACGGACAATCTTGTGCGGTTCGTGGGTAGTCACTTGAAACGTTTCATCCTGTCCCGACTGCAAGGCTTCTTGTAGCACGTCAAAGTTCACCACTTGACTGGTGCGATAATTAAGAGTCAATCCTTTCACTTTACATTCAGTGTGCATTTTTCCTTGGGGGTCTCTGTATTCGTAGCCGTAATTTTTAGGACCGCCACTTGCAAAACATAGAATCTTGTCGTCGGGATGTTCATCGGTCCAGGCTCCTAAACGGTCTCCTTCGATGACAGGGTTACACTGGTCCGGTCGGTGAATGTAAATGCAACTGTCCGTGTCAAAATACAACACACGATCTCCTAACAGTTCTAACACTTCGTACAATTTTAAGCGAGCGTGGGCTGTCACGTAAGCCGCAATGATAACATTTCCAAATTTGTCGGCTTCTACAAAGTCTAGTTCTTCTTCGTAATTGACTAAGATCAAGTCCTCACGAATGACGTCCACGTGTTTCATGACTTTGGTTGGGTCGTGAATCATCTGGAAGTAGCGAGACGGTTCGGACAAATACTCCGTCTTGGGTAAAGACGGACGTTGTGCCATTTTACCCCACAAGCAATTGAGCATCACTTTGGCAAACGACCGCCTTCCTTCATTTTTCTCGATGTGGTCTAAAGTGATACCTTCCTGCTCCCGATATTTTTCTTTGAATATCTTGTGGTCTTCGGGAGTGTGACACCAGGAAGGATAGCCACTAGCTTCTTGTTTTAGTTTTAAAAAGGCATCCACGTAGTCTGCAAAAATACCTTTCTGTCTCTCGTCGCCCTTGCGGTATTGTTGTGTTTTGGGAAAGTGGTAAATTTCGTACACTTCTAACAGTTGATATCCCAGGTCCAGAGCTTTAAACAATTCCACGCTCACCCACGTTCCTGTCAAGGCGCGTTCTTCCTGGCTGTGCTGACAAGGTTGGTCTTGGTTGCACGTTTCGGCACATGTGCGACACAAAGGAAACATCAGTTTTCCTTGGCAATGGTGAGGTAAAACGGGATGGTACAAGTCTGTGGGTGGTAAGACTTTACACTTGATCAATCCTTCGTACTGTCGAATGTGGTCCAAGTCAATGTGTTCTGTCATCAATTCTGGATGCCCTACGGGAAAGTGACAATATTTGCACACGTAAGGATACAGCGAACACACGTCCAAGTATTTGATTTCTTCTCCCTTCTCCTCGTCCGCTTGGTACAGCAAACAAGTGGCATTCGTTCGTCCTCCGTACAAACTATCCCGGAGGTTCAATGGGTCCACCCACTTGTAACTTTCTACGATGCGTTTAAACTCGGGATCGGTTTTCAAACGCTGATCGTACTCGTGTTCCCACATTTCCACCACCTGGTATCCTTGCTGTTCTAACTTCAATCGTCGCTGACACGTGGTCTGGTACAAGTCTTCCATGGTTCGTTGTAAAAACTGATTTTTGGTGTCTCGTTGAGGGTAGCATAGGGGACATCCGTGAAATAAACATCCGTTAAACTCGTACACAATCTGAGGGTTTTCTAAGTCCCAACCATCTACCGAATACGTTCCGATGGTCTTTTCGCCTCCTCCGTTGCGAGCGTGTTGGATCCATTTGTCTTCCTTGTCGCACAAGTAATGGAGCCAGCGTAGGGCTTTGACCGAGTATTGACGTTTGACAAAATTTGTCGTTTGAGGACTGATGACCGCTAGAGTATTTTCAGGCATAAAGCGTTTTCGGTACACTAAAGAACACGCTTTGGCGATGGTACAAGCTTCTTTCAAAGGATCGATCCCTCCGTATTCCATGAACAATTCTCGAAATTTTCCACAGCAACGTCGTAAAATGTCCACGTCAGATCGACAGTACTTTAACATTTCTTCTTGAAAGTCAAAAGGGTCCGAGGCGTGAGTCTGGTACCAAGCATAGAAAGCTTCTCGTTGTTCGGTGCGCATGTTGTCGGGGTCGTAGTCGTCAGCCTCAGGCAAATGGGGTAGAACGGCATGTTGATTGGCTTTGGTATTAAAAAAGTGTGGAAAATAACCTTTAGCCATTTCTGTCATTCCAAACGTTTTAGGCATACGACTCAAAGGCATGGCCAAGTAACACATCGAATCTTTAAACTGTACTTGTCCTACTTGCATAGAAATGATTTTGACTCCGTTTAAAGTCACTTGAGGCCGTTCGGTACTTTGTTCCGCATAGTATCTGAGCAGAAATTGCCCATCGTATCCCGAGAAATTGTGAGCCATGACCGTGGCATTGCGATGACAATTGCCGTAACGTTCGATGTCTTCTGGACTCCACGTTTCGTCGATGGGATTAAGGATCCATTGAGCAAAATCGGCTAGCGTGTTTGACCCTCGAAAGATTTTTTCACGTCCTCCAGGAATCTTGCTGCAGTGAGGGCAATGACTAAAGATAGGTTCTTGGATGCACTGCTCGCACGCACGGTGAGCCACGCAGAAATTAGGAATGTGAATACCAGTTTCTTGCATGCATTCGAAATCAAAAAAGATAAAATTCCCTTTCTTCTGGGTATCATCTGATCGGGGTTGATATTTTTGAATGAAGCATTCGTGTTCCAAGTCCACGATTTGGTGACAAATATGACATCGTTTCTTCCCTCGACAAACGTGTAACTTAACACTATTGGTACGTATGCCTTGTCCACAAGTAGGGCACAATCTCAAAAGCTGACAAGTATTTTTCTGCTGTGAACCTTGCATCTTCAAATGTTGTTGGTAACAGGTAAGACTGACAAAAGTGCGCTGACACACAGGGCAATGCACTCTTTCTTGTCCTTGGTCCAGACAAGGTTGAGAGGCCAAACATCCCTCACATTTCGATCCACAATGTTTGTGTTGCTCTCGATTGTTATAACCATAATCACATTTTTCACAGTAGTAACTGTATCCCAGGAATGCAGTGATACTGGTAATGGTATCAAAATGATCATCGTAATGATAGACGTGAATGTATTTTCCGTCTTTGAAATCGTGACCTCGAAACAAAAGAGGTCCACGCACTTCTTGAGGGTGTACTTTCAAAGTGTAATGTGGAGCCAAGACGTCTTGCAACTTTTGCATTTCTGGAATGCCGCAAGGGGTGTCTTTGGATATCCCCGCTTGCTGTAACAGGAGTTCTGCTTCACTTCGTTGTTTGGCTCGGTCCGATTGTTGAATAGTTTTCCAGGCTCTTTTCCATTCTGTCGTGTCGTTCTTGTTGGCATACGTTCGTCCCACGACGACAGCACGGGCTAAACACATCTGGTCTTGAGGATTGTTAATTCGGACGAGGCTTAGTTTGGTGTTGCGAAGGTTGTCGATCAATAATACTTTTTTGGGTCTGGTCCCCTGGGGAGGAGACACGTGGGTCATGAACAGTGTGGCTTTTCCATCGTCAATGTGAAACTTGTCGTTGGATTGTTGCACATGTTGAATTTTGTCAATGACTTTGGAAGGTGTTAATTCTGATGGACTAGTAAATTCGATCCAAACGGGAGACTTTAAATTATCGTGATGAATAGAAAGTCTCAAGCGATCGTCTTCTTTGGCTTGACATTGCTGTTTCAGTGCAGTTAACACAGAATCCCACACCTCAGTAATGAACCCATCTGTATTCTCCAAAGGTACATTGGACTTGAAATCTTTAAACTTTACGGCATACGTGTAAGCCGTTGTTCTAAATTTTCGAGAGGAACGTTTTTCTGTCTCTCGAATGTGATAGTAATTTTCAGGGTTAACTAAGGGTGGTGTACTTTGCTTGGACGTTGATTGTCTGCGTGTAAATTCGGGCTCACTCATGTCATCTTCAAAATCACTGGCATGAATTTGAGCCAAGACTTCAGCTACCGTGCTAGGCGATACATTACGTTTCTGTCTCTTACTGTCTTTTCCTTTCTCCACAACATGATGTGGTCTTTTCATCTTGTCTGCAAAAAGTCAAATGACTACCTTTTAAAGACCATAACCCCTATATATTCATGTCCGATCCGTGCATATATAAAGGGTTAGTGTCTAACGGTTCAGTATTCATTTCACTCTCACATTGACCAGAACGATGGAAGAACCTACACAAGTGGAACTTCTCATCAGAGCTTTACGTGGGGTCATACGAAAGTTTTCTTCAGACCAGCCTACGGCCTACTCTCCTTCCTATCGAGATAAAAGTCAAGATACTTGCTATATCTGTAAGAAGAAAGGACATTGGGCTACAGAATGCTCAGACCGTGACAAAAACAGAAAAGGGTACAATAGAGACAAAAGTCAAGATACCTGTTATTATTGTAAAGAGAAAGGACATTGGTCTCCAAACTGCCCTAAGAAACAACAGGAACAAGAGGAGGAGGGGGAAAGGAATTCTGAACAGGAGGAGGAAGAGGTACCCTCCCCCAAGGAAGAACCCCGACACATTCACAAAGACAAGAAAAAAAGACGAAACGAAAGTGAAGAGGAAGAAGAAGAAAAAGAAAAACGTGTGGCAGTAAAGAAAATGAAAAAACAGAAAGACTGAAACAGAAGAAAACCTATGAACTTTTTTAAAGTGGTCTTGTGTTATGTTATGTTGTGATTTTTGAATTGTGACGTTTGTACTAGAATAAACTAAAGAGAAAAAACGTAAGTGTCTCTTGGTTTTGATTTGATAGTATAATTACCTAAACTCACACATTCATTCACTCACACGTACATTATGGGTTTTTAAAAAAATATAATAAAAAGGACTTTTGAGTTTTCATTGAAATAGGCAATTGACATAGTATTTCTTTTCGAAATAATTGGAGTGGTCCTGAAAAGGACCGTTGGTGTTTTGTGTGTTTAAAACAAAACAAACTCAGAAACGGGATGAAATCCTCTTGAGCTGTCTTAAGCCTTTGCCACGGCCAAGGCCTACTTCGGGACTGGTGGTTCCTGTCAATGATTTGGTAGAAATCACTAACGGTGGTAAGGTAGACGTAGTCACAGAGAGATCGGGTTGTTTCGCTCGAGAAGGTCTTTTTCTCTTCGGTCGTGATAAAGAAGTCTGATACATTTGTTTCAGACTCCTTAACTCAGCTAAAATATCGAAAAGTACCGTCGTAACCGTTTGATTTTCACTATTTTCTTTCTGTCCTTGGTCTTCATTCTTCTCCGTTGCTGTTGCTGCTGCTACTGTTTCTTCCTGGTGTTTTCTTCTTGCTTCTTCTTCTTCCTGCTGTTGCATAAGAAAAGCTTGTTCTTCTACTTTCTGTTGTTGTAAAAATCGCTCCAATGCTTCTTTTTGTCTTTGTTTAAAATCATCGACGTGTCCATAAGAAGATACAGAAGGCAACGAAGGTTCCGGAATAAATTCTTGCGATGTTAAAAAATCCACAATATCCCAGTTAAAATCCACTTCTTCTGGATGTAGATTTGTCATGACTTTAGTAGTCACTGTTGGTCCATGACTTGCTGTCTCTACTCCTGTCTCACTCCAATTCATTGTCTTCTTACTGTCCGCCATGATTGACAACTCTCTTGAATCGATTGACTGCGCACAGGCGTTAGTACCTCTATATAGAAAAGGTGACGTCACAGACTGCTCTCTTCCAATTGGATGGCTGTGTCTGACTTTTGTAACGCACGTTTGGATTGGTCGATACACTCAATCCGTTTCAATCCGCTCTTCCCCTATAAATAACCGCAGTACACGGCATTCGCTTCACCTGTTCTCATCAGAAGATGTGGACTAATGTTGAATCGTCAACCCTTGTGTCAAGTATGCTGTTTAGGACTGACATACCCATGTATGTCAGATCATCATGGAGTGTCATTCATAGGACGGAGACAGCCTATTGGAAGAGAAGAGTCTATGTGGAAAGACAAGGTTGCTTGAAGAGAGTTCTCTTCTATGGACCCACAGTAAGAAGAAGTTTAAGGAAGAGAAGAAGATCTGTGAGATGTCCTCTATGTTAACAAAATACGGTTAACATTACACATAACGGCCCTTTTCAGGGCCACTCATAAGTCTCGAAAAGATAGTAGCTTTCATTGCCACCCTTTTTTTCCCTTGTCCCTATATAGACCCACCCTGTTCCATGTCCCTTGACGCTAGATAGACCCAAATAGTTCTCATGTTCAATTTCCCTTGACGCTAGATAGACCCACCCTGTTCCATTTCCCATGACGCTAGATAGACCCAAATACTTCCCATGTTAAATTTCCCTTGACGCTAGATAGGCCCACCATGTTAAATTCCCCTTGACGCTAGATAGACCCACCATGTTAAATTCCCCTTGACGCTAGATTAGCCCAAGCTGTTTTTGACTGGATTTTCCCTTGACGCTAGAGTGCCCCCTATTACTACTACCACTACACCGTCTAGTAAAAGCCTGGTTCTCCCTAGCCTTTCAGAATACTCTTAATCATAACTAGATAGAGAGTTTAATTCAAATACTTTTTCTAAACAAGAAAGTATTTTAAAATGAAGAGAACCTTAAGGTTTGGGACACAAATGACCAGGAATCCTCAAGAGGTGAGACAAAGAAAGGGGCAAATCTTTCCAAGTTTTCATTTCAAATACATGAATGATAATCTGAGACATTTTGTTGAGATGTTGAATACAGAATATTGCTAATCACTGGAAGCAAGAGCTCGAGTAAAAGTAAGTCTTACATGATTTTTTCCTGTGAGAAACTGCATATAGAAACTGATGTGTTTCACCTTGACATTTCCTGGAAAAAGATCTGCAAGAAGAATGCTCTGAGATCCAACACAAAGCCAACCATCATTCAGTGATCTCTCTGGCCAGAAGTAGAGTAGTGGTCTCTCAAGTGGTCCAGCAGGGAATCCGTAGGCGCCACTTCCTTGTGAAGCAGACATCTATGTACAAATCTTTTCTCTGCTTTGAGTACAACTTCTGCCACCAACACATGTCTGCTAAGGAATCCGTCAATGAAGGCATGTGAAGATCCTTCTAGAGGGACTCTGTATTCATCCTCCAGTGAATCAATAATGCCATCTGCATTAAGCTCCACCAGTAGTTCATTCAGTTCTACAATATGCCATAGATGAATAGCATTCTCGGGGCTTGGAAGAATTTGTTTTGGAAATGGTCGAATTAGAACATATCTCCAGTTATCTACAAATTCAACCAGTGGTATCTCTGGTTTTCCACCTGTTTTCTCAGTAATGACATAATTATACCAAGGTGATTCATAAAGTCTGCTATAAGTTTTGGATCTCTTTCCCTCTTGCTTAGTATACCTGCCTCAATATCAGATCTAAGCTTTTGTTGAGGAAGTATACCCTTCAACTCTTGAATCAGAAGAATATACACCCTTAAAGCAGAATGAGACTCGGAATGGAAAAAATAAAGTTACTGTCAATTGTCAGTTTGCAGAAAATGCTGTATCACAAGCGAGTTGGCTAGTTCGATTTCAATAGTAACTGAATGTTACACTTTGAAAATGTCAGATAACAGTAAACATGTGCATGTTGTATCCTTTTGCAAAAAGTGAAGGGCTGGTACATAGTTTTATACTGACAGAGCTAGTGTTTCATCAATAAAATTGTTCTGAATTGAAACAAGGGCATCAAGAACTTTATACATTGGAGATGATTTGTCCAAAATCAAGCAATTCTCCAATCTACTCATGTAGTCTATCCATAGTAGGCATTGTTTTCACACATTCTACCTTTCTTCTGACCGTTTGCAGCTGTCAAATTTTCTTTTCAACATTTCTCTTTTTTTCTGATCATCTTTCTCATGAATAAAGCTAGACACAGTGTAACCTGTCCTTATGCAGTCTGCCTTCTTCTTGTGATAGCTGGCATACATCACTCAAGCTCTCTACCAACTAATCAAGGGATTGATGTGCTGAATCAGTTCAAGTTGAGGCAAAGCTTTTCGAACTAGTGCCATAAATGGAAGGAATCGGCATTATTTTCTTGATAGACTTCAAGGGAAAGATTTTCAAGTGATGGCTATGAAGTAAGTCTGAAGAGACATGGACACAATCCTACTTCACTGATTTCTCCGACTTGATGCTCAACAGCTGTTTCATCTAACCCATGTATTGCCATAACCTGTCTTTTTCCTTCACATACTGCAGCAAACCTTTCATTGCTAAGACTGTTGACAATACAGGTAAATTCTTTTTCCCAAATATTTCTTTCATATTCTTCAGTGAAAGCTGGACAGGTTTCCACAGCATAGTTTTTGTTCTACTTAAGAGAACATGGAGAAAGTAGTCCAAATCAGTCTGCATTATGTCCATCAAATCTTTGAGGTACCTGAAAGTATTCTCAACACTTTGGTAAAGATACTGTGCAATACATCCCTCTTCCCCTCTTTTATTTAGGAGACCACTTATGTTATTTGGATATAACTGTACCCTGCTGACATTGATGCTATGAACAACCCATGGATTATCATCTGCAGTAAGTGTTGTGAAATTGTTGTTAGCCTTGTTCCTGGTACAAGCCCATTCGTGCCAGAAAAAGCAGGATAAAATCTCCCATTTGTGGGTGCATTCTTCTCCACAACAGGACTTCAGCATCTAGGACACTGGTTTGGATACTATCTTTTTATCTCTTCAACATCTGAAAATGCAAATCTGTGATGCAACTTGCATCAACCCAAAAGTGCTTTGGATGATGTGAGAGAAGATAGATTTGGTTCTTTAACTTCAATTCCTGGCAGGCAAACACCTGAAACTTTTTCTGGATGAAGAAAACATTTTAAGAATAAGTTGTTGCCTCTGATGCTCGAGGACAAGGCAAGTAAAGCCAACTCAATGACAAATTTTGCAATCTACAGGTCTGTTTCACTGCTACCTTGATGTAGGTTGATGTTAATCTATGATTTCATAGTCTCTTTTCCCTATATGAAACTGGATAAATTTAAAATTGATTTCATGGAATTTACATTCTTTGCAAAGTTCTTCAGCTTCGTTTGCTTTTATCCTGTCACTGTCTGTTAGTTCCATAAGAATTGTCTTCAGAAGAACTGCTACATAAGAACAGAATGTAATGATGACATTTGTTCACTGTTACTGGCTGCCTTTTTGATGAAGCTTTTGAGTTCATCACTGCTGCTTTCAAATGCATTTCTTGCATCCCTATGCAAATCTATTTTGTACAATGCAAGAGGTGCACTATCTATAGAGTTCATGGAAGACTTGCACTTCCAGAGTGATGAAATAAAGGTCAATTTACCTGGTAGATTTTGACATAGCTTGTTGAATTTGGTAAATCTTAGGGTTGACTTGAGAACCTTTAGAAAGAAAAGATGCAAAGTATATTTTTTACCATAATTATCATTCTTTTCATTTCCACTCAAGCATGCATTCAATTTCTGAAGGTAGGACTGATTGAATCCAGGATCTTCCTTTCGCAAGCCAACTCCCAGGACCTTTACAAATCTTTTAAAGTATGCAATTGCAAGAAGTTGTCGGAGAGATAATTCTTCTGTAAAGATAACTCTTTCCACCTTGAGAAGTCTTTTTATAGCAGTTTCTGTTAGGAGTGACTCCATCCTCCAAAAACAGAGGATAAAATATTTATTGTTCAAATACATCAACCAGAAGAATAGTCAGAGGAATATTATGCTCTGAAGTATGCACCTGGTGTTCAATGCGGCTGCTCAAACTGGAGAGAAATCTACTTTCCTGCAGGAGTTCACATGCATTATCTGAGTGCAAATCCAAGATTTTTTAAGTATGCCAAATGTACATCTGGAACTGCATTCTTTTCCACCATATAAAGCAACCAATCTATCACATTACTGCCTTCATATGCTTGTAGACATCTCAAGATAAACTGACTGAATATGTTCTGTTGATCTTGTTTTCTGACAATACTAGAACAAAAGAAAATTAGCATATCACTTAATTTTTCAATTAATTTTTCTGTGTTCATAGCAACATCCATCTGAAGAAAGTTTCCCAACTGGACCAGCCAGCAGCTACCCATCTTATAAGGAATGAGAACCAGTGAAGTTAGATCACTACAAAATCTTAGGCCATATAAGACACTGCATTATATTGAGACACAGCCTGCTAAAGACAAAATACTCTGTACTTTAACATTCCATTTTGCAAGATCTTCCTCTGAGCTGAACATTTCTTCTGATGGAAGAATCTTTTTGCATTGTTTCTCAACTAAAACCTGTTGTCCATTTTTCACCATATCTGCCTTCTCTGAGGATTGTTCTATATTTCTATCATCCACTTTAGGCTCTGCTGAGGAAATAGCATTTACCACATGACTATCTTTGTTCCATTCATCAGACCTTCCCTCAGCTATGGATTCAGTACAGCATTTTCTGCAAACTGACAATTGACATTAACTTTATTTTCTCCATTCAGAGTATCATTCTGCTTTAAGGGTGTATCCACATTTTCTTGGGTTATATAAACTTTACGTCTTTCACGTGTTTCTTTAAACGTCCTAGTCATTGAATCACTTGCATCTAGATCTCATGAAAGTTCATTGCTGCTTTTTCTAGCATCTGATAAAGCTACATGCAGATCTCTTGTATATCTCTCTTCATCCTGATATTCACCATCACTTTTGCACACAACTTCTAACATGTCATTTTGCTCAATGTCACTTTTAAAAATATGCTCAGAGGAACTATTAAAGTTAACATTTGTTGCACCAAAACGTTCAGCTGCAATTTCAGACTGAACCTTAGCATTCACAAATGAGGACTCTCCAATCTGATCCGAATACCCATGATCTGGATATATGTCTACTCTGATTTCATAATTATCTTCTAGAACACTTGTGTCCTCATGAATTTTAATAGATTCTCTTCTTTCATTGTGTGTTTTTTCATCACTTGAACTATTTTCATAAGTATTTGTAACACCTGATGTCTGCACTAATGTCTCCTTTCCTATCTTAATTTCTACATCTTCCCTTGGACCTGATTCTTCACGGTTCTCTTCAGTAGGAGTGAGTATTTCCTGAAGAACATCCTGGACATCAACTAGCTCCCTGTATGTTTCAATAAATGTGAATTCTGACATAATCAAATTAAGGTTTTTCCAGTATGCTGTATGAACCAATGTGCAAATATCACTTAGGCTAACTCCTGGTACCTTGCATCTCTGTAGAAGTAGGCAATACATAACCTTATCTTTTCATTGGTATTGTCTTCAGGTGAATGTCTTGCTACAGCAAGCATACACAAATCGTGCACATAGTCCATCTGGCAATTTTCATACTCCAAACGCAAGAGTTCTCCAAGCTTACGAGATATAATATCACTAAATCTGAAGCACAAGCATTCCACTATATCATTGTCAAAATTTTCAACTTCATCTTCTTCATAATTCAGAAGAGTCCTTCTAAGTAATTCAGAAAAAAAACATCCCTTTCCTCTCCGATTCTATCAAAACAAAGCTTGCTGAATGGCATATGAAGCTGAAGCTCTACACCTAGAGTTGAGCATAGCACTCTGGTCCTTTTTGGTAATAGAGTGTCAACTATTGTGAATATTTTCTTATCTTGGAAAAATTCATACCAAATATTTTGTTTTCTTTCTGCTGATAAATCAGATACAAAGAAGCTATCAAGAAGATTTTGTTTCTCTAGTTCATATATCAGCATGTCCAAGGGATGAAAGATAATTGATAAAATGTGCCCCTCTAATGCCACAATAAAACTTGAAGCAGTATACAAAGCATTTGCATCACAGGCAACGGTTACCTGCCAACTATCTACATTTGCATCTACCGGTAATGCATAGTTTGAATCAATCCATTTCAGTATTGATATTTCCAAACAGGATAAAAATTCTGGACTGGTACCTATCTGTGTGATGATGTGAGACATGTTATTGATACTCCTTCCAACCATGCCATATATAATGCAAGTGAATGCAGCAAATAGCTGCTCCTTGATGAAGTCATTCAATGGTCTTTTCATCTTGATACTTTCCATTAGGTTATCCATTTGCAGAGTTCAGGTAATTTAGTTTTGGGCTTATTTAGACTGTGAAGCATATCCAATTTCCACATGGATAGGAAGTCAATCTGAGGCATGGTTTTTGCTTCCTCCACTCTTCTACTAAGATGAACCACTAAACAAATATGCTATGGGTCCTTCGAGTCTTTTCTATAGTATTTGGCCTGACGCTTCTCAATGACTTACTCTGAAAGAAAATTTTTATCCCATCAGAATCAGTTTTGCGCTGCAGAAACAATATTTGCCTATCAGAACTGTGCCAAAATTGCTCCATCTGCATTGTCAACTGCTTCTCTGATTTAAAAGCACCAAGCTTTTCAATCTGAGATTTGAAGCCAGGTACGAATTTTTTCAAGTCTGTGTGTATGTTACTGTTGGTACAAACTGTGATCATTTTCTCGACACCTTCTGTGCTTGTTCCAATCTCTGATTCTAAAAAGTGTTCTAGCCCATCTAGAATTGGCATTTGAAAATATGATTTTTTAAGTTCCTCCATCTCTTCATTAGAACAAGTCTTTGCATACTCCGTATTTCCAAGACGAACAATTGCTTCTGGTTTCAGCACTTACAGAAGTGTTAATTTGCATGTTTGGATCTTTCTTTTGATAGTCTGACATTCTAAGGGTATCTCTGAGCAAACGTATAAAACAAGAGAAGGGATCATGTCCTTGCCATAAATTGGTATTATATCTTAAGTGTCAACTATTTTACTTGTTTATTAAATTGCTCGATCTCTGGTTTAGATTATATATTATTATTGAATGTCAAAATAAGCAAGTAGTTTTAAAACAATAGTTTAGCAATATGTCATTAATGTAGGTATCAGCTAGATAGATATACTGGTATTTTAGTGTATCATTATTGAATTCACCAATACTTCAATGAAAGCAGTTTATATTAAATAATTGTCACTAGTTAACAATAGTTGAAATCATGGTTCTAATCATTTTTAGAAAAATGTCCCCCAATGAAGGCAACAATACGATACATAAATTGCGGAACAGATTAATTAATAATATTCCATATTTTTAAAAAGTGTGTTTCCCAGTCCAGAGGTTTGTTGCCAACCATATATGATTAGTTCATATACTCCAAGCATCAAACATTCCTGTTAGTGCAGTTGTTGCCTCCAAAATAGATGTGTATACCAAGGACCTGTTTTGGTAACTGATCATGAGCATGGTTAATTTCCAGCAACACCAGTGATGATAAAATGAAATCATTATTCTGAACCATGGTATAATCAAAATTATCGCCACTTTTACAGAATTAAAATGGCAACACGAGGTGGCAGTATATTTAGTCATGGTTTAATGAACTGAAGTGAGAGGGTGGGCATACAGTTGCCAAACTATAACTAGAGCTATTAGCAATGGATGTATTTCAAGTGCCTTTCCAATTACAATATGGTCAACTTTGGAAACCAACGTTAGGCTGACAGACAATCTGGTGGCCAGAAACTTGATGAATCATGGTCTGTGGTGTTTCTTCAAATTATAGTATAGACATTGATTGGATTACATATAACGGAAAGGCAGATCAGTGGCTCTGCCATCAATAGACACATACAGGAGAATAAATTAAATATTTTGATTCAACCTTGTCGTTAGCGTATAGCATTTATAGTGGTAAATTTACATCTTCTCTGCTCTGACTGCATGGATTCCAGTCCCAACAACATAAGTTATTCTGTTACGACAAATTTTACCAAATGCCCTATCAAATACTTATAATTTTGAAAAATATGGCAGAAGACAAAAGCTGATGACAAATAGTGGCAACCAAAACATATCTCAACCAAGATTAAAATCAGAGGACAGGAACTGGAAGCAGGAATGAATAATTCTGTTTATCAGAACCTTATCTATAAAAAATCAAAGAAACAATAAGAGGATACACATCGATAGACATTAGAATTTTCAAAAGTCCAGAATTCAAATGCAAGTAAACATATTTTAAAAAATTGATATTAGTCAGGTAGGCAAATACTCCTATCCTTAGTTATGGACAAAGGTCAATCACAATACAAGTCAAATATGCATAACACGCAAAACACTCACACGTACTCGTAATCTTATGAGCGACCTCGGTTTCAATCGTCGGACTACTTGAAAATCATAGATAGTTAATACATCCTTTACTGTATATGGTGAGAATGTTTTGTATTTCAGTTCAACAGTTGTGGCCCAATACAGTATTTGACAATCAGCATGTATAGGATTGTGGTAAATACTTGTCAAAAGTTTGCCCATAAGCAAAACTAAAATAAATTTTCAGTTTTCTTGTATTCTTGTTGCTTTTGTTAAACGAGGAACACAAGTCGACAATGATGCCCAAATAGGTGTTGCCAATTCTTTGTTCGCTATTTCTTCTGTTACGTACAACTGATTTAATATATATATATATATATATATATATATAAATATATATATATATATATATATATATATATATATATATATATATAATTGTTTGTTTGTTAGTTTCAATTTCTTTTTTAATTTTTCAGTATATTCTACTGTAATGTAACTTTGTTCACTAAAGATGATGTTTTTTCTTCTTCAAAAAATCGGTTGACCTGAATTATTCTTTAGCAAACAATGTTGACCAAGATCCTGGCCTTGATTCACTGTTAGTGGAAACCACGTAAACAGGTTTAATTTTAATTTTAAAATGATTGGTTGTTGTCAAGGTCAAGATTAAAGTAAAATGATTGTTTCTCGTCAGGGTCATGTTAGGAGTACGTGATATAAACGAACAAGTGACCCTTTTTATCTCCCTGTCGCAATTTTGGGCATTTTTCGAAACTGCGATTTGAATCTGACATAATCTTTTTTTTTTATTGAATTACAACTAGTTTTCGGCTTTTACATCTGACGTTTAGTCATTTTCTTGAGTTGTAGCCAGTTTTTGAATCCATGTTAACTTTTCTTCAAATAATTTTGATTTTAAAGGATTAATTCGTATATCTGGAAACATTTGGTGTGCTCATACATAATTCGTGGACAAAGACAGTTTGTAAAACTTTTATTCGGATTTCCAACATCGGAGTGTTAAATAGTGCGTTTCAACAAGAAACTGTAGATAAGCATAAGACAGACTTCTGCATACGTCATCGTCTTCCATCTTGGATTTTCCAACATGATTCGAACTCTAATCTTTTAGAACATTTGATTACCCTGGACCTTTGTAAATTAATTCGCATATTATTCTGGAATTATTTTTGGATTTGATTCTTAAAACTAAGTTCTTTTTCCATTTTTACAATATTTTTCCAGGGAAATAAATTATTTGTTAAATTTTACAAAGCTTGTTGTTTTCACTTTTTCTGCGTTACTGTTTATTGGAGCCTAAATACGTAACACTTCACTGCCTCTTTTCTGACATGAATATAAATGACGTCGTCATCATTTTTTTAACCCATGCTATCACTCATTGTCGAATCCAGGTTGTTATGTGCTTAGGCACGAAGAAGCAGCAACATAGAAAGAAGTGAAAATAACAAGCTTGTAAAATTTAACAAACAATTTATTAAATACAAATATTTTCATAAAAGAAAATATTCAAACTTACGGTTTTAGAGAATCAAGTCCAAACATTAATCCAAAAAGAATTCACAATATAATCCACTAGTGGAATTGCAAGAGTCCTGATAATAAAATGTCCTAATATTTCCCGGTTCGAATCTTGACGATGTAATCCAATATGGACGACGATGTCACTTGATTTAGTCAGTTCATGTTGATGAAAATCTATGAGCACATATTCTTTTCCAGATAAATAATAAAATAATTCCTCTTGCTCCAAACAAATTGACACAATTTCCAGTACACAGTAATTAAAAATAACTCAAAAGGAAGACACAACTTAATATTATAAAAGCACAACTTCTACTAAATATCTCGCTCCAAAACATCACTTATATACCTGTTTTACGTAAACAAAAAGGGGTCATGACCTTCCAGAATCTCTCATAACAATCTCACGTTCAAGAAATCACGCAAACATCATATGACCCAACTAAATTAGAAAGATGTTTATGTTTATACTTTACTCCATTTTGTCCTTGGAATCAACCAATCATTTTTAAAGTAAAGCTCTAATGTCATTGGAATCAACCAATCATTTCAGAAGCTTGTTTATACTCTGAAGAAAGGTCAGAAAATGCGGTTAACATCTGTTGTTTACTTATCAAGTAAAGGTCACCCTCCCCCTCTTCAATGAACGAATCTTAAAATTTAAAATGCCAAATTTAATCTAACAAACAGACAATAAAAATAAATATAAATGACTTATATCAAATATACGTAACAAGGTGGCTTGGTTAGCTGCAAGGGTTTGTAAATCTTTTGAGGTTTCTTGCTCTTTGAACTCCAGCTCTTTCAAGAGTTTTTCGCTGTTTGCCAACAAAATCATCAATTATAAAATGTATGACCATCCATCGCCAACGAGTTCCTACTGCATGTTGAAGCTCGTGAGTCTGTCTCAGTCCTAAGAAGTGTTGCTGTCTCCATGACTACAATATTTGACAGCATCTGAGAGCATTTCTGGTCGAATCTATCGCATTTGAACAAGGAATGTGTTTGCTTTTATACACATAGATTTTGTTATTCGTCGCGTGACATGTGAATTATCGTTCAGAACGCTTTGAATTGTCATTGAATTGTCTTTTGGAACACATCCTTCCACTCTTTCGTGCTGCAGCTTCTTAAGGGAGAGAAATCCTTTGCGGTTGCCGTCATCTCCATAGTTACTAATATTTCTTCGGTCGTCATATATTGAATCATTTAGAGTTTGCTCTTGCTGTCTCGTCTAAAGCTTTCTGAAGAAATGACTGAAGAAAAGAACGTTTTTCATATTCCCATTTCTAATCCAATCATTGCAATTCCTAAGAGTCACCCTGATAAGATTTAACGATTAAGATTTGAACAAGATAAAATATACATAGTATACTAGTTGTTTGTACTGATGAAATTTCTTCTTTAACCATACTTATTATAATAATGGCCATTGCAGGAGTAGCTGCCTACCGTGCTATTAAGTTTCACCGGAAATAGATTGTCGCTATGTTACATTATTCATCTTTTCTTTTTGCTGATCTTTAATCTTTTTGATGTTGACGTATTTTCCCTAGCTATTATGTATCAAGTGTTTCGCAAATTAAAACATTTACGGTGTTGCATGGATTGAATTGCAATAATCTAAATTTAAAAAATGTCATCTTAAGGCTTTATGAATTTCATCCATCTTCCATATAAATCAATCGATTGTAACAAAGTATTTTTAACGTCTGAATTTATGTTGTCTCATAATCAGTGTTTCCCTTTACCCTCATTTGCGCTTCAGAGACCCCCCCCCCAAAGTTTTAAATTGACCCTCAGTTTTGATACCAACATTTGTTTTCTTTACTTAGTCTGACCCCCAGTTTTCATTTATAATTTGTATGTATGTATGGTGGGTGGGTGGGGTGCTCCCAATTATTTAAATTGATACGGAAGACTCACCCTGGCTCGTTTGTGTCAGACATTGAAGTAGTGATAGAGATATGCAAAGCTCTGAGCCCCCAGTCAGCGGTGCCGACAGTTAAATTAATAAATACACAAATTAAAATTTTAAATAACAACAATTTAATATAACTCGAACAGTAATCTCTCAAATACAATTCAGCTAATATCATGTCACTCAGCCACGTGTCTCTAGTTCATCCTTTGAATTAGTGTGTGAAATTTTCCCTTCTGTCCTGAGTCCTACACATTTGTATGTTTTCTTTTCCTGTGTCTCCCTCCGTTCTCCCTTCAACTTCTCCGTCTGTCCTTCCTTCTCACTTTTGCCTCCCAGAGACTCTGACCAACTGCTGGGATAATTCCCTCTGGTCCCTAAAATTTCCTTCTAACTTCTTTGTCTTCCAGAGACTCGGACCAAATCAATGAGTACTTCCCTCTGGTTCATAAAAGCTTCTGTTTCGATGCTCCCTTATTATTCCCAGAATAATAATCCCGCCATTACGAGTGGTCCCGAAATAGTTTTATTTACTTGGTCCCACCCAAATAATTGTAATGCTACCAACGTTCTGGTTCCCAAGATGATATATTTAAAGTTAAGATTCTAATGTCTGGCACGCCTAACTCTATTTCCATTGGAGGTTGGTTCATAATGATCCGACATCGCCCCTGCAACGTCTGTCAAAGATGTTTACGATACAATTTGACGATTCCTTGTTCCAAACAAGAAATCGCCACTTACCTGTGACCTATGTTACGTAACTGACATTTGCAAAAGTAAACCGCGTGCTATGTTAGAAGCAAACCATATATTTCACCCCCACCCCATCCCCTCAGTTTTGTCCTTGACAGTTGATCAGTCCATCTTGCTGATTCCTAAAGAAATCGGTTATTTTTGGTTTCAATATGACATACTAATGTTGCGCATCAGGTATTTCTCTATTGACTGACCTATATATTAGGTATCACGGTACCAACTGTTTTTCCATAGACCTCAATGTTAATATTTTGTGAAATAAATATACTTTCTATCCTATTTCAGCATGCATGTCACACACTGTCATAGAGAACAATGTTAGATTGTCAATTTGACGATGACAGAACCAGGATACTCCATTGCATATGAGAGATAACTCTGCTAGAACTAGACAGGGGTGTGAATTATCTAGTCACAGCATACTTATTTTCAGTCATGTGTATCACAGGTTCAAAAACTCATAAAAAATACAAAATATGATCTATATAGGAATTAGCATAAATTCACATGTTGCCAAGAGGCTAAACTTTTTTTTAAGCCTAACAGAAAGTACAACTCTTACATAATCCACCAGTCATAGCTAGTGTTGTTGTTTATTTCTGAATGCAACACCATAAGCTCCACCTACACGGAATTGCACAATTGGTACTGTTATACCATAATATAACCTCCGTCTCCTCTTTAACCTGAAATGTGTGTCAATTCTCTCCTTTAAGCACCTGGTAACTATAAGACTCATGGCACTAATTCAACTTCCATAGTAAACATACAGAAACATGTTCATATTCAAAATTCAATAACTTAAAATTTCTGGGTGCTAATGATCAGACCTATATTTCCCCATGCACAACTATCCTTGGTGCAAGCATCTGTGTGGAGAACACCATGTGAGCAGCAGCATTTTTTCATCTACATGTGCACAAAACATGTACTTTTCATTATTAACCAATTATGGACCACCAAACCCATACAATATCTATTGTTTGTTCACCCATTTCTAGACTGGTTCACTTCTTCCATATAATTAGTACCGTGTGTCCAATAACCAGATTTATCTTGTATTTTACTCACTGATATTAGAGCATAATTGTAAGAAAGAATTAGCCATAATTGTGCAAGGATAATAGTGTAATGGCATTTTATATGATACCCCTGTATATAGCTAAATTGCATCTGCATTACATGTGGCTGTGTTGTATTGTACTTATTAGTGGCTTATTCTTGTTATTAAAATAATTGGTTTCTGCATTTTTATCTTCATGTTATGTTTCTATGGCATGCATGCTACACAAAAGAAACACAAACATGCTGAAATTAGCAAGTATTACATCGAAGGGTATCAAATTACACGATGCCTTGTTTTTTCATCTCTCATTGGCTATTAACACAAGTTTTAAATTTCAAAATTGCTTTTCTTGCTGACTCTCACAGAAATAAGATGCAGTGCATCCCTATTAATATCAAATAAACCAAACAAACAAGTGCCACATGATAGGTCAAAATGATAAGAGGCCATTGCCCTTCTGTGACTTAGACAATAACACATACCCATGAAGCATCAAGAGATGCTGACATTCCAAAATTATTAAAACAATCAATACATGTGATTTATCAGCCCCCCCCCACTCCCCCAAAAAATCTGAACAAGAAGTTATAAAAGCCAATTAAAAGTTCCATAAGATTTATAATCTTATAAAAAGAATAAATAATTGAGTGCTACTTTATAGTATAAAACTATTGGGAATGTTGAGGAAGCAAAGAATAGACTGAGTTATTTCTTCAAGCCTGGTAATGTTCCCAAAAACAAGGGGAAAAAACCCAAAAGACAGCCTCTTGAGGTCTGTTACATAAGAACAAGACACATATTTGTAAAAGCTATCCAAAGTTTCTGTAATGTTGACACTGATGATGGAGATAGAAAGCACATATACAATCTGCTGTGACCCAAGCATAGAAGTAACCTGAAGGTGGAGAAATAAGTCCATGTTTCTATGCAATATTCTGACACTGATATAATTTATCACTGCATAAACTACTTGGCAAATTTAAGTAATAGAATTGAATTACATCTTAAAGTTGTCTGTGACATAAATCTATACCTACATTTACCCAAACCTCATAAAAAGTTAAGGAAATACACCAAAATCATTCTTGTGGCTACTTTCCATTACAAGCAGTGTTAAATTACTTACTTTTCAATATAAAGCTGAATAAAATGCATAAATTATTGAAAACAGAAAAACCTAGCAAACCTTGCAATCACTCAATTTGCCAAAGGGGAGGTAATATACCTTAATTTGGCATACCAAGTTGCAAGTTCCAACTTACAGCTAAATGATTATATACTATCACTTGATAGGAAGTGCAAAGCAGTATTGCCCTTATAAATAGCTTTTGTTTCAAATCTGAAACCATATTTTTTACATGAAGCTTGTTTTCATCCATTGACATCAACAGATCTGGTGAACAAAACACATTGTTTAGTGCACTCAGGAAAAAATGCAGAGATCTGGAATACTGTATTCTGATAGCACCAGTTCCAACATCCTGACTGTCAAGGTTTCTATCATAGGACTAAGAACATGGAGAGAAAAGAGGTCTGATGTGGCGTGAGAGAGCAGTATGTTCAACAGGCAGTTATACATCATGAATGTTTCAACTGTACCAAGAGATGCCAAAGAGAGGTTGGGGAAGAAAAACTACCTGTGCAATTATTGCCGTACAGATATGACTTTTGCAGACTTCTGTTGGAAATGAAGGGTTGAGAAGTATTCTTTTAAATGCAAATGTCTCTACCTGCTCCCTCAACAAAAGGGATGCAGAAAAGTTCCATTACTGTTTACCATAACATTGAATGCACCAATATAAGAAACATGGCTGAACATAGAAAAGGTGTCAAGGAGTTAAATTCTGTGAATATTACATGTGACTCAACATATAGTGGAGTAGGTAGGACACTCTTTCAACCAACCACCCAGTACACACACATTCAAATTGAAAACACTACTCCTGCAAAAAAGGTCATTCATATACATACAAAGAATAATCTATGGCACATTTCTAGATTGGTTTACATTTCTTCCATATAATTAGTACTGTGTGTGTCCAGTAGAGACCAGTCTGACATTTTATCAATAAAGTACAATTAAATCTGTGACAACACCAAACCACCTGTCAGTATAATATAAAAATAGATAAAAATTAAATTTTAATTCTAAAAATAGATGCACTCACATGATGCAGTATGTGTTCTTGGATGTGTTCGGTTGGAAAAACGGATCCAGTGCAGTTATATATTGACTTTCATGCTTCAGTGTGTTGTCTATGAATAGAAACAGCAATGTGTTAACTGGAGGAATGAAATCAGGACAAACAATATGGTCTGAAATAACTTTTGCATTTGCTCCAATGTACATCTTGTTGGGGCTGTTTCAAAGTATGCTAGACATTTTTTGACTGCAATTTGACACAAAACATTTAGAAAATAATTAAATGGTACTTTATTAGGCATTATTACTCACTTGCAATTACAAGACTCTAATCTTGTTACTCCTATCAGATGAATAAATTAAATGTATAGCTTCTGCAGTGCTTTTCTATGTCGTAGGGCAAAAATACACTGCATTTACCTCAATTAAAACAAGCATACAAGACTACAAGTATGAATACAAAGGGTATGAATATATTACTTTTTATACATACACAAAATGTGTTGATAATAAATATATAACACAGATTTTTCAACTTGAAAATAATATACTGCTTAAAACTTTTAAATGCATGAGAAATAGAGGACACAATTAAAATAAGAAAATGAATATATATATATATATATATATATATATATATATATATATATATATATATATATATATATATATATATATATATATATATATATATCGTTTTTATTGCTTTCATCACACTTCTCCCATTTGAGCTCCTGCATCTCCCTGTTCTGACCAAAATAAGTCTCTTCTCCCTAAATTCAAGTCTAGCTTGACCTCTGTCAGCTATTTTGTCACATTAATATTTTCAAATTAGCTGCTGTGACATCCATGTTTGTTGCAAGATCAACATTTTCATTTAGGACCTACTGGACACCTTTTAGGGGAAACTCATGTTATTATTACATCCTTTCAGAAATAGCAGTGATAACAAGACTTTAAATATGGCTGTCAGGTTAGTTATTTTGAATATCAGATCAGCACAAGTTTTATTTTATTTTGGACCAAATAAAAACATCATGAGAAGTCCTTTGGCAAAAAAAAATAACATGTTGATATGACCATACATCTTAAAAGAGCAGTAATTTTCAAATTTGTACTACTTTCATTAAATATCATAAGTGTCTTCTGGCTGAAACCTGATATTGATATGTTTTTTTTATGGAGAAGTAGTGATTACAAGAGTTTCAAAATGGCCATAATGGATGTCAGATCAGCACATTTTCATTTCGGACAAACTAGAGATCATAAGAAGTCCTTCAGTAGAAAACACATTTTGCAATGTCCATCCCATTACTTTTTAGTAGCAGTAATGATTTTCAATATGGTTTCTGCATCAGACATACTGCATATTTAAGGGGCACCATTTCATTATTGATCAAGTAAATGTTATAAGGAGTTTCCTTGTGTAACCCCATGTTGCTACGACTTTCTAGTTAGGAAGATAAAAAATCACACGATATTCAAGATGACTGCTGTGGTGGCCATATTGGACATCAGATTGACACCCTTGTCATTTGACCACTCTGGTGGCCTAGTGGTTAGAGCATCCACCTCAAATGTGAATGGTATTGGGTTCGAACATTGGCAGAGTCATACCAAAGACTTATAAAAATAGTACTAACAGCTGCCTTGCTAGACACTTAACATTAAGTGGTTAGTTTTAGGACTGTTCAGCAACCAGCCAGTTTAAGACTGACTGACTTTGTAAATTTGCATGGTAATCCGTTTTGAAGTTTAGGAGTAGTGGTAACAAACTTGTGCTGTATAAGTGGGCACTTGATGACAGATGCCAAACAACAAATGATCTCATAAGTTGGTTTGGTTGGTAACCATTAGAACTAAAAACAAGAAACACTGAAGACAGAGAAACAGAATTAACGAATTTGTATTTCAAATATGTATTAACAAAAAAATTTACATTACAATTTCTTTAATTTTGGTATGTATGAAACATAAGAGACCCAATATTTTGAAAATCTGACTTCATAAGCAGTCTATTCTAAACAGGATAAAAACTGTATTTGGATAAAACCTGTAGTATGGCAAACACTTTCATCATACTGAAAAATTAAACCGTTACATATATGTAACATGTACAAATAATACAGGAATATTAGTCGTTTTTGTTGTCATCGCTGCTTGATAACTTTGATTAGGAAAATTAATGCATAAAACTGCTCAAACACATATTGTCTCCACATGAACAGTACTGGTTGAAGAAAATACTTTTATATGGGACAAATGAAAAAGTTATTTCCAAGTCTCCAGTTAATTATTATCTGTGCAGAACTGTTAATAAAATGCAAGACTTGACAAAATAAAATAAACATAATGTACTTAAGACTAAAGATTCCAAATTAAATACAGTCCAGAGTGAGAGAATTACTGAATGTAATGAGATTGGATGAAAGCATTAGTTGTCATGTCAAATGTTTAAAGTTTTGATGAATAAAATAACATTAGTAAAGTAAACTGAAAATAGTCATACTAATGGGACTTTCATTCTTCAAATTATTACACAGCATTTTAAGTTTATATATAACCATAAATAAACTATACAATATTAAACACATGTACTTTTATTGGAAGACAACTCTTGCTAGACATTTTTTAGAGAGATTATAAATGATACTACAACAGTTAGTAACTGTGTCAATAAAACACCGCCACCTTTGCAAGATATTAAGTACATGGCAAATCGCTCACCCGAGTTTAACAGCTGATCCTTTCACTAAGCTGTTTTATGTGGTATAGTTCAAACAAAACCTATGTAAACTCTGTCCTAAACTTTATGCTGACTTTATCTGATTCTTTTACTATATCCAGATACAAATTTGTTCTAATTATGGTTTATTTAATAATGCAGTTACTTGCTCATAATCAAAGTCACCCATGATCTTGATGATATAACCAGTTTACCAATTTTATAGAAATTAGACAAGAAGTGTAGTGTCTACTTTTATACTTAACAAGCTTAGCCAATCTGCAAGGTACCTAAATCATATATCAGTACTCTATTGGGCTGGCCTATCTTAAGTCTAATCAAAATCAGAGAGAAAAAACATGGCTTCAAGAGTGGCAACAAGCTTAGCCAATCAGATGCAAGATCAGATCATTATATGCTCACTTTGTTCAAAATCTTGATGATACAAGCCCCCGTTTCAATTTGAGTTAAAATCAGATCAGAATTGTCTTCCAGAGTGGTTGTAAGCTCAGCCAATTAGATGCAAGATCATTCATAAATATCTATAGTTTTCGCTCTTCATCAAAATTATCAAAGATCTTGATCATACAAGTATATTTTTCAAGACTTATCAAATTCAGAACAGAAATACAACTTCCTAAGTGGTCACAAGCTCTGCAAATTAGATGCAAGATTTACTTCATTTATGTGTGGATTCACTCATTATTGATCCCATCCAAAATTTTGATGATACAAGCCCATATTTCAAGTTTGATCAAAATCAGAGCAAAAATGTACCTTTCTGATGGCAACAAGATCAGCCAAGCAGCTAATTGGATCACATAATTAGTATGCAATGACCATGTTAGATGAAGACATAGTTGGAAAAAGTACAAATGTACTTCAACATCACCTGCTACTAGATTTGTCAGGGAAAAAAATGGGGTAAATATTCTTCAAGAAAATGTGAGATGGTCAGGCAGTTTTGATTACTGTACAAGGTACAAAAATAATTATAATTTTGGAATATATTGTATTCCATCTTACAAAAAATCTTGGGTTGGACAAGTAAATAAATACAATTTTTGAAAAGATATAAAAAAGAGAGACAAATATGCAATGCATATCTGCAACCAAAGAATGTACAAACAGGAGTATGTATGGACAACTCAAAACAGGTGTATGTATGTTAACTTCTGCTTTTTCTAACTTAATGACCAGAGTTATAATCTTTCATGTTCATTTTTAATGACTACCAAATACATACTATAGCCATCACTAAAGAATCAACCTGACTTAATTTCCAACTGTCTGTAGTAACTGTCATGATATCACACTGTCAAGCAGCGAACATGAAACAAAATTACAACAAAGTGGATTCACCTAGAGAGACACTTCAAGCAGCTAAGAATCAAACAAAATTACAACAAAGTGGATTCACCTAGAGACTGAAATATTTCGTCAAGTCTGCTGTGCATACAAATCAAAGTTTAAGTATTATTTCCTCACAATTCATTTATTACATGATTGCATACTGGGCAAACAAAAAAGTAAAAATGTTACAACAGTTTATAATAACTTCACACAACTTCAATTATAAATCATGGTATTCCAGGGTATGAAACCTTCAACATCTCCGCTCCATCTTGAAATGGTATTCAAACATGACTGGTAAGTCTTGCAGCATTGATACAAGAAATTTCAATCACCTTATCTTTTTTTTTATAACTTCAACTTCAACATTCTGGAGATGCATCATCTATCACACCACTGAAAATAACAAGATGTATTCTACCAACTACAAAATCAAACATTATATGTACATACATTGTAATATATTTTTTAAAATAAAAATTATTGTGATAAAGGATGAAAAATGCTGTATTCCCTCTAATTTATTCTGCATTTCTTAAACTGTCTGTATTACAGCATGAATACCTACATTTTCTAAAATATTATTATTGTTATAATTATTATTATTATTTTGCTCAATATGATCAGCAACATATTAATACCATGTTAATTATTAGAAACAGTATAAACATATTCTAGTTTAAATGTGTTGATATAAATTGCAATGACTCTGACCAATTTGAATTCAAATCAGAGAATTATTTAAATTGTAAATTAAATTGCTCAAATTGGTCTGATATTGCTTAACTAGCATATACTGGTTTTAAAAAATGCCTTGGTTCGACAGACACTCATGTCAGGGTAATGTTCAGCAATTTGGTAGATATTAGTGGTATCTAAATGTTTCTTCTTTGAGCAACTTGAGGTGGAATAAATGGTGCAGTAGCAACTTTTGTGTGAATATGAAACGTATTCATGGTATGGCACAACCTATATTATGTTGATGAAGATTTTGTGTTAAAGTCATTCTATAGGTTTTTTCTTCATAAAACAAAATAATAGTAATATCAGCCATATAAGATTCGAGTTAAGTATCAATTTAAGGTTTTCAACCTGGTTGCTATGGAAGCCATGTGCCATTACTAAGGGAAAAACAGAGAAACAACTAAATTAGAGCATTTATGCAACGTTTGATCAAAACCAGTAAGGCTGTTCTGAAGAAGCAGAAAAAAAGTTATCTACACATTTGCCATGGATGTAAACAAATTGCTACTGGTGCCAGCCTGGACAAAAAATATTCTCACCAAGTTTGACCAAAGCTGGCACAGTCATTCCAGAGAAATAAAAAATAAATGTTTCACATGGTTGTGAAAGAGGACACCATTATTAGCAGAGAAAATAGGGTTTTTATATGGTTGCTGTACGAGTCAAACCATTGCAAATGGAGCAAACCTGATGAAACAATTTTTGAGAGAGGCTTTGAAGTTTTAAAAAAAAGTCACAATTAAAACAATTTTTGAGAGAGAATCTACTAACAAATATATTTACCTACCAAGTTTGATTGAAACCAGTTGAGAAGTTTAAAAAAAAATCACAATTAGGTTTTCAACCTGCTAGCTTAGGAAATCATATCACTGCTATTAAAGCCACCCAAGATACAAAATTTATGAAGTCTGTACTTTAAAGCACTCTTACCACATGTGATAAAAACAGGCTCATCTGTTTTGGAGAAGTTGAAAATAGGTCTTTCATATAGTTGCTATGAAAGCCACACAAATGCCTATGGAACAATCCAAACACAAATTTGACAGAACATATCCTATCAAAGATTCCTACTAATTTGGCTAAAAACTGGCTCGGCTATTTTCAAGAAGTCAAAAATTGGTTTTATATATATATAGTTTCTAAGTAAGCCACTATGTTACTAGATAAACCAACCCAAGCAAAAGTTTGATATATACTGCCCTAAAAAAACATTCTTAACAGGCTTGACTAAAATTGGAAAAGCTGCACTGGAGAAGAAGTTGATAACCAAGTTTTCCATATGATTGGTATGGAAAGCTCTACGAAGGTTATGGGAGCCAACCCAGGCATAATTTTCATACAACACATCCTGACAAATATTCCAAGTCTGATTGAAATTGCTTCCTGATGAACACTACTATCAAGTTTGATACAAAGTGGTTCAGCATATTTTAGAAAAAGGTAAAGAATGACAGGCAATATTCATGGATGATGAATGGCAATGACATTTGCTGATACAAAACCATATACATGTACTTAGTTGACTTTATGGCCTGGTGAGCAAAATGTTCAACAATTTGGTAAAATCCTAAGTTGAAGCAAGTATACACTCATTTTCTGAATGTAATATATTACTTTTTTATTTGATTTGTTACGAACTTCAAGGTTTATTTACACAGTGAAGCAGTACATGTATCATAATTTTCTTGTCTCATTTTGGATTCGTTTGATAAATCTCAATCACAACTGGATTAATGGCTAAATATTAAAATCAACTTCTTGCCACTTTCAAATTTTAAATAAAGTTTCATACTTGTACTCAAAATTATTAATGCAAAACCATCCAATGCAGTGTTCATTGCAATAAATTAACGGGAATACAGTCTAGACAGCATTCTGCCCTGCTCATCATCAGCCATATGCAATTTATGCTTTTAAAACAGTTACTTTTCATGATACCACCAAATTTGAATATTCCTTGCTAATCTAATCACTTGTGCATCAACAATGCACATAAATTACAAAGCTATTTTATGACAACTTGGATTTTTTTCTTAAAAATATTGTTAACACAGTAACCCCTAGTACCACGTTTATGGGGCAGGAGGTAGTAGCCTACTTTTAAGGTCTGTAGAATCGAGGTCATACAAGATACACTAAAGAGGGTGGTATTATAAAAAGATAGACTAATTTAGCTCTACAATGATATCTAATAATCTGGATATTTTAGTTGCACTACAAAATACAGAGGGAAAAACCTAATCCTTTTGGACCCAGGTTTTATTTCCACCTAAATTTTGCCCATGGTCAGAATCCGATTTTGTGTCCAGATTTTAGACTTTATGGCCTCAGATCTAAGGCAGACCGGTCTTAAGTGCACACAGGTGAACCTGTGCAAAAAGTAGGATAAGGTGGACATTTTCAATAAAGAGTTTTCTCTATATGAAAATTATGAGCCTGTTAAGTAGAAGAAAAAAAAAAAAAAAAAAAAACACCAACCAAAAAACCCAAACTTTTCACCTTCTGCTCATGCGCGACCAAACAAACCAATGGAAAAAGTTTTTTTTTTTTATAACTATGCATGGGACTGCTAAAGGAAAAAAATTGCTTGGAAGTCAATGTATTAGAAATAGTCCCCAAAATGTGTTTCCTACTCGTATTTGATGTGAAAACAGCAAAAAACCTCCAGGGGTTAATGTGTTAAGAACATGATGGAATCCTGATAAATGTTTTGTTACATAACCTGTAGTTTATAAAAGATATTGTCATTCTTTCTGTTTAAATTTGTGTCAAATTCTTGTCAATTGTTATGATATAGACTACAATTTCAATATATATACAAGATAGTCATCAGTATATTTTCACTGTAAACTATACATACCAATCTGCAACAATCTGTACCGGGCTGATTCTATACGCTAAAAAGTAGTGACCAGTTTTACTGAAATTAATATTCTATCACTGTAAAATGTTGAAATATTCATAAAAATGAAATTGTATATAAAAAACATGCTGCAGACATTCACTTCTACAAGTTACACTGTTGATAGGCATGATGTAAGATGGGCATCAGCTGATGGCAGTACATTAAAAAATACAAGTTAATTAATACAAAGCAGAAATAATCTGAACAAAAAGTATTAAAACCAACAAAACATGCAAAAATATTTTCTTATGAAACATAAGAACTGAAAATTGTATTATTAAAAAATTACTTGCTTGATATTACATGGCTGAAAATCAAACAATACCACACATGTACATATAATTGGTACCTCATTGCTTTATCGTAATTTATTTACTAGCCTGTCTCTGAATGTTTAATTTTGTGTATTTGTTGAAGAACAGGCAGTGATTATCTGTACATTTAAAACAATGTTTCTATTTTAGTACATGTGTAATTACATGCCTAGTACACAACATTAATTAATGAAGATTACATTATTCTTCATTAGGATGATGATTTACAACATTCTGGAAGAACTCCAACAGAGTTATGTCCCTTTTCTTCCCTTGACTAATTTGAACTTTTCAAAATATCAAGAGTACTACATTCATTACACATTTTAAAAGAAAAATCATTTCAAGGCATGTCTCTTTTTATCAACACATTGTCAAATGTACTGGTTATTCAAACTGATTATTTCCATGTTCCTTACAACAGTTTAAATGACATCTAAATGTGTACCATGTCACAAATTTAAAGAAAAGTTCTTAAGATTCTCAATTTATATAGAAATTTATTACAAGCACATTCCAATTTATTTAAAGAAGGATACAAAGTGCTATGCAATAAATTATGGCATACTGTTTCTATAAAAATTAGAAAATTAAGAAAACTTGTGAGAAAACTTGTAATGTCTGGATTGATAATGGTACATGTTTTATCATTAGACCAACACTAACACATACTGTGTGTTTTTTGACAAAGTTGTATATGGTGTATGTTTAAACATGCAGAATGGCAATAGTGACCCAAAGTAAAACAGCATGTATCATCACTGATCAAATGAGATACTGCAGTACTGTTTTAGTCAAATGCAACAGGTAATTAAACAAATTCAATGTATCAGATGTTTATCAAATAAATCCGTCTGATACAGAGATTGTAGTTTAAATACTAGTCCATGACAGGTATTGGTTAAGATTTCAATCAAGTGCATGACATATAGTAACAGCTATGTCAAACAGATTCCTGAACTGCATTGACATATACACTTGCATGCATTCGGCATACTTTTCAAGAAATATATATATTTTATTTTATTTTGGAATGCACCTGGTGTTTAGAAACATGTTTTGCTCAGCAATGGTTAATGGCACAACTTTTATTTTAAACATTAACCCTAGTTTAAATGTATGTTATGTTTTTCTAATTTACCACATTCCCTCATGGTCAGTGCAACCCTCTATCTTAGATATACATGATAATGTAATTTTTAAAAATTTATCTATAGTTAATCAAAAACATGATTCACATGTATTTATATTAATTCAAATTATTAACTCCTAATGAACTAACTTCACGTGAAATGCTATACAACATTGAGATATATTGTAACACATTGAAAACATGACATAAAGAATAGGCTATAAAATTGTCATATACATCAACAAATATATTATAATTATCATATTTATTACATATGATATTTCAATGTCACTTCAATACTTTGTCATGGTAAATTAAACAGGTCATAATACTGACTTGCCAGCTTTGTATTCCAAACTTTTTTTCAATACTTCTTATGCACAAAGCATTTCAAGTGTACTTTTTTAATACTGTTCTCATGTATTTCCATTTATGCTGACCTTAAAAGTGTGACATTAGTTGATAACAAACAAATGTTTAATCCATTAAATACCTTTACATTGAACAGAAAAACATTAACTGAATTTCACATTAATGGTAAATATTATTAATATTTGGTGCTAAATTGATTTGTTTACTGTGTATTATACTTAATATTTTGTAGTACGCTTAAAAAGTGCATTTTTGATTAAAATATACAGTCCGTCAAAAAAAAAGCAACACTCTTAAAGTCTGCATCAGCAAACTCTAATGCTCTCTATAACATATACACATTTTTATGTTCTAAAATTAAAAACTTTTGTGATGAATATTAAATGATGTACAAGTGATAAACAATGCTATTAACTAATTAAGCAAATATTATTCCTGTTAGTGATCCAGTAAATCATACAATCATGATTTCTTAGCAATTATTCATTTTAAACTCCAAGATCTGGAAGAAATTATGTCATTTTCTATGCAGACCATTTTGGATCTTATTCTTATGTGGGTGATTACCTAATACATAAGACAAACCATTCAAACAAATGGAAATAAATTCTAAACCACTAAAACACTTTTAATACAGAATGCAAAAATGAGAAAATCCAAAAGTTTGTTCCTTTTTGGGGTTTAACACCATTTCTCAGTGCAAGATACCGTAGTCTACATATGGCAGCCAGTATTATATTGGTACAAATAAAATACAAATAAAATATCCACAATAATGAACAAATTCAATATTGATTCAAATATAAACAGCAAATAAGTATGAAACACAATAATATCTCTTCTTAGAAAGGTTCAACAACTTAATAAAATGAATACTTCAATATGTACATTGTGCACAATGATCAACCAATCAAAGCTAAAATATCCCTATCACAAATACTGGAAAGCGTCCTAAGTACAAGCCACCAATTAAATAATAAAATTCTGCTGTAAATGAAATATGAAACTCTACAAGCACATCATCCAGCCTGAAGAAATCTTATACTCTATGTACAATAACTGAAATTACACAAGTTATAGATGGAATGTACAACATCTCTGTAAGTAAAAAATCCGAAATTTGATGAAACTTTGTTGTGTTTACATAACCACAAATTTATTTGTGATACACCATAAGGTCTGCAGCTTCTGTAGATGAAATATCAAAGCTATATAAAAGCATGCACAAACTACTACTACTATCACCACCACCAGATTATAACTGAAATAATCTGGATTTGTGATGATAAAATTTGTCTGGCCTTAATCCAATAATCAAAAGAGTCAAGTCATATAACCTAGCTTCAATGATCATAATCAAATAGCCATTCTGACTGAAGCAGCATCTACCTCAGATGTGGGAGGTTCAGGGTTCAAACCCTGGCCAAGTCATACCAAAGAATTATAAAATTCTTTAATAGCAGCGACCTCGCTTGGCATTCAGCATTAAGAGGTTAGTGTTAAGAATGGTGGATTTGGTGTCAGGATAATGTAACTAGGTGGGACATCATGCTACATGTCTGCAGCATGATGCCCCAGTGCTACATATCACTATAAACTGTTACACTGCATATATCTTAGTGATATTACTGAAATTTTGTAAAGCTATGTTAAAAATCCAAAACACACACACACTGACTAAAAGTTTTCATTCTCTAACATAACTGCAGAATATATACAATACATTGAGGCCAAATGTCACAAGGAAATAGTCCCTGTAATTACAAACTGAATGTTGCAAAATACCAAGTCTAACTAAATATCAAACAACAGGAATCAGTTTCCATTTTCTAGTTTCAAAGTATATATTACATTATATATACAGTTCAAAATATCCAAAGACAGATGGAACCAAACTAACATTAATTTGTATTTATTATTATGTACAGTATATACACAGTCCAAAATATAAAAAGCTGGATGGTACCCAACTAACTTTAATTTGTATTTATGGAATATAAATTATCTAAGAATTACAAAATCAACCAAAATTTTGAATGGAAATTAAAATTGTTCTCCTTATAAAATACTACATGATTCAAACCATACATTTCTATGATCTAGCCTCAATATGAATTTAGTCAAAAATATCTTAAGAATGGCAACATGTCAAAAATACTAAATTCTGACATGTAAAGTGTATAATGAAAATCCAAAATTCTCCACAATGCACTTACACCATAAAACAATATAATTAACCAAAGGAAAAACAGAATTATCCAATGAAGCTATATATTTACCTTGAGGTTCAAGATTCTATTCCAAAATATTACTAGTATACATAGTAAAAATAACCAACTTGAATGGTACAAATCCATAAGTCACAAAATAATAAATGTAATGTTGCAATTTTCTAGCACATTTCCACAAATATGTATGGTACATACAGATTCCTAAATTGTCAGAAAATTTCATGTGGCAATTCGAATGGAAGCAGTAAACTTGAAAAATTAATTTAAAGACAAAGTTTTTCTTTCATTTCCCGAATGAAACAAAATACATGTATGTGCAGTCCAAAAAGTCCTACATTGATACAATCCTGTCACTTATTATGTAAACAGTTCACTTTCTAGCAAAGCATCAATCAATTTGCATTAAGCTGTCCATCTCTAGACCAAACATTTTCAGATTGTTCACAATATTTACACAATAAAATAATCTTCCAAAAATGACACAATTCGACCAATTTAAACAGGTAACAATTTTACATGCAATTTTCAATGTACAGAGTCCAAATTATTTTACGAACAAGAACAATCAACTGCCTTCAATGGTATTACCGGTAATCGATAATATCATGGGACATTTAATTTCATGTTTCATTATTCTGCTTGCATCATTTACAAAATAAACTCAACATGAACAAAAGTAAACACTGTGCTCAAAATTAGAGAAAGCAACAGAATTTGAAATGTTAAAATTAATCTTTTGATCAAATGTTGTAAATTATATACAAGTTTAAAGTCTCTGACCTCATAAGAATATATACAATTTGTACAAAGTATAAAATATTCAAGGAATGAGAGAATCAAACTTCAGTCAATATTGTCATTTATATTAATTTTTTTTATACATATTTTAAATTATGAAGTCTGAAATTCACACAATTTATACAATACAGTTTAAATTGTCCTAAATAAACAATTTTAAAAAAAAAAATCAATTTTAGTGGCTACAAAATACAAATTCACATAGATTTATATAATTTGAACCAGAAAAATTCATTCTCAAGCTGTAATCTGAGCAAAATATATGCCGAGTCCAACATAATTTTAAAAAAAATATGAAGGAATAAATCCAAATGCATCAATTTGTACATTAAAAATACAAAATCTCCATGAAACATAAATAATCTAAACCTCAAAAGATCCACTCTTATAAAAGTCCAAAATAAGAAGAAAACCTCAGAACAACAACAAAAGAGTTGCCTTGATGACATATGCCTTCACCTCTGGTTCCACCTAACAAGTATGTAAAAAAAAAAAAAACTCAACCCTCCTGCTGATATAACCATCCATTTAGGATATAACACAATTTTCAAGGTGGCCATTTTTGTAAGCCTATTGGATATACAAGAGGCACCAATTTCATTTTGGACGAACTACACCTGTAAAGTTTTATGGCAATCCTCCAAATAGTTTCAGTGGAGTGACAATGAAAATTGTCTGCTATTGATACTGGATAAAAAGCCATTACACAAGCTCATCTGATCTCTGGATAATAAAACTAAAAACCCAGTCCAAGAAAAGAATGAGAGTCCAACATTTCTCTTCATGGCATCATCTAACATTACCTCATGATGCAGAAACCTTAGGACTGACTTCATTATGCATAAATATAAAATTTCAGATGTAAAGATTGAAAAACAGTAACGAAAATCGACCACTATAAACTCCAGCCTAAATGCAATAGCAGAACGTCTAACAAAAATAAAGAAACAACCTAACAAACCATGAATACAATTGTAAAACATGTCTCAAAACTGCCAACCCTTAAAAGCAACTGCTATACTATCCAGAAATATACCTCAGCAAATATTTTAAAAAGACATAAACTTTCTTGCCTTCTATCAATTGCTATACCATTCATCTGATGCAATAGAAACATGTGCATCTATTAGGCAAATATGACTATGTTCACAGTTTAAGCAAATGCTAATTATTAAATATTTAAAAGCAGTGCACAGCATTCATCCTGTTATTCATATAATTGATTTATGTTATATTCATGGTTCTCATCATATATTGTTTAAACAGAGGAAACTTTATACAAATGTGTACATAATGAATGGAAGCCAAAATGTCTGCAATCTTCACCCACACTATTTCTTATTCATGTGAAAAGCTGTTGCAAATTCATACAGAAGCATTATAAATGTTTGGCAATATTAAATATGAGCGTCCAAAATGGCTTGATATACAGCCCAACATTACAAGATAAAATCTTAAAAGTCCAAAACTCCAAAGAAATTCCATAAAATCCATCTTTGTGTCAACATAAACAAGAAGTGATATATAAAAGGTTTGCAGTTTCAATCCTAAACTATGTACATGTATGTACAAAGAACATTAATTGGTCTATTCCTTTCTATAATCTAACAATTAAAATAAAATGAGTCATCTTAGTCTATATTACAAGTTGAAAGATACACAAGGTGTCCATAATTTCAATTATATATTGCAACCTTCAGAAATTAAAGATAAACACTTAAAGCACATACACTAATTAAAATAGCTATAAGCAAGTTAATACATATCTAAATAAAAATGATGAAAATATCCTCAAAATCTGTAAATGGTCAATTTGATTCAAATTTTGTTAAAAAAAATTAAGAATATTCTCCAGCAAACATCTTCAATATATTATAAACATTGACCAATTTTCATTAATGATTTCAAAAGTATCTCCAAGATTCATCCGCAAAGCATGCTGCTAAAGAAACACTCTGCTCGTGTATTACATACCGACATTAACCAAATATATGCAAAAAAACAATTACAACTAGATTTAAAAAATCACCAATAAATTAAATCCTGAATCATCAGCAGTAGAAAGAAAAAAAAATGTCAGAAACTTTAAAGAAGTCTAGTTAAGTTAAACCAGACGGAATTCATTCATTTACGATTGTTAACCTGATTTTTATAATTCTCCTGATATTACAAAATAAATTCCTGATTATGTCTTTTCAAATCAACCATAACATTCAATCCATAATGTTGGACCTTTCCACTGACTTCTACAAATAATAGCAAAAATAAGCTTGTACTTTCTGTCCTCATGATGTTGTAAACAAGCCTGAGACAAAACTGTGCAAAGATATTTCATCAACAGTAAATGAAGTAACAGTTCCACTCCATTTGAAACAAATTACGTACCATTTTCTAAATTTTAAATTGAGTACTCAATCCCAATTGAAAATAATCAAAGTATATATACATAAATTAGCTCTTGGATTCACTGCATGCAAACTACGGTAGGTATGTACAAAGTATAGGGTGGTCAAGTCTCAAAATATGAAAAGTAAAATAGTGTATGTACAGAATTTTGAAATGTGTCTAATACATGGCTACTTAAAATACAAACACACAGAGGTGATATGAAGAGTGTGAAGCAAGTATCACGAAACACAATTATTGTTCATCAACATCTAGAAATGAATTACAAAGTATATACAAGAAATATTACAAGTATGGAAATTTGTTAAAATATCAAAATAGAAAACTCCATACGTCTGATGTCAAATATCCAACTTTTGTATACAGTACACATGGAAATTATTTCTAAGGGCAACTTTACAGCACACATAGTTATCCTAATAAATATATACAAAGACTGACAAAATGTATACTCGTTAAATCTATGTTTCCATGTTAAAACGCTTCTTTTGCTTTTTCTTTGCTAGGCTTTTACTTATGGTTTTCCCTGTGGTTCTTTGGGTAGTGGGGCCATGGCTAATCCTCAAGTCTTTTGACTTCAGATACTGAATATAGAAAAATTTTAAATTAACTATTTTGTTGTTGTAAAATTAAAAAAAATATTGTTGTGGCAAAATATTATACTTCTGCATTAGTAGCTAGCTTAGGTTTAAATGTGCAACTGCATAATCTATTTAACTAAAAAAGTATGAACATGGCGTTTGATATCAATTTTATGTAACAAGTTACAGGTAAGCAGTAATGTGTTGAGATCAGGATCTAAATGACTACAGTGACTTTGAGGAAAGGGAGAGTGGAAAAATATACAGTGGTAGGGTTAAAGTCATTTTTATTTATTACTGTACTGCTTCATCTTTTCCTTGCACTATTCTCCAGTCCAAGGGCATTATTCACTCCTCTCATTAGTAACTAAAGGTTCTGAAAAAAGAACATGATCCAAGACTAATGCAGTAGTCTGGTCCACTTCTGACAATCTGAATATCTTTTTTTGCTTTCTACTGAATCCCCCAACTCCTATATTTCTACATTTCTTCCTTCAAACTGCAGGGTGTTGAATCAACTGTTATATTCTTCAGCAATAACAACATTTGCGAATTAGCTACTGTCATATTTTAGTTGACATACTGGCAAAATTAACTGCCTTGTTTTCTCTTTCCTCTCACTGCACTCAGTGGGATTGTCTTTGACAGGCCAGATGACTGTGAGATTTGACCATACCATCTTAGTTTGTTTCTTTACAATGGTAAGCAGATCTTATTGCACCTTAGATTGCAACCTCATCATTGGAGAATGTGGTTAAACGAGATTTTTAGGATCCTTCAATAAAATCTCATCTCCATGGCATGGATTTTTCTCTCTAGTTTGGCTATCAGGGTCCATATCTCACAAGTATACAGGAATATGGACATGACAAGGCAGTGCAAAAGTGTGATCTTGGACCCAAGTGTAATGTTTCTGCCCTTCCAAATAGGCTTCAACCTAGCCAGCGAAATCCTGGAAAGAACCTCAGGTTTTGAACCTTTATCAAAGGTTATCAAGTTTTAAGTATGTCACAGTGTCCAGCTTATGTCTATTTAATCTTATTTCCTTTTGGATACCACATGGGTTGATTGTCATTAGCTTGGTCTTTTCAACACTGATTTCCATCCCACGGCTTAACGAAATGGTTCAGTATCAACAGCAAAGTGCAGGTTGGTGATTGTTCTGCCTCCAACACTGACAATGCCCTCATGTTCTTCCAAGGCACTGGACAGGTAGATGTCATTGAGAATAGATGAGAGAAGGTACCCCTGTCTGACTCTGATAGTGGTTCTGAACCAATCTCCTATGTTACCATTGATGAGAACTACACTAATTGCCTTGTCATACACATCTTCTATGTTGCAAATTAGTTTTACATTAACGTTGTATATTAACAAGGTGGCCCACAAGGTTACATGCCATACCCTGTGCAGATATATTCAATGGAAGCAAACATAAACAAACCAAAGCTTTACAAGCTATACTAAGGAATTACCAGTAAAAAAAAAACACATTAATTATGTGGTTTATAAGTTTAGTTTTAGCTGTAAAGCTTTTGTTTGTTTATGTTTGCTTCCAGTGAATATATGTACTCTGATCATGAAAGGGAGGCTACTTTAGATTTAGTGCTGTATAAACATGTGAATAGCATTATGTATATTTAATATACAGTGGTTGTTAGGTTTTCTTTATTCATTATATACTATGGATAATAGTATTTTAGACTTAATCTTGTCAAAAATCAAGTTCATTTTCTACCTGACCTGAATTACTGATATTGGTTTTGTAAACACGTTTATTTCAATCCAGAACATTGCAAATTCCCCATGAAATACCAGGTCTACTAGTTGTTTACCAATTTTTATATCATAATTTTAGTAACAGGCCTTCTAGTATAACTAAGACTTTATCTTACAAACATTTGGAACCTTCAAGAATGAAATTCTCTATTAAATAACAGTTTGTTTAGAAAATGCTAATTGTGACACTAGGTCAAGTAAAGGACTATATAATATTGTTTATCTTGGAAATTATTTATTGGTGCTGTATGATTTAAGCAGTATCAGTTGTATTATTGTGTTGTCCATTAACTCATTTTGGCTGGAATCTATTTATTCAAATTATTTATTCACTGGAGATAGAAAGTGTGGAAATAAATTATTTTCTGTATTTTACAAAACATGTTGGTTTTTGCTGTTTTCTGTTATGTAGCTTAATACCACAGAGTTATAATAATTGCGAATAATGATTTGAAGTCAATGAAGACATGATAGAGAGGACCAGTTCTCCAGTTACTTTTCACTGTGGATTCTAAGATTAATGATCTGTTCTATAGCACTATGTCCTGCTCTGAAACCTGCCTGTTCATCAGCAATGATGTACTCTGCTTGTGGTTTTATTCTGTTAAGAATGATCTTAAGCATAACTTTGCTTGGGTGACTGATCAGGCAGATTGTTTGGTAGCTATGGTACAGCTGCAGATTTTTTTTTTGTTAGGAATAGTGATGGTCAGTGACTGGGGCCATGGGGTGGGCCATTCTTCTGTTTGCTAGATTTTGTTGCAGATTATTGTGAGAATTTCTTTCATGGAGGTTTCTCTGGCTTGAACAAGTTCTTCTGGTATACTGTCTACCCCAGTTGATGTCTCTTTCTTCTTATTACTACGATGTTGAAGATCAAGGAGTCTAGGTTTATTTCTTCAGTACCAAGAAATGTGAGTAGTACAAATTTGCATAGATGTCACAGTGGTGGAAAAAAGATACGGCAAGTAAAATGTCCAATGTTGATAACCATAAAAACACTCAAATCCTACAAATACGTATTTCCCTGCTGGACTTAAGAGGGAAGAAAGATTTCATCTGCACATGAAATATATACTTTGCATGGATGAAAAGTCAACAGTAGGTGGGCCAATCAGGGATTGCTAAATGTACAAAAAGTGACAGAAATGACAGTGAAAACATGCAAGCAGACACTAATAATACTGAAATTATGCAACTACATGTTTTTTTTTAAAAACCTGTTCCTTAATTCAGTCATTTATTTTCTCTACACAATATGTAGAATAAAAACCACACCTGTGTCCTATTTAAGCATTTCCTAATAATTTTTGCACTGAAGTTTAGAGTAAGGATTAACGGATCCATATCGATTAATTCTTGTTGTAACATTAAGCTTTATACTATTACTGACTAGAATCTATATGGAAAACATTAATACCATAAGTAACATCCATCCACTTTTTTCTTGTATATCTGATGGAAGTATTTCCAACAGACAAGTTTAAGTAGAAGTGTTATATAAAACTGCACCTTACAATAAAATCTTTATTTGTATCATAATTAAATAAATGGAAATTTGAGAGTTGCAGATGATAAAGCTCATTCATGATGCACACTCATTAAAACCTATGCAAGACCCTGCAATCCACCTAAATCGGAATACAACCCTCTTGATAATATAGAAAGATTTTTTTGTTGTGAAGGCAGATGTGAACATGTGCTTGTGTTGATGAAAAGGAACAAGATAGACAATAAGACTTACCTCAATCTTTGCCATGAGAAGCTGTAGGTAGGAATTAATGTGTTGTACCCGGACATCTGCAGGAAAGATATCTGCAAGAAGAATTCTGTGTGATCCTACTTGAAGCCAACCATTGCTTAGTAAACCCTCTGGCCAGAAGTATTGGTCTTTCAAGTGTTTAAGCAGGGAATCCATTGGTGCCACTTCTCTATGAAGCAGGCATCTATGTACAAATCTTTTTTCTGCTTTGAGAATAACTTCTGCCAACAACACACTGCTACTAAGGAATCCATCAATAAAGGTATGTGAAGTCCCGTCTAGAGGAACTCTGTATTCATCACCCAGGGATTCAATGACACCATCTGCATTCATTTCCTCTAGGAGTTCATTAAGTTCTACAATATGACAAAGCTGAATAGCATTTTCTGGGTTTGGAAGAACTTGTTTTGGAAATGGTCGTGTTAAAACACAGCTCCAGTTATCAACAAATTCAACCAGAGATGTCTCTGGCTTTCCACCTGTTCTTCTCAGCAATGATATGATTATGCCAAGATGGTACAGAAAGTCAGCTATAAGCTTTGGTTCTTTTTCTTTCCTGCTTTGTATACCTGCCTCAATTTCTGATGCAAGTTTTTGTTGAGGAATCACACCTTTCAACTCTTGAATCATCAGGGTATAGGTTTTGTAAAGTTCATCACTAAATATGATTCTTGGAAATGATTCTTCAAGAAGCAAATGGCCTTTCCCCAATATAAGTGAGTTGGCTAGTTCCATTTCAATGGTTCTGAAATCATAAGCAATTTTTCTACCATGCCCATACTGGATGTTACACTGTGAAAATTTTAGATAATGCTCTGACCACTTAAAATTGATGATCTGATCCTTTTTGACATCAGCAACATGGACACATGGTAAACATGCACAAGTTGTGTTCTTCTGTAAGAAGTGAAGGGCTGGTACATAGTTTTGTACTGACAATGCTAATGTTTCATCAAGAAGGTTGTTCTGAATGGAAACAAGAACTTCAAGAACCTTGTACATGCAAGATGACTTGTCCAATATAAGGCAATTCTCCAATTTACTCATGTCATGTAGTCTTTCCATGACAGGCAATGCTTTCACTGATGTTGCCTGCGCTCTGATTGTTTCCCATGCCTTTTTCAATAAGTCAAATTTTTTAATCAACATGTCTCTTTTTTTCTGATCATCTTCCTCACAAATAAAGCTAGACACTTTGTATTCAGACTTTAAGCAGTCAGCCTTTGACTTATGATAACTGGCATACGTCACACATGCTTTATGCCAACTAATCAAGGGCTTGATGTGCTGAATCAGTTCAAGTTGAGGCAAAGCTTTTAGAACAAGTGCCAGGAATGGGAAGGAATTAGCATTGTTTTCTTGATACAGTTCAAGGGAAAGATTTTCAAGTGATGGTTCCATGGTTAGCCTGAAGAGACATGGATTCCATCCTACCTCATCTATCTCTTCTACTTGATGCTCAATAGCTGTTTCATCCACTCTATACAATGCCATAATCTGTCTTTTTGCTTCAAGTATTGCAGTAAATCTTTCTTGGATGAGGCTGCTGACAATGCCATTAAATTCTTTTTCCCAAACACTCCTTTCACACTCTTCTGTCAATGTTGGACAGGTTTCCCACAGCAGAGTTCTTGTTTTATTTAAAAGAACATGGAGAAAGTAGTCCAAGTCAGTTTGCCTTATGCCTATCAAATCTTCAAGGCACCTAAAAGCATGCTGAAGACTCTGATAAAGGTACTGTGTAACATCTCTCTCTCCTTCTGTTCTTTGTAGGAAACAGCTTATTTGGTCTTGTTTACTATATCCTGCTGCCAATGATGCTGTCAACAATCCATAGACTATCATCTGCAATAAGTGTTGTGAAACGGTTCTCAACACTGCTCCTGGTACAAGTCCATCAATTCCAGAGCAATAAGATGCCTTTGATGTTGGCACATTTTTATCTACATGTACAACAGGACCTGAGCATACTGGACACTGACTTTCTAATCCATCATCACGTTTTGAAAAAGCAAATCTGTGATGTGATGTGCATCTCCCCACATATACTTTGGGTTCTGTAAGAGCAGACATATTTGGTTCACCTTTGATATTTTGAACGTCCATTCCAAACAGAAAAATACCTGAAACTTCTTCTGGTTGAAGAAAACATTTAGTAAATACATTGTTGCATTTGACTTTTGATGACAGGGCAAGTGTGGCGAGCACAATGACAAATGATGCAATCTGCATATCTGATTCCTTACTGCCTTGATGCAAGTTCAAGTTAAGATCATGGATAATTTGATAGTCATTTTTCCCCAAATGAAACTGGATAAGCCTAAAATTGTCTTCATCAACTTCACATTCTTTGCAGAGTCTTTCTACTTCATTTGCTTTTGTCCTCTCACTATCAGTTAGTTCCATCAGTGTTCTCTTCAAAAAGAACTGTTCTATGAGAACAGAATGCAATAATAGCATTTGGTCACTGTCACTGACTGCCTTTTGTATCCAGTTTTTCAACTGATCACTGCTACTCTCCAATGCATTTCTTGCCACTCTATGAAGATTGACATTAAACAATGCCAAAAGTGCATTTTCTGTACAGTTCATCCAGGACTCCTGTTTCATTAGTGATGAAATGAATGTCAGTTTATCTGATACATTCTGACAAACCCTGTGAAACTTGGCATATCTGAAACTGGACCGGAGACCCTTTAGAAGGAAAAGCTGCAATGATAACCTTTTGTCAGCCTCCTCATCCTTTTCATTTCCTCTCAAACATGCATCCAGCTTTTGATAGTAGGATTGATTCAAATCCTGATGTTCCTGTTGCAATTCAATTCCAAAGATCTTTGCAAAATTCCTAAAGTAAGCAATTGCAACAAGTTGTCGGAGAGAAAATTCTTCTGTAAAGATAATTCTTTCAATCTTGAGAAGTCTTTCAACATCAGTAACTGTTATGAAAGTCTCCATCTCTGAATGAAATATTTCTTGTTCAAATACATCAACCAGAATAGCAGCAAGAGAAACATTAAGTTTACAAGTTTCTAACTGATTCTCCATGCTGCTGTTCAAACTTGAGAGAAATTTGCTTTCTCCCAATATTTTATAGGCTTCTTCTGGGTCTAAATCAAGGATCTGTGAAAAGATACTTTGAGCCCCATCTCCCCCCATTTCCACGAAGACTGCATAATGCAATGGATTTTTTAAGTATGCCAAGTTACTATCTGGAACTGCATTAACTTCTACCATATGAAAAAGCCAATCTATCACATTACTGTCCTCATAAGCTTGTAGACATCGTAAAATAAACTGAGTAAATATTTTCTGCCTGTCTTGTTCTTTGACACTGCTTGAGCGAAGGAAAGCTAACATTTCACATATCTTTTCTACAAAAACTTCTGTATCCATAGCAATATCTCTCTGAAGGAAGTTCCCCAACTGGATCAGCCAGTAGCTATCCATATTGTAAGGAATGAGAACCAGTGAAGTTAGATCACTGCAAAATCTAAGACCATATAAGATACTGCAGTCTTTTGAGACACGACTTGCTAATGACAAGATGTTCTGCACCTTTATATTCCACATTTCAAGCTCAATCTGTGATTTGGAGATTTCTTCAGCTGGAATTATCTTTTTACATAACTTCTCAACTAAAACATTTTGAAGAGTGGATGGTATACCCATTTGTTCTTGTTTGTTTTTCTGCCTAACAGTTTCTAATGATTTTTCAATATTTCTTTCATCTACTGTTTGCTCCATTTCTGAGTTGCAATGTGTTTGCATTACACTGCTATCTATGATCCATTCACTCTCTACTTCCTCATCTAAGGATTCTGAGGTAGCACTGGGTGCACATGGACCTTCAAAAGTGGCTTTCTCTCCTCCATCAAGAACTTCCTCCTGCTTTAAAACTGCATCTACTTTTTCCAGGGTAAACAAAATATCCTGTCTTTCATCTTTAGTTTCTTTAAACATTCTACTGACTGAATCACTCATGTACAGAGCTGAAATTTCATTACTGCCTCTTCTAGCAACTTCAGATGATGTATCAATCTCATCGGTAAAGGAAAGAGGTCCACTGACATTCAACTCACCCATTTCAGTAGATTCTTTACTCTCATCATCAGACTTGTTTGCATTCAAGCAATCTTCTGAAGGACTCATAAAATCTGATGTCTTCGATGATGTCTCCTTTCCAAATTTGTCTACTACATCTTCCCTTTGATATGATCTTGCAAAGTCTTCTTCAGATGGACTGAATATTTCCTGTAAAATGCCCTTGATATCAACCAGTTCCCTACAAGTTTCAATAAACATAAATTCTGCTATAATCAAATTAAAGTTTGTCCAGTAAGTTGTATGAACAAACGTGCAAACCTCATTTAGGCTCAAATCTGGTAATCTGGACCTCTGAGGAAGAAGCCAATACATGACATTTATTGTTTCATCAGTAATGTCTTCAGGTGAATGTCTTGCAACAGCAAGAGTACAGAAATCATGCACATAGTCCATCTGGCAATTTTCATACTCCAAATGCACGAGTTCTCCAAGCTTGCATGAAATCATGTCACTAAATCTGTAGCACAAGCCTTCCACAACTTCACTGTCAAGATCTTCAACTTCATCTACTTCATATTTAAGAAGAGTCCTTCTTAATAATTCAGAAAAATAGTCCTTTTCCTTTTCTATTACTGTAGTATCATCAATATTCGTGGGGGATCAATTTTCGTGGTTTTCGTGGTTGCCACAAACCACGAATTTAAATCCCCAACGAAAAATGAGCCACATAGGTTGATGATCCCCCTCCCCCAATTCCCGACCCTTGGCAACACCATTATCGATGGAATATCTGGCTATCTTTGCCCGTAATTCCTCGCTATAACAGGTATACTCTCCTCGCTTTCTTTTGCGGGACACAGACTGAAGCAGTGGTTCTACTGCGTCATTAGCTGCCTGGTAATCGAGAGCCTGCGCCGGGTTCTCAGCTTCTGATGGGTTAGGAAGTCCAGGAACCGAGGGTGATCTAACTTGAATTTGACCACTCTTAAGCCACGGTGTTAAGGCTATGATAGTCATAAAGTACTGATATTGCAACTTTATGGACAGTGGTTTAAGTAAGTTATCATTCAAATGTACTTTAATAACTGATTGGTCTGGTTTTGTTGGCGGCGTCGGCTTCCTTTGATCTTGAACACTCAAACGAAAACATGGCGAAACTGATTAATCCTGACGGGTGTTTGATATGTGCTCACATAGGTGGAAGTATTGTTTTAGTGTTGTTGGTTGAGTCTGCTTTGACAGATGTTAATCACTTAGTCAAAAACACGTTGTAAGTATTGAACTTGCCGGGTCTTAGATATGTGGTAGTATTGTTTTAAACATTAATGTGACTGCCGTTTGCGTCGGCATCATTTTATTCTTTTGTATTCTTATTTGGGGTACTTGTAGAGGTTAAACCATGAAATTAACTACCTTATAATATGCAAAATTTGACAGGAAAAACCACGAATTTACGTCCCCACGAAAATGTCTTTTTTTACAAAACCACGAAAATTGAGCCCGACGAAAATAAATGATACTACAGTATATCAAAACAAAGCTTGCTGAATGGCATGTGAAGCTTTACAACTGGAGTTGATATTGCATAGCACTCTGGTCCTTTTGGTAAAGGAGTATATTCTATTGTAAACATTTTCTCATCACGGAAAAACTCGAACCAAATATGTCGTCTTTTCTTTGATGATAAATCAGACACAAAGAAGCTGTCAAGAAGATTTTGTTTCTCTAGTTCATATATCAGCATGGCCAAGGGATCAAAGATAATTGATAAAATGTGCCTCTCTAATGCCTCGATAAAACTTGAAGCTGTGTACAGCGCATTTGCATCACAGGCAACTTGTACTTGCCAGCTGTCTACATTCATATCTAATGCATATTTAGAATCAATCCATTTCAGTAAAGCACCTTCCAAAAAAGATAAAAATTCTGTACTGGTGCTAATTTCAGTGATGATGTGAGAAATGCTGTCAATGCTCCGTCCAACTGTGCCATACCTAATGCAAGCAAATGCAGTAAATAGCTGCTCTTTGATATAGTCGTTCAGTGGTCTCTTCAGCTCAATTGTTTCCATCAGATTCCATTTCCTGAGTTCTGGTAATTTTGTTTTTGGCCTACAAAGACTGTCAAGCATAACCAATTTCCACTTGGCAAGGAAGTCAATCTGAGGCACTGTCTTAGCTTCCTCTGCCCTTCTACCGAGATGAACCACTAAACAAACATGCTTTGGGACCTTTGAATTACCTCTACAGTATTCAGTCTGAAGCTTCTCAATGATTGATTTTGAAAGCAAAATATGTGTCCCATCTGTATCAGCTTTGCATTGCAGAAACAATATTTGCTTATCAGAACTGTGCCAAAATTGCTCCATCTGCATTGTCAATTGCTTCTCTGATTTAAAAGCACCAAGCTTTTCAATCTGACATTTGAAGCCTGGTATAATTTTCTTCAAGTCTGTATGTATGTTGCTGTTGGTAAAAACAGTGATCATTTTCCCTACACCTTCTGTGCTTGTTACAATCTCAGACTCTAAAAAGTGCTCTAACCCTTCGTGAATTGGCATCTGAAAATAGGACTGTTTTACATCCTCCAGCTCTTCATCAGAACAAGTCTTTCCATAATCTGAAACATCAAGGCGAACTATGGCTTCTGGTTTCATAATTGGCAGAAGTGTAACTTTGCATGCTTCAATCTTTCTTTGAAGAGTTTGAGAGTCTGAGTGTGGCTTAGAGGAAACATGTAAAACAAGAGAAGGGATCATGTCCTTGCTGTAAATTGGTATTATATCTTCTGGAGTAAAATGTTTGCCAGCGATTGAGCTAACAGAGGCAACCCAATGCTCCAACTCTGACACCACCTTCTCATTTTCATCACCCAAGATTTCTGAATACTGAAGACTTTGTTTCTCAAACCTGTTTAGAAAAGGAGGATCTGAATGATCCAGCTCACTTTCTTCTACCAGGACTATGCACTTGAAGTCATCATGGACATAGCACATTGGATTGCTGTAAGGACCAAGGGCAATTCGACAGTTCTTTTTGTTTCCAACAACTATATAATTCTGATTCAGCATGTCATACAAACTACCATACACAGTTTCCAGGTCTTTAAGTATCAAGACAAGGCCTTGTTCCATACATAGAATTATTCGGCTCAAGATTCGATAACTGTAATCATCTGTCAAATCCTCTTCAAACTTGCTCCCATATATTGTCACATGTTCTCTACCTTGATCTTTCAACTGCTTTTCTAAGATTCCAAGAACTGAATCTCCTGTTGTAATAAGCAGAAGGTGTCTTGCAGATCTATCATCAACATTTTCTTTGAGCAAATCCAAAACAGAAATATTCTGTTGGCCACGCATGTTATGGAGGGCAATGATGTGCTTTTCAAAGCATTTTCTTACTAAGCCCATTTCTGAGAATAAACCACCAAAGTTTCTTTGTATTCCTTTCAAAATTATTTTGCCTTTAACATCTTGGTTAATTGCATAATCTGTCATATTTGCTAATTCTCTAGCAAAGTATTTGACTAAAGAATAGTAGTCTCTAAGGCCAAAGAAATTCCTGAAACGTTGCTTGGATACAAATTCAAAGTACCCACTGGCAATACCCTTCAGTTCTTCTGAAATGTTCAGATTTCTTTCCTGTTTTGGACTTATTCCTGAATAACTGGCATGTGAGGACTTTGCAAATGAATCACTTATTGACTTTCCTGTTAATATAAGTTCTTCTTCATCCATTTCTGGTCTGGATAAATGAATTGCCCTATTCATCTTTGAGGCATCTAAAGCCCAGTTGGAAATTCCAACAACTGCCACATCTGGGTGTGGCTTTCCAAGTGGTTCCAGCAAACTATGAAGAACCTTAAGGGGATTAAACCGTGATACTTCAGCTAATCCAATCTCATCAAGAATAACAACAGACAAAACATCTTCTTGAGAGTTAGACTCCTGATACTTCTGTGCCTTCTCAAAAACCTTAATAATTCCATCTGAAGTTGAGGACTCTGATCCTTGAAATGACACACAGTACAGCTGAGGCAGCAACTTAAATAATTCATCCTTGGAATCTGGTCCTCTCAAATTGCTCCTAATAACCTGCATTGAGAGAGATTTGCTACAGCCAGGCTTTCCAACAACAAAGATTGGAATTCTGTTGAGAATGCATACTAGAATAACAAAGACATTTTCTTGAAGAGATGTGTTCTTTGCAATCCCTGGGGGCAATTCCATTCTATCAAGTATGTCCTGTTGTTCCTGTCTTATTATAGCTTTTATTTTCTCTTCCCTATATTCACTTTCATTGTGCTGTCTGAATGCAATGAACAGACCTTCTCTGTATTTTTGTCTTGTTCTAGATTCAATTAATCTGGAATGGTAGCAATGTGCAAGTGCAAGGATAATGGCTCGTATTTCCATTTCACTGCTGCTGTAAAATCCCTTGTGGTTAGAGGCTTTTAACTTTTTTTTCCTGTCCAAGAATTTTTCTTTGAACCAAACTGTAAGATCTGTGCATCTACGTACATCTCTGAGGCTGACACAACAATTTAGTCCTTCTACTGTCCTAATAAACTCCTGGGAAATTACCAGTGCATCAGCCAGTAGCATTTCCTTTTCTTTGGAAAATCCCAATTTTCCACATACTATTTGTTCAATGTACATTTTTTCATCTGATCTGCTGAGGCTGCCAAAATCCCAGACATAATCAACCATGGTCTCTGGAAGTGGGTGAACTCTGTATAGAAGCCTGGAAAGTTCATCTGTTCTTGACTTATCATCTAGTCCAGCGGTGTGAATGGCTGATTCCGATCTTAATCTATATGGGTTGCATGCTGCCATCATGACTAAGTTTGGTGCAAGTCTCCTTCCAAGACAAGAATGGTGACATATTATGTCACTAAGAAGCCAAATGTGATCATTGGTATTGATTTCATCAAGAAAAAGCCAGACTTGTTCTTTGGTTTCACACAAGTTTAAAGCTTTGAGGTTTACATCAGATACTGTTTGAAGTATGTCCTCCTCTGCTATTCCAGCATGAATGGTTTTTACATAAAAATCAACTTCACATATTTCAGAAAGGTACTTAATTAAAGACGTTTTTCCACAACCAGTTTCTCCCATTACAATGACTGGGATATGAGCTCTGATTCTCAGCATAATGAGAACCATTTTTAACAGGTTGTCTGGGGTAAGTGCATAATATTTTGCCATCTCCTGTAACTCCTCTTTCTGGATGAATTTTGGATTTGTTCGTGCAACCTTTTGTAAAACATCCTGTAATCCTTCTTGATTCATCATGGCGAAGTTTGGAAGCTGCTTTTTCATCTGACTTTCAAATAAAGTCTTAATATGAGATGGAACATGTGATATATCCCTGTACAATACAGACAAGGTCTGAACATCTTGACTATGGAAAAGGAATACCAGATGGTTGCTATCTTCCCATCTAATCATGTCTTCTACTCGAGCTGCTAAAGAAGTTGCCAAATTTGTTGAACCTGAAGATAATGCCGCTGTTGATCTTTGAGATTCTTTGCATCCCTTTATTGACCTTCCTGCAAAATCAACAGATACATCAACCAATGCCTTCACTAAATCGGTCTTCACAGTTTGTCTATTTTGCCTGCCCAACATAAGAGACAGATTAGAAATTTTAAAATAGCTGCTGTGAGATAATTTTTTCAACTGATCTGCAAGCACTCAAACAAAGGAGTTGATTAAGGTGTAGGACATGTCATCCTTATTTATTCTGAAATATTTCTGAATAAGAAAGACACATTTCTCCATTGGGAGAGGTTTCAATGCTTTTGTTCCTTTAAAAATGATATCTCTCTTATCAAGGGTTCCATCTTCTACAGCATTTAAGTAATGACAAACCACCTGCAAAGGACTATGCAATTCATTGCTGACTTGAAAACTTTCAAAACCTTCCCAACTGATGTTTATTCTCTTAAAGGATGTCACTATATGCAGAGAATTAGGCAGAGTATTGTTCATGGTGTTGGCAAGTTCTATGCAAACTGAATTGGTTGTGAGGAAAACAGATGTGGTGTATACAGAAACATAATGCAGTAGCAAGAATTCAAACAATAATGTGTCCAATTCTTCAGAATCTGGGGTATTTCCAATGTTAATATGAAGAATCAAATCTTTGTTGATATTTAGTTTTGACAGCCTTTCTACTAAAATATGCTTGCTGAGAGGTCCACTGACATGCAAAGTAACACATTTCTTTCTGGTTTGATGTGCATGCCTCTTGATGGTTTCTGTTTTTCCCAAACCAGGAACATCTGATGTAACAGTGAAGACTTCAGGGCACTCCTTCTGCAAACACATTTGTAAAGAAGCCTCTGTTATTGGATGAATACGTCTTACACAATCTGAGAATTCATGAAGAAATGGATGATGCTTAGCGCCTCGAAATATGATGGCTAGCATGAATGTACCATCTTTTGGTAATTTTCGCAGTGCATCCACAAGCTGAAATTGATTGTCATTAGACAATAGTTCTACATTTGCAAGGCAGAACAGACTGTCACCTCTTCCAAATTTTGATGCTCCCAGACATCTCTTGAGAAGTAAATCTATTTCATCCCAGAGTGTTTCACTTCTGCAGAATAGAATCTGATGTGCCTCTGGCATTGCCTTTATATTACTTAGGTATAAACCAAGAGCTGTTCTAACCACTAGTTTGCTATTCTCATCTAATGAAACTATAAGAAGCTTCCCCTTTTGAACACACTCTGTCATATGAAGTGACAATTCAGGTAATTCTATTGGATGTCTAACAGGCAAAAGGCTTTTGCATGCCTGCTCAAGAGCCATCCCCATATTCATCAACATGTCCTTATTTGATTTGTTGGACTGTTCCTTTGTGAAGTACATGCAAACTGCTGAAATACTTGCATTAGGATGTATAAACTTCAAGAAAGTGTCAGCAGCCCTTTTGCCCTCTGGACTTTCAGTTTGAATGTAGTTATACCATGCTTGTATCTGGCCCCCAAGAAGAAAGTTCATATAGTAGTACTTTTCTCTGCACTGCATGATATCCCTCTGCCATGTTATCAATTCCTCTTTCAGCTTTGATCTGCACTCCTCAAGCTGATCAGGCTGAACTTGTGTATCAAACTTTGTGAAGCTGAAGTGTCCAGCCACATACAAACTTGTACACAATTCAGCAATCTTCAAGGCTAGGTCTATGCAACTAACATATTTCCCTAAATAGTCTTGCTTATCTTCCAATTCTTTTTTCTCAGCATTCTCTTTTCTTGCAGTGTTCATAAGCAGGAGAGCCCTGCTTCTCAAGTCAACTAAGCTTGCCTTTGAGTATGTAGAAATTCTTTCTTTTTGTGTATAGGACACGGTTAACTTACATTCATGATATTTTAGACAAAAGTGGAAATTTCCATACTGAATAATATTCTGAATAATTTCTCTTGTCCTTTCACTCCTATTGGCCACATTGTTGTAGAGAGACTTGAGATTATGCAAGTTTTCCATGCAGTCTATGGTCTTTATGACAGCATCTTTGAAGAAAAACTCTTGGAATTTCACAGCAAATGATCTGAAAAACACATCTCGACTCTGCTTTAGGTCACTATCCTTAATTAGGAAGGGATGAAGAAATCGTTTCACTTCAATCAGTCCTGACACTGTTGATTCCTTCACATACTTTTCTGATACTTCTTCAACTGCATCAATGAGATTTCTTATATCTTCATCTACTATGTCACCAAGAAAGCCTATTAATGTTGAAGACTTTCCAAGGACATTTAGCAAGTCTACTACATCTTCACTCAACATACATGAAGCATCCTGAACAGTTTTTACTGCATAATGAACTTGAAGAAGTGAAATGGTGTCTGCATTGCCTTTAGCTAAATCATGAAATGCTTGTACAGCATTTTTGAACTCGTCATCAACAGTATGTACCTTGAAAGCTGCAAGTGAATTTTTCATTGCTTTAATGGTCTTTTTATATTTTCTCAAGTTCCAGTAATCTAACAATGCTGACTTTGATACACTGTTTAATGATTTCCCTTTAAAATCTTCAACATACACAATTTCTTCTGGTATATTTACTCCTACTCTAAATATTTCCTGCACAAGTGATATGGAAAGATCATTTCCCTTATAGAAATCCTCCCAAACCTTCAAATACAGATCACATCCTTTTGTACAAAGATCTTTAAGAAGCACTAAACCCTCTAGAACTGGCATGCCATCTCGATCAAGAATATTCTGTATATGTGGGTCAGTCAAACTTTTGTCATCATTTCTAATCTCCTGAGCCTCTTCATTGATACCAGATCCACCAGATTCAAGAAACTTTTCAACATCACTTGCATCAACATCTTTTCCTTGTTTACCAATATTGTTTTCTATGCAAACCTTCCAAAACACATTTGACTTGCTTGGTATCTGAAGCTTCTTACAAAAAGAGGGAACAAGATCATATGGTTGCCACAGTGTTTGTTTTATTTCTCTGATTGTAACATTTCCTGCTTTTAGTGTTTCATCTACCATATGTACTTTTTATTTAACTGCCGACAGTCCCAAACCATAAGAGTCTGGAAAGTATTTTGTAATATTTCCCAGGGTACTTTTCACGAGAGCTATCGTTTCTCTCTGCTGAATCACACAACTATGATAATTCTTTAAAAGAAACTTGCAATGTTCCTCTGAGAGACTTTCAGTACTGCTTTCCAAAAGTTCTGGTGAGGAAGCATATAAAAAGCAGTTTCTTCTGATGGTCTGCCAGTCTTAAAAGAATATGACTCTAATAATGTGGTAACCAGCCTAGCTTTCCAACTGAAATAAGACAAAAGTTACTATTTAACACAAAAACCATTAACATTGATCTTAAGAAAACAGTTTTTATTCTACAGGAAACTAACATGGTGCTACAACTGCATAATGAGTCTGCATATGAGGAGTGATTAACTGAAAATATTTATCCACATCAGTATACCATGTCGTATACATCTGAGGCCAATAAGCCATAACTGTCCACTGTGTCTAGAAATTACCAGACTTTGCAAGAAGACATGTTGATATATTCGCTCCTTATCTGAAAATCAAAATTATAGATGTAAAGTTTTTAGTTAAACATTTTTAAAAAGTGATGCAGAAACAAGTGCCTAAAGATGTAGCAGTCTTCAAAAGGGCACTTCTGCAAAGAAATTTAGATGAATACTAAATAGAAACTCTTGTTTTGAATTTGTATCTGAGTGCATATTCACTTTAAAAATCAGACCTGTTGCAGTCACATAAAATCGTTGTATAACAAAGCACTTCAAATGATAAACTTTGCTTCTTCAACCCACTGGAATAATGAATTTGTTCCCTTCAAAATGGCCAAAAGAGGTGAATTTTTGTTCAAGAGTAGGATTTTCAAGAAAGCTGCTGTGTAGGAGTAGTAGCAAGAAAATTGTGCTTATGGATGGATGGACATCAAATATCCCATCCCATCCCATGCAATCTCATCTAACATCAGCAGCGCTAAAAGTAAATAATATTGATGTTTTTATTTAACACTTGTTATGTTTAAATGCCAATATTTTAAAAGCAAATATCTAACAAGGGCAATTCTAATGCATACATCTCATAGAATAACTTTGGTACTGTTTTGTATCAGTCCAATAACAAGCGGGTCACTTTACTAGGATTAAATCATGGCAAAATATTTTCTTTTCAGTATGACAACCATGGCAGGTCATTTGGCGCCATTATAATTTAAAACTATACTGGATTGCAGCACCATTTTCATATAGGACAAACTTGGCATTATAAGGGGTCTTTCAGTATAAAACCCATGTTGATATGATTATCCATTCAGGAGGAGTAGTGATCAAGTTTTCAAGATGGCCAATGTAGTTATAATTATGTGCAAGAAGCATCAATTGTGTTTGGGACCAACTAAACCACGAGATAATTGTATGTATAAGGTTTAGTGGTAATCCTCCAAGTAGTTTAGAAGGAGTATGGATAACAAACGTGTGTTAATGGAAGGACAGACAAAAGACTTCATGCCATCCCATAAGCTCTTCTTGTTTATGACTAGAATAACAAACAATATAAGAATTTTTAAAAACTTAAAAATTTGCACAAACACATCAAAATAATATGTGATAAAAAAGTTATCAGAAAAGGAAATGATCTGTGGCTTTTCTGTGATTTTATATAGCGATACATTTTTTTCTTAATCTCTGTTTTATTATTTGATGCCTCAGATAAGGATTACAAAAAGTTAATCACCATTACTAACATTTGCTTAGCTAAACAATGCTTTGGATCAATGGACATATCTAAATCACAACTTGGCATATTTTCAAAGCCACCTGAAATGGAAACCTCTCAAATTTTCACTCGAGATTAAAACATAATACAAAAACTAAAATAACCAGGATACTCATGTTATTTGTATGACTAAGATTTTATTCTCATTCATTTTTGTTTAAAACATGCAATATTTTTTATCAGTTGGCAAATGTAAATCTTATTAACTAAGACCTTTTTTATGTATGAAAATTTTAAGGATATGATGAAAAATACAAAGTGCTATCTATGAAAAAAATATAGTAAATTTAATTAATAATTATTTTATAGCTAGATGATGTATATAAAATTAAAGATGTGAAAAATTACATGAAATACAATAATATGTTTTACAACTATTCTCTGGAAATATATACTTTTTATAAAGCTGAGTTTGATGATGGCATGGTTCTATATAAAGTTTTCACAAAGTTTCCTCATGGAACAATTTAATATACTGGTCTTCATTACAGTTCCAAACAGAAACTATACTTTTGCAAAGTTTGGTTCAATGACTAGGTATTATATTGCTTTATATTATGTTTTCAACGAGTTCCCTCACAGAAAAATATCAGTTACATTTCCAGTTAGGTAACTGTATAATTACATTGTACTGCTTTATTTGAAACTTTCATGAGATAATTTACAATCTTATGTTCAGTTCCTGTTCCCCATGTGTGCTCCTTCATGACAACGTACATTAAACTCACTTAACTGTTTCAATATATTAGTGTAATTCTCTCTCTCACACACTATAAAAGTGGCCCAGAGTGGCCAAGAGGTCTAAAGCACTCAACGTTATGGATCACTGCCATCTCACCTCAAGATGGTGGTTGCTGAAATATATGGTACTTTCCAAAGGAAGGAAACAATGGTAACAAGAATTACCTTTTAAAAGCGCATGTCAGCGGATGCTGTGCATCAACCAATTGTCAAACTACTAGAGGATGTGAACCCATTGGGGCCCTTTATTCTTTAGCTACGACTACTGCATCTATGCGTTTCCTGTAAATAGCTCTTGAACCCCACTGACGCATATATGCAGTGCCAATAAGCCTAGTTTACTACCCAGGTGTCACTGTTGTGCATAAATTTCAGCAGTACTCAAAACCCCAGTGTTACTTATGTGCAGACATTACCACTATGTTAACTAAGCATTGGTTGAAAGTACAGAAGTTTACATATTTTTGATTATCACAACCAATGAGAGGATTGTTTACTCAAATTTGATAAAAGTTTGAAAGCTGATAGGTTAAATTTAGACACACTGTAAAGGATTTTCTGTGCTTTATGCAACAAGTGTAGTTGAGATAAAAAGGATGGATTCCGATGAGGGACTTTAAAGGGTTTAGTGCTAGAGACATCGAAGAGTTTATTGGATCATTCTTAGAAAATGGATATGGTATTGATTTTAGTCCCACTTCAACACCAGATGCAAGTGAATTTTAATCAGATGATGAGGCAGACATAGTCCAACTTGCACAATGGAGTGACGACCTCACCGTGTTCAAGATCAATGATTTTGATTATCATGTTGGTTCAACAATCAATCTTGGACCACTAATCAATGAGAATGGTTTTTTTCCTCATGTTTTTCCTGAATGTCTGGTGGCAAAGCTTGTGAATGAAACAAGCAATTTTGCCAAGAAAATTAGGGACCAAAAGCACAACATGAAATGGTATGAAATCAGCATCACAGAGATGGGGGCATATCTTGGAATATATATTGTCATTTATGTGTGGATAATGACTGTTTTGAGAGGTACCACTCCCAACTTGTAATTAGAGTTTGGATTTCATCCATATTTTTATTTGTATATATGTAAATATTGGATTTATTTTGTGGGATTCAAAACAGTTTACATGACTGGGATTTCTTGTATGAAGGGATGTAGAAATATATAAAGTGGAAACATATGAATAACAGACACTATAAAAAGTATGCTGGTTTTACTTCACTGAAGTCCAGCAAAAACTAATGAAATAATGAATATAAATGTAACCATTTGTATTGGCAGTTTTTGTAGCCTTGATGATGCCTAGCATTCAGCCTCAGTAACTGAATCATATGAAAGCACTCAACAGTAGTGAAACTGCACAACAGAAGGGATGTGAAGATAAGCATCCTGGACATCTAAAGAGCCCAGTTTAACATGGATCTTGAACCACTCTAATCCTATAAGACAAAAATCAATGATTATTTGAAACTTCTCCTAAAGCAAAAATTCAGAAATAAAAATCCTGGACAAGGTATGTTCTTTATCCTCATAAAAGGGCTAAGTCCAAGATTTACTGGGATGATTGGAAGAATGGGACTTGGCAGGATAGTGTTTCTCTGTTTGGGAACAACTGCCTCCCTCCTTAGAGAAGTGGGAGGGGTGTATAGACTTCCTCTTCAGCCCGCTCCAATCACCCTGTCAAGAGAGAGATAAATGGCAAGTAGTTTTAAATAGGCCTGGTTTTGGTTCTGATGACTGCCTTTTTAAAAATGTTCAGGTGGTGCTAGGCCTTCTGGGATGGGGGCATTTCTTCTGGTTTATCTGGCCAGTCAGGAGGCAAGGGATTGGTGTTGCTGATCCAACACTGTAAGGATTAGCTTTTCAGCATTTCTGCATCAAGAGATACAGCCTACAAAATGCTTGTGCTTCATTCCATCAAGTTCTTTGATGTCTAAAGGGCAACATCTATTGGGAGGTGAAGGTGCTCTTCATCTTGGGCACATGTGTCATGCATTTAAACTTTCTGCAAAGTCCCAAAGCTCATCTGGCCATGACCAACAAATATGGCAGCAACCCATGTGTACACATGATGTGCATGCTAAACACATGTTCTTTGCATCCCTTGATAATATTGTCTGACAACATTTACTAACACTCTGAGGAACTATTAAAGGCTGAAAGGAATATAAGAAATTAAAAAAAATATAAACAGGAACAACAATTAGGTAGACATTGGTGACCCTGACACCAGTTACTATAATTAGAGATATAAAACACAGAAATGACCTCTTTGTCAGCAGCCTAAAACCCCTCAAAATCAGTCAATATGAACACATACTGGGTAAATAAAGGACTTGGGAGGGGGAAAAAACTAACACCTCTCCCTCAATAACATACAACAGGGTACAAAAACAAAGATCACAAGATAAGCAAGGGTGCAAGTTTACTGGGGAGACCAGAAGATGGAGAGAGAGAGAGAGAGAGAGAGAGAGAGAGAGAGAGAGAGAGAGAGAGAGAGAGAGAGAGAGAAAGAGAGAGAGAGAGAGAGATGAAAGGGTGCAGTTACAAGTATTTAATAATTGTGTTGAGAGTAAATGAATTAATAGCTCTTTATAACACAGTTGTTTGTTTTTCCTTTTAAAATAATTTTAATTTCAAGATAAACAATATTCCAAACCATTTCACATTGTATGTCTGAACACACTGTGTGTTATATCACTGCTTTCTGTGTTGAACTGGACACATTTAAGTTTTTGTTCATTCAGAATTAAATAAGATTTCTTTTTTCAGAAAGTCAGACATTAATTTTGAGAAACAATGCAGAATGTTTTAAAAGGGTGACTTGTCATCCGTGAGTCAGAGTTGCACTTTCCCAAAAGGAACAAGCTAAACAGGTAGGGATAAACTGATACACCTCTGTGATGTATTGATACAATCCACAATGCACAGTCTACTATAAAATACCTTATCAGGTCTATTTGTAGGGAATAACCATTTTTATGTTGGTTTTTGTTTGTTGGGGTGGGGGTAATGCCATTTTTTGTGTGCACGAGACAGGCTACACATGACAACCAGTATAACTAGTTGAATAAAACCCCAGGTAAACCGTGGAAAGAACCATTCACAAAAATACTACTGGCAAGTTTTCTTCTCTACCCATATTAGCTGAGCTGGAAACTCAAACCCCAAAGACAGGTGAGATGGCAGTAATCTGGAATGATGAACACTTGGCCACTCAGGGCACCAGCCATTTTTCGTGTTGACATATTGGTTGTTTTTCTATTAAGAAGATTACATAGATACCGTATATACTCGCGTATAAGCCGAGAAATTTAGGAAAAAAATAAGGCCTTGAAGTAGGGGGGTCGGCTTATCTGCGGGTCAAGTTCCAAATCTGAAATTTATAATGCTTTTTCCCCTCGATTTCCAGTATTTATTGTTTCCGTCGATCACCGAATATGAGATCACATGCCTAATGATGCCTCATGGCTGATAAGATTTGTCCTGTTGTTCTAACATAAGTGGTAGGATAATGAATGAAAAACATGTTTTAAAGTACTTGACGTCTATTTGACAGATGTCCACCAGAAAATACAGCCATACATGTTATTTGAACCACGCAAATACGTGTATTTTCCGAAAGAACCGCCATATTAGTAATCTCTATTCAAGTATTTAATCCTCAGCTAATCAGTAATCATTAAACTCTACGGTTTCGTAGAAATGCGAGCTAGTTTATTTCAGTGTAAATATGAAAAGAATCTACGTAAAAAAAATATAAGAATTACGATACTGAAGGTATACAGCCATACGTGTTATTTGAACTACGGAAATACGTGTATTTTCCAAAAGAACGGCCATATTAGTAATCTCTAGTCAAGTATTTAACCCGCAGCTAATCAGTAATAATTAAACTTTACGGTTTCGTAGAAATGCACGCTAGCCTATTTCAGTGTAAATATGAAAAGAATCTACGTAAAAACAAATAAAAGAATTAAGATACTGAAGGTATATAAGACAAACGTTTTAATCGAGTAGAAATACATGTACGATAGTCTTAAAGAAACAATAGCGAGAGGCTCCATAGGGGTTTGTTGCGCGCATGGTTAGGAAGGGTAAATAACATTGCAATATACGAGTCAGCGTGAATAATTGTAAAACAATATAATTTGTTGGATTTCTTTGAAAGGTGTTTTAGATGTAATAGGCAGCCACAGTTTATATACTACTGTTGATTGGTTGTTTGTAAAGCAAAGTGGTTTCTCAACGGTAAAGGGTTGCACAATAGCTACCATATGCTTAATCTGTGGTAAATGCCTCGGGGATAATAGTTTTTTTTTTTTTTATTTTGCACAATGCCAACGACTTTATTAAAATATGCCGACTCTCAGATGTATCGTTTACTGAGATATGGTAGTGGACATGGTTTCTGCTCAAAGTTATCAACTGTCACAATACTTGAATCATGTCCACGCTGAAAACAGTCATATTTTGATCAATTGAATCACACTACCGCTAGTTTAAAAAACATGCAAATACACAACAATGATAAATAATTATCAAATACAAATTGATAATCAACTGTGGAAATAATTACAGGATAAGGTATATAAATATTTCACTACCACTATAAGAAATTATTTCAGTTTAATATCTTTAGAAGTTTATATTCAATTCAATCGGATAACATGAGTAGTACAGAAAGTAAAAGAAAGCGTTTTGCGTATGATGAAGCATTCAAACTTAACATTATTGAATATGCAGAAGCAAATAACTGTGCTGCAGCACGCAAATTTGTGTGAACGAGAAGCAAGTACGGGAATGGCGGCAATTTGTCTACGTGCTATGCAGATGGCGAAAATAATTAGCAGATTCAAAATTTGTTGCTTCTGCTGGCTGGTGCTCTCATTTTAAGAACCGGACTATCGGATGACCATGATGACAATGACTACATATATGATGAAAGCACGCCCGTAACAGAAACCGAGTTTCGTGAACTGTTTGGCGAATCTGATACAGAGCCCGATTTTAAAGGATTCTAAAAGTGACAACTTTTATAATTCATGATTTTAGAATGAGGACTAATTAAATTTACATTAAGACTTAACAGTTTAGAATTGTTTTTATTTCATCATATAAATTAGCTTTCTTACTTTCATTTTATTTAATAATGTGATTTGCCTAAATAAACGTATTCAGAATTCACTTTGTGCATCTTGTGATGTACAGGTAGTCTAGAAATTTTGGGTCGGCTTATACGCGGGTCATGCACTTTATAACAGTTTTACCGATTCAGTTGGGGGGGGGGGGTCGGCTTATACGTGAACGGGCTTATACGCGAGTATATACGGTATGTCATATGTTCATCTGCCATTCTCATCCTTGACATAATAAAAAATAAATAATGTCCAAACAGACAACCTGTAATGTGTCAAAGATTTTTATTCAACCTTTGGGAAGTTTCAGGTTGCTTAATTTTATCAGCTGTAGGGCTCGTATTGGTCACCATGCCGCTTTTTTTCACATGAATGTTTTTCAAATATTTTGTTAACAATTTATATCTTTACTTAATTTTGGAAGTCGTTTCAGTGCCATCTACTGCAATTTTCCCTTTGAAAGGAAATCTTATGTAGAGAAAGTCCAAATGTGGAAGCAGAGATGACTAACAACCAAATACTCTACACTGTACTTCCTGCTGATGCAAAAGAACTGCTGTGGCCAGAATTAAGAAGGTGCCTATAACTTGTGTAGTATGGATTTTGTACCCTAGCTGACTATGTGCTAATTTTTAAAAATCCTTTCAGCACAATTAGTCACTGATTACATGTCAGTGTAAAAGGATACATTAAAAACTTGTTCCCTGCATACGATTTCTGTACTTTACAGTTCATATAATAACCACTTTAGCATGAAGTTTCTATATTGTTATGTACCTAAACTGACCTAGTTTGGATGCCAATACATCCAGTGTGTGAAAGTGAATTGACTAGTTAGTTATGATTGGTGGTTATTACTTGACTGGACATGAACAAACAATAACCACCAATCAGAATCAGACTGGAATTATTACCCTGAAATTCAATGGAACTACTTGTAGACAAAGAATGAAGCAAGAGAAATGATCACAAACATGTTATCAGTGGCTTAGCATGTTGATAGGATACAATAATCAGCACAGAATTTGAGGGGTTGGGATGTGGAGGCATATTTTAAAACCATGGTAGTTAGCAAAAAGCATTGATACATTTATATATCATTTCACCCCTACAAAATGGATAGACAGATTGGCAAAATGAAGACAAAACCAGTACAAAATATATATAACTGCATGTATATTATTAAATGGAATGTCACCAAAAATTTAAAACTTACATAACTTATATTTTGTCCATAACGCTTGACTTTTTTAATCCATTTATATGACAAATCTGTGGGTTCTGTTATTGGTCACATACCAGAATATAACAGTAGTCTAGAATGATCTGATTCACAATATCCCATAATATATTAATTCCATCCATCTTAAAGGAAAAGAATGAAAGTCAAGTCCACACTTTTGTGATTCACAGTATCCCATAAATGTCACTGTGAAAGTATCATTTGGTAAAAAGCCCCAAAATGCATTATTATTATTGTAAACATTGTCAAATGCAAATTCCTCACCTTTACTATCATATGCAGCTGCTTATGTGGAGACGCAGTTTGTGCTCTGTACAGGAAACTGAGCATGCATTCTGTGAAATCTATCAAAGGATATGCTACAACAGAATATGTGTCAATCGCACAGTATGATCACAGTGAGTTTTAAAAAACTCAACTGAATATCAGACTCTACCTGGAATCAAGCAAATATTGCTTTGTGGTACCATAAAAGAGTTCTCAACTGGAAAACAAAATGGGTGCTGCTTCACATGCTATAGGATTAAGGTCAAACATCACCGAGTAGGTAGCACTCTGCCACTGAACAATTATCAAATTTTCAGCTCAATCAAAAAGAATCTGGGTATGAATTTACATGAAAAATGAACCATTACACCTGATAGTAAAGACATTTAGGGTAAACAACACTTAAAGTAATAAAACAAAATGGGTCCATTTTTAATCCATTGTTACAATGCAGCAAACATTTTCCTGAAGTTTTTGATCAAAATACAGCCAGATTATAATTTAGTTCTCACAGAAGTTCTCACAGATGTGTTTATAGTTTAGTTCTCACAGAAGTGTTCGGGGTTTAGTTCTCACAGAAGTATTCGGGGGAACAGATGCAATAGCTGATTGACTCTCTTCGTGTCTGAATAGAACAGAAAAACTACAATTATACCGATTTAAAAGATTAAAACACAAATTTCACATGACATCTTTAACTGGTATTCATTTCTTACAGTGTTAGCAGTTATCAGTCTTTTTTCATTCAGTGGAAATCCAATAATTAACCTTCAATTTTGATGGGTTGCCCGTGAACCAGAATAAAAAAAAATAACACCACTGTCTTGCTTCCTTTCCATTCTTTATCTCTTGAAAATTGTATAATTTTCCCTTTACAAATAAAGTCATTAGGACGAGTTTTAAATAGGTACTCAGCTGTTTTGTTTTCAGTCACTACGACTGTCCACTGCGGCTGGGTCAGTGACCCGCTAATGCACGCTATCGATGTTTGTCATTGATAAGCAACAGATAATTTAATTTGCTCTGTGCGTGGAGGTGTGTTAGTTAAATTAGGTTTAACGTATAGCTGACATCATGTTCTCACAGTATTCACACTATGAAAAACAAGCAAGAACAAAGAAATGGGTAAGTTTTTTTCTTTTTACTCCAGTAGGTATGGATATTTTAAGGAGTGCGCTGTCTGATAGATAAAACTACTCTTTCTGAATTAAATGAATCCCAAATAAAGTTTCTTGCAAGCATTAATATGCCGCACTTCGAATTATATATGAAAATAATTGAGCGCCCAGAGTAAAATGGCCGCCATGGCTCAGCTACTGTTACTGTTGGCTTGACTTCGCACACGAAGATTAAGAAGGAAGATTTCTATGTCTATTGCACTTGCGCTGGTGGCTGACGAACCCAATACGTGATAGGCACGTCCGTCCACAGAGGCTGCAGGGGAATGTCTGGGTTTTGGTGGGTGCTGACAATGGCTCCCGGTTTTTTCTTTGCCAACGTTTTTCCTCCAAGATGGCCCGTCTGTTTTGTTCAAAAGTGTCAGCGGCCTGGTGAATTGTACGTCGCCAGCTTGTACGGTCAACAGCTAGTGATGCCCATTGGCGGTGATCAATGCCACAGGAGGTAAGGGTCTTTTTCAAGGAGTCTTTATATCTCTTTCGAGGTGCCCCTCTATCACGGTGGCCAGTTGATAGCTCACCATACAGTGCAATTTTCGGCAGGCGATGATCCTCCATCCTGGACACATGCCCTGCCCAGCGAAGCTGTATCTTCACGAGTGTGGCCTCAACGCTGGTGATCCCCGCTTGCTTGAGGACTTCAGTGTTGGTAACGAAGTTACTCCAGTGGATGTTGAGGATGGTGCGGAGGCAGCGCTGATGGAAGCGTTCAAGGAGACGGAGGTGACGGCTGTAGGTGACCCAGGATTCGGCGCCATATAGGAGGGTGGTCAGTACGACAGCCATGTAGACTTTGATTTTTGTAACTCTCTTGAGATTGGGATTGTACCAGACACGTTTGTAGAGTCTGCCGAAGGCGCTGTTTGCTTTGGCTAATCTGTTGTCTATTTCTTTGTCGATCATTGCATCAGAGGATATCACACAGCCCAGGTAGGTGAACTGGTGGACTACGTTTAGCTCTGTCCGGTCAATGAGGATGCTTGGTGGACGGTACTCTTCCTTGGGGGCAGGCTGGTGAAGTACCACGGTTTTCTTTAGGCTTACCTCGAGGCCAAAGAGCTGGCAAGCTTCTGCAAAGCAAGATGTTGCTCGTTGTAAGGCAGCTTCCGTGTGGGCAACAAGGGCGGCATCGTCTGCAAATAGAAGTTCTCTAATCAGTTTTTCTAAAGTTTTGGTGTGGGCCTGAAGTCGCCTTAAGTTGAAGATGTTGCCATCAGTACGGAATCTAATATAGATGCCATCTTCGTCACCAAGGTCTTCTGTAGCTTTTCGGAGCATCATGCTGAAGAAGATTGAAAACAGTGTAGGAGCTAAAACGCAGCCCTGTTTCACGCCATTTGCAATGGGGAAGGTCTGTGACAATTCGTTTTTGTTTTTAACCTGACCAAGCTGGTCTTCATGTAGTTGGATGATCATGGTAAGGAATTTGGGAGGACAGCCAAGTTTTTCAAGGATTTTCCACAGTCCAGTTCTGCTCACCGTGTCAAAAGCCTTTGTTAGGTCCACAAAAGTGATGTACATTCCTTTGTTTTGTTCTCTGCATTTTTCCTGGATCTGTCTCAGGACGAACACCATGTCAGTTGTGCCCCTATTGGCTCTGAATTTTATGAAAATAATTGAGCGCCCAGAGTAAAATGGCCGCCATGGCTCAGCTACTGTAAATCTGTGATAATAGGTTGCTTCGTTACACATTCTCACTGAGTATGTAACTCAACATTCATTCAATGGAATTAATTCGCACAACTCTTAAATAGTATGTTAATAATAACGCTGTTGTTTCTAAATTTTATTTTAGGATGCAACTTTACTGGGAAAATGCTTTACACGTTTAACAATAAATTGACATAACCATGAATAATCAATCTGAACGAAGGTTCTTCTATTTTGTGCTCTTTCATTATTATATTTACTGTCAATATAATTAATATAATCAGTTATTCATTAGTTTATACTTTGAAAACCCGGCATATATATCAATTTAAGTATTTGAATGTTTGATGCGATTTTGCATACCCCCACCCCTCTGCTTTTATCTAAATTCATGGCAACAATACATGTTAATAAGCATTACTGGTTTATTAATGAATTTTCATTGAATATGATTGAAATGTCCTTCCATTTAGGTCATTTGTTATTAAAATAAGAATCAGGACTTGGCATTAGTCCCCAACTAGTCCCTAATTTATTCCTAATAAAAATAAAAATAAAATAATAATAAAATAAAGCCGTTTAGACATTGAAAAAACATGCATATCAACATAAATTTCAGACATTCATGAATCGATAAAACTCAAATGACACTTTAAACATGTTTGATGCTAATTTATATTTATTAATTCCTAAGAGTTGAATTAATTTTTGTCTTAAATTATCTTTCAGATGTGTATGCACAGTTAGTGTTTTTAGAAGGTCATATTCAGTTTGAAGACTAGAATCATCCAATTCCAAACTGGCATTTCAGTCTTTGGAATGTCTGCTCACACTTGATCAACCTGTGTCATTTGGAACTATGGATTATTTCATGAATCTCACAACAGGACAATTTCTTTGCCTTATCCATACTGCCAAAAACTTTGAAGATTATAGCCTCACTGTCAAGCAAGACTATCTGTACAGTTTTTCTTTTTTATTGTATTTTTTTATCTTTAATATTCTAGCAAATTTTCTTTCTTTTTTGTAGAAGAACACAAATTAATAGTGTTTGCCTTTCAACATATATATGCATATGTCTAAGATTGTAGATGGCACCATCAGATTACACGATCTTTCGCTTTTGAAAAATACAAAATTGTAAATTATTTCACAAATAATGCATGATTATCTCCCCTTAAAATGGTGAAAAAACTGATATAATTTTTAATTTAATTATGTATATACAAAATGTAGATATTTTTTAAAGATATTTTTGGTGTTTTATTATTTAGGTAAGCTGTAGATCACTTTGAAACAGTGTTTACTCTGATTAACAGTGTCTTTCTATTTTCTGGGGATGGACAATTGGACTTTGAATTTTTGATACAGTAGTCCCCCTCTTATACAGCCACCCCTGCTGCACCGGGAAAGTGGCCTTATAAGACGGGTGGCCGTTCCAGAGGGGGGCTAAATTTATTATGAGAAGTACACGTATATGTAATGTACGTAGTAAGAAAGCTACATACTTCAAAACATTAAATATCTTCGTCATAATAAAACATTAATCAATAAAAAAAAAATTTGTTTTGTTATAATAACAAATTTATTTCAAATGAATATACGTTACTATTTTTTCTTTCTTGGTGTAAGTGTGATATGCAAGCGGGTATTGTTGTCATGCACATTGCAAATGGATTCAAAAACGTCATTTACATCTTGGTACATACATAATTATGTTTCCATTTGCTCCATTTTCCCACTGCTGCTGAATAACCTTCTTACCGGTTATGAATTTGTATTTTCAAATTGTTTCAACATAAACTTGTTTTTTCCGAGTCTTTTCTACATAAAATTGTTCGGCATCCCCCCCCCCCCCCTTTCCTGATGTCGTCGAGTAGCATAACCGACTTTCTTCTAAAATAATGTATCCGTTAACATGATGACATTTTAATGTTTGGTAATGATTTATTCGGTTATTGCTGACTGTATGCGATTTAATTGTGCAGACAAAACTTGTGTCGAGTGTATGAAATACAGTCTTCTTAAAGGAAGCCATGTGTGGTCACGTGATTTTTCCGGTCTTTGTCTGGTACCCTGTTGATTTTTTAAGATTCTCTGTGTGCCAATGTACAAAATCTATTTTTAGCCTATGCTGGCCCTTTTATGATTATAACAAATACGTCTGGTTATAATCATCAAAGAGAAGAACTCGACATAGGCGTTAAACCCCAAACTCTATCATAACATTATTGAGCCCATTTCCTGTAAACATCAACTTTTATAGATAATGATATACTATAAATCCTTTAGTCGACACTTTAACGGCGACTTGACACTCGGAGACGTGTATCTATGATAGAGATAATTAAAATTGTTTACCTTACCGTAGGCTTACGTCAAGATTTGAATTAATTATTGGTTCTGGATACATTTAAAGAAACAAAAGTGTCCGTTCATGAGGGGGACATATTTCATTTTTTGTACTAAAATGCTGGCGGCTGGTCACGTTAGACGGGTGGTTGCTCGTGAGGGGTACTTTTGAATACAAACTCGTCGGTGCCAAGGGATTCTGGCCGTAAGAACCGGGTGGCCGCTGGTCAGGGGGGCCGTTCAAGAGGGGGACTACTGTAGAACGAAAAATGCCTGATGTGGCATTTTTAAGACCATATTTTCTTTTTGTTTGCAATGCTGTACATTATAAAAGTAGTATTTCCTTTAGCAATGAGTGCATAGGTGATGCTGTGTAAAGATATCCTACAAAGGTGAGACAATTAGTGAAATATTTTTGTTGTAAACATGATTAAAAGCCAAGTTTTGCATATTCCTGATTTGTTTTCTTAATGAAATATGTAATTTTTAGGATGCTTTTTCTAAAAAAGTACAATAGATAATGCTGTGGTTTTTTCCACACGAGTTTTATAATGTTGCATAGTTTGTAGTGCAATTTTCTATCTGTAAGGACTTCATCAAATAAAAATAAAAATTTAATCTGAAATGGGCTTTGTATGCTGTTTTTACTCATGGCAATGGGCCTCCCTATCATTGTTATTTTTCCATATGTTATTTACAGTGCATTGAGAAAATCTAAAATATGCTGACTCTTAAAAAAACCTGCTAATCTCACAATGTTCCTTGTTGTGTAAGAGATGTACTACTACTACTAATGCCACCACCACCACCATCACCACCACCATCACCCCAGCTTCTATAAAAAATGTATATTACTTACTCAGCCGTGACCCACATATCTCTCCCACATACATCCTTAAGAATATTCGTTGGGTCTTCTGAGCCACACCTTTCCTTCAGCAGTCTTTCTAAATGATGCTGGAAGATTTCACGAGCGAACTTTAAATTCCCCGTCGTATTGAAAATTTCATCTGCGATTTTCAACAAATCAGCAGGTTTGAAGTATTTTATTTTCATCATGTACAGTTTATTTTCAAGTTTTTTAATAAGGTCAGCATTATTTCCAGCCTGCTGTAGCTGAATGGCATCACATATATAGGCATACATTGGGACTGTGGTATCAGAGAACCAACCACTACGAATATATTTGTCCAAAGCAGTCTCAAACCACTTTTCCACAACATCATCAGTTACTATCAGAATTTTTTTACGCTGAGTCAGTGTTTTCATATATTCATGAATTGCTCTGATGCCAGATTTAGCCATGATCAGAAGCAAGGTTTTCATATTAGGTCCATCTACAAAGAGCATTTCATCCTCACAGAAATCTTGGTAGTCACTGCTAAAATTATATGCCTTCTCTAACAAAGCCAGAAAATGTTTTTCAAATGTTCCAGTAAGTAAGATGGCAAATCTTTCCCTCTTGACATTCTTCCAGAAAGAGAGCAGTTTACCAATGTCATTACTGTTGGCATATGTTAAAGCACTAGTCTGTATCTTTGTAACAAGAATATCCACAACCTTTTCTCCTAGATCCACTAAATCTGAAGTCTTCTCAAATATTTGGCTGTGCATTTTCAATGCTACTGGAAGAGGCAGATGTTTTACTAATTCAAGCAGAAATTCTGGACCTTTTTCTGATTCTTTTTTAAGAATCCTTTCTCTTACTTTTGTGCAAATTGCCAAAGTCTGATCCACTGATTTTTCATCAGCAATTGCAATAGGTTTCTTCTCTTTAACAAACTGATGTAATTCTTCAAGGAACTTTGCCTCGGATAGAAATGGAAACATGCAAGTCATCCACTGTATTAGACAAAAGTTTGTCTTGAATTTCATCCTTATGATATGGTATGATATGTCAGACAAGCATTTGATACATGTTGATGGTAAGTTACCTCTGTTTAGGAGACATATAGTTTGAAAAAGCTTTGTTAGCACATCCTCTTTTGCAGTGTCAAGAAAACTGTAGCACTCTAGCTTTGCAATAAGTATTGCAAAAAGAAGGGTATTTTCACTGTCTTTTAGAATACTTTGTATTTCCAGGCTATTAATAACTTTCATTTTCTCCATTCGGTTTAGGTTAAATCCTATACCTGCAACAAGAGCTTCCACTTGTAAAATGCTGTCTTTGATGTTTTCCTTGGAGTGTTGCATAATATGTTGGATGTGATCAACGACACCCTCACTACTTACTTTCTTCCAAAACTTGCGCTGAATGGTTGAACTGTCCAATATGTGACAAACTTCATCTCTTCTGACCATTTTAGTTGGTAAAAACTGACCCTCCATCCTCTCCATACCAAAGTGGTATTCAATTCGATAGTTCATGATATCGGGGTTTAGATGAATTCTTGTCTCATACAGATGTCTGCTGTGTTTTACTGGTCGTAGTATTTTACCATGTAGATCTCTCAAGTTGCTTTCCATGAAAACTGCCAAGACGTCAGTCTCTTTGACAGGTAGATATAGGTAGAAATGCTTAAGTATTACCTGCAAGGAAATGTATATAAATATATACTCAGTCATTAATGTTCAAAACAACACACCAATAGGTTTTACATACTTGGTTCTGGAGAGCTGACCAAAATATTAAACAATTTATAGCATCATATTTATTTCTTGAGAATATGTACCATAAGAATTATTTCTTCAATCAAATTTGTTGCTGAATAAAACAAATGTAATACATTGCCAATTGATTTAAATTTTAAATCTGAATACAAATTTACAAGAAATCTCCACAGAACATTTCAGAGATGAAAATTAGTTGCAAAGTACCGGTAATGTCTAAAAAATTGATAAACTGATCAAGAATCACAGTGGCAAATGAAATAAATCGATTATTTCATGCTGTAACTGATTGTGTGTGGGTTTTTTTTAGCACAGTTTAGATACAGCCCATGTCAGAAAACTATATTTTTGTTTAATAAATAACAATTTCCAACTGTATCAAGAAGAAAATGCCCAGGTCCATAAAGTTTAAATGGTTCAAAAATCTAATCAGGTCATCTGTCTGTGCACCTGGATAAGCATACTAAACCACATTTACCTAAATTTACTCATTGGTAGGTTTGTTTAGTTTGATTAGGATTTTTAAAGTAGCTTTAAAAAATATTGTCATGTCGCTACGATGTCTGCAGTGACGTGTTTATAGTGATGTCTAGCATTGTCCTGACAACAGGCTTAAAAAATATTGTCATGTCGCTACGATGTCTGCAGTGAGGTGTTTATAGTGATGTCTAGCATTGTCCTGACAACAGGCTGACCAGTCCTAACACTAACTTCTTAATGCTGAGTGTCAAGCGAGGCAGTTGTTAGTACCATTTTTGCAAAGTATGTAGGTAAATCAAAAAATGAGTAACAAGTCTACTAGAAAACAAACCAACACAATTTACTTAGTGCATAATAATTTTTGTTGTGAAAGGAATTTGTCTTCAAACATTTTTGTTTTCTTAGTCTTTTCCAGCTGGATACATGCTAGACAGGTGAAAAAAACAGACAAAAGCATTAAAATATGGAAGATGATGAAATGTGAGCAGAAAAATGGACATAAAAAGAAAATTTGTTCTAAGATTCACAGAAATATTTTGACCAAGTTTGGACTTAAGATCTGAAAACAAGAGTGAATGATGGCTGGATAGATTAACCGACAAATGAATGAAAATGGTAAAAAATATTGAAAATGTACTTGGAGGGGTACTAATTCCTGTTATGTAATATTTACTAGCTACTAGTGCATTGCAAGTTTCTTTTCCAGTTCCCATTCCAAGCTAATTATCCCCTGCTACAATTAATACTCGAGACCCAGAATAGTACAGAACATATCTGATTCCTTAGTCACAAATAACATTGGGAATAACATTCTCTTTTGACATCAAAGTAGGGTGGGAGGAGGAATTTTTGCATTAGTATTACTCAAACTACTATCCCCCTCCCCCACCAAACAAAAACTATATTTTAAAAGCAATAATACAATAAATGCTTCTATTGCATTGCTCAGTTTACCAGTCAGGAGGGAAGCTGATGGTCTCGTAGTATTTACCTCAAAGTTTACACTAATAGTGTTCACTGCTGGCTGAAGCTTGATACATATGTTGTGCCATCACTATACAGCCAAATGAAAAAATATCTTTGAACTAATGTGCCAGAGACTTAAGGGACAGGACAAAATAGTGCGAGGCCACCATAACTTGACCAAGATGTAGCACTATCCTTAAATTCAGGAGCTTAATTCTCATAAATTAATGGTCCTTCTCATTGATAGAATACTAAGCTCTCTTAATAGCAAAGACAAGCCACCTGGAAATAGTAGCCACCAAAATATCTAATGAATCCTGAATAAGTTGGAAGATACGTTTCTGGCCAATCCTTTGGAATAACCAAAACTACAACCTTAAGACCTTAATTGGCCACAGGAGTCTATCTTGATCATCCCCAGCACAGATAGGTCTAAGACTGGAGATCTCAAAAGCAAGTGCAGTTACTGAATGTAGCCAATTTTTCGACAGAAACACAGGTTGGAAAATAACAGAACTTAAAACACAATTGCCTAATTGTAAACAAAACTTTTATACTGACAAAGCTTCATCCTTCTCCTTGTTCATACTAAGGAGAGCTGTAAGGGTAAGGTTCTTAATGGAAGCCTCATTTAAAGGTTCACAAGGTTTTTTTCCACAAAACACAAAGACTCCATTATCAGTGTGTTTTTTTTTACAAAACCCAAAGACTCCATATCAGGTATTCTATAGATATAAAATGGGAAGACACTCTTGGTAGAGGGCATGACTTCATAAGGCATACCACCTCCACCCTTGAGGATAGGACAGAAGTCCATAGACTTTCTCTCTAACCTTTCCAACACCTCAGTTAGCAAACAAAGGGCCAGAGGGGGCTCTAAACTAAGGCTGATTGCAAGTCTGTTCTTGAAGAACTTGGGAGAAGGTCCCATAGGGCAGGTGGGCCACTTTCAAAGAGCCTGGTGCTGCAACTAGGGACCTGCTATACTGCTCCCTCAACTCCTGTGATGACACCGAGGGGATTAGGCCTCTGAAGAGTGTCTCTGCCTCAAGAAATGCAGACGTTGAAAGGTTCTTGCTGTGATCTGCAAAACCTTCAAGGCAATATCCTTCTAGAGGTGAATAAGCTCAGTAGACAGTGCCATTGATAAAGAAAGGAACTTCTGTGTAAGCTTTCATCATTGCAGACTTCAGGAGAAACAGAAAATATGCACAGGTTGCTGCCTAAGAGAGCTGCTCCAGATTGGAGATGATCTTTATGCCCTCAATGCAAGAAGGCTTAGGACCCATTCCTGGGTAAAGGAAGCAGTAATCTTGTAATATCCAAACTTCCTCCTCCTCCAACACCTGCCTCAACAGGTGGTAAAGAGCTGAAGAATCAATGGAAATGGAAAAGGTCATTGCCACCAGCACTGATGATGGAAATGACATCCTTGTCCTGATCCTGTCCAGGAAACAAGACAGACCTGTCCCTCAAAGTATCTCTCCTGAGAAGATGTCCAAATGGGCATTCCTGATTGCAAAGCTGTTCATGTGGGCTGCATGGTTCCCACGCTTTTCTAAATATAAATTTCCAAGTTTATTCCAGGATGAAATTAATATTTTCAAGATTAACATATGACAATTACTGAATGAAATTAAAGAACATTTTGGATTATAAAATATGCATTTTCCAAATCTGAAGATGCTTCTCTTTCATGACTCTCCAAAACGTATGTCAGAAAATGATCATGTACAAAACTACAAAATTAGTCACACGAAACAAATCTCACTATATTCCTATAAAATGTTATTTAAAGTCAATTCAATGTACAGAATACAAATTATAACTTTACATTGCTGACCTGCATTGTGTTGCTATGTGGAAATAACATAATGAGCATAAATTGTTTTGTTTCCTTTCAAACCTTTAATTCTAAAGAATTCTTGAGCAATATATATGCGTGTTATCCAAAATAATTCCTACCACAGTATGAAGAAAACCCAATAAATGCAAAGTATTAGAATCTTGTAACGAAAAAAGTTTAACCCTGAATTTATGCGCCAATAAAATCTCATAAAATTTTTCAACCAACCTAAACCCCTTAAGATGATTTGGTTAAATAATTCCATCATTTAAAGACATTTACAAAAGTGCTGATTTAAATTTTGTCAAAATACCTTCAAAATTGTATATTGTTGTATAAACAAGGACTGTATTTTCTGTAAAATTCAACTTGTCTTCTTATAGTTCAATAAACAAATCCTCAAACCCGTACTGATACATGGGCTCTTATTATTTCTTATTATATAATTAAAGGGATGACAATAATAATGCACACATGACAATACTTGACGGACACTATTGCATACTAAAAACTAACTAGTACTCATAACTAGATGAACTAAAAACAACTTAAATTTCCATTCTGTGATCAGAAGTTCTGACATTTCTTCTTGTTTCTCAGGTACATGATGGTTCTCTTATTGCATATTAGATATTAAAACAGACATTTCATTAATTCTCTATACTTACACAATCACTTGTCTCTATGCCTGTGGCTGCACCAGTTGGATTTACACTTTGGAGAGCATGTCGTTGGATGGGATCAATCTTCTGCAATATGTGAACAAAATCAAGATACTTTAGCAAAAAATATTTGCTTCATTATAATTCTACAAGTGGCTCTGTGCTGGTAACTAGGTTTCAAACTGCGTTTATACAAATTTAAGCTTTTTTCATTAAACTAAATTTTAGGACAAAATTCTTAAGGCTTGTCAGTTTTTTATTTGTGTTTCATAAAATTCAAAAACATTTTGCCTCACTTGAAAACAATGGTGGAGGAACACATGAAGTGAAATCAACAGAAGCCATTAAAACTGAACAATAATGAAATAACAGTAGAGCAATAATTCTTACCAAAACAGGTTGTACCATTATGTAGTTAAAGTTGTTGTTGTAGGGTTTAACGCCATTTTTCAGCACATGATAGGCTATACATGGCGGCCAGTATTATTGGTGGAGGAAGAACCAGGGAAAACCCCCAGAAAGAACCACCGACCCTAGAGAAGCTATTGGCAAGTTTTCCCCACATAACTACATTAGCCGAATCTTAGACTCGAACCCACGCAGACAGAGGTGAGATAGCAGTGATCCGTAACGGAAAGCGCTTAATACCACTCGGCCACTTGGGGCCCCTTGTAGTTAAAGTAAAATAATAAATCTTGACTTGACAAACCACTTTTTTCCAGTCATTTATCAACAGATTCTTTAATGCATGGATATAATGGTAGAATTTATTGGCCTCTATTAAGAGGCCACCATCCTGTCTGAATGAAATTGGTGGTTTTTCCTAAGCAAGGGGAAATTTTCATATTCTAAAATTCTCCACAATTTACCTTTTTGGAAAATCTAACTTTTCAATGTTGTGATTTTGAATATACATGTATTTTAATTATTCTGTCAGGTTTAATTTTATTTTTGTAATTAGTGACCAATTGATCAAGATATCAAAACTTGAAACAACACAAACATTTCCTTAATATCTCTACCCAGTATATTCAAATGCCAAAAGATAATTAAGTCTTTTTATGTTCCAAAACATGAAGAAAAAAGAAAATACTCTTTTATTAGATAGTCCAATAACTTATGTTTTGGGCGCTGTGGAGGCATGACTGACCACCATTTTTTGTTTCTAGAGTTGGCTAATTAATGGTTGTGTTGTGATGAAATCAAAATTTTTGCATTCTGTGAATCAATTGCTTTTGACATCTATTATGTAAATACTATTGTTCCAAACAGCAAATACCTACACATATTGAGAAAAACAGTTTGTTAATGTAATACAAGTTTGAGTTGTCAAAACTGCTGAGCATGATAATCTCACTATATACAAGATAAACCTGTTTGACTTCTACCATTTAAAACTTTTTGTACATTGAACAGACAATTTAAGTCTTAAGAAAAAATATTGTTTTCTTGATTAACATTACATTAAGCTCATTTACAGTACCAATTAAGACACACTATCTTGTGTGTTGCCATTTTTATACACACTCAATAATTGGCTAACTTGTACTAATATTACAAACCTTATTTCCTTTTTTAGCAAATAACTTAGGTGATACTATATATTAAAAAATAGGACTAAGAAATGTGAAGCAAAGGTGTTTTCAGAACACTTTCACAATACATATGCTATTACTGACTGAATGATTCTAAAAGTCCTCTAAACTATCAAGCATAATATCCCATAGAATACTGTTCCAATTAATTAGAGCAACTGTTATGATGAGTGTGACACATACAGAAAAAAGTTACCTATCACGTGACCTGACAAGACCTTGGTTTGTAAAAGCAGAAATCACATGCTTTCAAGCTGACAATCCTTTAGATCAAGTCATGAAGTCTGCACATGTACTTTTTCAGTGACATTTAGAGTTCAACATCTTCCAGTGAATGTTTGACCTTAATCCCTTTAAGCTTGTAAAAGCAGGATACAAACACACCCCACCACTAAGGCAGAATTTGTATGATACTTGCTCAGTGCCAAGTAGTAGAGGAGGGTTATTTGAACCCCCATGATCTTGACACACAATTGACCCATGTTCACTTTTCACAGATCATATGTTCCTTTCAGAGATTTCAAAGACCATATGATCAAAGTGTTGCTTACAAAACCTAAACTCAGTCTCTACATAAGTAACCACAGATGAATTTGAAACCCTGGAAGCAAAGATGAAACCCACAAAAAGTGGACTTCACTGTTTATCATAAGACACATGGAATTAACATATTATGGAATATTGTGAATCGGATAATACTGAACTATTTTCATACTGAATTATTTTATCTTGAAGACCTTAAACTAAATTCATGGGTTTAAAATTTCAAGCATTGTGGATTTTAATGGATTTAATTACAACAAAGTGCAAGTTGTCCGTTTATTTGTGTCATATTCCACTAAATATTACAAGTGTACTTGACACTGGTTTTGCAGTTATTTTTTCTTATCTGTCTATTCAGCTGGGCTGTTTATTTTCCCAAAGAGCCACTCACTGACCGCAAGTCACTTCCTCAGATGGATTTGTCTTGTAAAATATATCCCAACTTATAGAAGGGTTGAAGAGAAATTTTCTTTTTGTAGCCTTATAAAAATGGAGGGGCCAACTTATAATCAAACTGACTTGTTAGCGTGTATATATGTATATATCAATATGCCATATGCCACCTATCTGAAGCCATGGGTAGGTGTCCAAAATTTCAGAACTTTATAAAGTAAAAAATTAAGGATGTCTGAAAACTTGGAGAGTCCAGAGTCTAAAGATAATGACAGTATATTAAATCTAGCATAGAATGATCTATTATTGATGATATTTACCTGTTGTTGTTGTTGTTGGTTTAATGCCCTTTTTAGCATAGAATAGGCAATAATTGGCAGCCAGTACAAATGGTGGAGGAATAACCCAGGCAAACCCTGGCAAGAACCACCTATCCATGGGAAGCTACAGGCAAACTTTCTTACACACACACTATGGGCAAGCCCATGACTCAAACCCACACAGACAGAGGTGAGATGGTGACAATTAGTAAAGGCAAGTGGATCAGGAAAAGGGAGGAAGGTTCCTGGAAACAAAGTTTTTAGTAGTCTTTTGCCATGGAAAGGACCCCCACATTGTCTATGATCAAAACAGGCTTATCTGGTGCATATTTTCATGCTAAAAATATGAAAATGATGCAGGAGATGGTACAATTCCAAAGATCTGACTACCTCCCTCCTTAAGGAAGGGGAAGGAGTCTGAGGACTTCCTCCTGTTGCCTCTACAACTGCCTTGTCTATAAAAAGATGGGTGGGAGGGGCGTTTCAACTGGGGCTGCTTGTGTGACTATTGATGAAGACATTGTTTGAAAATGTAAGAGAAATTCCCATTGACTGATTAGAGTTAGCACACTTCTTGGCCAGTTCAGATTGGCTCAGAGTTTTTCAAGTCCTACAACACTACATATTATTAGACTCTCTGAAGAGAATCACCACATAAAGCAGTGCAACCCAAAACAAGTCTTTGCTGCAATCCCTAAGCAGCATCAGGTGAATAAGCTCTGCAGAGTTCCATGGACATTCCAAATTCATGCCTTGATGTTTTAGCCACAGCCTTCAACACTGTAGTCAATGATTCTTCGTTCAACACGCTAAAGTAGGCAGATGAGAAGAGATCAGCATACAAGACCAGAATCCTTATCCTAACCTTTAGTAATAAAACTCAAAAGAGTTCATCCAGGGACATTTGTTGTCCAATAACCAGTTTCTGTATGTAACTGGACTAGTCCTTCAGATATACCCACCTTGGAAAACAGAATCCATGGTCCTTAATTGATGATTATGAAGTGGTGGCCTACCTTAGGTTTGTTAACACAGAGGAGGTTGCAACATCAGTTTAAGTAACCGCATTCTGTGGCCTTTATCACATTTCTTAATTATATAAAGCACTCCTGATCACTCTTTAATTGGAAGTGATGACCTAGACCCCCACCCCCGAATGGAAAAGGTCATCCTGAGATGAAGAGGTTGAAGCTGACCTTTCTTTCTTCACACACTATGTCTTTTCAAACATAAGGTATGATTTTAAATTGTAAGGTGTAATAGAATTAAATAATTCTCTGTTGGTAAATGTGCTAGGTTAAAGCTTTCCAAAACAGAAGGTCGGGTACAATTCATTATGGATTGGCAAACAAATATAGAAACTTAATTGTTCTTATTACCATGTAACAGATGAACTAAAAGATACATGTTGTTGAATATTTTCTAATCTACCTGCATACTGCACACCAATTTACATCAACATAAATCGGAAGAGCTAACCCCGCAAAACAAGAATTAAAACTGCACTTATTATTCAGCAACACAATGTATACCCTAGCTACTTTGTGGTACCCATATCAATTAGGTAAGATTGATACTTTCTCATGTCTGAAAGTTTATAATGATTTCCAGGAATGTTTGGAGTGTGGAGTTTCCATGCTTTGGCTAATTTCTCTGCATATTTGTGTGTGTAAATATTGAAAGAATTTTACCCGGTCAACCCTTGTTTGTGATTTGTCCTTTCCAAACAAATACTCTGACCAGCTCGTACTTGATTCTTTGCTAACAGGCTTTTCAGATGATGAAGGAATTTCAATCTGTGACAATAAAGAACAGGTTTATTAAAAGGGATAATGGAGGATTCAATAATAATAATAATAATAATAATAATAATAATAATAAGAGTATCAACAGCTTCTATTCCCTTTAAGACAGATGTTTTTTTAGTATTATTGAGGAGTATATATATACTGGTATGTATCAATCTATGCATGTATGGGATTAATGGCCCATCAGCTAAATAATAATAATATATTGCTGATTAAAAGTTCCAAAAATGCAAAGGTAAATACTGTAAAAGACCTGATACAGAGAAATCTTAATAAATAAAAACAAAATAAAAACAACAAGGTAAAATTAAATTCTTTGAAAGATAAAAGTGAAAAATATACAATCTTTAAAATACAGGGTAAATCAGTTACATAGACCACAATAACTAAAAAAGTTCAAGATTTTCTCTGCTTGTAAGTCATCAAAAAGTTTTTGTCTCACATGGTGAAAGCCAATACTCTCAACCTAAATGTAAGACACTGTCAGTGGACACTAGTAATGTCTGCACTCTGGTTAATGTTCACCTTTCAATTATCACCACGCTAACTCGGACAATCAGCTATTACTGCATTATACTGTAGTCCCTATGAAAATCAACACTATTTTATCCTCAATTTTTCTTGGAGATTTGCTAATCAGTGAAAATAATGTTACTTTCATAAAAAAAAAAAAACAACAGCAGTTTTAAAACAGAAACAATGGGGCCCCAAGTAGCCGAGTGGTCTAAAGTGCTGTCCATTACGGACCACTGCCATCTCACCTCTGTCTGCGTGTGTTCGAGTCTAAGATTCGGCAAATGTAGTTATGTGAGAAAGCTTGCCAGTAGCTTCTCGTGGGTCGGTGGTTCTTTCCGGGGTTTGTCCGGGTTCTTCCTCCACCAATAATACTGGCCGCCATGTATAGCCTATATTGTGCTGAAAAATGGCGCTAAACCATAAAAAACATTAAAAAAACAAACAAAACAGAAACAAAAACTATAATGATAAAGCAAGCAGTTTTGATTTCGCTATACCTAGAAAGGTCACTTGCACTAAAAATTCCAGTCACACCATTCAAATGCAACTATTTACAGATAATTCAACCTATACTGATTTTCATTTATCTGTTGTCTCCAGTATAGTCCTCAATGCCAGATGGTCTTCATGCATATGCAAGGTTGCATCTAGGATTTGATAAATGTGATACTTGCCCCCTAGGAATTGATAGAATGGGGCAAATAGTGTCACTCCTCTGGCCAATCTTAAAAAACAGTGTCATGTACTTCCTGGGTGTCAAATGCTCAATTCTGACTGGTTACAAATCCATACTAAGAAACATCAGAAGAACACATATTTTCCTTTCATGGATGACAAAAGAATAATTTTCAAAGAAAAGTCCAAAGCTCAAAATGAATTAGGGAACATATATATACTTTCCCTAACAGTTGACTCTTAACTGAAACGTATATACATCTGTATCCAGACTGACTGTAATTGTGACTGCATTATTATGCAAATATGATCACTATTTCCTAAATAATCTCTTGTCCTTCCTCATCCTTCACTCTACCAATGCCCTGTTAAAGCTGAAGTCTTTCAGAGGTGGTCCTACAAATGAAATCATGAGTCTGTTGAGAGCCCTTTCTTCTAGATGGTTTCTTAATGCAGATTTGGTTTGATCTTAATTGCTGAATCCTATCTTACAGTCTGCAGTTAGGTAGGGAATAACCAAGCTACTGATGCTAATTGAACATACAAAAACAAATTACAGTGATACTGAAATGTGACTTGTCTAGACATGAACAAATTTCATGACAAAAGAAACAGGTACAGTGTGACCCCGCTATAATGCGGTAGTTGGGAGCCAAAGAACCCAACCGCATTATAGACCAAACTGTGTTATAAGCAACCAGGTCAGTTAGCTGAAGAAAGTGATGCATGTACCCCAAAAAATTGTGGGGTGGGGGGTGGGGGTGGGATGGTGTAGGTAATAAATGTGGGCGGTAAAATACATGCTTCAATGGCACAGTTACCATCTTAAATTGATGCATATTAAATGAGAAATACACCTTTAGTGACGACATATAATAATTTACTTTATTTAGAGAACCATGAATTGGTATATATACCTGAATACTCTTTATATATATATAGATCTAATGTATAGCATGAATAGAGTATCAACACCATGTGCTCGCCTACGAACCTCATCATATACAATGAATCCACAATACAAGTAATTCCATCGAAAATATGCACACACACATCTATCTAAATATTCAATAATTTTGTCACAGGTCATATTGGCCTAAATTCAGTGGAAAAACATAGCACACTCACGTAACAAATGATGAACTGCATTTACTTTTCAGTAAGTCCCAAGACAGTAGAAGTTAGTTTGCGATGTAAGCCGCCGTTGTTAGCGTTCGTAAGCATAAATGTTTCCCAACAAAAAGGACACTTTCACGCCACAGTTAACGTGTTCCAAGCACGTTGGAATATACAAAAATCCATCAGATTCCATCACTTTTATTTAAGTTTGGTACTGACTTCCTTTGAACAAAAGCTTATATTGTTTATATTGAAAGATTGTAGTCGGCTTTCCTTGATGATGGGTGCATGCATTACTGAAGTCGCCACTAAAGGATAGCTTTGGAGAACCAAACAAATGCCCAGTTCTTACTTTGGTGGCTACATCAAATAATTGTATTGCATGATTGAGATGATTTTTTTTCCCTCGATTTGCTAAGTACATTTTAATAACAATCGGTGCTTCAAATTTAATTTGTTTCCTTTGAAATTTCAGCAAACTATTTTATCTTGGTGCATTTTTAAAAATGAAGTGGCTGTCGTTTGGTTGATTGTAGTTACAGTTCCTCCTGCCTACTGAATAGACTACAAGATGTTTTTTTAAATTATTTTTTTTACATTTGTGGTAGCGGAGTGATGCTGCCTTGCACTCATGTGTCAGAAATTTAACAAAGGCTCAACGTATGATAGAGACGCATGTGCTCTGGTCTGATGACAAGGATTATTACAAAAAATGTGGGTGTTCTAAAGGATTTAATTCTGAATGGAAAGAAGAGGAATTTTACCTACCATCCACATACAAATATCAGTCTAAGTAAATATATTAATTATTAACGAGCAGCCGAAAATCTGACAAAGATAGACAATGCTTCGTCCGGTTGATCTCCGCTACCAGAAATGTCAACAACAAACAAAGCAGATATCTCAAAACATACAGTACTCATGCTCAATGTCAGCATAAGCGGATTATGATGTAACAATACACTGTTAAGATGGCTTGTTAGTATAGACAAAGAAACTGTTTATGTAACAATTGATAAATTTCAGTGCATTTTATATCAAGTTTGTGGTTACCTTTCATGGGGCCTCTGAATTTCTCCACTCCAAACCAATGGTTGTATATACAAATTAAACAGCCAAGAATGTCACCAATAAGAAAGTTGCCAGATGGTATATTTTGCCGCCAATAAGGAATATAAAATCGCAGTTTGCAACATAGGCAAAACCCTACGCGATCTTAGAATAAATATTTTGCACTTTATTTTTCATACTTTCTGCTTGGTTGTGTATATGTATGCAGTAAAAAAAAAAACACATGTCGGTTATTGTTTGTGCAACGATTGTATACAGATTTAATTGAAGACAATCACAAAGATGACTTACTGGCTTTACTCAAGGATTAGTAACAAGTAACATTTCCAATAATGTTTATTTTGGCATAAAATTTCATAAACTTGGTGAAATTGTTAAATTTCAGAAGCTACACCACGATCGTATTATATTTGAATTCATACAAGAACTCTTCCCCAAAATGATAATAAACATTTTACACACTATTTCTCGTACTTTAAAAAAAAGAAAAATACACATACATGTAATCAAAATTGCAGGGACCACGCCACGATCGTATTAAATTCGAATTTATACGCGATCTCTTCCCATAATGATAATAAACTTTGAACCCAAAAATATTTTTTCATATGCAAATGAATTTACGAAATTTTGGGAGCCACGCCATGACCGCGTTATATTCAAATTTGCGTTATAGCTGGGTTGCACTGTGTTATCAATACAGATTGATTAAAAAAGAAAAAATGATATCCACCATTAACTCGTTCTGCCCAGCACCGTTATCAGCATTATTGCTAATCTGCCTCAGCAGCACTAAGCTGTGTCTAACTGCTTGTACCCCATATAATGTTACTGGTTTAGACAATTTTGTAAATATCATGCACATGCATTCACTCTTACCTTAATTGTCTTATTATATCCAATAAAAATCCATGAAGTTTTTACCAATTATTCCAAAAGAATTTATCTACACATTGATGTATTTTTTTCTTCTATTTGTATAAGTCTTTCACAATTTATTTATACGCTATTTATGAAATTAACACAACTGCTACCCAACCTACGTTGGACAGCCCAGTCTTCGCTGGGCTCCTTCAGTTTCCGCTGAAGGAACTTTACTCAAGGGTTATCCATAACATTCTGTCAGGGAGTTTCACAGACCAGCTGTGACCTCTGTACAACCACGTTGTGCCATTCAGTAGCCACTGAATCACTCACTGACAGAATGAACCAAAACGGCTTCATAAGTAGCAGCAGATAGTCCTCCTAGCCAAAGAGTATAATTATCAATAAAAACTTAACTGAACATGTGTTTTGTTGTGTATAAATACGCTATTTATGAAATTAACACAACTGCTACATTCTGCTAGACCTGCAAGAACTCTACTGTATCATCATCGCTATCAGCATACTCTTCTGATGATGATTCAGTCTCAGAAACTTCTATTGTCCGAATCTAAATCTTGCAAAATATCCAACTGCTCAACATATATTTCCTTTGCCTCCTCATTTTCACTCTCACTATCATCAAGTCTTATGTCCACCATCATTTACAATTTTTCATGAATAGAACATGTGTAGTGAAACTGCCCTCCATTATTAACCCTTGGTTTTGGAACAATTCAAATTTGCACAAAGAAAAGCAAAATTATATCTGATTTGTTAATATTGGACTGATTCTTGCAAAAACACAGTTGTAACCAATCAGAGACGTAGTATCTAACACACACCCAAAGCAACAAAAGATGGGATCGGCCAATGAATGCAGTCAACAAACTTCGACTACTGGTGGAATTGGCCATTGAATGTGAAAACCAGATAATGCTTATTGATGGGATCAGGGCCGAATGAGTTAAACGTTGACAGGAATTTATGATGATGAGCTACCAAATACATGCCATTGGCCAATCACAAGGCTTGGTGCTATATTTAGTAACAGGGATTCCTCAAGAGATGCACTGATAGAACCTAACTGATTGTGTTTTGGCTGCTTGTTAGTACATGTATATACCATTTTTCCATCTAAATTTCAATTTTTAAAAATGTAAATACTCTCTTGTTGTCAACACCACAGGAGTCTGACATTTTATCAATAACTACTAGACCCAATATGTTCCATAATGCTATTATAGGGTTTTAAGTCCTGGCTCAATACTATCATTTTGTGGTTCAGAGATAGATATTTGGTACAAATAAATACCTTGACTTTCAGATTTCATTTTCTGATTATTATTCCAGTTATCTTAACCATAATAGGGCTATATAGTGTTGTGGCACAAGATTCCATAGGGCTAAATTGTGTGATAAAAGAAATGAGAATTGCACTCTACTTTAAACTGTCTGTGTTTTTAATCTGGCTTTTTATTCTACCTTTTGTACATTTAGAGGGATTGACCAGCATGCTATCTTTTTTTGTCCACCCAGCATGTATATAACAGACATGTATTTGATACCATTTTAAAGCTTCAAAATCACTCAATGGAAGATCCATTAATATTTTCTGAGTTCCAATAATTTATTTCATAATTTCAAAAAATTATTTTACTATCATAAAATTACTTGATGCAAGGTTCAAACAATGACAAAATGCTTGTTCAATGACCCAAAGTGCCAATCAAAATCAAATCTAGTTTAACAACCAATCACATCATGCCAAAGAATGCAAATGTGCAGTTGCCTACCTGAAAAAAAAAATACAAATGTCGTTACAAGCACTACGACACCAATACTGGCATAAATTATGTAAATAGAAACACTTTATGGGTGAATGGTTTAATAAACATTTATACCACTCAAGAATACATTTTCAAATGCATGACCTTAAAACTAATAAATATTGCTAATGGATATTTTCAGGCTTGAGAACACTGCATTGATACATATATCACTCTTAATCAAAAATACTTCATATGGGTATGTATCATGTTCATACAGTCAAGTGCCACAGTGCATATCTAATATGTGTTGTTATTGCTCATGACCACATCCACTCAAGATCTTGATGCAAAGTAAATGATGTAGATGTTGTTGTTGTTGTAGGGTTTAACGCCATTTTTTTAGCACAAGATAGGCTATACATGTCGGCCAGTAATAATGGTGGAGGAAGAACCCAGGAACACCCCACCCCCGGAAAGAACCACCAACCTACGAGAAGCTACTGGAAAGCTTTTCCACATACCCACATTGGCCGAATCTGAGACTCAAAACCACCCAGACAGAGGTGGGATGGCAGTGATTCATAACGGACAGCGCTTTAGACCACTCAGGGCCCTTGATGATGTAGACGTACATACCAAGTTTAATTAAAATCTGTTAGGACCAGTAGCATTGATTAATAAGATGCATGATGGTCAACAGATACATTAGTTCAACTTACCTTATGGGTACATGAGCCAAAACTCATTCACTGCAAACAATATTTGATACCTAAACAAAAAGTGTCAACTTCACTGGATCTGCCTGCCCCACTCAGTGTATCTCCTGATGTTTCAGCTTCCTGCTCCAAATCAATATATGTTTTTCCTGTCTGTAAACCTGATAAATCAACATCGTGCATGAGGGGGACCACTCTATCACTCTTAATCAGAAATACTCTAGATTAGTATAAAGTTCAGTCAAGTTGCACAGTGCATATGTAAAATCTATGACCATTACTCATGACCACAACAACTCAAGATCTTGATAAGACAAGCTTATGCCTCTAGTGGCCAAGTGGTCTAAAGCGCTCTCCATTATGGATCAATGCCATCTCACCTCTGTCTGAGTGGGTTAGAGTCTAACATTCGGCTAATGTAGTTATGTGAGAAAGCTTGCCAGTAGCTTCTCGTGGGTTGGTGGTTCTTTCTGGGGGATTCCCGGGTTCTTCCTCCACTAATAATACTGGCTGCCATGTATAGCCTATCTTGTGCTGAAAAATGGCTACATCAACACCATGTAGATGATATAGGTGTACCTACCAAGTCTGATCAAAATTTGCTATGAACTACAGCAATGGTTTACAAGACGCATGATGGTTAACTGGTAGCATCATACCATCAGCTCAACTGACTTTATGGCTAGAGAAGTAAAAAATCCTCAGCACAATCATACCACATACCTGAACAAAGGTGTCAACATCACTGGATCTTCTTGCAGCACTCAGAGTAGCGCCTGATGCAATATGTGTTTTCTCTGTCTGTGGCTGTCTCTGTAAACTTGAAATGTCAACTGATCTGTTTGCACTTGATGATGCTTGTTGTTGTTTTACCTAAAAGAAAGAAAAAAGACCTTTTACACACAAACTACATAACCTACAAGAAGACTAACTGTTTTGAGTATTACATTGGGTGCTAATGGTTAGCTGCCATGTTTGTGCCTCCAGAGTAAACCCCACCCCCCTCCATCTCTCCATGGGATAGGGAACCTATATTATCAATTCTGATGTAGGGGTTTTGTTGTTTGACAGTCTCTTTTACAAGTTTGTGTTATTTTCTGCTTTCATTAATATTTAACTCTTTAACTACTAATGCTACTGTAGTGGCTCACTGCTATGCCTAGCTGCTGGGGTCACAACTGCAGCTGATTTGTGGGCTGACTACCAGAGCCAAATGCTGCTGTAGCCAAATGATAACTTTTTAGCTGATGTATGGTTGGATTGTGTTAGTTATTTTCTCTCTAATAAACTGATTATAGGCTAAAATCATGCATATATAAAAGCTATAACTACCTTATATCTGTTTGATTATTTTATCCTGCTGAAATCCAGGAATATATCACAAAACACTGCTTGTAAACACTAAAATTAACACAAAACACTGCTTGAAAACACTAACATTTATCCAGGAATATAACACAAAACACTGTTTTTATACACTAACATTTATCCAGGAATATAACACAAAACACTGCTTGAAAACACTAACATTTATCCAGGAATATAACACAAAACACTGCTTGTAAACACTAACATTTATCCAGGAATATAACACAAAACACTGCTTGAAAAGACTAAAATTTATCCAGGAATATAACACAAAACTGCTTGTAACCACTAAAATTTATCTGGGAGTCTTTTATACTAAGTTATTTATCAAATATATACATTTAATTACTAACACTGTTGTTACCTAGTCACTATGTTCTACTATTTCTTAAGTAATTCCTCAAGATATCTATTTAAAGAAAAAATCTATTTCTTTTTTCCCCTCATCCAAAACGAAAGTTGAGCCGATGCTTTCTGTAAACTTCGTTACTTTCGGCGCACGTGGTTCTCTTGTCCACACTTCGTCGTCTTCATCATCAGTTTCTGTCTCAATTTCTGACAGACTTGATAAAGAAGATATATTAATATCACTACCAATACTTCTTAATTCATGGTGGTCAATATCATCCACAGAAAAACCGGAAAAGTCGGAATCTGAATCGCTTTCGTAAAAGAACGCCATGGTTTCTACTGTCAACTACAAATGCATGTATTAACAAACACGCGGTATAAATTTGAAAAAAGGAACTGGATTTAGTAAGAACAATCATTTGTTAACTCTAATTTGATTGGTTGAATAGACTTTTACTTCCATATATTGACCAATACGACCGGTTGTAACAATGACATACAGAGCGGATCTATCCGTCACTAGGGTTTAGGAAGCATATAAGGCAAGCGGATATATCCGTCACCGGGAGTAATAGTGCTCTGTTTACAAGCGGATTTATCAGTCACTGGTGAGGCTAGGCATATTTAGGCAGCGGATATACACGTCAGTAGTAGTGAAAGAGTTAATTTGCATAAACTAGAAAAGTGTTGAAACTAATACTTTCTGCTAAATCTGCTTTAATGATTGTATATTCATGGATGATACCTTGGATTTGGCACCCTGCTTATTTGCATGTTTAGCTGACTGTCCTGCTGGAGCACTTGGTTCAAAGAAAGAAGCTTTATTCTTCACCTCTGGTGTCTCTTGGCCTGGCTTCTGCAAAATAACATGACAAACTCAACTTTCACTATTCCATTCTCTTCAAATTCACATACAAGCATTCCATAATTATTAAAAGATAGAAATAGAGCTGATATAAGACAGCAAAAGGTCATTTTTGCAAACAACTGCCATATATTAAAACTTGATTTGTGATTGATGCATAAATTGTATGCCATACTGAACCATTTTGGTACAAAGATGTAGTTCTACTTGTGCTGGCAGAGGAGCTTCATGAAGATAAACATATTTTGTGTAAATGAAAGATCTTGCCACTGGTCAGCTTATTTTGACAGATGACCACTCAGTGGACAATGACCATTATCCACTTAGGTCTCATTATATCAGGATTATTTAGGATCAATTTAGTAATTAATATGATAACACTTTGATCAAATCAAAAAGTGTATAGTTACAATGATAGGTACCAACTAATAAGAAAAAGGATGGCAGTTATCTTGTAAATTTAATAGTTCACCAGTAAGTGTGACTAAATCTGGCTCAAATTTAGTATAATGTTATTAGTGTTCTCAATTAAAATCCTTATATATCAAGGAATGATGTATAATACTAACTTCATTGGGAAAAAATCAATTTTGATTCTAATGATTAATACATGTACTTCTATACTTCTATAGATACTTCTATCTCAGATCTATCAGCATTAAAAGGCAATTGTTTTTATGCTACTTAGTACCATCGGTAATTTAAAGCAATTAAATCATATTAAAATTCTGAATGGACTCGATCATTGCATTGTCCTAGGTCATTATTAGACAGATGATCATTGCATTGTCCTAGGTCATTATTAGACAGATGATCATTGTGATCTTTATGTTCAGAATTACAGCCTGTTCTACAAGATCAGTTTCCTTGGACACCCACAAATGATGTTGGTATAAACTAATAGTGAATCAAAACTTTGGGACTGTTTGCTGCATAAGCCCAGTTAGTAGTCATTCAGTTACAGTAACAAGTGATTAATGTAATAAACTACACCATTCTTGTGTTCATACATGATTTTGACCTTTAAAAAAAACTGAAAATGTGAAAGTGGGGTTTGGTTTTACTCCCCCAATGGGGTCTCGAGGTGCAGTGCCCCTGATCAGGGGGTTTCGGGGGTCGATGACTCCCTATTAAAAATGCATTTTACATTCATGAAAATCTGCTCCTGGTGCAACTTGTGACCATAATATGTAACAAATTAATCATTTGAAAAACTAACAAACTTACAAAAAATTTGAATAATTTTACAATATTTATTGTCACATGAATTTGTTCTCCAATACTATTGGTACTTAAGTTATTTCATGTGCATGTCTGTGTTCACATCGTAATTAAGTCAATAATTTGGCATTATTTGCTGCCAACATATTACACTTCTCTCTTTACATAACAAATATGTAAAATAAACACCTTAATACATCATCTGTATTGTAATACCTTGCTCAACAAACCAAAATACTTGGAGCTATTAAGAACTACATTCCTTTTTCAATAGTAATACTAACAATGATAATGTAAAAACATGAAACAAAGTCAGAATAACATGAGGCAGTTCACTATGTTGTAATACCATAATGGTACTGTGAATGGAGTTTTGCATGCACATTGTCCAGTTAATAATAATGTGTCAAGATTATTTGATGTTCAACGTTGAGATGTGAGATAATGATGAACTATGAGACTTTGGCTTATCTGATCATGTCATTTTTATCTGTCACTGAAAACATTTGTTGTGTGTGAATTACTTCTTCCGTTCCTGAATATACGCCACCCACCCACCATCGTTTAGATCACCATCTGCATCTTTTTATAAATGTGTACTCTGTGTCTTATACGAAATGTGTAAAACCTTGCCCTGGTCTGAAGTGTCATGCTGTTGTCATGAGTATTAACAAATTTGTCAAGGAAGTCATCTAAAGACGTTCACAGTTCTACAAACTGGGACTGTCACACCAACATTTAGTAGAAAGAAGTTCGTATGTTCGCAGTTATTGTGCCATATTCATTTCATGTTGAACCATAGGTGTGTCATGCAGGAATTTGACATGAATAGTTTAGGAAATGAATTATCTTACCTTCCATGATTTTGGAATATCAAAGCGAGAAATATGATGTTAGCCCATAAACTAATGAATTCAGTCAGCTGGTGGTGTTTTATTACCAGAACAGCAGAGATGCAGGATATTGATGGAATCAATGTGTCCAGCCGAAGAATCACATTTTTCTTGTCAGACTTTTGTTGGACAATAAGTTAAAACTAATGTTACTGTTCATTATTGAAAGTTCTTGGTTATGTAGAAATTGTTGTGTTACTTAGTGTGCAAAATACATGTAGTATGCAGTTAATAGGGAATATTTCTAACCATATTACGACTCATTGGATCATCAGTACGCTGTACTCTCACTCAATTCGCATTGAAATTTACTTGTCCGTTTCTTTCAGTTCTACGGAAACATAGGTATGAATATATTTACAAGATTAACAGTACAAATGCACACCACGGACATTGTGAGGACAACTTAAGTCCCTCTAAATTGCGTGTTCATAGGGATTTTTTGTACAGTTTAAACAGTTGACTTGGTTACCGCCATGGCTAGCCCTGAGAAGGACAAACAACTAAGGTCATGTGACGTGAATAGGAGTCTATAAATATGAGTGCAGACAGTGCACTGGCAGAGAGATGTCAGAGCAGCAAAGTATGAACATCTAAGTAGAAAAGAATTTCAGCCTTGTATTCTAAAAACTATCACGTAATTTTCATAACCGATATTAACTTTGGTACTTTAAAATCCAAAACCTGAATCAAATTGTTATAAGGAATGTTATGTAGATTTATTACATGATTACTATCGAACGTAAATGCCTTATAATTATATAGTGTAATACTCTATAAAGCCGCTGCTATCTCCCACAACACTGCTCAAGTACACTAGTACTATAATTATTATTTTTATTGAGATCACGCTACTATGTCAGGACGTATTACAGCCAATCTAATAAATTAGGCTATTGATATACACATAAATTAAAGAATACAATTAATTTAACATAAATATTGTATATTATAACGCTGTCTTTTGACATTTAGATAATCATATCTGCTATATATTCTCGAAAGTTGGTTCTAATAATCTGCTGGTGAATTTCTGCCTCCAAGGTCAATGTGTATTTTCTTACATCATGGGGGGTCCCAAGTGGCCGAGTGGTCTAAAGCGTTCTTCATTACGGATCACTGCCATCTCACCTCTGTCTGCATGGGTTCGAGTCTCATATACGGCTAATGTGGGTATGTGAGAAAATTTGCCAGTAGCATGGGTTGGTGGTTCTTTCCGGGTATTTTCCCAGGTTCTTCCTCCACCATTAATACTGGCCACCATGTATAGCCTATCATGTGCTGAAACATGGTGTTAAACCCTACAATAACAACAACAGCTTACATCATGGATAAATTACAGCTGCCTCTATCTTGTAGGTACCACAGTCATTAATTAGCCAGTGGAAGATAAAAAAGTTCAGCTGGATAACTGGTTGAATTGGGGAAATTAGTATTAATTAATCTTTTTTTGAGAGATGCAGGCACAATAATAATAATTTCCCAGTTAATTTCAATCAGTTGTCTGTTAGCTGATTTCAAAGTAAAAATGTCAGTCCTTGTCTGGTACTTAACAAAAGATTAATGAAAAAAGTGACAAAGTAATATTGTTCATACAAATCACTTGGTTTATGGTATGAACTGCCAATGAAAGCAACCCTGTAGATGAATTTGGTGCATTTAAAAATTACCACTCCTATCTTCTAATTTTAAAGTGTTTGATTTTGCGACAAGAAATATTTGAAATAAATACACTTGTTCTGATTTTGAGAAAAGAAAGACCAAAGTATAGACATGCATTAAGGCCGTTAATTACGAAATGATTATGAACAATTCATGAACTGGCATGAACTGTTCTTGAACAGTTCATGATCTGAGTTCATTAACCATTCATGAAAAATCATAAAAAGGTTCATGAACTATTCATGAATGTGCATGAACTGAAAATGGTCAATTCATGAAATTATAAGTTCATGAACTTAAATTAGTCACAAACTGTTTTTGAACAGTTCATGAATTTTCATGAACAGTTAGTTCATAAAAGTTTGGTCATCATTGTGCATGAATCATTAAATAACCAGGGGGTGGCATCAAGTTGTAAAATAACCAAAAATATGAGGGTTAGTTTGAAAAGCCTTCATTCATTTCAGATATATTTCTAAAACAGCAAAGAACATCTAAACCGACAGAAAGTTTATATTCATTTGTTTAGTTTTTTTTATATATTGTTAATCATTCAGTATCAGTGGTGGTTGTAGATTGGACAACTCAGCACATAACTTCCATATCTTACTTAGACATGTGGTGTCGCAATATTTTAATTCAACAGTTAATGCACATTTTGAAAAATCAAAGTGTAACATGAAACAACAACTAGCAGGTACATGTAGGAACTATCTTGACTGACTTGCTTACTTGAGACACGAAGCTGCAGTAGCCTATGTAGTGACTGATTTCAAAGTAAAAATGTCACTTCTCAGCTAGTACATGGTGATGCAACTTAGATTCTTTTTTTTAAAAAAGCCAGGACAGAAATAAACATTTTTTAATTGAAATCAGGCTGTCAGTACAGATGTAAGAACCATGAAACCAGATTAAACATTAGCAAGTGTCCATGTTTGCCTGACAATGCTGTTCCAGTTTTAACATTACTGGACACTGACTGCAGAAGTGGATCATAGCAAGTAAATACATCAATTTATCCTCAATATTAACATTGCACAAAGACCAAACCTCAATAACGTGGGAAAGTTAACTTGTCACTGTTGAAATATTTTCCAAGTCAGCTACCACAAACGTTCCAGAAATCTGACAGTCTGTATTGATGTTCAGTGAAAACATACGATCATACAAGAAGCCTTCCCTTCCAGAACACAAGAGATGGGGAGGCAAATCAAAATAATAATTATAAAAATGCATACCCTAACAAAAGAGAGTCCTGCATTCCATGAGACTAGTATCATAGGGACTTTGCACACAAAATACATCTTGCAGTACAGTGTACCATGAACATTATGTAGAATGGAGTTAACTTGATCCCAAACTACAAACATTGGTAGTTGTTTGCCAGTAATGTTTGAGCTATCCACATGATATTGAGTTTGGTAACCTTGCTGCCAGCAAATAACCAGTAAACACAACACCCATCTGTATATCGACTGAGTATGATGGGCAAACAAGATACTAAGGGCAGGACATTTTGGGATTAAAATAATGCAATAACTTTAATGATGCAAATGATTACACTACACGTATTCATATTCATACCTCTGCCACCATTTCTTCCTTTCGAAATTCTCCAAAAACTGTCTTCTCTTTTGGTTCTGTGCCAATAGATGCACCAAGTGGATCTTTTGACTGCTGCTGGTTATCCTGTCAAAAGATTGACTTATTGATGGAGTCCATTCATTTTTGCCACCTGATCTATCTAACCTAACACAAACAATGAAGAGCGACTGCTTCTGTGTGAAATATTCACCTACCCTTAATACTGTGAAGTTGAATGTACCGTATTTTCCGGCCTATAAGTTGATGCAGACTATAAATAAGATTCAACAATTCAACTTATTTTCCATCCTTTGTCCATATATAAGTCGATTCAGAGTATAAGACAAGGCCAGGTCAATATCTTGGCTTCGTATTTTACACTAGTAATAGTATTGTTGTATGATATTCCATAGTACCAGCAATCGTGAAATTGCATTACCGATGCTAACAAGTTAGTGATTTTACTTCTGAACAAATCACTGCAATATTGTTATCAATTGACACAGCTGAATAAACAGTATATGCTTGTTTTATTATAATTGAAAGCACATCCATGTTGTAGTTCATTTTATTACCTGTAGTTACAAACGTTGTATAAACTTTCAAATACACAATCCATATATAAGTCGATTTGGAGTATAAGATGAAACCCTGACTTTCAAGTAAAAAAGTATCGACTTATAGGCCGGAAAATTTGGTACAGAAATATTCCTTTTGAAATTCAAGTGTTTTTGTAGTGAAACTTGTGTAAAATTAGTTTTCTCTGCTTTCAAAATATAGGTAATTATTTTGCCAATTTGTTCCTTCATATTTTTATTTGAGTAGTGCTGTTCTAACACCTGAAACAATGGCTGGTCCAGCATAATGTTAGTGTACGTACAATTTTCAACAAAAACAATTAAAGGCAGAATAACAAATTATTTTCCTACAAATCAAACTTCCAGAACATTTCAAAATCAGAATTTGTACAATATTGTAACATTTTTCCCAACTACACATGTATGGAATGGTATTTTTTGATAGGTGAATAAAATAAGTCTATACAATAAAACTTGCCTCAAGCGACCTCTGCTATGAGCAACCAATTGTCATTTATTACAAACATCATGTACAGATTGATTTGACTGCTCCGGTGGCTTAGTGGTTAGAGCATCCACCTCTAACTGGGAGGTCATGGGTGTGATCCCTGGCCGAGTCATACCAAAGACTTTCAAAAATGGTACTAACAAGTGTCTCACTTGGCGCTCAGCATTAAGAGGTTAGTGTTGGGACTGGTCAGCCTGGTGTCAGGATAATGTAACATACTACATGTCTGCAGCATGATGCCCCAGTGCTAGACATCACTATAAACTTTTTATTTATTTTCAGTCTGCAGAAGCTGTAACAGGATAACCGAGTGGGATTTCCGGATTCACAAGAGAACACTTATGACGATGATATAAATAAATTGTTTAATAATGAATGACTTGAATGATTAATTAATTATGAATATGTGCATGCATAGATAATCCAAATATTGGATTAATTAACATATGAACGCACAGCCTACAAAGACAAGAGGTGAATGATTCACAGTGATTACACAATGAAAACATGGATAAAGTTTACTCAGCTAGCAAACAATTTGAAACATTATGCATGTAGTAAAATGAATTCACTCAGACAGTGAAATTGTGCGAGAAAAAAAAAAGGGACAGATATACAACTTATCTTTACAGTCCCGATAGATACAATGGGTTTTACAAACTCCCAAATTAGCCCATGGCTAATAGATTATATGTAGGGAGATACACTCCATCATCAGCACACTTTATTTCAGCTCCACAGCTGATACAGTCTGGCTTCACAGCTGCTACGGTTAATTCTTGTGGTTGGCTTTACAGCTTGCACAATGTCAACCTCGATCATTCTGATAACTTTAAATGCTCACTCTAGCCACCCCAGACAGCTCTACAGCTGAAAATGTGCAAGTCCTTATAGTAGACTGCTGACTGACAAGACTAACCGTAACGTGAAGAGCTTTACCTATTGTGAGGTATTTATACACAGATATTGTCTGTGCACTGAAGACATTCAGTTCTTCCCATCAAAAGCACTTCGCACAAGTGGCATAGGATTTACCGAACTCACTATTTCGAAATACAACACAATATACATTAATCACCCTTGGGTATTGTTTTACACAAAAATGAAACTCAAGTACATGTATTTATTAAATAAAAGGGTTTATATAATTCCGTGTTAGCTGTATTTAACGTTATATTTACATTTTATTTAAGAGGAATCATTTATTTAAATTATTTCCTGGAATTAAAAACTGCTCATTTGATTGTTTGGACTAAGTACTTTTTGGTGATTATTGTGAATTCATTCAAAGTACCGGTAGTTCTGGGCAATACCATTGTAAAACATCAAGACTGTTGGCACTTCAGCACCTTAATGACCAGGAATTCATTCTGAATGCTATTCTTTTTACTAGCAGTAGTGATGTATCTATAAGGATTGTTTTGGATTTACTTCACAATGCTGCCTCTTAAATATTCATTTAAATAACTTTGAGAATTTAAACATTTGTCACATTTTTCACAAACTTATTGGTTTCCTTTCTTCTCTTACCTAGCTTATTAAGACCATCAAGTCATGAAAGAAATCACAGACTTATCCAAGATATAAATTTCTTTTGAAAAAATTATATCAGACAAATTCAATTTGTTTTGGAAATATAAGTTGATTTTTTTAACCATAAAGTTTCATTATCCCTGGTAAAAGATTTTCATTTCATATATGAGAAACCTTTCTTGAAACCAACAAGCTTTAACAATATCATCTAAAGTGAAGATTTTTTATTCAAACGCTATACAGTATAGATCCCTCAAAATGGGACGAGTTCCTTGAACTTGCCAGACTTTATTATATTTATATACAAGAACAACAAATGTAAATGCTAACACAAAGAGAAAAAGAAGAGTAAGAAATATGAATTCAGAGAGAAAAAGTGGGAATTACAGATGCAGAGAGAAATAGGAAAAGAAGGAAGACAAATGCAATTGCAGAAAAAGAAAGGGAAATGCAATTTAGATTTGAACAAATTAAAACTGGTTTGGAAAGCATTCTTCTCTATTATAATTACCAAAAAAAACCAATTAGGTAATCAGCTTTAAAAGAAAAAGTAGTACATGTATATCAATATTTTCCTCATTTTGAGAACATTTCTGAAAATTTGCAATGGATAGATCCGAAATGACTAGTTAAGATCCGCCCACCTAGAGACAGTTAATACGAACCCCAAGCTTGAAAATATGATTCGCGTAGAGCGAGACGCTGTCCATCTCTGAAGAGAACCAGCCAACACACCGTCTGCACATCAAAATTATGGGGGAAAAATGTGAAGATGCATACTGTTGATGTAAAGTGATGAAAATTTAATGTTTTGTATTTATTATGAACTATTTTTAATGTATGAACTATTTAATACCCTTAAGTAATGGCAACTGTTATAGTACAAGTCAAGCAGGTCATGTAGCCGATCGGTACCGACTATATAAGTAATGTGGTTCATTTTTTTAGAATTTGATTTCACATACATTAAATGGCGAGCATTCATTTTATCTGGATCCTCATACATCCATATTCCTTTAGAAATTCACTATATACACACTGTTCAAGAAGTACACTTGGCAAAAAAAAATGTTAAATTACGTAAATGGATATATTTGGATGAGGTAAGCTCACATAAGCTGGAATCTCAGACAGCAGCATTGAAGAAAAACAACAACAAAAACAACAGTTTCTGACATTTCTTATTGGTATTTATGTCACTGGGAGGACTTACTAATTGCAGTTACCAAATTGTAACTTTATCACATGTTGTTTGGAAACCTAATAAATAATATATAAACACTTCATCTGGCATTTCACTGAGTGGTGTAAACTGTGTTTCAGATATATGCACCAATAGCATTTCTTTCACTAGTGAATGTGTATGATATTGAAAAATAAATATGTATTGTTGCAGTGTCAGTGGACATTGCTCCCATGTAGTAGGGCTAATTAAGTCCCTACAGGGTTTCAAACTACATAACTTCACCACTGTTCCTTTATAAAATGACTATATCCAACCTTACTGGATATTTCTCATCTGCATTACATGATCCCCATACACATAGAAGCACCATTTTGTAAATATATACAAAAAAATCATTAAAGTCTGTAATGCAGCTGTATTCTCACCACACGTCTGTTTGTGGGTAAAACATGGCGGATGTTACTGTAGCACTGGATGCTCTTATCTGATTGGTCAACATCTGTGGATTTGATTGACAGGTCGGATCTATGCATTGTGGCTAAGAAAGCACTGGACTTTATTATTTTTACAAAGTGTACTTACTGGCAAAGCTCATTAAATCTCTGCTTCACTGTCAGTACAAGAAAGTGCTGATTATGATGTGGCTAAGAGATATATCTTCAAGACCTACAAGTTGGTACCTTAGGCATATCAACAAAGAATTAGGAATTGCAGAAAAGAAATTGGACAAACTCATGTTGAATTTGCAAGAGATAAAGAACAACCTGTTTGATGGATGGTGCTCATCCAGGAAGGCTGGGATCCGAGTATTTGGATGTACTATTTGCTGGATCTGGGCACAATCCGAGTAGTAGGTTTGACTCCGGAGAGTACCGTTTGTTTCATTATCGTATGCGAAGCTTAAACTTTTTGTGTACCATATACTGTATATATCGCCTATAAGTTTAAAAGTTTTCTTATTAACTAAAATTATTATGTATTATAAAACTTTTTTTTATTATAAAGTTTGATATTTATTGAATTATTTTACTTGTAACCATTTGTGCGCGTATTATTTGCTGAGGCGAATACTTCCGAAAAATTGGATATTCGGCCGAAGCGAATGTCCGAGGCGATTTCCGGTTAGGCCATAAAACTGATCAGTGAATAACCTTAAATACATAATGTGAATATTGCCACTTAACATAAGTGAAAAGTTTGGTGGCATTTTATTCACAAAAAGGCCAACAATTTGGCACAAGAAATTCATATGCCAGTATTTTATTCAGTTTATCATATATAAAAGCTGGAACAAAGTTTTTGCAATAGTAATACTAAAAATAATTCTATAACTGATTTATCTTTGGTGATGTTATTTACTTAAGATGATGAGGCATAGAGATAACAAGATTGTGCTTCTGGACAGACATATAATGAATGAAAGACCATTCCACAAGATTTTCTGGTTGATGACCAGTTGAGCAAAAATTGAATTGTAACAGGTATTGTTTTATTTCATTTTCACCTCATGTATCAAAAGGTATAGATTTTATGATGTATGTAATAACAACTTACAGGTGTTTCTTCATCACCCGACTCACTGGAGCTGAAAGAAAAGGAATAGCAATTATGTTAGAATTTGAACCATTCATTATAGCTATCTAAATAAGACTCAGACAAACATACCCTGACTGTTATCATTATTTTCAGGATACCTGGCTGCAATATAAAATTAAGTAAAGAGGGAGGGGGGGAGCAGTAAAATTGTTTTCTTCAGAGTGAAATCAATTTTAATTATGTAATACTTACCTTGAAATGTCCTTAAAAAGGATGGTCTCAGTAAACATTCTGTCAGGTATTTTGTGAGAACAAATCAGTTTAAGTTTTATATTTTTAAAAATGGTGGTCACATCTGAGGAAACTGCCAACATCTGTACAAGCTTAAAAGGACTTTTTGCCAAGATGCTTTCTGTCAAATTTGGTCAAATACTGTTCATCTTTTAAAACCAGCAGCCATGTTTTAATGTGGATCAGCATTATTTGCACAAAATTTAAAAGCTTTTCTGACCAAGATACTTTTTGTCAAACTTGGTCGAATTCTGTTGAGCAATTTTTTGGGGAGAAGTCGAGTCAAATTTTCTAATTGTAGTAATAGTGGTTATATTTGAAGACAAACTGGAATAATTTCAACAATTCTCAAAGCCTTTATGGAAAGATATATTTTTTTCAAATTGGGTCAAGTAGTGTTTAACATTTTTCAGTGGAATAATTTAAAGGCTTTCTCTTTGTAGTAATGGCCATGTTTTATGGGGGGATCAAACAATTTGTACAAACCTTAGAGACCTTCATCCCAGTCATCCCGGTGTCAAATTTAGTTTAATCTGTGATTGGTCCAGTACATTTAGAGAATAATTTAAAGTAGTACCAGATGCGGACACATGAACAACAAAGCATGATAAGCAATCTATGCCTGTATCATTAACCAAAAGTAGGTCAGATGGAAGATTGTCAGACTCATCAGCTGATTCAGTGTATCTTTGTAACGGTCTCTTAATGCCCATTCCTTAGCATGATAAAGCCAATAGTGTATTAAAAGTGCTGTTAAAACCAACCAACCCACATGACTGACTTCATCGAACTTGATTCAGAATGAAAAGTGTAATTTGATGATTCGGGGAAATTGTAAACATCTCAAATCATCAGCCCCAACCATGGTTTCTTTTCTTGAGTAGACTGGTTGCTACATATTCTTTGACTATTAGACCTGTTCTAACAGGTATGATGCAGGAACTATTTATTAGCAATACTGAAAAAGAGGCATTACAAACTTAAACATTACCATAATTCAAGTACAAAACAGTCTTACCATTAGAAAGGTAAAGTTAAGGTCCATGTTGACAAAAGAACCCCCACTTCTAACAGAATGTATCACTGATAAGTGTGGTGAGAACAAAAATGTACATCCAATAAGAAAACTGCCATTATGGACACATTTAAAGTATTTAGTAGACAAAGCAATTCATCACATAAATAATGCTTAAAAGAAAAAAGCACCTAAGACATGGATTCATACAATCCCTGAATTCAGGAAACAATCTGGATATTCAGTTTCCAAAAGTTTACCTCTTTATCAGGGAAATCAAGTTAGAAACCAAACATGTATTTTCTATTAGTACTATGAATACTTACTCTTCCATAAAGTGACCAAGTCCCTTCAAGTAGTGATTTTTCTCTATTTTGCACTTGAAACAAAGGTGTTCTGATCTTAGTCCAATATCTTCATGCAGTCCGTTCTTATCAGAAAATTCTGAAAGGGCATTTGCAAGACTATTATCCTTTGTTGCCTTGTTCAACTGTTCCAATTCCTCAGCATTCCTCAACCAAAATTCCAGCCCCAACTGACACTTTTTCTTTTCTTTTGCCACACTATATACACATCGAGACAGTAGCTTAGAGTGGCCTTCAAGGTGCCGGCACAAATGGGAAATATCTCTCTGTAAGAGTTTATGTAATTGCTGGATACCATTCTCATTTACTGTACTACTTTTAGTTAGAATGTCCACTTTCACAGTCAGTTCTGGAAAATATAAACAGCACAAACTCAAGAGGCAATTTCAAGTGTCTGAAACATAAAAATACATCAAATGAATAGTGCACATAGTTTAATTAGATTCGCTTTTATTTTACAAAAGATGAAACTCAAATACAACTTGGTCTAGACAATAGTACACTGCAGTATGACACCAGGGATGAGTATATTTTTTAATCAGAAGGGAGAAGGGAGTAAACTCGACACTATTGAGTTCTTTTCAACCATAACACAAATTTATTCATTTATGATGAAAATACATGAATATAATTGCAGTTTATAACCACGAGTCTTTTTGTTTTTATACAAAAATAGAATATTATCACTCTTTTGATGTATAGATCTTTATGTGACATCACAAGCAATGTCAGGATATATATTCAGATCTTCTTATTAATACACTGTATTGATACCCCTCTTAATAAATGAAAATTATACATGATTTATTATGTTTGACTTAGGTTGCATTAAAGTTTACTATGGAAGAGAAAATATGACTAGATTGTAATTATAAAATCTGCAAGAACACTTGCTTGACATTACACTTCAGCCTTAGTATAAATACTTGTTTTAATTTGATTCATATAAATACGGCTAAAACACGGTATTGGTGCTGAGAGTAGTCTCACTCACTTTAAAAATTGAAATGTTTGATAGAACATTTCAATGAAGCTCATTATATACCCTAGGGTGTCCCCTAGTCAGATCAAGTTAGATTTAGCTTGAACATGCATGCGATTCTGTTTAACCATTATTTCAATTCTGTGGTATAACAACAGTTACAGACACTACACTTGGTGTATAACATGCAAGAAAAACAGCATAAAAACTTTAAAACTTTATTTTTTTTCACAGTAACATCAATAACAGGATATCAACATTTAAAGTAAACAACATAACTGGAAGTGGTAAACAACTTAATAACAAAATCAAAACATCTATGTCAAAGGTATCACTTAGAAAAACCATGAAACTTTTGCATAACAAACATAAAAGACATAGAATAATCTTATTTAGGCATTTATCTAACACCAAGAAGAATATTTAAACAAACAAAAGTATTGCAAACTTCCATAAGAGTCAGAAGTACATTGTCCATAAAATTGGTTACAGACACTACAAAACTATAGCATTTCAATACAGCTGCAGAACCATACATATCTCCATAAAATTCACTTCAAAAATAATTCAACATGAACACATTGACTAGAATTATTCATTAAATGAATGTTGATTAGTTAATAAAATGATAAAACCACATTGTAACAGGTATATGTCCAATACTTGTGTTAAAATTATGAACTGGTAAATAGCACTTGAAAGTTTAATACTAAATAGTGTTTGTAAGAGTAAAATATTGAAGTATAATGAATGTTCAATAAATCATAGTCACTAAAGTATTGTTCAACCCAAGGTGCTGACTCAAACACAGACCCATATGTGATTGATCTTAATTATACATTCACTACACATTAAACCTTGACTTTATATTATCATTTCAAATAGAAGTGCTTATGATTTTTTTCCAGATTTGACTTGAGCTTAGACAATTCAGCTGCATTAAACTTGAAATGACCTCTTTCATTGACTATTTGTGGAGCTTTTACCCTGTACAAGATAGCATCTAGAGCCTCTTGTGAATAATCATCTTTTTCAGGCCAAACATACATGTTGCCAGACTTTCTCATGTATTTAAGTCTAACTTCGTTATGAAGAATGTCTATTACTTCTGCTAAGTATACATCTAGAGGTCCCTTCTTTGGCTTAAGTCCTACAGCAACAAATTCTCCAGGGTGGTATTTCTCTATTGGTTTCTCTGTGTTGGTTAGTGCTTTTTTGTCAACTTTGATCTTCTTTGTCACAATGTTTTGTCTTTCTGTTGACTTCCGTTTCTTATTAGGCTTTTCGCTTGTTGCTGAGTTATGATCTTTCTGGTTACTTCCTTGTTTTCTTTTCTTGTCATTATTTTCTATTGTTGATGGATTCTTGTCTTTAAGTTGTTTTCCTTTCTGACTTAAATTATCTTTTCTTATCTACTGAAATTTCATCCAAATCTCCATTTTCTTTCACTGCTTTTTTTTACATTTGTTAGTGCCTCACTTTTTAGGGCCAAGTTACAGCACTTTTGGCATAAGCATGATCTTCTGCTTGTTTCAGACACCTTTTTAACATTCACTGGTTTCAATTTAGGAAATGAAGTTAATCCTATTTTGTGACTAGGGTTCCTTAACTTGTACTCTTTGTAGGCTTCTTCTAATGTCATAGTCATCACATGTTTTTGAAGTATTTCTTTTTGACCACCTTTTCTTACTTTCACAGTTTCACGTTTATTAGGCACTTCCCTACTGATTTCTGGACTTAGAAAAAAATCTTTCACAGATTTCTTTAATGGAGAGTTAAGTGCATCCCTTCTTCTTTTTCTTTGTTTCGTCTCCCACCATGTAGAACTAGGTTTTTGCCCTTTCACTGATACTTTGAAATACTTTTTTAGTCTGTGTCTTTTATATTTCTTCAGTAATGCATCACAAATGATGTTGTATGCATGTTTCTTTGCACCCCCTTTCCTTGTTTTCACTTCTGAAATGCTCTCTGACACAGATTGTATAACAGTATCTGTCAATTCAAGTTTTTTTTCTGCAATCTGGTGTCATTATCATTTTATTCCTATTTAGAAACTTTGATGTTGATGGAGATTCAATTAATTTACTTATGATGACTGCTTTTCTCTTTGGGGTATTTGGTAATACTTCCTTTACCTTTTTTAATTGTCTGTACAGAGTTGCTTTAGGTAACACTTTATTCATTGGTGAATCTCTGGCTGACCCAGTATTTCCTATTTCACAATCAGTCTGAATACACTCTTGCTGTATACTTTCATTCAGTTTGATACGCATTCTCCATGCTTGGGTTCTTTTCACAGCTTCTTTCTTCTTTCTACTTAATTCAGCAGTTTTTGGACTTCTTAAATCAACACTCTTATTAACCGATAATGCCAGGGCTGCTTTTTCTTTCTTTTTCTGGCGATACCTTTTCATTTCTTCACGTTTTTTCCTTCTTAATTCTTGTTGAAGATTTGAATCGGAAAGTGATTGCTGTTTTTTTAGTAGTCTTGCATATTTTCTTCTTTCTCTATCAACCCTTTTTAGCTCCTCATGTTTCGCCTTATTTTCCCTCTGTTTTTTTTTCTAGGCTTGTACCTTTAGCCTCGTCTTCTCCCTTCTAGCTTTAATCTTCTGTTCATCTTCTTCTGGCTTATCTTTGCTTCCTAAAAACAAACAACTTCATTCTCATTTTTGTTCCTCTATGTATACGGATGAAATTTAGACTTTACAAAACATACTTGTAATGAGTACGCAATATGCTTTCATACATAAGCAAACTGGAATAACCTGTACATTCTTAAAGAAAAGTATCTGATTGAAAAAGAAATAGCATAAAACCTGATGATTATTCAATGTTCTAGCATTTACAATGATTGCACACTTTCCTTAATAATGTAAACAACAGTCGGGTCAATTCACATGTCTAGTAGTGTCTGTAACCATTTGACAATATCAGCAATGTATCCAATACTAAGTCTGAGCTCATTGAATTCTCATAATATTTCTGTTTGAATTTACTAGTCTAATGATATGGAATGCAAAAATACTCAGTTTCAATTGCATATTATAAGAAATCACTGAAAATGTTGCCTGTTATCAGAAATCTAGATGAAAGAAACTATAAATATACCAAAATATTACAAATTGCAGACAGACAATATGTCAAAATTTAGCCTTACACATCAATACTGTAATAGGAAACATAATTTGGCTTCATTTTTAAAAAAAAACAGGGATAAAGTCATAGACAGTATAAAAAGGGGATATTGGTTACAGACACTACAATTTAAGAGTGTGGTTTACCAATTCAATACAAACTTACCAGAGTTGTGACCAGAGGTTTGCTTTTGTCATCTTCCCATGTCTTAGGGATGTACCATGGTAAAGAACAGAAAAAGTAATTAGGCAGCTTCTTCTAGGATAAGAAATTCAGGTTACATTTTCTTGTAGTAAATTACTCAAACAGACAGTGCTGCAAGAATGATGCAATATTCAATCAAGAGAGTTTTTGCATCACTTTTTTGCTCTTGGCTGCAGAGGTAAATAGATGATGTAACATTACATCACATAAGATGGAACTTTCTATTGAGAAAAACAATGTTTTAATGACAAGTAGAACAATACTTTTATCTTTCATTTTTATACCTGTTTGTGTAGTGTCTGTAACTTTTTTTATTGAGTTGCTGTTTTTTAATGGTACAATACAGCACCACCAATTTTGGCCAACTTGGACATCACATGGATACACATGAGTCTTTGTAGGATTTATACTTTTCCATAATGAAACAACAAAATTATTGCCATATAAACTTGTAAAGGTTACAGACACTACAAAATTTAGAACTGGAAAGTTTGACAAAGAACAAGCTCTCATTCGAATATCTTGGCTAGCCATGTGATTTAAATGGTTTTACTACTTATTATAATATAAAGCAGAGTTCTAGATGTCAATAAAAGTTATAATGAATGTTATTTTGTACAAAATGTTGGCATATAACAACAGATTAGTGTTTGAATTTCAGTGTTGAAACAAAATTTCTACTGACGGTATTTTGCTTATAAAATCCATAATATTTTACCGATTTCTTTAATTCAAGAAGCAATATTTGCAGGATAGAATTCCGCATAAAACCAGACCAATAAATGCATAATTTCAGTATGATATTTAGAGAATTCTCTATTTTATATTCAAGCTTTTTTCGAATGAGACTACATAACGCTCAAAAATGGCCATTTTTAGAGCTTGTTTCCATGCATATCTCAACAATGGGTTACACTAACCGCTTGAAATTTTCAGGAAAGTAAGAGAGGTATATGCCAGGCTTACCAATCTTTAAAATTGGTTCATATCTTGTTTAATATTTCTATTTCATGCATATAACATGAAAATTCCTTTATCAGCACCAATACCGTGTTTTAGCCGATAGCATTAAATTGAGATTTAAATCAGTCAGGACAACACGAACAATGACATAGACAATGGATAAATTAAATAAATAAAATATCTCAATAAATTATATTTGTACAAAGTGTTAGATTGATCAGGTCACGGGTTGAATTGATTTTAAAATGCCAGGATGGTGTGTCCAAAATATTGAAATTATGTTTCTTAAGAGTTAGATCAAGTCATGATTAAATTGGAATGTGAGAATGTAAAACTGGTAAGGATAATGCTCACAATGACTTAGACATTCTATTTCCCTAAGAATATTTTAGGACATATAATTTAACATAATTATCTATTTGCAGCATAATGAAAATTCTCAATAATGAAAGTAAAACTAGAATAGATCAATGTAAGAATGTAAAATATCATAAAGATTCATTTCACTTCATAAAAATAATTAAAGACAGAATTAATACAAAAAGAAATAAAAGTTTTGATCAGTGAAGACAAAACTTACAAGGACCATATAACAATCCGAAGTTTGCTTATATAATAAATTAGAAATCAATTTAATTTATATAACTCAGACGGGAGAAAAGCATGGGAAATTCATTTATAAATGTTGCATTTTGCTTAAATAAACTTTAAACAAAAATTTACTTTCCAAAATATTAACTAAAATTCCAAAACCTTATGCAAAGGTTAATAAAACAAAGAAATAAAACCTTACAATAATTGTGATGTGATTAGTTAGAAAACTGCTAATTGCCAACAAGCAGCAAATTAATGCCATATATACTTCCGATGAAACCAACTGACCCCACAAAGTTTGTTAGAATCTTCCAACAAAGTAATATAGCAACAGTACATTTAGTCATTTTTCACATGATATATATAAAGAAATTACCAACTCGATATTTTACACATCACAACCTTAAAATTCTATTGCAAAAAACAAATCAAAATAAATCAGTTCCTTTTTCATGGCTCATGCCATGTTTACTGCTGTTATTCATAGTAATGGTTCAGAATCTGTGTCAAGTCCACGCTCTTTGAATATTACAAAGGTAGACTACAAGACAAATGAAATCAGCATGTGTTCATACCAAGTGAAATAATGAAAAATCAAAACTGAAACACAATAACATACAAAAACTAAAGAATGGAGGCTAGTATAAGTGCATTAAGTATGTATCATACAGTCTAAAATGGTTAACTAAAATAATTATTAGTCAAATTATCAAGAATGCCAGCAACCGGCTTAGATACTCCCTATTTTTTGTAAAATACGAATGTTAGCTCATGTATCAAATTCACTGGTAATGCACTGACCAGACTGAATAGAGAGGACTGTATATGTAGAGCATGCATGCATGTATATTTCACCCCAAAAATGCAGGTTATTACCAATGCCAGATTAAGCCCTTCCTGGGACCTAAGCACTGAAAATATTAAGTCCCCCCTCCCCTCCCTACAAAATATGAAACTCACAAAAATCATTCCATAGCAATACTCACAAAAGCAGATCGAAATGGTATTCAGTAAATTTTATCATGTGTTTAATATATAATACAGCACTGGTTATTACAATACTCTAGGGTACTAATGTGATGTTTGTGACAACTTTATGTTTTCATGAATATTGTAAACATACTTTTTGAAAATATTATGTCACAGCAACCAAGATTTGGTATGACCAAGTGAATATTGTTTTAGATCCATCATAACATTCTTCATAAACAAAGCTCAAACAAGACTCCAAGATATCAAGGTTGTAAAGAAAGAATGACTGAAAGTCACACCAACATGAAAGTTTGACCACAGCAACTATACTTTGGAATAGCCATACAAGCAAAGCAGACAAATATTTGCTGCAGACTCAATGGTCTTAAAGGAAGTAACAGAAAAAAGCATAACCAACAAGTTTTGTAAAATCAACCAATAAATTTATTTCCACCAAATATATAGTGAAAATTTAAAAGAGTATTATGAATTCAATCCCAAACACCCTTTCATAAATCCAAAAGATCAGAATGATCTGAATGAATTCCAAATTTTGAACTTGCTGATGTGTTAACAGTCTTGAATGTGATAATGTACTTATAGTCTTGATGTGTCACAATGATATAGCATCAGCATTAAGCTACCGTATTTTTGTGTATATAAGACGCGTCTTATACAAAGTTTTACATACCCCGCACCCAGGGTGCATCTTATACATGGGTGCGTCTTATGTAAAATATTTTTTACACAAATCGTCAAAACCCGCATCTTATATACGCGAAAATACGGTAAGTATTTTTTAACACGAACGAATGGTAAAGTGTGTGCTATTGAAGGACGATTTTTGCGGTCGATATTCACGTTTCACGATTTTCATTCCTAGATTTAAAAACAATTGGGTAAGCGTTCAGTAATTACGTGTACCAATCCAATGCAGGCCACATCAAATTTAAAATCCTGTCATTTCATTGTTTTGTATACCGTAATTATTGCAGATCTAAGTTTAGTCGGAGTAAATGTTTAAAATTTATATAATATAGTATGTTTAAATAGTTTTGTTTATTGTTATTAATTATCACAGCAAAAACTACGGTGGCTGTATTAACTATACATCCGGTTGGATTCAAAGATACTTAAATTTTTAGTATCTTTGGTGGGTGCGTTAGAAAACAAGACAAGACTAAATAGTTCGAAAACAAGACAAAAATTTGTTCAATATTGGACTTAAATATGAAAATCAGTTATACCATATATTTAAAATTTTTATTAAACACAATATAATAAACTGTTACTAAATAGTGTGTGACTTGATCAAAAATCAATGTACTGTATTGTTCTATTCATCTTCATTTTCATCGTCATCAGTTTCGGCTTCAAATCCACTGACACTTGAATCAAATTCACTGTCGTCATCACGGAATAACTCCATAACTGATGCTAATCAATCCTCATTGGCGTCAGTGGTATCGGATGCAGCTGCGTCGTCATCCGAAGAACTGATATAGCTAGCCGATTCGGGAATTATCCCACACTTTCTGAAACCATTGATGATTGTCGTAATTTTCACTTTCTCCCATGCCCAAAGAACCCAATTACATGCCTCTACGTACGTTGCACAACATGGTCGACCAGCTGGCGTGAATGTGTGTTTACCGCTAGTCATCCAACGATCCCATTCCTCACGAACAAAAGTCTTAAACGGGTGATTGACGGCAACATCCAAGGGCTGTAGCTTGCAAGTCAGGCTGACCTGGGATAACGGCTATGTGGGCTCCAGCACTGTTGATGTGCTTCTGCACAGTTGTCTCCTGATGGGCAGCCATTGCATCAAAAATCAGAAGAGATTTCTTCTTGAAAAATTCGCTTCTTCTTGTTTTGAAGCATTTGTTAGTCCAGGTATGCATCACCTCTGTGTTCATCTAGCCCTTTTTGTTGCAGACAACAACGACTCCAGCTGGCAACGTTTCTCTTGGCATGGTTATCCTTTTAAAGATAACCATGGGTTTAAGTTTTCCTCCTGCAGCAGTGCAGGCCAATACAACAGTGAAGTTGGTTCGTTCATGTCCGGTGGTATCAATCGCGACTGTCTTCACTCTTTTATCTGCCACTGATTTAGGAACTGGAACATCGAATGACATTGGAATCTCATCCATACTAATAATGTCATCATCTGCCAGCTTCAGTTCACTTATTTCCTTCTGAACAAAGGTATGGAAAACATCCAATTTATTTTCCCAATCGTCCGGAAGCTTCTGTCCAACAGTTGTACGTGACCGGACTGCAAGATTGTTCCGTTTCATAAACATGAACACCCAGTTTACACTGCCACCACGAAAGTCTGTAATCTTCATTTCTGTAGCAATAATTCAAGCCTTCAATTTGATCGCTATCGTTGAAACGACACGGTTACTGTCACATTCCGAACACACCCAGTTGGCTAGATTTTCTTCCAGGTTCGGCCATCTTGCATTTCTACCTCTACGAGCTCGTTTCCTTGGCTTCATCTTCTTAATCTCCTCTTCATCCAACCTCCAATCACGTACATTTTTCTCGCTGCAGCAAAATTCTCTTCCAGCACCTCTGTTGCCACGCTCCTTGGCAAACTTGATGACATCTAATTTAAAGTCGGCCGTATATGATTTTCGCTTCGGCATCGTGACAATTTTATAAATTTTAAAAATGCTAAGCAAATTGATCTCTCATTTATATATACCGGTAACAAGAGACTATTCCCACGTTTATATATACTAACAGCATACATCATGCATTTATTGGTCTATGTATGGTACTAATCCCACTCGCTGAAGACTTGGCCTCCTAGCAGATCAATGAAGCCGCCTTTACATCTGGCGTTTATTGTTCTAGAATCTAGATACCAGGTACTCAACCCATCTGCTATTGGCCCGGCAGATAAGAATAAACAATAATCGTTGCAGTCCTGCCTCAGACAATTCTTTGATCTAAACTAAAAATGGTAATGAAGCCTTGTTTAAATCCAACGGGTGATGAAACATTGGACAAATTTTCATTTATGATAAAGGAAAGGAAACCACTGGATATAAATTGCTCAGTGCGGCAGATGGCTAGGCCGCGTGCGTCTTATGTAAAAAAAATTTACACAAATTGTCAAAACCTGCGTCTTATGTAAAATATTTTTTACACAAATCGTTAAAACCCGCGTCTTATATACGGGTGCGTCTTATAATTAGGTGTGTCTTATATGCGCAAAAATACGGTAATGGCTACAAATTTTGTTTGGTCAAAATATTTTAAGCGCCTAATATTTGTACAGGTTTTCATGAAAGGTCACTAAATGAATTGACATAAAATTTCCATAAATTTTGCTGTCAAGTATCAAACTGAAAAGAAAAGTCTTGCATCTCTTACTAAAAATGTCTGCTCCTATCCCTCCTTTATCAGCCATACTGGTCTCTGAAATGAAATTTAAAACAGCACAATAAAATAAAATGTACATGTATATGGTCATAAACCATTTTCTATGTTCTGCCTTCACAAGAAATCTCCAAGGTCCAGTGCCCCAGATATACCTTTTATTAAATGTCATTGAATTATTTTTAATAAAACTTAAGTTATCATCAACAAATTATATGCATTTTCAAATACTGGTTTATTCTACAGTACATTCTATTATCGAGTGAATGCATATTGGGCTAAGCAACTGAATTATCATCCAATCAAAATGCTTAAAAAACAAATCAGGTGTGGTTAATTTGCAATTTTAAATGGCTTTATTATACTCTCTTTACTCCACCCAGATACTCATCCAGTTTAAGTCAATGCAAGATTAATGAATGATACTTTACCAACTTTAGTGTCTGTTTCCTGTATTAAGTGATTAAATGACAGCATTGGTTCTTGAAGTTTAAATGATTACCTGATTGTACTCAAAATCAGCTTCCACATCTGATATTCTGTTTGAAGCAAAACTTATAGGGTAACTGAAGAGATGCCTGTGTTTATATTTCAACAACAAAATGTATGTTGTGAAAACTTTAAAAGTAATTGATTAAAGAATTTATCTCGACTATGTAGATAAAATGAGTTTACTTAATTATTTTCATATATATATATATATATATATATATATATATATATATATATATATATATATATATATAATTGCAGTTGCATCAGTAGATAAATGGAAGATTTCCATTAGTGAGAACAATTGTATGGAGAACTACTAGGGTGGCAGAGTGGTCTAAAGCTTTCTCCATTACGGATCACTCCCATCTCACCTCTGCCTGCATGGGTTCAAGTCTCAGATTCGGCAAATGTGGATATGTGAGAAAGCTTGTGAGTAGCTTCTCGTGTGTCAGTGGTTCTATTTGAGGGTTTTCCCGGGTTCTTCCTCCACCATTAATACTGGCCGTCATGTACAGCCTATCGTGTGCTGAAAAATGGCATTAAACCCTACTACAACAACAAAAAAAAACTTTTTACTAACTTCTATAACTAGATTCATATTAAAAGTAACTAATGCAAACACTAAACTGTATACATGTTTTTAAAATGAAATAAAAATAGTGGATTTATATTTTATTTGAAAATTAAATAATTTGAATTGACAGAATCAAAAAACATGTTTTTTAGTTTTTCTGAATATAAATAATTCTTTGACTAGATTTGAAAAAGAAAGTCTGGCAAACTGAAGATCTGCCTAGAGCATTGGGGTTACAGCCCTTTCACTGCTGCTAGTCACAAATGTATTTAAAACTTTAGGTATGTGGATACGGGGAATTGGAGGAGGGATCTTCAAAGACTAACATATTAAAAATTGGATTCACAGTTCTACAATGTATTAGATGCTAATCTTAATAGTTACGATGTGTAGGGCAGGGTGGGAGATCCACTACATCCCTTACTGTAACTGTCAGTGTTGATGTCTTGCACAGTTTCACTATAATACGTCCATCACTATAATAAATTCCCAAGTAGGAGTCTGGACAATATTGATTCATAAGTCACAATGAACTACTACTCAGACCAAATGTGCCAATTTAGATAAAAGATTAAGACCTTGCTGTAGAATGTTCAAAACCTAAGATTGCCAACCACTGATAGAATTCCCTGTTCTATAAATAGCTACGCAGCAGACAACTCAACAAGAATTCATATGCTTACACAGACTCTAAAACTGATAGAAAATATCTTTAAAAAGTGAGGGGTGACATGTCATCAGTGAGTAGTATTTACACTTTGAGAAAACAATGAAAATTCTGATTACATGAAGACAAAACCGGAGTGAAATGCACTTGTATATTGACAAATTACATTTTGGTTACCTTCATGTAATGAAGTCCACAATAAAATATTGCATCGGTCAAATCCTGATATGAAAAACATGATTCAATGTCGACATTAGCACATGTTTGACTAGTTGTAATTTACATGCTTCAAGTACATGTACTTAAATCGGCCTAAGATTTTGGTCAGTCTGTTCCCATCTTATTTAGGCTACCAAGGGGATGGGGCTATTATATTCATGGGGAAATGAAAACCTGTCAATAAGTTTGTTTAAACAGTACATATATTTAGTTATAGAAGTCATCTTGAAAATTACATCAAAGTGAACAAGAGATATGTGACTGACATAATTAATGGAGGCATACTCTCAAAATCCAAATACATGTAGCAGTAAAAGATTTTAATGAAATACATGTACGTGTAGTTGAGATTATTATCTATAGCGTAATCAATGCATAAAATTACAATAAAATTTAATTTAATTTAATTAAAATTAAATGTTGTTTGCACAACAAGTGGGCATGTAAGATACTGAGAGTACATGCATTCAGAACTTCATGCAAGCTTCTTCTGTTTGAGGCATGATAACTGTTACCTCTGGAGAAGATGCTGCAACTTTTCCAAGTGACCATGCGCTTCTTCCGATATTATCAATGAGTTTGACTGAGCAAAAAATCTTGTCAAAACATCACACACTGAAAAGACCACTGCATGAAATGCATGGCAAAGGTGGTGTTTCCAATTCATCATTATCATCAATTATATTGTCTTCCATGCCATCTTCTGAAATGTAATAAATTTTTATGGCAGCAATAATGTCATCATTTGTTAGAGCTGCTCAGCATTGTTCCTTGTCATCCATTTCAATAGCCATCCGAACAAACTCATCCATTGGAATTCCAATGCCATCATATAAGCCATCATCTTCTTCAAGATGTGGGATATCTGATGGGGTGAATCCATGAAATTCCTCGTTTTCGAGAAAGAAAGCGTGCATATTGCAGTTCTGTATGGTCTCTGGCTTCACTAATCACCAAGCTTTCCTCAAGTTGTACAGAGCCCCAAGCAAATCTTCCTTAAATTCTTCTTGCTGATCAATCGCAGCCGGCATTTTGTGGACGAGAAGTTTTCAATAATGTAGTTTTAGATTCTGGATGATTCCTTTATCCATTGGCTGTATGAGTGACGTGGTATTGGGCGGAAGAAAAATGAGTTGGACGTGTTGAAGATTGTCCACATGTGGGTGCAGTGTACAGAACAATTATCCACAAGCAAGGCAATTTTTCTTCCTTGCACTTTCATTTTTCTGTCTAGTTTTCTTATCCACTCCATAAAAATGTCTGACGTAATCCAAGCTTTTGTGTTTGCATAATAATCCACATGAATATGATGCACATTTTTAAAACAGCGAGACTTCTTGGACTTGCCAATAACTAGAAGTAGCTTTTTATTATTGCCAATCATGTTCAATGTGACTAGAACAGAGATGCGATCTTTAGCCTGTTTCCCACCAACACATGGTTGACCTTTGATGCAGTATGTCTTGTCTGGAGTACACTTAGAGAATACAGCAGCGGCTGTTTCGTCCACATTGTATATATCCTCAGACTTATAATTTTGCAATATTTCTTTAAGCTGGGCTTTCCATCCATCAAGCTGTAATGTGTCTGTTGGGTTGGCTTCTCCGCAAAGACTTTTGTATCCAATATTCTGACAACCTTTAAATTGACGTTCAGTTGTTGACCACTTGTTGCAGCGAAGTTCTCCACACAAAGTTTTTTCACAATTTTTTTCGCTTTTTTGATGATCATATCACAATCTATGTATAAGGTGAAATGTGCAATGTGGGTTTCATTGAACCATTTTGCTGTGGCTTCCTCCACGTCTTCAAATTAAGCAGTCTTCTGCTTCTTCCTTTGGTGAGTGCAGTTATCTTCAATACAGTCATCCTTTATAGACTCAGCAGCTTTCATCCATCATGACAGGGTGTTATGTTTAAGTGAAAAATTTTCACAGAAATCTTTGTGAGATGCTCCGCTCTCAACTTCCATAACAGCCAGATATTTAGTTTCCGAAGACTGTAAATTTATTCTGTGTTTTACACTGGTGTTGGTAGCCATCATAAATATAAACTTAAAAAGAAGACTTTCACAGCACAATAAACTTGTTTTAATCACCAATCACTTTGGAAAATGCAAGAATTGATCAGATTTCATTGCTTTTATTTTAGTTGCCGTGAGAGGTCAAGTAAATAAAACCAAACAAAAGCTTGTTATTTTTTTTATATCCCACTGCAACATTAATGCCTGGCAGCAAGATCAACTAATTGTTGAATAAAGACCAGGTTGTAACTGACCTCTTAGCTTGCTGACATAAAATGATTAGGCTGGAAAATTAAAATTGGCGGCAAGATCAACATTTTGTTAAACAAAGTATAGGTTGGAACTGGCAGCTGCTCAACATGAATGATTAGGGGGGAAAATTAAAGCCTGGCAGCAAGATCCAAAAATTATTGAAACAAAGTATGGGTCAGAACTGGCAGCTGGTCGACATGAACGATTTGGTGGGAAAATTATAATCTGGTCTGAACTGGTAGCTTGTCCACATAAGTGATTAGAAAACAAAGGATTTGTTCAAGATGTGACCTAGGGCTTCTGTTGATATTATGTTTATCTTTTATCTCGACGTCAACATAAGCATGACAATTTGGTAATAATAATAAACCAAGGAATGGGACTTTGCTATTTTGTTGACATAGGCAGCTTGTCAAGATAAGTGATGTCGATATAAACGGGTAGGACTGTACTTGCTTACTAAATGCGTTAAAGGTGTTATTTGATGTGTGATTCAACTAACAAGTTATATCCCAATAAACTTTTTAAAAAAAACATTAAACTCTTAAACTAGCTGCATAAATCGGTTTACTACATACCAAGTTGCATGGAATTCTGTTCACAAAAACTGACAATCATCCAAAGATCAAATGCAAATTCCTTATTTTACAGCATTGATGACCTAGATCTTGGAGCAGCCAACCCTAGAATCCACAGAATTCTTCCTTTGGCTACAAAAAACTTGAGTACCGATTTGTACTTGCTTAACTAGAATTAGTTACAATTTCAGAAACAAAAGGCATAGGCTAAATCTATTTTAGAAATAGTTACCCAATTCCCCCCAAAATACTATTAGTCCCAAAATTAAAAGGGTTCCTCCTTAAGCAAATGGAAACATAAAAAGAAATCTTTAATAAAATCTTTACATAAACTCATCAAGAAATTAAATCTATTTTTGGCAACAGTTACCCTTGATGCTAATAAAATGCATAGTCAAAATCTAATTTAAGAAACGATGAGAACTACTATGGTCAAGGGTAACGCGTGTAGCGAGTTATGTGCGACTCTGATTTATATCAATTGCTGATATTTGTTTTCTTCAATCATTAAAGATGTCAAAGGGGACCTGGGTAACTGATCATTAATATTAACCCAGGTAATAAAATATTTTAATGGAAATTATTAAACATTTAAATTTTATAAACTAATTTTATTGAAAAATTTAATTTTCATAATAGTTTGAAAATACAGTTTGACAATTTTTAGACAGCAAAGTTGACCAATCAATGGTATTTAAAACAAATCGTAGTTTGGGTCTGTATAACTGAAAACATTTTCCCCAAGGGTAGTGAAGTAACACAGCTCATAGTGATTTTGACAACAAATCGAAATATCCCTGTTCAGGTGCATATATGTGTAGACACTAAAGAAGCAACAACAGGTGCTATGTTCCATATTTATTGTGTCAGGTATTTTGGTAGTTATTTGTGTAACTAATAGCGCACTCAGATTTAAACTTCTGATGTGACCACCACCATGTTTGATAGCAAAATTGCATTACATTTCAATGTCGATAACTACAACAGGCAACAATGGGATAGGAAAATACAGTTTCTAGGCAGGCTTTACCTTACTGAGCAATAGTACTAATCTCTCTCATGAAGATCGAAGCCATGTCTTTGAGGTGCTATATAACAGTGTGGTGAAATGAACTAATCATGGTCACTTATGGCAGTACACTGCATATGTCCTTATGAAACCGTGCTATCACCACCAGACTACTGAAGAGCTTCCAAGCTGATCCAACTCTAACACTGTTCCAAATATCAGGCTAGACCTGAAAAGATGTAACATGTTTCATTCACTTCATTCTAGAAAACAGTAAGCTGTATGTAAATGAAATTAAAATGTGTTACTGTTAGATATTGTGATTTCCAAAATGCATTCAGGTTGCAAACATGGGAAAAAATATTAAACTTGACAGAGTGACACTCAGAAATGTGAAGTAATAGCCATGTATTAAAGTAATCAATTCATCCTAAAAGTATACAAGATTTCTAGAAGCATATTTGGTCATTTACAGGTTAAATAACTAATGATGTAAACTATGCATCATAAAATTTAAAGAAATGTTGGGACGGTGAGGTTTGATCATTGGTGCAAACATTACTACATACCAGTATACTGGAAAGTCAACTGACAATGTTGTAAAATAAAATATATTACTATAAGCAATCTTATTCATTAGGGAAATAAATTCTGGATATTGCATATTGGATACAGCCAAATGTGGCCTATAAGCAATCTGATTCATTAGGGACATACATTCTGGATATTGCATATTGGATACAGCCAAATGTGGCCAAACATACCAACTACAGGTACCAATACATCCTATATCATGAACTAAATGTGAAATTCTGATCCCCAAAACTTGTAAACAAGAATGGAAATTTGCATATGTGGGACATATACAATGTAATTGTTATGATCAAATGTGCAAACATAATTCAAATGAACATTTAAAGTATATTGTTATGGCAAGAGATATTAAGCAAACTAAACCATTCATGTAAAACAATTAGTAAAAACACAAAGCTATTATGTTGAAGAGAAATAAGAATGAATAGGATATAATTTTTTTACGTCTTGTTTATGGGGAAAATTACTAAAGAATTCAGAAACAGGATAATATACCACAGGGAATTTCTTGAGAATCCCATTCTAGTGGCAAGTTGACATGTTGGGTAGCAGACAATTCTAAATGTATGGGACAACTCTGTGCATAATTGAAAACTTGGATTAAGATGCAGATCTTTTAAAGGTAAACATTTCCATCTTTTAAATAATGTATTTATTTATATGATTCTAAAAGATGCATAGTAAATAGAATTTTCCGAGTTACAGGTTCAAAAAGGTGTCTGAGTGGGTCTTCATTTTGATATTTAGAAATCACATTTTCATATGCATTTCGAGTCGAATCTTGTTGTATACTTTATGAAAATCACTTTTCTTAATTAAAGTACAGTCGTTCTTATTTTAATGTACCAAATGGATTTTTGTGACCCAAAATAACATATGATCCAATGTTTACAAAAATAACCAACGCTCAGAATTGGTCAAGATGGTGGTGTATGTTTATTGCAAGCACCAAAATGATCCATTCTGCACCATCCGAGTACATGTATTCTGATTAGAATTCAATAGATTTAATTCATGATCAGTCTAGTTATGACTTAATTATGTGATTGTTTTTGGTGTCAAGTGGTAGTGGAAAATTACAGAGTTTTCCCAACTTTCATCAATATTTGTGAAATTCCAGGACTTTTCACGGTCTGGATTTTTTTATATATCATTTCTCCATTATTTGTCCACTGTTTCCCAGTGGTGTGAGAACCCTATATAATAGTATTTGGTGAATATTTTTTATTTAAAAAAAACAAGTCCTACATCACCCTTGTACAAAGCCAATTTGGCTTTTTCCTGTGGATGGCTGCCATTAACTGGTTTGACTTTATATAAATATTATGTCAATAATTATGTCTGAAGCTGTTTATTCGTACTAAATCATTGAACCATGACAATATTAAAATATACATACCAGATCATAAGCTATGCCAACAGTATAGCAAAGTAACAGAAGCACCATTCATAAATAGCTTTCTGGTGGTTTACAGTTAATGTTAATAAAATGTGTGCATATATTCCTCCCTTTAACAATCTGAGGTCCATTTCTATCAGTACACTGTACTATATATACATCATCCAATTTATTAGGTGACCTGAAAAGAAATGAACAGCTTTAATTGGCAATTTTTATTCCTATGCCCATTATTTCCGGTCTAATGGGCCAGCAACCTCACAATATGGATAAAAAGCATATAAATTTTACCTACCATGATGCAGGTTTCAAAATTTCTAAATGTATTTGTGTTTTCAGTTAATATGCCCAAAATGTACCAGCACATATCAGGGAAATTACATGTGGGCATATAAAGCATTATTTTCTAGATTTCTCTGTTTTTACAAATATAACCATGCTGTTACTCAAACTGGAAGTTTTTTGTAACAAGGGTAACTATATCAGTGAGATTCCCTTGCACTTCCTGTGTATTCTGTACAATTAGTCTCAACCATTGTCTTATCAACAAATATAAACAAAACTGCATAAAATTTTATCAAAGAAGGTAAAACAAAAATAGGTATACACATGCTATACTGGTTTTAACACTGCTTTTGAAACTGAACCATTTTGATGCATAAGCCACGGGCTTATCATCTTGTAATAGGGCGGCACCGAGACCATATTTTGATGCATCAACTTGCAAAGTCAGTGGTTTCTTAGGGTCAAAATAGGACAGAACAGGTCCCAGGCTTATTGTAATCATGTCTTTGACCTTTATAAATGCGTCTATTTGCGGAGAGTCCCATTCAAACTCTACGTCTTTCGCTAACAGTTGTCTTAACAAACTGGTGACCGCTGCCAAATTTGGGGCAAATTTGGACAAGTAGTTAACCATGCCAAGAATTGTTTCTAACTCCATGCGGTTATGAGGGGGTTCCATTTCTCTGACAGCTGCTACTTTGGCAGGGTTTGGTTTGAGACCTTCTGCTGACAGAATGTGCCCGAAGTACTGTATTTCTGTGACACCTTCTTCTAGGTTTTCCTCATTTAGCTGGATTCCTTTTTCAAGGGAACGTTTGAGAACATTTCTCAAATTTGTATCATGTTCGTCGCGTGTGCGTCCGAAAACTAGTATATCTTCGCAAATCGAAATGATACCATTTAAACCTTCAAAAATATCATCGATCTGCCTAATTTTGGAATTCATCCTGAGATGATTTCAAACCAAATGGGAGACGCAAGAAACGGTAACGACCCTATGAGGTGTTGAAAGTTGTAAGGTAAGAAGAGTCCATTGACAGTTTTATTGCCCAATATCCTGACCGTGCATCCAATTTGGTGAAATATTTTGCACCTGATAATTGGGGTAGGATATCATCTAATGTGCGCATAGGGTAATGGGGATGCAAAATTGCTCTATTAAGATCTTGTGGGTCGAGGCATACCCTTAGTTTACACGACTGCTTTTCTACGACAACCATATAATTCACCCATGCTGTAGGTGATGTAACCTGGGCAATAATATTTTCATTTTCCATGCGATCGAGTTCAGTTTTGACCCTGTCTTGAAGTGCGACAGGTACTCGCCGCGGAGGGTGCACTACAGGTGTTGCCTTGGGGTCGATGTGTATGGTACATTCCCCTGGAAAAGACCTATGCCGTTGAAGACTTCGGCATATTCCTCGAGTACAACTGCCTTAGTGAGGGGCGTACTCTTGTTACATTGTAAATTTGACATCTGTGTCTGAACAGAGTATGTAAATTTAACTAAGCCTAACTCAATACAAGATTGTAAACCAAGTATAGGTGGTGCTTTTCGTTTAAACAATGTAGAATTCGAGTTCATGTGTGCGTTCAGTGCATTTACCTGTGAGATTGGCTGTACCAATTGTACTCAATAATTTGCCGTCATATGCGGATAATGTATTTGATTTAGGTTGTAGGGGATGCTTTATGCCTAGCTTTTTGAATATATGCAAGGGTATGATGTTAACTTGAGAGCCAGTATCCAATTTAAAATCAACAGAAACTAAATGTGGTCCTACCTCTATCGCTGCATATGCCTAGCCATTGGCAATTATATCCCTTTTTACACTGTCAATATACAAATCCTCGTTTTGATGTTCATTGTTTATCACACTGACTGTTTTTGATCTATATACTTTTTCAAAGTGATTGGGTTTATGACACTTATTGCAAGTCTTTCCTTTTGCTGGGCACTTATCCTGGCTTGAATGCGACTTGTATCCAGTGTCCACAGGTTACATTCACGCTCCGTCTGGAAGATGTGATCCGTTTCTTCTTCGGCTGAAGTTCTTTTGTCTTGGCCTGTCGTTGAATTGTCGCATGCACTTCTAGTCTGGCTGATGCAGACATGGTCTGGAGTTGCTCCTGGGCATATTCATGGCTTTGACTGATATTGATAGCCATTTCCAAGGTCAACTTTTCGCCTTCGTTGATAAGTTTTTCTCGTATCCTTGATGATGATCCCCGGAAAACAATTCTATCTCGAATCATGTCATCTTTGTCTTTGAAGAGACAATCCTTAGCCAATAGTTTCAACGAAGTCACATATTGATCTATTGTCTTGGAGCCTTGAATTTCGTTATTAAACTTGAATCTTGCAAAGACCGGATTTAATTTTGGTTGCACATGATGTTTGAATTTTGTAAAGATAATATTGGATTCAAATATTATTCAAAAATTCAATTCACAATAACTCATGCTTTCAACCCACAATTACACTCACAACCATTCACAATACATGAATAAATTAAATATTAATACAAAAATAAAACACACATACAAAGGAATCTCCTGGACTATACACAGATCCAAGGAACCTTTACAAAAGTTATATTACCGCAAGTATAAATTACGATAACAAATCAAAACATCACACTATACTATCGCACGTATGGATTGCGACAACTAGCACGAACATATACATGTATTTAATCAAGTTGCTAGCTTTTATTGAGATTCATGCAATCCCTTGAAATACTATTGTGATTTGAAGTAACTATGTAAATACAACAATGTATTCAATTGTACTACAATTGCAAGACACACATGTGTCTCGACCCTGTATAACCGTACGATTCACCAACAGTTGAATCGCCGCCCAGTTTCCCCGAAGACCTAGGGTTGACCAATACTTTTATCGGCCGTTTGACCTTCACGGATCCACCACAGTTATACGTACAGACAGCATACAAAATCTACTAGAACCAACGGTCCCAAATACTTTAAGATGCCACACCGGATGTTGACAACTCTAGACAGCTCCGACACTCGGACTTCTAGATTTCCGGATATTTACACGTCACGACAGATGTAGACGAACAGACAGTTCGACAGACAGACAGTCAGATACTTCAATTTGATTGCACAATTAAACAGCACAATCAATCACATTCAGCTATAATTCAGAGATGTTCTGCAACAAATCAGCTACGATATCAAAGACGTTATCAAAGATGTTCCCAGAGATGTTATCAGATGCGTTATCAGAGATGCTGATGCTATCAGAGATGCTATCAGCTACAATAAAGAAAACCAGACTAATAATAGTTGTCTCAAAACAATCTACAACTTAGATAACACTATTACATTTAAAGTCTAATAATGACTAGTAATTCCAAATATTCCATGTTTCAATCTGCATTGTAATAAAGGCATCATTACATGAAATGATAAACGGAATAAAATTCACAATAAAACGAAATATAAATTTAACACTCACCCCTTTGGCTGGAGAAAGAATGACAGGCTATCTTTCCTACGATAAGATACTTTTGGTCCCGTAATATTTATCAGAAATATTCTGCCTTATATACCCTCAAATAGGTGAGCAGAAATCACGGCAAGATTACCGTGCACTACGTGAATCTAATGTTCCGGACTTCATGTAATTCAAAGTCAGGCACATGCAAATCGTTACACGCCGCTTACCTTGGAGAAAACCACTTATTCACCCCAGGTAACGCATGTACGACGAAACAAAAAAAAATGGTGAAATTAGTTTGTAATTCAAGAAGAAAATAAATTTAATTTTCGCCTAATTCTGTGACACATATCTGAATTCAAATAGCCTTTTAATCAATGGCCTTCATCATAGGACTGAAATTGCCCTTTGCGTAAAATTTTTGGCCTTTTCTCCGCTTTGGATAATGGAAATATTACAGTACTCACCCTCCTTGGCATTTGACATAACAGACCATGATACAATACTCCACCATCCCCAGCATGCATTTAGTATTCACAAAACTGCCTTAACATGGTTCAAGTCCTACTTACTTAGTCAACATGATACAAATTGTAACTGAAAATGGAAGACATTCCAACCCAGTTGATCTCTGTTTTGGTGTTCCACAAGGATCTGTTTTTGGTTCCATTCTCTTCATTATCTACACTCAGTCACTCTCAAATGTCACAGACTGATATCCAGTGTTTCACCAATTGTATGCTGACAACATGCAAATAGTCAAATCTAGCTGCCTAGCTGAAGTTCAGTCTACCATCCACGGTATAGAAAGGGACATTTCATATGTGAAGGATATAGAACTAAAGATGGATGATGAAAAAGCTGAAACCAATCTGATCACCACAGAAAGATTTTTCTCATTCATAACCTTTATCTCAAACATTAAGTTACAGCAGTGCCAACCTAGATGTCACTCTTGGCAGTAAGCTCTCATTACTCCAACCATGTTATGAACATGTGAAAGGGTGCATATTTGGAGCTGAGACACATCAACTCCACTCACAAGTTTCATTCAGTCGATGCCACTAAAACATTTTGTGTTCCTTATACAGTACAGTTAAAACTGCTATGAGCGACCACCCGTCTTTTCCGACCACAATCATAATGCATGGATCGTTTTTAGTATACAATGCTGTTATGAGAGACCACCTGCTGAACATGACCAACAACCACAATATCTTGGCAAAATATGCATTTTGAGACTGCCATGAATGACTGCATCGCAAAAATCTAGGATAAACTCCACCGACATTTATTTTATCCCTTAACGAACAACCACTCAGACAGTTCTTTTTTTTTGTTTTAAATAGGGTGGCTACCATGCAATGTCTGACTTTTTTGTTAGCTATGCTTATATGTAGTGGTTTATAGTTTTTGTCATAAACCAGACTAAAGTATATGTAGATTATTTCCTAGTCTGGTTCTCTGCTTACTATGCTCATTGTATTGTTCTCCACTATTCGTATCGGGGTGAGCAATGCAAGGAGCATAAAAAGCAGATGACCAGACTATTTATTACCGTATTTAGCCTGCTTCCCAGCCTTATTGTAGGACTCTGCATCCTTATCAATGACCGCATCACAAGAACAGACAGACACCACTGACCTAAATGTAATCAATTGTAACAATGACCGCTTCATTAGCAATGATTGTTCTCATAAAAAACAAACATAAGAGGTTCTTCAAAATATAGAAAAAAGTATTTTGCTACCAGTCATAGACGCTACAGTCCATAAACCAGACTAATGTACTTGTCAAGAATTGCCATTGTACTGCCTAAGTTGATATAGTGGTCGCGTATATTGTCTTTAGAGTTAATCACTATTGTCGGGGGTGAACAAAGTCACTGTCTATTAAACCAGCAAGAGAGAATCATTTGTGGGATTTGATTGATAGTGTTCAAGACTTGTGAGATTAGGCACTGTAGTGATTTCAACATTATTATTATTATTAATATTATTATTATTAAATACCTGTACTCAGGTGTTCTATCATGTATGGTTTTCAGTATTAAGTTGTTGCTATGGGTTTGATGTCATATTTAACCATGTGATAGCTATATATGGCAGCCAGTATACATCTGGTGGAAGTAGAAGCTGGGAAAAACTATCAACCTGTGGAAAGCTACTGACAGGCTTTCTCACATGCCCATGTTGGCGACACCAGATACTTGAACCCACACAGAAAGAGGTGAGATGTCGGTGAAAGAAAAGTGACATAGACCACTCCCCTACCCAGGGCCCCCAGTACTAATGCAGAAAAAAATGCTGTGAATCAATAACCAACAGAATTAAATTACATTTACCCTCAAAGCATATTCTTTCACCCTCCGGAACAACATTACAAATTAGCCAGCTAATAAAAGAAAAAGTATTAGTCAATAGCTTGTAATTTCATCCAATGCACAATTTTTTGTTATATATATTTCATATTTACAATTATTAACAAGCATAATTTGTAAATTTGTACAAAAAATAACTAAGATTTTTTTAGACAAAAACAATACAAATACCAAGTAACTGAGACTTAAAACACATAATTCCAAAAACAAAAACAAAATAACATTTGAAATATATCAAAAGAAAAACAGTATCTCTGTCCATGCAAATACAATGTGTAAATGGTGGATATATAACCAACCAAATCCTCTTACAACAATAAATAATAAAGCTTAAAACAGTTACCTCCCCTGTTTAAGTTTGCAATTTACAAAGGGAACAAGTGAAACTGAAGAAGAAAAAAACCTGTTCTATCCATGTCAACAAATGAAAGACTATAAACAACACCATAGTCAAATTAAAGAAATTGAAGGCCTTATTTAAAGTATACTTTCCTGCTACATTTAAGAGCCAGCACAAAAATGTTTGACTTCTTTTGTTTCTAGATGACCAAATGCATGTCAAATGCTGCAAACATTTTAAAAATGAAAAACAGAAAATATCAAAAATAAAATAAACACATGGTAGTCACAAGTAAACTGTAAATGCTACAGTTATTTCTACTCCAGTGTAAATTTGATCCATGCAAAGTTAATCTTAAATTGATAAAGTCCATTCACAATCATATTGTTTGAGTATTCAGTTTCTCAGTTTCAAGTTTTATGGGAATTGTTAAGACCCAGAGCATTTGGGTACAAATATATTTTAGATATGCCTACATTATAAAGGACACTTGTTTTAAAGTATCAATGTTGTCATTTTCCTGGACTGTCCTTAATAAAGATGATTCATTTGATTTAAAATCACCAAATTTTAATGGCTATTAGAAAAATATCCATAATTAAAAGAATAAAGTTGATTCTTCAAAATGATTAGGGTGTACACAGATTTATCATAGATTCCAGCACAAAAATGGTGTCAAGTCCAGAAAGCTGAGAGTGCTGTCCCTGTAAATGGCAAGACCAAGAAAATAGCATAGCATATGTGATGCAACTCAACACCCCACACAGTTGAACTTGGATGTGATCCATCATCAATGTTTATTTCATTGACTATTAAAAAACATGTTACAATCCTACCATGCCTTGCTATTCAATATCATTAACTGCAAATAGTTTGAATAGCATATTGGTATTGAAGTATGTCATGTGACATGTTTAATACTAACAAGAACAACCCATATACATATGTGTAATTATTGTAGAAAAATGGCAGCATTAGCTAATTTTGAGCATACAAGTCTGCATACAAGGTCAGTTTAATTTATCATCCCACATATGACCTTCACCTACATATTAGACTCCAACAAATGGCAAGGTTATTGTTAATTTTGCATCTTTCTAGCCAGATGTGTGAATATTCCTGTGCATTTGGTACGTTGAATTCATGTAAGACTTTAGGCTGTGACCATTTTGATATGGCCTGTGTATCTGAATTTAGATTGCAAGCCCTAACACCATTGCAGGTAAAATCTAAATAGGTTATATCAGGGGTGGGCAAACTATGATAACATTTTTATTCAGTAATGTATTATAGCTATGCACAAGCATGGTGCAGATAACTCTCAGGATTTTGAAAATTAATGTAAGAACCTGAGATCAAAACAGGTCATTTTTTGGTACCCTTCCCTGTTATCATGTGATAATGTTTTGCACGGAAGTATGGGTATTTACGCGAAGCAGATACCACCAAATCTTTTCGTCATTAGAATTTTAGCATGTTTCAAGGTGAGTTAAAGAATAAAAAAATATTCAAATTACATTTGATCAGCAATTAATCAGCTAAATATGTTCCTTCCACCCATTTTTTAAAAAAAGAGCAACATTTTAAACTTTTTGTTAAATATATTTGTTTAATTTTAATTTTAACTGTTGTACCTTGCTTGAAATTAAACTTTCAATTAAGCATGCAAGACTTAGATTCATTGTGGAAGAGGCAATGACAGAAAACCAAATGGAAGTAGTACCTGAATATATTACTGCTGCAGGAATGCCACTAAGGCAGTGCTTGATATGGTGAATTTTGGTATATCATGTATGTTTATAAATATATATGCATGATATTGAAACAGTGGATTTTAATACACATTTTGCTTTTTGATTCATCTGGATTGTGCTTCTAATTTGGAGCAAATCAATAACTATTCACACAACTGGAGACAATTTACTCCCAATTACCCTACATAAGAAAAATTTAATTACACGTTTTCAACGTCTTAAATTTGTATTTACTTGTAAATATTTATTACTAACTTAACATTTATTTAGTTAATGAATAGGGTAATATAACAAATGTTTCCATTTTTAGTTTTGTAAATATCCCTTTGTTGAGGAGAATTTTTGATGTCCCAAAAAGTGTGAAAATTTTATGTATGGTTACTTTTACTTTTCAATTTTTAGACAGCCCTGGTATAATAGTGTATGGTATATGCGGGGAAAATAGAAATAGGTAATAAAAAGATCATGATAAATCTAACAAAATTTGTATTTCATTTAGAAAATGCATTTTTTTTATAAAAAAAAAATTCCTTGAGCCAAATGTTCACATTAACAAACTCCTGCAATGCAATGTCACTGCAAGAGTGCATTTATACATATCCTCTTTCATCATCAAAGTTTACAGATTAATAACATCTTTCTTACCGCGCTAAACAACTTAGATATGGAAGGAGTGTCAATATAAAAGGAAGCATCTTTTAGTACAACAGACATGTCTAGCTTTACATTACATAGACTATTTTTCACGACTGCGGGGAGTGGGGTAGTCGATTGAATGCATTTGGGATAAGTCTGAAATATTCCGAATGATCCAGCATGAAAATACACACATCTGGGTAAAAATGAGCGCGTTTGTCAATTACACACAAAAAAACTCTTTCCTTTTTGGTCCATGTAAAATATTATACCAGGAACCTAAAAAATTCATATTAAAGATAATAATATTGTAAAAAGTAACGCTCGTGTTAAAAATAATTAATAACAGACGATTTTATTTCAATACAGAAATTCGGAGATAGTCGCTTATTATAACTTTGTTTTGTTTTTTGTTTTTAGGTTTAACGCTATTTTTCAGAACAAGATAGGCTATATATGGCGGCCAGTATTAATGGTGGAGGAAGAACCCGGAAAACCCCGGAAAGAATCACCGACCCACGAGAAGCTATACTGGCAAGCTTTCTCTCACACCCACATTGGCCGAATCCGAGACTCGAACCCACGCAGACAAAGGTGAGATGGCAGTGATTCGTAACGGACAGCAATTTAGACCACTCAGCAATTAAAACGTTGAAAAGCATTCGTCTATCACAAAGGCACACAATGTGGTTCAAATCCTACTTAGCCCGGCTAATATAATGTGGCGTGGTACGCCTCCCTCCAGACGCATTTATTTTAATATTTTTAAAGAACACGCCACCACGCCTAAAACCGAGATTATTTTGGAATACAGAACACTTTACAGTTACATCCAAACATAGTCAGCCTCCAATACAACTAAGAAACGGGTTGTAACTTACCACCTACCTACGCTTTGTAGCTTGAATGCAGACGACCCTTCCTACTAAGAAACCAACAGGCTTCAACTCGGATGGAGCTATTACATTGTGTGCCATATGGGGTTATGCAAACATTCAACAGAAAATAGTTTTCTTTGGCAGGTTTTTTTTGTGTTGCTTGGCAAAATCGATCAAAGTTAACAAAACTAATACAAACTAAAGTCTAATCATTTCCGTTTCCAAAATTAAAAGCATGGGAGTTCGCTAAAAATGTTACGTCTCACCCCTTCTTGTAATAGAACAATTCTTTACGTCACTTTTGAAAACAAAACTGAAAATAAAACTGAAATTTGTTTCCAGGATACGATTTATAGCCGCGTGTCTGATAAAGTAAAACTGTATGCCGATACGGCGACCAGTACAAATCACAGGGGCTCATATCGCTGCTTACAATCAACCTACATATACTATATACTAACTATAGTAGTATAGTATATAGGGTACCTGGACGTTTCGCCCCATGGACGTTTCGGCCCAAGACATTTCGCCCCACATCAGTGGACATTTCGCCCCACATCAATGGACATTTCGTTTCATACTCCAGTCTCTCTCTCTCTCTCTCTCTCTCTCTCTCTCTCTCTCTCTCTCTCTCTCTCATTATGGAAATCGACCAAATATAACAGACAACATATACTCTTCTTAGACGGAAATTTCAATAAAGACTTAATTAGACAGATTAATGACTACATTACAAAGACGATGTTTAGATGTGGACAAATAATTACGATTAAGAAATAGGGAATAACATTTCTTTCTTCTTTTATTTATTGTTAAAATTTTGAAAATTAAAAAATATATAAATTAAAAAAATACATATTAAAAAAATATATTTTTTTAATTATTTTAAAAAAAGGTGATGGGCCATTACATGTATTAAAAAAATTATGGCTGCATTTTTTGTTAAATTGATTGTATAGAATAGGAAACTTAATGGGGAAGTACATTATGAGGACGTCATAGGGTTATATCATATGGCGCTATGCGAAGTGGACAGGCCTGTGGAAGAGTTTGGAAAAACGCCCCATTACGAAATATACATTTGTTAGAATAGGAATAGTTAAATAATTTAACTATTGGATGCTAACATCCTAAATACTCTCCCGTACTGCACAGAGAACCCAAATTCATGGGAAAATAAACCAGTTTGAATGATTTTCAAGATTAAATAACTAAACTTAATGGGGGAGGGGAGCATTTGTCTGGTGACCCCTAAAAAAGGAACAATGTCTTCGTGCATTTACTGCAGAAAACCAGCTACCCGCCATATATTGCGATATTTGTGGCCTATGGCAACACAAAGCCAGTGGAAATACTGGAAAGTTTATATTTTTATTTCTACATCATATTACGATCATTCTGCAATTGAACGGGCATAACAAAATTAATTAATTTTTTTATAATAATTTTGTGTATCTAGTGTCGCTTTCTCGCATGATATTGTTCGTATTTCAGTATATCAAACGTCTTTCAAAATAAATTTTATCACAAAACTTCGATGGAATGAACTGAATGATCTGAAGACAATGTTTCTATTTACAGGTCTAACAAGCTACATGCATGGTCTTCTTAGATGTACATCGGAGCGATATGAATGAATTTTTTTAAAAGACACGTTAAAAATTTCATTAACACACACACACACACACTTGTTTATGGGTGCAAAGAAACGAGTGGTAATTGCCATCAATTGTGTCCGTGTTTAGCTGTTGTGAAAGCGACCATAAGTCTTTAAACATCCTAGTTTTTTAGGTTTCGAGAAAGGAATAAATCTAATTTAACGCCATTTCACCATATCTGATGTTTTACTTCAATGCATTTTTAAAAAAAAAAAAGAAGAGAGAATCAAATATAGTTACTGTTTAGAAATACAAGTTTGCACATTATAATTTGACACTTCTACATTGTCATGAGATGTAATCTTGATTAGTGATGTGTGTTGATTTAAACATGCAAATACATGCTTAATATTTAGAAAATATATGTCTGAAACCTGTTTTTTATTTCTGTATTGTTGATAAAAATTTGTATTACTCGCCCCTCATTCAGCTCGATGAATGAAAGTAAAGAATCACGCGAGCGTGAAAAAGAACAAGACGACGAAACACTATTTTGGGGATAACTAAGAGTAAAGTGCAAATTTTCAAACTTGAAGCAAAACGCATACCGATTTCGATCGATTAACGATAACAAAATACTGCAATGATTACCATTTGAAATGAGGCAATTGTTACCATAATATTCTGTTAAAAAGAATATTTTCAAGTAGTAACAATGCCGATAAATCGCAAGATATGATCTGCAAACTAATCCGATCATGAAATTTTTTTGGTAAAGTTTAACATTTTTAAATAAATAAGCTATTATGTGGAAGAGAAACAACAGCAAATAGGATCTAATGTATTTAAAGCGTCATATTTATGGTGGACCGCTCCTGTGGCCTAGTGGTTAGGGCGTCCGCCTATGATGCGGGAGGTCGTTGGCTCTATCCACGGCCTAGTCATAACCAAAGACTTATAAAAATGGTACTAACAGATGCCTTGTTTGGCGCTCAGCATTAGTGTTAGGACTGGTCGGTCTGGTGTCAGAATAACGTACCTGGGTAGGGCATCATGCAACAAGTCTGCGGCATGATGATCCAATGCTAGAATCACTATAAACTGCCACAATGCACACTTTGGTACGACTCGGCCGGGGATCTAACCCATGACCTCCCGCTTCCGCGGTGGACGCTCTAACCACTAGGCTATCAAAGCGGTCTTCATCAGTTTGTGTAACAGCGAAAATAAAAGTACTGCAGTGTAGAAAATTATCACTATAAACGATAGATTAATTTTCTGATCAGTCTTATTACATAAATGAAGAAAAAGGGGGGAAATATTGTCTGATATAAAGGCACGCTGAATGTAATTGAAATATAAGAGAGAGAGAGAGAGAGAGAGAGAGAGAGAGAGAGAGAGAGAGAGAGAGAGAGAGAGAGAGAGATGATTATGAGGTATAAAATCTTAACGGTAGGCCCCTAAATTAAAATGAAGACAATGGTGTAATGCTGATGAATTTCTATAAATGTCCGATATTTCCATTGACGTGGGGCGAAATGTTCATGGTCCGAAACGTCCATGTACCAGGTGGGGCTAAATGTCCATTGAAGTGGGGCGAAATGTCCATTGAAGTGAGGCGAAATGTCCTGGGCCGAAACGTCCATTGGGCGAAACATCCATAATCTGTATATAGTATATGTAGGACCAGTAGATTGTAAGCAGCGATACGAGCCCCTATGATAGAAATGACCTTACAAATTAGGGCATAATTTGTTATCTCTTTTGCTAAATAGATTACGAAAGATTAAGCATTTATTGAGTAACATTTCTTTCTTGTTTGTTGAATGATTTTGTTGTATGGTGTTGACGGCAGTGGTGAACGAGGGGGAGGGGGCGGATATGGCGCCATAGGCTTTGGGGCGCCAAAAACCTTTGTGGGCTTTTATCGCCATTACCCTTACTAGGCCATTGGGTTGCAGATATGCGGTATTACACATAACTGAGCATTTGCTTAGGACATCAGCCCAACAGGGGCACCAGAAGAAGATTTTTAAAAAATCAAAATTAGTGTTGATAAAATTGAATAAATTATATATGACCATTTCGATCTGCATGTACGAGTATTTTGCTTTGGAATGATGGCAACACTGGTATTTGGTATTTTCCCATCTTATTATCTTTTAATATTGGTGGGGGAGGTGAGTTTCACATTTTGTAGCAAGGAAGAGGGGACAATATAATGTTTTCAGTGCTTAGGGCTTAGAGCCATGGAAGGCCTGAATCCGTTACTGGTTGGCAGTGATGCTGTGACGTTTGTGATGCGTACATATGTAAATAAGGTGTATTGTCAGAAAATATTTATATTTATATTTATATTTGTTGATCATCTCTTATATATATATATATATATATATATATATATATATATATATATATATATATATATATATATATATATATATATATTAAAAAATACATAATATGTCTCGTAATTAAAATTGTTGTTGTCTGATCGTTTAAGCGCCGAGGTGAAGGTTAGGTCTGTCATGTGCTAATTACTAGCTTACCTCTTGAAATTGGTGTATTGCAGTATTTTTTTTAATTTTTTTTTTAATGAATTGTCAATCCAACTTGCTTAGCAATGATCACACTTACCAGTAATAACCAGTAATATGGCTATCAGCTTCGACCTGGTGATACGTAGTGAAGGCAATTTGTAGGAATTGTTCCACGACCTGAACTCGAATATAAGAAATGTCTAGTAACTTTGAGCCACAAATTTTGAATATCACAAACCTTAATTTATAACTGCATTCTCAAATGCGCATACTCCCACTAGTTGTGCTTGGTAGGTGATCAACAATATCCGGGATGTTTACCAGTTCTATCTTTTGTTTGCACCTGTGAAATGTACCTATGAAGAATCCACTATACAAAAATTCAATATTTATTTACAGTTGTATAGTAGTAAGCACAAAATGTTGATATGACTGGTCAATTAAACATTTTGTTTTAGTTCACAGTGAATGCATGTCATGTACAAAATCATCTTCCTCACATATATGGCGCCAGATGACATGTAACAAGCTGCAGATGAATGATGATAAAACTGAGGCCATTCTGATCACAACACAATGACTTTCTCATTTACATCCTTTACCTCAAACAATAAATATCAGCAACACCAACATTAAATTCACGCAGTCAGTACGAAACCTAGGTGTTACTCTAGATAGCAATCTCATATTGCACCAACATGTCATGAACATATGTAAGGCAGCATATTCTTGAGCTGCAATGCATCAGTTCCAATCACAAATATCTTTCAGCAGATGCCAATAAAACACTTGTGTGTTCATTAGTACTTTCAACTCCATTCTGCCTGGTTCATCTCAATATCTACTCCAGAAACTTCGAAAAGTTCAAAACACAGCTTCTTGGATCATCCTTAGAGTTCTACGATCAGAGCACAGCTTTCCGCTGCTCTGTACCCTACACTGGCTATCCATTCAATCCAGAATCAAATAAAAAATTTGCTCTCTGTGCTACGTTTCAATGACAGACTCCAGTCCAACATGCCTATCTGGCCTCACCCATGTGTATACACCAGCAAGATACTTACTCTCCTCTTCAGACAATCGTATAATCATTATTCCCATTATGAAAACGAAGTCATATGGACAGCAATCTTTTGAATACCAGTGCCCAGCAACGTGGAATGAATTGCCTATTGAAATTAGACACAAAGACACAGTGAACCCTTTAAAGCGTGCTCTTAAAACTCACCTTCATGACTGCAAGAACAAACTTAAAGACCTAAAATGTTTCCTACCTTAAATATTTCAGCACTTTTTTTTTGTTTTCTAATTTCATGGTGTTTGTTATGTTATTTCATTTTTGTAGACATATCATTATGTATTGCCTATTGAAATTAGACACAAAGACACAGTGAACCCTTTAAAGAGTGCACTTAAAACTCACCTTTTTGACTGCAAGAACAAACTTAAAGACCTGATAATGTTTCCTACCTTAAATATTTTCAGCATTTTTTCCTTCTAATTTCATGGTGTTTGTTATGTTATTTCATTTTTGTAGACATATCATTATAGATGTTGTAAAGTGCTTAGAGCTTTTAAAGATTAGGTCTATACAAAGTCATTATTATTATTATTCTTGGTAGTATATTGAAGAGCTTGTTGGACGATATCACAACCATTTTTAATACAATCTGGAGCCCATTTGGTACAAGTCCCTATTACTGCCCATGAAATGACTAAGGATTGTTGAAGCAGGCATATAGAATTTACCTTCCGACTTGGCTTGCTGGTCCACCTTGTTAGAAAGTTATATATCAATTCTGTATGACGTCATAACTGCTACCAATCAACGAAAGGTTTTGGTGGTCATGAGTCTGTCACCTTGAACTGGTTAACAGCATGTCCACTGATGAGTCCTGCATCGACAGAGTTATATGCTAACAGACATGCAAGATCAGCAGCAGCAGAGGGGGCGAATCGGACAACATGGTGGAAATTTATCGTTACAAATCCATGTGGGATTGACTGAGCGTGACTAAACAAAATTCTAAAGAGATTATAATCCATATTACCGCCGCACCAAATTTGCCAAATATTTCGTAGCGTATGTGTGTCAACTCCATTAAATACAGCAAGAATATTGCAGTTATCTCTGATCTCTGATCACTTTTGGTATTTGAGTGTATCGTTGAGTGACATATATCACATCGGTATTTTTATGCCTGCCTCTGGAAAATATCCTTGCAGGATTCTTTTGATTGTCTAACATGACATCATCATATATGACTAAACTGTTAATACTTCCATCAATATCATCAATACTCGGTGCTTCCTCCATATCGTTTATAAACTCAATAATATCCTCATCGATTTCCGATTTCGCTTTCTCGTTAAAATCCTTTAACACCTCGTAGCATCGCTGATCGTCTACACTTGGGGCTACTAAATACAACTTGTCCCATTTCATCCATCTCGTTATTAAATTAAGTAGCAGCTGCGTCTTGTCACTTCCAGATGGTCCGATTATAGTCATGCGAATAGAATTTGGTAGCGCTGCATGGTGCTTAACTGGTTCTCGTGTTTTGGCTGCTGAAAATCAATTACATTCATATTATTATAAATAAATTATGGATCTATATTGTGTGAAATGTAAGAAGCGTACTAGCACAAACGACTTGACAACGATTACAACAAGCAATAACAGATCAGCACTTGCTGGCAAGTGTTGTGGTACAAAGAAATTTAGATTTGTTTCTATGAAATCTGGAGATGTTATTTAAAAAAAAAACGAGGAGGTGATATTGCAGCCAAGTTAGTAAAATTACCAGGGGCACCATGGGCAAAATATCCAGGAGAAAAACACCTTCTAGGGTATAGTTATTGTGGACCCGGGACCAGACTCGATGATCAAAACCAACCACGACCCGGTGAGTATCCAATAAACGCTATTGGTAAGGCGTGTCATGCTCATGATGTTGCTTATAAAAGCAGTAATCTGCAACACAGACATATCGCAGATGTGAAATTGATTAATGCGTTGAATTCTATCACCGATTAATCCTTCACAGAAAAATTGGCTTCATGGTTGATAAAATTGGCCATGAAAGGTAAATTAATGCTGGGTGCTGATAATTAATAACAACATGGAATCTATTTATTATTTCCCAAAAGGATACTGGAGGGGTAAAGCAGCAATCAGTAAACTCGTTAACGCTGCAAAAGTTAAAAATAGCACTGCAGCAGATTGGTTATCCAAACAGGCGATATGGCAGATTTATCTACCACCGCGTAAACAAATTAATTTCTCGCATATTGACGTCAGCGTCCCTAATGAAGTTCATCAAGCTGATATATTATTTCTGCCGCATGATGGTGTTTACAAATATGCGCTAACCGTAGTTGATGTTGCGAGTCGATACAAACAAGCAGAGCCATTAAAAACAAAATCATCAAATGAAGTGGCTTCTGCGTTTGAAAGGATTTATCGTAGGGGTCCTCTGCATTGGCCAAATCTATTACAAGCTGATCCTGGCAAGGAATTGCAGGGTGCAGTGTTATCAACAATGAAGCAGCATAACGTCATCATCAGACGAGGACATACTGCACTACATCGCGATCAGGCAATTGTTGAACGATTTAATCAGACACATGCTGAGCGGTTATTTGGATATCAATACGCGAAAGAATTTATTCAGGATAAACAATCTCGTGAATGGGTCAAGAGATTACCGGGTGTAATTACCGCGCTAAATAATGAGATTACTCGAACAATCAACATGAAACCTAACAACGCGATAAAAAAAAGTATATACCTGTAAAACCACAAAATGATTTTTCAAAACAACCAATACTCGGCAATGTCACTGTTAGATATTTATATGAAGCAGGAGAGCTTGAAGGTGGCAAAAAAAAGAGCTACTGATCGTATTTGGAGTGTTACCGCACATAAAATATCTAGCATAACACGATCCACGGGAAGACTAGCAATCTATAGATTGGATTCAACTGCTCGTCAGCGGGGGTTTACTCGTGAACAACTACAAGTGATACCCGAGGATACTGAATTACCGCCGCGTGGTTTTAACTAGCGCCTCTTCGTCTGTTGCACTCAAGACAAGTCAACATCACGTTATCTCTGATATGACCTAAACTGCTATTTTTTCTGTCTACGGTACATTGGCGGGAGTCTTTATCCGACCAACACCAATGCATTATACAATTGCAACTCGCGCAGTGATTATTATGTTGTTGTTTCAGCGTAATTCATCATCAATGTCAATTTTTTCTGTTATTTTTTTTTTGCCCTGTTGTTTATAACCAGAGAGTTTTTTTCTGATTATGTCAACGCTGACAAAATCACTTATTGTTGTGTCATTATAATCTAAAACAACTCTTCGAAGTTGATTTATTCTTCGTACTCTGGACACTGCAAGATAAACTAAATTCGACCACTCGATGCGATTATCTATGATCCAAACAATTGTATCGGATATAGTCAATCCTTGCAAAGAATATATCGTCACTGCGTATCCTAGCTTCCATGGGGATTTATCAGCACGCAATGGATCTTCTACAACACCGATATCAACCAACACAATATCATTTAACACAAGAATCCGCTTCTCTGTCAAGCCAGGAATATCAACTTCGATATTCTGTTTTCGTGTATCCTTGGGTCTATAACACTGGAAGTGTTGCAAATATTTCTTTATGCGTGTTAAATAACTTCATCTGAAGTGTATCTCTGACTAACTTTCTACTTGCTACTATAAAATCGTTTGGTCTCCACGCTTCCCAGAAATCATTTAATGGGGTTTCTGAAATTATTTCACGCGCTATTTCACACTGGATTCTATCCGGTTGTAATCTGATTAATATGTTGAACTCACATAATTGTTTATCAAGTGATCTATGATCGGTATTAATTTCTTCATAATAGTCTACACAATTCTTTAGCCAATTATGTGGAGACAAACCTACAAATGGTGGTGGTTGACCATAATCGCCACACATTATCACTTTTGTATTCGCTAGCAATAATCAATCGAGAAACCTTTGTAATACATCTAACGACACTGTGCATATCTCATCCCAAATGAGGATTTCAGGAATATATTTCTCGCCCATTCGATCAGGAGTCCATTCGTCACCTTTCCATCGAAAGAAACTGTGATAAGTGCAAGCATTAATTCCTCGTTGTTTCATCTCTCTTGCAAATCTGTGTGTGGGTGTAAGCACAATCATGTTTGATTTTCCTCGAAAAAATTCAATCGCACGAGTTGTCTTTCCTGACCTACCACAACCGTTTAAATAACTGGTTTTATATCTCCATATTGGATCGGAACACGACGGTGCATTAGATAGTTCTGATATCTGATTATTGTTCAAGTAATTGTTTTCAATCGTATTATCATCGAAAGTAAATTAATAGAAGCATAAGCCAGCATAGACGCCCTTAAATGCGTGTATTGAAGATTGTATCCGTCGTTGTAAGTAACAATTGTACCGAATTTTGTTCCATCGGACAAGAAAGCGTCTTTACGATTGACGCATATACCTCTAGATGTTGCATCTGCAATTGTAAAATCGTATTCAACATCATCTATAATTAATCGTGAAGAATATCGTTTATTGTCGTATATTTTTCCACCTTGGGTGAATTTACCAATTATTTTTCTACCGAGATCTTTTGCTTGTTTATTTTTAACTTCAAATATCTGTTTGGACCATTTCACGATATATTCTTCGTCGAGATTGGGGAATTGTTTTCTATTTTCGCTGATTATACTATCTAGACTATCGGGTTGTGGTAACCAGACTTCAGTTTGTTTTCGATAAGATATAATCGCTTCACTGACAATCAGCGATATCAGTATTTTAAAATCAATCATATACCATAATAACACTATTGTCATCCACTGTTTTTCAGAGATGTGTCTACTAAACCAAACATAACAGCACGGATGAAGTCTTTTAGCCAATTCAAATGATACCACACGAGCGAATCCGGTGAGATCAAAATCGGGTAGTTGTCCATTAATCAAACACGGGTCATCTCATGTGTTGGATGCCCAAATCTTTTAAAGTACTCATAACACTCTCAATACCCGAGAAAACTCCCTGGATAACACGCAGTCATATCAACCGAAATAATACTTTTGGGGTCGTATTTTGTATTCCATAATTCACCATGGCCGTATTCGATGCAGCTTGATTTGATATCTGATAGAAATTCAGCTCTTGTTGGTTTCCATAGATTTCTCTTTCTCGCAAAATGAGTTGCAACTGATGGAATTGTAAAACAGTTTGTTAGTAATTGTTCCTCGCGTTCCGTTGAAAAACCACTAGCTAGTTTTTTTCATCTAGTTGTGGAGGGCTTCAGTACGGAATAATTCGCCGTTGGATCTAACAAATATTGATCGAATTTACCCTCTTCGTCTTCAAAACTGTGAAGTAACCACACTGACACAGGATCGTTTTTACTTAACTCGTAAATAAAATAAAATACTTTCTACTCCGGGAGGCTTCCTCCCCCAGAGAACTCTGGGGAGAACTCCACGGGTAGATATTTTATTGTTCTATCCCGTGGAAATATTGTTACCGCAGGTGTCCACGCGTGTTCATTATGGTAATAATTTTTATTGGAGCTCCCTTTGATTTATATTTCGATTCGTGTAATACCTCTTCTGTTATGGTCATTACGGTTATTGGGAGTCTTAATGATGTTTCTAATTTGGCTATATCTTGAATCGTTGCTCCATTTTCCTTTACTTTTAATCCCCATTCGTTTATTTTTTACGTCTTAGATCCGTCAGTTTGTTTCCACGCAACGCATTTGTAAAGTGCTCTATTATTCGTTCTGCTACACAATTTATTCTTGACTAAGTCAACGGTGACAATTTCATTGGTTTTAGTTTCTTAATACTCGGTTTATCATTTAACGGATAAATTCCATCAACAACAGCGGTTACAGGATAAGCTCTCTCGTAATACGGTTTGTCAATTCCAGTCAGAATTCCTGGTTTGGAATCCTGATTCACAGTGACAGTTCTCTTATTTTTCAGGATGGGTTCAAATTTGTCCCGTATAATCCAGTTTCCAGTTTCCGAACGGATAATGAATTTCACTCTAAAAAAATACTTTTTCTGGTCAAGATGCGAGATTATCAGTGCTGCTCTTTCGTCGTTCATGGTAGCATCAACACTACCATCAATTCGAAATGATGACCAACAGTGAGATGCTCGCGCTTGAATTCATTAAAAACCTCTCGGATTCTACCTATCATGCTTCTATCACTTATTAGACCCTTTTGTACATCAGTGGGGGTTCTATCGAGATTGAATTTAGCATTTTTCCAAGGCCTAAGTTTCGATAATCTCTCAAACTCCTCCATATTATAATTAAAACAAGTATTTAAGTAAAGAATTTATTATATAATTAATCATTGCAAATGGCTTATGATAGGATCAGTAACCGCGTGTAAGAAATCATGCAGAAATGAATTCTGTGGATATCATTTGCAAAGCGTAGGTCGTGGGAGTTTTGGGCCGAGACGCTACATACGATGTGGAGTAGGTGTGCGTGGTAAATCGCAGTTGTGTCTCAATTGTGGTTGTAAGCGATACAGAGAGCTAAAGCGCTATTATGATAAACGAATTAAGAACTCCATCAAAGATTCCATCAATGACCCTGACTCTGTCCCTGACAGCGTCAATGACAAAATCATAAGAACACCACAAGACTACATTGATAGATTCTCAAGTAATAATTAAACCAAATAAATAATTAGACAAATAATATTATAGTATATAAATGAACCAAGAATTTCACTCACATTCCGTGATCATCGATTATGAAGCATCTCGTGACGGTATTGTCAGACACCGCAGAATGAAGAAGCCATTAGGGTTTGACAATGGTATTACTGTCACAGAATCGTCTATGAGCTATTTAAAGGATTGATCAAAGATGGTCTTGTTATTGATCATATTGATTCTAATCCTAAAAATAACAAATTAGATAATCTACGTGCTCTCTCTCAGAGTGAAAACACCAAACAAGGAGGGACTGGAAAGCACTCGAAAAATGAGAGATCTATAAAATCAGTTAATACAGCAACTAACCAAGAAAGAGTATTTAAATCAATAACTGAAGCCGGTAGATATTTCGATATTTGTAGAGCCTTAGTACGTTATGTTGCAGAGAATATAACTAGGTCGGCTATTTCCAAGAGAACCGGATATATAATTCAATTCGTTTACATCTAAATTTCATTTGGTACTATATAACACGAAAGGGAAATAACTCGTGTGGGCATGTGTGCTGTTTATGAAAGAGAGGTAATCTCAATGGGATTTTTGATTGAATGGCTTTTCTTTTGTTTGTTGATTTGACTGAATGGCTTTTTTTTGGTGTTTGTTTAACTGTCCCATGGATCTCAATGGAGATAATAAAGTAATTGTTTTGTGAGAAAATAAATCAAATAGGTGGTATTAACAACAGTTTAATTCTTTTTTAATGTTTTTTTCAAGTATTCGGTCTTCTTTAGATACTTTCAATAATCATAATTAAGTACACTAAAGAATAAAAATCGCACACCTCTGTCATTGGTTTTCATGTATTAGTTACCTTATATACCATGGTATCTTTTATATTATTTTTGGCTTTAAGACATTAGAAATTTAAACTAAAATCACTATATGTCACACACCGTCACACGGTGAGAATGCCTTTTGCATTCAAAACGGGGTGATTTTGTTGGGTGTATGGTTGTTTCAGTTTGAATGTAGAACAGCCCCGTGTGTGTATGTGCTGTCCTCCTATAATCCATTGTTATATGTTGTATTGTCTTGTGCTGTCCTATTTGTATATATCATGTCATTGTAAATACCATATCATTTCATTGTAAATACCATCATATCATTGTAAATACTTGTATATTTTTATATGTAAATAATTGTATATATATCACGTGAGGTCCATTCACTGAGCATACCTTCTTGGAGTTCTAATCCGTTATTTGGCGAGTTAGATCTCCTCTCGGAGACTATGCTTCGTAGTACCTCTGGGCCGGATCAGATGTGAATAACACCTGAGGGGTTCCAAATGGGGATGTGTTGTCTTATATATGTAACCTCTGGGCCTCTAACATACGGTGGTATGTTAGGGGTTCCAAATGGGGTCTTTCATGTATATCTCTAATGGAGATTGTATTGTCATTTATGTACCTTATCAACTCGCCATAACAATCGAATGGGAGTTGAAATATCATACAAAAAAGACGGGTCAAAATTGACCCCCAATTGTTATTATTAGAAATATAATATATCATATATGAATTTCGAAAATATGAATGCCATTATTAATGAGATTTAAAATTTGAAAAATCAAGGAATACAATTGTCAGATAAATTAGATTGTGATCGGATTCTTTCTGATTTTCAAGATATTGATGATAGTGCTCGGAATAATAAATACGTCTTACCGATATCCTATTCTTTTATAAAGAGAATTCAACATGCGATTTATGACTCCCTCGCATATGACAATGACATAAACAAGTTCGTCCCGTTATTCACTGTTGTCGAAAAAATTAGAAGTGAATTGGGGCAGAAATATGAAATCAAAACGCACAATTAACTCAAATATCAAAACTATAATAACCATTATGAGAATTCTCCCTTGATTGCCTCAACACAGTAAATAAAACATCTCACCATGGATCGACATGTACAAAACCCATACCTGTTTATAGACAGGTACGGAACAGAAATTCTATAGGCCCAGTGATTAAATCACCGAGATTAATAATTCTATAGACAGGTATGCTTACTCAACTAGAACGAATTTGTATGAGTTGAAATTCTATAGACAGGTAAGATAGTGTAATTTTTTTTTGCTTGGTGATTAATCAATGGTGACTTCCTCACTACGCGGAAGTAATGAACACACTGTCGGGGTGGGTGAGCAATCCACAGATTTTTCACTACAATTTAAATCGTACATTAATTTATAATGGTAAATGAAGCACTAACAACAAAATTAGCACGTGAACGATTAGCTGCGATTAAGAGATTTATTCCGGTTCGTGATTCCGTTCGGAATGAACTCCAAACGAGACAATTATTTCAAACTGACTTTGCAGCTGACACTGAACAGTTCTTTAAACCCGTCACTTCAACTACTGCGAGAGCTATTTTGGGATAGAATTTTGACGAAGAAGATAGAAAAAGGGTATTCTCCCATTGTTAAAACATATAGCTGCAGATAAACAACAGGGTGATGTTAGTAAAACAAAGGTTGTTTCTTTAGTGACATATACTTTCGAACTCGTGTAACCGCTCCTCCTGCTTGTGGTTACAAAGCGGCTGCTGTCATTCTCAGCGACAAATCAATGCTACTCGAAGGTGTTGGTGGACGAATGAGAGTAGTTGATGCACCAGTGGGAAATATGTAGACAATTAGATCAATCTGTTATTAAATAAAATGCCATCTAGTGTTGTTAGTGTTACGTTGACTACTGGTCAAATTAAAAAATTGCAATCAGAATCAGCTAAAAAATGCGGAACCACGATATCGCTGAAGCATAATCAGATGTCTGGTGGTCAGAATAAATTATCATTGACAACTCGTCAAAAAAACCACTTCGATGATGCTTTCAATGATAAAAAGGGTGTTCAGATCACACTCTCTTCAGCAGCGATCAAAAACATGATAAAATCAGGCGGTGTATTCCCACTTCTCGCTGCGATTTCAGCATTAATTTCAGCTGGTAAAGCCGCGGCGTTAAGAGCCGCTGGAGCTCTTGGTGCCAAAGCAGTACACAGCATTGCTCAATCATATGAACCAAAAAAAGGACGGGGATACAAAAAGAAAAGTGAAAGGGTCTAAGACTACCAAGAACTCTGTATTCATGATACAGCGGAAAAGGCCTGAGACTAGGAACAGTTTACTAACTCGAGAACCTATAGTTCCCATGTCAAATTTTGATTTACTCGATGCCGCTAAAAAACTAGCGATAAAAAAACTTTAGAGGCGTTTTTATGAGAGATCAATTACCACAACAACCAAACAGCGTTGAAACCGGTATCATTAATCTGGATAACAGCACCGGACCTGGAACCCTATGGGTTGCATACGTGATTGATCCGCGTGCAATTGTTTATTTTGATTCATATGGGTTAGCACCGCCTAAAGAGTTTATGCGTTATATAAACCACTTAAAAATTCCTATCTGGTATTCCACGCTACCAGCAACACAGGAAATGAATGTCCCACAAATATGCAGCATATAAGTATTAAATGTCCTCGACGCTATTTCATCATCGGGAAAACCACCTCATCGAACCGTACACGAATATACAAGTAATCGCTTTTTAGAGAGAAATTATATAAAATAACATGATTGATATTTGGGGAAGACCCCTCTCAGGATTGAAGAAACCCACAACAGAAATATCTGCAACCGGTGATGTAAAAAATATACTCGAAGATGAAATAGCTGAGATGTTAAACCTAGCAAGTGTTGGTCCCAATTAAATAAATTAACATTATTGAACGATAATTATATATCCTCGACGAATTCATTAAAAATACTCAGTGATAAATATGACGATCATATAACTACATTTAATAACTACATTTAACAAATTTACTAGTTCACAAAAAAAGTATAGTTGACAATATTGACTAACCTCTATTAGATTTCTTTGGAAATCCACCAGTGACCACACCGAAGCTCACAGAGATAAAAACAGCTATGTTAGAATTAACAAATCTACAATCTAGGTATGAAGATCACGTCGAGCAGTTTTAAACTTTTCGTAAAAATCTCATTGAGAAATTCTTTGTCACCACATTGGATAAACTCGATATAAAACTCCCAGATGTAAAAAAAAATCCATTGAAGAGATTAAGAGAACGCACGAGGCCATCAAAGATGATTTTTCTGCGATGATAACCCGATTAGATAAAATCAAAATTCCTCATGAGAAAAATGTAAATTCGGTATATACGATTCAACACGGATCATTTGCGTGGACACCACAAACTAACATATTAGATACATGTATTGTAGCTACCGTCAAGGGTATTTATCGATTAACACTAGTGTCAACGACTCAATTTAATATATCATCAATGAGTTCATCTGGGGTTAACAAGATGATATCAACAATCATCAACAAGGGAACAACTGAACGATTCACGATAACAACCACTGATAATAATTTGGCTAGAGTTTCAATAACATGGTATGTGGAATTCGTAGCCGATTTGAGTAAACAACTTAATTTAAATTGCTCTATTGTAATAAATACAATGTCATCAACAATGATTTCACCATCGACGTCACAGTAGTATCGCTATAATCAAGTCAAAGAATTCAAACTAAACTCAAAACGCTCACTGAGGAGTACTAAATAAAAATAAAAAAATACAACAGGCGAATTACCGCAGTTGATGTTACTGTGTACTCGGTATCAGGTGTAATCACCGGAGCCGGTATTATACTCTCTTCTGTGACAATGGTTGCTCCGATAGCTGTTCCAATTTGTATATCAGCGGCGACAACAATCGTGGGAATAATCTCAATCATAACAAAAAAATATCATCATGTAGCCAGCATAAACTGCAGGAATATACAGTTAAATTCCATGTTGTGTCAACCGCTTACTCGTAATTATCCTCGATGATATCGTCGTCACTCGATGACACATTAATATCAGATAGTGAGTTTTCAACGATGGTACGTTTGTATGATTCAGCGATGTCAAAATTAGAAAAACAACACGAATATAATAACAACAATGGCAACTTCGCAAGAACTACTTCAATGATTAGCAGAAAATACCACCCCGGTGAAAACCAGCATGATCTCAATAACATCAACCAATCCTGAATTCAGTGTGAATTTCCCTTCTGCAATTCCTGTGAAAGAAATAGCAAAATTACGAGTAAACCATAGTTGGCCTAACATTAGATCAGCACCATTCGGTGGTCAGCAACCAAATAATTCCTTGGTGTTTGCTAGTAAAAATAAACAAGACGGAACTCCAGACTGGAACGTTGTTTTGCTACCATCTGGGTCCTACCAAATCGAACAAATCAATAATGAATTACAATGCCGAATAAAATTCATTACTGGAAATGAATCGAAAATCGCTATAACAGTTCATGAGACAACGTTATCATCCGCGATTGAAATAAACTCACCTGGGTATGTCATAGATATCTATCAAAGTTCTATAAGAACCGTGCTAGGATGGCCTGAAAATCCACTTCGACAAGAAACCGTTAATTTACCGCCCAAACCGAAAAAATCTGATTTTACAACAGATGAGATTAAAGGTGATAAAGATATTATTTTATCTCTTGTAGGAGATATAACAAAAATAAAGGAAAAATATTTTACCTTCTATAATAAGGGTTTCTCTGGGTGGGACTTTGATTTTGAACATGATGGTGAAACAGGTAAACATACGGTTCTATTAGACAGAGATATTAATGAAGTTTTTAAAACCCTAAATAAATATTTCGAATCTGATATAAATAAACTACAGCAAAATTTTCAAAAATATCTTTTGGATGTAACAAGTTCACGTGATAAAATCATTGAAATAATAAAAGAAATAAACAAATAAACTCTTATATGAAAGATTTGGAAAAATATAATTCTTTTTTGTTTATAAAATCTATTGATGAATCTGGTAACATCGTAGAAAAACAAAAATTTCTATCCGCATATAATTTAGCAAAAGAAGAGTTATTAAATTTTAAATTACCTGTATATAATGTATCAGAGATGACAAAAATCTTTTAATGATGTCATAGATGAATACTTTCTACGAATACACGCTGCATGGAAAAAAATAACACAACAACAAACAACTATCCTCAAACATAATAATGATCCAGACGGTGGTGGTTGGCCTATTGCTCCTCAACATGTCAATATATCTTCGGTGTTCGCAATAAATCTAGTATGTGATGCTATCGAAGGAAGCTATCAAATAAATCTCGAAAGATCAAATCTAGCCCAGCAGGGATATATTTTATATTCGTTTGCACCAACATCTCCTCCAGGGTTTTTAATCATTGAGGATCCAACTAATCCCGTCTATATGTGATGTCATAATGATTCATTAACGAGAATTAATTTAAAACTCACTGACCAATCCAATAATCTAATTGATTTACGAGGCGAGGTTTTACAAATTAGTCTGTTTGTAAAGTCCTAAAGGATTTTCGTCTTAAGACTTTCATCGTAAAAAGATTTTTAACCCCATAGCAGCAGCGGGGGACGCAACAACGACTTTGCGTCTTCAATGAACCTTTTTTATGATTTTGGAGGAAGCCTCGGTTAGCCAAATAGACGCTCCGCCAAGTTGTCCGATTCGCCCCCTCTGCTGCTTCAGCTGGTCATACCATTATATCATCATACCAGTACATGGCGAACTGGCATCACATTTGGAGTCATTTATCCAGCTGTCCTGTACATCCCAACCAATCACATTGCACATGCACTCCACAGCCATACTACACTCGGTGCTGCTTATAATAGGAGAACCTTTTCTACCTATTATGATGATATGACATTATCATTACCTTATATTGATGAAAGGAATGATTTGGATTCATTCTGATCGAACAAAGTAAGGCTATATTAGATTTAAGAAAGCAATCAAATTTAAATACAGAATTTTGGCTATGTGAGAATTCTCACCTCCACCAACAAATAATACCACTTACAAGATAAAAACCTCTGTAGACATTGATAATCAAGATTAATATCTATATTTCCAAATTTTCCCTCAATCATCAAAGATTGCAGAGATCACTGAGCTAGTCTATTATAAGATTAGCATGCTTGGCAATTTTAGGGTCTTCCTTTTCTTAAGTCAGCTGACTGCAATTTTCTATGTACTGATATGATCACATACTCAATGTTTATCATGCAGATATATCTAGCCAAGACAAGGAAATCACTGCCATCAGTGCTTCACTTTCTTGTCATGTGCATTGAGAAATATTTAATAGCATGCTTAAGTTACAGGTAGTCAGATACATTATGTCAACATCCTTCCTACTCACCCTGGTAGATCAATGATCTGCATGATCTGGCAACAGAGTTACCCCTGGAAAACTGTAGCAGCCCCACACTTCACAAACAACTTAAGTCACCATTATTAATCTGTGTATGGAGAAACAATGTTATGCCTGGTGGAATGCTCTGCGTGGAAAGGAGTCTTGACACTTCTGTTGTGGACAGGATCACAACAGATGGATGGCCCCTTAATTTTAATGTATACACAGGGAGATGACACATTTTCTGTGACTGATGTTGAGTTAATAACATCACAACCTCTATTCCCCAACCAGCTAACTTGTCTGTTTTGAAAACAACAAGCTATATTCTATCACAATCAAGGGATACTATAATTTTCCTTGATTTCTGGGACATCAAGTCAAACACATTATTGTCCACAACAAGGTCACTTCCGATCTGTTGGAGAATTTCAGCATATCTGGGCCATGCTTTCTTACCTTTTTACCAAAATAGAATCTCTTCTGAGTTCTGATATCGCTTATCTTGTCAAAATTTGCGTCTCTGTCTTCCACCTTGCTGAAAAAGCTATCTTACAAGACCTGCTTCCAGACAGCACTAGCATTAGTTGAGTCTACAGGGTAAGTGAGCTGCATACATTGCCCTTGGACCCAATTTCCATGCTGTTCCATTCTTATGCTTTAGCTGTATTAATGATACAACTCTGTTTCATTAATAAAAACAGGATACCATTCTTAAGCAATCAACAAATAATTATCCTCTCCCTCTCAATCATTGAAGGAGGCAAAGCTACAGGAGCTGGTACATGATCCAAGATACTAAAAATAAGCACTGAGGCCAAAAGGTTTTCCTATTTATGAAGACCAGAAAGCAAAACATAACCCCACACGTGCTGGCCACTTGGTTATAGGGTTGGATGAGGATACTCTGAAATCTGTGAGTCAGGTACTACTTACAAAGATTTCATTGCATGAAATACAAGTAATTTCTATGAGCCCTAACTTCAAATCTAATGCCTTAATTTGAGACATATTGGATTCAGTTAGCTGGCAGGTATAGTTTTCCATTCTCCAACTTCTATTCGCATATCATGACCTCATAAAAGACAGAACTGGAGCTTGATGGGACAGACATATCTACCCAGTTACCACTCATGACAGTACATCAGTCTCAGGCATAAACTTGTAACTTTAAATTTATTAGCCCATGAAACTTGTAACAAACCCTGTTATGTAAATAAATGAATAATCTTCTGTTGTGCTAGTCACACATTTGAAGAAGTTCATCCATTCAGCATAGCAATTATGATCATGCTACAAGAAAAAGATGTTGGAAGAGGTAAATCAAGTTCCTCTGAAAAATATACACCCAAACAATACCATCAATCCTCCCCATCCTTCTCCATATATCTGAGCATTGCATTGCAGCTGTTGCTCAAGGTTAAACTGACAAATAATATATGGGACAGAGGTGTCTACATAGTGGGAAAAATGGGAGTCATTCTGTAAGATTTATTTCCCTTCCTCTACATCATTTGTCCACAACACTCTGCATGCATGGCTCTTTTGGGTGCCCATCCTTTAGGCTCCTAAATTAAGTATTCAAAATTAAATGTAGTTATGGAAAGAGGTTATAATAAATGAGGAAGGTTGTCATACGAGTAAGTACATTAAGATTACAAATTTACAAGGTATGTCAACGCTATGCATATGCAAAGGCATATCTGAGTTTGTTTCCAAGCAGTAGTGGTTGGTATATGCTACTAAGTCGTAAACTCTCAAATAGGCTTGTAGCAAAAGAAAGGCTGTGGATGATACATCTAGATGGAAAGATATTTTTGATCTTTTGGTTGGGCTGATGCAACATAAAGTAATTAATAATGTTAATGTGATTTGATGTAGTTTAGAAAAACTAATTTACTAAAATCTGTCCTTCCAATCAAATTTAAGATATTTCTTGATTTTCTCAAATCATTTTTCAAAACTTATTACCATGACAAATTGCAACCATGCAAGTCATTCTTGCTCAATGTGTCATAAAAAGAAGTGATAATGGATGTTCATGTGTGGGTGTTCGAGAGAGAGAGAGAGAGAGAGAGAGGGGGCAGGCACAGGGGATTCTTGCTATTGAAAAAGAAACTTTAATGCAAACTGTAATTTGAAAACTCTTTATTTTTAGTGTATTCTAAGCATATACAAGTGTAACAAGAAAATTACACATCAAAATATGAATAATAAACCTCTGAAATAAAGTGCGCACAGTAACAATGTGCAAGTATTGATACCAGGAATTTAAGTTTTTAAAAAATCCAAAAATGTATATCATACAATTCTGACATCATATACGTGTTGATAATTTCACAACTGTACACATCTTATTCTGCAATTAGTGCAACATGCTAATAAACAATTGAACAAAAATCATTTATATCTGATGAAGTAGGTGGACAATATTAAAATTACCTATCATATTCTGAGGAAAGTTCATAGAAAAATTTGTTTCTTCTGCTGTTATGTGCATCTGTAAATGCAGAACCCAAGTTGTGACACAAAACAAAAAGAATCAGTGGGAAGGAATATTGATGTCTTGTCATATTCTAGAAATTATGACATTATTGGATGTGTCATACAAATTAGTCATCATAATTTGAAGGGAAGATTTAAAAATTTCAGATCATTTCAAATTTGAAAACAATATCCTAAAGTTTTAATGTTGTAACTCCTTCCGAATATATTCAAAACCCTAATGAAATGATCATAACAGGTTGCTGCTTTTTAAATGCTGATTTTCAGAAACATTAAAGGAATATTTGTCTTCTCTTCCAACAGAGCATGTGCTAATTTTCAACTGGATTGAAGATTTTTCATCACAGTTATCCATCATTACAAAACAATGCAACATCTCTTTGACTAAACAAATTTTAGTCACAAGTCATCAAAAAGAGTCTTGCAATTGAAATTACCATCCATCCAAATGTCAATAAACACTGAATTTCAAAATTATACTTTCATTTGTTTATGTGACTTACAAAAAGGGAAATTTTTAATTTTGTCATGCTCAATAAAATATTCAAAAGAACCATAACACTTGCTATATGCAAATTATCTATTTACCATTGCATTTGAGTGCGATGAAAATTGAGAAAGTATTTAAGAACGGCATCTAAGTTTTAAAATTTTATTCTAAAAGGATACCAAAAAGAAGTATTATTTATGGCAATAGGTTTAGATTCTGAAGACAATAGTATCTCATTCATTTATTTCATTTCTAAATGTTCATAGCCTTAAATCTACGTTTCATCTTTACCTATAATTTTCGAAAGGTAAGTAATATGTCCACCTACATGAGCATGGACTTGATTTATATTACAGATTTTAAGTTTAATTATAATCTTTATTTCCTGATTGTATAATACATGATTGAGGACTAAAATAAAATGTATACCTGAATGATTGGAAACACACTTCAGCTTTTTTTTTGTAGGGTAGTATCAGAACTTATTATCTTTCTGTTTGTTTTTCTTCTCTTATTTCTGTGTAAGTGTAATTTTTCAATAATGGTTGTTACCTTTAAAAATAAGCTGTACTTATCATCTACACCATACTTCTATATATTTATGCAGAATTGCCGATATCTTAACTTTCTTTATTTTGTGTACCGGTAACATTTGGAATAGGGTATTTTTCCAAATTTCTACAACCTAATATTAAAACAAAATTAGCACTGCAAAAACTACTGAATATATTCCAATGGCAGATTGAAATAAAAATATTTTGAGAAAACATCCTAATGATTAACAAAGTTTGCATGCCACTGACACTATCACATTTTGATACTCTATAAACAAATTTATTCAAGTCATATTTTTTCTGATATCTTTCTTTTTCAATTTTTTTGGGGTGGATCAGTAGTTTTAAACATAAGATTTATGAAATGACCTCCCTTTTATAAAGCCATGCGAAATTAAATCATTTTATTCTGAGCCAAATCTGAGTGTAAATTCAATATTGGTGTGGGGACACTTATTTTAATCAATGAACATTAGTGTTCAAGATAATATGGATTTCATTGGATGTTCTAATGGCTATTTGGAACAATGACTATTTACGTCTGTGAAACAGCATCACAGGATGCCAATGTTTATAAATTCTGAAATAGCCCAAATGTTGTGTGATTTAAAGTCATTATGTTATATTCTCAAGGGATGTATCGCCTGCCATTGGAAAATATATGTTCATTCGAATGAATACATTAACAATGCATTTAATTAATACAAGACATATTTACAACCAAAATTGTGAATACTGTATTCATTACATATTTCTCAAAATTCTTGTCATTATATCTTACAGTGACCACAGCTTAAATACTTCTTTAGAATTCACCATTCAAACTATAAAGCTGAAGATTGATTATTTGTATACTGCTGTAGCTGATCATTAAATGATATTCTATGATTTATTACTTACTATTAAAACATTATTATTATTACATTTTAACTTATGTTTAGATGTTTCAAGCTTCAGTCACATAGCTGCATGAATCAATTTGGTTGTCAACATTTAAGAACCTAGTTGTAAGAAGCTCATGTTAAAACATCTTTTACAGTAATATGTCCATTTTAAAAATCTTTTTTGAAAATATATATAAACATTTGCCATATGTGACACCACTAGAATGAATACAGTAATACCCACAATGTCCCGTGTTGCTGATCAGTCAATTGCAATGCCTTTTACCAGATAATGAAGAAAAGAGGCAATCTTGGCCTCTACATCTATATATATATATATGACTTCTGAATATCACAATTATCTTGATGGACTTGTACTATGAAGTACACACATTCATTGAAAATGTCTTAATTATATATTATTTAGTATACAGTAATTATGATACACATGTTACATTAAATCATTCCTGATCTAGACATATCTTCAATATTCCATTGAAAAAAAAAGGCTTAAAGAGTTGTAGACAGGAATCTATTTCTAAAATATATGCAACTGACATCATTACCACATTGGAACATTGGTTGTGTTTGAGAAATATGAAGAATATGAACTCATAAAATATTATTTGAAAATTATACAAGCAGTTATTAAATATACAGTTTAAAAACAAATCATAATATAAAATCTGAATGAAAATAAACAACTAATAAAATAAAGACATGCACCTTTTCAGTACTTGCCTTTCTGCCATGGAATAGTAAGATCCTGTCCTCTTCCTTGTTTTGTTTATTAACACCTTGTAGGACTTCATTTAAAAACAAAGAAGATAATTTCATAGCGATCTTAATGACTTTACACAAAAATGGCTGCCTCTTTGGTTAAATATAAACAAAACTAACTATTATTAAAACACAACTTAATTTTATATAATTTTGCACATAATGATGTCATTTTTTAACTACATTGAAGTGTACAATAATTTGTTGCAATATATATATATATATCCTTCATAGAATTTATATCATTAAATAAATGTTTGTCAAGAAAACATTTTGTTTGTATGAACTGATTTTATCTCTGAGATTTGTATGCATTTCATCAATTAAAAACAAGAAATATTAAGTCCACTGATGCAGAAAGAATCTCCAAGAACAAAATAATGTTAGAAAACGATCATCATTTTGAGTTAATATTGACCTTTATGTATAGTAACATGTCACTGTAGAAGTAGGTAACAGTGACATATCATTAGCTTTTATCTTTGATCTTGTAGTACTTCATGCTGATGTTTGTTTTGATGGGATACACTTAGAGTGAAACAGTATAACTAAATATTGGTGTGATTTCTAAATAAAAGATAATGTTAGCTACACAATTAATGTATCATAGATTTGTTTCTACTAAAACAACAAAATGTAAAATAAGAAAACTCCCAACTTGTCTCATCTTGCCTTAATAAGTTTATCATATCTAAACCTTTGGAGTCATCCATAAATGACGTCACACGATTTTGGCTGATTTTGACCCCCTCGCTCCCCCTCATCACAAAAAGTCAGACCCCCTCAAATATGACGTCACAAAGCTCTGCTCCTTCCTTCCCCTGAAAAAGCTGTATCTACTATTTGAAAATTAACATGTTTCAAATCACTTCATTGTAGTATGTATTTTGTGTGGCGCTTCATTCTGATGATGGAGAAAACATGTAGCTAAAACTGCAGATGTTCAGAATATGGTATTCAAATTCTCCTATAATTATCAAATAAAGTAATTATAACTAAAAAAAACATACTTTGAAACTTTGTAGTAAAACACAGAATTCTAGGGGTTTGCAACAGGCACTTTTTTGGAGTTTTTTTGTATCGGCGTATGATGCTGGTTTAGCCCAAAATGTCAGAAGTGATCCGTTTATTGTGGTGGCATTAGGCTTTAATTCTTGCAACCAGTGATCAACATTGACTCGCAAATCTGCATCATTTTTCATTTCATTCCACTTCTGAACCACTTCTTCTTGGCATATCTTTCTGCTCTTTGCAGGATATGCCAGCATGAATGCCTCAAAAAGACACTGGAACATTTGACTTTTATCCATCATAGCGGTCATTTCTTAACCCCCCAAAAATTGAGATTATTATTGGTGCAATATAAACTTGAATTTATTCTGTTTGTAATATAAACTTTATATATATAAACTTTAATTATTCTATTTCTTAAATGTAAGATCTTTTATAATAGAAATCTGAAAAATATCAACCTTTATAAAAAAAATATTTTTCTATCAAACCTATAAATTATTTACTTTTCTATCAAACTTTTTAAATTTAATTTTATAGCACAAAAATGTTTAAAATTAAAAAATTTTGGTGAGAAAAAGATCATTTCAACTTCGCATTGTCAACACCAGTGGACTGGAAACAGAAAAATGCTATTTGGAAAAAGCTACTATTGGGGTTAGTAGGGGTGTTGGTAGTTCGAAGACAAGTCCATTGTAATTTGAGATCATGCCCGACACGCCTGAAGTTGCTAAAAACGTCATTAAATAAATTGTAAGTAATCAAAAATTAAGTGGAACTTTTATTAAAGTTAAGCATTTTGATGTGACATCACATTTCTTAAACAGCCCTCCCCCCCATAGGTGTGTGACGTCATTTAATGACGACCCCTTTGTAGTGCAGAAGCCATATATTTATGGATGACATCACCTGGATTTTTATGGTCAAACATCATCTATCTCTGTGTGCATACCATATTTTTATGGCTCAGGACAGTGATGTCTACAAATGTCCAATGTAGGCTAATCATTAATTTTGGTCTAATAATAGCTTGGAGATTGCACATGTAAAAGTTCAATAGATTACTGCATCACTGTAACAGAACATTACTGAAACAAATATTACAACAGACATATTTTCCAAGTAAGGTCTGTTGTCAACAGTGGACGTTGACTTAAGCAAAATGGTGACTTGGGTTATAACATGGTAAGATTATATGACCCATACAGCTATTATCATTAATCAAACACATGATTCACATGTATTTATAATAATTAAAAAATCTATAAGTAGTAATTTCATCTGAAATGCTATAAAAACATTCCAAAGCAGCATAACATATACAAATAATGAAACTAAATATTAAAAAATAGGCAATAAATTATAAATTTGACATAAATATGCAAATCAACACACTTGCTATACCATATTATGATTATCATATATAATATTATACATAATTTGTCAGTGTCACTTAGAATACTTTGTCATTATTGTAAATTAAATATAAAGAAATATTGACCTGTCTGCTTGTATTCTAAAGTTTTTTCATTACTTTTTATGCACAAATTATTAATTCAATTGTACTTATTTCAAAGTAGTCTCATCTCTTGCTTTTAATTACCTTTGAGGTGTAACATTAGTTCTGCAATAATGCAGTAAATACCATTATGTTAAACAGCAAAATAATTAAATGAATTTGATTGCTGTTAAATAAGTATCAGCATTGGTGTTATTGATGTTATCAAGGTTTACTACATTAACTTTGTACCCAATGCTTTCAAAGTGTCTGTTAAACTACCCCTAATTGGGAATAAAAAACACATTCCACAACTTCTATCAGTACACTGTCCTTCTCTCTCTTTAACATGTAAACATAATTCTGTCATAAAATATTAACTGTTATAACCTACATATAATGATATAAAATTGGCAAACAATACATTTACCAAAATCCACATCAGTGATTCAATTAATTAAATAATCCAATTTGATAAGAGTAACAATTTGATAAGAGTAACCACCTTTAATTAACCACTGGTATTCATTTTGAGCAATTTGGTTTCAATTTCATAAAACAAAAGTCAGGGAGAAATGGGCTAGGTGAAGAAACCACTTTCTATTCAGACCCTTCAAAAACATGCAGAAAAATTCTATTCGACCAACAAACAAATATTTCATAGACAAAATTCTACATAAAAAACAAATACTGCATAAACATGAAAAATAGTTAAATACTCTTTATTGAAGAATTGTATGATCCAACATAATCTATCAAGTCATGAAATTAAAATGAAAAATATTCAGATAAAAAAAATTAATCTACAATTTCATGATGAACGGAATCAATACAGATCCCAATACAAACATCAAATGCGTGAAACTTGATAAGTCTCCTATCCAAACAAATCACTAATTAAGGAAGGTTTCCTCAACATGTACACTGTGCACACTGCATGGTCAACTAACTGAAACTAAACTATCACAACCGCAAATATTGTAAAGAACCACAAGTAAATAAAGCCATTAAAAAAGCAATACAATCCTGCTGTAAATAAAATATGAAACTCTACAATCTAGTCAGAAACATCTTATACTGTATGTATAAAAACTGAAATTATATTAGTTATGGTTTGAATATACAATCATCCTTTATGAACAAAATCCTAATATTTCATGAAATATGTGTATATACACACACACATCAATCAACTCTGAAAGGCAAGAGTTCAGATATATGTAATCAGTTGTTTTACTACTAAATTATATCTGTGCAAATAAAAAATGTGTGATTTCTTCAAACTCTTTAGGACTCTAATAGGTACACAACAAAGTATTACTCCAACATACAAAGAAAGGAAAATCATGTAACTTAACTCCAAAGATCATAAAATTACATTGATGCAATATGTTCAAATAAGAAATTCAACTAAAGTTGTCTTTCTCTAACACACATAAGATTAAGACAATGAAAACAGTATGGAGTCCAAATGTTTGAAGAATTATACATATGCTACATGTATTTTCAATTTAAAGGTGAAAACTCCAATTTTAATTAATGCAAAATGGAATTCTCAAGTTTCTCTTCTCTAGACCAAAAGTGTTCAAGAGTAAAAATATCTTAAGACTAACAGAAGCTAAATAACTTTGGTCAGTTTAAACCTATATTCTTTTGAATTAAGCATGGTATGCACAAAGTCCAATATGTCAGCTGAATATGTATGGAATGCTTCAAGTAATATCAGAATCCAGGCACATTCACTTTGTACAAATTCTTGTCATTTTGAAATATTAAACCCGATTTTAAATTTAAAAACTTGATACTTAAAGAATTAACTGTCTGAAGAATGACAAAATTAAGCAAAACTCTGAATGGTATTAGGATATACTTATTGAGTATTACACCCCAAATTTACATGCTCTAGCCTAGATATTTATAGAATATGTACAACCCAAATGTTGTCACATGTCCAAAATACGCAAGAAATTACTAAATCCAGAAACGTTGATAATTTACACTGAACAACCAAATTCTCCACAAACCCAATGAAACAAAATGATTTTCTGTACTTGAAGATTTTTATATTTAAATCCCAGTATGCATGGCATACACTCTAACCAACTTTACTATTACTATTCCATTTTTTACCAAAAAAATATATCTCAATTTACAAATCTCTAGTACATGTACCAATATTTACAGAAATATATACAGTAGATAGTTACATTGTACTTTTCAATTTACAAATCTCTAGTACATGTACCAATATTTACAGAAATACATACAGTAGATAGTTACATTGTACTATATTGCCTTAATTTTACATCAGGCAATATGAATGGGAAGCACACATTGTCTTGAAACATTACAATAATTTAAAAACAAAAAATGAGCAAAACATATACAATATTTAGAGAGTCCTACAAATGTACAATTCATGCCAAATTCTTTTGTTGTGAAGAGTTCCATTTCTAACAAAACATTAAACAATGTATCCCACATGTCCATCTTTAGCCCCAATATTTACAGATTATATACATGTACACTCAAAAATCTTCAAAGAACCACAGTTCAGCTAATTTAAACTGCTAATAATTTATAAAGAAATATTAAACATTGAGTTTTAATTTCTAAAATATGTATGTACAGGCAACAAATTATTTTAAGAACATTCAACAAACTTCAATGGGTAAAGTTGATACTCTTATGAAATATTATATGTCAAATTCCCATATTCTGGCCATGACATTTGATGGACAAGGTCAATATGTACAAAGAATTCAATGTCCCAAGAACGATAGAATTTGCAGCAAATTTTAACCACTACAAAAATTAATCTTTGCACATTACAATAATTTAAAACAAAAAGTAAGCAGAACATATACAATAATTAGATAGTACTAAAAATGTACAATTCATGCCAAATTCGTATGTTGTGAAGAGTTCCATTTCTAACAAAACATTAAACAATTTACCCCACATGTCCAACTTTAGCCCCAATATTTACAGATTATATACAACATGTACACTCAAAAGCTTCAAAGAACCACAGTTCAGCTAATTTAAACTGCTAATAACCTTAAGTTTCAATTTCATGCACTAAAGAATTAAAAAGCATATACAATATGTATAGAGTCCAATATATTTAAAAATGACAACATTCAACCCACTTCAGTCTTCAGTGGGTACAAGCCTATACTTGTTCATATTCTGCCCTGCCATTGCAAAATAAGTTCAACATAACGAAGTAAAAAAAAGGTCCAAATAAGGACCGAAGTTTCGTCAAATTAAAATAAAAACACCTACAAAATTAATCTTTTTACATAATGTTACAAATTATATACATGTACCAATTTACAACACTCTGTTGTTTACTGTATACAAAATGTCCATGAAATGAAATATAAGGAATATGTTTAATTTCTAAACTGTAAAAAAATGTCATGGAATGAAATATAAGGAACATGTTTAATTTCTACACTGTACAAAAATGTCATGGAATAAGATTCCAAGAAATATTCTCATTATATATTAAATAGGAAATTTAAATTCTGTAGCCATGAAATTCACAGAATATGTACATTATGTATGGAGTCTGAATTGTCCTTAAAAAAAGGCAGACAATTTAAGTGGCTACAAAACCCAAATGCACATGAAGAATTACATTATTTAACAAGTTTCCATTCTCAGACTCTAATCAGAACAAAATATGTGCAGTCTTTACAAAGTCCAAGATATCTGAAAATACCCCAATGTGTATACCAAAATATGAGAACTCTATGAAAGATAATTACTTGCAACCTCAAGGATCTAAGACATTTTGGGATGAATGAATCCACTAGCTGTATTCTGTTATGTGCAAAATCTAAAGATGCAATAAGGTAAGACCCTTATTTAACTCAAAGTAAGAAATCAACCTGCAAAAACATGATAAACCTCCCTGCCCTATCCCCTAGTATTTTCAATTCCAACTAGAACAAAGCATGAACCCTTGTAAGAATAAAATTGGGACCGCTTCCAGTACAGTGGTCCCCCTCATGAATGGGCCCCCTGTAGTGACCACCCACTCTTTTGAGCCAGAATCCCTTGGCATTGCTGAGTTTGTTAAAAAATACCCTTCAAGAAAGGCCACCCCTTTAATGTGACCAACAAACTAGTGCACAAATGTAAAATTTACCCCTCACAAGTGGCAACAATTTTGTCCAGGACCAATATTAATTACAGTAAGGTAAATAATCTAATTATCTTTTCTGATGTCTGTTTCTGGATATCAGGTTTTCGTTACTGACAAATGTGTTGGTTATAGTACATGTACTACTAAGGCTATTATTATATCATCAATGCTGACTTTTCACAGGAAATGGGGTCAGCAATGTTTTTTTTTTTCACACAGCAGATTTTTTTAAATTTGATGATTATGACTAAACATAATTGCCAAGATCATGACATGGGCAGATAGAAATTGGGTTAGCAATGTTTTGATAGAGCTTTTGGACTTAACACAGCATTTGTTTTGGTGTTGATTAACACCCCCCCCACCACACACACAAAACAATTAACCTGGAACAAAACAGGGTACCAGAGAAAGACTAAAAAGCATGTGACAGTACATGTATTATATCATTTATAACAAGGTTTTTACAAAAGTTTTGTCTGCAACATTAAATTGCAGTATTGTATGATTAGCCACATAAACAAAGAAGTAATATTTTTAAAGAACAAGTTATTCGACTTAACGGTAATAGAGAGAATTATCTTGCTCAAAAAGTTTTCGTTTGGAAGACTAAAAAAAAACAACAAGATCATAAAAGATAAGGATAATATTCTGTTGCAGTGTGAAAATGGAGTGAATGGAAAGAGAATTTTTTAAAATACAAATGTATGCAGCAAGATTTAAATAACATTTTTGAATGGTTTTGTATTGTGCATGCCAACAACATCCCACTTACATTTCATGCCTAAGAATGAGAACTATTAATTTATGTTACTTGAAATAAACCTGTTTGTAAGACAAGAAGAACATTGTAATAATTAATGTTACCTTTATATTAACATATTAACTGTTTTAAGTTATATATAGCTTTCCAACTTGATACACATATACATACCCATCACACAAATAGTCCCCATCTGCAAAGGCCACCCCTCGTACGAGGCCACCTTCCCCATGCAGAAAGTGTACAACTGGCTGAATAAAAGGGGGACCACTCTATGCATAATATGCAAAAGGTCAAAAAGAAAGAATTAAAAAAGGAAAATCACCCATTATCAAACATATATACAAAACACACAATTTTCAAGAAATGGCTAAATACTCAGAACACTGGTCAATTTTCAAAACGGCTAAATAAAAGTTACTTACTTGTTTGTAAGTACTATACCAGATACATACCATGACAAAATATGTACATATACAGTGCAAAGATGTTCATTGTTCCAATAAAAGTGATACAAGGTATCCATCCAATTATTCAATTTATAATATTCATTCATTCTATGTTCCTGTTTTGAATCATATATAGTTTATAGAAAAAAAGCTTTGCTACTTCCAAAATGTATAAAATGTATATAAATCAACTAAGGTTATGTGACTGCAATCATCACCTACACTATTTCTTTTTCATGAGAAAAGTCTTCCCAGAATTCATACAGAACAAACATTATAAATGCTTAGGAATGTTAAATAATTAAGTCCAAAATAAATGTGCAGGTACAAAATTGATCATTTGTCAAATACAACCACATGTAACCACATCAACATTAATATAAATGCTACATCAAACAAACCATTTTAATTTTATAATCGAAGCAGTTACGTTAAAACAAATTAAATCACTACTAAATACCCACACAAGCACAAGTCCCATCTTTCTCCATAATGGCATAATCTAATGTGAACTCTCAGTAAGTGCAAACAATATGTCTAGCTCCATTATGTACAAATATGAAATGGTAGAAGGATTTATTAAAAAGAGAGAAAGAAAATCAGATTTATATGATGTAGAGTCCTCTGAACTTAAAATTCAAGATAGAAATTCACCCTCTACTCTTGAAATTATGGTTCTCTAAATACCAGGATATTTAAATGACAAAATATAAGTAGGACTTGCAGATATATTGCACAATCAGCATGCATTCAGATGCCTTTTTAGCAACTAGTATTAATCCTGCATTTGCACATCCTAGAATAAACATTGCTAAAGACATGAATTTTATATCTGTACAGTGGTTATACGCATACTGATCTTCAATGCATGAAAAATTTAATTAATAATTTCAAAAGTGCCTACAACAGTCATCCACACTGCCTACAGTTGGCAAAGGAAACTGTACATGTATATTGTATATTGCTTGTGACTAAATTTATGCAAGAAACTATATACACTAGATAAAAGATCACCAACAACTTAAATCTGGAATCACTAATTAAGAGATAAAAGCAGACATGAAAACTAAACAAATTGATATATATATATATATATATATATATATATATATATATATATATATATTATATATATATATATATATATATATATATATATATATATATATATATATATATATATATATGTCCATATTTAAAACTATTGACCAGAAGGTAAGATGCACTACATTGTTTTTTATTTTTTCACATTCATATTTCATTACATACATTCATAAAAAGTAATATGTCAAACAAGTGCATTCTGAAAGATGAAAATAAAAAAGCGACATCAAATATCATTTAAGAACAATTAAGTCATGTCTGTATACAATCTGACATTTTGATTTTTGTGCTTATAGATTCTCCTGATACAGTAAAACCAGTCTTGAGGGACCACTGCTATGAGATACCACTTGTTTTGAGAGACCAGAATCTCCATGTACATATTTATTCAGTATATAGTGTTATAACCTGTTATGTGAGACCACCTGTCTTGAGAGACCATTAGTTTATGGCAAGAGGGGTGGTCTTTCAAGACAGGTTCTACTGTATTACAAAATCAAAAATAAGAATCAGATTCAACATTGCTGCAGGACCTTTTCTTTGCCTTCTCTAAATAATAGGAAATGTTTTTCTTTCATCTCTTGTACTTGTGACAGTCTAAATCAACTAAATACAAAGTGATGCAAATAGCATATTTCAGCTTTTGCAAGCAAAGTAGCAGTTCCAGTGTTTGTTAAATCAGTATACTCATATAGCCTTTTAAATTAATTATATATTATACCACCTTTTAAACTGACTCAATATTCACAATTGCAAGTAATCAAAACAACTTAACACAAGTTAACATTTAAGTTTACTGTATATACAAAGTTTTAGTCAATAATGGTAACATACAAAATAATTAAATTAGTGCTGTTTTTTTAATTGTGTACAATAGATGCACATTTGACATTTTGACAAGACATAAGGAACATGAAACAGGATAATCACAAAATTCAATATTTATCAATCTCTAGCACTTAATTAAAAAAGAATATACAAAATGTGTCACAATATGTTTAAAATAGCAAGAAGTAAACCACCCTCTTGAACACACAGTACATGGGCTAAATATACATGGGCAACATAAAATTCCACTACATTTATTTAGTTATTCTAGCAAAAATATACAGTGACTGATAAAGATTTCTACTTATTTAATCTATGTATTCCCTTTGTAGAGTTTGTTTAGGTTATTCCTTGCTGAGCTCTTGCTAACTTTTTTTTCTGGCTTGTTCTGGGTGCTTGTGCCATGTCTAATTCTCAGATCTTTTGATCTCAAATCCTGAATTAAGAAGAAAAGTAAAATAAATTACTTTAGTGATGTTGACAAAAAATCTCTCATTATAGTAACATTTTTTATCAGGCTTAGTCTTGACACATGAAGATAGTTAAGAAATTAAAATCAGCAACTGTGTATGTATATGATGCAGAAACCATACATGGAAGACCCCAGTTTTGGAGGAGCTTCTATCATGAAACATCTACAATGTGATAACCTTTAATAAAAGGACTGAAGTCCTGAAAACCACTTTTTTGTTGAGAGGAAAGCCAATCTCTAAAGAATGTTTTCCTGTACTATATAATCCTTGGGTGGAGTTTCCAAACCAAAATATATTTTCTAATTTTCTAAGATTAATGATACAGTAATATTGCACCTTTGATTTCTAGATTATGCATATGTATAGATATGATGAACAGAAACTCTGAATAATCCAGACTTGGACAATTTCAGCTATACTGTACTGTAATTGCATGATTAAAGTACAACTGATTAAATAAGGTTTAAATATGGGGACACTTGTAAATACTTTGAACAATTATATGCATATCAATTATTAGAATTTGCATAATTTGGCCTTTTTGAATAAACTAGACAATAAATCCAAGCATACAAAGATGGTAAATCTCTGATGATTCCCTAAAAGATTTAAATAAATCAATAAAAATAACAAAATAAGCAAACAAATAAACATGTAAAAAGCAATAATTGTGGTTTTCTTTATCTGTCAGCCAATTAATCTTCATTAATTCAGTGATGTATATTTCAGTAACTGCTGCATAACTTGATTATATATATATATATATATATATATATATATATATATATATATATATATATATATATATATATATATATATATATATATATATATATATATATATGTATATATATATAACCCTTTAACAATATCCTTGTGTTCTGGACAAGTATATCCAGTTTTAAAAGTAACAATCAAACTGCTTTGCAATTTGCATCTTTGAGGTTATGATAATATGAAAAATGGTAAATCATGGGAATCATTGCCTTTGATAACAAAATATATTAAATTATTTCATTTTTTATTTTTAATAAGTCAGTTTCAGTTGTTTATGTCTCAGAAGTGGGTACAGTACTTCTCTAGGCTCTTAGATTGTACAGTATACCTTATTTTTATTCATCTACCATGACTCTCTTCCAGCATCAGCTAAATCGCATTTTATATATATGGCCTAATTTCACATTTCAAATGACATAATAAAAAAATCGCCAAACATTGGAAAAATGTTTAAATTTTGTAAAATGTCAAATTTTGAGACAAAAACAGAAGTTAAAATTAATTCAGATAACTTAAATTATTCTTCCTGTTACAGGGCTGCGTTAAGTGATATTTGTAGTGATAATCAATGTGATGCTCATGCTGCCCAGCTGGACTAGTATGGCAGCACAGGTGTTACCTTGTAATCATCCCCCAAATTTCCAGGAGACAGAAAATAAAGTAAAGGTAGGAGAATCAAGCCATGATGGAGTGCTGCTTCCAAAGTGGGATACAGCAACTTCTAGTTTCTAGATGTACCACTTACGAATTAAATAAGGTCTCCCATTAGCTTTTGAATAAAGATTTGTGAATCATGCAAACTGCATCTGTAATCCTAGTAAGTTCTACAAATCTCAGTTCAATTTAATGAACTTTTTAGTTCCTGATTATGTTTCCAAGATCTTGCATAATTAAAATCATATTCAATATCTTCCGGGATCTTTTCTCAGACCAAATTGTTTCCCATTTTCATTTTAATCGAACAATCAAAGTAATTTAGTTAACACATTTACTCTTGGTGCTGCGTTTACGGGGTAATAGGTAGTAACCTCCTTCCAAGCTTTGTAGCATCAAGGTCATGTAAGATACACTAAAGTGGGTGGTATTATATAAATGAAGACAGATTTAGCTCTACAATGATACCAAATAATTTGAATGTTTTAGTTGCACTACAAAAAAAAGAGGGAAAAACCTAAATTTTTGGATGTTTTTTTTTTCTCACTCGAATTTGCCTGTGCTCGGAATTCAATTTTGTTTCCATATTTTAGACTTTTGGGCCACAGATCTAACGCAGACCAGTATGAACTGCACAGACTGGTGAAACTATGCAAAAAGTAGGATAAGGTGGGCATTTGGAATAAAGATACAAAAATGATGAGTCCATTAAGCAAAAATGTTTTTAAAAAGTACAAAAATAAAAACTCCAACTTTCACCCTTCTGCTCATGTGCAAGCAAAATAGCTAATGGAAAACAATGTCTCTAAAACAACATGGCATTAGATTAATGGAAAATCAGTTGGAAGTCTATGAATTAGGATGCATTCAGAAACAGCTCCAAAAATGTGTTTCCTACTTGTATTTCATGCAAAAACAACAAAAACCTCCAGGTGTTAATGTGTTACTGGGTGCATTTTGATGATGTCATCAAACTGAATATTCCTTGCGTATTTAATCATTTGTGCATTGACATTGGGCAAAAATTACAAATTTTGCCATTCCTTGACAATTTGTAATCTTTTTCAAACAAACAGAATTGTGCCACTGCTGACATAAAGAAGCATGAGATAAATTAAGTCTTACCTCAATTTTTCCAGTGAGCAGCTGCACATAGGAACTGATGTGTAAATTTATAAGTGGAATGCTGTGTGATTTAACCTGAAGAATCCCATCATTCATTGACCCTTTTGACCAGAAATAGTCATCATTCAAGTGATCCAGCAAGGAATCCATTGGTACTGCTTCTCTATGAAGTTCATTCATGAGCACAATCATTAAAACCTAATCAAGACCCCACAACCCACCTAAATCGAAATACAACCCTCTTGATAATATAGAGTTTTTGTTGTTGTTGAGAACATATGCTTGTGTTGATGAAAAAAAGAACAAGATGGACAACATGACTTACCTCAATCTTTTTCGTGAGAAACTCTAGGTAGGAATTAATGTGTTGTACCTGGACATCTGCAGGAAAGACATCTACAAGAAGAATTCTGTGTGATCCTACCTGAAGCGAACCATTGCTTAGTAAACCCTCTGGCCAGAAGTATTGGTCTTTCAAGTGATTCATCAGGGAATCCATTGGTGCCACTTCGCTATGAAGCAGGCACCTATGTACAAATCTTTTCACTGCTTTGAGAATAACTTCTGCCAACAACACATTGCTACTAAGAAATCCATCATTGAAGGTATGTGAAGTCTCTTCTAAAGGAACTCTGTATTCATCCCCCAGGGATTCAATGACACCATCTGCATTCATCTCCTCTAGGAGTTCATTAAGTTCTACAATATGACACAGCTGAATAGCATTTTCTGGGTTTGGAAGAACTTGTTTTGGAAATGGTCGTGTTAGGACATTGCTCCATTTATCAATAAATTCAACCAGAGGTGTCTGTGGCTTTCCACCTGTTCTTCTCAGTAATGATATAATGATACCAAGGTGATTCAAAAAGTCCGCTATAAACTTTGGATCTCTTTCCCTCCTGCTTTGTATACCTGCCTCGATATCTGATGTAAGTTTTTGTTGAGGAATCACACCTTTTAACTCTTGAATCATGAGGATATAGGTTTTATAAAGTTCATCACTAAATATGATTATTGGAAAGGATTCTGTGAGAAGCAAATGGCTTTTCCCCAATATAACTGAGTTGGCTAGTTCCATTTCAATGGTTCTGAAGTCATAAGCTATTCTTCTACCATGCCCATATTGGATGTTACACTGTGAAAATTTTAGATAATGCTCTGACCACTTAAAATTTATGATTTGATCCTTTTTGACATCAGCAACCGGGACACATGGTAAACTTGCACAAGTTGTGTTCTTCTGTAAGAAGTGAAGGGCTGGTACATAGTTTTGTACTGACAATGCTAATGTTTCATCAAGAAGGTTGTTCTGAATGGAAACAAGAACTTCAAGAACCTTGTACAGGGGAGAGGACTGATCCATAATGAGGCAATTCTCCAATTTACTCGAGCCATGAAGTCTATCCATGGCAGGCAGCTCTTTCAAAGATCCTGCATTTTCTCTAATTGCTTCCCATGCCCTTTTGCACGAGTCAAATTTTCTTTTGAGCAGTGCTCTTTGATTTGGATCATTTTCCTCATGAATAAAGGTAGAAACTGTGTAATCTGATTTTATGCAGTCAGCCTTCTTCTTGTGATAGCTGGCATACGTCACACATGTTTTATGCCAACTAATCAAGGGCTTGATGTGCTGAATCAGTTCAAGTTGAGGCAAAGCTTTTAGGGCAAGTGCCAGGAATGGGAATGAATTAGCATTGTTTTCTTGATACAGTTCAAGGGAAAGATTTTTAAGTGATGGCTCTGAAGTAAGTCTGAAGAAATATGGACACCATCCTACTTCACTGATTTCTTCAACCTGATGTTCAATGGCTGTTTCATCTAATCTATGCATTGCCAAAACCTGTCTTTTTCCTTCACGTACTGCTGCAAACCTTTCATGGATAAGACTGTTGACAATATAAGTAAATTCTTTTTCCCAAACATTTCTTTCACATTCTTCTGTGAAAGCTGGACAAGCTTTGCATAGTAGTGTTCTAGTTTTGATTAAAAGAACATGGAGAAAGTAGTCCAAGTCAGTTTGCCTTATTTCCATCAAATCTTCGAGGTACCTGAAAGCTTTCTGAACACTTTGGTAAAGATACTTTGCAACACCTCCCTCATCCTCTCTTTTTTGTAGAAGACCACTTATCTGATTTGGCATACTGTACCCTGCTGCCAGTGATGCTGTTAACAACCCATAGATGATCATCTGCAGTAACTGCTGTGATACTGTTGTTAGCATTGTTCCTGGGACAAGCTCATTCATGCCAAACTCAAAGCTATAACGTGTCTCTGTTATGGGAGAATTCTTCTCCACAACAGCATTTAAGCATTTTGGACACTGGTCTTCTGTCATGTAAATATTTGATGCAAATCTGTGATGTGAGGTGCATCTACCCCAAAATATTTTGGTTGATGATAATTTAGTTCTGATCTCTTTACCTGTTATTCCAGGCAGAAAAGCACCTAAAAGTTCTTCTGGTTCAAGAAAACATTTCAGAATGAAGTTGCAGCCTGTAATGCGGGATGACAAGGCAAGTGATGCTAGCTCAATAACAAATGTTGCAATCTGCATATCTATTTCACTGCTGCCTTGATGTAAGTTTAAGTTGAGAACATCTATGATTTCATAGTCTCTTTTCCCTAAATGAAACTGGACAAGTCTAAAATTGTATTCATCCATTTCACATTCTTTGCAGAGTTTTTCTACTTCGTTTGCTTTGTTCCTATCATCATCTGTTAATTCCATAACTGTTCTCTTCAAAAAGAGCTGTTCTATGAGAATGGAATGTAATGATAACATTTGGTCACTGTTGCCAACTGCATTTCTGATGAAATTTTTTAGCTCATCATTGCCCATTTCAAATGCATTTCTTGCATGCTCATGACAATTTAAATCATATAATGCAAGGGGTGCATTATCTATCGAGTTCACAAGAGACTTGCACTTCCAAAGGGATGAAATGAAGGTAAGCTTACCTGATAGATTTTGACATACCTTGTTGAATTTGGCAAATCTAAGTCTTGATTTAAGAACTTTTAGAAGGAAAAGCTGCAATGATAATCTTTTACTGCCCTCTTCCTTTTCATTACCTCTCAAGCATGCATTCAGCTTTTGAAAGTAGGCTTGATTCATCTTCAGTTCTTTCTTTTGCAATTCAACTCCCAAGGTCTTTACAAATCTCCTGAAGTATGCAATTGCAAGAAGTTGTCGGAGAGAAAATTCTTCTGTAAAGATAATTCTTTCCACCTTGAGAAGTCTTTCAACAGCAGTTTCTGTCATTAGTGTCTCTATATCTGGATGCAGCAAATGAAATATACCCTGTTCAAAGACATCAACCAGAAGAACTGCTAAAGGAATATTATGCTGAGAAGTTTGCAATTGGTTTTGAATGTTGCTGTTAAAACTGGAGAGAATTTTGCTTTCCTGCAAGACTTGGCAAGCTTCTTCTTGGTCTAAATCAAGGACCTGGCAAAAGATGTTTTGGGACATGTTTCCTGTCATTTCCTTCAAAGATGCATAATGTAAAGGATTTTTTAAGTATGTCAATTGACCATCTGGAACTGCATTTCTTTCAACCATATCAAGAAACCAATCTATCACATTACTGTCATCATATGCTTGTAGACATCGAAAGATAAACTGGCTGAATATTTTCTGCCTATCTTGTTCTGTGATACTGCTGGAACCAAAAACCATTTCACTGATCTTTTCCATAAATTCTTCTGTGTCCATAGCAACATCTCTCTGAAGCAAGTTCCCCAGCTGGACTAGCCAGACAGTATCCATCTTGTAAGGAATTAGAACCAATGATGTCAGATCACTGCAAAATCTCAATCCATAAAAGACTTTACACTCCTGTGAAACACAGCCTGCAAATGACAAAATGCTCTGCACTTTTATATTCCAGTTTGTAAGGTCTTTTTCTGACTTGAACATAACTGCAGATGGAAGTATTTTTTTACATAACTTCTCCACTAAAACATGTTGAAGAGCTGATGGTGCATCTCTTTGTTCTTGTCCACTCTTTGTCCTAATAGTATTTTCCTCATCTTCCTCTGGTTTTTCTGATGATCTGGAATTTAGTTCACTAACATGACTATCTCTTATCCATTCATGAGAACTTCCTTCATCCACAGATTCAGATACAGGATAGTGAGTAAACTGACCAACTGTAATTTCTTTTTCTCCATCCAAAGTGTCCTCCTGCTCAAGGAGTGGATCTATTCTTGCCCTGGTTAAATGAACATCATGTCTTTCTTCAAACATCCTACTGACTGTATCATTTACATCCAGATCATCTTGGAGGTTACTGTTGCTGCTTTTAGTATCTGACAAAGCAGCATGCACAGTTTGATTGTATCTACCTCTGCTTTGCTTTTCACCTTCACTTGTGGAATCAGCTTCTGACCTGTAATTGTGCTCACTATCACTTTTTAAAATATATCCAGAACAATTAGACAAGTTGTCATTTGTTATAGCAAAACTATCTGCTGCAATTTCAGACACATCAGCAACTGAATTTATCCCCATCATATGACTATCTCTGATCAAATCATGAGCACTCCCCTCATCCACGGATTCAGATACAGCACTTTCTGCAAGCTGAAGATCTGCAATATCTTTATTTTCTCCATCCAAAGATTCCTTCTGCTTTAAGAGCATATCTACACTTTCTTGACTTAAACGAAGTTCATGTCTTTCACATGTCTCTTCAAACATCATACTGACTGAATTACAAGCATCTAGATTTTCTTCAATTTCATTACTGCTTCTTCTAGTAGCATCCAAATTTCTGCTGTATCCATTTTTATCTTTCTCATCACTGTCAGTTGTACAAGAAACTTCTAGCCTGTCAGTTTGCTTGCTTTCACTTTGAATTAAATGACCAGAACAGAAGTTCACATTTCTTCCATCAAACTCGTCAGAGATTATTTTGGGCAGAGTATCTGCATCTTCTCCAATTTGCTCCAAGAATTCATAGTCTGAACTACTGACTGATCTAATTACATTATTCTCCTCAATGGTACATAGTTCATCACCACTTTTAATAGATTCTGTACTTTCTTTGTTTGATTCTTGATCACTTGAATAAGTAGACAGAACATCTGATGTGCTCGTTGATGCCTCCTTTCCTTTGTTGCCTTCTTCATCTTTCATTTGATCCGACTCTGTAGAATAATGTTCCTCTATGTCTGCTTCAATAACAGTAAATATTTCATGAAGAACACCCTTGATGTCAACCAGTTCTCTGCAAGTTTCAATAAACATGAATTCTGCCATAATCAAACTAAAGTTTGTCCAGTAAGTTGTATGAACAGATGTACAAGCATCATTTAGACTAAAACCAGGTAATTTACACCTGTGTGGCAGAAGCCGAAACATGACATTTATTTTTTCATCCTTAATGTTTTCAGGTGAATGTCTTGCAACCACAAGGGTACAAAAATCATGTACATAGTCCATCTGACAATTTTCATACTCCAAACGCAAGAGTTCTCCAAGCTTACATGAAATCATATCACTAAATCTGTTGCACAATCCTTCCACAACCTCACTGTCAAGTTCTTCAACTTCATCTACTTCATATTTAAGAAGAGTTAATTCTTAGTAATTCAGAAAAATAGTTCTGTTCCTTTTCTATTCTATCAAAACAAAGTTTGCTAAATGGCATACGAAGCTTTACAACTGGAGTTGAGATTGCATAGCACACTGGTCCTGCTGGTAAGGGTGTGTTATCTATTGTGAATGTTTTCTTATCATGGAAAAATGTATACCACATATGTCGTCTTTTCTCTGCTGATAAATCAGACACAAAGAAGCTATCAAGAAGATTTTGTTTCTCTAGTTCATATATCAGCATGGCCAAGGGATCAAATATAACTGATAAAATGTGCCCCTCTAATGCCTCGATAAAACTTGAAGCAGTATATAAAGCATTTGCATCACAGGCAACCTGTACCTGCCAACTATCTACATTTATACCAGATGCATATTTTGAATCAATCCATTTCAGTATTTCTATTTCCAAACAGGATAAAAATTCTGGACTGGCACCTATCTGTGTGATGATGTGAGAAATGTTGTTGATACTCCTTCCAACCGTGCCATATCTAATGCAAGTGAATGCAGCAAATAGCTGTTCCTTGATGTAGTCATTCAGTGGTCTCTTCTGCTCAATCGTTTCCATCAGATTCCATTTGAGGAGTTCTGGTAATTTCATTTTTGGCCTACTTAGACTGTCAAGCATTACCAATTTCCATTTGGCAAGGAAGTCAATCTGAGGCACTGTCTTAGCTTCATCTGTCCTTCTACCGAGATGAACCACTAAACAAACATGCTTTGGGACCTTTGAATTACCACTACAGTATTCAACCTGAAGCTTCTCAATGATTGATTTTGAAAGCAAAATATGTGTCCCATCTATATCAGCTTTGCATTGCAGAAACAATAATTCTCTGTCAGTATTGTGCCAAAATTGATTCATCTGTATTGTCAGTTGCTTCTCTGATTTAAAAGCACCAAGTTTTTCAATCTGACATTTGAAGCCTGGTACGATTTTCTTCAAGTCAGTATGTATGTTGCTGTTGGTAAAAACAATAATCATTTTCCCTACACCTTCTGTGACAGATCCAATCTCTGACTGTAAAAAGTGCTCTAGCCCTTCATGAATTGGCATCTGAAAATAGGACTGTTTTATTTCCTCCAGCTCTTCAGCAGAACAAGACTTTCCATACTCTGTCATCCAAATGCGAGCTATTGCTTCTGGTTTCATAACTTGTAGAAGTGTTAATTTGCATGCTTTAATCTTTTTTTGAACAGACTGATATTCTGATGGTAGCATGTATGAAATGTACAAAACAAGAGTGGGGATCATGTCAGTACTGTAAATTGGTATTATATCTTCTGGTGAAAAATGTTTTCCTGACATTGAGGTAACAGATGCAACCCAATGCTGCAACTCTGACACCACCTTCTTATTTTCATCACCCAAGATTTCTGAATACTGAAGACTCTGTTTCTCAAATCTGTTTAGAAAAGGGGGATCTGAATGATCCAGCTCACTTTCTTCTACCAGGACTATGCATCTGAAGTCATCATGGACATAGCACATTGGATTGCTGTAAGGACCAAGGGCTATTCGACAGTTCTTTTTCTTTCCAACAATAGTATAATTCTGATTTAGCATGTCATACAAACTACCATACACAGTTTCAAGATCTTTAAGTATCAAAACAATGCCTTGTTCCATACAGAGGATTATTCGGCTCAAAATTCGATAACTATATTCATCCGTCAGATCCTCTTCAAACTTGCTCCCAAATATTGTCATGTGTTCTCTATCTTGATCTTTCAGCTGCTTTTCAAGGATTCCGAGTACTGAATCTCCTGTTGTGATGAGCAAAAGGTGTCTTGCAGATCTATCACTGACATTTTCTTTGATCATATCCAAAGCAGAAACAATTTGTTGGCCATGAATATTATGAAGGGCCTTTAAATGTTTTTCAAAACATTTTCTTACCAAGCCAATTTCTGAGGGTAATCCACCAAAGTTTCTATGTATTCCTTTCAGAATTACATTGCCTTTAACATCTTGATTAATTGCTAAATCTGTCATATTTGCTAATTCTCTAGCAAAATATTTGACTAAAGAATAATAGTCTCTGAGGCCAAAGAAATTCTTGAAACGTTGATTAGATACAAATTCAAAGTACCCACTGGCAATACCCTTCAGTTCTTCTGAAATGTTCAGATTTCTTTCCTGTTTTGGACTTATTCCTGAACAACTGGCATGTGAGGACTTTGCAAATGAATCACTGATGGACTTTCCTGTTAATATAAGTTCTTCTTCATCCATTTCTGGTCTGGATAAATGAATTGCCCTATTCATCTTTGAGGCATCTAAGGCCCAGTTGGAAATTCCGACAACTGCCACATCTGGGTGTGGCTTTCCAAGTGGTTCCAGCAAACTATGAAGAACCTTAAGGGGATTGAACCGTGATACTTCAGCTAAACCAATCTCATCAAGAATAACAACAGACAAAACATCTTCCTGAAAATTGGGATCCTTGTATTTCTGTGCCTTTTCAAAAACTTTAATAATTCCATCTGAAGTTGATGACTCCGATCCTTGAAATGACACACAGTACAGCTGAGGCAGTAACTTGAATAATTCATCCTTGGAATCTGGTCCTCTCAAATTGCTCCTAATAACCTGCATTGAGAGAGATTTGCTACAGCCAGGCTTTCCAACAACAAAGATTGGAATTCTGTTAAGAATGCTTATCAGGATAACAAAGACATTTTCCTGAAGAGCTGTATTCTTGGCAACTCCACCAGGCAATTCCATTCTATCCAGTATGTCTTGTTGTTCTTCTCGTATTATGTCTTTTATTTTCTCTTCTCCATATTTAATTTCATGGTGTTTTGTGAAAGCACTGAAGAGAGCTTCTCTGTATTTCTCTCTTGTCCTTGAATCAATCAATCTGGAATGGTAACAGTGAGCAAGTGCAAGTATGATTGCACGTATCTCTATATCACTGCTATTGTAAAATCCTTTCTGAACTGTGGCTTTCAAGTTTTTCTTTTTTTGGAGGAATTGTTCTTTAAACCAAACTGCAAGATCTGTGCACCTGCGTACATCTCTTAGGCTAACACAACAATTTACCTCCTCAACACTCCTTATAAACTCCTGTGAAATTACAAGTGCATCTGCAAGCAATCTTTCCTTTCTTGTCGAAAAAGCCAATTTTCCAAATACCATTTGTTCAATGTACATTTTCTCATCTGCCCTGCTGAGACTGCCAAAATCCCAGACATAATCAACCATGGTTTCTGGAAGTGGGTGAACTCGGTACAAAAGCCTAGAGAGTTCATCTGTTCTTGCCTTATCAGCTAGTCCAGCTGTGTGAATGGCTGACTCGGATCTCAACCTATATGGGTTGCATGCTGACAATAAGACAAGATTTGGTGCAAGCTTCCTTCCAAGACAAGAATGGTGGCATATGACGTCATTGAGAAGCCAAATGTGATCATTGGTATTGATTTCATCCAGAAAAAGCCAAATTTGTTGCCGGGTTTTTAATGATTGTAAAGCTTTGATGTTTGCGTCTTCTACTGCTTTAATTATGTCTTTCTCCTCTATTCCAGCATGAATGGTTTTTACAATAAAGTCAACATCACATATTTTTGAAAGGTACTGAATGAGTGAGGTTTTTCCACAACCAGTTTCTCCCATTACAATGACTGGGATATGAGCTCTGATCCTAAGTATAATGAGAACCATTTTCAACAGATTGTCAGGGGTAAGTGCATAATATTTTGCCATCTCTTGTAACTCTTCTGGTGGTATGCACTTTGGATTTGATCTTGCAACTTTCTGTAGAATATCTTGTAATTCTTTCTGATTCAGCTTACCAAAATCTAAAAGCTCTTTCTTTTGGATTTTAAACAAAGTTTTAACATCTTCAGGAACATTAGATATACTCCGATACAATACAGACAATGTCTGAATATCCTGGCTGTGAAAAAGAAACATTAAATGGTTGGTATGTTCCCATCTAATCATTCCCTCCACTCGGGATGCTAAAGAAGTTGCTAAATTTGTCATCTGTGATGATAATGCTGCTGTTGATTTTTGAGATTGTCTGCATCCTTTAATTGACTTTCCTGCAAAGTCCAAGCATACTTTAATCATTGCCATTACCAAATCAGTTTTCACAGATGGTCTATTTGTTGTGCCTAACATAAGGGAGAGATTAGAAATTCTAAAATAGCTGCTGCATGACATTTTCTTCAACTGATCAGCAAGAACTCGAATAAATGAGTTAATTAAGGTAAAGGAAATATCCTCCTCATTTATTGCATTCATTTTTAAATATTTCTGAAGAAGGAATATGCAATTCTTTATTGGTAATGGTTCTGGTGCTTTTGTACCATTGAAACTAATATCGCTTTTATCAAGAGTTCCATCTTCTACAGCATTCAAGTAATGGCAGATCACTTGTATTGGGCTATGCAATTCAGTGCTAACTTGAAAACTTTCAAAACCTTCCCACTGTATATTTTTCCTCTTGAAGGAAGTTGCTATATACAGTGAATTGGATAGGGTATTGTTCATGGTGTTGGCAATTTCTATGCAAACTGAAGTGGCAGTGAGGAAAACAGATGTGGTATATGCAGAAACAAAGTGCAGAAGCAAGAGTTCAAAAAGAAATGTGTCAAATTCCTCTGTATCTGGAGTATTTCCAATGTCAATATGAAGAACACAGTCTTCCTTGATGTTCAAATTTGACAGCCTTTCTACTAAAGTATATTTGCTGAGAGGACCACTGATATGCAAGGTGATGCATATTTTCCCAATTTCATGTGCATGCCTCTTGATGGTTTCTGTTTTTCCCAAACCAGGAACTTCTGATGTAACAGTGAAAACTTCTGGGCACTCCTTCTGAAGGCACATCTGTAAAGAGGTCTCTGTCATTGGATGAATTCGAGTGACACATTCTGAGAATTCATGCAGGAATGGATGATGCTCAGCTCCTCGAAAAATGATGACTAGCAGGAAGGTATCATCTTTTGGTAATTTTCGCAGTGCATCCACAAGCTGAAATTGATACTTATTAGACAATAGTTCTACATTTGCAAGGCAGAACAGACTGTCACCTCTTCCAAATTTTGATGCTCCCAGACATCTCTTGAGAAGTAAATCTATTTCATCCCAGACTGTCTCATTGCGACAAAATAGAACTTGATGTGCCTCTGGCATTACATGTGTATTGTTCTGGTATAAGCTGAGAACTGTCCTCACCACTGATTTGCTGTGCTCATCTAATGAAACTATAAGAAGTTTCCTCTTTTGAATAGAATCTGTGATACATAGTGAAGATTCAGGTAATTCTATTAGTCGTCTAACTGGCAAAAGTTTCTTGCATGCCTGCTCAAGAGCCATCCCCATATTCATCAACACTTCCTGATTTGATAAATTTAACTTTATTTTTGTGATGTACTTGCCAACTGCTTCAACACTAACATTTGGATGTATAAACTTCAAGAAAGTGTCAACAGCTCTTTTCCCCTCTATATTTTCAGTTTGAATGTAGGTATACCAAGCTTGTAACTGGCCTCCATGAAGAAAGTTCATATAGTAGTATTTTTCTCTGCACTGCATGATATCCCTCTGCCATGTTATCAATTCCTCTTTCAGCTTTGATCTGCACTCCTCAAGCTGATCAGGCTGAACTTGTGTATCAAACTTTGTGAAGCTGAAGTGTCCAGCCACATACAAACTTGTGCACAATTCTGCAATTTCCAGGCCTAAATCTATGTATGTAACACATTTCCCCAAATATTCTTGTTTATCTTCTTTTTCATCTTCTAGATTCTCTTTTCTTGCAGTGTTCATAAGCAGGAGAGCTCTACTTCGCAAGTCTACCAGGGCTGCCTTTAAATGGGTAGAAATGGTTTCTTTTTGTTTGTAAGAAACAGTCAGCATACATTCATGATACTGTAGGGAAAAATTAAATTTTCCATTCTCAATTATACATTTTGTGATTTCTCTTGTCCTCTCGCTCCTGTTTGCCACATTGTTGTACAGGGATTTAAGATTATGCAAGTTTTCCATGCAGTCTGTAGTCTTCAATACAGCATCTTTGAAGACCAACTCCTGAAATTTCTCAGCAAATGCTCTGAAAAATATGGTCTGATTTTGTCTCAAGTGACTATCTTTAATTAGAAAGGGATGAAGAAAACGTTTCACTTCAATCAGTCCAGACACTGTAGACTCATTCACATACTTTTCTGAGACTTCTTCAACTGCATCAAAGAGGTTTCTGATGTCTTCATCCACAATGTCACTAAGAAAACCTACTAAAGTTGAAGACTCACCAAGGGAATTTAGTAATTCAATTGCACCCTCACTCAACATATTAGAAGTCTTTTCTACAGTTTTTACAGCACTATGAACTTGACAAATTGTTATGCTGTCTGCGTCTCCTTCAGCAAGATCTTTAAATGCTTGCATAGCACTTCTGAACTCATCATCATCTGTGTCAATCTTGAAAGCTGCAAGTGATTTTTCCATTGCTTTCACAGTATTTTCATAGCTTGGAAAGTTCCAGTAAGCTAACAAAGCAGACTTTGAGATACTGCTTAAGGAGTTTCCTTCAAAATCTTCAATGTACCCAATTTCTTCTGGTATATTTACTCCATGCCCAAACATTTCTTGCACAAATGATATGTGAATATCACTGCCTTTGTAAAAATCCTCCCAAATTTTCTTATAAAGATCACATCCTTTCTCAAAAAGATCCTTTAGAACTGTTAAGCCATCCAAAACTGGCATGCTATTTTCATCACGAGTATTGTGTACATCTGAGTAATTCATGTTTTCATCATCTGTATCCTCCTGCCACCCAGTCTCTTGCTCAACCTCTTCCTCAACTGCTGACTCTCCTAATCCTAGAACATCTGTATCCTCCTGCCATCCAGTCTCTTTCTCAACCTCATCCTCAACTTCATACTCTCCTAATTCTAGAACTTTTGTTTCCTTATCTTTACCAATGTTATTTTTCATGCAAACATTCCAGTACACACTGGATTTGCTTGGTATTTGTAGCTTCTCACAAATGCGAGGAACATCGTCATATGGTTTCCACAATGATTCTTTCATTTCTTTAATTGTAATGTTTCCAGCTTTGAGTGTTTCAGATACCACATGCAGTTTTTCTTTAATTTCCAACAGTCCCAAGTCATCTGGAGCTGGAAAGTATTTAATAATATTTTCCAGTGTACTTGATACATGTACTGTTCTTTCTCTCTCTTTAATCACACAACTATGGTAATCCTTCATAGAGTAATGGCACTGTTCTTTTCGAAAATCATCATCAAACAAAATAAATGCAACCTCCAACATTAGGTTTTCTGATACAATTTTGTCAAGGAAACTTACTGATATGGTCATGTCTTTGAGAGACTTTTTCAAGGAGGAGATGCATTCATCTGCAGCAATATATGATGGATGCATTTTTACTTTCTCTGCCACTTCTCCCTGGACCTTCAACACTGCTTTCCAAAAGTTCTGATGGGGAAGCAAGGAGAAGATAGTTTCCTGTGTTTCGCTGACAGCTTTCAAGGCATATGAATCCAGTAATGTGGTAAGCACTCTGACCTGCGAACTGAAATTTGATAGAAGTAATCAGCAAAAGTACATAGAAACAATTTCAAGTATTATCCTGTTGTTTATGATTTTATTGCATAATACAATTGTGCGAATTTAAATTTACACCTGCAATAAATATCTAAAATAATGTAACAATATGAATTTTTTCCTACATAAAATGTGTTTGTAGTTGCATTTGGAGACAATATGCTTTTACTATCACAATATGATTTTGTCTCGTATTCATATTCTCTTGATGCAAATGTGAGGGGTGCAAAACAACCACATCCTGTGGCCTACAAAATGATTGGTGTCACGATGTTTCATATGAGATAATGGTGGTTTTAGTTCAAGACCCCTGTTTTTTGGCATAGCATGTCAGGATCCTTTGACTTTTAATCCTCATTACTCTAAGTACAAGCTCTCCACATAGCTTGGTAAAGGAATCTACAACTAAAAAAAAGTTAATGTGCAAAACCCATCTATCTTTGAGTCAAGATAACTATGACCTTTGAGTTTTTTTTAAAAAAATATATCAAAAGACTTCTTCTATACCTTAACTACATGCCTTCCACAAGGTGATGATCTAGAACCAGTTATTTATGCAAAAACAATATTTTGAGTTTCTGTCACAGTAACCTATTAAGTTCAAAATCAATAGGATTTATTTCTTTTTAAAGTGTAAGCCATCCAAAATCCTTGGTAAAGATGCATAAACTAAGTTTGTGATGTAGAACTGTCAAATCAATTTACTTCTTTCTCATAGTGACTTTGACCTTTGAACCCAATATTAACTGGCTTCCACAAAGGTAAAATGTTGACAAAGCTTGGCAATTGCAGACCATGGAGAATTCAAGTTACAGTGTGGCAAAAAACTTGGAATGAGGCAAACATCATAAAAATACACTCCACAAGATGTTTGAAATGCTGCAGGTTTGAGTGAAAAATGAAACACAACATACAAGAGGCACAAGGGAGATCAACAATGTACATGTACCTGGCTGAAATAACTTCCGTTTACCAATACACTAAGGAGGCTTATGTAGTATTATAGGAATATGAACATACAACTTTTGTATCATGTTGATTTGGCCTATTATACTTATAATATCCTGAAAAAATACTTTTAAAGGAAAACATAATTAACTTCCTGTGTGTCCTTGGTTCTTACTGAGATTTTGCCCAGGTTCTTCTTTCACCAGTTATACTGGCCACCATGTGTTGCCCACCCTGTACTGGTACCAAGAAATGGTGTTAAACCCAAAACAACAACATATAATTAACATGCCTAACATCTTTCTTGGGACTGAACATGCCCAAGAATTTTCTGATAAGAAGCCATTCAACTAAGTATGAATGAAATTTCATGAGAAATATACAACAGATCCAAAGAAGTAATAAACTCACCCATTCAGATGAAAGGTATCTCATTAATATGAGCCAATAATAATAATAATAATTATAGAACCTGTCTGCAACAATGATAATGCAATCTTATTTACCTAAACAGAGCAAACTACAATTGGTGAAAAGCATTACCTCCTTAATATGAATCTGTATTTCTCATAATTATACTCACCCAACATTCTGATAACATAAGACTACTGTAATTTATATCAAATTCTGAAAGAAATTAATAGTTGCAAAATTGTGGTGAAGTGTATCAGATGCAACAACATGTTACTATTATCCATGAATTTCATACATAATCATCTCAACATAAACTTGGTAACATAGGCCTATTTACCAAGTTGGATCAAAATTATATCACAGCTGGACTTGAAGGCCCTTGATGGTACAGAAATCAACAGAAAGAGTCAGTTATACAAGAAAGATAGTTCACATTATTTACCAAAAACAATAAATATCAGCAACACCAACATTAAATTCATTCAGTCAGTGCCAAACCTAGGTGTTACTCTAGACAGTACTCTCACATTGCACCAACATGTCATGAACAAATGCAAGGCTGCATATATTGAGCTGAGATGCATCAGCTCCATTCGTAAATATCTTTTAGTTCATGCCACTAAAACACTTGTGTGTTCATTAGTACTTTAAAGACTGGACTATTGTAACTCAATTCTGTCTGGTTCATCTCAATATCTACTCTAGAGAAACTTCAGAAAGTTCAAAACACAGCTGCTTGGATCATCTTTAGAGTACTATGATCAGAGTAACTCCCTAAAAGCAGCAAAGACTAATTATGCCTACATTTTGCCATCCAATGAATTTAGAACTTGGTGTATATTCTTTATATTGAATTTCAGTGTCATTGTGATTTATGTTTGTATATATGTGTGTGTGGTGATGATATTGACAATGTAAGTTTTCACTTTCGATCTAGTTGCTTCTGCCATTATTTTGTAAACGTGTTTGTGCATGGCTAAAATTCTTAATCTTCGAAGTTACATGAATGAAGGCATGGCAAACAGCAAATTTTTGTCTGCCAGACAATAATGAAGAATTGCATATTTTATAACAAAATTTCCGATACTAGCCTGATTTTGGCCTTGGTAACAGCCTCAATCATAATTATTCAACTAAATAAGTAATCATGAACTGAAAAAAGAAATATATAATTTCATTCGTTTTTACTTTAGGTTGTATGCCTTGAAAGGAATAAAGCATGGTGTATATTTTTTATATTGAATTTCAGTGTCATTGTGATTTATGTTTATAAATATGTGTGTGGTGATGATATTGACAATCCTAAGTCTACCAACAATTTTGTGTGTGTTTTAAATGCTTAAAAAAAACAGAGATGTTAATATTCTTGTATTCAGGTTTGAAATTCCAATCATTGTCTATAGGCTTTTTATGCACTATAAATCCATTTTTTTTGTATAATCAAAATTGTTATGCAGCTTGATATGGACATACAAATTGGCTAATGAATGCTATTGAAAGAGAAAAGAATTATAATATATAATTACTTTGTTAGGTTTTTTTAAAAGTCGGTGCACATGCAACATAATACAATTCAACTGAATTATCAAGAAAGTGGGTGCATATGAAATGGGGGTTTATAACTGTCACCAAAGATTATAAAGAATGGTGATAATCCAACTCAGTCCAAGCATAATTGGCATATTGAATTTGAATTGTACTACAATGAAATTAAGAGAGTTACTGTGGAAATGGGAAATGAAAGCGGGTGGGTATGTCAATCAAGGGCCATAACTCTGCTATACAACAATGCAGAATACAATAACAAATTAACGTAAGCAATGTTTTTACTCTATTAATTTTTATATTAAACATTGCTATAATCAAATAAAACTTAAGAGAGTAATTGCTTAGAAGATAAAAGTGATTGGGTCTGCAATCATCAGGACTATAATTCTGCAAAACATTCCTGCATAATGCTATCAAGCAAATACAAGGTCTCTTCAGTAAAGCTGCATATCATGCAGTTGAGAGTCACATAATTGTCTGGGGTGCTCTTTTGTGGAAATGACGGATGGATGGATGGAAAGAAGGTTAAGTTTAGTGTTCTATGGCAAAGCAACATTTCAATGATTATACTGTGCAACATGTTGTAAGATGTAACAAATGGAGGAAGGACTCGGTTGAAGTCACTCAATTTCTGAACTGGTAAAAAATGGCATGGGTTTAATCCCTACCACTGGATCAGCTCTGGCTGGTTACCATACTGTGTCCTTGGACAAGGTTTTTTTCTTTAATTTACTCCAATTGCCATGCCACTAAATAACCTATTTATGTTGATATGCCATACCCCCCCAATAAATAATAATAAAACGTGTTAGTTTATAAACATGAAGTTTTTAACACTGGGTGATGAAAACATATTTAATGTCCAGAACGTTTATGTTGCATTGAGAATTATTAAATATTTTTTTAAATATGAGGTACTGAAATAGGGTCTAGATTTATTGGTTAAAATGATCATACTTCTCAAATGAAATATGATAAATATATTAAATGTCTCTGTTACTAGTTAGCTGATGTTTAATGATTATTTTGAATAAACATCCACCAATTACTTACTCTGAACTGAGCCAAATGTCTTTCCCAAATACAGTGATTAGAATATCCCTTGAGTCTTCTGAGTTACACTTTTCCTTCAGCAGATGCTCTATATGATGCTGGAAGATTTCACATGCCACCTTAGAGCCCTTTGTAGCACTGAAAATTTCATCTGCCATTTTTACTAATTCTGCTGGCTTTAAAGATTTTATTTTCATGTTGTAAAGTTTATTTTCCAGTCTTCTAGTTAGGTCAGCATTATTTCCCGGCTGCTGTAACAAAACGGCATCACACAGATATGTGTACATTGATTGAATAGGGTGACTGAACACACCACCACTAATGTATTTGTCTAGTGCAGTTTCAAACCACTTTTCTACAACATCATCCGTTATTGTAAAGAATTTCTTTCCTGGAGTCAGTGTTTTCATATATTCATGAACCTCTCTGATTGGAGATTTAGCAATTAACTGCAGCAGGGCATCTTTATTTGGATCGTCTACAAACAGCATCTCATCTTCAAAGAAACTCTTATACTCATTATTAAATGAAAGCATTCTACTGAATAATAAAAGTAAATGTTTCTCAAAGGTTCCAGTTAGTAGATTAATATATCTCTGACTCTTGACCATCTTCCAGAGACTTTTCAGTTTGCCAATATCAACTCTGTTGACATACTTTAAAGCTTCTATTTGTATCTTTGACACAATAATATCCTGAATTTTTTCTCCAAGTTCCATTAAATCTGACATCTTGTCAAATACGTCACTGTGCACTTTCATGGCTATTGCAAGAGGTAGATGTTTTACCAATGCAAGAACAAATTCTGGACCTTTTTTTGATTCTTCTTTAAGGATCCTCTCTTTTACCTTTTTACAAATTTCCAATGTCATCTCCAGTGATTCCTTATGAATAGTTACAATAGGAATTTTGTCTTGATGAAATCTATTTATTTCCTGAATGAATGTTGCCTCAGGCTGAAATGGAAACATATAGGTCATCCACTGCACTAGACAAAATTTAGACTTTAATTTCTTTTCCATGACATAGTAGGACAATTCATGCAAGCATCTGGTTGATGTTGACGGCAAGTTGCTTCTGTTGAGAAGACATAAAGTTTGAAATAGATTTGTAACCAAATTTTCATTTGATTTCTCAACAAAACTGAAATACTCAAGTTTTGCAAGAAGTAATGCGAACATAAGAGAACAATCATTATCCACAAGATTGTCTTTTTCCAGCTGGTTAAGAATAGATAATGTTTCTTTTTCGTTTAAATTTTTTTGTAGATCTGTAATAAGAACTTCCAGTTGTAAAATACTGTCCTTTGTATCTTCCCTACAATGCTGCATAATGTGTTGTACATGGTCTAATACACCATTAGTACTGACTCCCATCCAGTACTTTCTTTGAATAGTTGAACTGTCCAATGTGTGAATACATTGATCTATTACCGGTATTATAACTCTTGATCTTAAGATCCTGCCCTCATACTTTTCCATACCAAACTGATATTTGATTTCATTGTTCAGGATATCAGGGTTTAGATGAACTGTCACACCCCACAGATGTTTGGTTTTATGCACAATTTTCAGAGGTTTGCCATGTAGCTCCATCCAATTGCTATGTATTAAAACACTCGCGATTACAGAATTATCATACGGAAGGTAGAGGTAGAAATGCTTCACTAGTAGCTGCAAGAAAATTAAAATACTTAGCTTATAATGCTCAAATAAACAGAAACTCACAAAACAAAAACTTGTGAGATTAACTTTAAATGGTAGATAGGGTTATTTATTTCTAAACAACATGTACTGTGACATTTCTTCAAAACAATTTGTCGAAAACAAAATTTATTTGAGTGCTTTCCCTGCATCTTTCTAGATATCTGACAGGCTAGAGATCTGTGGTCTTGCATAGATTAAAAAAAAAAATTATGTGAAGAATGGACTCATCAGGATTTCTAATTTACAACTTAAGTTGTATGGAAGTCTCTGAAAATTGGGGGTAGATTTATGACTGCTAGTGGGAATCCCATCAGGGTTTGACAACTGTTTTGTCTAGTAAAGACCCTTGACTTGTAACAGAGTGTGTGTGTGTGTGTGTGCACTTAGAATTACTATGTTGTGGAAACTGATCCAAAGTATAGACCTTTTAATGAAAATTTTATACAACATGTTGCGTACATACTGTAGTACTTTAGTAACAGTACCACTGACCATAAACTCTCTCTCTCTCTCTCTGACTATAAAAATTGTAACAATCTCTATACTTGTAAATTAACCACTGGACAATATATTTGTACTTACTGCATAGTTTGGCAACATATATATAATGTAATAAATTTGAGTATGCGCATTTGATAGTACCCCATTTTAAGCAAATCTTAGATTTGTGTGATTATTGGGTTTCAGCGTCATGGAAATATTCCTAGCCCTTAATAATTAGCCAATTACTAGGAGCAAACATCACAGAATCGAGTGTTAGTGAGTTTGAACGATGTCATGGTTTGCTAGTAGGTCCAATCCGAATCACTGTCCCTGGTGTAACATAGTCCATATTAAATTCTAGTGGCATATAAAAGTGTTGTGGTTGAGGTGGCAGTATTTACAGTAAGAAACCTGTAAATTACTCGATGGAATCAACAGGTAGGGACTTGGTAGATACCGTTTATGTGTCCATAGTGGAAAATAGATTCATTTATATTGAGTAATGTGCCGGTAAAAGCATTTATTGATTGACCTAAGGTGGCGTAGTTAAATAGTTCCCAGTGAAAAAGGGGATAAATGGCATAACCTGGTGGCAGTATGGAAATCTGATGATTACGAAGAAAAACCGGGCAAATATGCGATTAATGGACTTTTGGCAAGTTGTTTATCGTATCTGTGGTCTTGACTTGATTAGAGTAATATATAGTATATAAAAGCAGACACGTCTGGCGTTCCAAATTACAACTCAAATTGTATGGAAGTCTTTGGAAATTTGGAGAAAACATACGACTCCAGTGGAATTTGTGCTAGGGTTTGACACCGCTCGGTCAAGTGAGACCCCTGTGTGTATAACAATACGTTCATAAGTCACTATGGAATTGCTTATTTCAACATGAAAAATGCTTAATTTCATCACATACAAAATTTCTTTTCCACTCGCTTGCTACCCCTATCCCAACCATTACCATTCATGTCAAATTGTGTGCTATTCTTCGCAAAGACACTACCTGTAATTGTGATAAAAGTAATCGGTTCATAAAAGAAGTATAGCTTCATCGCAAAATCTTTTTCCTAAAGATTTTTTCTCCTCGAAAGATAGCGCGAAGTCAGTGACATGAATGGTCATTTATTATAATAATATTATAATACACCCATTTTTCATCAGATCTGTGGACACATGGTTCACAACTGGTTCCACAATAATAAGAAACACACACACAGCATTATGGACACCGTGTCCATAACAACAATTTCGTGTCCACAATGTCACAACGTTGACAATCAATAATTCATTTAGTGTACTGTGTATAGAAAATATGTTGGAAAAAAAAGCACCAATAGAAGATATTTTCACCTTATTTAGCTTGAATGTGTTGTTTGTTTCAATGATTATTTAAGGATGTGTCCATAACCCAGTCCCAAGTTGGATGGTTCACAAGTATAGCAATCCGCATATGTGTGTATGTATGCATGTATATATGTATGATTCCAATAACAATGTTGATATGTAAATGTGTATGTCTGTATGTATGGTTTAAATAACAATGTTGATATGTAACTGTGAAATGTATGTATGCATGTATAATAATAATAATAATGAGGACTTTGTATAGCAACTAATCTTATGAAGCTCTCAGCGCTTTACACCATCAATAATGATATGACTATACTACAGAACAAATGACAAAACAATGAAATTGGAAAACACATATAAGATACAAAACATGATTAGGTCGCAGTCGAAACAGGTGAGTCTTAAGAGCACTCTTAAAAGGGACCACTGTCTTTGTGTCTAATTTCAATGGGCAATTCGTTCCACGTCACCTGGCCCTGGTGTGCAAACGAACGTTGTCCATATGACTTTTTTTTCACCTTAGGAACAATGAGTATACAATTATAAGAAGAGCATAAGGATCTAGCTGGTGTATACACATGAGGCTGGATAGGTATGTTGGACTGGAGTCTGTGATTGAAACATAGCATAGAGAACAAATTTTGTGTTTGATTCTGTATCAAATTGATAGCCAATGTAGGGTACAGAGCAGTGGTGAGGTGTGCTCTGATCGAGGTACTCTAAAGATAATCCGTGCAGCTGTGTTTTGAACTTTTTGAAGTTTCTGGAGTATATATTGTGATGAACCAGACAGAATTGAGTTACAATAGTCCAGTTTTGAAAGTACTAATCAACACACAAGTGTTTTAGTGGCATCAACTGAAAGATATTTACGAATGGAACTGATGCATCTCAATTCAAGATATGCAGCCTTGCATATGTTCATGACATGTTGGTGCAATGTGAGAGTACTGTCTAGAGTAACGCCTAGGTTCCGTACTGACTGTGAGAATTTAATGTTGGTGTTGCTGATATTTATTGTCTGAGGTAAAGGATGTGAATGAGAAAGTCTTTGCTTTGTGATCAGAATAGCCTCAGTTTTATCATCATTCATTTGCAGCTTGTTACATGTCATCCATGATTTCACATCAGAAATGCACTTCTCTACTCCATGGATAGTAGCATCAACTTCAGTTGGGTGGCTAGACTTGTATATTTGGGTGTCATCAGCATACAATTGGTGCGACACTGGGTGATGATCTATGACACTTGAGAGTGGCTGAGTATACAGAATGAAGAGAACAGGTCCAAGAACAGATCCCTGTGGAACACCACAACATATGTCAACTGGGCTGGAATGTATTCCATTTGCAGATATAATTTGTGTCCTGTTAACTAAGTAGGACTTGAACCACTGTAAAGCTATATTCTGAATGCCAAATACATGCTGGAGACGGTTAAGTAATATATCATGATATATTGTGTCAAATGCTGCAGATAAATCCAGGAGAGTGAGGACTGTAATCTTTCCACTATCCAAAGCAGAGAGAATGTCACTAAATACTTTCAGAAGAATAGTTTCCGTACTGTGACAAGGGCGATATGCAGACTGTACATTGTTAAAAAGACTGTTTGAATTCAAATGAGATACAAGTTGAGTTAGAACAACCTTTTCTAAGATTTTTTTTATATGAATGGGAGATTAGAAACTGGGCGGTAGTTCTTTAAATCATTATGGTCCAGTGTTTGTTTCTTCAGCAGTGGTTTTACGATGGCAGTTTTGAAAAATGATGGGAATTCCCCTGATGAGAGAGAGATATTAATAACATCAGTTAGTGAAGGCAATATTGGGTTTAATCACTCAAGCAGCAGTGATGTCAGAATTGGATCAAGTTCACAAGACTTTGGTGCACTTTTCATCACGATTGTCTGTACTAAATCAATAGAAACAGGTTCAAATGCTCCTAACGGTTGTCGCTAAAATTCTGCATCATAACTGTATGGTGACGAATCAGTTGAAATTGTGCTGTCAAGCAAATCTCTAATGGTTTGTACTTTGTCATTGAAGAAATTTGCAAATTGGTCTGGTAGGTCTAGTGGACTGAAGGTTGTTGAAAGTGGTGTACATTTGTTCCTTGACATTAGTTTGTTAGTTATCTCGAAGAGCTCTTTGCAGCTGGAACTTTCCGTGATCTTAGTACTGTAGTGGGATGATTTGGCTAAATGGACTATGTTTGTGACGTTCTTCTTAGCGGCTTCGTAGATTTGTTTATGAATAGTGAGTATGGTGGAAAGCCAAAGCCTCTCTGCTTTTCGGCAATGTCTTTTCACAGTGTGAAGTTGGTCCCTAACACTGCTATACCATGGAGAACACTTTTTTATTGATAGTCCGCATTTGGTGGCTGGGGCATGTTTTTCAAGCAATGAATGCAGGCAGTTATCAAGTTGTTCCGCTGTTGGATGTAAGAAAGTTGTTAGGTTTTCTTGGATGTCATGCATGAATTTGGTTCTATTTATCATACAGAGGTTTCTCTTAGTAGCAAATAGAGGTGGAGGGTTAGGGACTGATACGTCGAGATGGCATACAATGCAGAGGTGATCCGATGCAAGTTCGTGGGATACAAGGGTGGATTGCAGAATATTATCATCAGGTCTATAAAAAAAGCAGTCTAAAATGTGACCAAGTTTATGGGTAGGTTGGTTAACCGACTGTTTCAGATTGAAAACATGAATGGAATCTAGGAGTTTTGACATGTATGGTTGACCAGGACAGTCAAAGTGAAAGTTGAAATCTCCAAGAATAATTAGGTTGCCACCTATCGAATTTCCATACTCTAGAAGATTTGGAAACTGCTCCAAAAAGAGAGATTCAGTCAGCTTGTTTTTTCTACTAGGAGGAGGATGGTAGAGACAGAAAATATGGACTGACCTTTGTTCCAGTGTGAGCGTTGTTTGGACTAGTTCAAACGATGTGTGGCAGAAATTGAAGGTTGTGTTGTACTTAAGGCATTTGATCATGGAATTCTTTGTAATTACAGCAATTCCACCTCCGCGAGAATTGCGCGGGGGAATGACTTGATGGAGTAATCGCTGGGTGTTAAATCCGCACACTTACATTCATCACATGCGGAATGTAACCAAGTTTCTGTCAGGAGGAAGACGTCAATATTCTGGTCGTTGATAAAATTAACAATTTCTGTGCCCTTTTCCGGTGATCCTACTGATTGAGCGTCAAATAATGCAATACGTAGTGGTATCCCTGGGACAGTTGACACAACGGTTGAAGATTTAAGAGGAATTTGAACCAGGTTATTAAAACTAACGACAGAATTTTAAAGTTGTTTATCCGTTATGGGCGAAAGGGAGATAACTGGAATTCTTCTTCCTGTTCTACGCCGGCCAGCTTTGAAAGAACGTTTCTTTTTTCGCTTCTGTTTACATTTAAGAAATGATGAATGTATTCCCAGTTCGTTTAGTCTTTAGCACAATGTAGTATCTAGAATCAAGGTTTGGTCATTTAATCCAATTAATGAGGGTCCGTCATATTGTAAGCGGTCACGTGACAGCGGTTTATTAAAAAACAAATGACGTCTTAACATTGGGACAAAACCGCTGAGAAAAATTCTAATTGTTCTTGCTTCCAAAACAAGGAAATGAATTAACACATACGAACAGAACAGCTAATGCATGATGAAACACAATAATGTAGACGATGATAGAGAACAAGCACAAATATCATAAATATAGCACAAAATTGGAAGAGCCTATCTCAAGCAGTTAAGTGATGGCGGCCATCTTTCCGGAATGTATGTATGTATGTATGTATGTATGTATGTATGTATGTATGTATGTATGTGCGTGTGTATGTATGCATGCATATATGTATGCATGGTTCAAAAAATGATGTTGATACATAAATGTGAAATGTATGTATGTACGTATGTCTGCATGTATGTGTGTGTATGCATGAATATATGTATGTATGGTTCAAATAACGACGTTGATAAGTAAATGTGAAATGTATGTATGTCTGTCTGTATAGTTTAAATAACGATGTTTATACGTAACTGTGAAATGTATGTATATATGTATGAATGTATGTATGTCTGTCTGTATGTATATATGTACGCGCGTGTGTGTGTGTACGCATGTATATATATATATATGGTTCAACAAATGATGTTGATACGTATATGTGAAATGTATGTATGTCTGTATGTATGTAGTAATGTATGTATGCATGTATATATGTATGGTTCAAATAACGATGTTGATACATAAATGTAAAATGTATGTATGTATGTATGTATGTATGTATGTATGTATGTATGTATGTATGTATGTATGTATGTCTGTCTGTATGGTTTAAATAATGATACGTCAATGTGAAATGTATGTACATGTATGTATGCATGCATGCATGCATGCATGCATGTATGTATGTATGTATGTATGTATGTATGTATGTATGTATGGTTTAAATAATATGTTCATACGTAAATGTGAAATGTATGTATGTATGCATGTATGTATGTATGTATGTATGTATGTATGTATGTATGTATGTATGTATGTATGTATGTATGTATTTTATGTATATATGTGGTGACGACATTATAGTGATGACTAAGTTTTGTCTTAAATAAAATTTCTACACAACAATAATAGTGTCAAAAAGTGTAAACACCCTTAAAATACTAATTCTGATTTTTTAAAAATAAACCAAATGCTTTGAGATCAATACCTACTCAGGCTCAAAATCATCATGCAAGGCCCTTATAAAAATGCAATCCAAAAATCAAAAGTTGCACGAGCTTGTGATAGCTCGTACTCGTAGCACGCTTCTTACAATCTTAATTGTAGCTCACAGACTACATGGGAGCTCGCACTGAGCTCGTAGAAGTAATTTGGCTACATTCGAGTAAAGTTGCTCTTACGATCTTGCTAGCAAACCCTGCAGATAAATTAATTATCTATAAAATGGATACTGTGAAAAATTAAATTACTAGAAAATGTAACATTTTGTGTATAAAATCATTAATTTGCATATCAAAACAATAGTCTTGACTGGTTTTGAAAAAGGTATTGAAATTCCACTTCTAATAGTTATTTGCTAGGTCGTCTAGTTGGCCACCCCTGGTCAAATAATAATAATAATAATGACTTTATTAAAAGAAGCTCATTTGGTCAGGAATTCCCTCTACATTTACATTTGTGTGTGTGTGTATATATATATATATATATATATATATATATATATATATATATATATATATATATATATATATATATATATGATGCACATATTTTTTACAACATGAGGTGTCTTTATACAACAATTGCTATTAAAACTAGGTAATTGATCTATTGCAACAATAAAATATGTACAAAGCTTTAAGGATAAGTTCATGCAGGATTCATACAAAAAGTAGTAGTAAAAATGTGTAAAATATTATATATATATATATATATATATATATATATATATATATATATATATATATATATATATATATATATATATATATATGGCTTATGTCTTTTATTTTGATGTACATGTCTGCATGGTCCAGACTTACTAAATGAATGTACATTTATCAATCATATTCAACAGAATTGGGGGGCACACAAGCAAAATCAGTGTTCTTGCCATCATGTAATTGGATATACACACGCAAGTCTTTGACATATTTGTAATTGGAACTATTTTGTACTGCACATACTTAGATTTCAAAGGGACTATATTAAAAGGATTTTCATCAATCACGCCATTTTCAATTGAAACTTCAGTATTATTTCTCTGTTCCTTTATGACTGCATAATATTGTCCTTGACACAAACAATCAATGGTACAATTTCTTTGACACTGTGTATAAACTTCAATATATTTCTCAACATGGCCAAAATTTCTTGATTTATCATTTTCGTTCTGAAACTGCAGAATACTGAAAAGTTTGAAACAGAATTCCATCTTTATACATCATGTAGAAACAAAGCACTTTTTGAGGTTTATTAATTCCATGGATTGAAGTTAAAAGGTTGAGCTGTTCATCTGAAAGTCTGTGTATTACTCGACTGCCTATCACACCAATACTGTATTTTTCTCTCCATATTTTGAACCAGATTAAGGGTGTACGTTTTTTGTGAAAAAAAGTTTTTTTTAATTAAAAATAATTTTTAAAAATTCATTGCAATATTCAGTTTAGTATGGGCACTCTGTTCCATTATAATAGCAATGTATCGCATGTATATAGGAATACAGTTCTTCAATATGATTGGTTCATTTGAAATTGAGGCTACCATGCCTGTATTTACCCACCATATTGGATTTTGCAAACAGTTACCGCTATCACTGTATCTCATCTTCGTAATATGCGTCTAATCATGTTGAATGACAATTGTGCCGTGCGTGCGAAACAATCTGGTAAAGGAGAAAACTCTACATTTTGCAAATTGTGTAATGTGATTTCGCTACTGGGCATGCAATTCAACAGCACGAAAAATCTAATCAACATCAGCTTGCTGCTTCATCTGGTGTTTTTCAACAGAATACATCAAGGAGCACTGTGAAGAGAGTGAGGCATCAGAAACTTTGAAGGAGTTCAACAGTATAATCAACAGCAAGTGTGGCAAAGCTAGACGTTACCTAAATGAAATGTGCTGATTTTAAAGACATTTTACTTCAAAACAGCTCACGAGTTGGATTTATTCAGATATTTAAAAAGTCATGTGATCTTAAGTTTGTTGTCCATTCGTTTATTTTAATTGTATTAGATTAAAAAAAACTAATTTTGTTGTTTTTAACACAATTATAAAACATGGAAGTTTCATTTTCCATTTATGACAATTACTTTTAGAGAGGTTGGTTCATTGAGCACTGTAGATAGAGATAGGCATCACCAGCTATGAAGGAATATCTTCAACAGCAAGTGCAGACTGCCAGATGTTCCCAAAATAAATTGACCATCCATTTAGTACATATGCATAAATCTGGCAAAGATTGGCCCCCTCACCCCCCCATGCATACATATTAAGACATTCCCCACCTGTGTACATACTCTTGATGCCAAACCAAAGTTTGTCTAGTGTCCGCTAAAATTCAAACATAGACTGAAGCCAGTCTAACAGGTTACATATTAGTCAAATTATTATAGAGGTTTCACACTCATCCACCCTGTTTCTTATGCATACGTATATTATCAGTAGAAACGCACATTATACGCAAGCGTATGCATTTTGGTTACACCACCTCCCTCCATGTGTAAGTACTAAATGAATGGACCCTAACGTGAATTTTTTAAATGACCTTTAAACTTTATATTTTAAAATTTCAGTCAGTTGGATTTATTAAATTGTAAAATATCATCTGATATTAATTTTCTAGTCAGTTTGTTGGTTTTAATTATTGTATTAGATTCTAAAACATGTTTTTGTTTTTTATAATTATTGATACAAATAGAAATCTCACTTTCCATGTATGATAGTTCTTGTTATAATTACTTTTTTATTGGTTATTGGTTCATCAAAAAAGGTATTGCTTTTATCTATTCCAAGAATTGGAACAATACAAAGAGATATATAAAAACTAAAAGCACCAATGAGAAAAACAAATATATTTTGGTGCATTGAAGAAGAAAAAACCATTAGCTGTAAGATTTTAGTTTTGTTTCATAATTTGTATTGCATTGCATTTGGTGAGAGTTCACTGTATTTAATTATATGAAGCTTGATCTTCCCCACTGATCGACCAGGGACTGCAAAGTTTGCTGTATAAAGGTCTCAATGTACAAGCTTGTATTGAACTCATTACAATCCATTGCGAGCTTGCTACTTTGCACATACGAACGAGCTCGTGCTGAACTTGAATGAGAATACATGCTCGTTACTTGCTATCAACCAGCTAGTACAAGCTGGTTCACAGCCCGTGACGAGCTTGTATGCTCATTGCGAGCTCGCGTGTGCTAGGTGGTTGATGAGCTTGCATGCTTATTGCTAGCTGGTGCGAGCAAAATTTCAGCAAGCTTGCTATATGCACGCGTGGAGCGCATTTAATACTCATACAAGCCTGCCACGAGTTCGTAATCATTCCAAATACGACCTCTATGTGCAATACAGCGAAGTCGTGGGCTCGCATGTGCGAAGTTGCAGCGAGCTTGTATACTGTCTTGAAATAAGCCCGCCGTTGTTTTAAGGGGGCATCACCAGGTCAGAAAAGCTGCCTCCATTGGTCACATCTTGTGGCATGCAAGATGCATTTGTTGTGAATAAATTTTATTCAGAGGCAATTATATACAAGTCTGATATGTGGCAATGGCATATTCAGCAGATCTATGTATTGTTAATTAGCATTTAATAGCACACCAGCACAATACTGACTTTATAGTGCATACAAAAGGAACATTCTAAAGATGTAAATAATAATTGCACACAAAATTTCAGTGTAACCTGGAGTTATTAGTTAAATTTGTATCCCTAATATGATCGATTCAAGACTTATGTCCAGCCAAAGCTGAACCCAATCTTTGCCAAACATAAATATAATAATGATACAATTGATGCCATTGTCACTTTGCACACTAGAGCATTCATAAAACAATGGGCCTGACTAGTAAGCAGTGACGATATAGAAATCCAGGACAATTATCTCTGGAGAACAACAAACAGAAAACTTTATGCAGAAACTGGACATAACAAACACATTCACTGAACTCCAATGTTTCCAGCAAAAGGGGCTATGGGAAATTTAACCATTTCCAAAAGATGTATTGAACAGTTTGAAAACATATTCATGACATAACTAGTGACTGTATATCAAGTGATAACAAACCAACAAAGGATGCAAAAATAGATTATAGATGTAGATTATTGTGAGGAATACAGCAAACTCTATTTCTCTTACTGACAATACATTCGTTACACTAAATGTTGGTTACTGCAGTAACCCCGATGACTTCAAAATAGATACTGGCAGTTTTCTCAATGTCTGATCTCTTAGACATTTTGAATCTGAAGCATCCCTTAGAACCTGCTGATAACTGTCTGACATGTTATACAGGTAACAATTTGCCTGTAAAAGGTCAAGTCAAGCTGCTCTTAGCATTATAAATGTCTCAGTATCAAGCTTTGTTCTATGTGGTGGAAGGTTCCTCTCCTCCCCCTGTAGGTTTACAATCTCTTGAGCTTGGCCTAGTCAAAATGACCTAATCTATGTTGTTGTTATTGTTGTTTTAGTGTTTAACACCATTTTTCAGCACCCAATAGGCTATTCATGGTGGTCAGTATTAATGGTGAAGGAAGAACCCGGGAAAATCCGTGGAAAGAACCAATGACCCAAGAGAAGCTACTGGCAAGCTTTCTCACATACCCACATTGGCCAAATCTGAGACTTGAACCCATGCAGACAGAGGTGAGATGGCAGTGATCCATAACGGAGAGTGCTTTAGACCACTTGGCCACTGGGGGCCCCTGAACTAATCTATCAAAAGCTGTCCAATTTACATTAGTAAATAGGAGGTAAATAAAAAATACAATACATAAAAGTACATACAAAATACAATGATCTATTTTAAGGAACTGAAATCTTACTAGGATTTAGTAGGTTCTATCTTAAAAGGGATGTGATTGTATAGAATGTCCCACAAGACGTGTCCCTGAAGCTGTTAAATAGAGATGTCAAAATTTTGGGAAGTTTCTACTGGGTAACCATCAATCCTATGACTAATGAAATGTTGAAATTTAATTTCATGATGTTGGAAGACTGGCAAATTATTAATATTTATCCTCATGCATGCCCCTTACACCATACTTCTATTGAAAGCAGTAAACTTTGAGTACAAATCGAAACATAATTATTGTGGTCTATGAACTGGGAACATATTGTCTATCTTAATATAACTAGTGTTAAGTGACTTTAACATACATGCAAAAAAGCTCTTTTGGATATTTATGTGCCAGAAACCAGCCGTAACCAGTCTAAAATTTCCCAGATTATTAACCTAAATTGTGTTGGGTCAATATAAAAAAATAGAGCTTGTTTTTAAAAACTTGTCTCTGATGGTAGTTCTGTTTTCTAATACCTTAAACACATTGTGTGCATATTTTCACATCCGTAAACCAGTCTGCAGAACTGAAACAAGGGAAATAACTGCCATAAAGATCTCAATACCAAAATAGGCCTCTGTTGCAGAAAACAACATTTTATCTTGTGTGATTTTATTTTTTGATTTCTTTTTTAAAAAGCAAACTTAATTCTTATAGAATGCTGATAAAATGGAATGGGTATGTCTCAGAGAAAGCAGAAACTATATACAATTTAAAGTTTGTATTTAGCATGAAAATAACTGTTTTCTTTTGGTAATAAATAATAATAATAATACTAATACTAATAATAATTAAAAAAAGATGAAGAATCACCATCGTCTTAATGATACTATTTCACTTTTTCACAACACATACAGTAATAATAAACAGGACAGGTATAGTATATATACAAGATGATAAGAGCTAAATGATTATTATTATTAAACATTTTATATTTACCACATTCGGAAATGTATAAATATTCTAATACTAAATGTGACGATAAGAAATTATAATTTTTTTAAAAAAATCTTCATTGTTATCATAAAATTGTTTCTTGTACATTTGCAACTTGAAATTGTTTAAAACTTCAGGTTTTTTTATACCACTATTTAAGATACATTGAATATACTGTGTAGATGAGGCACTTAAACATTAGAATCTTGTCCTTGAGTAATATTGTATTCCGGCGAAATATCTTTTTGATTTGACATTAGTCTGGATGTCTTGATAGATATCCAACATATGCACAGAATATTTAAGTCCAAATTGTTCATGTGGAAAACATGTGAGAAAATCTAACTCAGAACAAATTTATTTCATGTCTAAATGAAATCAAGGTCCAAAATATGTCCATGTTAAAATTTTGATTAGTTTTTCCTTAGCTCATAAGATTGAGCAAACTGTACATAAGTTTGCAAAATCTACCCTGTTTACATACGTTGTTAACAAGGTTAAAATATGTACAGTTTGTGAGAAACTCATGAAAATTGTTGTGATTTTTCTGCATGGATAACCCTAATCAAATGAGCTGAAGAAACAAAAAAATAAGTTCTTTTCCAGGGAATTTTCCATGCTGAAATATATTTAAAAAATAAAAAGTCCAAATTGTCCAGTCTTTTCCATGTCCAGGGATTCAATGATAAATTCTGCAAAATATTTCATTTTTGCACTATTTTCCAAGGTTTTCCACACTTTTCCATGTTATTCCAACCTTTTCCAGAGTATACTATGGAAGAAGTACAGGTAAAGTTCTGCTATTACCGTCACTCCTATTAGTGACAAAAGATGATATTCTAGTCAATGGATATGACATTAAAGATCAAGATCAGAACCTTAGAATGCAGTGCTGGAATGTGCTCGTGCTCAAGGTATTTAGTTCGATTCCAAAAAAATGCATAATCAGCTTCTCAAAAGTGCCCATTTTTTGGTCATTAAGTTGATTTAATCAACAGGGTCTTAAACCCTAATTAAGCAAAACAAAGTTAGTATTTATCAAAGCCATCTCAAAACCATTCTAGATATAGTTAATTACCTGCAAAGTTTGTCCAAAATTTATTAAACCTTTATGTCATTTGATAAAAAGGATGTTGAGTTCAGCCACAGACAGATGTGTTTATTAAAACAAAACAGTTGATGATAACACAAAGCCCCATACTGGCCTTCTTTGATCACAAATGCCAGAAATTGTGTAATATTATGCATCAAAACATGGTGCTGGTGCCACTATCATAAACAATGGCTGCCAAGTTGCATGTGCATCAACAGAAACAGAAATGGGCTATACTAACATAGAAAAATGGCAATACTATCTGGATGTATGCATTTCCATCAGTATATTTATGGTAGACCAATCAGTGTTCATTCCAACCAAAAACTGTTATCTGCAATAATGAAAAAGTATTAAAAGTTTTGAGAATAACTATTGTATCTACATATACTGACACTTTGTGAACATATCAAGACAAATACACAACACTGCAACCCTGGCCTTTTACCTTTTGAGTCAACTCATAAACATTTTTTGTCTCTTCTGTGCTTTCCACCTGCAATATTTGATGAAGAAATATTAAGCAGAACTTGTGCTATTGTTTAAAGACCTATTTTTTGGCAGTCAGTCTGTAACAATATGACCGATTCCAAATCAATGATTTGTTTCCCCCCAAAAGGCTACCAATGTAAAAATTTGTATTAAGGTGTTTGATGATACATTTTTGTCACGTTAAGAAAACCAAATTGTTCAGAGATAGGAAAATAGGATGGATGGATGAATGGATAATGGCATGACATATTATGCATCATGACAGGTGTATAAAACAAGTATAATGAATGACACTGTATGTACACACCAGATGTTAAGTAGTTCTCTATATAAATTACTTAAGTTTTTGCACTGAAAGCCTGGAGACTGGTTTATGAACCTCCAAATATCCACACCATATTAATAGACAGAATACTACAGCATCCATGTTTTGAATGAGGCTTCATTTTTGTAGAAAGAACCATCATAATCTAGCTCATTACTTTGGGGAAAGTTTATTGCAAGTAGCAACTGATCACAGTACACCAGAAAAATGTAAAAAATATAGAATTATCATATTGGTGAGTAAAATCAAGACTGTTGCATTTTGTCATTTTATGGGTGCTAATTTTATACTGTAGTTTCTGTTGCTGTGCAGTTTTCCCCTATATATGTAATATGTCCGATGAGATGACTTTGTAATCATGTTTCATATAATCACTGAGATAACTTTGCAGATCATTGTTATTTATGGCTGTGCCTGCCAAACTGCAGTTCTTGATGCACTGTTGTCAGTTATTGACAAAAGCTTGACAAAATTAGCAAATTACATGCAAGCTTGTGAACCTAATCAAATTCCCATTTTTCTTTGAGAATTTTTTCTTCTTTTGACATCAAATTCAGCATTGTTCAGAAGTGATTGTATATATATATATATATATATATATATATATGTTTTTATTTTCAGAGAATATGGCAGTCATTCATTTTCAAAAGTCTTAATTGCTGTTTTTGTTGTTTACAGATCTATTGTACCAATCATTTGACACACGATGTAGCCATTTCAGAATGGATGGTCAACTTCAAGATCTCTTTAGAGAATGGTCATAAATAACACTTTGATATGTTTCTAATACTTGTAAAGTGATTTCTGAACACTGAACTAAAAAAAGGAATTGCTTTTGCCCAACAAGTAAATAATCAAAATATTTGTCCAGGGTACATAGTATATGCTGCTGGAATCTATTTCTGTGGATTGTACCTGGATCATAAAAAAGCAGGGGAGGTCATAAAGGATTTTATTAGCTAACATTCTTGTTTTTCACCTATTATTATACATTTTAACAGCTGGGAGGAGAACCCTTTCAGGATCATAGCCAGATGACAATTATTTTCCAGGGAAATCTCTTGCTTCATGAAAAAGTCTGATGACAATTATTCTTCTGGGAAATCTTGTTTTCAAAACTTTACAAGGTGTTCCAGCTAAATATTACAGTTCTGTAGAGACCAATATTACATGATTTTCCATGCCAATATTCTAGGGTTTTCCATCCAACCCTAGATGGATACTGAAATATTAGTCCAAATACTCTTGGGTTTTCTATGTTAAAATTTTCCACAGTTGTTGAAGCCAATATTCTTAAATTTTCCAGTCTACCCTGGAAAGATCCTGGAATACTAGTATTAGTCCAAATCATCTAGGGTTTTTCATGCTAGAATTTTCTTGTAAATGATGTTGTGGAACAGCTGGAGAAAAAAACCTCACTTAAAATCCCCTCAACATAAATCTATACTTGGTAGAGAAATGCTGTGGAAACAAAGCATCAAGAAGGCAAACAATCAGGGAGCATAACTATTACAAATGATGTCATGAATACCAAAAATCAAACTCAATATAGATTTGCATGGAAAGTTGATTGATATACAACAATTCTTGGTAAAGTTAAGCAATGGAAATGAACATTTGAGGACAGGCAATGATATAGCTCCTTAAGATAATCACAAAAAAAGACTGAAAACTGAACAACACACAAATATGTTGCTGCATACAAAATCTGATTAAAATCCAATAAATCCCATTAATTATCATGCAGAAACTCAACTTTTAACAGAATGATGGAAGGGTAGCTGTCAGATGTATTGACAACAGACAAATATGATTTCTTTTGAGCCTTGCAGACTTTGAAAAGAGCCCCAATGAATTAATGAAATAAACACTTACATGACCATCTCTCTCAATGTTTGTGGCTGTAACTGTTTGCTGGACACTTTGGACTGTACTACCATGGTTGGTATTAAGCATCTAAAGTAAGTAAATGGAGGCATGCTATCAGTACTGCTTCATTAAAATTCTGAATATGAATTAATCATTTCAAACCTTTAACATCTCACCATGTAAACAAAGAAATAATACTTTAGAAGAAAAATAAAAGTTATTTGACTTCATTGACAATGGAGACAGTTCACATGCCGAAAAGTGTATGTTGAGATGACTGAAATAAACAAGAGTATACAAAATAAAGAGAACATTCTGTAGCAGTGGGAAAATGGAGTAAATGGAAAGAAAATTATTTTAAATATGAAGCAGCATATCTACCTAGACACAAATGTTTTGTAATGCACATGCCAACAACAATACCCCACTCACATTTCATGCCTAAGAATATGAACTTTTTGTATTACCATGAAATAAATCTGATTTTTAGACGAGAATAATAATTTATGCTACTTTTAAATGAAGGTATTAACTGCTTTAAGTTATATATAGCTTTTCTACTATACACACATATACATCTCACAAATATAGTCCCCCTCTGGAAAGGCCACCCGTCTTATGAGGTCAGTTTCATGGTGCAAATGTGGTGGCCTTATATGATGGGGGGAACTGCTGTATTGCCTTCTTCGATGGAAACCATCCATCTCTTATTTCTGGTTGAGTATACCCCACCAAACAACATTATAGGAGGAGAGTCCCATCAAAAGATAGATGTTATAATTGTATTTTGTAATTGACCTTAAAAATCAAGTTTACTTTGCAACTGACTAGAGACATTGGATTTTGTAAACAACATAATACATGGTGAAAATTTTCTCTCTAGTCTTGATTCTGACTTTAGAATGTCTACAATGAAATATTCCATAGTGTTGACAGAGTATTTCCAGATAATGGCGATTGTGACATAGGTCAAGTAGAATATTATATAATCTTGTTTGCTTGAAAACTCATTTTATTCTTGCCTTAACCTTTTTATTAGTATCATTTTGTTGTGTTATATTTTATTTGGGAAGAATTATTTATTCAATTTAGTATTTACTGGAATAAAAATTACAAAGTGCTCAATAATATTCATGGACACAAACAATATTTGGAATTATAGTGAATTTAAAGAAAGGTATCTTGTATTATATTATTGTGATACATCAAAAAGCTGTTAGAACATCATCATAATCCAGAATAAAGGCACATCAACAAAATTGATATTGGAACTGGTTTGAAATACCACTGGGGTTCAAACGGAACTTTATTCATTTGGACTTGTGTTTAAATTTCTAGGACTATTTGCAAATTACTTGTTGTATTTTAAAAAGCTTGTTGGTTTTCATTCTTTTCTGTTGCTTTGTTAAAGACCCTAGAGCCATAAGAGAAAATTGGGTATTTGGGTGTACAGGATACGAGTTTCGCTACAAATATGAAAGAAAATTTTCTTTTTGATATTTAAATTCACAATGTTTAAATTGTTTTTTAATTCCTAGTATTTTGTCTCATAAAGTTATGGAATGGAAATCAAAACACAAGATGAAGAAGAGAAAAGAAAGCTTTAGCTTCTGAAAATGCAATTAAAGAAAGAGAGAGAAGAGGCACAAATGCAGTTACAGAATGAAGAAAGAGAATCACAGTTGCAGAAAGAAGAAATAATGAGAAAGAAAAAGAAGATAGGCTAATGCTAATGCAAAGAGAAAAGAAAGAATGGGAGTTTCAGTTTCAATTAAAAGAGCTTGCATGTTTAAATACTACCCCACCTTACAAACAAGTTCAGGTTTTGATGTTAACAGAAATATTATGTTAGTATCCCCTCTTAAAGAAAAAGTAGATACATATTTTGATCGTTTTGTAAAAATTGTCTCAAATAGGAAATGGCCATGAGATCATTAGGTGCTATTATTACAAAGTGTACTTATTGGAAAAGCTAATGAAGTTCTACTGTCAGTAGAACAAAGTGCTGATTGTGATATGGTTAAAGACTGCATCTTGAAGGGTTATAAGTTGGTACCTGTGGCATATAGACAAAGTTTAGAGGAGATACTGGGTATTAAAGAAATTTATGTTAATTATAATATTCTATATGCAGTATAATTTACATTTACCTGATTGGATTGACCGAGATTTGTTATAGGAATCGATAGAGGAAAAGTTGGAGAAACTTTCAAATTTCTAACAATACAGCAAAAACAGTCCAGTTTTAAAAAAACAAAAAATAACAGATCAGCGCTCACTGACAAGTGTGCACAGTGTGGTACAAAGAAATTTAGATTTATTTCTGGAGATTTTTAAAAAAAAAAGTGGAGGTGATATTGCAGCAAAATTGACAAAACTCCCAGGGACTCATTTTCAAGAAAAAAAAGATTTTTTTTTTATAGCTGATGCTTTTGTAACCAATTTTCAGAATTCTGAAATATTGATTAATCTGGACCAGAAATCTGCACCCATTAGTGTATTAGGAACTAATTTGTCAACAAATCATGTACACTCATATAGTAGATGCTTTACATTTCGGTTGATTAAATTTGTTTCCGAGTGAACTAAAGCTGCTGTTTCATGGGCCGCCACATACCAGCTGCTTTGTAATATTCTACGTATACTCTTTTGATACAAGGCTTTGGATTTAGGCTAGTGATAGATGCCACGTGGGTCATAAAATTGTTGGGATCCCTACAAATAGCATGCAAGTGACAAGGCATAAGCGTGATTTCTTTAATTAGTAAAAAGAAATGCAAAAGGTTTTACATCCTGAATTTCCTAAAATGTACTTTCTTTGACCTGCAAATCTGAAATACATTAGCTATGTCATGGGTTCTAAAGTCTGATTACACATTTCAAAATCATACTGCAGTTCTGACTACATTCCAAGTGCAATAACATCCTCCTTACTGCACTCTAAATGAAACGAACATTATATTCCATAGCATCTTTTTGATAATTACAATTGAATGGCTTCATATTTTACATACATTATGATTCCAAACATAATATAACAAAACAGAAACATACATGCAGATCAGTCAAGCTGCTGCTCCCTTGCTGCACAAATCAGATGTTACATCATGTAGAGGGGCCCCTAGTGGCCGAGTGGTCTAAAGTGTGGACCATTATGGATCATTGCCCTCTCACCTCTGTCTGCGTGGGTTCAAATCTTTGGTTCGGCCAATATGGGTATGTGAGAAGCTTGCAAGTAGCTTTTCGTGGGTCAGTTTTTATTTCCAGGGTTTTCCCGGGTTTGTCCTCCATCATTTATACTGGCCACAATATATAGCACATCTTATGCTTGAAAATGGCATTAAATCCTACAACAACAACAACTTCATGTAGAACTGACTTAAATCCATAATCAAAAAATGGAAAAGTTGAAGCAATGCACATTCATTCACAAAATGACTCAAAATTTCAATTTTCTGTAGACCAAAATTACAATTTCTTTCAAATGTGATGTCGACTGCATGGCCAAGTTCAAACTTAGCTGGGTGGAGTTATGCGTGCATTAATATTGTTGTTGTTTACTGATGAATCTGTGTTTGTATATTTAGCTTGGAATACAGTATACAATCAGTTACTGTTTTTTTAAGTGTATGCTTTTGTTGATATAAGTTTTACAAAGAGCTTTTAAAAAATCACAATATTGTCTGTTTTGTCAGAAAGGTTTTTTTTATGTGTGTGCAGCTTAACACTGTTTTTCAGCACATTAGAGACCATATATGGCAGTCAGTATAACTGTTGGAGGAAATTCTTAGAAACCAGACATACCCTGTGAATAATCATCAACCAACGGAGAGCTTCTGGTCAAGCCTGAGACTCAAACCAGAAGTGATATGGCAGTGATAAAAAATAATGCGCACTTTAGACAACTCAGCTACCCAGAGCCAATGTCAGAAATAATTGTGTTTCTATTTGATGGTAATAACAATTGATTGTTGTTCAACTTCACTATTATGTCTTTCAAAATAAGCCAGGGAACATTTGGCTTAAATTTTGTTTTTCATCCAATAAGGGTATTTAATTTCAAGTATAATCTGTGTATCTTTTTGATGAAGTAAAATCATGATGATAAAATCTGATGTTGACAAAGGTTTGTTATCAATCAAAATGGCAGTGAAAGGTACACAAGTGATGCATTGTGTGTATTTGCATACACATGTCATGATGTCTGTGAAAACAACCTATTATGTGCTTGTGTTTTGTGTATGTATATTCCTGTATAGTTTACCTTTGTGTATTAAATTTGACTTCTATAAATTCTAGTTTACTTGTAAGAAAACAAATATTGTAATATTTCTATCATTAGTTTCCTCTTTGCACATCACATATTTTTGGCTGCATCTGTTACTCTTTTGTAACTTCAAGTTCTGTCAGGAATTTTTATTTATATTTTTTGCATTTTTACTGTTCTATTTTTAACCAGAGGAAAAAGTGCTAGGGTCAAAAGCTTCAAAGGTGACAATTGGCTGTCCGGGAACATTTATTTCTTGGGCCTAATATAGCACCTCCGGTCTGCAGAAGTTCAGAATCCAGGAAATAATTTTATCTTATAGAACAAAATTTAGATAACTGAACAACCCTACATAATGTTTGTAGCAGGTGCTTATCTACTTACTGTTTTTCAATTTAAAAACACTCAAGTTGTGGAAAGTTCTTGAAAATATTTCTTTTGCAGTCTTCCATTGGTTGCAGAGCATGGAATTATCCAATCACACCAGTCGATTTATCAATGATCTTCTACACGCCATAATAATAAATTTGAAAATTGTTCATTGAAAGAAAACTGGTCTGTGAATATTGTTTGTTAGGATTTTTAATGTAGCTTTAAAAGAATTTCAGTCATATCACTACAATGTCTGCAGTGAGGCAGTTTATAGTGATGTCTAGCACTGGGACATCATGTTGCAGACATGTTGCATGATGTCCCACCCAGTCACATTATCCTGACACCAGGCTGACCAGTCCTAACACTAACCTGTTAATGCTGAGCGTCAAGAGAGGCAGCTGTTAGTACCATTTTTGTAAGTCTTTGGTAAGACTCAGTTGTGTATGGAACCCATGACCTCCCACTTCTGTGGCGGACGCTCTAACCACTAGGCCACCGGAGCAGTTCTGGTCTGTGAAAACTTATGTACACTGTATACGATAACCTATTATTAGAAACATTCATAACCTCCTAAATAGTGTTCATCCAAGAAAGGCTCTCAAAGATTACAAAGTCAAGAGATTTGGTTTCTGCAAGGTTGCCTTGTTTGGGTTTACAGAAAGAATTATTGGAAGGATTGGAGATAATTTCTTATTTTAATAAAAATAATATTACATTAAATCTGAAAAAGATAAGAACATTTACTGGTTCTTGTTTTATAGGACAGCTGTACATAGTCCTATATGTAAGACATCAACACTGATATTTATGATCTGGGTGTTTTGCACTAAAATAAAAATAATGTGCAATGTCTTACATTGCATTACTAGGCTTTACGTAAATTGGATTTCTTTTGTCTGTCTAATTGAAAAGGAAATATGGTGTCCATGATGCTGATCTCGTGCTCTATTTTACCTGCTGCATACGAATTTGCAAAAATGAAAGCATCACTGTTCTCTTAACCTTATAAAGTATGTCAGGTTACATTGTTAAAATGATTATTTTTGTTTTAAAAGGCCAACATGCCAAACCACATATTTTTCAGTAATAAATGTTGATATATGTATTTTTTCCTCAAGTAATCAATTCCCATCACTACTAAATGACACGGAAGGTATTGCCTATTATCTGAAAGGTTTGCACTTTGTTTTGTAAATTTAGGGTTGGAACAAGTAAATGTGTGAATCCACAATTGTGGATCCACAATTACCAAAACCACCAAAAAACTGCCAAGACAATAGCAACAAAATAGACTACTAAGATGGCAAGATCAAAACAGACTAAGACAGTAATGCCAGAAAAGTCCAAGGTAAAGTAAAGATGCAGCAATTTCAAACTTTCAAAAATCTTCATAGGCAACAAGCAAAACCAAAAACCAATTTTTTTTCTTCAGCAATAAACGTGGATATATGTATTTTTCCCCAAGTAATCAATTGCCATCACTACTAAATGGCATGGAATGTATTGCCTATTATTTGTAAGGTTTGCACTTTTTTCTAAATTTAGGTAAATGTGTGAATCAACAATCACCAAAAAACAGCCAAGACAACAAAATAGACCACTAAGATTTCAAGACCAAAACAGACTAAGACAGTAATGCGAGAAAAGTCCCAGGTAAGATAAAGGTGCAGCAATTTAAAATTTTCTAAAAACTTCATAAAAAAGCAACAAGCATTTTGTCATATCTTTAAGGGTTGATTACAGTAGCCTGAAAAGTTGTATTATCACCATGTTGTTATTGATGCATATTAAAACTGGCCTGTTATTGCTGTAATGTTACAAATTGGAAAGTTTCTCTGACTTTTCCTCTATCGATTCCTATAATAAATCTCGGTCAATTCAATCAGATATAGGTAAATTAAACCGCACATAGCATATTATAATAAACAATAATTTCAACTTAGTGATAAGATGGAATGTCCTTGCTTGTACTGGCTAAATATTTCCACCAAAATAAAGGATACAATGACTCAATTGAATACATGTATGTCCATTAAGTTGAAATCCACAATAACAACAGAAATTAAACATGAAAAAATATATATCACTTAGTCTGCATTTTAAGTGCAATGTAGTCAGAGAAACCTATATATATACAAATGAATATATTTTTAATATTGTTATTATTACTGAAATATTACTGATTATAAAAATAGTTTTAACTATTATTGTTTTCCTATTTGTGTAGGATACATAGAATCATAAGCAACATTTTGTCAATTGTGGCCCATATTTACTTCCAAAGATGGAATTCCAAGCATAACCGTGTAAGGACATGCGTCAGTATATAACTTGTAATCATCAAACATCATAAGATACACTGAATATATTTCATAATCAAAACCAATGCAGGTATAACAAGTTCTAATGGAGTTTTGCATGATCAACATAATTTCATGCAATTTACAAAAAGTGATGATTATTCTTTTTCACTGTAAATTTATAACAAAATGTCGACATTTTAGAAGAAATCACACCAAAAATATTTACTTCTTCACTAGCTAAAACTTTATCTCTGTTGACAACCTATAGACAGTGCATATCCAAAATGAATTGGATAATTCTGTTAGCCATGATAATATAAAGTCTGCGTTGGAGTATACTGGAAAATAATGATAAATTAGTTTGAACTTGATGGGCATTAAGCTAGGAACAGAATATAATCTTAACAGTATAATTTGTTATAAAAATTTAGAATGATGGTCCCAAATTCAAAGAACAGTCGCTTATCGAAATATAGCATTTTCAGGTTTAATACCTTGTTTTCATAACTAAATGATTCCAAACAGGATTTGCACATTTAAACCTGCGAATGACAGTTAATTTATGCATATTGTTTGTTTTATTAATTCATCACATTTTATATTTTCAACCAATAGTTTTTGTTTTTTTACACAACTGATCAAAAAAAATGTCAGAATATCAAAGAGGCAATGATAAACAAGCAATTCACTGAAATACTAAAACCATCATGAAACCAGTACATAGATGGAATAATTTTCAAAATTAAATTGACAATTTGGTATTAAAGGAATCCTATGGGCATTCTTGATATTTGGACCTTTCAACAAATCAAATTGTCAGTGTTGAACAAATTAAAAATAAAATGTATTCTTATATTCTGTAATATTTGCTTCATTATTGTTGATCTGATGTTTTATGCCAAGGAAATATCAGAGGAATCCTTGGCCGCAATGTCCTCGGACACCTTAGACAATATGTCCTAGACCGACTCGGATGATATGTTCTACGACACTTCGGACAATATGTCCTAGGTAACCTCGGACGATAATTTTTAGGACACTTTGGACAATATGCAGTAGGACACCTTGGATGATATGTTTTAGGATGCCTTGAACGTTTGACAATAAAAGCCTTGAACATTGGTTTTTAAAAATTTTGTCTTTGTCTATTACCTCAGAAAGTCAGCAACCAAAACTTCGAGGGTTTTTCTATGAACATTTGTCTGAGGTTTCCTAAGAATATGTACAGCCGAAACGTCTGAGCTATTGGTCATGGCTGTGTGTCAAGTCAACTCAGTTCAACTGACCACTTGAACAACTATAAAATATTATTGTGTCAGTAACAATTAAACTAAAATAAATCACCCTAGTCATTCACTAATTTGATCAAAGATATCAAGGCAGTAAATGAAATGAGTGCCCAGTGAATTCAAAGTTTATTTGATAGATAAGGTTCATTATGGAGAAGTGAACTCCTAAGTTTTGTAGTGAACTTTATATTCATGAATTGGCTCAGAGAGATTTGCTCAAGGAGGAGCAGAAGTTTTACTATTGCTTGCAATGAAATCAAGACCTCAATATAATAAACATCAAAAAAATCTAACATGACCATGTGTTCACATGAACATAAAAGATTGTCTTGTTTTGTGGAGTTTACTTGGTACATGGCTTTCTGAAAAGAACACCTTAGCATTCCCCGGATTATCTATTCGTACTGAGCTACGATCATTGATCTCCTTAATTTTATTATTTTTGGCCGACTGGGGAAGGAGCCGGAAGGACGGCGTCTCTTCCTCCCCATTAATATCTACAGACGCCTTAACTTTGTAGTCTGGAATGGCAATAAGAGGTGGAGGGCATTCTGAAGTTGCCAATACCCTATAAATTTCTTCTGTGGCCTTGAAGCTAAACTCAATCCGTTCCATGGTTGGATCTGTGTACGGTTGATTTGCAGGAGTTTCGTCACACTCACTGTGTGTAGAATCGTGTGATGGTACAGCTTGCATCTCTGGATAGAGCATACCAGGTGGCATAGATGACTAAATTCTGTCATCCTTGACAATTTCACTAACTCTCCCTTAGTGGAGAAGCCGTGAACATATGGATGGCCAACACTACTGGCTGGTTTGTCTGGCATGTGATTGGCCGGAATGTTGGCGACGGTCCGGCTATCAAAGGTACCGGCCACTCCAATGGCTTGGCTGGACGGACAGATTTCTTACTAAAATTTCCGTCATAGTATTGGTATGTTGCCGGAGGTACAGCTTGACAGATGGATTTGTCACTAAAATCCCCATAAATCATAGTTGGTCAGATTGTTTTAGCAATAAGGTCCCCTTGCTGGGACGGCTGGTGACATTGTATAATGAAATAGATCCAAAGGATCCGGTAAAAACCCCATGCGTCCTGACTTACAGGCCCAAAGGCCATGCTCAGATATGCGGGGGGACTTGTGCCCACTGGGCAGCCTAAAATTGGGGGAACACTCCCCCAAAGAGGTAATATCTGACCTGATGTCAATAGCTGAGTCATCATTTTCTGGACCAAATGATGCATCTGTTCAAAGGTGGACTGTTATAACATGTCAACATTATTTACCTCCATTGCAGCTGATGTTACTGTGGCTGATGTTTGCAGACGACGAACTTTAGATGGGGTGGGGTGACCCCAACAAGACTCACAATGGAGGCTGACTTCGGATGTATACTGAGGACAGCAATGTTATGTCTTCGGCTTATTCCGTCTATCTCTCTCTTTAGCTGCCTTCTGGACTACATCAGCCCACATTAGCTCTGTCCACGTATTACACACGCTACATGGTATAGATGATGTGCACTTGGTACATACAATACAAGTGTCATTGTTGTCTTCTTTTGCTTTGAACTTTTTGCATTTCATGTATTTGGTTGACATTTCTACTGAAACTACAAAAGAAGATAAAACAAAGCACAAATTAGCAAATTCAGCATGTTATTAATTCACTAATACCGCAAACGTTACTAACGGAGTAAGCGAAATTATTCAGTGTTGCGTTAACTTGTAAATGACAACACGAGTACCGCATTAGCGTGTTGTAACGTGGTCGTCAATAGACAAAGTCCGTAAAAGGTGACAAAGTCACTAAAACTTTGAAAAAAATAGTAAAAATAATGTTTACAACCTGTAGAAGAATGATTGTCCAACACAATAACTCCAAATTTAACTTCGGATGGTCCGATTTAACACTAAGATGGCTTGGATTGTTTGGAGGTGTAATGTACGTTGTTAACAGTACAAGCGAAGCTTAAAAACTAGCGACACCTGGCGGTGGCAAGGGGAGGTAAGGGGCAAGAGTTATTGCCCTTTGTCAATAGGAGATAGACAGAAAAGACGATTTTTCATCTTTTAGTAGGGTTGGATTTGAGAGGTAGCAGGCTTATATTCCCTAACTTTAATGTGATCGGGGAACGTATTTGAAGGAGAAACTTATTGTGAGCATTCATCACCGATTCCAAATAATTCCAAAGTATCATTAGATTATTTAATGGAAATCTGAAGCAGATTTTTTCCTGAATGATTTTTAAGTGGATATTTTAGGCAGCTTTCATTTACTAGGTGGAAACCTCCAGCAGATTGTTATTTCAGGCGGATTTTTATTTAAGGCAGGAATCTAAGATGGATTTTGTTTTTGTTTACATGGACTCTTAGGACAACTAATATGCATATTTTGCCAAAACGTTCACCTGAAGTCTGCATGAAAGTTGCCTAAGCTTTTTTAATAAGCAATTTATAGTTTATGCAGAAAATGCTTAAAAATCCAATCTGGTTTTGCAGAGAACAAAATTCACAACATTGAATTAGAGTATGTTTGATGTGATAATGAACTATCATATCGTTGTCAGAAATTGAGACAGAATCAGACTATGATAACATAATTCACATGTCACCAATTTCACTGAAAGCCTTGGTCCTACTTTCATTTTGGTGAGATGGAATTAAAAGATTCATTTCTTCTTGAAATATATTTTGCTAACATCATTTTAAAGAAATGTGACTGAAGCATAACAGTAAAACATATGTAAAAGTGTTCTGATTCTCTCTGGTAATTACCAATAATACTAGCTGAAATGTTGGCCTTTTCTGGCATATATATCAAAATGTGATTTTGGCTCTTTTGATATATACCTTAGTTTGGTGATTTGCATGGCTTTACTAGATACCCGGTGTGAAGGGGCAAATTTCGGGTGATCTAACAAGAATACATTAGTTGAGACCATAGAACCATTAATTAAATTTCTAGAGAATGAATGCGAATCAATAGTCTCACTGCCATGTAGAATGTCATTTTGAGAGGAGAATGCTATCCTAATTAAACAATAGTTTGGACAGCAGCTGGACGGACAATTACGAGCACACTAAACATTATTTTCAGGGTAAAGCTGTCACAATTGAAAAGTTGCAAAATGCTGTAATTATAAAACTGCCAGGTCAAGCTGACCCCGATTTTGGTGCCACTGAGGAAGGGGCTGAGAGATTTGACTGATTGGTTATTCTAGTTAAGGGGCATGTTTCCGATGCCAAATTTCCTAGGTTTTAATATCGCCTCATCAAAATTTGTAATCAGTCAAAGCTTTTCTGCAAGATAAACCAGTGTAGGCTCCGAGGAATTTGCAAGAAATTCCCTCATAAAAACTTTTGTCCAAGCTATTGGACAAACTGTTTGGATGGACGTTTGCAGCAAAGGTAGTGTGACAATTCCATGTAATTTGTTGATGCCATATATAATGCTTTGCTGAATTTATTTGTATTTGCATGACATTTGTCTAATACATTCTTATAATAATGTGCTTTATTAAGTATAACGGTGTAAAGTTTACGCATTGGAAGTTGTACATTAATCTTTAGATAAGTTTGAAGAATTGTTTAATTTGTTGTTGTGTTTGCATAAAAATTAGGTTTTCAAAATTGAATGCATTATTTTACTTAATATGATTACGAGAATCCATGTGACTTCACCGAATTTATAAGATTTCACGTATGATTAAGAGCGAGTGTGAAATGACATAACTGATTGTAATGTATCTCATTTATTCGCGGTGTACCTTGCAGCTGGCTCAGAACCACTAAGTCTCGTGTTGTGTGTGTTACTGAGTGATGTTAATGCATGAATAATTAGCCATCTGACTAACTAGGGTCACTACAGGACATGAGGAGTCAATTGATAGTCTTAGCATCTGTTTAGCATCGATAGGAAGATCTGATAACAAGCAGGGAATAATGCAAAATCCCCGCTAATATCACTAACAGGAAATTAAGGTTGTCTCTATTTATATTTATTAAAAAGGGAGAAAATAGCTCTAGAGGATGCAATCCTGAGAGTGTAACCTGAAACGTGTAATCTGAGAGTGCAATCTGAAAGTGGAATCCTGAGACATGCAATTTTGTGATGAAGTCCTGCGATGGACTGTTGAGGGTGGAATCCAGAGATCCTAGTGTCTGAATAGCTATAGTGGAAGTTGAGTGAACCAAAGAACAGGTTATGATATCATATAAGACAATAACGATTGTTCACTCAAACCTATGATGAAATATATCAATTAGTAAACAGATCAGCTATTTTATTTGAATACATTTAGGCTTTCCTTGGTAAATTGAGAAAGTTTTGTTTTCTAAATGCTGAGATATTCTTAATGTAATAACTTCGCATAGTTCTTTTATGTAATTGATTAAATTGTTTGTTTCCCTGTATGGGGGCTCGTGTTTGTTTGTTCTATATATCTGCTCAGATCTCTATATATTTCATCTATAAGTTTCACCACTTATATTTCCTCAAACCGGGCAATTACATTGAGAGCTGTCTACCTCTAGATAATGAATTCAAATTAAGCGGGTGTTACGAAATGCCCAATATGGCTCATTTAGACCTCCATACTTTTCAATATAATCAAGGTGTTTTGTTTCAGGTGCCGTAATATTTTTGTAAATATAATTTTTTGTTGTATCGCGTGATGCCTTTACTGCTCGCGCAGCACGTGCAAGTTAATGTATTATTGCACACGACTATATATATATATATATATATATATATATATATATATAAGATAGAAATATTGAAGGGCACAGCCACTATAGAGAGAAGCTCTTAATGTATTCAGCTGTCAGGGCAGGTGCCTTTTAATTTAGTTAGAGCAAAAGAGTTGAGTGAGTCGTATGTTTTTTAATCAACTCTTTTTATTGTTTACAATTATTATTCAGTTTTGTAAAGCACATTCATTACTGTATTATGTGGTCACATCATTTATCATATTTGTAATTCAATTTATTATGAGGATATGACCTATGCAATTTGGTAGCGAGATAATTTTATCTGGTCGCTACTGTGACTAATTCTGAAAACATACTATGTATGTATTAATGTCGTAGCATAACATATTTTTATTTTAATTGCATAACATTCCTACGTCATAATTCAAACGGGTTATGTTAACCCTTTCATAACTATCATATATTCCTAAAGTAGTTGCAATTAAAACAGTTCCAATTAAAGCAGACTATTGGGAAAGTTGTTTCACCTATTACTTTCTGTCATGAAAGTATGACAAACTGATAAGTCTTGCAGTGTGATTTATTCAATACATGAAATTAATTTGCTCACCAAAAATGTGAAAGTCTGAGGGATACAGATATAAGAGTTACACTATTTATGTATGCAAGGTTTCTTTGTATATAATATGTCAATTATAAAGTAAATGACACCAACATTGACCCTTATCCTGAAGTTATTAACTGAAAAGTTATTATTTGTCTCCTGTAGCATCAGGTTCTGGTAGTCAGCAGCACTGGCAATTAAAGAATTCATACACATAGATCTTACTGAAAATTCAAACTAATCTAAGATATAAGCCCCCATACCAAGTCTGATGAAAAGAATTCTGGAAAAACAGCATCAACAATGCAGAAAAGAAATTAGTATAAGAAATGAAAGACAATACACAATGAATAAGAGCAATACCACAAAACTCAATGTAGCTTTAAATCACAAAACAGCAACAAATGCAACATACTTGAACAAAGCTGACTACATCAACAGAGCTGCCTGTCTGGGGTGGAGCAGCACTGGAGGTATTTACTTCACCTCCTCCATGTCCTGATAAAGTTTGTGTTGTCTCTATCTGTGGCTCTCTCTCTGAACTTGATACATCTAAAGCACCTTCATTTCCTGTCAATTTCTGCTGATCCACCTGAAAATGGAAAGAAAACAATTTACAATTCAGAAAATATATAGCTTAAACAAAGATTAGCAGAATTAATTTGTTTTATAAAATTATAGTTATCAGTAGAAAATAAGAAATCTTTAACATACCTGTCAACTTGTACATGAATACTATAATTTGTATGCTGAGGGTGGTTGGTTTGCAGTGTTTAAGGGCCATACAACCATTTTCAGGGATTTCTTTTATATTTAAAAATAAATCTGATTTTCAAGGAGATCAACATAATTTTATTTCAGATCACAATCTGATGCAGATTATTTTACTCCATGAGATACAATGCGATAGCTTGAAACCACCAATCGGATTAGCTGCAATATTAATGCAACTTTCAAATGATGATCCACTAGTTTAATTTCTTTATTCAAGCAAATTGCATTGTACCAAATACCTTGAGAAGTATCTTATTTTTCTTTTGATACATGTAGTGCGTATTACCAGCAAATATAGATGCAATTGTTAAATCCGTCTTGCAGAATAAATTATTAAAATCGGCCTTCACGTTTGATTCAATCAAACGAGTCATTCAACATTGATCTGTGTGTTATGACATTGTTACCGCTAGCTCATATTTCGTGAGCTACTATAAAAAATTTAATATGATTTTTTACATTCACATACTATGTATGTTCTGATACTGTAAAGATTTTTTAAAGAACAATAAACTATTTCACTGAAACTATTTAAACTATAGAAAGCTAAGAGAATTAGCATGGTTGATTCATTTATTGTGATGCTTACAACTTGAATTTATATAATACATTAAAGTAATAAGCACCATGATAAATAAGTATAATACAATACTCAACTGATATTGTGAGCTGAGGTTTTATTTGCAAGTTTTCTTGCTCAGCACAACTTACCTGTATCTGCAGCTGACAACTTCACATATACTGCCACAGAAATGTTACCACATAGTGACATTGCAAAAAAGTATCAATCAAAGTGAACAAAGTAACAATCATTAACATCTGCCTGGTCCCAGCCATAACAGAACCAGTCATACAGTTGTGCAAAGAAATGGTGTTCTCACTATTGGTTGACAAACCCAATCACAGGAAAACAGACAAACAGTTATATATTATGGAGAGAGTCTTTGAGAATGGTGTGGTACCAAAAACAAAACTGCTTGACATGCCAGTGTCCAGTCATCTTTAATGATATTGATATTGTTTAGAGCAATCTAAACAGCCTTAGAAGCAACTGCACTGGCTTTGCTATTGACAATTGTAATAACATGGAGGAGAAGACAAACTCTGTGCTCTTAAGGGTGAAACAGAAGATATTGTCAGTAATGGATGAATTTGTAGCAAATCTGAGTGCATAAGACTGCATGAAACAACTGATGGTGCCAGTAGATGACTTTAACACCCTGAAACACTGCCAGACCTACTGTTTATTACTTCAAAGGTAGTGGACAGGATTTTAAAACTAATATCCGACAATTGCTTTCTATTCTGAAAACCATGAAGATGTCGAAAACTCATGAAGAATATAAAATAATGTTTGCAAGCAATTTAGAGCACCTGTGATCCTAATGACATTGCGTTTCCTTCAGTTCATATTTCAAGTTTAATACCATTTTGGACTGACGAATCACAGATTAAACTGCATGATTAATAGCATGTTCTCTAGAAAGTGTGCATATATAAAACAAGATATGTAAGTTTAAAATAATTCCAAAATTTTGTCACCAAAATATTGTTAATGACATTCCATAAATTTCACTGAAATCTACTAAAATCAATTTACAGAAGTAAGTTCATCAAATTAATCAGATTTAATTGTGTTTGGATTCAAATGTATGACAAATTAGTACAATGCTATTCTACATCGCTACAACCTTACTGAATATTCTAAAATTAAATAATAATTGTTTTGCTTGTGTTATACAAACAGTAAGTATAGGATCCTTTTCAGTAAAATTTACACATTTAAATTCCTATGCCACTGTGAATTCTGAAGATGTAACACATAACTGAATTAATTGTAAATGTCATCATAACACAGAGCCATTTTAATAATTTGCACCCTACTAAATCTGCTGCATGTTTAAGGACACTAGTATTGGAATAGATCTAGTAGGGACATTATTGATTATTAATGAGGTTCCATTTAAGTGGAAGGGGTTTTGTTTGTTGAAATGCCAGGGGCTGAAATATAACTGAAACAGCAACCGTACTTGTTGAAATATTGCAGAAATCAGTACATTAATAGAGTGGAAGTAAATGTAAACTTTGTCAATACCTTGAAGGGGGCATTTGTTAATAATGGAAGTTAGATAAAAGTGAATTCTGATTGGACAAGTTAATCATCCAGGGTGTGCTTCCCAGGTGAAGTCTTGTGTTATTTAAATATCTACACTGCAATAGTAGTTAGTCTAAGTTTGTGCAAGGCGAAATTTCTCGACTCTTTTGATAGGCCGTCATTAAAGTTGTCCAAAGGACACATGGGTGTCTTTGATGTAGCCAAGAATGTAAAAGAGATGGCTCTGCTAAAGTGGAACTAATCTTGAACAACACGGCACTATGTCTTAATTTCATACATTATTTTTCTTCGATATGAGTCTTAATTGCTTCAATTTATTAATCTTAAATGATATATGAATCTTGTATGCTAAGAATATTATTAGGTTTGTGTAATGCTTTATGCCAAATGACTAATTAGTTTGCAATAGTGTAATTAATCTAATAAGTGAATTTTGTTTTATCTGTTTGTTAGCTAAGATGTGAATCCTTTTAACTGATGAATCGGTTGTGTCAATATTTAGGACTATACAGCTATTTATAGTCAGCCATATGTGTGTATGTATCCAACATTAGTCAAGTAAGTGATTAAAAGTTCGCAGGGAGCCTCATGATCATTAAGTGAAAGCAGACTATGCTACTGATAAAGTAGCAAAGGTAACTAGTTCTGTTGGAGAAATGCATTAATTGTCCTTTACTATGTTTTTTGTCAATGGAAAGAGATTGGCTCGAGTTTGTACAGAATTGGATATAAGGTTAGGTCCCACGGCCAATTAGCAGTGATATGTCTGTTTTTAAATTTGACAGTATTCTGAATGTGTCACCACTAAAGGATAGCTTTGGAGAACCAAACAAATGCCCATTTTGTATTGCATGATCGAGACAAAGTTTTTTCTTCCATTTGCTGAGTACGTTTTCATAACAATCAGTGCCTCAAAGGTAATGTTTCCTTTGAAATTTTAGCAAACTATTTTATCTGGATGCATTTTTAAAAACGAAGTGGCTGTGATTTGCTCGATTGTAGTTACAGTTCCTCCTGCCTACTGAATAGACTACAACATGTTTTTTTTTTTAAAAATGTTTTTTTTTTATAAATTTGTGGTAGCAAAGTGATGCTGCATTGCACTCAAGCATCAGAAATTTAACAAAGGGTCAATGTATGATAGATGCATGTGCATTGGTCTGATGACAAGGATTATTACAAAAATGTGGGTGTTCTAAAGGATTTAATTCTGAATGGAAAGAAGAGGAATTTTATATACCATCCACATATAAATATCAGTCTAAGTAATTATATTAATTACTAGTGAGTGGCCGAAAATCCGACAAATATAGATTACAAGACAATGCTTCGTTCAGTTGATCTCCGCTACCAAAAATGTCAAGAACAAAAAAGCAGATATCTAAAAACATACAGTACTCATGCTGGATGTCAGCATAAGCAGATTATGAAGTAACAATGCACTGTTAAGATGGTTTGTCAGAATAGACAAAGAAATTGTTTATATAACAACAGATAAATTTCAGTGCATTTTATATCAAGTTTGCGGTTACCTTTCAAGGGGCCTCTGAATTTCTCCCCTCGAAACCAATGGTTGTATATACAAGTTTAAACAGCCAACAATGTCGCCAATAAAAAAAAAGAGTCCGCAGATGGTATATTTTGCCACCAATAAGGAAAATAAAATTGCAGTTTGCGACATGTCGGTTATTATTTGTGCGACAATTGTATACAGAATTAATTGAAGACAATCACAAAGACGACTTAGTGGCTTTACTCGTGGATCAGTAACAAGTAACATTTCCAATGTTTATTTTGGCATAACACTTCATGAACCTGGTGAAATTGTTAAATTTCATAAGATACGCCACGATAGTATTTTATTCGAATTCATACTAGAACTCATCCCCAAAATGATTATAAACGTTTCACACACTATTTCTCATACTTAAAAAAAAGAAAAATACACATACATGTAATCAAAATTGCAGGGACCATGCCACGATCATATTAAATTCGAATTAATACGCGATCTTCTCCCATAATGATAATAAACTTTAAACCCAAAAATATTTTTTCATGTGCGAATGAATAGACAAAGTTTGGGGAGCCACGCCAAGACCGCGTTATATCTGAATTTGCGTTATAGTGGGGCTGCAATTGACCCATTAAAATCATCATTATTGTCACAGGGAACATGGACACCTGTTCTTTTTTCATAAATATTTATTTCCTTTCACAGCCTTAGTGTTAAGCATAGGTATATTTTTGCATGAATGAGTAACAGGCATGGATAGTATGAAAAGCATGTGAACCACAAGAAAGCTCTACCATGTTTAAAAATATTACTCTTTGTCATGGGAAAACTGTTTTGTGGAATTGTTTTTTGTTTCTGAACTACATGCATCTGCTGATCCAATGAGTTTTGTGTGGTTGAAAATTGCAGAAATTTTACAGGTGTAATATTTGACTAATTAAGACAAGATACAACAATAATGCTTGGGAAAGATGACAACCGTATGTATGTATGTGTATATATATATATATATAGCATGGTAATGTTTTTGTTTTGTGATGTTTGTTTTAACATATAAACATGTAAAAACTTATAATATATTGGCAGAGTATCCAACGATACTTTGTGGAAAAGGTGTGATATGAGATGTGTCATCTTTATATAAGACAATTAAAGCTTCAAGTTTGCAATCTGTTGGGGAACATTTTCCATGTTTGAAGAAAAAAAAAATAATTCAGGCATCTTTTGGTTTAATCCATTCATATAAAATACATTTTATCTTTTCTAACTTGAAAACAATATTTTAAACTTACATGTATGGTCCTGCTATCAAATTTCATATATAATTTCTGGGTGCTATTATTTAGGTGATTATAAACAGACTGATCTTAAACCATGTAAATATTGGGTTTTTAATCCAAATAAACTGTCATGGCAATGTTTCATCCTTAAACTTGAAAACCATAAAATTTAATACCTGCTTGATCAAAAATGAACAACTCATTTTATTATTACTATTCACAATTTTTTTTTTATTTATCATATTATCTTTAATTATATATATTAATCAGAGCCATTATATCTTACTACTGACTACGAAGTTCAATACTTCTATTCAAGTTACAAATAATAGAAATTAATCAACATATAATTCACTTCTATTAAAGTAATTTATATGCATGGTAATAAATATCGAAAATTTGCTTCTATGCATGGGCATGGGTGGCCAAAATTCACTGCTATGACTGGTGGTGGTAGAAAAAAATCACTTCTTTTTTTGAATGTGCCTTCCTCCACCTAGGGGTATGTTTAAATAAAATAGCCCTTAGTCAGGAGTGCTTCAATATATAAAAATTAGCTGCATTTTTGTTATACCCTCTTCATTTTTTTTCTATCCATATGCAAGCATTCTCATGCTAATACAATAATTGCTACAGGAATAATTGCTTCACTATACTCATTTTCATTATATCTGATACTTGTGATGTATGCATCCTCAATGTTAAGTGGAAATTAGACACATTTCCAAGGATGAGATAAAACAATTTGTGAGGAATGTTTCTGCCTTACATAGTGAACAACACATATCTGCAAACTCACAACAAATTCCTCAACTGTATGACCAGGTAAAACATCTTGGACCCCTTCAAGTTTGTTCATGTTTTTCCTCTGAAATTATGAAAGACAAGCATGTTAGCCTTTCTCATGGAACTCCAGTTATTTAAATTGCTAATACAGTATCGACAGTGTTGAAATTAATTTCACATCAGATTGCTGATGCCACTCTCGTTTAGTTAACTTTAACAAATAATCATTATAATATTACTAAAGGTTACAATATTTGATGGTGCATATATTATCGATGGAAAACATTTAAGCCAACTGAACCAATAACAAAGTTGCTTCAAGTCAATCTGTCAATTTTGCATCCGATAACTGCTACTTGTTTTAGAGAATCTTGCTGAATGGTGTTTTATATTACGGTATGAAGTAAAAGACATATTCAAGAAATTCATGCATAGTTATCTATAAAGTACATTATGTTCATTACTATTTCCTATGTTAAAATAAAGTGAATTTATCATTGTGAAGTACAGCTCTCTCCATTGCAATGCTGTCAAATTGGGATCGATTACTGCTAACCACATTATATTAATCAGTGATGTTGAAAAACTGATTCAAAAAATTATAAAGGTCTACTCATTTGTGGGTGGTGGGTGGAGCCAGACAATTGTATGGTAATACTGTTTATGTAATTTAGATAATGTTTTTTTTTAACAAGACCCCACTTAATAAATATACTTGACAATTATAATTTCAATCTGCAGCTGCATGTAGTTTAAAGTGAATTAAAATGACAAAAGAAATATCAATTGCCACACGAATGATTACATTTGGGTTGATCCAATGCATCCGGACATTAAAAGCTTCTTTCTTTTTTAAGTAAGAGGCTCTCAGAGCTCACAATCATATATTTACTACTCTACAACAATTTTGCACTTCAAGAAATGAACATCTATCTGTAACACGAGTATTGTGTAATGCTTTTGTTTTTGTCTATAAAATATCTTGTTTTCAGTTCAAAATATCAGTTACATATGACATTGCACATCATGTGTATCATGCTCTGAGCAGTTCCAAAACATAGAAAAACAGAAAAGTAACAACAAAAAAAACCCAAAAAACTTACAAACATGTAGATAAACCATTTAAAAACCAAATCTCCAAAACGAGCACATTTCTTTACAAAGTCTACAACGCAAATAGAAAAAGCACCGTTCACTCACATGATGTGTATTCCCTATTCTCAATATTTCATCATTTTATCTTTTTTGAGACCTAATCATTCTTGGTTGTTTTTTTGAAAAACAAAGACAATGATATTTGTCAATAGCATTATTTTCATGGGCTCAATCTCCTGGCTTTCTAGACAACAACTCTACAACATAAAGCAGTGATGTAATACACAATGTTGTCATGAACTTAATGATGGTTGTTGAAACCAGTTGGAATAACAATCTCTCAGCAGTTAAGTATCTTGAAAATAAAAGTCATTTTTACATAAAAATGATTAACTTGGTTAGAAAACGCATTTTCTTGACAATTATTCCCAATGTGATTTTAAAATGAATAATCAATCATTAAACAGACTAGTCTTCCTCTTCACATTGCTTTTTGCTTTGTGTCCAGCAAAGCTGGGCTGATTTCACATTGTTATGGAAGTACCTCGATAACTTGTGCTCTTGCTTATAGTTCGATTTTTGTTTTTGGTCCCTGTTGTGTATGAGCTATCGAGGGAGCGTTGTAACTGTTTCATCAAGATTGTCATATTCACATATTCTTTCATTTTCATTAGGTTTGTCATATTGATATACAGTACTCGTAAATGTCGTGTGTAAGAAAACAGATTTTCTGCTACTATTTTGTCAAATAAATGATGTGTAAATCTTTATAAACTTTTGATAAACATATAACTCAGTTGCTTTATATTCATTGATGGAGCTCCATTGATATTTTGTTGTTGCTTAGTGTGAAGGTATATATCTGAGTTGTAGATTGCAAAGAGATGGTTTGGTTTGATTGGAAGTGAGTGAACGAGTAATAAGAACAATTAGTAATGAATAATTTTTAAATCGGAATATATATCATTCATAGAACTTGACATTGTTGGTAGAGTGCCTCTGCAAATAAATGTTCCTGTGAACTGTCACATTCATTTTTGTACTATCAAAATGATTGGTCCCCCTTGCCAATCAAATACGTCCCAAACATTAACATTCCAATGCTTACTTTGGGATGAACTGTTCAGAGTTTTACCCCTAGATTTAGGTGGTAATTATTTTTATACTCAAATAACATCCTTATATACACAGGAATGTCCATAACTGTAGTGCAAAGTGCAATTCTGATTCTATCTTTTACAATAAGAAACAACCTTAGTCAGGCGTGCTTAAATATATAAAAATTAGCTGCATCTTTGTTATACCCTCTATATCTTTTTTCTGTCCATATGCAAGCATTCTCATGCTAATACAATTATTGCTACACGAATAATTGCTTCACTATACTCATTTTCATTATATCTGATACTTGTGATGTATGCATCCCCAATGTTATGTGGAAATTAGACACATTTCCAAGGATGAGATGAAACAATTTGAGGAATGTTTCTGCCTTATATAGTGAACAACACGTGTCTGCAAACTTACAACAACTTCTTCAACTGTGGGACAAGGTAAAACATCTTGGGCCCCTTCAAGTTCATTCATGTTTTTCCTCTGAAATTATGAAAGACAAGCATGTTAGCTTTTCTCATGGAACTCCAGTTATTTAAATCGCTAATACAGTATCGACAGTGTTGAAATTAATTTCACATCATATTGATGATGCCACTCTCCTTTAGTTAACTTGAACAAATAATCATTATATCACTAAAACAATATTTGATGGTGCATATATTATAGGTGGAAAACAGTGAAACTGACTGAACCATAAATATAGAGTTGTTTTAAGTCTATCTGTCAATTTTGCTTCCAATAATTGCTTCATGTTTAAATCTTGCTGAACGGTGTTTTATATCATGGTATGAAGTGAAAGACATATTCAAGGAATTCATGCATAGTTATCTATAAAGTACATTATGTTAATTACTGTGGACAAATTATTTCCTATGTTAAAATAGAGTGAATTTGTGGTTGTGAAGTACAGCTCTCTCCATTGTAATACTGTCAAATTGGGATTGATTACTGCTAACCACATTATACCAATCAGTGATGTTGAGAAACTGATTTAAAAAAATTATACAGGTCTACTCATATGTGGGGGGGGGGGAGGGAGAAGCCAGACAATTGTATGGTAATACTGTTTATGTAAATTAGACATGTTTTTCTTTTACTGCATGATATTTATACAGACCTCGTTTAATAAATATACTTGCCAATTATAATTTCAATCTGCAGCTGCATGTAGTTTAAAGTGAATTAAAATGACAAAAGAAATATCACTTGGCACACAAATGATTACATTTGGATTGATGCCAATGCATCCAGACATTAAAAGCTTCTTTCTTTTTATGTAAGAGGCTCTCAGAGCTCACAATCATATATTTACTACTCTACACCAATTTTGCACTTCAAGAAATAAACATCTACCTGTAACATGTGTATTGAGTAGTGCTGTTGTTTTTGTCTATAAAATATTTTGTTTTCAGTTAAAAATATTAGTTACATATGACACAGCACATCATTTGTATCATGCTCTTAGCAGTTCCAAAACACATAAAAACATGAAAGTAATAACAAAATAAACAAACTTGCAAACATGCAACTGGGCTGTTTAATGAATGAATATCTAATTTTACATTCACATCAATAATACTTTTTAATAACGTGCTTTTTTATAATGAAGTCATTTGTTATTTTGTTTAAATAACATTCTTTTCAAAATGTGCAAAATATGAAAAATTGTTCCATCTGGTTTCAACAACCATCATGTGTACATAGGTCACTGTTTTGTTTTTGTTGTTTTCTTGATGAGTCTGGTTCCCATGGTGGTGTGTAATAGTATCCTGCCAAACTGGGAGTCCGCAGAGCAGGGAACTCGACTAATTGTTCAGACACCACCAAAAAGATTCCTTTTTCTTTCAAAAAGACACCACATTAATTTGATTTGACAATTGTCGGAATTCAATTTTTGTATTGTTTAATTAGTACAGTACTGATGTCGTGATTTCATTGGAAGTAATAATGTACTTCTTGTCATTCTTGAGAAGATCTCTAAGGCCAATTCAAGAATTATCTGAAAATCACTAGCCCAAAATGGTACGTATCTGTGAAATCAGGTTCTTCATCTAGCAAAGTATTCACATTGCTTGGCTGCCTCGCTATGTTTGATCCAAGTTATGGAGTCGGTTAATTTAAGATAGTTGATGTTACATGCACACTAACATTTATATGATTTGATTGATCAAATGGAGTGGTTCTTCAGCATGTAGGGTTTGCCTTTTAACTCTTTTGCTAATTCCACCTCCTTTGATTCAAAAGATGTATATAACGTGATAATAATGGAAAAGGTCACTTTTTCTTTAGTGCACCAATACAACAAATACTTCTGCTGGTCTAATATCAAAATATGGTCAACACTTAATTAGATTCTCAGAAAAATGCTCGCAGACATAGCTGTTATGATCGATTGACACATTTTATGTTTAATTACAAGAGGACACATTGCAAAAGAAAACAAGAACTAGAACACAAATTTTTGTTAATTCAAAAATATTTAATTGGTATTTATTTATTAAAGTACTGCCTCCACTAGGAATAATAACAATAATAATAATAATAATAATAGTCAGGACTTTGTATAGCACCTAATCTTTAGAAGCTCTAAGCGCTTTACAACATCTATAATGATATGACTACAGAAAAAAACAACCAAGAAATTGGAAAACATAAAAACAACCAAAACAAATCTGAAAAAATTTAAGGCACAAAACATTAGGTCTTCAAGTTTATTCTTGCAGTTGAAAAAAGTGAATTTTAAGAGCACTCTTGAAAGGGATCTCTGTGTGTTTGTGTCGAACTTCAATGGGTAATTCGTTCCACATTGCTGGGCCCTGGTATGCAAAAGAATATTTGTTTTCATAGTGGAAACAATGAGTATATGACTGTCAGAAGAAGACCTAAAGTATCTTGCTGGTGTGTACACATGAGTGAGGCCGGATAGGTATGTTGGACTGGAGTACATCAGTGAAACATAGCACAGAGAACAAATTTTGTTTGATTCTCGATTCAATGGATAGCCAGTGTAGGGTACAGAGCAGTGGGGAGGTATGCTCTGATCGTGGTACCCTAAAGATAATCTGAGCAGCTGTGTTTTGAACTTTTTGAAGTTTCTGGAGTAGAAACTGAGACAAACCAGACAGAAATGAGTTAGAATAGTCCAGTCTTGAAAGTACTGTTGAATACACAATTGTTTTAGTGGCATCAACTGAAAGATATTTGCAAATGGAGCTGATGCATCTCAGCTCATATATGCAGCCTTGCATATGTTCATGACATGTTGGTGCATTGTGAGAGTACTTTCTAGAGTAACACCTTGGTTTTATACTGACTGTATGAATTTAATGTTGGTGTTGCTGATATTTGATGTTTAAGGTAAAGGAGGTGAATCAGAAAGTCTTTGTTGTGATCAGAATGGCCTCAGTTTTATCATCATTCGTCTGCAGCTTGTTACATGTTATCCATGATTTCACATCAGATATGCACCTCTTTACTCCTTGGATGGTAGCATCAACTTCATCTGGGTGGCTAGACTTGTATATTTGGGTATCATCAGCGTACAATTGGTGAGGCAATGGGTGATGATCTATGACACTTGAGAGTGGCCGAGTGTGTAGAATGAAGATAACCGGTCCAAGAACAGACCCCTGTGAAACACCTCAACACAGATCAACTGGGCTGGAGTTTATTCCATTTGCAGAATTTGTGTCCTGTTGACTAAGTAGGACTTGAATCACTGTAAGGCTGTATTGTGAATGGCAAATTCATGCTGGAGACAGTGGAGTATTATATCATGGTTTATTGTGTCAAATGCTGCAGACAAATCAAGGAGGGTAAGGACTGTAATCTCTCCAATATCTAAAGCAGAGAGAATGTCATTAAATACTTTCAGAAGAGTAGTTTCAGTATTGTGGCAAGGACGATATGCAGACTGTACATTGCTAAAAATGAGATACAAGTTTGATGTTTTAAAAGATTTTTCATATGAACAGGAGATTAGAAAATAATTTTTTATCATAATTGTCAAGTGTTTCTTCAGCAAAGGCTTTACGATGGCAGTTTTGAAAAATGATGGGAATTCGCCGGATGAGAGAGATATTAATAACATGAGTTAGTGAAGGCAATATTGAGTCTAAGCACTCAAGCAGCAGTGATGATGGAGTTGGATCAAGTTCACATGACTTTGGTGCACTTTTTATCAAGATTTTCCATATTAAATCTATTGAGATTGGTTAAAATGGTCCTAATGGTTATCGCTGAAATTCTGTATTGTATGGTGACGAGTCAATTGACATTGTGTTGTCAAGTGAATTTCTAATGGTCTGTACTTTGTCATGGAGGAAATTTGCAAATAGGTCCAGAAGGTCTACTAGAGAGAAGGTAGTTGGAAGTGATGTACATTTGTTCCTTGACATTAATTTGTTAGTTATCTCGAAGAGATCTTTGCAGCTGGAACTCTCTGTGATCTTAGTACTGTAGTGGGATAATTTAGCTAAATGGACTAATTGTTTGTGACATTCTACTTAGTGGTTTCATAGATTTGTTTATGAATAGTGAGTCTGGTGGAAAGCCAAAGCCTCTGCTTTACAGCGATGTCTTTTAGCACTGCCAAGCTAGTCCCTAACACTGCCATACCAAGGAGAACACTTGTTTTTAATTGATACTCTGCACTTGGTGGCTCGGGTATGTTTTTCAAGCAATGAACGCAGGCAGAATAGAGTTGTTCTGCTGTAGGAAGTAAGCAAGTTTTTAGGTTTTCTTGGATGTCATGCATTAGTTTGGTTGTATTTATCATATGGAGGTTTCTCTTAGTAGCAAATAAAGGTGGAGGGTTAGGAACTGATCCGTCAAGATGGCATATAGTGCAGAGGTGATCTGATGCAAGTTTGTGGGATACAAGGGTGGATTGCAGAATATTATCATCAGGTCTATGAAAAATCCAGCCAAAAATGTAACCAAGTTTATGGGTGGGTTGGTTAACTGACTGTTTCAGGTTGGAAACATGAATGGAATCTAGGAGTTTTGACGTGTATGGGTTTCCGGGACAGTCAAAGTGAAAGCTGAAATCTCCAAGAATAATTAGGTTGCCACCTATCGAATTTCCATACTCCAGAAGATTCGGAAACTGCTCCAAAAAGAGAGATTCAGTCAGCTTGTTTTTTCTACTAAGAGGAGGGCAGTAGAGACAGAAAAAATTTACTGACCTTTGTTCCAGTGTGAGTGTTTTTTGGACTAGTTCAAACGAAGTGTGGCATAAATTGAAGGCTGTGTTGTACTTAAGACATTTTATCATGGAATTCTTTGTAATGACAGCAATTCCACCTCTGCAAGAGTGGCGTGGAACGACTGGATGGAGTAAGCGGTATGTGTGAAATCCATACACTTGTGCTGATTGTCTTTTTTTTTTGCCATGTTTCTGTCAGGAAGAAGACTTCAGTATTCTGGTCGTTGATAAAATTAACTATTTCTGTGTGCCTTTCCAGTGATCCTACTGAGCATTGAATAGTGCAATATGCAATGGTATCTCTGGGACAGTTGACACAACAGTTGACAATTGAAGATGGATTTTCACCAGGTTATCAAAATTAACGGTGGAATTTTTAAACTGTTTATCTGGAAAGGGAAAAAGGGAGATAACTGGAATTCTTCTTCTTGTTCTATGCTGGCCAGCTTTGAAACATTTCATTTTTTGCTTCCGTTTACATTGAAGTAATGTTGAATGTAGTCCCAGTTTGTTTAGTCTTGAGCACAATGTAGTATGAAGAGCCAAGCTGTGGTCATTTGAAGAAAAGCCCCCAAACCTGTGAAGATACAGGGGCTAATTTTGTTTTTAAAATATAATACAAGGGATGACAATTTTTCATTTCAGCTCCGAGATTCAACAATTTGAACTACAAATTTGGCTTAAAACTAATAACAGTCCGTTTTCTATTCAGGGTTTCCTCTAAATATTCCCACCGCATTTTTCATATTTGGATATTTAGGTTGGAGTGTGGGGTCATTGCAAGTGCATATTGAGAATTTTGGAATTTGCCGCCATCGTGTGGTAGCGACATATGGTAGTTGCTTACCAGCAGGACTAGACAATTTAACTAGAAGTTAAAATCAATAGGAAAATGATTAATTTTCACAGAAATGGCAAATATTATAAACGTTATGTCTTTAATCCACTGGCAGACTAGATGAATTTACAGTATAGACGAAAGCTGACACACAGTAATCTCCATCTGCATTACTTGTCACGTGATTTCACAAATCTCAGATGGCATCGGAAGTCAATAGTCAAGAGATATCAACAACAAACTCCTTTTTAACATTGTTGTACAGAAATTCAATTGTATTAAATGAAAGTCAGAGACTTTTTACAAAAACCAGCAATCTGGCCAGTCTGATGAATCAAGCAGAGAACACGTGTCAACATGGTAGTCACTCAATACAAAGCTCCAGAAGTTGTTCTCAGAATATATAAAAATGGAAAATTCTGGGTTCTTTTATTTTATATTTTTATTACAACCAGTAATAGACTTTCATTTAATATTTTGTTTAAAAATGTTTTCTCTACAGCATTTGAAAATGTGACCAGCAATGCAAATCCTGAGTACCTGGTCACATTTCATCGATGCCATAGTGTTATCTTGTCCTTCAGCATATTAAAGACATAATAATTATAATAGTCACAATTTCTGAGAAAATAAGTAATTTTTATATCAATTTCATACATGTATCACTCAATCTAACTACGTTTTAAGTTTTCTAGGCCATCTGTTAAGTGGTTACGCTTTGCATCCACCATGTTGGATTCTTGTGATGCTAGAGTGGTTTTCATACCTTCCATGTAAGGAAAGATAAGGATATTGAGCAGACTTTGGAGAAAAAATGTCTACTAGATGAATCTAATCCACTAACATTTGTATTTACTCATCAGCTTATATGTTATTGCAAGCACCAAAATGATCATCCTAATATTCTGGTTAGAACTCTATAAATTTAACTCACGAACAGTTTAGTTACGACTCAATTATGTGATTGTTTCAGGCATCAAGTGCTGGTGGAAAACACACAGGTTTTTCCCCGAATTGCATCAATATTTGAGAAATTCATGAACTTTTCATGGTCAGGTTTTTCCCAATTCCTGGAAGCATGGGAACTCTAACATACAGACTTACAGGTGCAAAAACATTACCAAATCGAAATACCCCCTCTGTAAGCAATGATAGGAAAACAAAATGAAAAAATGAAGAAAAAAAATACTTACAGATTTACTGCCTGCAGAAATAGAACCAGGATTGTATTTTGCCTCATTTTGAATGGTTTTCCACTGAAAGATACAGAATTACATGCTATTGTATTAATTTGTTTTCATTAAATCTAAATAAATACTGATATCAATGGAAATTGGTTTAATAATAATAATAATAATAATAATAATAATAATAATAATAATAATGCTTTATTTATAGAGGGTGACTCATTAGTCAAGGACTATTCTCCCTTGAGGCCCTCTTAATGAAAGTATAACAAATGCACATTGTGTGAAGAAGCAATAATTAGTGCTTATATTAGCATGTTTCATATTAAAATACTAAATTCCATTATCTATTAGAAACACATGCATGCTCCTGATATCTCTTCTTAAATACTCTAATATTTTCAGCCGATTTTACATGTAGTGGAAGCTTATTCCACAGAACTGTACCAGAGTATTGAAAACTCTTTTTGAATTGCTCTGTTCTTGGTTTTGGTACTAGAAGGTTTCCATGCGAGATTGATCTCAACTGGTATTGTGTGGAAAAAGGCCTGAATAAGTCCTGAAGATACTCCGGTGCAGTTCCATGTCGACATTTATATAAAAGAACTGCCTTGTGAAAATCTATCCTGTCATATATTGTGAACCATTTGAGTTCTGTAAATAACGCTTTTGAGGGATGGTCAACAGATGTATCTAAAATTACACGTGCTGCTCGTTTCTGGAGTTTATAAATCCTGTCAAGCTCAGATTTAGCACAGTTTCCCCATACATTAGAAAAGTAATCCATTGTTGGAAGAATATACGTCTTGTAGTATAGATTGCGAGTTTCCATAGGTAAATATTTCTTGATTCTACTGAGAAGGGCAATTTTGGATGACAGTGTTTTATAAAGCTTATCAATATGGTCATTCCATAATAAATTATTATCTATGGACACACCTACAAGCCTTTCATGATTGACATTTTCTAATGGATGGTTTTCAAACATTCCATCAAAAATGTACAGTCAAAGAGAGTGTTATCCATTAATATAATTATTAGATCATGCCAACTTTTACCAACATGCAGAACCCATTGTAAATATCAAGCAGAAATGCTGAACTAGTGTGATTTAGTTTTATGGGGTTTAAAGTCATATTTCAGCACATAATTAAATAAAACATGGAGATGCTACTGGTAAGTTTTCTCACATATCCAGTTGGTTGAGCTCAGACTTGAACTTGTGTGGACAGGTGAGACGTCAGTGATCTGTAAAGGTGAGCCACCAAACTGCCACTGGGTCCCCTTAGACCAAAGTCACCCTGTTCCATTTTTAAAATTAAAGATTTTGTGTTTGCAGGTTTATCTTTATGTAAGAACTTTTGATTATTTCTTTATGTTAAATCTAAAATTTAAATTGGTACTATATGACCAGTATATTGTGCTGACATGTTAAGCCACCTGCTTACCCAGGCACTTTCCTCCTGTCATACAAGACATAAAAAAATTATTTTATATTATATGTAACTACAGTAACTATAATAAAACAACATACAAATATTGTTTTTGCATTATATTTTTTAAACAATCATTGTTTCTAAAATGTGCATCACAATATTAATCACCCTGAGAAGCTAGATTTAGCTGGGTGAAAGTCATAAACTTTGATTAAGTTTGGAGTGATTAACTTCTACAGGCAAGGCTTCACATGAAAAGCACTCAGCATGCAGACCACTCACCTAATTCCTATACTCATTCACATGAACAATACACAATTAACCTGCTAAAACTAATATTTCACAATATACAATAAGCAGCAGAGAGTGTGAACAGACCACCCTTTTCCGACAAAAAATTGATTGAATTCGCAAAACGGAAAATAGAGCCTTCCTACGAAATCTCATATTTTAACCCAAGAAAATAAGTCTCCATTTAGCAAACGGAGACTTTACGAGTTTTTAATCAATTTTGGTCGCAACGATGTGGTCATTCACACTCTCTGCTGCTGCAAGTTAACAAAAATAATAAATGATTTCAACCGAATATTTGATCGAGTCTTTAGGACTTTACAAACAAACTAATCGCTAACACCTCATCTTGTAGATCAATTAAATTATTTGACTGGTCGGTGAGTCGGAAATTAATTCTCGTTAACGAATTATTATGGCATTGCATGTAGACAGGATTAATTGGGTTTTCAATAATTAGGAATCCTGGAGGGGCTGTTGGTGCAAACGAATAAAGAATATATCCCTGCTGAGCTTGATTTGATTGCTCTAGATTAATTTGATAGCTTCCTTCAATTGCATCACATGTTAAATTGAGCGCAATCACCGTTGAAATATTCACATTATGCGGGGCAATATGCCTACCGCCACCATCTGGATCATTATTATACCTGAAGAAGACAGTTGAATCTGGTTTTTGTAGCGCCTTGATATCGGTTCTAACAATTCTTGCTAGTTCATCAGCGTTGTATTTGGGAAACTTGAAATTACGCAGATTGTCTTCTGTGATATTGTAATCGGTTAGGAATCATTGTTTACTGTCGCTGTTGTCATTAATTATTGTTTGAATAATTAGTTCATAGATATATTCCATGTCAGATATAAGTTGATTTATTATTTCAACGTGTTTTTGCGATTTTGTTTTCCGTAGTTGTTGTAGTTGTGTTTCATATAATTGTTTAATTTCATTAAAATAACCACGGATGTCAGTTAGCGTACATGAAATAGTAACAGATGAGTCGGCTGTTCTTTTAATGATAAAATCCCATTGCAATGTGTCTTTGTTGGTAAATATAAATCTATCGGCGATTTTTCCTTTTCTTATATCAGATAAATTATCTCGATAACTGGGATTGATTTCATGATATGATTGTACGTCCGTGGTTAAGTCGGTGGCGGATTTTTCCGGTGGGTTTTCAGGCCATCCTAACACTGTTCTTAACGAGCTTTTATAGATATCTACAGCGTATCCCTCTGTGCTTATTTCGATCGACGACGAGAGCGTTGGTTCATGAAGTTTAATAGCTATTTTTGATTCTTTTCCAGTGATTGATTTTATTCTACGCTGAATTTCAGCATCGATTTGCTCAATTTGGTACGACCCAGTTGGTAATGAAACAGTTTCCCACGCTGGAGTACCATCGGGTTTATTCTTATACGAGAACACCAGTGCGTTATTGGGTTGCTGACCGCCAAATGCAACCGATCTGATATTAGGCCACCTATGATATACTCGTAATTTTGCCAGCGCGATCTCACGCACTGGAATTGGAGAAGGGAAGTTCACACTAAATTCAGGGGTTGTTGATGTTATTGATATCATGCTTGTTCGTATCGGAGTGGTATTCTCCGCGATTCGTTGAAGCAGTTCGTGTGACATTATTGTTAACGCTGTCTTCAATTTCCAATTTCAACATCGCGGAGTTATACAACTGGGTCATCGTGGAAAATTCAACATCGGATATGAACGAATTATCTATCGACAGCGAGATCAACTCGGATAATTTCGAGTATGCGTCAAATACCACCCGGTACCAAGCTGTATAATCGCTGTTTTTTTTGAGAACACGACGATAACATTTTAGTTATCGCGGTGGCGACTGGCGCAATTGTTGTTGCCGCGGAGATAGCAATTGGAACTGCAATTGGAGCCATCATGGTCACCGTTGACAAAATAACCCCGGCACTGGCCATCACACCGGACACCGAGTACACATTGATGTCGATGATTGCTATGCTGCGTCGGTATTTTTTCATTTTTTCACGATGGCGCTCAGAAAGTGATTTCAAGTTCGCGGAAAATTCTTTCACGGTATCATATCGATATTGATGCGATTGTGATACCTCTGGGACTATTATCGGTTCAATTGATTTCATCGATGACTTCGTCATTGACTTTGTTATTTTAAACCCGCTAGTGTTTTCAATTATTAGCCATCTTCCGGGTAGTAGATCAGGGGGGTAGTCTACTTCACCTACAAATTCTAAACACCAGGTTATTTCTTTTCTAATGGTGTTATCAACCGCGACAATCTCAAATTCTTCTTCACCCCGGATAATTACTGTCGCGGTGCCACCAAAGTAGGTTTTACCGCTCACGATGATATCAAATTGCTTGTTAGAGATTAACGTCATCCTGTAGATACCATGGGGCCACTCCCCGATATTGACTTTCAATTTAGCATTAGAGTTTTTTACCCAATCAAAGGTCCCATGATCGACCATATACACGATATTTTTAATGCTTCTGTGTGGATGCGGAATCTTTACTTTTTTAAAATCTTCTTTTAGTTTAAGAATATCGTCGTAAACGTCGAGATAGGTTTTTTTGATTTCGGTATATTTCATCATCGTTTCATCGCGGCGTTTAAAAAATGAAATCAAAAGGAGGTCAAATTCCAAACCTTTTTGGGTGCCATAATGCCCGTTGAGTTGAGAATATGTCGTCGTGATATTGTAACTTTCAGAGCTCTCAAAGAAATTATTAACCATTTCATTGGTGAGTTTTTGTTCGTCAATAGCTTTTTTAACTTCAGCGAGGGTTGGGCCCGTCAGAGATGTGGTTTCAGACACAGGTGTTCTCCCCAAAAATTTATCAACGATGGTATCAAATGTTGTTTGTTTCACCATAAACATATTAATATCTTTGAGAGTCATCGTAGATGTAGCCGGGACACCAAAGAAACTATTAGCGACGTAGGTATTGTGAGTATGCTAGCCGATAAACTCGCTAATTTCAGCTAGAGTCTTGCCTGCCACAAGTGGGTTTCCAAAAAACTTAACAATGACGTCGTTAGTGGGTTTTTGTACCTTTTCAAGATTTTCTATTAGTTTAGAAATATCTGTGTAAATATCGAGATAATTTGCCTTGATTTCATTTTCATTCATCATCCTTCCCGCCCCCTTGTTAAAAAAGAATAAAGATAGAAAGTTTTTAATTTCAGCAAGAGTCATGCCAACCACAAGTGGGTTTCCAAAGAATTTATGTACGACATTTTTGCGAAAACTATTATAACTTCGTATATGATCATCCAGCTCACGGCCGCGGGTGGCAATCATACTGTCGTGGGCGTCAATCGCGTCGGTGATGGTAGACACAAGTTCACCTGGGTTAAGTTGTCCATCGTTGGAATACAGCGCAATAGAGTTATTATAGAGTTGCGCTGCCGTATCAAAATGTCATTCACGGATATATTACTGCTTTTCAATTTACCCTGGCGATCTTGAAATACAACTATTTCGTTCGGGTCAACACTTGCTAAATTTAACGTCTCAGCGATTTCATCTTCAATTATTTTTTTTACATCCTCGATAGAACCCGCAGATGTTTTCGCGGTGGGTTCCGACATTGACAGAGATCGTCCCCAAATATTAATCATTATTGTTAGCGCAACTTGTATTTTCAATTTATTGATTCTCTAAAATTACCTTGTAATTTCCCACTCGTGTATTTATTTACAACCAGATGAGGTGGTTTCTGTGACGATGAAATCTCCGCGAGGACATTTAATACTTCACGGCCGCATATCGGTGGATTATTTAATTGTTGTGTTGGCAGCGTGGAATAAAAAAATTGGAAACTCTTTGAGTTTCATCGAAGAATTTATATACCGCATAAACTCGCTTGGCGGAGCTAACCCATATGAATCAAAATAGACAATCCCACCTTGTAAATAACTAAAATGATCATCATCTCGATCAGATGGTCCAGGCGAAGGTCCAAGCGAAGCTTGGGGTGGTAGTTGTTGTTGAGATTCTTCTTGTTTAGCAGGTGAAAAAGATATTTTTTTTGCAGGTTGTTGTTGTCGCCGCCGCTGCAGTCTTTGTGGTTTTCCTTGTGATTTTTGTTCTTCATATTTATTATACACTGTATTCATTATTTTGAGATATTCAATATATGACGTATTGTCGCTGTCAATTTTACCTGTTTTAGTTTTAATTTTGTAAAATATATCAGCCCAATGTTGTATACCTCTTACATACTTGTGCTGTTCTGGTTTTAACATTTTTTTTCTGTTTTCATACGTCGTAACAACAAGTGCAGGAAACTCTGCATGGTCAGTCTTATCAATTGCTGCTAACCCTTCTTCGTTAAATCGCGCGCGTAATTCATCTACTATTTTATCATTGGTCTTTTTCGGACCAGGTGGTGTTTTTTGTAACAACGCTGATGTCTTTTCAGTTTCCGCTGCTATCTTTTCAAGCACACCAAGAACAGGCACTTCTCGTCGCTTGCCTTCCTCAGGAATATCCCCAAAGATTGCTCGTTCAGTTGCTGTTTTCACATCTTTGGTCGCCTTAGTTACCGGGGCGAACAGTTGTTCACTTGACACAGAAAAGTCAGTCTGCGCTTGTTGTCGTTGTTGAAGTTTCTCACGAAGTCTGTCTCGAACCGGTATAAACTTTTTAATTGCTGCTAGCCGCTCTCTGGCTAATTTAGTTGTAAGTGATTCACCTACCATATAGTGTTTGTGAACTGAGTTTTCAAATGTGAAACTATCACAATTAAAAGCTGAGTTATTAAATAATGTACCATCAAGCTAACGTATCCATCTCGGACAAGGTTAAACTGTACGACGCTATCCGCGAGTGTTTCAGAAATAACATCGCTGGGGGTTTCAGAATTGTAATATCTGAGAACGGCGATGAACGATTTTTGTTAACAACGCGGCAACAACAACAACTACGTGAAAATGGAGGCGTCGCGGTGATTACTTGCTATCACAACCAGATCATCCAGTACGCACATAACTGCATGAGCAAGCCCAAACTGTTGAGTATCCTTTCAGGAGAAAATCCCATGTGAGTGTTACAAAAAACGCTAAAAAAAAATAATTTTTTTTACTGAAAATTACTGAAGGCCTATTTTTTATAGTAACGCTCACGTGGTTAGGATACTGGTTTTTCCTCGTTTAATATTTTTCTAATATCACGAACCTTAGAACTAATTTCAGCTCGTTTTTGATACTCTTGGCCGAGTTTTTGACGTATTGCTTCAACGGTGCTACATAGCGTTATAAATACATCAATATCGTTACCGTACAAACAAGCATAGATGGACTTTTGAATTCCTTTCACGAGTATGTACATCTTAGGTAAAACATAACGACCCTTACTAGACTGATACCCAATGTCTTCATATTCCGAGGCAATCCTGTCACAGTCGAGATCTTTAGATAATATTATCCCTCGATTCTTTAAAATTGAAATTTCAGCAATTATAGAATTTACATCTTTGATATCCATGTTTTTATAAAAATATAAATATAATACATTTTACCTCTAATTATTAAAAAAAATAACACTCATTTGGCAATCCCGCTGGCGCCTTATGACGTCAGAGAGACCCAGAGGTTACTTTATTAACTTAATTAAGGACAGCACAACACGCATCTTTGGAACTCCTTGGGTGAATTCGCATCCAAGTAATCCCGAAGTAACCAGATACATACATCTCCGGCGGGAGGCCTAACGTGGCAAACACCATCTTAGACCGCCCAGAAGATATGCTTGGGGGACAATCACTACATGTACTTAATTAAGTTAATTAAGGAAAACCCCATTTGGCAATCCCGCTGGCGCCTTATGACGTCAGAAAGACCCAGAGGTTACATATACGACAACACATCTTTGGAACTCCTTGGTTGCCTTCACATCCAAGTAAGCCCAAAGTTGGGGGACGGCACTACATATACTTAATTAGGTTAATTAGGGATGGATATTTACAATGAAACGATGATAGAATTTGTGATGTAATGATGTGGGGATGGCACAATTCCATATAAGGATGGTATATACAATGAAACGATGATGGAATTTGTGATGTAATGATGTGGGGACGGCACAAACATGAAATGACGGGGCAGATTTTCTACGGCCAATCCAACCAATCAAAAGCAACCAAACTAAATTAACCCGGTTGCATGATTGACAAAAGACAACCACACGCCCGTGTTAATGGCGTTGGTTAGTTTTGATTGGTCGATTGGCTTTCGAAAGCCCCAAGCTTATTACGAATCATAACATATATAAGGTGACTAATACAGCAGCGTTGATTCACGGGTGTGTTATTTTATTTCCTTGAATTACTTATTAATACTGTTTCACAACATTTAAAACAGACAAATATTTTAAATGAAACACTAAACAAAATAATACAGTTGTTAAATAACAGCGTATATTTTCCCTGTTCTAATTCTCTAGAAAAAATGCATTATCGATTAAATCACAAAGAGCTGTATACAGAGGAATTTTAACCACGCCCACCTACTTCAATGAATGGGAAACACTAGTGTTTCTCATGCTCGTTTCGGCTGAGCGAACATAGGTAATACGCTGGATTATAAAGAACCGTTTGTACTAAAAGTGTATTATAGATGGTGTAAATAAATACAACTGTTTAAATTGCAGTTTTAGCCAAGCGACAATAAAAGGTTTTAGAAATTGTTAAAGTTGATAAAAATAAATACCGAAACTATGTATTATACTCCATTACAGTCACGTGTGCGGCGCGCCTAGTCAAGGTATACAGGTAATAGCAGACGGCACAATTCCTTTGACGTCATAATACAAGGGAACTTAGTGAGTAGAGTGTGAGTTGCGGCGGATTTATCCATCAAGGATTTATCTCCCTTGAATCGTTTCAGGTGTATACGAATTTTATTTTATGACCATTTTTTTTCGACAGAGTTAATTTAGTAATATTTTCTGCAACAAATCGTATTGAAGGCCTACAAATATCAAAATATGTACTGGCTTTATTTATCGACAGAAAGCTTCTCTCTTCATTATTTTCTAAATCAAACGATTTGACCCTCCTAGAGCGTTTTGCGTGTTTGCCAGTTCCACCTAATTTTGCATTCCGACTTTGTGAGACGGCTTGAAGATTCTAAAGACAATTATCAGTCTTCACGCCATTTATGTGATCAATCACAAATCCGTCTTCGATTAATCCATAAAATGCTTCATAGATGGCTCTGTGACAGAGATACTTCTTCTTCCCGGCTGAAAACATCAAGTATCCCATATTATTTACCCATCCAACAGGGTTCTTTAGTCTGCAATTTCTAACAACACCATCACGGGATGCTTCATAATTAACAAGCACTGGGTGAGGTCTGAAATCTTGGCTCATTTGTATAATAATACTACTTATCTAATTTATTATCTGCTTTAATTATAAACCGCTTGATATAATCTTGAGGGTTTTTTATGATTTTGTCGCTGACGGAGTCATCGTTGGGGTCAATGACTGCATTTTTTATTCGTTTGTCATAATAGCGTTTTAGTTCCCTGTATCGTTTACCCCCACAAGCAAGACACAACTGCAATTTTCCCCTTACCCCAGTCCCACATTGGAGGCATGGGAGAGGACCAAAAGAACCGTTGCGAACGCTTTGTAAATGATACCCACAGAATTCGCTTCTGCATGATTTGTTACACGGGGTTGTTGATCCAATCATTAGCCACTTGCAGCGATTCATTATACTATATTTTTCTATTTAAATACTTGTTTTAATTATAACATGGAGGAGTTCAAGAGATTATCGAAAATTAAGCCCTGGAAAAATACTAAATTCAATCTCGATAAGGAGTTCAAGAGATTATCGAAAATTAAGCCCTGGAAAAATACTAAATTCAATCTCGATAAGGGGTTCAAGAGATTATCGAAAATTAAGCCCTGGAAAAATACTAAATTCAATCTCGATAGAGTCTCTGATACACCAAAACGTCTAATCGGTGATAGAACTATACTAAGTAAAATCAGGGAGTGTTTTAATGAATTCTACCGAGACGGTGCAGCATACTGTTGGTCGACATTTCGAATTATTGATGAAGATGTCAGTGTACCCAGCATCGATACCACTATGAACGATGAAAGAGCAGCTGAGATAATTTCACATCTTGGCTGGAAATTCAATGGTAAATTGCAAAGCAAATTCCCAACAGAAGTATTTTTTCAGAATAAAATTCATTATCGAAGTCGAAGGCGAATGGATTATCAGGGATAAATTTGAACCAATCCTCAAGGATAAAAAAAACTGTTATTGTAAGTAGAGATTCCAAACCAGGAATTCTAACTGGAATTGACAAACCATACTACGAAAGATCTTATCCCGTAACAGCAATTGTTTATGGGATATATCCGTTAAATGATAAACCCGATATTGCAAAACTAGCTCCTATGAAATATTCTAGTTCACTGAATTGTGTAGCAACACGAGTAATGGAACACTTCACAAATGCATCCCGAGGAAATAAACTAACTGATCTGCGACGTAGGAAAATAACCGAATGGGAACTGACAGTGAAACAGCACGGTGCAAAGATTTCTGATATAGCTAAATTAGAAGCATCATTAAAATTCCCAATATCAGTAACGACAATAACCGGAGAAGTATTATACGAACCGAAATATCAATCGCGAGGAGCTCCATATAAAATTATTGATCATAACAAACACGCGTGGACGGCTGCAGTAACAATATTTCCACGAGATAGAACCATGAGATATATCCCTAAGGGGTTCGTCGGGGATGTTTTTTATAATGAGAAATTATTCGATGCTATTCACACGCTGTGTAAGGATGATCCTGTGTCAGTGTGGTTACTTAGAAGTGATGAAGATCCCGAAATAGGATTTGATCAATTTGTAAGACCAAATGGTGAATTATATCGCGTTGAAGAATTAGATAACAGAATGAGAAAAATCGCTAGTGAATTTGCCTTGCAATTTCCATTTTCATCGGAAAATCCAAAAGAGATTTCATTCCATGAAAAACTACTCGCGGATAGCTTCACAATTCCATCAGTGGTAGCTCACTTCGCAAGAGAAAAAAACTCATGGCGTCCAACACAAAGTGATTTGCTCGAGGACGTTAAATTGAGTTGCGTCGAATTTGGTCATGGAGGACTGTGGAATACAAAATACCATCGTGGCGGTATGATTTCAATTGATATATCCGCGTGTTATCCTGGAAGTTTCCTCGGGTATGGAGAATGTAGTAACTATTTTAAACGATTTGGACACCCCACACATGAAATGACTCGTGTTGCGATTAATGGGCCATTACCTGATTTTGATTTAACCGGATTTGCTCGTGTGATATCATTTGAATTCGCTACAGAGTTACATCCGTGTAGTTATGTTTGGCTTGGTAGACATATATCTGAAAAGGCCTGGATGCCAATAGTGTTACTACGATATATGATTGATTGTGGTATGCTAATATCGTTGATTGTTTCCGAAGCTATTATATGCTATCGAGCTCAGAAAGAAGTTTGGCTACCACAACCCGATCTAGATCGTATAATTAGCGAACAGCGAAAACAGTTTCCAGATTTCAATGAAGAACAAATCATGAATTGGTCTAAGAAGTTATTTGAAATTAAAAAAGAACAAGCAAAAGATTTTGGACGAAGAATAATCGGTAAATTTACCCAGGGTGGAAGATACGACAATGCAAAATATTCTTCGCGGTTGATCATAGACATCGCTGAATACGATTTTATTGTAACAGATTTAGCGAAACAGGGAAAACTTGTAAACCGTAAAGACGCTTTCCTATCCGATGGAAGACGATTAGGTACAATTGTTACCTATTGTGATGGATATATTAAACAATATACGCATTTGAGAAGTTCTATGCTAGCTTATGCTTCTATCAATTTATTTTCGATGATAAATAGATTTCATAATACCGCAGTTAGAATAGCCACTGATTCTATGTATATCCACGAGAAATACAAATCAGATGTAGCTAAATTCACAGATCCGGAGGCAAATTGGGGATGTTGGAGATTTAAAAAGGAGACGCTACATGAGTATTGTGAATCGACAGATGTTACCATGGATGAAAAGTACTTAAAGTGTGATGAGATTCAATCCGAATTTTCTAATGCACCACCGGTATCTGATCCAATATGTAGATACAAGACAGTTTATTTAAACGGTTGTGGTGGGTCAGGAAAGACAACTCGTGCAATTGAATTATATCATAGAAACGCTAGCGTTTCAAAATCAAACATGATTGTCCTAACACCTACTCACAGACTCGCCAGAGAGATGAAACAACGAGGAGTAAATGCCTGTACTTAGTTTCTTTCGATGGAAAGGCGATGAATGGACCCCTGATCGAATGGGTGATAAATTCATTCCTGAAATCATAATTTTTGATGAAATATGCACAGTATCGTTGAAAATATTACAAACATTTCTTGAGTGGTTGTTATTAAAAAATACAAAAGTCGTCATGTGCGCTGATCACGGCCAACCACCACCATTTATCGGTGCATCCCCACATGAATGGCTAAAGGGTTTTGTAGACTATTATGAAGAAATTACCACTGATTATAGATCACTTGATGAACAATTACGAGAATTCAAAGCGCTAATTAGATTCCAGCCGGATAAAATCCAATGTGAAATAGCGCGTGAAATAATTTCAGAAACTCCCATGAATGATTTTTGGGAAACGTGGAGACCAAACGATTTGATAATTGCAAGTAGAAAAATAGTCAGAGACACACTTCAGATGAAGTTATTTGAATTGCATAAAGAAAAATTTGCAACACTTCCAGTACCGTTGTGTTATAGACCTTCGGATACACGAAAACAGAATATAGAAGTTGATATTCCAAGACCAAAATCCGAAGGATTTCAAAGACAGAATTTAGTGTTAAATGATATTGTGCTGGTTGATATCAGCGTCGTTGAAGATGCATTGCGTGCTAATAATTCCCCGTGGACGCTAGGTTACGCAGCAACAATACATTCTTCACAGGGATTGACTATATCAGATACAAATGTTTGGATGGTGGATAATCACATCGAATTGTCGAATTTAGTCTATCTTGCAGTATCCAGAGTACGAAGAATAAATCAACTTCGAAGAATTGTTTTCGATGATGACACCACAATGGATGATGCTAGCATCGTTGATGTTAAAATTATTGATAAAAAACTCTCGGGTTACAAACAACAAGACAAAAAAAAACAACGAGAATTTGACATTGATGCTGAATTAATAATTACGCTGAAGCAACAACAGAATAATCACTGCGCAAGTTGCAATTGTATAATGCGTTGGCAGTATTCTGATAAAGATCCTCGCCAATTTACCGTAGACAGAAAAAATAACAGTCTCGGTCATGTCAGAAACAATGTGATGTTGACTTGTCTTGAGTGCAACAGACGCAACGGCGCTAGTTAAGACCCCGCGGTGGTAATTGAGTATCCTCAGGAATCACTTGTAATTGTTCACGTGTAAAACCCCGCTGAGGGGCAGTTGAATCCAATTTATAGATTGGAGGTCTACCAGTTGATCGTGTTATAGTAGATATCTTGTGTGCAGTAACACTCCAAATAGGATCAGTAGCCCTTTTTCTGCCACCTTCAAGCTCCCCTGGTTCGTATAAATACCTAACAGTGACATTACTACCAAGAATTGTTTGGGAAACGCTATAATCTTTTTGTGAAATTCTTCGAATTTCCATTTTAGGTATAGACTTCTTTTTAATCGCGTTGATAGGTTTCATGTTGATTGTTCTAGTAATCTCATTATTCAGTGCGGTAATCACAGCTGGTAACCTTTTGACCCATTCACGGGAGCGCTTTTCTTGGATAAATTCTTTTGCGTATTGATATCCAAATAACCGCTCAGCAAGAGTCCGATTAAATCGTTCTACAATTGCCTGATCGCGATGTAGTGCAGTATGCCCCCGTCTGATGGTGACATTGTGATCTTTCATCGCTGATAAAACAGCGCCTTGAAATTCCTTGCCAGGATCAACTTGTAACAAATTTGGCCAGCGTAGTGGGCCTCGTCGATAAATCTTTTCAAATGCAGAAGCAACTTCAGGTGATGATTTTGTTTTTAGCGGTTCTGCTTGTTTGTATCGACTCGCAACGTCAACTACGGTTAGCGCGTATTTGTAACCGTTGTCATGTGGTAAAAACAATAAATCAGCTTGATGAACTTCATTGGGTACAGTAACATCAAAATGCGAGAAATTGATTTGTTTAGGACGCGGTAGATAAATTTCCCATATAGCCTGTTTGGTTAACCAATTATCCGCAGTAGCCTTTTTCACTTTTGCGGCGTTGGCGAGTTTACTGATTGCTGCTTTACCCTTCCAGTATCCTCTCGGAGAATAATAAATAGATTCCATATTATTAATTACCGGCACCTAACATCAATTTGCCTTTCATAGCCGATTTTACCAACCACGAAGCCAATTTTTCTTTCAAAGATTTATCAGGAACAGCATTTAACGCATGAATTAATTTTACATCCGCGAGATGCCTGTTTTGCAGATTGCTGCTTTTATATGCAACATCATGAGCATGACACGCCTTATCAATAGCGTTTATCGGATACTCGCCGGGTCGGAGCAGATTTTGATCATCAAGTCTGATATCTAATCGTGTTCCGGGGCCACAGTAGCTATATCCTTGAAGGTGCTTTTCTCCGGGGTACTTTGCCCATGGGGTTCCAGGGAGCTTTGCCAATTTGGCTGCGATATCACCTCCTCGTTTTTTTTTAAAACATCTCCGGCTTTCATAGAAACAAATCTAAATTTTTTTGTACCACATGTTGCACATCTACCAGTAAGTGCTGATCTGTTATTTTTAGTTGTAATCTTCGTCACATCATTTGTGCTAGTACGCGTTTTACACTTCACACAATATAGATCCATAATTTATGTATAGAGATATGGATATAATTGATTTTTCAGCGACTAAAACAAGAGAACCAGTTAGGCATCATGCAGCGCTACCAAACTCTGTCCGCGCAATTATAATCGGGCCATCTGGATCCGGCAAGACGCAATTGTTGCTCAATTTAATAGTGAGATGGATGAAGTGGGATAAGTTGTATTTAGTTGCTCCTAGCGTAGATGATCAGCGTTGCTATGAAGTGTTAAAGGATTTTAACGAGAATGCATCAGAAATTAAGGGTGAGAACGCCATTGATTTTATAACTGATATTGACGAAGCACCATCCGTGGATGACCTTGATGGGAGCATTAACAATTTAGTCGTATACGACGATGTGATGTTAGACAATCAAAAAAACCCAGCTAGAATATTTTCCCGAGGCAGGCACAAAAACACTGACGTGATATATGTCACTCAACGATACACTCAGATTCCAAAAGTGATCAGAGATAACTGTAATATTCTTGCTGTGTTTAACGGCGTTGATACACATACGTTACGAAATATTTGGCAGACATGGTGTTCCGATATGGACTTCAATCAATTAAAAAATTTCTTTAGTAACACTCAGTCGACCCCGCACGGATTTATAACAATAAATTTACATGATCCTCGGACACGATATCGTATCGGACTCGATCAAATATTCGGTTGAAATCATTTATTTTTTTTTTGCTAACTTGCAGCAGCAGAGAGTGTGTGATGACCACATCGCTGCGACCAAAACTGATTAAAAAATCGTAAAGTCTCCGTTTGCTAAACGGAGACTTATTTTTTTTGGGTTAAAATATGAGATTTCGTAGGAAGGCTCTATTTTCCGTTTTGAGGATTCAATCAATTTTTTTGTCGGAAAAGGGTGGTCTGTTCACACTCTCTGCTGCTCAATACAATTTCCCACTGAATAAACATATTTGTCATACAATGCCTTCAGAGTAGTCTAGGATGTATATAGTGCTAGCAGGAATGTAATAATGTCATCATAAACACAAAATATTTTGCCCATTTAACAAAGCATAAAATGAAGGTCACAGTAACCTACTTTGGTTTTAAGGGTATTGGGGGCAGCAGGGATGCACCCGATCAACATTCAAGACTTGAACATAAACAGAAATCAATAAATGAATGAAATCATTTGACAAAGTCACTGAAGCATTAAATATAGGCCACAGAGACCTATTTTGAAAAGAAGTATGTAGAACTTATCAAGATGCATCCACTCAAGTTTCATGATTCCTTGTAAGATAGCATGCTTACAACATACTAAAAACTCATGTGATTATGAACTAAATGTAAAAACTCAACTAAACCAATTAAAGATGAAAAAACTATGGTAAGAGTTTGGTATTAAGACATGAATATCATCATTAATTTCATGATTCTAGCATGAGCAGTGCCTGAGAAAAAAGCAGCAAGCATAAAATTTAACCCAAGCCAGTGAAGTACAAAATATGGTGCATAATGACTTACAACTGTCATCAGGGAGCAGTGCAAGTTTCATTTTTGTATACTGGATAGTATGCACATAACAAACCTAAAGCCTACTTAGTCACAAGCCAAATGCAAAACTTTAATCTGAGTCAGTAAAATGTCATATATAGGTCACAGTTACTCTGCAGTGTAATAAAAAAAGGATTGATACAATCACCTGGATAATGTTTAAAGTATAAGCAGTTCAAATGTAAAATTTAATCAAAGGTGGTGAAGAGTGAAATACAGGCCACAGCAATCTACTTTTAAGATGGGGTGCAATGTTACTCATCAAGATGCATCCTCTCAGTGTTTCATGATTCCTTATATATCAGTAATGTAGAGCAGATACACCAATGGGGTCATCAGCTAAATGCACAAAATTAACTGAAGCCTGTAAGATATAGATTACAGTGACTTTTTTGGTATGAGTGTATACATGTACCAAGAAAGACATATACAATTACCTACTGATTCATGATTAAAGAATAAACAGTAAAACTGAACCAAAGGCAGTGAAATATGAAATATAGGCCATGGTGACCTGCTTTTACAATGTAGATGTACTCATTATTTTGCCACAGTTGACGATTCCAGGTAAATCAGTATTATGCTGTAGATAAAAAATTTAAATGCAAAATCTAATGTACATGTGCAAAGTTAGCACCCGCAGCCCTCTCCAATAGGTGTTGGTGCTATTAAACTCACTTCAAATTGTTGCCTATGACCTAGGAAACAGATTACTTGACATTCAGCAAGTGTGTACATATGTGTATACTTGCATTTGTGCTGACTCCAGTGTCAATTTTTTTGTTTTTTAGTTTCGCATTTCAGTTTAAAGCAAATTGTAATGTCAACGCACCATTTAACCAGCTGCTGTTTCAGTGTCTCTCTTTGATTTTACTGAGTGTTGATAAATTGGTCTTTGGTTTCCAACAACAAAACCAGCTGACGTGATTGTTTAAACCCTGATATTGGCATATTGGCTACCAATACATTACCATATTTCCGGTACCCCATTGTTCTTTATCATTAATCAGCATCAATTATGCTACCAGCTTTTAATATCAAGTGGATTAAGAACCACAGGAAATGATACCCACTCCCTTCTCTGGATGTAAATAATGAATTTAGCCATGGGCATTGTTTTCATTGCTATAGTACTGGCACATTTTAATGAGTTGGATATGTTTTGATCTATCTTTTCTGTCATAATCATTCATATAAATATCCCCGTAGAAATCATACAACTTATCTCACAATGCTTCCTGTCCAATCACGCAAGTCTTACACAGCAAACTTTGAACTGGAAGTTGTAAAGTTTGCAAAGAGAAAGGTGGGAATATGGCTGCTTACAAGAAATATGTGTTAGTGAAATATGTGTCCAGGACTGGCGTAATGCTGAAGTTGCATTATGCGCTTAAATAAAAAACAAAGAAAGCAAATCGTGGCTGCAAAGATGGATTAATATTGAGGATAAAATAGAAGAATATGTCTTAATACAACACACCACATGTCATGGAATGAGTGGAGACAGACAATAATGAAAACATTTCCAATGATCTGAGCCCTAAGATAACTGCTTTTTTCATTCCGACACAGAAGACGAAAACTTTCAGGGATTTTCCGATTTTGGAAATGATTAAGTGAATTCCTAATCATTATTTTCTGAATTAGAATGTGGAACAGTTCTAATACAAATAATAATAAGCATTATAAAACCGTTCATTTGTGTAAGTTTGATACTGCATTTCACAGTAATGTTAAAGTATAATAAAAAGTATTTTTTTTTTTCTGTCTCTTTAATTTTCTTCACATTTCTAATTTCCCAATGGATAGTCTCATTTCTCTATTGTTAGCCTCTCTGAGTTTATCTCATCTGTTGAATCTTGCATTCAGACTGGTTTCAACTGGAATAATCAGGTAAAAGCTTTAGACCTCTGATTAACATGTACATTAGCATGCACAGCCATGTGGCTCTTGTTGCAATGAATATCATAATTAAAACAACCATGGACTGTTTATTTAACTGTGTCAATTGAAAACAGAATTTAGCAGTGCCTTGTACAGGAGTAAAATCACAAACATGTTAGCATCGGTGATGCAATTCTACTATTGCCAGTAATATGAAATGTCATACAGTGATATCATTAATATTCATGAAAGCGGAAGAAAAAGACGAAGACCAAGTTAATGACCTTGCCTCGTCTTATACTCCAAATCGACCTATATATGGACAAAGGATGGAAAATTGACAAAATTAGTGAATTTGACAATGTACTCCATATCGACATATAGGCTGGAATATACGATAATGTTGTCACAATAAATGACCCAACACTTGACTGTACAAAATTTGAATACTGAGGGCTCAAAATCAAAACAACCTTGAACACAAACTAGCAATAATGGAAATAACACAAAAAGAGGTACTAGCTGTAAAGCCATATATTCAATACTCAAAAAGGCACAAAGATATATGTCATAGACCCTCAATGTGTAAAACTGAGTGCTAATATAGCACACATTATAAACTTAAGTGTAAAATGTAATATAAATGTATTAAGATGGCATAAAATATGACTACATAAAGTCAATGAGAGATTTTCCAGAAATAAAGTCCCTTTTCAATCCTAAAAATCATTTCCAAAATTACTGAGAAACATGATCAAAAAGTAATGGTAGTGTATGAAAAGTTTAGAAGACTTTTTATAATAACTTTGTTGGCAGAATGTTTCATCAAACTAAATACAGAATTCAGTTTTTAAAGAACTCAACGTTATCAAACTGTTTAAAGTATGAATGTAGAATAATAATTATCATGATGTAGAACAATTCATCACATTTTCGTGTGAAGATAGTACTGTTTATTCACTGAAGTCAAACAATGTAAAAACTAGCTTTCTCATTTGATAGTTCTTGAAAGGCAGATGTCTTACCGATTTGTAAATAAAAATATTTAAGAGCAATTACTGTTGCTTGCAAGTATCTCAATACATGTGACAAATGTGATAATTGACATAAAATCCATCTGCAGGTTTGTCATTGACCATATCAGACTATATTTTTTCATTACACTATGTTCAAATGAAACAAATATAAATCTTTCTTTCAAAATAAAAATAAAAAGTTAGGATTTCATTCATAGATTCAATGAAATATAGGGTTATTTCAAGACTTGTATTATATAAAATTTAATTTTTGCCACTGTCACTACTTGATCTTATATATGTTTTATCTTTCCTTTACTATCTAATAACATGCAAACTGAATGCATATTAATAGAATGGAATACAATACATCTTTCATAGCTTTTATAATTAATGTGTTCTTTCACAGATGACAGTAAATCCAGTTTTCAAATAACTTTCTTTACAGCTCTTGTTGTTTAAAAAAAATAATTACATTCTTATAATGTTCAGCTTGTTTGAGCACACCTGTCAATAGCCTACCCAATATACATATTTAATTTGTAACATTCTAACATCTGAATGATTTTAATGTAATATCATCAGGCAGAGCAACATTTTCACAGCCATTAGTTTGCGTCTTCACTCAACAAAATAGAGTATATAGTTGTATCTCAAGCTGTATGTTTTTTGTTTAATTTATCTTTCAAAAACAATGTGGTCAAAACAAGATACATGTGCTGTGCTCAAAGAGTAATTGGGAATGAGCTTTGACTTCATTTACAAGTCTACAATTATTAACAACTGCTTTCTTGATGCCATTTTTGCATGGGTATGATCACAAGACAAAAAGTAACAGCAGACGCTAAGCCAAAGCAGATTTAGTTTAAATCACAATTAGTGCTACCTAAAGTTACACTTACAAAATATTAGTACTTTAATTATCCTGCCCACAAAATTCACAATAGTAGATGAAAGTAAATAAACTTAATTATCAATTAAATGGTAGAAGGATCTTAAAATATACATCAAGAAACAATTTGACCTGCACTATTAATATGGATTCCAAACAACAGCAAGCATCATGTACAGTTTGCTTTCCACAAACTTTGTCTTTATGTCAAAAGCAAATGAATTTGTTTAAGTTACAACTTTAAAAAATCTCAACATTAAATTGTCTCAATCAATCATTATTTATTGTATGATTGTGGATCAATTACAACTCTAAAGGATGTTTGGAGAGAACATGCCTAAATATGGATTTCTCTCCTTTAATTATTCTATAATGCATTTCAGACATCTCAGATGACTCTCTGACACTCCCAATTATATTATACTTGCCAGTCTTCTGCCCCATGTTACGATACGCCAGTTTGACCAAAATGACTTTCCTGAGGATCTATCCTGCCGAAGTGAAGCCTGCAAATATCACAGTAAATAAAATAGTTCTCATGAATCTATCAAATTATATTCTTTAGTTGTTCATAGTTCAAAAAGTATAATGTCTTGATTTAAGATTAATGCTGTTTAATGAGTAATGTTTTGCAGAAAAAAATCTATTAGGTCTGGAAAAAAGTGGACAAATTTATGATCCAACTTGGAACAAGTTCCTTTGTCAAATATTCAACAGGGCAAACCATTTTGAGCATAGTTATGTGATGTATCCATTGATCATAATGCTACAATCTTAATGCCCACCTAGATGGTGGTAGGAGCATACACATGGTACAGCTCACACGATGTTTTGATTCACAACACTTCATGGTAGGGGGTTGAGTAACAGTGATCTGTAAGAACAAATCCCTCCACCATCCTTCCCATTCACATCCAAAAATCACTGTGGAGTGGACATGGTCTCAATAAAATGGGCATGGTTCATTGTTTATGTCCCCTGTAGGCATGGTCTAAAGAGGTTGTGAAAGAGAGTGACAGAGAGGAGCCAATATATCTACATTATCTCTTTTGAGAGCAATTCACTTTTTGATAAAGAAAAATGAAGATAATGGATTATACATATTGCCAAATTCAATTTTAAATACTATTAAAATATTATTAACTGTTTCAAGTAATTATTTTGTTGCCATCTGATAACATACAGTAAGTACATTTTGCACAATTAATCTAATTATTTATTTTCAATAATGGAATCTACAGATGAATATATGTCATTATTTCTGTTGCAATTCATGCAATATACTTTTTAATGATCATATGAACATCAGTGATATTGTACACCCTGCAGTTAGAACAAATTATATATGTTGAACAAATTAATAACAAAATTCATTCATACCTGACTGAAGTGAAACAAAACCGCAAAAGAATTGATGGTTACACCCTGCATGGATTCTCATTAACATATTTTGGACATTTTCTCCTCAGACACTCAATAACGGGATTATAAAAGGTAATAAACGTTTGAGAATGCATAGTTCTGCTGGTTGCTGCATGAACATACTAAAACTAAAATAATTTCTAACAGCTTAAACTGGCCATGTAATGTACTCTGCCAGAAATATACAGATGATGATAAACTCAAGTTCATTTTCATAATACTGAGTTTTTAAATATCTTGAAGAAAAGAAGGTGCATTCATGCACTTGATAAAAGCTCTGTGTGAACGGCAATTACACCACATACATGTATGTTAGTTATAGATATATGAGAGAGAGAGAGAGAGAGAAAGAGAGAGAAAGAAAGAGAGCATTATTAAGATTTTGTATCTTACTATAATTTAAACTGTATTATTTTGCATTTTTTATCAAAGCAATAGTCATCACATAACATTTTTGCATGCATCTGTTTATTGTCTTCCATTCCTTGCTTCATTCAGATCACCCATGTAAACATTATTTATTAAAGAGGAGACAAAACTAGATTAGTTATTGAACTGGACAAACTACTCAGAAGGATATAATTCAACCTTTTGTTATTAACAATGAGACCTAAAGCACTTAGTCAGTTGGCACCCTTTCGGTAACTAGATGTACAGCTTATATCAAAATTAATTCCAACAATTTACCTTTAAATATACTGAAACAGATTACCAACAGAAATTACAAGTGACACATACAAAATCTCTAATTATTCCTATGATTGGGTAGCCTAAACCAGCATACTCCTCTAGGAATCAAATGTACTTAATTAAATAAAATCTTATTCTCCTATCATGTTTCCACCTATAGGTACATCAGACAATCAAAACAGTTGATCCCTCTCTATTACAACATCAACAATATACACCTCTAAGACATCATGTTCCTTTCACTGTACCACTGACTTGCAATTAAGGCATGCTGTTGTAGAGTTTAACATAATTTTTCATCACATGATAGGCTATACATGGCAGCCAGTATAAGTGGTTGAGCAAGAACCCATACTGAGTTTTCAGCACAAGTATTGGCAGATTTTTACCAAACCTGGTTTGTGGTCAAATCTGAAGAACACATTAAAAGATGCCAATTTCATAAACTGTGTATACTTCCCCACCCAAGAAATTAATTATTGTTGTTATTATTGGATTACTGCCATTCTTAGCATATGATAGGCTATACAGAGTGACCAGTACAATTAGTGGGGGAAAACCCAGGATGATCCCAGAAAAAAATCATTCACGTGTTTTCTCACATACCCACATTGGCTGAGCTGATGACCCAAACCCATACAGAGAGGTGAGAAGGCAGTGATCTGTAATGGTGAACACTTTAAACCACTTGGCCACATAGAGCCCACCAATTAAGACATTATTATTTGGAAAATCAACGTTCTCTAATATGCATACATTTATGACAGTGCAAACCTAGCTAAAATGATGAAAATGTTCGTTTAATTAAAACTAAACCATAATACTTTATAAATGGAAAGTGATACAGATTTAAAATCCTCTTCTCTGCCAAGTAGAGAGATGAAAAACAATTATGTTCCTTTTTTCTTTTTAAGATTTATTTTTCAATCTCCTGAAATAAATACAAGAAACAATTTAATGAAGAGAATTGTTATATTGTACAATTTAAATGTGCTGTACAGCTGACAAATTAAGACCTTGACCAGATATTTGTCAACTTTGTTTTCTTGGCTATTTTCATGACCTAACATTTGATTAGTTGTCTTGATAGTAGTAATACAAATGGTACTCTAACATAAATAAAAGATGTAGGAGATTCGTCTGTATTCTTCTTGATTAATTACATACATGTATCAAATATCAACCATTAATGGTGGAACCATGATTGTGGTTGTTATGTACAGGTGTAGGACAGAAATCTCCTCAGTGCAAAATACCCAAAAGCAAAATGAAAGACTAAACATAATCCCATCTCCAGTATAAGTTTAGCCCTTTTAAAACCATCACAAATATATATCTTTGTGTGTTGGCTTAGTCCTTTTAAGTTTGTGATGGACTGCCTTTAGTAGATAAAAAACATCATGTGCAGGTTAGATGTTAGATCAGTGGTTCCGAAACTTTTTTGTACCCCCTTGGTTATCCTCAATGACCCCCTAACTTACCTGATCCAAAGCATTATTCAGCATTAGAGCCCCACTTGGTAATCAAACAGCTCCCAAGGCGGCGGTACTGCCCATTTTTGGGAACTACTGTGTTAGATGTCCAATTATCAATCTTATCTGAAGACTAATTGTACATGCATGTGCTTTGTCATCTTTGCAAATGGTCTAAAAATGACTGCTTTCTAATTTGGTACACGGGGAATTTAACATACAGTGCCCATAATTATGCAATTATAAAGTCACGATGATATGACTATTAAGCACTCTTTAAAGCATGCCCATTAAAAACTTACCAATCAGAGATCACTAAACTCCTCCTGTGTCTAAATCATGTAAACTGAGCCACTCCTGAGAATAGTTTCTGACAAAAGCTCACACCAATGAATCATCCTGTACTGAAAAGTCTCACAAATTCACATCAGCTTCTCATAAGCTGCACACCAGAACATTGTTAGAAATGTATTCAGATTGGGTACATTTTGCAAGCTCATGTGTGTAATTTATTAGAAATGTATGCAAATGAAATTGGATAGATTTTGCAAGCTCATGTGTGGAAATTGTTAGATCTTGTGAGAAAAGGAAAAAACTAACGTGATTTTTACATGTGTAGATTTTGCTCATGTGAGAATTTCAATTTTGACATGAAAAAGTAGAACTTTAAAACATTATAGCTTGGTTGAAAATAAGGCAGAGTTCTAATTTCTCATATGAGTTATTGCCTGAGAAATATGGACTTTATATTCTAATTAAACACTTGTTTCAAATTTATTCCAAGTTGGATTTTCTCATTTCAATTATCACATGACCAATTTGGACTTAAATATATTGTGTAAGTGTTTAATGTTGAGCATCCCTACTATTGTCAAAATAATATCATTTTTATTTTGCACTTGCTGTTGCTTTGTTTTTTTTTAAATTTTAAAACATCAGTCAATTAATTTTCTGTGATTTTTGGTCTTATTTTGATCCAACAGTCTCCTTATATTTGAACATACATGTATTAATGTTCACTGTTCATAAAATTAAACAATTCAGCAATAAGGTCTCATATAACCAGATTAAACTTTAACGGTGTAAAAGAAAAGAGTTAATACCTTGCATAACTGTTCGTGGCTGATGTTTAATTCAGTAATCCGTAAAAAGGTGAAATGTTTCTCTCCTAAAAATATGCAGTTTACAGATATAAAAGGAAATAAACCCTTTGCCCCAAAATGAATGCTACATAAAATAAAAATATAATTCAAACTCTTTAATCTTATCAAAATTTTCAAACTCCACTATCAAATTGTAAAACAAATACATAGCCAGATATCTTGAAAATATAAATGCTGAAGCGCAGACCTTCTGGCTTAGTAAACTGTCAAGACATTTTCCAGATGATTTGGAGAACTACATATACTACGTTGTTTTCTTCAATGCTAAATTTCCAGCTAGTAAAGCAGACGTTATTTACTGGTCAACTGAATGTGTTTAATAACACGGCCAAGCCCAGATTACGTTTTTTTATGTTTATTAAACTGTGAGAAACTCGTATCAACCACTGCATTGTCTACTGCTTGGTTATGTATGCAGTTAAAAAAGAAACACATGTCGGCTATTGTTTGAGCAACGATTGTATACAGAATAAATTGAAGACAACCACAAAGATCATATATTGTTTATTTTGGCATAAGACTTCAATTACCCAGTGAATTTGTTAAATTTCAGAAGCTATGTCAGGAGAGTATTATATTAAAATTCATATGCGAACTCTTCCCCAAAGTGATCATAAATGTTTTACAAACTATTTCTCATACTTAATGGTTTTTTTTTTATTCGTGGTATGAGAAAAATACATGTACAGATCTTTAAAATTTAGAGAACCATGCCTTGATCGTATTATATTCAAATTCATACAAGCTCTTTTCCCCATACACGATCTCATACCCAAAATGGTAATAAATTCTTTATACACTATTTCATGTACTTTAAATAAAAAAATATATTTTCATGTGTGAATAAATATATAAAATATCGGGAGCCACGCAGCGACCACATTATATCCAATTCGTGATATTATGGGGTGCGTTATAGTGGGGTTCCACTGTACTGCTCTCACAAACGTAAAGCTTGGATTGACATGTTTTATACTAAACCAGTCATAAAATATTCTCCATTTCAGCATCATTGATTGAATTTCTTGACTGAATATACACTTGGCAACTTGAAGCTTGCCACCTTAGTGAAGAACCTGGATGAAACATATTCCAGATTTGACTTGGGGATAAGTGCTGAGAAGATAAAGCTGATAACAAATAGTGGTAAACAAATCTCAGCCAAGATTAAAGTCAGAGGACAGAAACTATAAACAGTGGGCCAGTTCAAATATCATGGTTCCATAATCACCGAAGAGGGATCAAGAGCAGAAATTTTGTCACGAGCAGCACAAACAATGGCAGCTATGTCAAAAATAAGAGCCATCTGGAGAGACAAGAATTTCTGTCTGAAAACTAACATTAGACTATTGAAAGCACTAGTCATCTCAATCTTTTTGCATTCATGTGAGGCACTTGAAATGAGATGCTACAGAACCATCCTTGACATCTCTTACATGGACATCACAAATGAAGAAGTACCTAACACCAAACAGACACAAAATAGGCCATTATGAAGACCTCACCACTGTCAAAAAGAGAAAGCTGAAATGGTATGGACATGTCACTTGGGCCAACCTATCCACAACAGTAATGCAGGGCAGCTTCCAGGATGGCAGAAGGAGAGGTAGATGGAGACAAAATGTGTTGAAATATTAGAGGAAACTTAGGATCTCTATACTTTCTTATATCAAAGTGATGATTATTCATTCTTTTAGAAACTTGTTGAAGTGTTTGTCCAACATGTTGCATGCTAAATGTTTTACTGGTTATTAAATAAATCACATCAGTTGATATGCAGTTTGTGTTAACGCGTAGAGAAAATACCTCTTTTGTATTTGCACTACTGAAAGAAAAACTTTCTCTTATGTTTGCAAGAATGAATAATCATCGCTTTGATATAAGAAAGTATATAGATCCACATTTTAATGCCAATAATCACTCTTTACTCGATTTTTCTTTCATGCCAATAGATATTGTGCATGGTGACATGAACAGACTCATAAAAGAAACTTATTGGATTCATAAGTTAGATACCGGTACTTTGTATCCTAATGGACTTAATGCCAGTGCATTATATAAAATTGTATAATTTAAAATTGATATATTGTATATCCTTCATATCAATATGTATGACTGTTTGTCTTTAGTTTATTTTATTAACCACTTACAGTTGAGAATAATTGCTGAAGTTTGCAATGTGGAAAGAATGTTACCTGCTTGTCTGCATCCATATTTTTTCTTAGCTTTTCTACTCCTTTTGGGAGAAAGAAGGATATTGTCTCTTTCACAAATAAATGCCACATCAATTCACCCTTTCTATTCAGGCAGTTATAGACAATATTACACTCCCATTAGCCTGCCAAAATGTTTTGAGAATATGATGCCTGTGAATATCATACTTATCATCAAGTAAATACTAAAAATATTCTTTTATTATTCGAGATACTGTTGGTTGTTATACATGTACTAACATTTAATTCCGACATCAATACACTACTGCTATGACCCAAAAAATAGCTTACATCTTTTTCTTCAGTGCCTTCATTATCAGAATAACTTGCCCTGAAAAAAAAAGTTTACAAGTTTTTTCTTTTGATAAATTTTGCATTTATCTATCCTTCAATCAACAATATGTGCACTGATGCTTTATTATTCATTATGCATTATTATTAATTAGTTACTCTCATTCATTGTTATATAAGATTCTGCATTACCATACAAATCTAAATTGGAAAAATAGGATGATAATCTGATCTTTATCAGAACATTACAAAATTTCCTTTCATCTGCCCCTGACCTTTGACCTAGAATATATGGTATAAGGCAGTAGGTAAATGTACTGTATTTCTAGGTAATATCGCAAAGTACCTTCAACAGTTCCATAATTACAGCCAAATAAAGGAAATTATTTTTTTAAATACATTTTTTCTTGTGTGATGTTGAACTTCAAGCTGGTGACTTGATTACAAAATGCAATACACAATCACACATACATGTATGTGTAAAGTTTGATAAAAGATAGAGTAGAACAAAACCTACATCCTTTAACAGTTGAAATGTTATTTTCCCCTTTACATGACACTGACCTTTGATATAGTGCCCTGACAATGGTACATATTACACACCACCTCACCAGGACAACAATATGTTTTGAGCTTCATTCATGTACATGTATCTTGAGATGTTTTATAATTTAGCCACTGAAGCATTTTTTAAAAATACAAATGACAGTCACATTTGTTGTACCCAAGATCTGAAATTGTACAGGCTTGATGCCTTGATGCTCTCGAGCCAATTAAAAATTGTTCTCACTATACTGATCAAAACTGGCTTTGGAAAAAATCAAGTAAATTTTTCCTCATTGTTCTGGAAGCCAGTTTGGCTAAAAATACTTGTTCATTCTTGATAAAAGCTGCAAATAGGTAATCTGCCCATTTGCTAATGAACCAAATTTGGACACAATTTTGGTAATCTGCATGGAAAACTCTAAATTTAATACAAATTGGTTCTGGAGAAGTATACAATAGATATACCAGACCACAATTATGGTAAAGTACATCTTAAAGGAATATTTTCGTTGAAATTGTTATAAGAAACATTTACTACACTGTTTTACCACGACTGGGTTAGCAGGTTTTGAGAAAAAGTATAAATAAACACAATAAAAAGACTTGAATCATGAAAAGAAACAGACTGAGTATATCATCTTTATTTGACCTAGGTCTTCCAAACTTCTCATATTTCACCCATAACCTTTACAAGTTAATAAGAAGAAACAAAAGTTTTGATGCAAGAATAAAGTCCTAAATAAGACAATGTCAATAACATCATCAAATGTCTGAAAAAAGAAAACTGACCTAGGCTATTGTGATAGCAACAATTATTTCATTCCATGAGCTAGGTTCTTAAGTGGTACTGAACAGAATCAAAACTTGTGATGGACAGAAAAAGTTTTTACATTAAACTGAGACTGTAAATTGTTATATAACTGTAATTGTCAAAACTGACAATTGAACTTTACAATTTTGGTCTTCAAAGTATATGCCCCATGCCAAACTTACCATTTATTTCATCGTCTTTCAAATGTTCCTGAGTGAAATTAGTTATACAATGTATACATTACATACATTATGACAGCACATGTTTATATTCCCCTCTACTGAATGTAGCAGAGAGAAAGAGAGAGAAAGAGAGAGAGAGAGAGAGAGAGAGAGAGAGAGAGAGAGAGAGAGAAAGAGAGAGAAAAGAACAAACTTACTCATCAGTAAAATGAATCAAACCCTGAAGATACTGTTCTTCCTTAATTGTACATCTGAAACGAAAGCCTTCTGTAGATCGAAACCCAAGGTTCATGTGCAGTCCTTTCTTGTCAGAATATTCTGAAAGAGTCTTTGCAAGAGTGTCATCTTCTGTTGATTTCTTCAGCTTCTCCAAATCTTCTTTATTTTTTACCCAAACTTCAAATCCCAAATTCCTCTCTTTTTTTATCACATGATGTACAAGTTGAACATGTAGCTGGGCATGATCTTTGAAGTGCTGACGTAAATGAACCAACTCCTTCTGAAAACGCTTCTGTAATTGTTCTATAGTATTCTCATTTGAACCATTAGTTAAAAGGTTCACCTGTACAGTGAGTTCTGAAAAATAAACAACATCTTATTGCTTTTCCTAATGAAAAGTTTGCAGATAATGACTGTCAATAATGTGGCCAATGTCATCTCCCACAACTAGGAATACTCCTGAATGTACCAAAGGTGTTAATAATGCTTTCTCTCAGTCATATTATGGACAAATACTAACACCTAGCAAAGATAACAAGCTGTCAAAAACTGACAGTTTAGTTGTGCAAGAAATATACAATACTTAATTTCTGTTTCAAACAAATAATGGAGACAAAATATAAAAATTAAACAATACTTTAAAAAATAAAATTTGATGATAATTTCATTGAACCTGTAGTAACCTTAGGGATCACACAAGATGATACATAGGTCATGTGAGTAGTCAGTCTTTAGAGGTCATTGGATATAAGATAAGAGACAGAGAGGGTGGGTTGGTATGTGATTCTTAAGGGTACTACAAATTCAAAGAAATTATTATCAAACTTAAATTTGATAAATATTGTTTCATTTTCCAATTTCACTGAACCTTCTGTAATGGATCCAATGCAATGTTTAGATTGTATCATGTGACAGAAGTGAGGTATGGTAAAAAGTAAAATCACTGTGCATAGTAAATTATGAGAACTTCCTAAGCACCTGAACATGACAAATGCATAAAATAAATTTACTAGCAATGGGTTGGAGCTGATTTAAACAGTTTTAGGAATGCAGAGTCTCTGCTCCAATCAGCTATTTGTTACAGTAATAGTTATAACTACAGATGCCTTGTCTGCAAAGATAGTACTAGTCAATGCCATTCTTGAAATATATAGTGTAAATATCAGTACCGATGCCATGCAGATTTTAGTCATCATGAAAATTGTGTCCCTGTATACTGATATTAAAATATGACCTGGAAGACAACAAAAAGTTTAGTTTCATTATTCCTAATACTGTTTGTCCTATCTAAATATAAAGAGTAGAGACTGTACAAGATCATCTGTCTGGTGCACAAGCGGCTATGCAAATTTCACCCAAATGATTTCCTGCATGTAATAGCTTAATATGATCACCAATTATAAAGGATACGCTGTTATTATTTAATTTAAATTTCAAGTTCTTTTTTTACATTTCTAGTTCTTATGTGTTAGTAAATATTAATAATAATAACCTTGAATGTCTAAGGTTTTCAATTTTGCGTTTAGCAGAGGAAATATATTATATTTTGGCCCTAACATTCAAGTTCCAGTTCTCCATAATCCAGTCCTTGGGAAAACTATTTCCAAAAACTTCTCCAAGGAATTTTACAGCAAATGAAAAGTTAACACACAAAGTGAAGAAGAAACAAAAATAATTTGGAAATCAAAATAATATAAAACCGAATTCACAGTGAAACTGCTATTTTCTGCTTTATCCTTCTTAATCACTGTGACCCAATAGTTAAGCAAATTTCGATCTTTGGCGAAAAGTGTACAAGTTCAATTCTCACCATGCCATTGCATAAAAAACTTCACTCTGCATGCCTCAACAAGACATAACCTTTCATGTGTTTATATTTGCTAGAAAATACTACAACCAATTAACATATTATATGCAGCACATATGGTTAAATTAAAAGCACTTAAATTTTGCAGACTGAAAAGTCTGGGCAGCTATCACTGTTGATCTCTTAACCAAAACTTGAAGCAAAATTGCTAACATACTCACAAAAACAACCTGATTAAAATTCCATGAAATGATGTTCTCTGCTTTAAATAGGCCTGATTAATAACAAGGAAATCACAAAATCTGCTTTAAATCCAACACTAATTAAAATGTTTATTTACGGTTCAAACGATTAAGTGACATATTGACAATCGATACATTTTCTATGTCAATATCCATACTGATGCAAGAGGTTAAGAATCCATACAAGACAATACTTACCCTATACAAGTTGCTTTAATCTTCAGCAGCCAAGAATAATTATAGTTAATTGTCTTTTTTATTCTTTAAATTGATTATTGAGAGTACATGCATATGCGCTCATTTCTGTCAGTAAACATAAATACTATAGACAACACCAATTTGCATCTATATATGAAAATAAGGTGACTAACTTGTGGTTGAAAATCTGCCTCCTCTCCAGCTCAGTCAGTTCTGAGCTAATTTGTTTGTCCATTCAATGATAATTCCAGCTTTGTTCTCCATATAAGATCTAAGGGCTTTACTAATCATTTAATAACCACACTTTTAAGCAAAGTTTATGTCGCCTTTTACCTTCTGTACTTGGATTGAATTTGAAGGCTGCACTTCCTGTGTGCCATGAAGTGAAATGTTACATTCAAGTATGATTGGTGGTAATTGTTCAAGTCCAGGGAACAAACAATAACCACAAATCGAAACTGTAACTTGTTCACTGAATGATATATCAGATATAAAGCATCCAAACAGATACACAGCAAGAGAGAAACTTAAAGCAAAAGTTACACTGATATAGGTAATCAGCGACTGAAGATGATGTTTTTACTGCACTCATAATGTGCAAAAACAAATGACATGAGTGACCAAGACAAGTCCTGAATCTGATCAAATGGAGCAGCCTGAAATGCCTTAAAAATGTAAAACTGAAAGCAGACACCAAACAGATAGTCTGGTTTGAAATATTTTTTTTTAGATCTTGTCAAAGATGAGAATGGCACATGAACAGATGACGTCTGTCTGTAATTCACATACTGAAAATAAAACCAAGAAGTCAACACATATTAATTAAACAGCAGCACCCTATCAATGGCAGTGCATCTAAAGATGGAATTATGGACATTACACCCCACTTCAATTGACATTTCGTCCCATCAGGTACATGGACGTTTCGCCCCAGGACATTTCGCCCTACATCAATGGAAATATCGGACATATATATAAAGTCATCAGCATTACACCATTGTCTTCATTTTATTTTAGGGGCCTACCATTAATATTTCATTTCATACCCCATAATCCTATCTGTCTCTCTCACTCTCACATTTCAATTACATTCAGCGTGCCATTATATCAGACAATATTTTCCCTTTTTCTTCATTTATGTAATAAGGCAGATCAGAAAATTAATCTACAGCTTACAGTGATAATTTTCTATACTGCAGTACATGTACATTTATTTTTGCACACTGATATGGGGCAAAATGTTCTGGGCCAAAACGTCCATGGGACGAAATGACCATGTACCAGGTGGGGCAAAATGCCCATTGAAGTGAAGTGAAATGTCCTGGGTTGAAACGGCCATGGTACCCTAAAGATGAATAGACTATTAGCTGATTTGTGTAGCAATAATGTATTTTATTGTATGATGTGTTTCATGAATTGTATTGATATGCAGGAAAGGTGTAATACTGAAAAAATCCTGTCAACTTATATTTGTATTATTGAACATTTCATTATTGTTTGAGAGAATTTATAATCTTTTATTTACATTCCTTTCATGTTGTTGCTGTTGTAGGTTTAAATGTCATTTTTCAGCACACGATAGGCTATACATGGCAGGCAGTATTATTGGTGGAGGTGAAGAACCCAGGAAAACTATCAGAAAGAACCACCGACCCATGAGAAGCTACTAGCAAGCTTTCTCTCATAACTACATTAGCCGAATCTTAGATTTGAACACACGCAGACAGGTGAGATGGCAGTGATCTGTAAGGGAGAGCGCTTTAGACCACTCTGCAAACCCCCTTCAGTTCATGTTGTAAAGTTTTACCCGTTTTCAATGCAAATAATAGTAACTGTGGTTAAAAAAAATTGATATATTTGTGACTATTGACTATTGTAAAACAGAAAAGTAATCTGATACAATATGTAAATCATATAAAAATGCTTTGCTTAAATATGAATCATCTGGGTAAAGATTGTTGAAGCCCAGAGTGTACATGATCCGACTGTAACTTGTTATCACTTACCTTCTTTTTTGAGAGAGAAATAGGTAATTGTATCCATTTTTCTCTCTTGAATTAAGGTAATACTCATGTAAGTTCATAACTGTAACCAGCGTGATGAAACTAATCATTATCAATGTGAATCTTTGAATAATTTATTGTGAAATAATTGTTATCTTTGTCGTTTGAAATTAGGCGCCATGTTAACTATTGTGTATATTGGGCACTCAGCTTTTCATTGCGAGGCACTCAAGTTAATCTTTTCGAATTCTTCCATATTTAGTCATATTCGTGAAAATTTTGTCATGAATTTTCCAAGCGTGTTCCCAAAACTTTTATATAGAAGTGAGATCTGCCGTTTTGGTAGTTGTGGTGCTGCTGGACTCCAGTAAAGGTCTCAAGATCAAACAAACAGAACAAAAGTGTCTACTATTCTAGTCATCCCAACTGATAATTTCAAGCATTAATAGCAAGATAGAACTTAGTACTTATAAATGACTACTATAATGTTTCTCGGATATTGTTTCAACGTTTATTTCCTCGATAAAAGTTCCCATAAAGGGATTTGGCTGAAGACATAGTCATCAATGATCAAGTCACTGTGTCGTCATCAACATATCCGTCTGCTAACAATTGGAAATTTAGTATTCCGATTGGCATTATCAAATTTCCTACTGATTTACATGTATCATTTTTAAATATAAAATATACATCCATTTGTAGTGGCTGTGTCATTTAGATGGCGAAATAATATACCCGACACAACGACACACTTTGTTGCTACAAAACGACACACATTGTCGCATTCAATTCAAGCGCACACTATTGACATCTGGTTGCACAAATCTGTGTCTCTCAAAATGACAAAAGGTGTCTCAGCCGGAATGTACCCACGAATGTAGTTCTAGTCTATTTTTAGAACATTTTTTCCTCTCTCCTTTTGGTGGTGATAGAAGAGATATATTGATGCATCTTTGGTATGGATTTAAAGTTAATTGTTTATTCTTGAGAATAGGAGCTCTGAGAGTGGTTGTCTGTATTTATTTTGGCGACAGTGCACACTGTGTAATTAGGCCTTAGTGATGATCCGGAAGTGAAATCAGTGTTCTGTGTACATGCTGCTCTGTTTACAGTGCAGCCACTCAAAAAAATGCCGGTCAACTCTTGACAAGAATTTCACCGTGAGGTCATCTTTGGGGGTATTTTAGATTTTCATATGATTTGTATTGATTGTCACACTGTGGAAAGGTCAGTGCTGAGAAATATATGTAGAGAACATATAGTAAAATTAATTGTAATGTATGGCCAGCCAACGAATGCGATTACATCCGATTATAGACTGTGCCTCTTTCGTATTTATCTTTGTACTCTAAACACAAACCCAGGTCTGGTTTCGAACATTAATTGGATGCACAAATATCCTTACCACTTAAGTACATCATATGAAAAAATTTTGAGACATATTAACTTACTTTTGTTGTTGTTGTTTTTGTTGTTGTTGTGTGTGTGTGCAAGATTAATTTTTGGACAGAGGGAACATTTATGCTGACTTTTACAGGCAATATACCACCGAAACTAGTGTTGTCATTTCAATAGGCTTTATCAAACAAATGTTCTGAAAATTGGTAAATATTATATTTCAACATTTTGAGCACTTAAGTTTGTGAGCAAACACATACAATCCTGGAAGTCATATAATAAACTGTGTTGACTATTTAAATTTGTTTTGTTTTGTGCGTTTATTATCTAAGAAAGACAATTTGTGATGAACATACCATTTATTAACACAACAATACACAGGAGATATCTAGTAACTGAAAAAGACGTGAGCTGTCCATCTATTCCATTTTATTTTACCTTGACCCTTGACACATTACAATATTTCATCCCGAGAGTTACTGTGCAGAAAGGTAAATTAGTCTGACAATAAAAAGATCTAATTTGGCTGGACAAAGCAGAACTCTAACAATTAAGCTGTACATGAATATAATCAAACATATGGTAACAAGTATCAATTCCTGGACTTTGTATGCATATTTTTAAATTACTAAGTACAGAAATGATTTCATATACTTGTGAGAAACTCCAACATACAAAATTTGGTAACAAAAATAATTTACTTGTATGTTGGATTTAACAAACTCAACAAGATAAATACAGTAGAAAATTCTTTGCTTGTGACCTTGAATTTGATAATGAACTGAAATATTGTATACTGTACACTCATGTGCCATGTTTGGTTAAATCCAAAAATTAATATTAAAAAAAAAGGAAATAGAATCATTAAAGATAATTCATAAAATTTATTTAAAAAATAAATTTAATAAAAATTCATTTATATTTTGTTTAATCAAGCTCACAAGCCACCACAGATTCAAAACCTCTGACATCTTAAAATCCATGTCAGAGTATTTGTTTGCTGAAAAAAAACAAACTACAAGGTCTGGTTAAACAAAATACGTCTGTGAAAGTCATTTTGGTCATAAGTTCATTGTAGTACAAAAATGCAAGAATTGGCCAAAAACTTGACCATATAATCAAGTATGCATGGTTTTCATATTTTTTCACAACAATTGCAGACATGCTGGCAGTCAGATATGCACATTTTCTATTCAGGACTAACCATCATTTTGCAAGCAGTCCTTTTAATGAAAAACCCAGAGTCAATGCTGCAAGTCTTTCCAAAGAAGTATTAATAACATGATTTAGGACATAGTCACTATAACTGCCATGTTGGGTCTGCTATCTACTGTTCCAACATTTTAGAGAAAAGCCCATGTTTATACAACTAACCATTCAGTAGTCACATGAAGATTTTCAACACAGCCAATTTAGAAGTTATTTTATAATAATAATAATAATAATAATAATAATAATAATAATAATGCTTTATTTATAGATGGTGACTCATTAGACAAGGACTATTCTCCCTAATGAGGCCCTCTTATGGAGAGTATAATAATGCACAATATATGAAGACAGCAATAATTACTGTTTATTTTAACATGTCTAGTATTAAAATACTAAATTCCATTATATATTAGACACACATACATGCTCATGATATCTCTTCTTAAATAATGTAATATTTTAAGCAGATTTTACATGTAGTGGAAGCTTGTTCAATAGAACTGTACCATAGTATTGGAAGCTCTTTTTAAATTGCTCTGTTCTTGGATTTTGTACTAGAAGGTTTCCATGTGATATTGATCTCAACTGGTATTGTGTTGAAAAAGACCTGAATAAGTCCTGAAGATACTCTGGTGCAGTTCCATGTAGACATTTATATAAAAGAACTGCCTTGTGAAAATGTATCCTGTCACATATTGTGAACCATTTGAGTTATGTAAATAATGCTGTTGAATGATGATAATAGCATCATTTTACTAACACGCATGAAGTGCTTAGTGAAAACCAAGTGTCATTATCAGAAGGGTTTGTTTGATTAGTATTTTTAACATAGCTTTAACAATTTTTCAGTTATATCGCTATGAAGTCTGCAGTGAGGCAATTAATAGTGATGTCTAGCACTGGGGCATCATGCCGCAGACATACAGCATGATGTCCCACCCAGTCACATTATCCTGACACCAGGCCGACCATTCCCAACACTAACCTCTTAATGCTGAGCGCCAAGCGAGTCAGAAATTAGTACCATTTTTGTAAGTCTTTGGTATGACTCAGCCAGGGATTGAACCCATGACCTCTCGCTCCAACGGCAGATGCTCTTGCCACTAGGCCACTGAAGCAGTTTTCACAGAAGAGAGTAGTCATAAAAATATTCAATTATAAACAATTTGATGGCTATATTTGGATGTCTCCTCTGCACAATTTTCATTCCATACCAACTAAATACCAACCATATGAAGTCTTGTAATAACAATTCCATATCAATACGATCATCAGATAAGGAAAGTTCCTATTTGATGACTTTTTTAAGATGACCATTCCTGCACACTTTTCAGACTAATGGAAAAAAGTATTTTTGTGATATCAATATGATCATCAGTTCAGGAGGAGTAGCATAAAAGAGATTTTTAAGATGTCAATTTGGATGTAGGATCAGTACCATTTGTTTTTGGGAACATCTAGATGACAAAGAAAGTATTTCTGTAAAACCTAATGTTGATATGACCATATGCTCTGCAGAAGTAGCAGCAAGATTTTCCAGCTTGCAATTTCTGCAGCCTTGTTGAAATCAGCACCATTTACATCTAGAATTATCTACATGTCCAGAGAATGTTTTCTAGAAGAAAACAAACAACATACCAACCATCTGTATAGAAGAAGAAGAAATAACAAGATTGTAAAAACAGCTATCACGGCAGCCATGCTAAATGTCAGATTGGCACTATTTTTATTTAGGATTATCTTTTAGTTGTAAAAAGTTTTTTCGATCGAGAACCCCATGTTGTAATGACCAGGAGAAGTAATGAAATCATTTAAAAGATGTGGCCATATTGGAAGTTTAAGCGACACCATTTTCATTAAGGACCAACTGTGCTTATATATGAATAATAGGACGAAAAAATGCCAAGTTTCATGACTTTCCACCAGGTGGTAGTTCCAGGGTACAGTAGCAGTAGCAGTTTCTAGCAAACACCACAGAAGTTCTAGTTTTCAGGCAATTGAGCTAAAAAATCAGACTTCAACTAACTCGTAGCTAAAACCTAAACTCACTAAAGAAATTTTCTCCTGTCCCTCCTTGTTCAGCCATTCAAGAATCTGGAAAGAAAAGAAAATATTCATATTCTTTGTGGAACATCATCTGTTTTCATCACTACCTAGGAATATTTCATTACATCTGCATCCAGTTTAACCCTATTACAGATAATAAACACAATATACCCCAGCAGTCCCCAACTAATTTCTTGCAGCAATTGCAAAACAAGACTTTCTCTAAGGGGCTGTAATGTTTAACAAGCCAGAAAATAATTCAAAGGAATCTACTTATTCAGTTAGTTGCTTCTTAACTGTCAAGTAGTGAAATGATCACTGAAATTTTTCAGAAACTCCAAAATACTAAATTAATTTTTTTTTCCTTGCATATCTAAATTGACTTGTTCACAAGATACATGTAAATGCATTACAAAAATCTTTGTTATGGCTTTTCATTCTTGAATCTGATCGAAGATCAATAAGCTTAACTTTAAGGTGCCAACAGACTAAGTTTGGTCAATTCTACAATTATATGCTTCAGTCTCAGATGTGGCCAATGTGGAAAATCTTGCCAGTGTGATAAAATTTGCTAATCCCCTACCGTGAGTCAGTGTTTCTTGCTGAAATTTTCCAGGGCTTTCCTCCACCAGTTATACTTGCCACAATGAATTATCATCAATAAAGTGCAAAAAATGACACTGAACCAATACCAACAATTATTTTTATTATCATTTTGATGGTGGGCGACACAGTTTATGAAATTGGCATCATTTAATGTATTCTTCATCAATATATCTACAAAATGGGTTTAGTGCACACAAAAACCAGTCAAGATATTTGACTTTAAAATTTAAATATTCTCAAGATGGCCATATTGGAATGAGTCTATCCCCAATGTTGAGAGATTCCACTTGCACTGATCATAACAGATAAATGCTTGTGATAGTGATAACATATTGATTGACTCTCTCATACAATGACTGGAATACATCAATCTGCATAAGACAACTGGGTAACTTCTTTGCTAGCTGGATATAGATGCAAGTTTGTGCTTCAGAGCTAAAACTAGCACAATGTAAGTTTCTTCATATATCATTTTGATTGCAACTACATGTATATCCAACTAACATGCAAATGCTTGCAGGGGAACAGATAAAACTTCTACAAACTTGTGTAAGTCTGTGAATAAATCAACTTGACTCCATTTTTAATACTGGGATTTATCTGTATCTTTTTAATATGAATAGTCTCCACTACAATTAAATTATATAACCATTAAATATACAGGTGAAGGAACACTGAACCTTCTCAGTTTTTATTAAGTCTTAACTTCATTTTGCAATCTCACAAAAAGTACATAAAAACAAACCAAATATTGCTTTTGCTCAACATTTAATTTTCTAAAAGATTTTATTACAGAATGCATGTATACATAAATATATTTAAATACAAAGTATAACAGTATCTAGACTGTATTATAATAAGAAAAAAAAACATGGTAACTTTTTGATAAGTTTAGAAACACAATATATGGTACAAAAGAGTTATAATGAAAACAATTTCACATGAACAACAATGTTGGAATTTAATATGATTTTTCTTTGTGTTGGGTAATAAATGTGGTTGTAATAAAAATGAAGCACTTTTAACTTTCATGGGATTCACCAGCACCTAATGTTGATGCATTTCAGTTACTGAACAAATTTGATTGGCAATGTATTGCATATTACCGTACTGAGTTAAGGCAATCATGTATTGGCTATATTTCCAAGTTTCGTTACCAAAATGCAATCAACACAAAAAATGTTTCTACTTGTAAATTATTACATAGTACATTTTGCTTTATCTAAAACTTAGCTGCAACATAAATTTAATTGTAGGCTAACCAGTGCACAGAATAAACTAAGTTTGGTAATTACATATCACTAAATTTGTGTGAAATATAAATATTTACTCATATTTTGAACATCTGCATGAAAGATATGGATTGTCATGTAATTTCCAATAATATCTTTGTTTTAGATAATTGACATTATAACTAGGTTTATATCAAAGTTCTGAAGTTCTGAATGTGGTAATATAATAATAATAATAATAATAATAATAATAATAATAATAATAATAATAATAATAATATTAATAATAATAATAATAATAATAATAATAATAATAATAATAAACTACTCAATTATTCATGAAGAAAAGTAAGTTTATCTGATTTAATTCCTTTTAAGTTTAGTACCTTATCAAGGATTAAAATATGAGTGCCAGAAAAGGAGACAAAATCAAATAAATTATTTATAGATTTATTTGTAACCTTCTGTGTTTTTTCTTCCTGTTATCAAACATGTTATGCCTGCCCATGCTATTGTTGCTCCAATATTTTCAGTTATTTTAAAAATAATATAAATAATTATAAATAAAATCTTAAAAAATGTATATATCCTGAAATAATTATTGTTTTATTAGAAAGTCCCATTCAATCCTGCCTGCATGCTTTAATGAATTAAAATTTGGGTTGAATAGAAACAAAACTATTCAATTAATAAATTTACATATCAAAACAAAATATGCGGGGTTATCTTTGCAGCTTCTGTAACAATTCAGTAATACATGTAGTACCGGTGGTTATTTCCTGAAAATGAAATAGTCATGTAACTTGTAAGCTGTAATGCATACAGAAATACCACTGCAGCCTGATTCTGACATACTTACATTATGTATTAATTTAAAGTCAAATCATGTTAGACTGTGAGACAACGTCGTGAAACTACAGCATGATTAAAAATCCAAATTGCTCGAGCCCAGCAAGTCAAAATTGCAAACATGGTCGAGGGACGATAAGAATGTCATTATATTGCAGCCACATCTGCTGCAAAGTACCTTAAATAAACAAGACTGCCATCATTGTATTACACCTACATGTACCACTGCTACTGTGGTTACCACAAAAGCACAACAATTACAAATACGCACGTTTATGTTCGCAAGTGAAGTGACAAATACGAAAATGACATGGCAATCATCCCACATTTATATAAACCAGGCAGAGAGTCTAGAAACCTTCTATAAAATACGATTCCTGGAACTATATCAGTGTTACAGTGCTATGGTACCTCAGAAGTTCAAGTGGATCTTGTTATTGCATTTGACTATGCTGCCTAATCACAAATCATCAGACAAAGATGGCTTTAATATCTTGTCCCTGCAGTTCCACTTATAATTTTAAAGTGCTTAGACACTAAGGCTAATAATGATGAAATCAGCAAAGGGTGTGAAATAATTGTTGAATAATGGACCCAAGCAGAATATGGATGTGTTCACTTTTTGAATCAGCGCTTTACTATGTCCAGTTTGTTATGTGTTCCATAATATTGTAATGGAGTTTAATGCTAAGAGTCTGCTTGGTCAGACAGAAGTAAATTTTGATCAAATAAATAGCTTTACTTCCTAATTTCATTGTTAGATTCTTATTTATTTAATTTTATCTTAACTTATTTTATCTTAGGGCTACAGCATGGTAGCACAAGATCCCACAGTGAAAATTACACTCTACTATTAAATTTTTTGTATTTTAATTAGTCTTTTCTATATTTAATTCAAAAATAACACTACAAAGATGTTTGTGTGCATGTGTGGTGTATGTGTGACTGGCATGCCATCCGTTTATGTCCATCCAGCATATCAAACTCATAATTAACAACATTTTCAGCTTAAGTCACTCTCTGGTATCTCCATTAAGGTTTGCCTAGCTCAAATAATCTGATATACTTCATAACTTTAAAAAATCTGTCATCATCACTATTATCAACCAGTATTAGCTAAACAAAATCATTCAAAGATAAACTATGCTGAGAATCAGCCATTTGAGGTTTTCTAGGTAACCTGCATTTTAAACATGCATCTGCAACACTTCCTGGTAACTAGGTTCAAACTATCATAGAATGCTTGTTCCATGGTAGAAAGTGCCTATTAAATTTTGTTTAACATCCATTCATGTAATGTCAAAAGACCCAAATATACAAACAGCTGCCGACCATGAAAAGATGGATGTTGCGACAAGTCCTACAATACCTTTACATGTGTGACTTATGTCTTGACAAGCACTTTAAGGGTGAACGGTTAAAAAAAATTGTATACTGCATGAATAACATATTTTCATATGTACAACTTTAAACTAAGTTGTTTTTGTGCATCACTGCAACTGAATTTGAACAAAGTTTGTGTGATTCAAGAAATCATGTGTCCTGCTGGCTGCATCTCTGGAATTATTGCTGGGGTTATTCTACAGTAGCTGGTGTAATAGGTGGAACAAGAAAATTAATTTTGATATTATTGCATTAGTGAATATGTATTTATTTGGAACTTCATGCAGCAGCACAAAGTAGTCTCATTCCTATTTAAATAAACTGTACAATTTATCTAAGATAGAATAATTAGCATGGCCGAAGTAAAAATGGTGATGACAGAAATGTAAAGCCATCGACAACCCCTTGCTCAATCTTTGAGCTTTACAGCATCATGAGGTAGAAACAAATATTGTAAGTTCACTACATTACTGCCTTGACTCGTGAGCTGAAACCTGCTTTCAAATTTAGCTCTGCTTGAAATGTATGTCTGAAAAAAACTGTATTTTTTATTTTTGGAATAAATGATGTTCATAGTTATTACTTCTATAATTTCAGCTAAAAATCTGAAATTGAGCAAGCTGTTTGAAATGCAGTAATTCAAAGCATCAGGCTAAAAATATGAAGGTATCATTTCACCAATTGTTATTCAATGGAAATGTATGCAAGTTTTATGGAGATGGAACTTACATGTAGCCATTTACATTTATCAATACTATAAAACTGATGATAAAAATTCAGAAAAGGGCAGAATTTCCTGTTGGAATAGGAAAGAGTGGGGAAGGAAACTTTTTAAAACTCAAATTCACTTAATCTGGAGATAAATCGCTTATATCTCATGCACAAGTATAAGAATGAAAGACTTGTATTTCACTTGTTAGTGAAGTATACTGGAAAGAACTAAGAAAATTGGTGACTATGGAGTGGTGGTCAGTATATGTGAGTGGTCATATTGTAACACTAACAGGGAATTATTGTACACAAAAACTTAGTCTGAATTTTGTTCAAATTAATTTTCTAATTTTCAAAAGGAGAATATCCATTGTATCATTAAATGAAATTATCTTCTTTAATATTGTTTACTTGTAGAAAACTATTGTACTTGAGCTTTGCTTTGTAATATAATATAACAGCTGTAATGTCATTTGAGTGTGCTGTTTTCATCTACAATCATATAGTAATTTATTAATTCATTCTTTTAACTCATCAACCCCTGGAGATTATTTTCATTTTCGCCTAAAATAGGGATAGGAAATGCATATTTGGGGTTACTTCTGAATGCATCTGAATACGACAGATTCTGTGAGATTTTCATTTAACTAGATGCTTAGGTGTATACAAGATATTTATGATTCACAAGATATTTATGATTTTGCTCACACATATGCAAAAGCGTAAAAATTGGACTTAGGTTTTTCTAACTGTAACTTGTAATGTGAGTAAAGCATCTACATTATTTGCTATCACTGCAGAACTACATTTGTCTACCTTTCTGTAATACCACCCTCTTTTGGGTATCGTAAATGATATTGACTGCAAAGTGCTTAAAAAATGCCTACATCCTCATGACACATAAATGTGCATGCAGAGTTAAAAAGTTAATGATTGATATTCATCTAGTCATTCAGAACAGATACCTGTAGAAATCTATATTAAGTTCCAGAAATGCAAAACAGGTATTATCCTTGCTCAATATGCACATGCAAGCTTTACCGGCATCTTAGTTTGCTGTCAAGAAAAATAGAATGTTCATGGTTTCTCTCTCATTGTGCCATGAACATGACAAATTTTCATATTTCTACAGGTATGTTGCCTTGCTTATGTTTTGTTACTATTAATTCTGAAATGGACTGTGGACAATTAAACCAAAAACTTTATGTTACACATTTCAAATGACACGTAAATCTTTTCAATACATTACTGCATTTAATATCTCATGCACCATTCAAATACGTCTTAAATTGTAATGAAACATAGTTTTGTACGGCAGTTTGTCATTTGCTGTCAAGAAGAAAGAAGTTTGTCCTTTCTCTCTAATTGTGCCATCTGAAAATGACAAATTTTGATATTTCTACAGGTCAGTAAAGTTAAATAGCTACACATGTTTTTTATCCCCTTTGAACCCCCTATACACAATAGTAGGTATGACTGCAACATGTAAACGTGAGCATCTGCGGCAAGATTCGTCCAATAAGTGGTACATGTCAAAGCAGCCTGATTTATTCATACCTTTAAAAATCATCAAGGTCCACTTCTATAAGTGATCATCCTGCTTTTTAGGTGACCTGAAAGGAAACATCAAGCAACTTCAGCATGATTTTGCACTCATCATTTCCGGACAACTAATATGTGTAAATTATTACAGCAATCATTTTGGAGATCATGGACTAGATATCAGCAATGAATACTAGAAAGGCAAGTCATTGTAAATTGTGCATAGTACAGATCCCACACCAATATGGGTAGTGAAAGAATTTAATTTTCTGGTAAGTGCCAATTACAATAAAATCTCTCTTACACAAGAATCTCTTGAATGGATGGGTACTTGCACACAGCTGAATTTGTCAATTGGTGGGAGGTTTGATGAACTAAAATAAAATGGATGATAGGCATGGTACTTATGTCTTGCAGAGGAACCATATGTCATCATTTCATTGCTAATGATGATTTCCAAAGGTCCACCTGCTTTTCTCATTGTGTCAATGATTAGCCTTTGAGCTCTGAGGCTTTCTCTGCTGAGGTTCTCGCCAGATACCTGTTTGTTGACAGAAAATCCTCTCTCCACTGTTGCCTGCCCATGTGACAACAACATTTTCTTTAGAACATTCCAAAATTCGACATATTCCTTTCTTTTGGAAAGGACAATATAAAACACTTCATCAAGGTTAGGCGGCTATTTTCTCCATTTTTTAAAAAAACATTATCTATAAATCTCGTAATATTTCAAGCATTTCAAAGTACTTTGCAAAATGGGCTCAATGATAGTCTGAAGTCCATTAATCATGAAATGTGCAGGAGATGGCAGTATTAGTGCCATTCTGGTCACATTCAGGTTAGAAATTATACATCAATGATTCAGTTGACTTAGTTCTGTGCACATTTTATCATTTAATTATTTTCATTATTGAAATCGATAGGGGTACAAACAAACGGGGATGTATAGTCAGACTATAGATACACAAATCAATTTCAATAATGTGATTTAAAATTATTTTTTTTATACCATTGGGGAAAAAGTCGAGGGTCGGCAATGACAAAAGGGGACATTCCGTCAACTAAAAATACATTTTTTTTAATTTTTAATTTTTTTATTTGCCTAATCAAATGACTTGACTTCCTAACGTTAAAGCTTCACAGCACACGTTTCTTTATATATATACTCGCAATTCAAGAACAACAACTCTTGCTTAACTCTACCATAGTGTATGCATCCGCACTTTGAAACTGTTTCATCCATGAATTGAATTTATTACAATGGATGTTTCTATATTAAACCAAGGAACATTATTATGTAGATCAAAATTTTTAATCCTCGAGCAAGTTATACTTTCGCGCACTTTCTACATAGAGTGAATTAGTGTAAAGAATATTTTGATTGGCCAAAGATGGACTCGTCCAGTCAAATTGAACGATTCTTCAAAAGAACGAAGCCACGAAAACCAGCTACATCCGAAGCTAACGACGTTAGGCAATTTTATTTGTGATTTCCTTTGATGAAGTGTGTAGCCGTCTTGCTTTGATGAAGAGTGGTTATTGAAGTCGCGGCAGAGGCCAACTTTGGATGGCCAAACAAAGCCTCTTTTGTTGTTGCGGTGGCAATGAAACTGAACAGGTCATCAAAAGAAAGAAACCAGGATAACTAGATTACATCCGAATCTAACGACCTCGTATAATTTTATTTGTGATTCTGGAAAGAAATTACAATTTTTAGGTTTATTTCAATTTTCAAAGACTTTGAAAGGCCTCAGGGTGTGATGCTCGATTTTCCCAAACTTTCAAGGCCTTGAAAATGCTACCTCATTTTTCCCAAACTCTCAAAGATCTTCAAAGACCTATGAACCCTGTATTATTCATACCATTCGTCAGATATAAAGCAAGATCTGACAGCAAAGTTTACTGCAACGGCAAGTTGGGGGAGGTAAAGGTTATTGTTGATGACAATACTTAAACCCATTTTCCATTACCAAACCACCAAGTAAAAAGCAAAGATCCACCAAGTAAAAAGTAAAGATTTATTACAACACATTTTTGTTAACTAAATATATCAAAAGAGGAAGAAAAGCTTAAATATTTTTATCTCACACTTACCATGATCACATATTGCAGATATGTTGACACTTTGTAGTGCTGGACTGGTCTTCACAACTTCTACATAAAAGAAATACAGACATGGACTATTAACAGATTCAATCATCTGAGCATATGAATTAACTATACAACTTATTCATACAGTAATTCTATCTCAACTGACTGGTGCACCTCCGAATATTCTCGAAGAAACTCCGTAAATTTAACTCTTAACCTGTTCCGTTACAACTCAATCACATATTATTTTTGTGAATGAAGTTGAAAATTCCCCATTTTCCCCAAATTTTATTCCATATTTCTTTTTCTCCAGATTTTTGCATGGATGCCATGAACATTATACATGCAAGGTGCAAACAACCTATCTCGTCCTGACCTAGACACTAAAACTTAACCAAAGCCAGTAAAATTTAAAATCTAAGTGAGTGACCTTCTCTTGTAAGGGCTTGGCAGTAAGGCCAAAAAAAGATATGCTTCCTGTTACAACGGTTGTATGATATATATATATATATATATATATATATATATATATATATATATATATATATATATATATATAGCTAATGTGTTCATCATCAGTTTTTATTAAAAGTTTTTTAACAATAGCAGTTTAAATGTCTATTATAAATTCTAATTGTAGAAAAATATAACATAGAGAATTTACTTATAACCATTTTCAAATTTTCATACAATTAAGTAATATTGAACTGTTCTATCAAAATCAACACCACCACTGCATGGAAAATCAGTGTTGTACTTTTATTTTACACTATAAACTAACTTTTTTGTATTTCAGCCTTGAAATACATTACTGCAGATAGATGTAATCACTGAAAGTTTTAATTCTATGCATTTTTTTATAGGTTCTAGTCTCTGTATTTATTATGACAACTTATTCATTTATCTCACAAGCATTATCTGTAAATGTATGGAAAATATTCCTATATTTATAACTCAAGTTTGGAATTTCAGAGTTATGTCCTATTTGTGGATCAGCTATGACTGAATGGTAAAAAATGTGATGGTGGTGATTTTTTGAGGTGTAATGGGTGGATTCGAATCCCATTGGAGCTAAAATACTAGATCAGTCAAGATGGTATCACTAGATAAGAAAGGTATATAGTAAAAGGAAAGTGTTCCTGTACAATGTACAATATTTTTTAGAATATCAATTAAAGATGTTTTATTTGTCTGGAGACATTTTCTTCCAAACAGGGAGGACTGTTATATTGAGCATAAATGTTGTATATGTTGTATGTGTTGTCTTGCCATTATATGTTTCAGTGTACAGCCTCCTAGTCTGTACATTACTATCTGTAAGTAAATAGGTTTTAAAGGTTTCTCAGGTAGCATGTATATTTAAGTAGGTAAGACCAGTGGAGTGAGTGAATGAATGTAAGTGTTCACCAAATTAACATGTAAACTGCATGTTGGTGCACATTGCTAACCCCACCCTATTCTCCTTTCTCTCAACACTGTCCATCATAAGTCTCCATAGAGTGCAGTTGTGAACTCACTTTAGCATGCAGCAATCCTTGTATAATATATATATATTGTAAAGATTGGGGTTTATTCAGTTTGGAGTGGGGGTGCTGCCAATTTATTTAAATTAATACAGAAGACCTACCCTGGCTCATTTTTGTCAGAAATTGAAGTAGTGATAGAGAGATGCAAAGCTCTGAGACCCCAGTCAGGGTGACTTACAGTTAAATTAATGAATACACAAATTGTGAAATTCAAATAACAACAATTTAATATAATTCAATAACAGTCATCTCTCAAATACAATTCAAATAAAACCCTATCACTCAACCAAGTGACGGCCTATTTCTTCCTTTGAATTATCACTCAACCAAGTGACGGCCTATTTCATCCTTTGAATTATCACTCAACCAAGTGACGGCCTATTTCATCCTTTGAATTATGTGTGAAATTTTTCTTTCTGTCCTGTATTTCTATTCATCTGTATGAATCTTCCTTCTCTTTTCCTTTGTCTCCCTCCGTTCTTCCCTCAAACTGCTCCATTCGTTCTTCTTTCTCTTTGTCTCCCAGAGACTCGGACCACTGCACTGGGTAATTCCCTCTGGTCCCTAAAAGCTTCTAAGGAATACATATTCCTTTTGCTATGTAAGCTAACACTAACTTTAATATCATCAGATATGCCATTACCATTTATTGGTCATGCATTCATGCCCATCGAAATACACATTCTCCCTTCTAAGTGTAAACATATATATATATATATATATATATATATATATATATATATATATATATATATATATATATATACACACACATACATATATTCACAATCTTAGTATACAAACAATATCATATAATCAGACATCAGACCCATTTCTGTACATTGCACTTATACAAGTGTACACAGATATGCACATATCAATGCACGCATATATCCTTACACATGATACACCTAGAAGTATACATAAAAAGGCAAAATCCTACACTAATGTTGCACACCACAACCATTATAAAAAATTGATAATTCAACATTTGCAAATCTATAATATCAAATGAATAAATCCATGAGGTTAATATTAATTAACCCAATAGTGAATTACAATATTAATTCTTTACATCACACAGCTCATATCTCAAAATATGCATGTACTGGTATATCAAACGCTACGAATGAATCAAACTACAAATGGCAATTCTACCTATTAAAGTATATATACTGCAATAATTAAAGTACAATTACTTTGCAGTAATATTTTACAACAATCGAGCAAATAATAACTAACCTGTTTTGAAGCTCCTTGCTATTCCCAGATTATACAATTTTCACGCCAATAACGAATGGTGTAGGAGTAGATTATTTGCCTTACTGTCCACAAAATAGTTGTAGCGCTACTAACATTTTAGTTCTCAAACTAATATATTTAAACTTGAGATTCTAACGTTTGGCATATCTTGCTCAATTACAATTGGACGTCAGTTCATAATGATAAGACACCGACCCTCCCAAATGTCTGTCAAGGATGGTTACCACACTCTTTGATGCTACCTTGTTCCAAACAGAGAATCTTCACTTACCTGTGAACAATGTTACGTAACTGGCTTTGGCAAAAGTAATGCGTGCGTCTCTAGTTTTATGGCTATGTCAATTAACTGGCTGGACACCTTATTCACCGAATTTACCTACATACATATTAATAGCAAGAAACTATAGCCTCATCGTCTAACATATCCATGTTGAAATCTGGTTTAATTCTACAAAGTGACACACACACACACACACACACACACACACACACACACATATATATATATATATATATATATATATATATATATATATATATATATATATATATATATATATATATATATATATATATATATATATATATATATATATATATATAACAGAAGTCTTAGTTCTGGTTTAATTAATACCTACCCAACATCAGCAGATACATCTATTGTGAATGACTGGTGAATGAATCAATTTTATACTATAATATATACTTGGATTTAACACAAATTTCTCTGTAGCCAGAAATACTAGTGTACTGAGAAATTTACTAGTCCTGCCAAACATTTACTAGTCCTGTCCACAAAACAATGTCACACACTTGTATTGAGATTAACAACAATTTTCTTTCATAAATAGCATTATTATGTGAAATACTGAGGTACAGAAGTACAAATCCTGCTTAAAATCTTCAATCAGTCAATTAACATTTCTTGTTTCTCAAGATAATCTGGAGCCAATTCCAGAAAGGGATCCAGGTGTCGTGTCTCGTCCTCCACCTTTATACTGGGTCCATATGGGGTTTGTTCTGGTCGCCTTACCCTTCTCTCTGAAACAGTCCATAAATGTACTGCTGGTGATGGATCATATGTTGGAATGTCATTTTCTATGGAACATTATAAAGAGTAGGTCGGACTGAACCCAAGGTCTCAAACAAGATCTTCAGTCACTCTTCACCATTTTCATCTCCGATTCAATTTTAATGTTCGAACACCCCGCAACAAAACTGGATGTTTTCTCTGTGTTTGTTTTTGCGAATTCACACCAGTTACACCACATAACGTTCTTGTCCTCATCATAATTCAGCCATTCCGTGTCTTTTGTCCATGTCTTCTGAAATGTCTGATTACGCTTTTCCTTATCAATAGATATATTCCTCTCTTTTATGTCATGTTCATTCAACTTTTGCTTTTATCCGGAGGCTGAACATCTTCTATAAAATGCCATATTTTGCCTGTCTTATAAGGCGGGAATTGTGTCTCTGTTTGCAATACTAGATGTTACAGTATAGCTGACGCGAATAATTTAAAGGAAGAAAAGGAATGGCAGTGCCGCAGTGTCATTTATATAAGAACGTCCGAGCAAGAAATACGTTTCAAAACACGTGCCTTTGAGCCGCCTACCCCCTCCCCCCCCCCTCATTAAATGGCATGTCTCTAATAAAGTCTTGACTTCAGCGAATGTTCTGCAGGAACAAAGCAGTGGCTATTGTAAACACTGTTATAAAATATTAACATCAAAAGATAATGTTAGTTTCACCTTGGAAAATGTGTGTTCCCATCAAATGAAGCCATCTGACTCGGCGCGTTGTATTCAACTGCTCCAATTACGGTCTCATCATTAATAGCGTAAGTTTAGTAAGTGTTCTTAATCGGACCTCAATGTATTGTTGAAATTTATAATAAGCGGGAAAATGTTCAAATCTTATATGCCCATGCTGAGAGATTTTAATTTCCAACAAATGTACAGCATTCGGATTGTATATCTTCACGTGTATTCAATTATTTGTTCAGTCTTGTATGGGAAATATATATATATATATATATATATATATATATATATATATATATATATATATATATATATATATATATATATATATATATATATATATATATATATTTATTGTCATAGAAAAGTAGTTGTATGGAAATAATGTGTCAGTAATGTGATCATAATAAATTGATTTAATTCTAATAATTATTTCATTGCAAACGTTAATTATGCAGTTCCCCATTTGTAACTGTTGGCACGTTTGACTAGCAAGCAAAAAAAAAAACAATAAACAAACAAGGAAACAAACAAGTATGCAAACTCATTTCTTTGAATAGTTGATGCAATGTGTTGTAGTTTTGTAGTCTGTTACTGTGGTCGCGTGAATAAAGTGTGAAACAATGTTATTTTTCATTTAATTCGCTGTCAGATTAATTAGGATATCAATTACCGAATTTCCGTTGTTAGTTAAGGAAGGGACCATGATTGGCGCTGTTCAGCGAAATGCACAAAATAAGATGGCCTCTTGTAAATCAAACACATTTTTGAGACAGAAATTGACTTCATCTTCTCATGCTAATATTTTATGACTGTTTACAATGGTCACTATGTTGATTCTACAAAATATATGCTGATGTCACGTCTTTATTAGGGTATTGAGTAAACAAACGCTGACTGTTGATGAACAAAACTTATTAGCCCATCGGACTAATAACGTTATGATAGTTACTAGTCCGGCAGGAAATCTACTAGCCTCGGGCTAGCGGACTACCACTAATTTCGAGCCCTGATATATATATATATATATATATATATATATATATATATATATATATATATATATATATATATATATATATATATATATATATATATAGTCTTGACAAGTAAATTTGTATGTTCGATACGTAGTTTTTTTATTTGTCACAAGGAAGGAATTGTTCAATCTTTTTTCTTCAGGTTGTTCCACTTTTTTTCCTTCATAGGGTAGTTAATATCAAGATGTAACTAAAATATTAATTTTTCGGCTTCGATCATTTTGTGTCATTTGATGAACCAGATTTAATCATATACACATACAGTTCCAAAGTGATAAACATGTCTTTCGACAAGTTAGCATGGAAATTCATTTATGTAATTAATCACCACGTACCCCTGTAGTGTATAGAAGAATCCTGTACGTCATATTAAACTAGATGTTTCATGTTTCCAGAAAATGTATCAACCTACTTTGCCCATGCTGAGAGATTCTAATTTCCAACAAATGTACAGCATTCGGCTTGTATATCTCCACGTGTATTCAATTATTTGTTCAGTCTTGTATGGGAAAAAATATATATATATATATATATATATATATATATATATATATATATATATATATATATATATATATATATATATATATATATATATATATATATATAGAGGGGACAACTAGAAAAGGGACAGGACAACTGGAAACACATACTGGGGTGGGGGCTAATATAGATCAGTAATTTCCTCTGATGATTATAGCATGGATAGTGCCTGAGACACAAACTTAATGCAAAAGGTCAGTGAAACATGAAAGATAGATAAAAATTATCAACCTTTGCCTTGCGTTCAGGGTGTAGCACACATCCAGATGCATCCTCTTACCAATATATATATATATATATATATATATATATATATATATATATATATATATATATATATATATATACACACACACACACATATCCCAACAATCCCTAATTTTTCATTTATGAGCAAAATACAAAAATTTCACCTAAGCCAGTAATATGTCAAACTTACAGCAATAGGCTTTAAATATATGAATAGTTCAGATTCATAAAAGCATCTAGATTTCATTTTTAAAAAGGATTACAATTACTTATTTTTGAAGTATACTCCAGCACTGTAATATGGCGCGTGCAGTATTGAAACAATCCTATAAAGTGCAATTGCAAATTTCATTAATGTTTGAGGGAAGTTATAATCTTCTTTTATTGTTTACATTCCCTTCATGTTGTAAAGTTTTACCTATTTCCAATGCAAATAATAGTAACTGTGGTAACAGTTTTTGATATATGACCATTGTACAAAACAAAGGTAATCTGATACAATATGTAAATCATATAAAAAATTATTTGTTTAAATATTAATCATATGGGTAAAGAGTTTTGAAGCCCAGAGTGTACATGATAGGATTGTAAATTGTTATTACTTACCGTCTATTTTGAGAGAGAAATAGGTAATTGTATCCATTTTTCTCTCCAGAATTAAGGTAATACTCATGTAAGTTCATAAGTGTCGCCAGCATGATGAAACTGTTCATCATCAATGTGAATCTTTGTATCATTTATTGTGAAATAATTGTTATCTTTGTCGTTTGAAATCGGGCGCCATGTTTACTACAGTGTGTATTGGGCGCTCGGCTTTCCACTAGGAGGCGCTCAAGTTAATCTTTCCGAATTCTTCCATATATATAGTCATTTTCATGAAAACATTGTCGTGAATTTACCGAGTGTGTTCCCAAAACCTATAAATAGGGGCGAGATCCGCCCTTTTGGCAGCTGTTACTACCGACACATTAAATTTAGTACTCATAATGACTCTATAATGTTTCTCTGATATTGTTTCAACGTTTATCTCCTTGTTATATTAAATAATTTATAAAAGTCCCCATAAAGGGATTAGGCTGACGACACACTGTCAATGTGTCATCAACACAGCCGTCTGCTACCCATTTGAAATGAAGTATTCGGATTGGCACTATCGAAGTTCCTACTCAATTACATGTATCATTTTGAGATATAAAATTCGCATCCATTTTGTCGTGGTTGTGTCGTTTAGATGGCGAAATAATATACCCGACACAACGACACACTTTGCTGCTACAACACGACACGTCGCATTCAATTCAAGCGCACACTATTGACATTCGGTTACACAAGACTGTGTCGCTCAAAATGACAAACTGTGTCTCAGTCGAGAATGCGACACACTTAACATACGGTTCCAGACTGTGCCTCTTACATATTTACCATTATACTATAAACACAAACCCGGGTCTGGTTCCGAACATTGATTGGATGTACAAATACCCTTACCACTTCGGTACGTCATACGAACACATTTTGAGACATACTAACTTATTTCTGTTGTTGTTGTTGTGTGTGCAAGATTAATTTGGGACAAAGGGAACATTGATGCTGAATTTTACATGCAATATACCACTGAAACTAGTGTTTTAATAACCTTTATCAAAACAAATGTTCTGAAAATTAGTAAATATTATATTTCAGCATTTTTGAGCCCTTAAGATTGTGAGAAAATACATACAATCTTTGAAGACATATAATAAACTGTGTTGACTATTTATATTTGTCTTCTTTTGTGTGTTTATTATATAAATAGGACCATTGTGGTGAACACCCCATTTATTGACACTACAATTCACTGGAGAGATCTAGTAACTGAAAAAGGCATGAGATGTCCATCTATTCCATTTTATTTGACCTTGATCCCTTGGCACGTTACAGTATTAGCACAGCAAACATGATTTCCCAAATAATATTGAACACGTGCCGTCTATCGGTTGTTTACATATGTTAAGCTGTAGCTAAGAAGAATGAAAATCATAAGATTCTTTTGGTTATTCCATATTGAAAAACAACCAATGAAAATCACTTTCTGTAAAGAGCTAGCAATTTCATTGATACAAAACAATTGTCAAACTTATTATATACCCAATGGTTTTGAATACGAGATGTATTCAGCGTATCATCTAATGTTTTATGATCATAGGTCGTATATATTGATGCACGTACATGTCCTTTCAAGGTTACAATTAGAATCTTATTCCAAATGGTAGCAAATATGGATATTATGGACAAAACATTGCAAATGATCTTACTTAACCTTCACAAATAGAAAGCAGTAATAGTTTATCTTTTTTTAAAATATCAGTACGATTTCAGTAATAATAATAATAATAATAATAATAATAATAATAATAATAATAACAAAGTTATATAGTAGCTTTTTGTTTTATTCTCTACCGATATTATCATGGATTTCAATTTTCCTGACCCAACATCATAGAATATAGTTTTATCATTGGATCCTTTATAACTGTGGAAATAATATTCAGCCAGTACAAGCGTGAACATACCATCTTTCCAAATTTATGTTTATTATAATGCGTGTGTGATTCCATGTCGATAATGTAGATTTTCCCCATGGTACAGTAATCTGTGTCACCCATCATATGCAGTTTTATTTACATTTACGCGAATGGACTGACAATATTTGTTAAAAAATAATAGGAATAAATAGAGAAAAGGCCTGAGAAACTACAGAATTTGTAATACTGCAACAATAACGGAACAGTTTCAATATGTATCGATTAGAATATTCAGTACCGCGATAATACAGTGTTCCATGCTATATGTTAATATAATTCCATACTAAAAAAAGAAATCATACAATCAGTCATTACCCTTCCACTAAAAAAGTAAGTATTTGATCTGAAATTTTAAATTTCTCTTTCAAATAAAATAACTGGAACTTACATGTACATAATTTTTTGACGCTGTCAGTTTCTGTAAATTATGGCTCGCATATTTAGCATTATAATACTGCGTGGTATCGATGTTTACTTGCTAAAAGAAAAAGTCTGTGCACACATCCCCGTTTGTTTGTACCCCTCTGCCGATTTCAGTAACGAAAGACATAAACGAAATAAAAAAATCCATCAATCTTACTTAATTCATTCATTGATTTATAATTTCTAACCCGATTGCGACCAGGGTGTCCATAACACCTTCATCGTCTGCGCGTCTCATGCTTAGCGAAAGTTTTCATACTAACACGACACCAGATTGCACACAATTTGGGCAAATCTATGTTCTAGAGTTATGGCATTGCTCCTGTTTGGCTACTCCCGGATACTTCTCTCGATTACGCATCCGCCCCTTCGCTGAAAATGGACTTGTCCAGAAAATGGAAATTGATGTCGGGGACGGCCATTGTTGTAATGAAAACTTCCGCTAAGCATGGATTTTTTATTTTGTTTATGCCTTTCGTTACTGAAATCAGCAGGGGGGTACAAACAAACTGCTCTCCTTAGTAGATGCAATATTTGATATGACTGCTCCCGGAGTCAAGTACGCCGCGATCGATCTTCGAAGATAGATGACGTGTAATATTAACCTGCGTCAATAAAACGCGTGTGTAACGACTTGAAACTTCCCAGTGTATCCGGTACCCCTTTCATATCGGTATTTAATGTTTAAACATTGACGATGAAAGAGATCAAAACTTTGGCTACCGCGGCCTTAACACGTGACACCCCAACCTTAACCACAACCCTTTTAAAACCACATTAAAATTCAAGTACGTTTCAGTGCTTAAGCGAAGTATTTCTGAAATAAAAGACGTATAAACTAGTCGAAACATAAAAGAAACGGCAATATTCAATATCCCATTAACGTTCATACAACTTACCTACCTTGTTACTGTTAGTCTTGACAAGTAAATTTGTAAATTCGATACGTAGTTTCTTATTTGTCACAAGGAAGGAATTGTTCAATCTTTTTTCTTCAGGTTGTTCCACTGTTTTTCCTTCATAGGGTAGTTAATATCAAGATGTAACTAAAATATTCATTTTTCGGCTTCGATCATTTTGTGTCATTTGATGAACCAAATTTAATCATATACACATACAGTTCCAAAGTGATAAACATGTCTTTCGACAAGTTAGCATGGAAATTCACTTGCGTTCTTAATCACCACGTACCCCTGTAGTGTATAGAAGAATCCTGTACGTCATATTGGACTAGATGTTTCATGTTTCCAGAAAATGTATCAACCTATATATATTGTAAATTAATTTGAAACTTAGATGCTACTTCATTGGCTCTGACCACGTGTCTAACAGCAAACTAGTTGTACCAGCTCCCCCGCCCATTACTGTCACTTTATTTTTATTAATATGTTTTCCTGGTTGAGCCGTGCCCCCCAGTACCTGCTACCACTGTATTTACGCCACTGACTCTGATTCTGATTCGGCCAATGGGGCTATGTGTGAAAGCTTGCCAGTAGCTTTTCGTGGGTCGGTGGTTCTTTAAGGAGGGTTTCCCGGGTTTTTCCTCCACCATTAATACTGGCCGCCATGTTTAGTTCATTGTGTGCTGAAAAATGGCGTTAAACCCTACAACAACTACAACTGATTCGGTCACATTTACCCTGCAACAACAGAATCTTATTTTTTAGTATTAAAACAATCCATATGTAATGACTTTTGACGGCGGTGGCATCAGGATTGTCGGCGACAATGAACACACCAACATGAGCATGCGAGTACATGTCGACCACAGACAATTTATACAAAACCAGGTGTTACAGAGAACAGTAATCAATCGTAAGTTACCTGCAATGTTCCTACAAAGAAGGTGGACAGTTTTTGAATATGACAAGAATACCCAGGGAAGATTTCCCAAGTACAACAGTGGTGATGGTAGCTATCAAAATTACGGATCCAGAATATACCAAAAAGCTCTACTCCATAAAGCCAATTGGATACAAAAGCTATAGTATCAGACCTAAAAGGAAAGAACCCGTACTACCATATGGGGAAATGGTATTATCGAAAGGGATCATAACTGGAAAAACCAGCTCCCATGCAACGCAAGATCAAAAAGAGAACAGGATACATAATTTTCACGCCAATAACGAATGGTGTAGGAGAAAATTATTTGCCTTACTGTCCACATAATAGTTGTAGCACTACTAACGTTTTAGTTCTCAAACTAATATATTTAAACTTGAGATTCTAATGTTTGGCATGCCTTGCTCAATTATGATTGGACGTCAGTTCATAATGATAAGACACCGCCCCTCCCAAACGTCTGTCAAGGATGGTTACCACACTCTTTGATGCTCCCTTTTTCGAAACAGAGAACCGTCACTTACCTGTGAAAAATGTTACGTAACTGGCTTTGGCAAAAGTAACGCGTGCGTCTCTAGTTTTATGGCTATGTCAGTTAACTGACTGGACATCTTATTCGCCTAATTTACCTACATACATATTGACGGCGAGAAACTATAGCCTCATCGTCTACCATACCCATGTTGAAATCTGGTTTAATTCTACAAAGTGACACACACACACACACACACACAAACACACACATATATATATATATATATATATATATATATATATATATATATATATATATATATATATATATATATATATATATATATATATATATATATATATAATAGAAGTCTTAGTTCTGGTTTAATTGATACCTACCCAACATCATCAAATAAATCTATTGTGAATGACTGGTGAATGAATCAATGTTATACTATAATATATACTTGGATTTAACACAAATTTCTCTGTAGCCAGAAATACTAGTGTACTGAGAAATTTACTAGTCCTGCCAAACATTTACTAGTCCTGTCCACAAAACAATGTCACACACTTGTATTGAGATTAACAACAATTTTCTTTCATAAATAGCATTATTATGTGAAATACTGAGGTAAAGAAGTACAAATCCTGCTTAAAATCTTCAATCAGTCAATTAATATTTCTTGTTTCTCAAGATAATCTGGAGCCAATTCCAGAAAGGGATCCAGGTGTCGTGTCTCGTCCTCCACCTTTATACTGGGTCCATATGGGGTTTGTTCTGGTTGCCTTACCCTTCTCTCTGAAACAGTCCATAAATGTACTGCTGGTGATGGATCATATGTTGGAATGTCATTTTCTATGGAACATTATAAAGAGTAGGTCGGACTGAACCCAAGGTCTCAAACAAGATCTTCAGTCACTCTTCACCATTTTCATCTCCGATTCAATTTTAATGTTCGAACACCCCGCAACAAAACTGGATGTTTTCTCTGTGTTTGTTTTTGCGAATTTACACCAGTTACACCACATAACGTTCTTGTCCTCATCATAATTCAGCCATTCCGTGTCTTTTGTCCATGTCTTCTGAAATGTCTGATTACGCTTTTCCTTATCAATAGATATATTCCTCTCTTTTATGTCATGTTCATTCAACTTTTGCTTTTATCCGGAGGCTGAACATCTTCTATAAAATGCCATATTTTGCCTGTCTTATAAGGCGGGAATTGTGTCTCTGTTTGCAATACTAGATGTTACAGTATAGCTGACGCGAATAATTTAAAGGAAGAAAAGGAATGGCAGTGCCGCAGTGTCATTTATATAAGAACGTCCGAGCAAGAAATACGTTTCAAAACACGTGCCTTTGTGCCGCCTACCCCCTCCCCCCTCATTAAATGGCATGTCTCTAATAAAGTCTTGACTTCAGCGAATGTTCTGCAGGAACAAAGCAGTGGCTATTGTAAACACTGTTATAAAATATTAACATCAAAAGATAATGTTAGTTTCACCTTGGAAAATGTGTGTTCCCATCAAATGAAGCCATCTGACTCGGCGCGTTGTATTCAACTGCTCCAATTACGGTCTCATCATTAATAGCGTAAGTTTAGTAAGTGCTCTTAATCGGACCTCAATGTATTGTTGAAATTTATAATAAGCGGGAAAATGTTCAAATCTTATATGCCCATGCTGAGAGATTTTAATTTCCAACAAATGTACAGCATTCGGATTGTATATCTTCACGTGTATTCAATTATTTGTTCAGTCTTGTATGGGAAATATATATATATATATATATATATATATATATATATATATATATATATATATATATATATATATATATATATACATACATGTATATTTATTGTCATAGAAATGTAGTTGTATGGAAATAATGTGTCAGTAATGTGATCATAATAAATTGATTTAATTCTAATAATTATTTCATTGCAAATGTTAATTATGCAGTTCCCCATTTGTAACTGTTGGCACGTTTGACTAGCAAGCCAAAAAAAAAGCAAAAAAAAACAAGGAAACAAACAAGTATGCAAACTCATTTCTTTGAATAGTTGATGCAATGTGTTGTAGTTTTGTAGTCTGTTACTGTGGTCGCGTGAATAAAGTGTAAAACAATGTTATTTTTCATTTAATTCGCTGTCAGATTAATTAGGATATCAATTACCGAATTTCCGTTGTTGGTTAAGGAAGGGACCATGATTGGCGCTGTTCAGCGAAATGCACAAAATAAGATGGCCTCTTGTAAATCAAACACATTTTTGAGACAGAAATTGACTTCATCTTCTCATGCTAATATTTTATGACTGTTTACAATGGTCACTATGTTGATTCTACAAAATATATGCTGATGTCACGTCTTTATTAGGGTATTGAGTAAACAAACGCTGACTGTTGATGAACAAAACTTATTAGCCCATCGGACTAATAACATTATGATAGTTACTAGTCCGACAGGAAATCTACTAGATTCGGGCTAGCGGACTACCACTAATTTCGAGCCCTGATATATATATATATATATATATATATATATATATATATATATATAGTCTTGACAAGTAAATTTGTATATTCGATACGTAGTTTTTTATTTGTCACAAGGAAGGAATTGTTCAATCTTTTTTCTTCAGGTTGTTCCACTGTTTTTCCTTCATAGGGTAGTTAATATCAAGATGTAACTAAAATATTAATTTTTCGGCTTCGATCATTTTGTGTCATTTGATGAACCAAATTTAATCATATACACATACAGTTCCAAAGTGATAAACATGTCTTTCGACAAGTTAGCATAGAAATTCATTTATGTAATTAATCACCACGTACCCCTGTAGTGTATAGAAGAATCCTGTACGTCATATTAAACTAGATGTTTCATGTTTCCAGAAAATGTATCAACCTACTTTGCCCATGCTGAGAGATTCTAATTTCCAACAAATGTACAGCATTCGGCTTGTATATCTCCACGTGTATTCAATTATTTGTTCAGTCTTGTATGGGAAAAAAAATAAATATATATATATATATATATATATATATATATATATATATATATATATATATATATATATATATATATATATATATATATATATATAGAGGGGACAACTAGAAAAGGGACAGGACAACTGGAAACACATACTGGGGTGGGGGCTAATATAGATCAGTAATTTCCTCTGATGATTATAGCATGGATAGTGCCTGAGAAACAAACTTAATGCAAAAGGTCAGTGAAACATGAAATATAGATAAAAATTATCAACCTTTGCCTTGCGTTCAGGGTGTAGCACACATCCAGATGCATCCTCTTACCAATATATATATATATATATATATATATATATATATATATATATATATATACACACACACACACACACACATATCCCAACAATCCCTAATTTTTCATTTATGAGCAAAATACAAAAATTTCACCTAAGCCAGTAATATTTCAAACTTACAGCAATAGGCTTTAAATATATGAGTAGTTCAGATTCATAAAAGCATCTAGATTTCATTTTTAAAAAGGATTACAATTACTTATTTTTGAAGTATACTCCAGCACTGTAATATGGCGCGTGCAGTATTGAAACAATCCTATAAAGTGCAATTGCAAATTTCATTAATGTTTGAGGGAAGTTATAATCTTCTTTTATTGTTTACATTCCCTTCATGTTGTAAAGTTTTACCTATTTCCAATGCAAATAATAGTAACTGTGGTAACAGTTTTTGATATATGACCATTGTACAAAACAAAGGTAATCTGATACAATATGTAAATCATATAAAAAATTATTTGTTTAAATATTAATCATATGGGTAAAGAGTTTTGAAGCCCAGAGTGTACATGATAGGATTGTAAATTGTTATTACTTACCGTCTATTTTGAGAGAGAAATAGGTAATTGTATCCATTTTTCTCTCCAGAATTAAGGTAATACTCATGTAAGTTCATAAGTGTCGCCAGCATGATGAAACTGTTCATCATCAATGTGAATCTTTGTATCATTTATTGTGAAATAATTGTTATCTTTGTCGTTTGAAATCGGGCGCCATGTTTACTACAGTGTGCATTGGGCGCTCGGCTTTCCACTAGGAGGCGCTCAAGTTAATCTTTCCGAATTCTTCCATATATATAGTCATTTTCATGAAAACATTGTCGTGAATTTACCGAGTGTGTTCCCAAAACCTATAAATAGGGGCGAGATCCGCCCTTTTGGCAGCTGTTACTACCGACACATTAAATTTAGTACTCATAATGACTCTATAATGTTTCTCTGATATTGTTTCAACGTTTATCTCCTTGTTATATTAAATAATTTATAAAAGTCCCCATAAAGGGATTAGGCTGACGACACACTGTCAATGTGTCATCAACACAGCCGTCTGCTACCCATTTGAAATGAAGTATTCGGATTGGCACTATCGAAGTTCCTACTCAATTACATGTATCATTTTGAGACATAAAATTCGCATCCATTTTGTCGTGGTTGTGTCGTTTAGATGGCGAAATAATATACCCGACACAACGACACACTTTGCTGCTACAACACGACACGTCGCATTCAATTCAAGCGCACACTATTGACATTCGGTTACACAAGACTGTGTCGCTCAAAATGACAAACTGTGTCTCAGTCGAGAATGCGACACACTTAACATACGGTTCCAGACTGTGCCTCTTACATATTTACCATTATACTATAAACACAAACCCGGGTCTGGTTCCGAACATTGATTGGATGTACAAATACCCTTACCACTTCGGTACGTCATACGAACACATTTTGAGACATACTAACTTATTTCTGTTGTTGTTGTTGTGTGTGCAAGATTAATTTGGGACAAAGGGAACATTGATGCTGAATTTTACATGCAATATACCACTGAAACTAGTGTTTTAATAACCTTTATCAAAACAAATGTTCTGAAAATTAGTAAATATTATATTTCAGCATTTTTGAGCCCTTAAGATTGTGAGAAAACACATACAATCTTTGAAGACATATAATAAACTGTGTTGACTATTTATATTTGTCTTCTTTTGTGTGTTTATTATATAAATAGGACCATTGTGGTGAACACCCCATTTATTGACACTACAATTCACTGGAGAGATCTAGTAACTGAAAAAGGCATGAGATGTCCATCTATTCCATTTTATTTGACCTTGATCCCTTGGCACGTTACAGTATTAGCACAGCAAACATGATTTCCCAAATAATATTGAACACGTGCCGTCTATCGGTTGTTTACATATGTTAAGCTGTAGCTAAGAAGAATGAAAATCATAAGATTCTTTTGGTTATTCCATATTGAAAAACAACCAATGAAAATCACTTTCTGTAAAGAGCTAGCAATTTCATTGATACAAAACAATTGTCAAACTTATTATATACCCAATGGTTTTGAATACGAGATGTATTCAGCGTATCATCTAATGTTTTATGATCATAGGTCGTATATATTGATGCACGTACATGTCCTTTCAAGGTTACAATTAGAATCTTATTCCAAATGGTAGCAAATATGGATATTATGGACAAAACATTGCAAATGCTCTTACTTAACCTTCACAAATAGAAAGCAGTAATAGTTTATCTTTTTTTAAAAAATCAGTACGATTTCAGTAATAATAATAATAATAATAATAATAATAATAACAAAGTTATATAGTAGCTTTTTGTTTTATTCTCTACCGATATTATCATGGATTTCAATTTTCCTGACCCAACATCATAGAATATAGTTTTATCATTGGATCCTTTATAACTGTGGAAATAATATTCAGCCAGTACAAGCGTGAACATACCATCTTTCCAAATTTATGTTTATTATAATGCGTGTGTGATTCCATGTCGATAATGTAGATTTTCCCCATGGTACAGTAATCTGTGTCACCCATCATATGCAGTTTTATTTACATTTACGCGAATGGACTGACAATATTTGTTAAAAAATAATAGGAATAAATAGAGAAAAGGCCTGAGAAACTACAGAATTTGTAATACTGCAACAATAACGGAACAGTTTCAATATGTATCGATTAGAATATTCAGTACCGCGATAATACAGTGTTCCATGCTATATGTTAATATAATTCCATACTAAAAAAAGAAATCATACAATCAGTCATTACCCTTCCACTAAAAAAGTAAGTATTTGATCTGAAATTTTAAATTTCTCTTTCAAATAAAATAACTGGAACTTACATGTACATAATTTTTTGACGCTGTCAGTTTCTGTAAATTATGGCTCGCATATTTAGCATTATAATACTGCGTGGTATCGATGTTTACTTGCTAAAAGAAAAAGTCTGTGCACACATCCCCGTTTGTTTGTACCCCTCTGCCGATTTCAGTAACGAAAGGCATAAACGAAATAAAAAAATCCATCAATCTTACTTAATTCATTGATTGATTTATAATTTCTAACCCGATTGCGACCAGGGTGTCCATAACACCTTCATCGTCTGCGCGTCTCATGCTTAGCGAAAGTTTTCATACTAATACGACACCAGATTGCACACAATTTGGGCAAATCTATGTTCTAGAGTTATGGCATTGCTCCTGTTTGGCTACTCCCGGATACTTCTCTCGATTACGCATCCGCCCCTTCGCTGAAAATGGACTTGTCCAGAAAATGGAAATTGATGTCGGGGACGGCCATTGTTGTAATGAAAACTTCCGCTAAGCATGGATTTTTTATTTTGTTTATGCCTTTCGTTACTGAAATCAGCAGGGGGGTACAAACAAACTGCTCTCCTTAGTAGATGCAATATTTGATATGACTGCTCCCGGAGTCAAGTACGCCGCGATCGATCTTCGAAGATAGATGACGTGTAATATTAACCTGCGTCAATAAAACGCGTGTGTAACGACTTGAAACTTCCCAGTGTATCCGGTACCCCTTTCATATCGGTATTTAATGTTTAAACATTGACGATGAAAGAGATCAAAACTTTGGCTACCGCGGCCTTAACACGTGACACCCCAACCTTTACCACAACCCTTTTAAAACCACATTAAAATTCAAGTACGTTTCAGTGCTTAAGCGAAGTATTTCTGAAATAAAAGACGTATAAACTAGTCGAAACATAAAAGAAACGGCAATATTCAATATCCCATTAACGTTCATACAACTTACCTACCTTGTTACTGTTAGTCTTGACAAGTAAATTTGTAAATTCGATACGTAGTTTCTTATTTGTCACAAGGAAGGAATTGTTCAATCTTTTTTATTCAGGTTGTTCCACTGTTTTTCCTTCATAGGGTAGTTAATATCAAGATGTAACTAAAATATTCATTTTTCGGCTTCGATCATTTTGTGTCATTTGATGAACCAAATTTAATCATATACACATACAGTTCCAAAGTGATAAACATGTCTTTCGACAAGTTAGCATGGAAATTCACTTGCGTTCTTAATCACCACGTACCCCTGTAGTATATAGAAGAATCCTGTACGTCATATTGGACTATATGTTTCATGTTTCCAGAAAATGTATCAACCTATATATATTGTAAATTAATTTGAAACTTAGATGCTACTTCATTGGCTCTGACCACGTGTCTAACAGCAAACTAGTTGTACCAGCTCCCCCGCCCATTACTGTCACTTTATTTTTATTAATATGTTTTCCTGGTTGAGCCGTGCCCCCCAGTACCTGCTACCACTGTATTTACGCCACTGACTCTGATTCTGATTCGGCCAATGGGGCTATGTGTGAAAGCTTGCCAGTAGCTTTTCGTGGGTCGGTGGTTCTTTAAGGAGGGTTTCCCGGGTTTTTCCTCCACCATTAATACTGGCCGCCATGTTTAGTTCATTGTGTGCTGAAAAATGGCGTTAAACCCTACAACAACTACAACTGATTCGGTCACATTTACCCTGCAACAACAGAATCTTATTTTTTAGTATTAAAACAATCCATATGTAATGACTTTTGACGGCGGTGGCATCAGGATTGTCGGCGACAATGAACACACCAACATGAGCATGCGAGTACATGTCGACCACAGACAATTTATACAAAACCAGGTGTTACAGAGAACAGTAATCAATCGGGAGTTACCTGCAATGTTCCTACAAAGAAGGTGGACAGTTTTTGAATATGACAAGAATACCCAGGGAAGATTTCCCAAGTACAACAGAGGTGATGGTAGCTATCAAAATTACGGATCCAGAATATACCAAAAAGCTCTACTCCATAAAGCCAATTGGATACAAAAGCTATAGTATCAGACCTAAAAGGAAAGAACCCGTACTACCATATGGGGAAATGGTATTATCGAAAGGGATCATAACTGGAAAAACCAGCTCCCATGCAACGCAAGATCAAAAAGAGAACAGGATACATAATTTTCACGCCAATAACGAATGGTGTAGGAGAAAATTATTTGCCTTACTGTCCACATAATAGTTGTAGCACTACTAACGTTTTAGTTCTCAAACTAATATATTTAAACTTGAGATTCTAATGTTTGGCATGCCTTGCTCAATAATGATTGGACGTCAGTTCATAATGATAAGACACCGCCCCTCCCAAACGTCTGTCAAGGATGGTTACCACACTCTTTGATGCTCCCTTTTTCGAAACAGAGAACCGTCACTTACCTGTGAAAAATGTTACGTAACTGGCTTTGGCAAAAGTAACGCGTGCGTCTCTAGTTTTATGGCTATGTCAGTTAACTGACTGGACATCTTATTCGCCTAATATACCTACATACATATTGACGGCGAGAAACTATAGCCTCATCGTCTACCATACCCATGTTGAAATCTGGTTTAATTCTACAAAGTGACACACACACACACAAACACACACACACACACACACACACACATATATATATATATATATATATATATATATATATATATATATATATATATATATATATATATATATATATATATATATATATATATAATAGAAGTCTTAGTTCTGGTTTAATTGATACCTACCCAACATCATCAAATAAATCTATTGTGAATGACTGGTGAATGAATCAATGTTATACTATAATATATACTTGGATTTAACACAAATTTCTCTGTAGCCAGAAATACTAGTGTACTGAGAAATTTACTAGTCCTGCCAAACATTTACTAGTCCTGTCCACAAAACAATGTCACACACTTGTATTGAGATTAACAACAATTTTCTTTCATAAATAGCATTATTATGTGAAATACTGAGGTACAGAAGTAAAAATCCTGCTTAAAATCTTCAATCAGTCAATTAATATTTCTTGTTTCTCAAGATAATCTGGAGCCAATTCCAGAAAGGGATCCAGGTGACGTGTCTCGTCCTCCACCTTTATACTGGGTCCATATGGGGTTTGTTCTGGTCGCCTTACCCTTCTCTCTGAAACAGTCCATAAATGTACTGCTGGTGATGGATCATATGTTGGAATGTCATTTTCTATGGAACATTATAAAGAGTAGGTCGGACTGAACCCAAGGTCTCAAACAAGATCTTCAGTCACTCTTCACCATTTTCATCTCCGATTCAATTTTAATGTTCGAACACCCCGCAACAAAACTGGATGTTTTCTCTGTGTTTGTTTTTGCGAATTTACACCAGTTACACCACACAACGTTCTTGTCCTCATCATAATTCAGCCATTCCGTGTCTTTTGTCCATGTCTTCTGAAATGTCTGATTACGCTTTTCCTTATCAATAGATATATTCCTCTCTTTTATGTCATGTTCATTCAACTTTTGCTTTTATCCGGAGGCTGAACATCTTCTATAAAATGCCATATTTTGCCTGTCTTATAAGGCGGGAATTGTGTCTCTGTTTGCAATACTAGATGTTACAGTATAGCTGACGCGAATAATTTAAAGGAAGAAAAGGAATGGCAGTGCCGCAGTGTCATTTATATAAGAACGTCCGAGCAAGAAATACGTTTCAAAACACGTGCCTTTGTGCCGCCTACCCCCTCCCCCCTCATTAAATGGCATGTCTCTAATAAAGTCTTGACTTCAGCGAATGTTCTGCAGGAACAAAGCAGTGCCTATTGTAAACACTGTTATAAAATATTAACATCAAAAGATAATGTTAGTTTCACCTTGGAAAATGTGTGTTCCCATCAAATGAAGCCATCTGACTCGGCGCGTTGTATTCAACTGCTCCAATTACGGTCTCATCATTAATAGCGTAAGTTTAGTAAGTGCTCTTAATCGGACCTCAATGTATTGTTGAAATTTATAATAAGCGGGAAAATGTTCAAATCTTATATGCCCATGCTGAGAGATTTTAATTTCCAACAAATGTACAGCATTCGGATTGTATATCTTCACGTGTATTCAATTATTTGTTCAGTCTTGTATGGGAAATATATATATATATATATATATATATATATATATATATATATATATATATATATATATATATATATATATATACATACATACATGTATATTTATTGTCATAGAAAAGTAGTTGTATGGAAATAATGTGTCAGTAATGTGATCATAATAAATTGATTTAATTCTAATAATTATTTCATTGCAAATGTTAATTATGCAGTTCCCCATTTGTAACTGTTGGCACGTTTGACTAGCAAGCCAAAAAAAAAAAATAAACAAACAAGGAAACAAACAAGTATGCAAACTCATTTCTTTGAATAGTTGATGCAATGTGTTGTAGTTTTGTAGTCTGTTACTGTGGTCGCGTGAATAAAGTGTAAAACAATGTTATTTTTCATTTAATTCGCTGTCAGATTAATTAGGATATCAATTACCGAATTTCCGTTGTTAGTTAAGGAAGGGACCATGATTGGCGCTGTTCAGCGAAATGCACAAAATAAGATGGCCTCTTGTAAATCAAACACATTTTTGAGACAGAAATTGACTTCATCTTCTCATGCTAATATTTTATGACTGTTTACAATGGTCACTATGTTGATTCTACAAAATATATGCTGATGTCACGTCTTTATTAGGGTATTGAGTAAACAAACGCTGACTGTTGATGAACAAAACTTATTAGCCCATCGGACTAATAACATTATGATAGTTACTAGTCCGACAGGAAATCTACTAGACTCGGGCTAGCGGACTACCACTAATTTCGAGCCCTGATATATATATATATATATATATATATATATATATATATATATATATATATATATATATATATATATATATATATATATATATATATGTATATACATATATATATATATATATATATATATATATATATATATATATATATATATATATATATATATAGTCTTGACAAGTAAATTTGTATATTCGATACGTAGTTTTTTATTTGTCACAAGGAAGGAATTGTTCAATCTTTTTTCTTCAGGTTGTTCCACTGTTTTTCCTTCATAGGGTAGTTAATATCAAGATGTAACTAAAATATTAATTTTTCGGCTTCGATCATTTTGTGTCATTTGATGAACCAAATTTAATCATATACACATACAGTTCCAAAGTGATAAACATGTCTTTCGACAAGTTAGCATAGAAATTCATTTATGTAATTAATCACCACGTACCCCTGTAGTGTATAGAAGAATCCTGTACGTCATATTAAACTAGATGTTTCATGTTTCCAGAAAATGTATCAACCTACTTTGCCCATGCTGAGAGATTCTAATTTCCAACAAATGTACAGCATTCGGCTTGTATATCTCCACGTGTATTCAATTATTTGTTCAGTCTTGTATGGGAAAAAAAATAAATATATATATATATATATATATATATATATATATATATATATATATATATATATATAGAGGGGACAACTAGAAAAGGGACAGGACAACTGGAAACACATACTGGGGTGGGGGCTAATATAGATCAGTAATTTCCTCTGATGATTATAGCATGGATAGTGCCTGAGAAACAAACTTAATGCAAAAGGTCAGTGAAACATGAAATATAGATAAAAATTATCAACCTTTGCCTTGCGTTCAGGGTGTAGCACACATCCAGATGCATCCTCTTACCAATATATATATATATATATATATATATATATATATATATATATATATATATATATATATATATATATACACACACACACACACACACATATCCCAACAATCCCTAATTTTTCATTTATGAGCAAAATACAAAAATTTCACCTAAGCCAGTAATATTTCAAACTTACAGCAATAGGCTTTAAATATGTGAGTAGTTCAGATTCATAAAAGCATCTAGATTTCATTTTTAAAAAGGATTACAATTACTTATTTTTGAAGTATACTCCAGCACTGTAATATGGCGCGTGCAGTATTGAAACAATCCTATAAAGTGCAATTGCAAATTTCATTAATGTTTGAGGGAAGTTATAATCTTCTTTTATTGTTTACATTCCCTTCATGTTGTAAAGTTTTACCTATTTCCAATGCAAATAATAGTAACTGTGGTAACAGTTTTTGATATATGACCATTGTACAAAACAAAGGTAATCTGATACAATATGTAAATCATATAAAAAATTATTTGTTTAAATATTAATCATATGGGTAAAGAGTTTTGAAGCCCAGAGTGTACATGATAGGATTGTAAATTGTTATTACTTACCGTCTATTTTGAGAGAGAAATAGGTAATTGTATCCATTTTTCTCTCCAGAATTAAGGTAATACTCATGTAAGTTCATAAGTGTCGCCAGCATGATGAAACTGTTCATCATCAATGTGAATCTTTGTATCATTTATTGTGAAATAATTGTTATCTTTGTCGTTTGAAATCGGGCGCCATGTTTACTACAGTGTGCATTGGGCGCTCGGCTTTCCACTAGGAGGCGCTCAAGTTAATCTTTCCGAATTCTTCCATATATATAGTCATTTTCATGAAAACATTGTCGTGAATTTACCGAGTGTGTTCCCAAAACCTATAAATAGGGGCGAGATCCGCCCTTTTGGCAGCTGTTACTACCGACACATTAAATTTAGTACTCATAATGACTCTATAATGTTTCTCTGATATTGTTTCAACGTTTATCTCCTTGTTATATTAAATAATTTATAAAAGTCCCCATAAAGGGATTAGGCTGACGACACACTGTCAATGTGTCATCAACACAGCCGTCTGCTACCCATTTGAAATGAAGTATTCGGATTGGCACTATCGAAGTTCCTACTCAATTACATGTATCATTTTGAGATATAAAATTCGCATCCATTTTGTCGTGGTTGTGTCGTTTAGATGGCGAAATAATATACCCGACACAACGACACACTTTGCTGCTACAACACGACACGTCGCATTCAATTCAAGCGCACACTATTGACATTCGGTTACACAAGACTGTGTCGCTCAAAATGACAAACTGTGTCTCAGTCGAGAATGCGACACACTTAACATACGGTTCCAGACTGTGCCTCTTACATATTTACCATTATACTATAAACACAAACCCGGGTCTGGTTCCGAACATTGATTGGATGTACAAATACCCTTACCACTTCGGTACGTCATACGAACACATTTTGAGACATACTAACTTATTTCTGTTGTTGTTGTTGTGTGTGCAAGATTAATTTGGGACAAAGGGAACATTGATGCTGAATTTTACATGCAATATACCACTGAAACTAGTGTTTTAATAACCTTTATCAAAACAAATGTTCTGAAAATTAGTAAATATTATATTTCAGCATTTTTGAGCCCTTAAGATTGTGAGAAAACACATACAATCTTTGAAGGCATATAATAAACTGTGTTGACTATTTATATTTGTCTTCTTTTGTGTGTTTATTATATAAATAGGACCATTGTGGTGAACACCCCATTTATTGACACTACAATTCACTGGAGAGATCTAGTAACTGAAAAAGGCATGAGATGTCCATCTATTCCATTTTATTTGACCTTGATCCCTTGGCACGTTACAGTATTAGCACAGCAAACATGATTTCCCAAATAATATTGAACACGTGCCGTCTATCGGTTGTTTACATATGTTAAGCTGTAGCTAAGAAGAATGAAAATCATAAGATTCTTTTGGTTATTCCATATTGAAAAACAACCAATGAAAATCACTTTCTGTAAAGAGCTAGCAATTTCATTGATACAAAACAATTGTCAAACTTATTATATACCCAATGGTTTTGAATACGAGATGTATTCAGCGTATCATCTAATGTTTTATGATCATAGGTCGTATATATTGATGCACGTACATGTCCTTTCAAGGTTACAATTAGAATCTTATTCCAAATGGTAGCAAATATGGATATTATGGACAAAACATTGCAAATGATCTTACTTAACCTTCACAAATAGAAAGCAGTAATAGTTTATCTTTTTTAAAAAAATCAGTACGATTTCAGTAATAATAATAATAATAATAATAATAATAATAATAATAATAAAGTTATATAGAGCTTTTTGTTTTATTCTCTACCGATATTATCATGGATTTCAATTTTCCTGACCCAACATCATAGAATATAGTTTTATCATTGGATCCTTTATAACTGTGGAAATAATATTCAGCCAGTACAAGCGTGAACATACCATCTTTCCAAATTTATGTTTATTATAATGCGTGTGTGATTCCATGTCGATAATGTAGATTTTCCCCATGGTACAGTAATCTGTGTCACCCATCATATGCAGTTTTATTTACATTTACGCGAATGGACTGACAATATTTGTTAAAAAATAATAGGAATAAATAGAGAAAAGGCCTGAGAAACTACAGAATTTGTAATACTGCAACAATAACGGAACAGTTTCAATATGTATCGATTAGAATATTCAGTACCGCGATAATACAGTGTTCCATGCTATATGTTAATATAATTCCATACTAAAATAAAAAATCATACAATCAGTCATTACCCTTCCACTAAAAAAGTAAGTATTTGATCTGAAATTTTAAATTTCTCTTTCAAATAAAATAACTGGAACTTACTTGTACATAATTTTTTGACGCTGTCAGTTTCTGTAAATTATGGCTCGCATATTTAGCATTATAATACTGCGTGGTATCGATGTTTACTTGCTAAAAGAAAAAGTCTGTGCACACATCCCCGTTTGTTTGTACCCCTCTGCCGATTTCAGTAACGAAAGGCATAAACGAAATAAAAAAATCCATCAATCTTACTTAATTCATTGATTGATTTATAATTTCTAACCCGATTGCGACCAGGGTGTCCATAACACCTTCATCGTCTGCGCGTCTCATGCTTAGCGAAAGTTTTCATACTAACACGACACCAGATTGCACACAATTTGGGCAAATCTATGTTCTAGAGTTATGGCATTGCTCCTGTTTGGTTACTCCCGGATACTTCTCTCGATTACGCATCCGCCTCTTCGCTGAAAATGGACTTGTCCAGAAAATGGAAATTGATGTCGGGGACGGCCATTGTTGTAATGAAAACTTCCGCTAAGCATGGATTTTTTTATTTTGTTTATGCCTTTCGTTACTGAAATCAGCAGGGGGGTACAAACAAACTGCTCTCCTTAGTAGATGCAATATTTGATATGACTGCTCCCGGAGTCAAGTACGCCGCGATCGATCTTCGAAGATATATGATGTGTAATATTAACCTGCGTCAATAAAACGCGTGTGTAACGACTTGAAACTTCCCAGTGTATCCGGTACCCCTTTCATATCGGTATTTAATGTTTAAACATTGACGATGAAAGAGATCAAAACTTTGGCTACCGCGGGCCTTAACACGTGACACTCCAACCTTAACCACAACCCTTTTAAAACCACATTAAAATTCAAGTACGTTTCAGTGCTTAAGCGAAGTATTTCTGAAATAAAAGACGTATAAACTAGTCGAAACATAAAAGAAACGGCCATATTCAATATCCCATTAACGTTCATACAACTTACCTACCTTGTTACTGTTAGTCTTGACAAGTAAATTTGTAAATTCGATACGTAGTTTCTTATTTGTCACAAGGAAGGAATTGTTCAATCTTTTTTCTTCAGGTTGTTCCACTGTTTTTCCTTCATAGGGTAGTTAATATCAAGATGTAACTAAAATATTCATTTTTCGGCTTCGATCATTTTGTGTCATTTGATGAACCAAATTTAATCTTATACACATACAGTTCCAAAGTGATAAACATGTCTTTCGACAAGTTAGCATGGAAATTCACTTGCGTTATTAATCACCACGTACCCCTGTAGTGTATAGAAGAATCCTGTACGTCATATTGGACTAGATGTTTCATGTTTCCAGAAAATGTATCAACCTATATATATTGTAAATTAATTTGAAACTTAGATGCTACTTCATTGGCTCTGACCACGTGTCTAACAGCAAACTAGTTGTACCAGCTCCCCCGCCCATTACTGTCACTTTATTTTTATTAATATGTTTTCCTGGTTGAGCCGTGCCCCCCAGTACCTGCTACCACTGTATTTACGCCACTGACTCTGATTCTGATTCGGCCAATGGGGCTATGTGTGAAAGCTTGCCAGTAGCTTTTCGTGGGTCGGTGGTTCTTTAAGGAGGGTTTCCCGGGTTTTTCCTCCACCATTAATACTGGCCGCCATGTTTAGTTCATTGTGTGCTGAAAAATGGCGTTAAACCCTACAACAACTACAACTGATTCGGTCACATTTACCCTGCAACAACAGAATCTTATCTTACAGTATTAAAACAATCCATATGTAACGACTTTTGACGGCGGTGGCATCAGGATTGTCGGCGAGAATGGACACACCAACATGAGCATGCGAGTACATGTCGACCACAGACAATTTATACAAAACCAGGTGTTACAGAGAACAGTAATCAATCGGGAGTTACCTGCAATGTGCCTACAAAGAAGGTGGACAGTTTCTGAATATGACAAGAATACCCAGGGAAGATTTCACAAGTACAACAGAGGTGATGGTAGCTATCAAAATTACGGATCCAGAATATACCAAAAAGCTCTACTCCATAAAGCCTATGGGATACAAAGGCTATAGTATCAGACCTAATGGGAAAGAACCCGTACCACCAGATGGGGAAATGGTAATATCGAAAGGGATCATAATTGTGGAAAAACCAGCTCCCATACAACATAAGATCAAAAAGAGAGCAGGAGAGTTGAGTGTATCCGATATTCCCCTAGAGATACCACTAGAAGCAGTGGTAAAGCACTTCGAGGAAACATTTGCAGTACAATCAAGAATAGCAACTATCCCGACAAAAGGTCCTATTTTATGCACGGTTTCCTTGCAAAAACGTGGTATAAAGGATGCATCTACGACAGGAAATGTAATAGGTGTAATGAGACAGGTCACCCCCACCCCTTCAAATGTTCCCAAATAAACGACGAGCAAAGAGGAGTCTAGAACAACAACATCAACAACAGGACCAAGGGAGACTAGGGAAACAGCAACAGACACAAAAGAAGAATAAACCACCACCCCCAAAGCGGACGAGAATTACTCAACAAATTCGGATAAATAATCAACAACATCAGGTACCACAAAGAATAACCCAACAGGAAGAGCAACCAGAAACAGCGAATGGAACAGGAACCCACCGGAAACAACAAATAGAGACATGAACAGAGTTAAATCCAAGTAAAGCTCCATTGAAACAGCAGATAATAACAGGTAAACAAAACACAGAAACAATACCCAAGGAAACGCCATTAACATGATAAATAACAACATCACAATTAAGAGATAAGGACAGGCTAAGAATGAAAGAGAAAAGAAGGGAAAGGGAAAAACAAGAGGAAGACTACAACATTTTTTCTTCAAGATGATGAATATATATATATATATATATATATATATATATATATATATATATATATATATATATATATATATATATATATAAAGATAATTTACATTTTTTTTAAAAATTCTACAAACTTGAAATAAAATAAAACTAAAGAACTCATAGCAAACATCTAATATAAGGGCAGATGGCCTCCCCAAATGGTCTGAAAAGATCAACGTGGGAGAGAGCACCCTCCAGAAACAAAAAGAAAACAAGCGGATATCTACTTGCTGAGATACAGAAATGTTTTTTTTTTAGGACATAGGGTACAACCATGCTTTCAAAAGCGAAATTCATGGGTGCATGTTTAAAATAGTATACTAGCCAGCAGTTTCAACATTTTCCCGGAAATGAAACTGGTAGTCCAGCGTATGTAAGCACACGAGAGGTGGCGCTATCAGAAAGTAGCCAAACACATCGAATACCAAAGAACACGCGATATCGTAGGAAGCTACAATAGGTACTATTTAATATTGGAATTTCATTACATAATAAGAAATATTAGCTTGTAGGAGCTATTGTGCCGACTGTAAAATTAATATAACAATTTAATTTAATATCAGACGAATGGTGCTTACAATCATATTTTTGGGGTGTGTTCTTTTCTAATGTGTGCGTGTGTGTGTGGTTATGATTTTTAACGTAGCTTTAACGACTTTTCAGTCATAACGCTACGATGTCTGCAGAGTGGCAGTTTATAGTGATGTCAAGCACTTGGGCATGATGCCCCACCTAGTCACATTATCCTGACACCTGAGGGTGACCAGTCCTAACACTAACCTTCTTATGCTGAGCGCCTAGCGAGGCAGCTTTCTAAGATGTAAAATTACGATTCTAAATTAAAACTGCATATTCCTCTCTCGTTTATAATTATATTTTAATAATCAATGCAGGACAATAATTTACGCTCTCTTGAGTTACATGCAGTTTTAGACGGCATTAGTGTAATACGTTTCCATGAACCTTGATGTCATTATTTAGTGAAATAAATACACTGTCTCTCCTACTTTATCATGTGTATCACACACTATCAATGAGAGTAAATTTCGATTGTCAATATGACAGCGATAGAGCCATATACTCCATTACAATTGTTATGTTCATTTTATCTGATTTAATTATGTGTTTGTTAGTTTTCCATTTTTTAAATTCCACTACATGCTATTGTAATGTAATCTTATTTACTGGATTTGACATTTTTTAGAAATTCATTTTCAAAAATTTCAGTTCAGTTAGACCTGACTTTTTCGTAAACACTTTGTATCTAATGCTGACCTAGTTCCTGGCATTGATTCAGAATTAGTAATAGTTGAGGTAAGCAACTTTGTTTTAAAGAAAAAAATATTCTTTCTTAGAGTAATTTATACAGTGAAATCGAGGCTATACTTGGAGTACATGACAAAAAAACATGTAGCAATTGTTTCAAACTCTTATTTTTCCATGTGATTGACCCATATCAGGGCATCTGTTTTGCGTCGTAGTTAGGTTTATTATTTATTGTGGGGGTTTCCCTTTATTTAGGTTGGGGTGTGGTGCTCTCAATATTATTTAAATTTTTACAGAAGACCCACCCTAGTTTGTTTTTGTCAGAAATTGAAGTAGTCATAGAGAGATGCAAAGCTCTGAGCTCCCAGTCAGCGGTGCCGACAGTTAAATTAATGAATACACAAAATGTGAAATTCAAACAACAACAATTTAATATAATTCAATACCAACCATCTCTTAAATAAAAATAAAATTAAAATTCGTCACTCATCTTTCACTCGACCAATTGGCGGCCTATTTTATCATCTGATCTAGTGTGATAGATTTTTTTTCTCATGTCCTGTGTTCCTACTCATCTGTATGATCTTTTTCTGGACCTGGTAATCCAATTCCCTCCAGTCAATCTAATTTATGCCTCCGTTCTTCCTTTTACTTTTTCTCCCAGAGACTCGGTACCAACTGCACTAGGGTATTTCCATCTATCTCATACAGTTCCTCTGGTCCCTAAAAGCATCATGTATTAAAGGAGACTAGAAACCAGTGGAAATATACAATAATATTAAATACACTGCAGAGAAAAACATGATTCTGAAGCGTCGTGTGCGACCGTACTGCCAATATTGAGATATTGGCATATCTTCTAGGCGCTGAGTTTCCGTGACCTCGTATGCATATTTTCCGCGCCGATTCGGTTACTTTCGGAAAGTGACGTGATACTAGCGACTCCAGCATCCAGACCTACAGTTGCAAGGTTCATTTCATATAGAGTACCATGCCGTTTTGCGTTGCTTACGGGTGTAATAGCATACATAGAAAAGGCTGTGGAGTTAATTTTTTTTTTCCGAAAGATAAAGGCATAAAAAAAATTATGGATACATTATTGCAAGCGAGTTGATTTCAAAGCAACACCATATAGCACTCTGTGCTCATTACATTTCTCAAAGGAATGTTACCAGAAGGACCCTAAAAAACAGAACCTCTAGGATACACGAATGCTAAGCCTAGACTATAAGTTAAAACTGTTCCAGACATACCATTGTATATTTTAAATCCTGGTAAAGAGTGTCAAATGTACGAGTTACGAAAATAGGCAGAAGGCCGAGTAAGTGCTAATAAAAAAAATATGACAGCCCGACACCTGATCGTGCTGATGAAATGAGTAAATGTTTTTTTCTTCTTCAAGATTACAATCTAAATAAAGTCACCACTGTCCTATGTGTAATTGAGATCTGACTTTAATCAAATGGAAGCTTGCTAAAAAAAATAATAATAAGATTATCAACCCTTGACACCGTCGTGTTTCGAGAAAAACAATTTAAGTAATTTTAAAAAAAATATCAAAAAAACTATTTAAGAAAAAACACAGCCTTTCAGTATATGCCTATTACACGTAAAATGTATAAACGGAAAGCTGTAGTGATTGGAACTGATATAAAAATGTCCCTTGGGCAGTTTAAATAGCAGCGATTAAAAGAAAAGAGATCCGATATAAAATCAAAGTTTCACATTAACTGGCTGACAATAGAAATTGGGGGAGGCGACTATTGACCCGCCCATTTGCCCCAATGTGCAATTACTCTCTGTGATACGCCTTATTATCCCCCAGGACAAGACTTTTTTTTCATATTCTGGTCTGCATAATAGTTAGAGGTTAGAATTAAGTAGACAAACATAATGCCAGTTTAACAAATTAACAATTATTCCTTATCAATACACTTGTGTTGTGAAAAGGACTGGCCCTCTGACATAATTCAAAGAAATCATGTGCCAGAGAGTGAATGTAACCACCAGAAATTCATTGGCAAATAAACGATGCCGAATTTTGTTGTAACTTCGAGGCCAAAGACTTCATTTTAAGAAGCAGCAGAGAGTGTGAACAGACCAACTTTTTAGGCGTCAATGATGCTGCCTTCTATTAAATATTACTAGGAAGTCTCAATTTGTCAAAAATAGACCTTCCTATTAAATATTACGAGAAGGGTCAATTTGGTAAACTAAAGGCTTCCTTGTAAATTTCCATTTAGTAAAAAAAAAAGACGCCATATAGTTGGCGTTCACACTCTCTGCTGCTATGCGCTAACAATTTTTTTTTACGATGAAAATCCTTTGAAATTGCAAAGCAATTTACGATGAAAGTCCTTAGGACTTTACAAACAGACTAATTTGCAAAACCTCACCTCGCAGATCAATCAAATTATTAGATTGGTCAGTGAGTTTGAAATTAATTCTCGTTAAAGAATTATTATGACATCGCATATAGACTGGATTAGTTGGGTCTTCAATAATTAGAAATCCTGGAGGAGCCGTTGGTGCAAATGAATATAGAATATAACCTTGCTGAGCTTGATTTGATTGCTCAAGATTTATTTGATAGCTTCCTTCGATAACGTCACATACTAAATTCAATGATATCACTGAGGATATATTCACATTAAACGGAGCGATATGTCTCCCACCGCCATCTGGGTCGTTATTAAATGTCAGAATATTTGTTTGTTGTCGTGATAATTTCTTCCAATCGTCGTGGATTTTCTTAAACCCAATATCGATGGCATAACTGAGATATTTTTTTAATTCGTCGGGGTTATACCCAGGGATTTTAGATGTTTGAATATCCTCTCTGGGGATATTGTATTCTACCGCAAACACTTCTTTATAAATTTCATTCATTAATACTTGTTGAATAATTTGCGCATGAAATGTTTCCATATCGTTGATGATTTTGTTACATGCTTCTACAACGTTGATAAATTCATCTTGGGTGAGAGAGCCGGATTTAAGGGATATTAACAATAATGAAAAATCATTATTCATCGCTGTTAAATTTTCTTTGATTAAACTAGTGTAAAATATCATATTACTCTGGTTGTCATATCCTATAAACTTGTTGGGAGAATAATCTTGATAACTTTTTATTGGATTATCAGGTTTTATCCTGTCGGATACATAATCAGATTTTACAGGTTCTGGTATATCAACAGTTTCTCGTCGAGGTGGTAGTTCAGGCCATCCTAATACTGATCTTATAGAACTCTGATAAATATCTACAACATACCCAGGGGAATTAATCTCGATCGCAGATGATAACGTCGGCTCGTGAACCGTTATAGCGATTTTTGATTCTTTTCCAGTGATAGATTTTATTCTTCGTTGTAATTCGTTATTGATTTGTTCGATTTGATATGACCCTGTTGGTAACGAGACAACGTTCCAATCTGGAGTTCCATCTTCACGATTTTTCCACGCGAATACCAAGGAATTATTTGGTTGTTGACCACCAAATGCTACCGATCTGATATTGGGCCAGCTATGATACACTCGTAGTTTTGCTAGCGCGATCTCGCTCACCGGAACGGGAATCGGGAAATTCACACTGAATTCAGGACGCGTTGAGGTTACTGATATCATGCTTGTTTTCACCGGTGTTGTATTTGTTACTATTTGTTGAAGTAGTTCTTGCGACGACATTGTTATTATTATTATTCTGCTCTAATTTTAGCATTGTTGATTTATACAATTGAGCCATCGTTGAGAATTCGCTATCTGATATTGTTGTGTCGTCGAGTGACGATGATATCAACGAGGATAATTGCGAGTAACCGGCAGATGCAATGTGAAATTTAATTACATAATCGTTTAGTTTACTCTGGCTACACGATGATAGTTTTTTTGTGATCCCGGTTAATATACCCGCAATTGTAGCCACCGCGGAAATAGCGATTGGAACTACGACCGGAGCAATCATTGTAACCGAAGACAGTATTATCCCAGCAGCAGTGATTACTCCCGACACTGAGTACACGGTGATATCAACTGCGGTTATTCTTCGTTGGTATTTTTTGATTTTTATTTGATACTCCTCACAGCACGAGCTGAGTTTAGTTTGAAATTCTCTGACTTGATCATAGCGATACTGATACACTGAAGGGATCGTCATTTTATTTTAAAAGCGCTAGCATTTTCAATTGTGATTTCCCTTAAAAACGCTAGCGTTTTCAGTTTAATTGTTTACTTAAATCCACTACGAATTCTACGTACCACGTTACTGAAGCCCTGACTAGATTTCTATCTGTGGTCGTTATCGTGAATTGTTCAGATACATCCTTGTCGATGATCGTTGATATCGTATTATTGACTCCAGATGAACTACTTGATGATATATTAAACTGATTCGGTGATACTATTGTTAATCGATAAATACCCTTGACGGCTGCGGTTACGTGTAAAATGTTGTTTGTGGGAGTCCACGCAAATGATCCGTAATGGATTGTGTATACGTTGTTGACAATGATTTTTTTATCATGAGGAATTTTTATTTTTTCAACAACGCTTATCATCCTCGTTGCATCATCTTTCATTGCATTGTTGAATGTTTTAAGCTCATCGATGGATTTTTTAATATCAGGAAGGGTTATTTCAATTTTATCAAATGGGGTTCCAATAAACTTGTCAATGATGTTTTTACGAAACATTGAAAACTGTTTCACGTGTTTTTCATATTCGGATTGAAGAGAAGCTAGTTCCAACATAGAATCTTTTATCGAGGTGAGTTTTGGTGTGGTCACTGGTGGATTTCCAAAAAATTCTAGCAGGGGTTTGTCAATTTGGTCAATTGTATTTCTTTGTGTTTCACTAAACTGATCAAATACAACTATATGATCGTCATACTTATCATTGAGCGATTTCAATGAATTCGCCGTGTTATCGAGTGTTGCTAATTTATCTGTGATCGTTGAAACAAGTACACCTGGTTTGAGTTTACCCTGATCGGAAAATAACGCGATAGTATCCTCTGCTGCGTCTCGTCGTTTAACTAAAATATCATCGAGAGAGACATTACTAGTTTTCAATTTACCCTGACGATCGCCAAATATAACTATTTCACCAGGATCAACACTTGCTAGGTTCAACGTTTCGGCTATTTCATCTTCGATTAGTTTTTTAACGCCCTTGATTTTATCAAGGGTTTCAACTCCACCAGGTTCGGGTTTCTTCAGCGTTGATAAAGGTCGTCCCCAAATATCAATCATTGTTATTATAAAAATCTTTTCTCTGTCTAAATCCAGCGGATTTTCAATCTAAAGGATTTTCAATCTAAAAGATTTTCAATCAAAGATTTTCAATCCAACGACCGCTAGTATACTCATTCACTACTACATGGGGTGGTTTTCTTGATTGAGGAATCTTTGATTCCTTTGAAATAGCATCAAGTACGTTTAATACTTCATTGCCACATATGGGTGGGTCAAGCATTGTTTGTGTTGGTAACGTGGAATACCAACGGGGTATTTTTAGTTTACTTACATAGCGGTTAAATTCTTTCGGCGGCGCTAGTCCATATGAGTCAAAATAAATAATCCCACGTGGATCAATCGCGTATGCAACCCAGTGAGTTCCAGGTCCATCGCTGTTATCTAGATTAATAATACCGGTTTCAACATCATTTGGTTGTGCCGGTAACTGATCTTTCATAAAAACACCTCTGAAGTTTTTAATCGCGAGTTTTTTAGCTGCATCAATTAAATCAAAATTGGACATAGGTGTGAAATCTGAAGGATTTCCAATCGAAGATTCCCGAGTTAGTAAACCGGTCCTAGTCTCAGGCCGCTTCCGCTGTACCATGAATACGGGGTTCCTGGTAGTCTTAGACCCTTTCCTTTTTTTTTACCAGCGCGGACGGATCCACCAGTTGCTTTCTTTAGTGCCATTCCTGCCGCGGTACCAACAGCTCCTAACGCTGCCGCTTTAGCCACCGCTGGGGCCGCTGCGGCAATCAACCCTGGAATCAACCCTAACAACGGGAATATACCACCAGTCTTTTCCATGTTTTTAATTGCGCTCGCAGAAAGAGTAACCTGAACTCCTTTTTTTTCTTTCAGCGCTTTATTAAAATGATTAATCTGAGTCTTCGTCAGCGATAGTTTATTCCCCCCGCCATTCATTTGATTAGGTTTCAGTGTTATTGTGGTTCCACATTGCTTAGTTGATTTGGATTGTAATTTTTTTTAGCTGACCAGGTGTCAACGTAACATTGATATTACCATACGACATTATACAAAACAGATTGATTCTAAATCGCAAGCGATTCAATGGAAAAATCCAAAGGATTTTCATTGCACAGCAATTTCCAATCAAAGATTTTCCACTGGTGCATCAATAAGTCTCATTCGTCCACCAACACCTTCGAGTAGCATTGATTTATCACTGAGAATGACAGCAACAGCTCTATATTCAGGGATAACACCACGAAGTACATGAGCTCGGAAGTGTATATCAACGACGGATTGTCTTGTTAAATCAAGATGTTCCAGTGAAAAGTAATAAATCGGATAAAGAGTACTAAAATCTAACTGTGATATTTGTAGACCAGTATCGACATTTTGATCACGTCCCATATACGACAGCAACCGATGATAAACTCGTGCAATATGGTTTTGACCGTAATTAAGTTGTATATCCTCGGATGGTTCTTGTCCGTTTATTCTCAGCGAGACGTCAGTGACACCTAATCGATCAAATATCATATGGGAGGCTAGTTGATTTCCAGTTCTCGTCGTATCCTGTAACGCAATAAATATATGACGTGGAGCTGAAACACCTTGTGATGATGCCAGGTTCCACGTAAATACGCCGTTAATAGTTGATTGTACAACATCTGTACTCGTTGTTAGCCAACTCAGCAATGATTTTCCTCCTTGATCCATAAATGATAGTAACCGCGATTCTGTTACCATTGACGGAGTCAGCACTGGCATCCAAAGTGATAGTTTTGTTAAAATGACTTTACCGGCATCAGCATTTGGGTTTGCAGCATCTGCTGGAATTCTCCAAATTGCATCATTGTCAGTACCTTTTCGCACAACCGCTATAGTATGTTTCGCTCCATAGATAACTTTTCGGACATTTCTACAGAATCCAAATATATGATGTAGTGGAATCGCGCATGAAAATGATCTGCGCCCCCCTTCCAACATTGACATACGTGTTGCAGCTCCTAGATTGAAATTAACATCATTGTTTATAATCATATCCTCGATACCAGCAGCAGCACCAGCACGATCATTTGGTCGTCTTACAACAAATGGATTCTTCCCAGCGGTATTTTTAATATCCTTTGCAAACATCATAGAGGGACCGGCCGATCTTGTATAATCGTCGGAATATCTTGCTAGCCCTAGTATTGTTGTTGCTACATCAACATCACGTTCTATCGACTCAATTTCCTTTCCATCAATGAGATATCTTGCACTTTCAAATAACGCCATGATACCATTATTGACAAAACCGACTTGAGTACCGGCTGGATATGGCGCTGGTACCGCAGGAGTATCAGCAGCTGTTACGAGTTCACCTTCGACTTCAATAAAGGCTTCAGCGGGTAAAAAGTATTTACTGGTATCATGAACTTGAAGTTCAATTCGTGACCGAAGATCAGGTTGCACTGCGTGATAAGCAAAAAATTGATAATCGCGTACAGAATTATCTTTAAGTACTGGGGCGTCCATGTCAAATGCAATGTCAGGGTTTTGTTTGAACATTTTTTATTATATACCCGTTGGTCTAAATTGGAGGTGAAAATGTAAATTGCTTGGATTTTCATCGACGTCTTTGACGTTTGTAGAAATTCTTTGAATTTCCAAAGCCACTTCCCGCTATCATATTTGCTGTTATGTTATCCTGGGCGTTAGTCATCAACGACTGTAGTTTTTCATCTACTGCGTTATTTATTATTTTACTAACTCGCGCAGGCATAACCTCAGTAGATGGCAACGGCAATGGTTTCGTTGAAAATCTGGAAGATTTTCCACGTCGAACTAGCGCTGTTAGTTTATCCTTCGCGGCTGAAAATGCCTTCCCGGCAAGATCACCAACAGCGTTAATACCCTTATCCCTGATAACATCAATTGCTTTCATTGATAATTGTTTTACTAGCGGAGCCACTTTTGGAGCCATTCTTGAAAATAATCCCATTATAGTATTACCGAGACCATCTCCATAGTATGCTCGGTATTTTGGCAATCGTGAGTTTACCACGTAGACGTTAGTTGGTTTATCATGGTTGTAGTGTATGATCATTCTCTATTTAATTGATATTTATCTAATCGCTATGATAACCATGATGAAAATTCGTAGAATTTTCTACTAACTCTTCAATGAAATCTCGATATGTTGCAATATCCATGATACCACCTTGAAATAACCTCCTACAGATATCAGCAGCTTCATTGATTATTTCTGGTGAGTTATTCCCGGCTCGTTTTCCTCCTACAAGTATTTCTAATCGTGCTATATCACCGAGAATATTGCCAGGACAGAAACTCGAAGAGTTTCCAACGCAAGAGTTTCCAACTAAGCTACTGCCTGTTTTTTTAGTTGTACCAGTTGCACCCTTCTTAGAATCAGCCTCTGCCATTATTTGTATTTCATCAGGGATTGGGTCTGCTGTGTATACTGGTGGTGCTGATGTGACTCCCTTTACCATAGCTAGAAATTGATTATAATCACTACTTATTTCTCTTGTGATTTTATTTTTCCTGCGATTTGCTAAAAACACCTTATTTGCCCAAACGGTTTCACCTTTTACAAAATCTTTAGACGTTTCGTCTATTAAATACTTATCTCTCTTCGCTTTTTTAACGTTGTCTTTGGTAAATTTAGCTAATTCAGAGTTTGTTTGGATATTTCTGATTGTATTTAACGCATCAACTGTAAATATATTTTCAGGAGAATAATCCCCTTTTGAAACAGCTCCCTCTTCTTCTTCTTCTTCTTGAAATTCTTCAGGTTCAGGTGGTGGTGAGGAAATATCAACATCACCTAATCGTTCAATTTCTTCCTGAAGTTCTCGTTGTTGTTCTTCTTGTCGTCTTGCAGTAGTTATTATATCACCAGGAAGTGTTTTTAATGATTGTTTTGTTTGTTTAGTTCGTTTTGCTATTTTCTCTAACACAGGGAGAAAAGACTCTTTCTGCGCGCTTTCTTTTTAGAAATTGCTGTTTTCACACCCTCAGTTGCAGTAACAATAGGTTTGAAGAGTTGTTGTGTATCATCAGAAAAATCAGTCTGAAGTAATTGCCGCTGTTGAAGTTTTTCACGTATACGATCACGAAGGGGTAATATTTTATTAAGAGCGCTAAGTCGTTCTTTTGTGTTCCGTGTGGTCAATGATTGTCCTACCATTATTGAAAGAGTATCACTATTGTCAAATTGCAAGTAAAAAAAAATCACTAGATTATACTTCCCTGTTGTCACACACACAATTTTACTTCCTCGTTGTTGGGTAGTGATTAACAAAGGAGGCTCTCTACGCGTGGGGCTCATCACCCTGCTCCATTAACGTTTTTAATTGTCTCACCTTACAATTAATAAGCCTCTTTTGTTCATATTCTAAGCCTAATTGCTTTCGTACACGTTCAACGATGCTACATAATGGTACGAAAACATTAACGTCTTCAGTATTGACTAAACTTTCACGTATAAGTTTTTGTATCCGCTTAGTTAAAAAATATTTCTTAGCGAGGACGTATTTTCCGGTCTGTTCTGCAAATTGTATGTCCTCGAAATCGGTCATAATTTGATCACAATCTAACCCTGAACATAGTTTAACATTTTGATCTTTAAGCTTGTTGATTTCAATAATAATCAATTTAAGATTTTCAATATTCATATTATATAGAAATATATTTGTTTTATTGCTTGAAATTTTTCACAAAATGAATTCTGGACCCGCTAAGGTGTTGATCATCTTTAGCAGCCCAGAAGCTTAATGCGATTATAGGTGATTATGATTATAGATGACGACGGTACAATTACACATCACCGTTTTGAACCCCCTTGGTGTTTTATACATCAAGCAGCGCGCTCAACGGTTACAACCGACAAACAGATAACAATAGATTATAGGTGACACAATGAATGAATTGATTTCAATGACAATGGTATATACAATGAATTGATTTCAATGACAATGAATGACGGTACAACAATAGATTATAGGCGAATGAATTGATTTCAATGATAATGGTATATACAATGAATTGATTTCAATGACAATGACGACGGTACAACAATAGATTACTACTCATTACAACGAAGTGACATAAAGAGGTGTAGTGCTTGTAATTGTTTGTTTTGTTTATTAGCGATCACTGACAACGTTGAAAACACGCATAATACTTGAAACAGACACTAAAAAAAATGTTTAAATACGACATGTCTATAAAACAGTTCTGTTAATGTTTGAAAAAAAGACGAAATTGATTGTGTGTTGTTCAGATTCATAATAGCGAAACTAACCAATCAAAATCAATGACTGTGTTTAAGATCCGTAACTCTGTCATGGTGATTTGTCGCACGCGCGTGACCTAACGGAGTTATTCCCCCTGAATTTCCAATGCGTAATTACGACTTATTCATAATAAAACTGAATACTGTTTTTAAAACGTTTTGAAAAGGCGGTCTTATAAATCCCCTCTGCTACTTTTTGTACCGAGGGAGGGCAAATATCGAAATGCCTACCAGCTTCTGACATTGATTGAAATACTATCTCCGTGTTGTCAGTATTAAACGATCTTACGGGTCTAGCATTTTTCGAGTATTTCCCAGTCCCACCTCGTTTGGTGTTTTCACGTTGTGTAATAGCTTGTAGATTCGATAAAGAATTATCAGTCTTAATGCTATTTATGTGATCAATCACAAAACCATCCTTGATTGATCCATTATATACTTCATAAACGAAACGGTGATTAAGATGCATTTTCCCTCCAGCTTTAAAACTCAAATACCCTTGATTATTCACAACACCAATTGGCTTCTTGAGTCTACAGTGTCTAACAACACCATCACGAGAAGCTTCGTAATTTTCAATAACAGGATGTCTTTGAAATTCTTGGCTCATTTATATACTAATACTTCTATTTGTCTAATTCGTTAATTGGCTGAATTATAACATTGGCAAATCTTTTTATGTAGTCGTTGGCAGTTTTTATTATTTTACCATTGGCAACGTCGCTGACGTCGTCAGGATTTTTGATTCTTCGCTTGTCATAATAACGCTTCAACTCTCTATAACGCTTACCCCCGCAACTAATGCATAACTGCGATTTGCCTCTAACACCTACCCCGCAATACAGGCACGGAAGAGGGCCCTCCGAACCGTTTCTCACACTTTGCATATGATACCCACAGAATTCATTTCTGCATGATTTGTTACACGGAGTCTTTGATCCAATCATAAGCCATTTGCAATGATTCATTATATAAAATTTTTTTTATTTAAATACTTGTTTTAATTATAATATGAAGGAGTTCAAGAGATTATCAAAAATTACGCCTTGGAAAAATGCTAGATTTAATCTCGATAGAATCTCTGATATACCTAAAAGTCTAGTAGATGACAAAACCCTGTTGAGTAAAATCAGCGACTGTTTTAATGAATTTAAGCGCGATGGAGCATCTCATACGTGGTCGACATTTCGAATTATTGGTGTCAATGTACCCGTAATTGATGCTACTATGAACGATACAAGAGCAGCTGAGATACTTTCACACCTTGGCGGGAAATCCCAGCGGAGGTATTTTTTAGAATAAAATTCATTATCGAAGACGAAGGTGAATGGGTTATCAGAGATAAATTTGAACCAATCCTCAAGGATAAAAAATTTGTTATTGTGAGTAGAGATTCCAAACCAGGAATTCTAACTGGAATTGACAAACCATACTATGAGAAATCTTACCCTGTAACAGCAGTTGTTTACGGAATATACCCGCTAAATGATAAGCCAAGTATTGCAAAACTAGCACCTATGAAAACAGCGTCAACGACGGAGTCGTCATCGTTAAATTGTGTAGCAACACGGTTAATGGAACACTTCACAAATGCATCCCGGGGAAACAAATTAACTGAACAACGACGAAACAAAATAACCGAATGGGAACTGACAGTGAAACAGCGCGGGGCAATGATTTCCGATATAGCTAAATTAGAAGCATCATTAAAATTTCCAATATCGGTAGCAACGATAACCGGAGAAGTATTATACGAACCGAAATATCAATCGCGAGGAGCTCCAATTGAAATTATTGATCATAACAAACACGCGTGGACACCTGCGGTAAATATATTTCCACGAGAACGAATCGTGAAATATATCCCCCGGGAGTTTTACAAGGATGTGTTCTATGAAGAGAAATTATTTGATGCTATTGTTACGTTGTGTAAGGATGATCCTGTGTCAGTGTGGTTACTTCGCAGCGCTGAAGATTCCGAATCAGGATTTGATCAGTTTGTAAGACCAAATGGAGAATTATATCGCATTGAAGAATTAGATAACAGAATGAGAAAAATCGCCAATGAATTTTCACCGGTGAAATTGCAAAGCAATTTCCATCCAAAAGAGATTTCATTCCATGAAAAACTACTCACGGATAGCTTTACAATTCCATCAGTGGTAGCTCACTTCGCAAGAGAAAAGAACTCATGGCGTCCAACACGAAGTGATTTTCTCGAGGATTTCAAATTGAGTTGCGTCGAATTAGGTCATGGAGGATTGTGGAATACGAAATACTCACGTGATGGTATGATTTCAATTGATATATCCGCGTGTTATCCTGGAAGTTTTCTCGGGTATGGAGAATGCTCTGAGTATTTTAAACGATTTGGACATCCCACACATGAAATGACTCGTGTTGCGATTAATGGTTGTTTGCCTGATTTTGATTTAACCGGGTTCGCTCGTGTGATATCATTTGAACTCGCTGATGGGTTACATCCGTGTAGTTATGTTTGGCTTGGTAGACATATGTCTGAAAAGGCGTGGATGCCAATAGTGCTATTGAGATATATGATCGATAGTAAGATGTTACAATCGTTGATTGTCAGTGAAGCTATTATATCCTATCGAGCTCAGAAGGATGTTTGGTTACCAAAACCTGATCTAGATCGTATAATTAGCGAACAGCGAAAACAGTTTCCTAATTTCAATGAAGAACAAATCATGAATTGGTCTAAGGAGTTATTTGAAATTAAAAACAAAGAAGCCAAAGATTTCGGACGAAAAATAATTGGTAAATTCACTCAAGGTGGAAGATTTGACAATGCAAAATACTCTTCGAGGTTGATCATAGACAACGCAGAATACGATTTTATTGTAGCGGATTTAACGAAACAGGGAAAACTTGTATCCCGTAGGGATGCTTTTCTATCCAATGGTGAGAAATTAGGTACGGTTGTTACCTACTGTGATGGATATAGTTGTCAGTACACACATTTGAGAAGTTCAATGCTCGGTTATTCTATTATTAATCTATTTTCGATGATAAATAGATTTCCTAATACCGCGGTTAGAGTAGCTACTGATTCGATGTATATACACAACAAATACAAATCAGCTGTCGCGGCATTCACAGATCCCGAGGAAGCGTGGGGACGTTGGCGATTTAAAAAGGAAAAACTACATGAGTATTGTGAATCCGCAGACGTTGCCATCGACGATAAATACTTGAAAAGCAACCATAATCTCTCAAAGATTCAATCAGAATTTTCTAATGCACCACCGGTATCTGATCCCGTATGTAGATACAAGACAGTTTATTTAAACGGCTGTGGTGGATCAGGAAAGACAACTCGTGCAATTGAATTATTTCGTCGGGAAAATCCTACGGATTTCACAAACATGATTGTGCTAACACCAACTCACAGACTCGCCAGAGAGATGATAGCGCGGGGAGTAAAAGCCTGTACTTATCACAGCTTCTTTTGATGGAAAGGCGATACATGGACTCCTGATCGAATGGGCGATAAATTCATTCCTGAAATCATAATCTGGGATGAAATATGCACGGTATCGTTGACAGTATTACAGATATTTCTTGAATGGTTGTTATTGAAAAATACAAACGTCGTCATGTGCGGGGATCACGGCCAACCACAGCCATTTGTTGGTGGATCTCCACATGAGTGGTTGAAGGGATTTGTAGATTATTATGAAGAGATTAATACCGACCATAGATCACTTGATGAACAATTACGAGAATTCAAAGCGCTAATTAGATTACAACCGGATAAAATCCAATGTGAAATAGCGCGTGAAATAATTTCAGAAACTCCCATGAATGATTTTTGGGAAACATGGAGACCAAATGATTTAATAATCGCGAGTAGAAAAATAGTCAGAGACGCGCTTCAGATGAAATTATTTGAATTGCATAAAGAAAAATTTGCAACACTTCCAGTACCGTTGTGTTATAGACCTTCGAATACACGAAAGCAGAATATCGACGTTGACATTCCTGGACAACAACAAAAGCAGAATTTAGTATTAAATGATATTGTGCTGGTTGATATCAGCGTCGTCGAAGATGCATTGCGTGCTGATAAATCCCCATGGACGTTAGGTTATGCAGCAACAATACACTCTTCACAGGGATTAACTATCACAGACACAATTGTTTGGATAGTAGATAATCACATTGAGTGGTCAAATTTAGTTTATCTCGCAGTATCCAGAGTACGGCGAATAAACCAACTTCGAAGAATTGTTTTCGATGATGAAATCATTGGTGACGATATTATCACTGGTGATTTTATCACTGGTGATATAATCAGAAAAAAACTCTCTGGTTATAAACAACAGGATAAAAAAAATAAACGAGAATTTGACATTAATGCTGAATTAATAATTACGCTAAAGCAACAACAGAATAATCACTGCGCGAGTTGCAATTGTATAATGCGTTGGCAGTATTCGGATAAAGATCCTCGCCAATTTACCGTAGACAGAAAAAATAACAATCTCGGTCATGTCAGAAACAATGTGAGGTTGACTTGTCTTGAGTGCAATAGACGCAGAGGTGCTAATTAAGACCACGCGGTGGTAATTGAGTATCCTCGGGAATCACTTGTAACTGTTGTCGAGTAAATCCTCGCTGAGGAGCAGTTGAATCCAGTTTATAGATTGCTGGTCTAGAAACGCTAGCGTTTCCACCAGTTGATCGTGTTATGCCGGATATTTTATGCGTAGTGACGCTCCAAATAGGATCAGTAGCTCTTTTTTTACCACCCTCAAGCTCTCCTGGTTCGTATAAGTACCTTACAATGACATTACTACCAAGAATTGGTTCTTTGAAATCTTTTTGTGAAATTCCTTGGATTTCCATTTTTGGTATAGACGCTTTCTTAATCGCGTTGACAGGTTTCATGTTAATTGTTCGAGTAATCTCATTATTGATTGCGGTAATCACAGCTGGTAATCTCTTAACCCATTCACGGGATCTTTTATCCTGAATAAACTCCTTCGCGTATTGATATCCAAATAACCGCTCAGCAAGAGTCCGATTAAATCGTTCAACAATTGCCTGATCGCGATGTAGCGCAGTATGCCCTCGTCTGATGGTGACATTATGATGTTTCATCGTTGTTAAAACAGCGCCTTGAAATTCCTTGCCAGGATCAACTTGTAACAGATTTGGCCAGCGTAGTGGGCCTCGTCGATAAATCTTTTCAAATGCAGAAGCAACTTCAGTGGCCGATTTTGTCCTTAGCGGTTCTGCTTGTTTGTATCGACTCGCAATATCAACTACGGTTAACGCGTATTTGTAACCGTTGTCATGCGGCAGAAATAGTATATCAGCTTGATGAACTTCATTAGGAATGGTCACATCAAAATGCGAGAAGTTAATTCGTTTAGGCGCTGGTAGATAAATTTGCCATATTGCCTGTTTGGATAACCAGTTTGCCGCAGTGGTTTTTTTCACCTTTGATGCGCTAGCGAGTTTATTGATTGCTGCGTAACCTCTCCAGTATCCTCTCGGAGAATAATAAATAGATTCCATATTAAAATGCTAGCATTTTCAATTACCAGCACCTAACATCAATTTACCCTTCATAGCAGATTTTACCAACCACGAAGCCAATTTTTCTTTGAAGGATTTATCAGGAATAGCATTTAACGCATGAATTAATTTCACATCCGCAAGATGTCTGTGTTGAAGATTGCTGCTTTTATATGCGACATCATGAACATGACACGCCTTATCAATAGCGTTTATTGGATACTCGCCGGGTCGGGGCAGATTTTGATCATCAAGTCTGATATCTAATCGTGTTCCCGGTCCACAGTAGCTATATCCTGGAAGGTGCTTTTCTCCTGGATACTTTGCCCACGGTGTTCCTGGGAGTTTTGCTAACTTGGCTGCAATATCACCTCCTCGTTTTTTTTAAATGTTTCGTGGAAGTAAATCTAAATTTTTTCGTACTACATTGTACGCACTTACCAGAAAGCGCTGATCGATTATTTTTCGTTGTAATCGTCGTCAAGTCATTTGTGCCAGTACGCGTCCTACATTTCACACAATATAGATCCATAATTTATATATAACAGCATGAATGTAATTGATTATTCAGCTACGAGACGACGGGAACCTATTAGACACCATGCAATGTTACCAAATTCTATTCGCGCGATTATCATCGGACCATCTGGAAGTGGTAAAACACAATTGCTACTTAATTTGATAACGAGATGGATGGCGTGGGATAAGTTGTACATGATTGCTCCGAGTGTAGATGATCAGCGATGTTATGAAGTGTTAAAAGATTTTAACGAAGCCGCGCGAGAAATTAACGGCGATGATATTATTGAGTTTATAACCGATATCGAAGAGGCACCTAGCATTGACTCCATCGACGGAAGTATTAACAATTTAGTTGTATATGATGATATCATGTTAGATAATCAAAAAAATCCTGCTAGAATATTTTCCAGAGGCAGACATAAAAACACCGACGTGATATATATCACTCAACGTTACACTCAAATACCAAAAGTGATCCGAGATAACTGCAATATGCTGTGTGTATTTAACGGAGTTGATACTCATACTCTTAGAAATATTTGGCAAACTTGGTGCGGTGGCGATATGGATCATAATCAATTTAAAAATTTCTTTAGCCGCGCTCAGTCAATCCCACACGGATTTGTAACGATAAATTTATCAGACCCTCGGACAAGATATCGTATCGGACTTGATCAAATATTTAGTTAGTAAAAAAATTGTTAGTAAAAATCGAAGATTTTCATAGCAGCAGAGAGTGTGAACGCCAACTATATGGCGTCTTTTTTTTTTACTAAATGGAACCTTACAAGGAAGCCTTTAGTTTACCAAATTGAGACTTCCTAGTAATATTTAATAGGAAGGTCTATTTTTGACAAATTGAGACTTCCTAGTAATATTTAATAGAAGGCAGCATCATTGACGCCTAAAAAGTTGGTCTGTTCACACTCTCTGCTGCTTAAGAGTTCAAATCTGCAGTCAAACGTTACCGTACATGTATGTGGCCATTGTTTTCCCACATTTTATATCCCATCCTATTTCTTTTAGTTTAAGTGTTAAGATATGTAACACTGTTTACTGAATTAAATATTTATTTTGAATTAGTGTTTTAGGGGCACATAAACTGCGTCGTATTTTTTTTATTTCTTCTTTTAATTTAATCATGGTAATGAAACTTTACATATATGGTAGAGGAATGTCAGATGTTAACTGTCTGAGTTTTTTTGGGGGCGGAAATGGAGATTTTGTTTGCAGAGAAAATTACGCAGCCTTCATTGTGATAATTCATGAATTTTAAACTAATTGGTGACAATTTTTTTACAAGAAGTACTTCTATTGTAGCTAAACAATCTGAAATTTACGTGAATAATGTTTAATCTTAAACTATTTACTGAAGACAAAATCTGTCCTGTGATATTAATTATTTCTTCACTACAATATTCACAAGTGATAAAATAGAATATGACATCTATGGACTGCACACTTGATAAAACAATTATATATGGATTTTCTTCTTCTGAGAAATGAAAATTGAGAGACATATTGAAATAATCGGGAGTTAACTGCGAAAAATCAAGAGAGATATTACGACATAGGGAGGAAATACCTCCAAAATTGGAATTTATTTTCTTTCTTTCTTCTCCCGGCTTGAAAGTTAACATATATGAACTGTTCGGGTTTGTGGAATTTCAGTCAGGGCTAGTAAGTTTATTTAAATCATCAGCCCGGGGCCTGTGCTTAAAACATTTCTTTCAGCACTGACCAGTACAGTACGTAATCTATTTTAATGAAGCATGTATATACTTACAGATTTGTCATACGCTAACTGTAGCATGCATGTAAAATACACTGTAATTGAATCATAGAAAAGAAACTTCTTTATTTTGAAATTAATTACGTATGATTTCCTCCTCGCAGATTTATTTGTGGGGTGTTGTTTTTTGTGTGTGTGAAAAATTACTTCCTATGAAAACCGTTATCAATGGCCTTTCTCGCTTGCCATGTTTCTGTTTGTATACGAGGACTGGCTAGTGTGACGTCACGAGACCACGTGATCTGTCGTCTCATTAAAACTCGGAAATACTCGGCAATTTACGGAATCATTGTATCTCCTTCGCAATATAATCAATATCCGCACACGATATTATTTTTTTAAACATTATATTCGAATTAGAATTTGTAAAGAATTACATTTATAAAATAAAAATTTTCATTTCTAGTCTCCTTTAACACACAAGGACATTACCATAGCATATTCCCCTAGCTATGTCACTCACACAAAACAATAATATCATTCGATAAGTCGTTACATTCTTTGGTCACACATTCGTACCCATCGAAATACCCATTCTCTCTGTGTACACGGTATATATTTAGATTTTCAATCTTATTATCCAGAACAGTATCACATAATCAGACGCATTTATGTACATTGCACTTGTACAAAGTGTACACAGATATCAACATATCCGTGTGCTGATATATCCTTACACATGATACTCATAGAAAGTATACACAAATCGGCAAATCCTTATTAACCAATGTTGCACTCTGCAACCATTATACAAAGTTTATAATTCAATTTAACATTTGCAAATTTATAATATCAAATGCACGAGGTTATTACAAATTGACCCAATAGCGAATTACAATATTAATTCTTTATATAAACATTGCTCATATATCAAAATATGCATGTATATCAAACACTACGAATGACTCAAACCCTACAAATGAGAATTCTACGTACAAAAGTATACATACTGCAATAATTAAAGTACAATTACTTTGCAGTAATATATTACAATAATCGAGCAAATAATCTCTGACCTCCTGTACTGAAGCTCCTTGTAATTCCAAGAATAACAAGTTTCCCGCCAATTTCGAATGACGTCGGAGTAGCTTATCTTCCCTTATATTCTCCGTAAGCTGGTTTTAGCGACTACTGCATTTAGTTCTCAAGATAATTGATATAAGCTTGGGATTCTAATGTTGGCCATGCCTTGCTCAACTCCGAGTGGATGTTGATTCATATAATTATCAGACACTGCCCTCTCCAAACAGTCTGTCAACGGTGGGCTTACTACCCTCACTTAATTTTCCTTTGATGCGAACACAAAATTCCACTATCATATAAATGTAACATGTGAAGACAATTATTACGTAACTGGCTGACCAAAATAAGGCCAGTCACGAATTTTACGACCATGTCAAATAAATGGTTTTACACCTCATTGTTCGCCGAATTGACCTTCATACATATTTATGGCGCGAAATTATTAGCCTCATGGTCTAACATATACATGTTGCAATCTGGTTAATCCTTACAATGTGACATGTATTGAGAAAGAAAAGTCATTCTGTGCCTTAACACTAGGGTACAAGTGTTTTATTATGTGACCATTTTTTTGTTGGGGGCGGGGGGTGGGAGAGGGGCTAACTATTTTGTTTAATTTAAATTATTTGGATTCCAAGAGATTATTTTCTCTAAAAATCTTTGTGCTCTAAATTATTTCTTGCATATATGTAATAGTTATCGAAATTTACAAAGAATTCAAAAACTAAATATTATTTTCTGTGATTCAACAAGAACTGTTGAAACATCAGGATGACGCTGACCATAGTATACTTCATCGCCTTCCTGTTTGGATTTCATCAAAATTCTAACTCAGTTTTATATGGACTTTTTATTACTAGGGCTTCTACTTTTTAATTCTTGGATTATTCTGGGATCATATTTGGAATTGATTCCAAGACCAGTAAGTTTTCTCATTTTACCTTCTTTTATTAGGGAAATAAATTATTTTTTAAAATTACAAAGCTTGTTGTCTTCACTGTTTTCTTGTTGCGTTTTGCACGAGCCTAAACGTGACACACTTAAGAGAGATAACTTTGCTGGAACTAAACAAAAGTAAGAGTTACCAAGTCAGTTTAATTTTTTTTGAAAATCATTACAAACTTACAAAACAATGTTTTAATATTAATCATCATAATCTCAAATGTTGCTAATAGACTGAACGTTTTGTTTAAGTCTGAAAAAAAATACACGAAATACACACTACACCTTTGACGTTTTTTTTGGGGGGTGGGTGGGGGGGTGGAAGCTTTGAAAGGTATATCAGCTCCTGATACATGGGCTCATCACAATTTTATTTTCCAGTATAGTCTCCGAGTGTGTTTCATTAGCACTGAACTTTCCGCTGTGTCCAAATCTTAAAAAGTAAACTTTTAATCAAAGTACCATCAAAGATGAACTCAAGGCGAAGTCCTTGTTATAGAATTTCTGACAGCATCTTCATTGGCTGGACTGTAAACAGTCACATTTTTCACTTTCAGATCAACATCAATGTCTCATTACTCACTGTGCACTCGTGCCTAAGTACACAAAGAAAACCACCCTCACAGGTGAATAGATCATTAAGAATCTCCATCGGCCCTCTTACTGGCCAATCATACAGCAGCTCAAATGGTGAAAACCCAGTTGCCTCATGTGGTACTTCCCAGTAGCAAAATATTTTGTAAATCAGCAGCGCACACCATTCTTCACCAGTCGTGGAACACAATCTCTTCCAGACAGCATTGAGAGTGTCATAAAATCCTTGACCTTTCCATTGGATTGTGGCCTTAAATGAAGTTAATTAAGGTCTAATCTGCATACCAAAGTTGGCTGGAATCCAAGAAAACTTGGTAATTATAAGATTCCGAAATGAAGGTTAGTCGGACATGCAAATCAGGGGACATAGCCAATGTTAATGATGACCAATAAGAAAGGAATGCAAAAAATCTTTAGAGTTCACATCAATGCAAAGCTGTGCATCTGATTTGGTTAAAATCCAGCAATTGCCAGTAAATTTATAACCACAATGTTGATGGTTGGAAAGCCAGATTGATGGCAGTCTGTCAACTGCATCAAGCAGGACTCTGATAAAATAACCTCTTTGTATAGGACCCAAAAATAGAAATGAAATTTAAAGAAATATACATTTGTTGTCTGGTTTAATCAGAGTTGCTTCATCAATAAATAAGAAGCTTGTTTTGGGCAGGAAATCTGGGTTTGAAAAGACTTGTTTGCCGATACTACTACAATGCATCCCTGGTGCATGTTCCAATATAAGTAAGTTACTGCAGCTTTCTTTAAACTGCATTTGGATCTCAGTTTCTTGTCAGAGACATCTATGCTAGCCTAGAGTAGTTGATTCTGCTGTGCACCAGACTGAAGTGAAGATTACGGTGGATTGACTACACGTTTTGACTCTTTATAATAAAATAAAATCCCCATACACACAAAAAACACTGAATGGCTGTAACCTTTTAACAGCCACATTAGGCCAAAATTAAAATTAAGTTTGTTTCCCCTTACCCGACCGACCCTCTTAAAATCCGCCGACTGAAAAAATTTTTTTGAAAAATTTGCGATAGTATTTTTTTTTTTTTCGTTTTGTTCAAAAGTTCGTTTTTTCGTTTCGTTTCGTTGTGCGATCCGTATTTTCATGCAATCAACAAAATCGATGTCACTAGCGCGCGAAAAACGTTTGTTGCAAGGTGTTTAAATTAGATAGGAAAAGCATCATGACCGGCATGGCCGGCAAAAGAAAATACGAAGAAGATTTCATTATATGTGTAAGCGTAATCGCGAAATGCGGGAAATCAAACAAAAAAATTTGTAACAACAGAATACTAGAATACTCAACGGAGTGTACATGGGATGATGTATCACGACATTACCAATGATACAGACTTTCGCCCTCATAAAGCAGATGTACTGAACGTCAGTTTATCAGACAAACTGGATGGAACGATGACTTTTCATCCAGACCTTCACGAAGGTCTGCATGTGGTGAAAGAGTTTAATCAGCGACTGAAATATGTTACATTTACGATGACCCGTGATGAAAGTGTTGGGTTGGATGATGTTTCCTCAAGTACTACTAGTACAGAAAATCAACAAGCACCACCTGCACGGACTGCCTTTTCTGTTTTAATGTCTACTTCCGTGGCAACAAAGCTACCACAACTTAAGGACACAAATGCTGAGCGTTTCACTGGTATAAACAATTTTTTTTATATGAAATAATGTTATTTTCAAACATCTGTCTGACAGTTATTAGAAATGAATTCATGCACCCTCTGACAACTGCAATCTTTCTAGAATTTTTACTGCCTTCCTAATAATATATTTAAAGTCTGTTTGTCAAGTACAAATGTTTAAGCTTTGACCGACAATAAACACAGAGCATACACAATATAGCAAAAACTATACATATATAACATACAAAACAAAAGCAGACAATAAAAACATTAAAGACATACATAAACATGATTAAAACATTATTTTGATACCTGCAGTGCATAATGAATATGGCAGTGTTAAAGTCTATTAATTATGAAATCCGTTTGTTGATATTAGATTCAAGGTTTTGAATTTTATCTCCCATGGGGCACGATTGCAAGACAGCCAACAGTAACTGGTGTCACATTGAAGACTGCTGTCTGTTTTTTGTGTGCCATGTACACTTATTCCACATCTCATATCTCATTTAATATTATCTATCAGTAAAGCTATCCATTCCATTTCAGTGAAAGTTTTTTTTATTCCATTTTTTTCAGCTAAAGATGAGTTGTTTAACGGCATAGTCAAAGATATGATAGAATGTGGAGACAAATTTCCTGGAAGCATGTCCCACCAGAGTATATCTGAACAAGTCCTGGTGCTAGTAAATGCTTTGTGGTACATAAGTGGCAACATGTCCACAATAGAAGAGAGAGCGGCCCACCTGACAAGAATCAAGCACATCCCGGAGAGGTGTTTATCTTTGATAATATTAAATTGAAGTAAAAGATTAATCTTTATTCAATGTATATTTATTACAAACATTCCTGCAACACATAATTCTAGAGAAATTTAATATAGTAAGTGTCTTAATGTTCATAGTTTTTTTTTTTTTTTGATTTTCAATGATAAAACTGAGCAAGCAATACTATCTCACGTTAAAGGAAAATATGACATAGACTTTTTAATATTTGGTAAGCTGATTAAAATAAAGGTTCAATGTCATAAGATTTAAAAAATTGGTTGAACACTTGACTTTTTTATTTCTTTTGTGTTGCTACCCAACCCTAATATTGCGATGGAAGAGGGTGGTTTTATAGCACCATAAAATCTGGTTCAACCATCCACGGTTTCATTTAAGCCTGTACAAAGTCAGGACCATTGCGGTTGTCAATTTCTCCATTATGTACATGTAGTAACCTCCATTTTGCTTACTTTACTTTTCCGTGACATTTGTCAGAGATTGATTATCCTTGTTCAGTAATTTTGTTGTAACTTACCTTTTTTACAGGTTTTTAAAGTTTGATGGTGCTAATGATTATAAAAGAAAGAAGCAAAAACATCCACAGCTTACTGCAAAAGATCTGAAGTTACAAGTCCAGTGTTTATTCAGGCTAATCTCAAGACCTTTTACACAGCATTGGACCATAAGAGGTGACATTCAAACCTTAACTGGATGTTTACAGTCTTATGCAGATTATTTAGAAAAAGCAAATGAAAAACAGATATCACGACAATTACAAATGAATCCAGTTCGTCAGATTGATTCCAATCTCTCCATTGCACATCGTCCTAGACAAGATGAAATCCTACCATGTTACAGTCGATTGGATGGTCAGGTATCTCAGATGGCAATGTTTCAACCTCTCTTCTTTGATGAAGATTTGCATTTAAATGAACCATTTAAAGGGCCAGAACAACGATTTAGATATTTTGAGAAACTTTGTCTGACCATACCAGTACATATGTTAAGGTACGACCCTGGTGGAGGGATTGGGGCGATTTCTTTTATCTGGAGAATTCCTGAAGATGGGATGTCTTCTTCGGAAATGTTTATGAGAGACAACCAAGTTTTGCACCGCTTACGCAGTAAACTGTCTGAATATCACACAAGACAAATGAGACAGGAGTTCTTCAATGCTTACGGAAATATTGCTGGAACCATTATACCTCCACACATTTTGCGGTCTATCTACACAACCTTTACAAATGATGTTTCAGCAGATCAAAATAAGGAAATAGATAACCGAGTACGTCTTTCTGTTTTGGGGATTGATCCTGATCTTGTGGTAGATTTACGTCACTTAAATAAGGGTAGACCTAATGACACTTTCGATGTATTTTTTCAGACCCTTGAAAAGGAGATTCAGGACATGGTTGCTGCAGATGAGAGGAGACACAATACAGAGCATATTTCACGTTTTTTGTCTGTTAGGGATATGATAGAGCAGGTGAAAAGTAAAGTACCAGAAGGAACCAATATTCCCAGTGAGTCATCAGTCCTACTAGCATTTGTTCCAAAAAATGCACATCAAAATGTAGCCAAGTTATACAAAGGTAGAGTACCTATTAGATTGAAAGTACAGACCAGGCAACTTCGTGCACAACACCAAGATGATCACTACTGTTCAGCTCTTTTTAAATATTGTAGAGCATATGCAACACAATTTAGAGACATTAGTAATTTTGTGTGTATGGACGACAAGTCTAAGCTGGACTTTGGAGAACCTGATCTCTTCACCTCAATAGGGGTAAGAGGGAAGAAGTCCATAGTTCCGATGAATTCAGTACTTTCCTGTCTTGATCATGATGTGCAGAGCAAAGGCTCACTTACTCCTTCTGTCGTACTTGATGTAGATATTCCAGGTGATGCAACAGAAACATTCTACAGGGGACAAGTCTCGGTTACATTCAAAGATAGTATCTTCCAGGCAAGCACCCCCTTCCGTCACATAGTAGAGCTTGAAACTATTCTGAAAGCTAAAAATGAGAACAAACCAGATTTATTTATGTACACAGATGGTGGTCCTGACCATCGGGTCACATATGGAGCAGTAAAGTTGTCATTGATTGTTTTATTCAGAAGACTCCAGTTAGAATTCTTAGTTGCCTGCAGAACTGCACCAGGTCACTCTTGGACTAATCCGGCTGAGCGGATTATGTCACTTCTCAACATTGCCTTCCAAAACACTGCACTTGCACGAGAGCTTGCCTCATCTGATGTAGAAACAATTCTGAAAACATGCGGAAGTATGAATGAAATCAGAACAAAAGCTGGAAAAAACAATCAAATTAAAACAGAATGGCTACAGTCAGTTCAACCTATGATCAAAACCCTGTCCTCAAGAACAGAGAGAGTCCAACTTAAGGAAAAGTCTTTCAAAGTATTTAAAGCAGCAGAGGATGCTGATGTTGAAATGGCTGAAGCTGAAGTGACCCTTATAGACCCTGCCATCAAAGTTGGAAAGTATCAGCAGCAGCAACTTAGCCATGCAACACAGCTGAAAAAATTTATTGGTAAGTACAGAGATCTACAGAACATTTTTATTGCTTGCGACACTCAGAAAGTGCCAGGGTTGAAGTTGCAATATCTTGTCAGTCTGTCCGTAATTTCAAGGGTGAGTGTCAGAGCATTTTATAATTCCAAACTGAAAGTGGACATGCAGCTGTCCCGATTTGTTAGACTTCTACATTATAAAAACTCAACATTGACAGATAAATCATGATTTATTAACAGATATACACAAATTTTAAAAATAGAATAACATTGCATACAAATTGTCTTTGTAAGTCGACAGGAATTATTTTGAAATATTAATTTAATGGCCCAGGGTACTACTCTTAAACATTATGCCAGGAACCCGTTCATTGTGCATTTTCTCATTTTTTCTTCATATGAAACATAACTCAAATATAATTTAGTCCTTAGTTTAAAGTTATTGGCTCATTTTCAAAAGTGATGTGTTAAATGTCCCTGCATGTCAGCCCTTTCTATTAAATAAAAGATTTTCATGTCTCTTGGTATTTTATTACAGCTGATCACTGCCGTGAACGCCATTACTCCTTTCAGATCAGAAGATGTCATGATGAGGGTTGCTGTCCTACTCCAGAGAGGGAATGGGCGTGGTTACCAGACCCCATATTAGACATAACTGGACAGCATTACAAGCTATTTGATGAACTGCTTGGTAAAGAAACTACAGATAAGGACAGGCCGTCTAGTTTAAAGCAAACTGTAGCTGCTGTGGCACAAGAACAACAGGTAAGGATGTTCATAAATCTTATTAAAATATAGAAGTTTTATAAAGTATTGATTTAACAGTTATAAATTGTGCAATAATAACAACACATGTATATAAAAAAGTTATTTAAAAAACTGCAACTTTAATAGAACCCCTTGTAACATAATAAGTTACAAAATAGAGGGCATGTCACTACACAACACTTAAAACACAAGTGATGATATTTATGTTTCTTTTTACAGGGTTGTAAAAACAGTATTCTTGTGGGACAGAATGTTAGACAAACTGTTAACTGCTGTGAGTGTCTAAAACCACGATGCATATACGCTAAGACGAAACTAACAGCAAGAGACCAGAGAGCTTTGACACATACTTTGGAGAAATACGACTATACTTGTGGTTCTGTTATCACACCTGATAGTAAGTTCTAATGATTTAATATTTTATACTTTTATCCAAGTCCTTAATACTTTATTCAAAAATATACCTATACACTCTTCACATACTGAATGCGGTTTGACTCTTACCTTGATTTAGAATCATGTCTGACACTGTCAGAGAGCCCAGATAGTTTTTAATGCTCTTTCATGTCAGATATTGCTTTTTTTAACTGTGATTTTCTCTTAGTACTAGCCATTGCACTAAAATTTTAATGTGAATATTATTTTACAAGTATTCCTGTTTCCTGGTCCATGCTCCCAATTTTTAGTGAAGTCCAAGTTGCTCATTTATCTTTTTATACTAGTTTCTCTGTGTTTATAAAGATAATTATTTACATATTTAGTTTCAGGTTCTATATGCTATTTGTTGTGTATCATGTCTAGTCACCTTCGGACATTAAAGTTCAATTTTGGATAATTGGTGTTCTATTTAATATATTTTAGGAGACATCCTACAGGGAAAAGTGTTTGTAAGACTACAATTGTCTTGTGCTGTACACATTGAATTCCCATACTATGCCAGCAACATTGGCAGACCAGATATTTGTGCTCATTGTGGAGCCATAGGAGCAGAAAAATCCCAGGAAATGACTGGAAGATTCCGTACTGTTCTACCAGTGTGCCAGCAATGTTTAGCATCTGGAAAGGACATTCCAAAACGAAACCCAGTTAAAAACTAACCACCAGCTCTTAGTGACATTTAAAATGATGTTTTGCATTGTTTGTTTCTTTTTTGTTAGTTAGATTTCTACATGTATTTAGTGTTCTGACATTACTTTATTGACATGTTTCTGCATATTTGAGACACTATTCAATGTCTAACTTTATATTTGTGCATTTTGACAGGTCTTGCAAATATGTTAAGTCTCATTATATATTGAACCCAATGATACTAGTCAGAAAGAATACTCAAGACTTTTAAAATACTTTTATTAATTATTTTAAAACATTTTTATACATTTGACCTAGTCAGAAAAAATACTAAGGGTTATTCTTTTCTAAGGGTTTATCTACCTTAACCCAACACTCCTCAAAAACTCGGAAAAAAACACTTCTTGCACCTGTACATGTGTATCTTTATATTTCATTGAAATTACTCTCATTTAATATATGTTTCAAAATTTGAGTAAATCTGTTAAATTGGTACCCTGGCCAATGCCTGCAGGGAGTATTTTTATTGGAATAGCCCTTATCAAAAACTAATCTAGTCTATAAAACATTTTAAACTTGTTCACAAGTTACTGTATTTCAGTTCATGAGTTACTGTATTTCAGTATTATTATTAAAGTTGAATTTATCGTTTTTCTGTTTCCTATGTGTCAGTTTATAGTGTCATGAATTTCATGAGAAAAAAAAATTATTAGCCTACCTACCTATCCAACTTCAAATTGTTGGGTAGGGTAAGGGGAAACAAAGATATTTTTAATTGCGGCCTTATCTGGCATAGGAAAACCCCAGAGAAATCCCCCAAACAACCATTGACCCATGGGAAGCTACTGGCAAGCTTTTTCATATATCGACGCCAGTGGAGCCCAAGACTCAAATGCATGCAAACATAGGTGAGATGTTGTTGATCTGTAAAGACAAACGCTTTAGACCACTCGGCCATCTGGGGCCCAAGGTGGGTGGGTGAGTGAGGGAAAGAAGAAAATTGTTAAAGATCATAAGTACTTCAGAAATGATAAGATTCAGGTCTATGTAGTAGTGACTTTTAGATGATTTAATTATTTTCCAGTTTCCTAGTCTAGTACAGTCATGTTGAATAGAATTCACAACTTCCAAAACAATACAAGCAGAATCTTTAGAGTACACTCACCCCATGACCTTAAGGACATTAATCATTTGGGTTTAACAAGTCTAGTGAGAACAGGCAGTTGTGTTTTTGCAAATTAATTAAATGATTATTTACATGACTTACAATTAGTTTTAGATTTTGAAAATGCTGATGATATTAGAAACAAGATATTAGATTATGTTTCTCTAATTAGCAAGAGTATCTCATACATAGATTTTAAAGAAATATATATTTTATAATTGAACTCTGACAATCTTTGTCAACATTTACACTTAAACCACATTTATTTAACATTTGTATTTTGAGGAAGAGGTTGAAAGTGAGTGTCAGTCTGATCAGATATATTATAATCATTTATATGTTTTCAAATCAACTTCTAGACAACTCATTAGTGAGATATCAAATATTTAGTTTAATGTAGGAAACACAGATCTATGTATCACTGAAACAATTCAAGCCAGTTACAGAAATATGTTTGTTTGTTTGTTGGCTCTACCAGCTAATTCCCCAATGTAGCTGCCACCCACCCCATTCAGCTACAACATCTAGACGGCTAATTATTTACTCCATCTATAATCTAAAAGACACAGATACCAATAAAGGAAAATACTATCTGAATATTTTATTTATCTACGTTCAGCATGTATCAAATTGTGAACAGCAAAATCCCAGATCTGCCTTTACACAAAGTGCCAATGAGGTCTGTACTTTTGTTGCACTTATGATTTGAACAAAAAACATAAACCCTCATCTGCCATCCCATAGGAGCTGATGAATCAGTCTGTAGAATTTGTTGTACATGTACCTATAATCCAACAACAGTATAGACCTAGAGCTACATCCCAAAAAGTGCCAGTGAATCAGGGTCTGTAGTGTTTGTTCTACTTATAATTCGCACAAAAAGCATAGACCCAGGTCTACCATCAATCAAACTGCCAGTGATTCATGGTCTATAGCGTTTGTTGTATTTAATTTATGATTCCAACAAACAGTATAGATACTGCTGTATTCACTTTGGCGACATATTTTCCCCCATCACCTTTTAGGATAAAACAATATATATATATATATATATATATATATATATATATATATATATATATATATATATATAAACACACACACACACACATATATAGCAGGTGAGATTTGGGATCTTTGATTCACAAATAATAGAAGTGATAAGTTTAAGGAAAAGTGAACATTTTTGCCAACTTTTGACTTGTTGTCTTAGTTTTTCTTTCCCACACAACAAACAGGTAATTTAAAACACCTTGGGGTTTGTAAATGAGTGGTTCTTTGTGTACAATATTTGTGAGTGTATGTGTCTGTATGAGTGCATATATATGTGTGTGTGTTGTGTCTAAGTAAGGTAATATCCCATCCACCTGGTCAGGTAGTAATGTCAGAGAAAACTAAAATCCTGACAATTACAGTTCAATAAAGAAAAGTATAGACACGTATTTGCCATCATAAAAGTGCCAGTAGCCCACTTCGGTGGTTAGATTGTCTGCATCAGATGAGTGAGGTTTCAGGTTTGAACCTGGCCAAGTCATACCAAAGACTTATAAACTTGGTACTAGCAGCTTCCTCGCTTGGCACACAGCATTAAGAGGTTAGAGTTAATAGATGTCAGCCTGGGTGGGACATGATGCTACTTGTCTGAAGCATGACACACCAGTGCTAGATGTCACAATAAACTTTCACACTGTATGCTAAATTTGTTAAAAGCTACATTAAACACACACACATACACACACACACACACGTGAACCACAGTCTACAGTGGTTGTTCTGTTAATGATTCCAACAAAATGCTTAGACCACTAAGAAGCACTAATGAAGCATAGTCTGTAATATTTGTTGTACTTTGATTTCAAAATACATTATATTATGGACATTGATTGGATGACATATACTGGAAAGGCAGATTGGTGTCTTTACCATCAACAGTTGTGTGCTTGTTATATATAAGCTAACTGACACCAACTGCTCCATTTGTCATGTAATAAAGTGATATAGATCTTTATATGAGAGAGAGAGAGAGAGAGAGAGAGAGAGAGAGAGAGAGAGAGAGATAGAGAGTTTTTATTACACAAATATTGAAAATTCTAAATTTCAAAATTTTATTTAATGCACTCTTGAGTATACAAAACTGTAGCAAGAAAGTGTTATATAAAAAAAGCTTTAAAATAAAATGTGAGCAGACAGTACAGAGTTCAAGTTTAGATATTCAAAATTTCAATTTTTAAAGAATTTGTGTCACATAATAACAACTGTAACATTATGTATATTGATAATTTAAAAATTATGCATATTTGTTTCTTGAATAAGTGATAAGCCTATGTATCAACAAAATTGTTTATTAACAAAAATATAAATACTGCCATAATCCTGTTTACTGATGAAGTAGGTGGACAATTTGGATAACAGGTGACTGCAATATTCAGGGCTGTGAAATACATAAAAAAAAATCTTTTTTCTTCTGCTGTTTAGTGTACCTATGAATATGGTACCAGAACTGTAACACCAACAAAAAAAAGATTTACAAGAAGTTGTATTGATGCCATGTTATATTCTATTGTCTCCTAGGAAATTTATGATTTTAAAAAATGATTAATGGATTTGACATGCAAAACATCGTCATAAGTTGGAGGAATGTTTTGTAAATATTAAAAAATTTATATTACCATAATTTTTATCTAATACAAAAGACATAATACTGAAATTTTGAATGTTTTATCTGCTGATTTATATTAAAAGCTAACAATTTCACAAATGGTCATACAAAATAATCTTAATTAAATTGTACATTTATTTTAGGTTCCAGAAACATGCATTAAAGGGATCATTGTCTTTTTTTCCCCAGTATAGCATTTGCCAAGAATCAGCTGGATATAAATTCATAAACGGAGTTACCAATTTGCAAAACAACATATTTGCCCTTGGACTGCAAATTTCATGCACAAAGATAAAAAAGCATTTTGTAGTTGTCAAATATATTTTAAATCTGGTCAATGTCAGATTACAACAAAAAAATTATATTTTACTTATAGGACTAACAGAAAGGAAATTATATTTCTGAATGAAACATACTTGTTAAAATGTTAATAATAGCATTAACTCTTGTAATAGGCAAATCACTCTGATTATTGCAGCATTTCAGTGTGATGACAATGGAGAAATTGTTTTCTTAGGATTTCCTTGGTCAAGATGTGGTTGAAAAACTTAATAAATAAGGTAATTTATTTTGGCATCAGAATGGATAGCTGTATTAATAAATTCTTAAAACAATATTTGAATTTTTTTCTACTTAAAATTGATGTTTGACAGCCTCTGAGTATGTTTCACATCTACCCCCTCCCCCCGTCTTTTCAATTATGGCTACCTGTCAATCTACAGAAGCAAAACCTTGATTGGTGCTATGAATTTTAAGTAAAAACAGTCTGTTTCCTAATCAATCACTAAATGATTAAGAACTATTTCATTAAAATATACCTGATGAGCAAGGAATACTTATTTCTTTGTTATCTGAATCTATTATTTCTATGGGGTTTTGTTCTGTATATACTTTTTACTAGTGATCGTACCCTTAAAATCATTGCAATGTCCACCCTCCTTCCTTGTGTATCAAAATATAGTGACCAAATGAGAACTTTCTGATTTTAAATAAAATCTTTGACTCGAGGATATTTTTTCCAGATTGTCTGCATCTGCTTAATAGTAATGACAATGTAAACACTACAACTAAAAAATATATTCCAATAGCAAATTGAAAAAAACAACACTATTAAAATTGTATAAAAGCTACAACTAAAAACATTATATATTCCAAATGTAATCAGATTTACAAAATTTTTTATGCTATAAAAATCTCATTTTAATATTCTGTAAATGATTCATCCCTTGTGACATTTTTTTCAAATAGTTTTTCTTCTTCTTGATATCATTTTTGGTGGGTGCAGGTCTATAAAAGGAATCAAGAATACTTTTCACAAATATAAATATATAAATTTTCACTCCAGGCAACTTTAGAGTGTAGTCTAATACTGAATATTAGACAATTACTTGAATCAGTAAATTTTGGTAGTAGAGATAAGCTATATTTCTTGGATATTCTCAATGCATGATTGTTAAATTTTCAAGCTACCCCAAAATCATTTATTGTTTTAACACTGTCAAGAGATGTATCATCTACCATTAGAAACAAATAACAATTCAATTAATACATTGAATATATATATATATATATATATATATATATATATATATATATAATACATGACATATTTATGCAAAAACAATTATTACTGTATTCCATATTTGTCCAAATGTTTGCATTTATATAGTCAGTGTACATCTTTATTTATTAACTAACACATTACTGTAATTGATCTAATTCTTTCTGTTACAGGTGTCATTCAAAATTTCTTTAGCATTCACCATCTAGACAATACAGTACTGTAGATTACTGAACATTTGTATATTGATTAAATTGATATTACATATGTATTAAACTTTATTTTTTTAAATTACATGTACTTCCTATGAAACATTAGGATTATTATCAATGATTCATTTATTTTATATGTTAAAATCTTGTAGCTGTATGCATCATTTTACAAAGGCTTATAAATGTCTGTCACATATTAGGAAGTTCTGTAATATGCTCATAGCCAAATATATCTCTTCCCATACTTCACCAGGTATATAAAAATACTTGACTATCTACAGTCATTTGAAGGAATACAGTAATGTTAAAAATGCCCTGTGTAGATCAGCATAATGCAGTGCCTATAAAAGAAACACAAGCCAACATGCTGGCATCTGTATATATCTTTCAATTCTTTGAATTCAGCTTCATGTACTCCCATGTAATTTTGAAGTCAATGGATTCATTATAAATGACATCCTTGTTTGTAATTTGATGCATGGAAATTATTACACTAAAGTTTTCAGTATTACATCATTTTTTGTTATCTACTGCCTTCTCTATGTCATTTACATGTCTGCCATAAGAAAGGAAGTACATAATAATATATAAGCATCCATTTTTTTTACTACACACGACAACTGGCATCACTGAAACAGGGGGAACATTATATAAAAGATGTAATTTAGAAAATTAAGAATAAAAAGCAGGGACATAACAAAAAATATACAAACTGTACATGTAGTTGTTATTAAATGTACAAGTTATAAACTAATATGTATTATAAAAAGAAAATGATAAAAGAAAGCACATGCACCTTTTCAGCACCCTACCTTTCTGCCATGATTTAGTAAATAGCTGTCATTATCCTTCTCATCTTTAGTACACAAGAAAAGTATTAAAATGGCTACCTTTTCGGTTACATATCAAAATACACTAGGTATCCTACAACAGTTTAATTTTAAATCATTATTTAGAAACTTCTGTCATCATTGATTTAGAATGTAAATGACAACAATTAGTTGGAAGGACACTTTTAAATGTTCACTTTTTGCAATTAAGACTTCACCAATTAAGTAAATCTACTTTAATCAATTTTTCATGTTTAATTAAAAATGTTATCATTGATGAGGCCATTGAAAATTTGCTTTATGAGTTATGTCTACAAAGTGTTTTACATTGCTAAAACCACGGCTAAAATGGCAGAGGTACATCATTCAGTACATGTTTATCAGCATTTAAAAAATCAAGAACATACAAACATGTCTGCCATAAACAGACATAAGATGTTAAATGATGCATGCTATTTCTTAAATAATTTATACAATTTTACACTGTTTTAGCACATTTAATGTCATCAAATTGTGTTTGACAAAAAAAATGATTGAAAACAACAAGTTTACATTTAGTGTCAAACTTTCTAGCTCTATTCAGTTTAGCTGATGACTCAATATCAAATATGTTTCTTATTGCTGCATTTATAAGATTAATTGTGAAGAAGAAAATTTTATCAGTGATATTGGCCAATAAAATTTCACTATATACTATAACCACTCCTACTAAATACATCAAAGTGAATATTTATTGATACAGTTATGAATGTACTAGATTTGCTTCAACAGTGCTAACCACTACTCTATGGGGAAATATTGCTCGATTTCAATTTCCATAAAAGCAATAAAGTTAACAAAACATTGTTACTAGTATTATTATTATTGCAATATTAATAAAAATAAACCACATATACATGAAGTAAAGTAATATATAAAAGCTCAATGATCCTGATCTGTCATAGTTAATGCAGATACAGATTTGTGCTTCTGTCTCCTGTTAAGATTGCAGTAGATCTAGGTCAAAACCAGTGTCATGCATCATATACATGTCACTTGAAGTTCTTCATAAAACTGCAAAGCTTAATTATCAGGACATATATCTATTGATCTAATGTAATATTATATTCTGCAGTCATGCTATCAGTTGCTGCAAATGTATATCAAAAAAGTTATATTTTGTGATGGAGAATCATCATAATCATCCTTAAAGGGTCAACTAAAAAAAACACAAATTAGAACTGATGGTCAGACTGATGTGACTTGATAAAATATTATGGAGAAAGAAATCTTCTTTCTAAGAGATGATTATTTGTTTCCCATATTTTTCTCAAATTTTATTCCCAACACTCATTCACCCATGAAACAAGCTTCATTTGGGCCGGTGGTGGACTAATTTATCCGATAATGATTCTGGGGATGTATTTTATTGTCTTGAGGAGCAATATACATAAGTATATCCTCAATGAAATTATTATTATTATTATTATTATTATTATTATTATTATTATTATTTTGTGACATAGAATATGATGATGAACATATCCATCCCAATGTTAGCACTAGAGAATCTGAAATTGTAGACATGAAAGACATAAATCTCTTACTCAGTTCTAAACAACAAAATTAAACATCATATATCTCTACAAATACAAAGATTCATCATCAACTTAAAAAGAACATTTGTTTTTAATGGATATTCATTAGAGAGAATTTGGGAAAAAAGCAGCCTGTTCTAGTAGAATGTATTTTTATTAAGGCAATTTTTACACTCCAAGTGTGTTCAAACTATGACATGGATCTCCATGTGACATAATTTCACACAATTTATTAACTGCTAAATACTTCTTATACCTCTCATTGATAAGGTTTACATTTCTTCAGAACTATGGTACAACAATTTTCCAATAATGAGCTTCAAACCAGAAGAGTGATGCATAATAAGCAGTGCTTCTGATGAAACTGTAACCCCAAACTCCAATGTAGCTTCTTAGGTTTGAGCTAAAAATTAGTGATCTTTTACTAAAAATTGTATCCAACACAAATATTGCTATTTTATTTCTTTGAAAATAAAAAATAAAAAGCAAAACAATAAAACTGCTGCTACCTGAAAATGAGCAAGCCATTATCACATCATTGTAATTATAACCAGTTACTATAGATGAACTAATTTATTACATTTAGTAGCTTACAATTAGTAAGCATGTGATAAAATATGAACTTTCATTTAGCTGTAAATTAAAATGCAAAGCTTACCAATGCATTTAACAATGAGGAAATTAGAAACTTTTTTCTAATGAATTTCTACAAATATCAACAGTCAATCATTGACATCAAATGAAGCAGGAATTGTTACAGCATTAATGTAATATCTTTTACCTTTAATTAAACATAGAATCAAGACCTGTAATATGTACTAGCATGGGTGAACTGTATTTATAAAATACATTTGAAGAAAGATAACAATAGCTCCATTCATTAAATTCATAACTGACCCTTGTCATCAAAAAAATAAAAAAGTTCCTGTATATGCAATTGTTAATTGCAGACCATTTCAAATATACATCAGCATTGGGGTAATTGCATAGTGGCACTGCAGTTGTACATCTATTTACATCTATTTAATCAGCAAAGATACAGGAAGATCACAAAAATGTATTATTCAGAACATGTATATGCAAATCATAATTGTATACTCAAGTTATTACACCATCTCCAAAAAAAGCTGAGTATGTTCATTTGAATTTATTAACTAAAATACCAGCAAAATAAAATAAAAAAATGAAGTGAATATTCAATATGTAGATTCTAATAGTCTCCAGTGAATATTCTTCTGGTTATTCCAAAGTAAAGATATTTATTTACATTCATTTAATGACTCAAAATCCAGGAAGGTTAGACCTGAGGTAAATATTTTCTATATCTGCTTAGTCCAAAGCCTGATAAGTGTGGATCTATTTACATCTATTCGATCAGTTAAAATAAAAAGACAAAAAGTGATATTCAGTGCATGTACATGGTCATAAATGCATATATAGGTTATTCCAAAGCTAGTGTAGGATATCTATTTACATGCGTTTAATGACTCAAGATGTAGTAAAAGTATTAAGAAAATGGATTAAATATTCATTTATTTACATGGTTTGCAATCCATATTCTTAAATATTTTTGCAGGAAAGTCATGAGCAGTCCATGAAGGACGCAATCCAAATGCATATAATGTTACTAAATTCATAACTGACTTGCATCAGCATTAAGTAATTGTAATATAGCAAAACTTCCAAAGGTTTTTCCTTTGTTAGAGAAGAACCTACAAAAATGTAATTAGCTAATCAAATTAAACTTGTAAAATGAAATAAACTACATATATATTGCATTTTGCAATAGTAAGTGTTGCACAAGACAGCAAATTTATCCATCTGAATAGGACTTCAGAACAAGTCATATTTTTTTTCCATCTACAACTTTATTAAACTTTATTCCAAAAAAACGTTTATTGCATCTATTTACACCTGATCCAGCAAACATACAAAATGGAGTTAAGTCTACATGTATATTTTGGTTATTCCAAAGCAAGTTTAGTATGCTCATTTGCATGCATTTAGCAAATAAAGACCCAGCAGGATTATAAAAATAGAGTGAATCTTCACTATATACATCTAGTCTAAATGCATATTCTATTTAGCCCAAAGCAATTTCAGTACTGTACATCTTTTTACATCTATCTAATCTGTAAAGATACAGTAAAATCACAAAAAAGTGTTGTTCACGACATGTACATGCAATCATTATTGTAAATTCTGGTGTAGGATATCTATTTACATGCATTTAATGACTCAAGTAAAAGTATTACAAAAATGGAGTGAATATTCATTTATTTACATGGTCTGCAATCCATATTCTGGAATATATTTGCAGGTAAGACATGAACAGTCCTTGATGGACTCTATTCAAATGCAGGCAAAATCACTTCCCCAAAAAAGTTAAAATATTATTCAACCTATCATCAGATTATCTGCATAATAAATGGAATACAATTAAAACTTTTATAAACAAATATTTCATTTGACAAAATCAAAATTATGAAGGATTAAGCTATCCTCAAAATAAGTCAAACATTTATATCATGCACAACATAAATATCTAGAGCAATAGTACAAGTGATTCACAATTTAAATCAATTTTCAATTTCACATTTAAACTTTCTATATACAAATCCAAATAGTGTACCTTTATATGCAGTGACCAACTAAATAACAAGCCAAATGATGCTCAGTGAAGCTATTCACAAACAACAGTATACATAAAAAAAACTAAAAAAGTAGTTACTGACCAATCATATGCTCCTTATGATAAACAATGCCTTTTCACATACCATTACTGTTACTTCCAAAGACTCATTTTAATGACAAAACATTTTTATCATACAATTATCTCCCCTATGGTCTAACTTATTTCCAATAAAGCTACAACTATGTATGTAATTACATGTATCAAAAACTATTCTGGAACATTTACTCAATCATTTGATGTTCAATAACCATTAAAACAATGTAGCTTTACTGAGACTATTTCACATTCACTCATCAAGGCATCCAGTGAAAAGGCATTCATCGCCATGCAGGGGGAAAAAATCCACACACAAAACCACTGACAATGTCAGCATAAAGTATTGACTAATGTTCTGTCTTACCAATAAATGAAACTTGTGATGAAATAATGCAAATGATTAGTCCAAATTGTTCATTTGTTAAAAGGTTAAATTTTTTATACATATAGGCCCTCTCTTTCTTGTTTGTGTAATAAGCTTCCAATAAATTCTAAATACAGATTTAACTGAATGAAACTATGTATATATGCAGTCTGCTGCTGAAGTTGTTCAAGCAAAATTAGATTAAGATGTCAGAGTTCAAAGTTGGACACAATAGATGGTAATAAATGAGCATGAAACCTACTGTATGATATTGGATGCATATTAAAAACTACATTTAATCTGCGAAACCAAATCTATTTCAAACAGAATTAATGATCATCAGTTGAAAAAAATGTCAGATATGGGAAGACAGTCACATATAATGGGATGACCTTATTGATCTTTGCCCCATTCTGATGAATCAGGAAATATTTTTAACACAATGCATATATTCCTCCTATTCTAGATTGCTAGTTTTACTATATAAGGAAACTATGCAGTCTCATTTTGATAGGACCTGAAAACTTACGGAATGGTTAACATGTTATTTTATGCAACTATTGATATTCAACAAAAGTAACATTTACAGAATAAAAAACAAATTGTTTCCACTGATATGAAATTACTGGTATTTACAAGACAGTTTTGGAATATAAATATGTACATGGAGATACACCAGAGTATATATAGTATTTATCACACAGAGACAAATTGAGGTCAACATCACATGGAACATTCATCCACCAAAACCATGAACAGAACAATTTAAATAAAACATCATGTACTCCAGTCTTGTGTAAAATTCTTCAATTGCATCTTAAATCTGTTAAGAATATGACATAAATAAGATATCATGCACAAGTACAAACTAATAGATTATAAAAGAATTGAGTGTTTATGATACCATAGATGTAATTACTATTAACTTGTTGCTTTATGTACAGAAGATCATAAACATGTAGGTCTAACAGATTATACTAGACTTCAGTATTTGTGGTACATTGTACTTATGATAAACATTTTCAACTGAATAGTAATTTATATTAATCAATGAATGCTGCCGATTGCTATACTATATTCCCAATAGAGCTTCATGGAGAGTAGTCAAATAAATCAGTAATTTTTATTATTATTAACATGAAAATATGGATATCAGTGTAAAAAAAACCCAGTGATCCTACTATCCAGAAGTCACACAAACATTCTAAATCATAAAAAGTTTAGAAATTCTATAATGCAAATATTCAAATAGTGTGTTATTATGTTTTTAAAATTGCTTTAAAGTTATAAAAATGTGCAACACATATATATAGGTAAGTGACTGTGTAATTTTGACTTACCAGTATCCTAGTTTGCCTAGTTATTCAATCATAAGTTAGAATAAATATGTATGTAAAATACCTACATGTAATTTAATCAACATTGTTTAAATCTATCCATACAAACAAATCTATCACAAACAACTATGGAGATGCAGTCAACAGCTAATGTGTACAGTTGAATATCTTCCAAAAATGGTAAATAAGTATTTTTTCAAAATCCATGATTTCACCTAAGGGTATTTACTAAGGGTAACTGTACATGTCTGATAATATCAGCATACAAATTGTTTCTGTTTTGATCTGGAATATCACTGACTTCAAGTACATCACAGTAAAGATTCAGATTAAACAGAAAGATTCATGCAAATCATCAAAGACAAAGATGGCGAGACTGTGCCAAACATGCTTTTCTTTGCCATTTCTAAGGTTTAAAACAGACATACTATTAACAATTAGTCAACTAGATAAACTAGAATAGATTCAGTATTATTTACATATATTTACAAAAACCAAAGTTAAAAGAAACATGTTCAGCATATATACACTGAGTAGTCACATAGTAATCTTACACAACAAAATTATATATCTGCTAGTAAAAGACAGTTCTGACTGGATTGGAAGCAAATCCAACAATAGTCATCAAACTATCTTAATTGGGAATATACAATGAAATCCGAATAGTAAATTCAATGAAATCTAAGATGAAAAGAATAAAATTCTCTTCAGACAATATTCAATGGATGTGGTTCATATTAGGAATAACTTAAATCCAAGTGATAAAAATGAATACAACACAGACACAATAAAGCTAAACATAGAATATATCCAGAACACAGACCACATATAATGCAGAATTTAACCTACTGTAAGCTTCATAAAGAACAAGTACTAGATAGGGTCAAATGATACAAATGAATACAAATGCTGCATTCTGAAACCATTTAGAACTCATGATCAAATTATAAGAGAAGATGATTAACCTTGTATATTTAGATTTTCGACATCAGTGGTATCTACAAAATCAAGCAAAGAAGTCTTAGAAATTAAAACACATTACCAAGTGAATAAATATGGGCCAGATAAAACAACAATAGATGCATAAGTTTGGAACATATCTGCATTTTAATGAATCAAGTATCTGATACTGAGTGACCTGATCAGTCTCAGGTAACAAAACTGAAGCTTGTGAAGTTTCTTTAACATACTAAAATGCCACAAATTAAAAATTATTATCTGAATATATATATACATACATGTATTAAAATAAAGATGTGTACATTTAAAATCCACCAAAAATGGAGAAAAAATTGAAAGAAGTATTTTGTTCAACTCCATTCTTATAGTCACTAAATCAGTGAAATCTGTGATCGTGTTCAAGCAAGGATGGCTGGATCAAACATGATTCAGATATGAAAATTCCAAATCAGAAGCTATTAAAATTCATCTACAGTTCAGAAGAATGATTATGTATATTCCAAAAGACAGGTATTTAGGTATTTACCACTTCTAAAGAAAACTTACATCACTTAACACAATTTATAACACTTTTGTTTCATGTTGTGGTTTATCAATGCAACCATTTGTGATATTTCATGAAATAAAAATCATTTTCTGGTTCTCAGCATCATGCATAGAATATCAAGAAATACAACAAATGTACATTCTCTTGTGTTAAAGAATTGTCAATCTGGAGATGAACCTGGATTCCAGCAGGATTGTGTGTATGACACTTTCAATGTATACAGAGCAAGAAGTCCAAAGAAAATTTTATGCAGTCCCAAATGAAGAAGTTTACCTATAGCCCAGTTACTACCATATGGTAAAAATATACAGAAAAATATGTTCCTTGTTATGATGAATAATTCTAAATTAGACAAAAGCTTCTGTTTTATTGAAGTATTTGTTACATCGAGGAGATGTATCTCAACACAGGACTGTTAGCTGTCTAAGTGGGAGTTTGGTAAATAAAAGTGTTGAAACAAAAATGTGAATACTAACAAGGAAATAAATCAATTATTGCAGACACATATCAATGACAACCAAAACTTGAACCCTTAGCAGCTAGAAGTCAGAAATAATTTCACTTGAGAAATTATGTTTTTAATGTATGTATGTATGTATGTATGTATGTATGTATGTATGTATGTATGTATGTATGTATGTATGTATGTATGTATGTATGTATGTATGTAACCAGTCCCGGATTACCCATTAGGCAGAGTAGGCAACTGCCTATGGGCCCTGCAACTTTTATGGGCCCCATCAGAGGCCCCCATGAGACCGTGACCGTGGGTCTGGGGCCCCAAAAGTTTGACTGCCTATGGGCCTCCACGGTGCTTAATCCGGCGCTGTATGTAACAATGTGACTACAATATCTACAAGCAAACTGAGGTGTGCAGCAATGTTTTTGCCATATCATGATGCCATGACCAGAAAATGATCATATTAACACACAATTTCAATATGAATTTTTTTTTATGCATATATACAATGTCAAAACTTATGCATCATAAAGCATGTACTAAATATAATATGGTAAACAATGTACAACTAAATATAATATGGTAAACAATGTACAACTAAATATAATATGGTAAACAATGTACAACTAAATATAATATGGTAAACAATGTACAACTAAATATAATATGGTAAGCAATGTACAACTAAATATAATATGGTAAACAATGTACAACTAAATATAATATGGTAAACAATGTACAACTAAATATAATATGGTAAACAATGTACAAAATAGTTTTGCTTTATAGTTTTATCTACTGAAAAACATGTCAAATATATGCAAATATCAAAGACTTGATGTCAATTTACAAAACGTTGCATGCAATCAAAGTTTGATTGATTTAGTAATCCAACAAAAATCTACTTAACTAAATTAGTGAAAATAAAGTGTTAAAGATATACCAAGTATATATAGTGTATAGACAAAATGAAAGTACTGCTGCCAAACCAATGACAGTTTGAAGATAAATTCTATCTTTTGTCAAAGTATATAATCATCATAAAAGTTCTAATATCCCATATTTACATTTATATACAAAGTATACATTTTTACAAACTATGGATCTACATTACTGAACATGTAAAAAGTACACCTAACCTAGCAAGCATCTGAAACATTGTTTACATGTCACCAGAATGTGTAAATGTTTGTTTTCTAAATGCTAAATATGATTCAAGTTACCAATTAAATTTTTAAAATGTGTTATTTTAAAATATCAGACTGCATATATCACTAGTTCTAAGTTTACAAACCAGAAATGTATATTTCGTAATATTGTTAAGTTTCTCTAGGTCTTCAAGTTGAAGGTCTTCTTTTGGCGATTCCTCAGCACTGCTTTGTTAACAGTTCTGGAAGCTGAACTCTGAGAATCGCTTTGTTCCTTTGCTTTTAGGTCCTAAGTAAACAATAAAATGAAGGAAAGACCATTATTTATAAAGGATAATACACAAAATATGATGCAAAGGAAGAAAGCATTTATCATTATTTTATGAAAATGAAAATGTTTTAGATACATATCCCTGGTTTTCATCACTGCTTTTAATAGCAAATAAGGGATATTAAATTCGACCTCTTCATTTGTCCCGCCTTCTGTCCTGCTCAATTTCTTTTATGCCCAATAACTTCCGAAGTTATTGCATTTTAAACAAAATTTTGTTTTGCATAAGCATGATATACTAATGATACATTGAATGAGTTGGATTGTATGTGGATGGTTGGATGGTTTCAAAGTATGAAAATGAGTCCAATTCAATCTTTTTCAATAACTGGATGGTTTATTTGCTTCAACACAGAGCCTTCTTCATGAGAAAGGTTTATATGCACCCAAGCAGATCCAAAATTTACAAGCTGATTGATTCATATCTGAGTCATAGTCAAATTTTGATTTGACTAATGATCTGTATAGCCAAAGCAAGACCTTCAGATTTGGTCCCAAATCAGTTTTCCATAACTTGTATTAAATCCAGATATTTTATTATATTTGCCCCTGTGGCATCTTTTCATGGAAGAAAATTAGTTTATGGTAAAAGTAAGCCCTAAAAATGTGCTCTTTTCCACAACAGTAATAGGGCAACAATCAAAATAAACCTATGTGTAATCATGAATATGATGCAATTAGCAGAAGGCCTGCAGTTAGTTTTTGATTTAAAAGTTTTGAACCTGTTTTCTTCTTCACATTTTGTTTATGCCCTTCAGTTGATTATGTTCAATACCATGCATACTCTTAGATAAAAAAAGTTGTGAACATACAATGTCTGACAGGATAGTCTATTGTGCATATTTGGCATCTGAATCCACACTGAATGTTATTTATTAAGTTGTTGGATTTGAGATACCAGAGTACCGGGTAGTCTATCATTTATAATCCATTCCAAGATTATGTACAGTTTGTTAATGCTATGTGACAATAGCTAGAGGGGTTAGTAGGGTCCTATAGTTTGGGTACTGGTATCATTGTTGCTTGTCACCAAGACTGAAAAGTTGAAAGTTTACAAAATGTTATTGAAAATGTTTAGCAGTGTAGTTAAGAGGTTTTGTCCAAGGTATTTCCTAGGTGTCTTTATAATGTACAAGATCATGTCCAAGGTTGTTTATAAAACCTTGGACAAAATATCAGCAAAACCTTGTACGTCCAAGGTTTTTTGGTAACATTTTCAAGTAAACCTCGGAAAATGTACAGCCAGGTGGTTAGAAGGTGATAAAAGATATCAACTGATCCTGCTGAATTCAAGTGTCATGAGCTTGATCAAGTGAGTCTTTCAACTGAGTGAAAAGTTTATTGCAATCTTCAGCATTAGAAGATTAGATAATTTGAGGACCTTTCAAGTTTATGACATGGTTGAGTTTTAGAATAAATCTCTTGTAACCATATTTTCAAACATATTTCAGCCAATGTATTTGTAATTTCTGGTGTGGTTGTGACCATTTCATTAGATTACTTTAAAGCTAATTTTAATTTTGACACTTATTTAATAGATTAATGGAAGCTCAGACTAATGGATATCCATGTTCTCTTGTTGCTCTATTTATAATGAGCTTAACTGTATATATGTTAATTCTTAGGATTTTCAGCTATTGGATTGGAATTGAAATGTTTTAGGGCCCTTATCTTTTCATTGAAGACATCAATGAACCATGGATTGTGATCACATTTAGGAATACTTAAGTTTTTGATATTGCATCCCCAACAAAATCCTTAAGTATCATTGTAAATAGGAGTATGGTCCACTATGTTGTCAAAATGATCAGCTGTCAGATCAGATACATAGAGGGAATGAAACATTTCCCAGTCTACCTAATGTTCAATTTTCCATCTCTGTCTGAGACTTTTAGAATAGGGAATATAATTTCTTAAACATAATGGATAGTGATCACTACCAGATGGGTCGTCACCAACTTTTCAAGAAAAGTGAAGTAAAAAGAGATTACCTACACGTAGTAAAATCTAAGGATGATCAGGATCAGGATCCTGTGGCAGGATATGACATCATTAAAGGGCAAAGACTGTTTTGAAACAAAGTCTTCTATCATCTTTTCTCCATCACTGATATTTGTACAACTCCAAAGTGTATTTAGCTCAAAGTCATCAAGTAAAACAAAAGGCTGTGGCAACTATATAACATAACTTAAACCCTTTCAATAAATGAGGATGGTTCCTCTTGTTTTTGTCTGAGTGCATAATATATTATTAATTATATAAATGTGCCTTATAGTTAGTTACCAGTTGTCATGATCCACTCAAGACTAATGTAAACCATGACTTACAGACTGGAACTATATGTGCTTATGTGCTGATACGTTCCTGCCAAAAATTTACTTGTAAATTCAGTAGAACTACAAGATCAATCTGTAAAGTCATGTTTTGAGTTGAATTCATTTATCCAAGGATATCATGTGCATAAAGTTAGATTGTAAATTAGAATCTTCTCTCTTAATAGAATTCTCTTATTGGATGCTGGTTACATAAAATTGGAATTAGACCTCAAAATGTCCTCAAAAGCGGAACGGTGCCTGTGAACGCTTAAATGTAACTCTCTTAAAAATGATAGGGACATTGGAGGAAGAGCAAACACAATACTGGAAATCTTACATTGCTCCAATTGTACATGCATATAATGCTACTAAGAATGATTCCACCAGATTCTCGCACCATTTTCTTATGTTTGGGTGGCATCCCCCCTTATGCCGACGCCTATCTGGGCACTACACCAGATAGTGGTGGGTCTGCTGAAGAGCCCCACGTGTATGTGGACGAACTGAAAGACCGACTCCAATTTGCTTACACAGCCACGGCAAGGGAGTTGAGCAAAAGCAATGCAAAGAACAAGAAACATTATGATAAAAAGGTCAGAGACTCCAGACTTGAAGTAGGAGACCAAGCTTTGGTGCGCAAGGTTAGACTGAAAGTTAAACAAAACTTAGCCAATAAATGGTCCAAGGATATATATCAGGTGATATCAATCCCCAATTTAGATGTACCTGTACAGTGTATAAGATAAAGATGGTCGAGGGTTCGAGATATACGCACACATTGCATCGTAATATGTTTTTACCCTATGACTACCTTCCATGTAATCCAGTCCCCATGAAACATCTTCAGAAGAAACCGGGTGTACCAAGGACTACCCCTTTGGAGTCCAGCTCAGAATCTTCAAATTCTGACTTGGACTGCTACCGGTATGTTATACCATAAAGACGACCCGGTTGGGCCAGGAAGGATAAAAATCAATTCCATGAAGATTCTATGCAAACCAACATTGATAATAAATCACCATCTTAGGCATCTATTACCGATCCCCATATTAGCCAGCCTCTTGAAAACGTAAACTTTAAAATCCGTAGTTCTGGGCAGTATGGCGGTAGTTTAAGTGAACAAGCGAGTCATTTTACTACTCCCTCGTCTGTCTCTTGTGAGAGTACTTTGTTCACTCTCCCAGAGATATTAGTCTAAAGGTCAGTTCAAAGCCCAACAATGGTAGAGGCAGACCCGGACTGCCAGTCTGTGAGTTTGATCATCTGCCCATGGGCGCCACAGGTGTCAGAACAGAAAGGCTCAGGCCAGCAACTGCAGATGCATTGAACCTGAGACCGAAAACAACCCGACCAGTTAGGCCAGTGTGTGTATTCGCAGACTGTTTACTCCTTATGAATTAGTGAGATCTATATATTGATTTCATACCTGTATTGTTGTAGTAGACAGCTGGATCAATGCAGAAGAAAACACTTTTGTGTGAATTAAATACTGCAATGTAAATTAAATACTGCAAAATATTTGGAGGATAACAATTCAAAAATTATCTTAAATGATTAGTTGTAGTTCTAATTTGAGGGTTTTATGTATTGTTTGCAGGGAGAGTACACCAGTTATACTCTGTATTCCTAATCATTTCATAGGTATGATTAAGTTTTATTTTTTTCCCAAAAGACTTGAAGGACAATTCCGAATGATTAATATTGTACTATTTACGTGGCAATCACAAATTTAATATGTCAGGAGACATTTACACATAGTGAGGGAGTATGTGACCCAGGACTCATTTTATGGACCAATGTACGTGTTTGTCATGGGGGAGTGCATGAGTGAGCAATCAATCGATGTGCATGATTTCCGTGCTTCACGAGTATTAAAATCAATCCCCCGTATTACTAACAAAAAGCTTCTGGCATTCCTACACTAGTCCTTGAGACAGACAACACCACGAGCAGTACGAGTTGTGAAGAAGAGCACTTGGCTTTCACACAAGTGAAAGACCAGGGATTGAATATAATTTGGACAAATTATACCCTTCGAGTCTGGTAAGGTATCATTTGTGTTTTGCTGTGATAAAATTATAAATGCTGGTGTGAGTATTGTGTATTGTATTTGCATCGGTTAAATTCTGTATTATATTTGTCTTGTATTTTAAGTATGCACTTTGTATTGTTTTAGGTTTGATTTCGTACCATTTCATCTCACAATAAATCCACCAATCGACAAGTGAGTGTTTTCATTTCAACCATAAATGAGACAGAGCTCACATCTGGTATCCACCATGGGACGTGGGATAGAAAAAGATTGTATTTGACGGGTAAACCAGACAGAGGGGTCGCTACCAAGGGATCCCCAAAAGGAATCCTAAATGGGACATAGCTCACAAATAGACAAAATGTAGGTCACAGTGACTTTTTGTTTTAATGGTGTGGTGCTAACTGAGCAGCACAGAATCTTTTGCTTCATGATTTTGTGCATGAACATTGCCTGAAAAATTAACTTACAACACATATGCAATCGTTCAGGAAGGATTAAATCAATATGTAGTTTCATCAAAATGCATTCCTCAAAAAGTTTTATGAATTTAAGTATAACAATATATATATACAGGTTGAAGAAAACTTGGTCATGTGCTAAATGCAAAATCTTAAGCAGTAAAATGGTAAACATACATCACAGTAATTACTTTTTTTTATGCAAGGGTGTGGAACCAATAGAGATGCATTCAGGAACAATCTTCAAGTTCGTCAATTGCAAGCATGAACAAAGCTTAAGAAATAAACTTAAAAATGCATCCTCTTATCACTATGCATGAATGTGTGTGCACAAAACTTATCCAAGATTATACTTGGACAAAATTGGCTCTCTGTCAGACAAGAATTCCAGATAATATTATTTCTTATACTTTAACTCTTGATTGTGGAAGCCATCTCTGATATTCCTGGATCACAAGATTTTCCAATTAGCCACTGTGGCAGCCATATTGAACATAAGACAAACAATATTTCCTTCAGGAAAACTATCATTACAAGGCATTTTAATGTGGCAAAGTTTGCTTTTCAATGACCTAGAAATATACATCTACGAGTTAGACATGTCAGAACTTAAGAGTCAGAAAATATCAAAATTGTCTAATTTTTCTTATGGTCAAACAGTTATGCTCACCCCAGGCCATTGGAATTTCAAAAACTGTACACCTATTCATGCTATGTCATGTCTAAGCTAAGATGCTAACAGGTACTTTCATTAAGTATGTCATTAACTTTCAAATGAAAATGTTTGCTAGCTTACTTTGGGAGAAGAATTTCAAGCATCTATGGAATTTAACTAACTTTCATACTAGATAAATCCATTCCAGTCAAGCCTTCATTTCTACTTTACTCCTAATGGTACCTACCATGGTGTAGGATGACCAAAAGAACTGAAAGTATATTACATGTATCATGACCCAGTTTAATTATGGCCAGTCGTGTGCATTGATATTATGTGCTTTTCAAATTGATTACACTGGCTCGTGCACTGTATGTAAAACTTGGTAGAAACCAGCAAAAACACTAAAAATGCTTCCTCCAATTGTAGGTCTGCAACATTTTTCCTCAAAAGGGTAACTGTCAGTACATAATAACAAAAATATCTGCTTGTATCTTTGATTTTCTGTGACAAAGTATCAATAAGGTCGCAGTTTTAAACATACAGGTGAATGGGGTAAGTGGAGTACTAAACATTTATATGCAGAAGTAGTTTATTCAGGTACTGGTACATACGATGTGGCCAGATTTATGAACTCAACTGACACATTTGCAAATAAATAGACATGTAAGGATGATCTCCTTTACAAATGTGCCATAGCACACTTATTATTGAACTATCATTACTAATGCACTTCCGATACAAAATTTGATATACTCTCTTACTACAGATGAAAAGACAGGGATATAAATTCATGGAATTTGCTTGTTATTATAATAAGCTATTGGAAATATTCAGTTGGCAAAAATTAACCTGATATGATGCAAAGCCATTAAGCACTGGGCATCAAAATGTATTTCAGACATTTCACTACTCAAATCTAGAATTTAATTAAATAAAATCATTGCTTTAATAAATAAGATCAATGAATCAACTTGTTTAATGAATACTGTTTTAAGTTTACTAAGCATTTACTTGTACAATTCTCTCAATACAGGAAAACTTGTCTTCAGAGACCAGGTTCTTAATGCACATATTTTCTTTTCTTATAACCTCTAATGAAAGACCACCTGTCTAGAGAGAACATTACTTATTTTGTCAGAAGGGGTGGTCTTTCAAGATAGATTCTTATGCATTACAAAAATTAAGAAAGTATAAATCACAATTATAAATTCAGCATTTAGTTTGATGAGCAAATTAAGACTGATGTTCCCCTGCCATCACATCGGATTCCATTATCGGAAAAGCAGACTTCATTTTCATCGTATGAGCTGCATCTCTTCCTCTTCGATTTATGTGAGGAAGTTTTAATATTAAAATACATAATAAGCAATTATTATATGAACCTTAAGCAAGCTGAAGATAGTTCTCAACAATATATAATTACTAGAAACATTTGTTTCTAGGAGGCAAAATGCATATATAAATCAATCTTACCATAATTTTATGAGTGAGAAACTCTATATGGGCAAGTACATGTCGCACCAGGATGTTCTCTGGAAAGATGTCCTTCAAAGGGTATTCCTGCTGTTGTCCATCAATAACAAGGCAACCATTTTTCAAAGACTCTGCTGGCCAGAAATATTCATCACTCATATAAGAAAGCATGGATGATGTATCCGCCACTTCATTATCATGCAAACATCTGTGTACAAATCTTTTCTCTGCCTTTAGGACAACTTCTGTCACAGTAATGCTGTTGAAGCAGTTCATGGTGTTCTTTGAGCTATCTTCAAGAGGGACACGGTATTTATTATCTAGGCTTCCTATTATTCCATCTGCATTTAATTCCTCAAGTAATTCATTCAGTTCCACAATATGACATAGACTGGGGCCATTAGCAAGGCTCTGTAGTAATGTCTTTGAAAATGAATGTGTATGAACATGGTCCCAGTGATCAATGATCTTGACCAATGGTGTTTCTGGATTCATACGTGTCCTTCTCAGAAAAGATATGATAACACCAAGATGAGTCAGAAGATCTGCTATCTGCTCTGGATCTTGGTTCTTCTTATCACGTAGTTCTTTCTCAATATTGACAGGAAGCTTCTTTTGGGGAATGTTTCTTTTTAACTCCTGAATCATGCGAACATACGTCATATACAATTCATCGCTAAAGATTATTCTTGGAAATGAATACTCAAGAAGTATGTAGGATTTCCCCAACAGAAGTGAATTTGCAAGTTCCATTTCTATTTTTTGTAAGTCATATGCTATATCCTGTCCTTGTCCATACAGAAGGTTACACTGTGAGAATTTAAGTTCATTATCAGACCATTCAAATGCTATGATGTTACCCTTTCTAACATCTGCAAGAGGTATGCATGGAAAACATGCACATGAGGAATCCTTTATACGTTTTTGCAGAAAATTCAGGGCTGGGATATCACAGCTAACTGACAGTGCTAGTGTTTCATCCAAAAATGTATTCTGCATACAAACAAGAATGTCAAGTAGTTTATACATTGGAGAGTCTTTATTCATTATTATACAACTCTCCAATGGGCTCCCAATGTGTATGCTCTCCATTTTGGGCAAATCTTTTACCAGTCCTTCCTTCTTTTTAAGTGCCTCCAATGCCATTTTACATGATTCAAATTTCTGATACAAATCTTTCTGTCGTTTTTCATCTTTCTCCTCATGAATAAATTTAGACACACTAAACTTTGGCTTCTCGAAATCTGCCTTTTTCTTATAACTGGCATACATCACACATGCTTTATGCCAGCTAATTAGGGGCCTGATATGCTGGATTAGTTCAAGTTGTGGCAAAGATCTCAGAACAAGAGCAAGGAATCTGAAGGAACCAGCTTTTTTTTTCTCATACATTTCAAGTGAGAGATTTGCAAGTGATGGCTCTCTGGTTAGTCTGAATAGATATGGGCACCATCCTACTTCATCAATCTCCTGAATCTGATACTCAACAGCTTCTCCATCTAAATTGCACAATGACATAACTTGTTTTTTTGCTTTACACACTACAGTGAACCTTTCTTGGACAACAGTGCTGACTACATCAGTGAATTTTCTTTCCCATTCATTTCTCTCAGATTTATTCATGAAAGATGTGGAGTCCTTGCATATGAGATCCTGTGCTGTATGAAAGAGATTGCTAAGGAAATAGTCCAATTCAGTCTGCTTGAATCCTATCATAGCCTCAAGAACCCTGATGTTACTTTCTATTTTGCTGAAAAGGTATTCACCAATGTCATGTGTTTCTTCTTTCAGAACCTGTTCAATATCATCTTGATTACTGTACTCTAATGCTAATGATGCTGCACAAAGACAATAGATTATTATCTGCAGTACACTTTGTGATACAGTTGTGAGATTTCGTCCTATGATTAACTCTTTTGTAATAGGATTTAGTACTATATATTCCTTTATTTGAAGCATATCTTTCTCCAGGACAGGACTGCAGCATAATGAACAGTCATAATGTACCTCATCATACTTTGAAACAGCAAATCTGTGATGATTGGAGCATCTACCAACAAAAACTTCTGGCGTAAGAGATAATGAGGTAAATTCATGCCTGACATCTTTATCCTCAATCCCCGGCACTAACGTTTCTGATAGTTCTTGTGGATGTATGATACATTTCACAAAGAAGTTGGAATTAGCACGCTTTGACAAAGCAAGGGAAGACAGTTCAGAAATAAGCAATGCAACTTGTATTGTTCGGTCATCACTACCCTCATGTAGATTAAGCTTAGGTATTGCAAATTCACTTCCAAGGTAGCACTTTATACATTTTTTGTTGTACTCATCCATTTCACTCTCTTGACAGAGTTGTTTTATACAATTTGCCATATTCCTTGTACTGTCTGTTACTCCCAAGACTGATCTTTTCAAGTAGAATTGTTGTATGCACACTGAATGCAACATTAACATTTTGTTGTCATCATTTATTGCCTCATTAACAAAGTCTCTGAATTCATTTTTGCCTTCATCTAATGCTTTCAATGCAGCTTTGTAAAGTTCTGTATAGTGTATTGGAAGAGGCAGTGTATCTGCTGAATCTGTTACCAACTCCCCTTTCAGTACTGTTGATAGAAAACTAAATCTGTCAGTCAAAGTCTTGCATTTCTTCTGCATGTTGTTGAACCCACAACCTGCCTTCAGGACCTTCAAGAAGAACAACTGCAATGACATTTTTTTCTCAAGCTCAACATCCCTCCTATGATTTATCAAGCAAGCATCAAGAGTTTTGAGGATGGTTTCACTTAAACCAGTGTCATCATTGTGCAATGTAACTGCCATTATCTTTAAACATTTCCTGTAGTAAGCTATTGCAAGAAGCTGTTCCAGAGAAAATTCTTTCTTACAGATGATTCTCTCAGCTCTCTTTAGATGCTCTACATTAACATCCTTGAATTGAACAATAAATACTCCAAATATATCCTGTTCAAAGATATCAACTAATAGTGTTGCAAGTGGAAAAACATGTTTACATTTGGGCCACAAGTTCTTAATACAGATATTCAATCTGGCAAGAAACTTGTTTTCCTCCACAATGTGGGAAGAATCCTTCTCAATGATTTGACAAAATACGTTTTCTGATTTATCTTCACTTTCGTCCATTTCCAGGTACAGTGCATAGTGAAGAGGTTTCTTAAGGTAAGACAACTGGGGGTCAGGAACATGACTCCTTTCAATCATTGCAAGCAACCATTCCATGATATCTGCACTATCCTCAGCAGACTGAAGATTCCGGATCACAAACTGGCTTAATAGTTTTTGTTTATCCTCTCTCTTAATTGGAATTTCATTAGAAGAGTTCAGCATGTCATCTACTATTGCACACAATTCTGAATCCTGAACATTTTGTTTTTCAAGTAGCAAGTTACCAAACCTGACCAAACATGAGCTACCCATATTATAAGGAACAAGAATAAGAGAAGTAAGATCACTGCAAAATCTGAGTCCATACAAAACACTGCATTCACTTGAGATATGTCCTGCTATGCTTAATATGCTCTGGACATCATTGTTCCAAAGTTTAAGGTCTGTTTTCGACCGAAGCACTGTACTAAATTGAAGCATCCTTTTACAAACTATGTCTACTAGATCACATTCTGATGCAGATACTTCATTGGGATTATCTGGCTGACCATATGATGCAACATCTTTCTCATCCACTGACACGAGCCATGATTCAAGGTCTGTGAAGTTGTTTTTTCCATGCAACAAATTAGTTGGATTTTCATGTCTGCCTCTTCCTTTAAAATCTTCTATCTCACCTGACTGAGCTCCATCAGTATTCGTTTTCTTCCACTGCTTTGCTTCATATGGGGTGAATGATGTTGGTAAAATATCTGACATGTCTACTAGTTCCCTACAAATTTCAATAAGCATGAATTGATTCATAATCAATTCTGGGTTTGTCCAGTATGTTGTATGTACCATTATGGAAGCATCGACTAGGCTAGCGTTTACTATATCTGACTTTCTGGTAAAGAGCCATTGCATAATGTTTATTCGAGTATCATCAACATTATTTGGAAAATGCTTAGTAACCACCAAAGTACAGAAATCATGTACATAGTCCAGCTGCCAATTTTCGTATTCTAAATGCATAGCTTCTTCAAATTTGAATGACAGAGTTTGACTATACAGGTTCTGCAATGTCTGCATTTTTTTATTATCAAGTTTTTCAATTTCTTCGATGTCATATTTTGTACAAAAATTTCTCAGAAATTCACAGAAGCTCCCTCTTTCTTCCTCCAGTTTTTCAAAAAATATTCTACTGAATGGCATGTGAAGCTTGACAACTGGAGTTGAGATTATATAGCATTCTGGTCCAGGACCTTTAGGTAATGGTATTTTATGAACCTGAAACAATTTTTTGTCATTAGAAAGCTCCTGCCACATCTGCTGTCTATTCCTCTGAGAAGAGTCTTGCACAAAGAAGCTATCTAGAAGGCTGTGCTTTTCCAGTTCATATATCACCATTGCTAATGCGTCATATATGGCTGAGAAAATGTATCTCTCTAACACATTAATAAAAGTAGAGGCAATATATAAAGCTATTGCATCACAGGAAGCATATCTCTGCCAGTGTAAACTTTCTTCATCTGTCGGAACAGCTTTAATGTATGCCATTACTGCAGTGTCCAAATACAACAGGAAGTCGGAATTGGATTGTATTTTATAAACAATATCAGAAATGCCTTTAATATCTCGCCCATTGGTTCCATACCTAATGCATGTAAAAGCAGCAGAAAGCTTTTCCATTATATATTTGTCCAATGGTCTTTTCTTCTGAACTGCTGCAACCAGATCCATCTTCATGAAGTCTGGTAATGTTGTAGGTGGTTCCTCCAGACTGTCAAGTAAGGCCAATTTCCATTTCACCAGGAAGTTAATCTGAGGAAGTGTCTTAGCCTTTTCTGCATGCCTATCTAGATGAACAATCAAGCATACATGTTTTAAAGTCAATGGATTATTCTGATGATATTCAGAATGAGATTTTTCAATCATGGACATTGCCAGCAAGACATGTTCAGCATCTGTATCAGCCTTGCACTGTAAAAATAGCACCTTCTTTTCTGGATCTTGCCAAAAATGCTCCAAATGCACGAACAATTGCTTTTCAGCTCTGAATGTACCAAGCTTTTCAATTTGGCATTTCAAATCCTGAACCATTGTGTTCAAATCAATATGTATATTGCTGTTTGTAAAGACAATTATCATTTTTCCATCATCCATTTTGTCTTCTCTTATCTCTGATTTCAGGAAGTGAGTTAATCCATTATGAATTGGTAGTTTAAAATATGTCTGCTGCAAAGTCTTTATTTCTTCTTCTAAATATGTCTGCCCATACTCTGATATGCTAAGGCGAATGACAGCCTCTGGTTTCATAACCTCTAGTAACGAAAATTTGCAAGCTTCAAACTTTGTTCTTGTTGGACTATATGACTGTAAATCTGAGGATACATGCAAAATAAGAGATGGGATCATATCCTTGCTGTATATGGGAAATATATCTTCAGAAGAGAAATGTTTTTCAGGTACTGAGGTTATGGATTTGATCCAATGCTCCAGACAGGACATCACATTCTTGTTTTCATCATCCATAACTTCAAAATACTGAAGATATTGCTTCTCAAATCTATTTAGAAAGGGGGGATCTGAATTACGAAGTTCACTTTCCTCTACAAGGACAACACACCTGAAGTTATCATGGACATGGCAGATGGGATTACTATAAGGACCAAGAGCAACTCGACAGTTCTTTTTCTTTCTGACAATTTTGTAATTCTGGTTTAGCATGTCGTACAAGCTACCATACATAGTTTCCAGATCTTTCAGTATCAAAACAAGGCCTTGCTCCATGCACAGGATTATCTGGCTTAAAATTCTGTAACTATAATCATCTGTTAAATCCTCCTCAAACTTGCTTCCAAATATTGTCAGATAATCTCTTTTTAGTTCTTTCAGTTGCTTCTCTAAAATTCCAAGAGCTGAGTCCCCTATCGTGATAAGCATAAGATGTCTTGCTGATCTATCTTCTAAGTTTTCTTTAATCAAATCAAGCACTGTAAATTTCTGGCAACCATGTAGATCTCTTAAGGCTGTAACATGTTTTTTGAAGCATTCCATCACCAAAGAAAATTCTGAAGGTTGACCGCCAAAGTTAATTGATATTCCTTTGAGTATGATTTGGCCTTTCATGGCTTGGTTTACTTCAACATTTGCTAACTTTATGACTTCTCCAACAAAATATTTGACTAAAGAGTAGTAGTCTCTGAGTCCATAAAAGTTTTCTAAGCTTTGATTGGACACAAATTCTATGTATCCTTTAGCAATGCCATCCAGTTCCTCTTGAAGGTTCCAATCCTCTGGAAGCTTGCTCTTTGATGATTCAATTAGAGAATCACTAATGGCCTGGCCAGTGTAGGAAAGTTCTTCCCAGTCCATCTCCGGTCTTGATAAATAAATTGCCCGATTCATCTTTGAAGCATCCAATGCCCAGTTAGAAATTCCAACAAAAGCAACATCAGGGTATGGTTTTTCTGTAGGTTCCATCAAACTATGCAAAATTTTGAGAGGATTAAATCGTGAAACTTCAGCCAGGCCAACTTCATCCAGAATTACCACAGTTTGAACTGCATTTTGGAAATTTGAATCTTGGTAGTTTTGTGCTGTTTTAAAAACTTTGGCAATTCCGTCAGAAGTTGAGGACTCTGAACCTTGAAATGACACACAATACAACTGAGGCAAAGACTGGAAGAATTCATTCTTGGAACCTCGCCCTTTCAAAGTCTCTTTTATCACTTGCATTGAAAGAGATTTGCTACACCCCGGCTTGCCGACAACAAAGACTGGAATTCTACTTAAAATGCACACCAGGATAACAAACACATTTTCTTGAAGAGCAGAATTTTTTGCTGTTCCTGGAGGCAATTCCATTCTGTCAAGAATGTCTTTCTGCTCTTTTCTAATTATTTTCTTAATATCAGCTTCTTTGAACTCATGTGTGAGATGCTTCTTAAAAGAAGGACACAATGCCTCTCTATAGTTTTTTCTTGTTGTTGAATCTGTCAGTCTGGAGTGGTAGCAGTGAGCAAGAGCTAACACTATTGCATGAGTTTCTATCTCATCAGCAATGTCTGAGTCAATATTATTGGCATCTTTCACCTCTTTTTTCTTGATCAAAATTTGCTTAAACCACAATGACAGGTCTTTGCATCTGCGCACATCTCGTAAACTAACATGATAGCTACTTTGTTCTACTTTCCTTATAAACTCCTGTGATTTCAATAATGCACTCACTAATAGTTTTTCCTTTTTTTCTGCAAATTTCAATTTTCCACATACCATCTGTTTAATGTACAGTTTTTCCTCTGATTTGCTTAAACTGCCAAAGTCCCACACATAATCAATCAGAGTTTCTGGAAGTGGATGCACCCTATACACAAGCCTGGAGAGTTGGTCTACTTTTGCTTTCCTTTTCAGTCCAGCAGTGTGAATTACTGCTTTGGACCGCAGTCTATATGGGTTGCATGCTGCCATCAAGACTAAGTTTGGTGCAAGCTTCTTTCCCAACAAGGAATGGTGACATACAATGTCACTTAAAAGCCACATCTGGTCATTAGTATTGATTTCATCCAGAAAAAGCCAGACTTGTCTATTTGTCTCCATCAATTCAAAAGCTTTTTTGTTCACATCCGTCACTTTGCGAATTATATCACCTTCTTCTAATCCTGCATGAATGCTTATAATGTTAAATTCAACATCACATATTTTTGATAAGTACTGAATTAGAGAAGTTTTCCCACAGCCTGTTTCCCCCATCAAAATGACTGGAATATGCGCTCTGATCCTAAGCATAATAAGAACCATTTTTAGCAAGTTGTCTGGAGTAAGAGCATAGTATTCTGCCATTATTTTTAACTCCTCCTTTTGCATGCACTGTTGATTTGATCTTGCAACTCTTACTAAAATATTCTGTAAGTCTTCCTGACTCATGTGGTCAAAATTTGGAAGGTCCTTTTTCATCTGCTGTTCAAAAAGAAATCTGATATAATGTGGTACTCTGGAAATATCCCTATACAAAGCAGTCAAAGTTTGAATATCTTGACTGTGGAACAATAGTACTAGGTGATTGCTGTCATTCCATCTGATCATGCCTTCCATTCTATCTGCAAATGAAATTGTTGGGCAAATTCCTTTGGATGCTTCTGTTTGAAATTCTTTGCATGTCTTGATTGATCTATCAGTAAACTCTACTGATAAATCAACCATGGCCTTCACCAAATCTGTCTTTACAGACAAATCTTTTCTACTGCCAAGCATTAAGGAAAGGCGAGATTTTCTGAAATAACCACTACAGGACATCTTCTTCAATTGATCAGCAAGAACATGAACAAAATTGTTGATTAATGTGTAGGAGACCTCATTATTTTTAAATCTAATATTACTCTCAAGGAGCTCTCTGCATTTCTCTGGAGGTAGTGGATCCAGTTTTTTTGTTCCCTTGAAATTTAGATCCCTTTTATCCAGAGTTCCATTTTCCAATTTATTTAAATAATGGCAAACTACTTGTACTGGACTATACAATTCACAGCTAATTTGAAGAGTTTCAAGTCCTTTCCAATCCAGATGTATCCTCTTAAATGAAGTCACGATTGGCAAAGAGTTGGGCAATGTATTATTCATGGTATTGGCAATTTCAATGCAAACTGTATCTGTGGTAAGGAAAACTGATGCATTGTATGCAGATACATACTTGAGGACTAAGAGCTCAAACAGAAATATGTCCAGCTCCTTGGTATTTGGGGTGTTTCCTACATCAATGTGAAGAACAGAACCTGTCTTAACATTCATTTTTGATAACCTTTCTACCAAGGTCTGTTTTCTTACAGGACCACTTACATGGAAAGTAGTGGGATTTTTGCGATTTTCATGAGAATATCTCTTCACATATTCTGTCTTTCCTAAACCTGGAATTTGAGATGTTATGGTGAAGATTCTGGAGTTCTGATGAAGATATGTTTGCAACAAATCATCTGCCATAGGTTGCACAGAAGTGACAAAGTCTGAAAACTCATGCAGGAATGAGTGGTGACGAGGCCCTCTGAAAACCAATGCAAGGCAAAATGGCCTATCATTTGGTAACTTTTGTATTGAATTTACTAGCTGGAACTGAATTTCATTGGACAGCATCTCTGTGTTGGCAAGGCAAAACAGGCTGTCACATTGTTGAACCTTTGGTGCCCCTAGACATCTCTGAAGAAGTAACTCCACTTCATCCCATGTGGTCTCCTGTTGACAAAATAAAACCTGGTGTGCTTCTGGCATTAGTTTGGAACTGCTCTGATAAAGACCAAGAACTGTTTTCACCACAGACTCATTATTCTCCTCCTCTAATAAGGCTATACGAACCTTTCTGTTTTGCACATACCCTGTAACAGGCACTGCAGACTCGGGTAAACATATTGCAATTTTAAAAGCTTGGTCAAGCATCTTTCCCATGTTCATTAAAACTGACTTGTTGGATGTGTCTGATTTTAAAGCTTTATAATGATTCTGAATCCCTTCAACTCTAGCCTGTGGATGGATAAACTTAAGAAAAGTATCAACAATCTGTTCATTTTCATCATGACCATGAAGATATTCAAACAGTGATTGTATCTGACCTCCATTCAAGAAGTTCAAAAAATAGTACTCTTCCCTGCTTTGCTTGATCTCCTCATACCAGGATTCTAAATCACTTTTCAGTTTTAACCTATATTCATTAAGGAATTCTTTTTTAAGAGTTTGCTTGAACTTTATGTAGTGGATATGTCCAGCAACATGAAGACTTGTGCACATATCAGCAATTTCTAAACCAAGGTCAATGTAGGTTACAAATCCTTTCAGCAGTTCTTGTCTGTCCCCAAATTCCTCCAGTGTATTATCCTTTCGTGCAGTGTTCATGAGCAACAGTGCTCTACTTCTTAAGTCAACTAATCTTGATTTGGAATATTTTGATTCACCTTCATTGTACTTAACAGTCAGTGAACACTTGTGATTTTCAAGAATGAAGAGAAAATTTCCCTGTTCAAGAATATTTTTCATAATCTCTCTTGTCATTTCACTTCTGTTCGCCAAATTTTGGTAAAGAGATTTGAGACCATGGATGTTATTCATACACTCCTGAATCTTCAAATCTAGCTTTTCAAATGAATTTAATTTCTCATCAAAAGCATGAAAAAATGATTGTGGATTTTCTCTAAGTAAGCGGTCTTTACCTATAAAAGGATCAAGAAATCGCTTCACATCAATCAGTCCAGACACAGTTGATTCCTTCACATAATTCTCAGATAATTCTTCAACTGCATCTATCAAATTTCTAGGATCTTCATCAACAATTTCCTTTAGAAAATCAATAACATCTGTCGACTTGCCAAACCTTTTTAAGACAGTTACTGCTTCTAAACTCAGCATTGTTGAGGCTTTTTCTACTGTAATCAAAGCTTTGTGACTCTCAAATAGAGTAAGGCTGCCAGTATCATTAACCAAGCTCTCAAAGGCTGCAATAGAATTGTTTAATGCATCATCGTTATCGATGTGTACATCAAATGCAGCCATAGAACTTTTCATCGCTTTAACACAATTTTTATAATTGTGGAAATCTTTCCAATGCAGGAGAGCTGCTTTACTGGTTTTATCCAAATCTATTTTGACATATTTTTCAATGATTTGAATTTCTGATGGAATATCTGTTTCAGTTTCAAACGTTTTCTGAATAGTTAACAGATTTACATCAATTCCTTTAATAAAGTCATCCCAAAATTTTGTGTACAATTCACAACATTTATCAGATAGTTGTGTTAAGAATGGTATGCCTTTGGGTAACTGACACAACACATCAGAATTGTCTTTTATTTCATCTTCTTTTCTTTTTTCTTTACCTGAATCCAGTGAGGAATATTTGGAAAGGTTTCCATCCAAATTTTGTGGAATATGAGGTTTTTCCATTTCAAGTTCCTTATGTTTGATCCAGAACACTTTGGAAGTTACTGGCAGCACTAGCTTCTTGCATATCTTAGGCAAGTCATGATATGGAGCCCATAATTTTTCAAGTTCGTTCAATGAAACACTGGGAGACTGTAGAGCTTTTTCAATTTTTTCTAACCTAATTTCTACATCTGAAAGTTCTACTCTTGCCATAGGATAAAACTTGAGAACACTTGCAATTGTTTGTTTTACTATTCTTACATCCTCTTTCACTGTGTTCAGGTGTTGTTTGCATCTTCTGATTGCTGAAATCCCCTCTTCTCTTCTAAACGATTCTGTTTTTAATAGTGCTGCTACATGGTCTTCCATCTCTGAGGAAATTCCTTCTATGCAGGCTACTTGCACAGTAAAGTCTTTCAACAAATTCCTAAATTTTGCAAGAGAATCTACTGTCAGTTGAAAGACATTTTCCTTTGAAACTTTGTGATGTAAATTCCCATGCAGTCTAAAAACAGTTGTCCAAAAGGCATGGTGAGGTACCATAGATAAAACTTGTTCCTGTGCAGATTTTTCCCTGGGGGCATACATTTTCATCAAGATGATCACAATATCTGCTTGCCAACTGTAAATAAAAAAAATAATACATGTATGTTTTATTTTGAAGGGGGATACTAAATTGAATAATGAAATACATACTGGTACAGTATAATCTGTCTTGAAAGACCACTGCTATTTGAGACTATCTGTCTTGAGAGACCACTTTCATAATGCACAAATTTATTTGTTATAGTGGATTGTGACCTGTTATGGGAGACCACCTGACTTGAGAGACCATAATTTTATGGCAAAAGATTTGTCCTTTCAAGGCAGGTTCTACTGTACCAAATATTATTGTACTTTTTTCTGGTACTAATCCTCTGTCCAAGGTGGTTAATCACTTCTCCAATATTTAACTGGAGATCTAGAATAAAATACATGATCCCAGTCTGACATCTTAGTAAACTTCTATCATTCAAAATATCATCATTTTCATCTTGGAAATATGACTGTAAAGATGTAGTAGGAAGTATGGAAGGAAATGTGCAATAATAGCAGCTGTGCAAATATTTTACAAAATTAAAATAAGTTTGTACAACCTTGCCCCAAATCTAACATAAAAACAACTAGATTTTAATGTCAATAACATCTTTTTAATTATTGCAGTTGATGGCATAAGATAAGCTGTGAAACTTTCATTGTTACAATTATGTAGGGTACTGTCCTGCAAAATGGAGAATGATTTAACAACTTGTTGGGCTTACAAAATTTAAACTTATTGTATACATGCCTTCTCTCTGAATACAACAAGACTGAAGGCAGAAGAGGTGGAGTGACACTGCTATAAGGCGACTTTTATGACATCATCCAGAAAAGAATTTTGAAGAAAGGCTCAAGTTGCAATATTGATTCAAAAGTCATGGGCTTTGATTCTTATGCATGCTCCATCTTCTTCACAGTCTGGAAATAATTTTCCTAGTTAGAAAATTCAAACTTAAAATGGTATTTTCTGAAATTCTGAATACCTTTCAGAAGGAGAAAGGATGTTTTATACTTTTTTTCCTTCTCTTTTGATCTAGCCAAACTGAAATACAAAGCCCCAATGAGTCAAAAGAGTATTCACAATCATTATCACAGATACATCTGAGACTGGAAACTTCAGCAGAATCAAGAACTACTGAAGGTAGTCAATTTTTTCCTATAAATCTAGTTCCATAATAAAGTCTGCATCATAGCTACCATAGAAGTAAAAACAACCCTTTTACTCTGAAAAGTCATAAACGGAGGCTGTCTTGCCGATAAGATTCTTGAAGGAATCTACACTAAAGGGTTCATAAAGAGGTTTAAAATAATGAACAAAAGAACACATGCAAAGTGGTCAATATATATTTCATGAAGCTTAACCCAAGGAAGAACCACCAAATAATGGCAAGCTATTGGCAAGTTTTCTCACATACTGATTATGGTTGAGCCAAGACTTGAACCCATGCAGACAAAGGTGAGATGTGAGTGATCTGTAAAAAGACAAATACCTTAGACCTTTTGACCTCCCTGAACCCCTTGTAAAAGAGGATAGCAATACATGTCTACTGCACTAATAAAAAAAAGTCCTCCATTTGGCATCATAAGCCTTTCCGCATGGACAATGCAGCTGACTACCTTGCTTGCCAATCTATACTGGCAGAGATTATTTAATACGAGTGAAGCATGAAAGGAGGAGAATATGAGGACAGTCTTGTATAAGTGACCCTTTCACCTGTAATGGCAGATTCCTCCTCAGTAATTATGTCCCTAGGCTGTTGCAGGGTATCTATCTGATTCATGACATATAGGTCCAGAACAGAAAAGAACCTATTAGGTTTATTTTGAAAGATGGAACGGGATAGGTATATATTCAATCCCATTTGTGACTTAAGGCTTCCACATTTCTTGCCCTCTCTCCTGGCATTAGAGAGAAACATAAAGTTGTTGTTGTTGTTGATGATGGCTTAATGCTAACCTGGGAAACCCTGGGAAGAACCACACATGCATAGGAACTATTCACAAGCTTTCTCACATACAGTACCCACAATGGTTGATCCCAAGACAGAGGGGAGCCATCAGTGATGTGTAAAGACAAATGTCTTAGACCACTTGGTCACCTGCAAGCCCAGAGGCAAGAAGAAGGAGCTAGTTGTTCAGCCTTGGCGCAAACATGTTTAACACTGACTTTCCTCTCAGATGAAAAAGTGTCTCTTGTACTGACTCATGTAGAAACCATTGTGATAATTGCTTTTCCCAGCCTTGATAGGCTGTCTGCCAGAATATTTCCCTAGCCTGTAAATATTGGTTGATTCTGAGTGATCTCCTCTGAAACTGTCCAATGGAATAAGTTTCTTACTTTCAAGAAGAGAGAAGAAGCAAGAGTTCTGCCCCCTTGATGTCTGTGGTATGCTACAAATCACACCTTATGTGTATCAACCATGAAACACCATGATCTTATGGTGCTGGTGTATTTTTGTACCATTAGTAACACTGCCCATATTTCTAGCTTGTTGATGTAAAAAAGAAGTGAGACCAAAAGACCTTTGGGATCTAGATCAGCATCATATCTAAAGGGGGGAAGGGGAGGGGCAGGTCAATGTTGCAATGCAAGAAAGGAGGTTCCAGTGCATGAATTGGAATTCTGGCCAGAAACCTGTACTGATTTTGGCACCAACTCAGATTGGGATGTTATTTGGATCCTACATAGTACAAGCACTCTTGAAATGTCCCCAGTTTGCTAGAAGCAAAACTTAAAAGACAAATATGAAACTTTCCAAGTTGAACTAAATCCACCATTGCGTTCAAAGTAACCAAGACAGAGAGGTAGAAGCAAGCAGGCAACAAAGTCTTCTCACCCATCTTAATGTATTTGTGAGAGTATGTCAAAAGGAGCCTGACCCTTGACTGTAAGAAAATTCATCCCACATATATAGAATTCCCACAAGGGATCAGATCCAACTTCTCCAGGATGGGGGTTAGGCCTGGACAAATCACAGTCTCTTAAAGGACACATCCTCAGAACAGCATGTCTAAGGATGTTATGCACACCAGTTGTTGAACTACAGGATGATGGAGTAGGCTGAAAGGAAGAACCTCAAACTGAAAGATGTCATGTCCCTGATAAACTATGAACTTCCCGTGAGATGTGAAGATATATATCATAGAGATTTATGGAAGCCACCCAATCATTTGACTGCTGGCATTCATCAACGAGTCCGATGTCAAACCTTGAAAAACTCTTCCATAAGAAACGTTTTCAATGCTGAATGAAACCAGGTGACCATAACTATCACCTTACTTTGTGACCAGTCACAAAGTAAAGATTTATCAGGTGATGAAATAGAGCTGTACCGATTAATCGCCCGTATTCATAATCGGGCCGATTATTAGAACAATCAGTATAATTGATATCGGCAGAAATAATCGGTGCCGAAGCAAATAAATTTCCAAAATATAATTTCAATTATAACATTCTTCTTGACATGGCTTGAATTTTAAAACAGAATTAAATAGTGGAAACTAAGGAATAAACATTTGATTTGGTGATTAATTGAAAGACAATATATTATTAAAAGTAACTACTGTTTTAACACACTTGCTGTAAACTACTGCTTTTTTTTGCTGAGAACTCCCAATTATTACATTATGTCCTCGATTTTAATTTTCTTCTAAATAAGAAAAGTCCTACATGTTCTGTTGCATCACTCGTGACCTATTTTTGTGACGAAATAATTATTTTTCTATAAAGAATTCGCATCTTCACTAAACAGAATGTTAAGTTTAAACATTATTCACATAATTTAATGATTTTTTTTACCTATGCAACAATACAAAAATAAAAAATAAACCAGAACAAAAACATAAGCCATAACAATAAAATCGTCCACAATCAATTTAAATCCCAAGAATGATCACTACGACTGCTTAACTCCAATGCTACAGCGCCATTCCCATAAAAGAAACTTACACGAGTTAACATCTGGCATTTTTAGACCGTATATACCAATGTTAATTACCATCATTAAATGTTGTTGTTGTAGCTGTTGTTGTAGAGTTCAACATCATTTTTCAGCACACGATAGGCTATACATGGCGGCCGGGTATTATTGGTGGAGGAAGAACCCGGGAGCGTAAAAATGAATCTTGTCCCCAGGGTCCAAACACTCTAGCTATGCCTCTGCATCAATGTACTGGTATAGTTAGCATTCAAAATTCCTCCTGTCAGAAGCCAGTTTCAGGCATTTTAATGATTAACTGGCCTGTAATGCTGTCGCAAAACTATAGAGAAATTCACCAACTATCATCAAAGAAGACACTGAAACATCAAGCTTTCCATTGTGTGGAAAGTTATGATGTTTGTTCAGCCAAAAGACAAAACTAAAATTGATTGATCTTAATCTTAGTCGATCTATATGGGAGTTTTAGCTTTTATTATTACCCCTCTTCGTGAGCATGTAAATTATGATGGTTATGTGCCTTGTACAATCAAACGTGTGTACCTTTTTAAACATTGCCTCAATTTGAAGGATTGCTTTTATCATTGAAAATGAGTAACTCGTGAGAGGTGATTCATTGTAAATGAAACAGCTATTAAGGACTATCTGAAATGTTATCTAGAAGAATGCAATTTGGTCGAAACAATGAATAAAGCAAAATCTGCATTCAATATGTTTGGGAATAAATATGGATTTAAGTGACGCTATGCACGCTTTGCACTGTCTAAGTACTGTACATTATAGTACATGGTCTCCCTGGCCCACGAATTATGAAGTCTGTAAAAATTATTGTTTCATGTTCCAAGATTTATAGCAGTTACAGTAGTCAACAAAAAGACCTAAAAACGGTAAAGTTTAGACACTGGCCCGCGTATAAGCCGACCCACCCTCCCCCTTCTTCCAAGCCTTTTTTTTTTCCTAAATTATTAAGCTTATATGCGAGTATATATACTGTGATAGTGAAATAATCGGTCTCATAATCGGTATCTGCAATTTTAATAATTGGCCATAAGAGGCATCGACATAATCGGCAAAAAGTGACATCGGTACAGCTCTATGATGAAGGCATTTCTATTCAAGGAAGTGTAGTCGTACAAATGCTCTCCCGATGATCTGTAAACAGATTTACTACAGATCCATGATTCTCATGAATCAGGATGGTGGGACTCATAACTGGGTGTTGGCAACTTTCTTTTACCAGAAAGTACAGAGGACAATCTCCTTCCTCCAGAAGTTTCATTAATCATATCCTTGCTGAAGCAGGCTATTTACTTATGTTAATGAAGCTAATGACATCTCTGCATCAGTAAGTGCCAAAGATCCCTCTTGGGAACAAAGATGGTTTTCCAGTGAAGATGACTTTCACCAAAGTTTCACACCTCATCAGACTAAAGAAAACAGAGAGTATATCCATCCATATATGTACACAAAGAGAAGGTCAAGCAGGAGCATTTTGGTCACATCTATCCAAAGGTATTCATTAAAGCATAATGAAAAAAGAAAGGATGTGCCAAATTAAATAGTCAACTGGAACAAAAAAATGAGCTGGTAATGCTTTCCCTAGGTACATGTATACAAATCAAAGCAGTCCTTTCAACTAGCATATTTAATAGAAATGGATAAATTTATTATAACTATGCAAGGAATGTGGAGAAAATATTTGTACCAAACAGAAAGTATATAATTTATGGCATCTATGCCAAAAGACACTAAATTATTAATATTTTAACGCTCCAGGACCTATGTTAACCACTGATAATATTCCAAATGATAGACGTTCAGTAAGGTACCAGACTAAGATCACTTTCTTAAAATATTATATACCTCCAATTACTGAGGACAAATCAACTTAGACCAGTTAATGGTAACAGGAAAAGTCAGGCAATGTATAACTTTTGTTGATATAAATGATCACAAGTATTAAAATGTTTATTGTTATTGCTTTGGGTTTAATGCCATTTCTAAGTACAAAGCTTTAAAGAACCTGAGGATTTATTTTGATAGATGGAAAGGTACAAGTCAATCCCATCTCCAACCGAAAGCTTCCACATTTTTTGTCTCATGGTCAGATGCTAGTTTTGTTGTTGTGGGCTTAATGGTGGCCAGTATATCTGGTGAATAATGAGTCCAGAAAAATCCTGGGAAGATTCACTGACCTATGGGAAGCTGCTGACAAATTTCTCATATACCCTCACTGGACAAGACTGAGACTTGAACCCACATAGACGGGAGTCAGATTTCTGTGATCTGTAAAGGCAGGCACCTTAGGCCATTCAGCCCAATTTGAAACGTAATCTTGCATAAAGCATTGTAGAAATGAGAAAGTTTTATCTGCATTTAACTTTTATTTGACTGCATTTTAAAATTATGTATAGGTTTGTGAGAATATTAAAGAACATACATGAAAACTGCTACACCAGCATCAGAGGGATATCCTGAAATATCATTTAAAATTACAATACTCAGGTTGAAGTACAGGTAAATACAGTGTAGTGTGCTAGGATTTGTCCCGTTGTATAAATGCTATATAATGCATTAAGTTTTGTCTTCTTGTCTACAAGCAGGTGAGAAATTTAATTCATACCACTTATAAAAGACAAATACTTTAGGCTCTAGCAAAGGCTTATTCAATATATACATATTACTATTCACTCTCAAATGAAACATTAAGACTGTAAAATTGTTTTAAATTCTAATATACCAGTAGCTGCAAAACAAAATACTCTGTATTAGGCTAAAATCCTTTGTGTTTCTACTTTAAAATATACTGAACTGAACAAAAAGTAAGAAAAATGCAAAAGCAAGTGATACAAAATCTCAGTAAAAATGCTGTAACTGTGGTTTTGAAATCAGAAAACATGACTAATTTAAGATAAAATGCAATATTTAAGTGTCCATTTATGATAAGCCTTGTAGTCTGCTACTAGTAAAGGTAATCTGTAGTTCTGGTATGTAAGGTAACGTCCTTGGTGCAAATAAATAGGATTGGATTTCAAAGCAAAAGGAACAGGGTTTGAATCTTGCTTAGGATGACAATATTTTAACATTCAACATAAACAAATATCTTACATATGTGAGTGTTATTCTGTGGGGAAATTTTGATGATGATTCATGTATACACATATCTTATACAGTAAATTTGTAGTAAGAGCATGTAATAATGTAATACATATGTTGTAAGATTATGACTATAGCCTCAATTCCGGATACAAAGAAACTGCCTGTACTGTGAGTGCTGTTGACACTGATCAGTAATGTACTGCGAGCCAAGCATAAGAAACTGCACCCCAAGCATGCAAATCTGGTGAAGTTGTATAACATGTTGCAGAAAGGACGGAGAAAAGAACTATATGATGAGGTGAAGTTTATACACAAGAATCTTGTAACTTAAAGCCAGGAAAGGAGATGAGCAATTCAAACTAGTTGTCATGTTAAAAAGCGAAACAAGTAATGAAGCTTGTGCATGAATGCGAACACATGGAAATTACCAAGACCCACGACCGTAAAAGGATTCTACTGGCCAGGGGTCCTGAGAGAGGTTAAGCAGTTTTGTTTCTCATGTGACAAGTGTCAGAGAATGGCAACAAAAACAGATCATTGACCTGTTACCTTGGGGAATACATCTCTTATTGATGAACCATTCCACCATGTTGCAATGGATTTAACCGGACCGATAAAACCTGTACACTATCTGGAGGCTGTTGCATTCTACAACACTGGTTTGGAAAGCATCTCACTACCACACTGTATCACCCCCATTGTAATGGCTTGGTCAAATGGTTTAAGGGGACTCTGAAGAACAGCCTTAAGAAGCTGTGTGAAGGCCTACCTAAGGATTGGGATCGATACATCCCTGCCATCCAATTTGCACATCAGGAAGTGCCGCAAGCAAGTTTCGGGTTTTCCCACTTTGAACTTCAGTACAGGAGGACCAAATGAGGTCTCATTGCCACACTGCAGGCAGTTGTGGACTAATGACCACACTGTTGAAGAGGTAAGAACATTGTGGGAAAAGTTTGCTGATGCTTCATGGTTTATGTATACACATATCTTCTTATAGTTAATTCATAGCTAGACCACCTGGAATAATGTCAATACAGTGGAACTTCAATTATCTGGCACCCGATTAACTGTCAGTCTCTATTAACTGTCAGGGCTTTGAACGTAAAAACATTCGAAAAACAAGAACATGTACATAATTTATGAAAATATTATGATTTTGTTGATGACTTAGGCTGTTGTATAACACTTTTAATGTATATATTCTATTATCCATCTATTCTCATATCCATCATGGTCTCTGTCCCACACTCTAATGGATAATCAAACTTCTACTGTACATATTATGTAAGATTATAACCATAGACCCGATTCTGGACACAAACAAACAGTTAAATTCAAATTCAAAGAGAATTCTACCACCAGGTAGAGGCCTCTATTTGTTTTGCAAATGTGTTAAATGACTTTTGCACCAAAATTACCCCAAAGTAAAAGGAACCACTAATAGAAAACGAACTTTAATGAACTGAAAAAGTTCGACAGGAGCAAAATCCCTAAGGAGGTATGTTTTTCTATCTCAACAGTATCCAAAAATTTTGGTTAACAAATATCTCATTGAACTTGATACCAAGAAAATTACAGGACTTGATCAGATTGGCCCATGACTCATTAAAAAAACTTCTGTCTCAGCTATTTCAGATAGCATAACAGTCATAATCAATTTAAGCATTGCAACTTCAACTGTTCCCAAATTATAGAAAACTGTAAAAGTAATGCCTATTCAACAATCTGGTTCTATTGATGATGCTGATAACTAACATCCAATCTCAATGCCACCAAACCTGTCAAAATTTACTGAAAAGCATGTTCATGACTCATTCATTTCATATGTAACCAAAATCTTTGCTGTTACACCCTAGCCAATCAGGCTTTACACAGAATCATTCTTATGAGACTGCCTTGATGTCACTAACTAGTCTAACTTGATCTCATTAACTACAAGCACTTATTCAAGGAAGAATAATAGGATCTGTATTAATTTTGTAGATTTCAGAAAGACTTTGAAATTGGTAGATCATGAAATCCTTTCCAAGAAACTGACAAATTGTATCAATTTGAAGAAAGCACAATTAGAAGGCATACTTTATACTTAAATGAGAGAACACAACATATTTATATAAAAAATGTTCTGTCTGGAATAATGAGATATGGAGTACCACAAGGTCCTTTAATATTTATATCATATATTAATGACCTACCACTTTTATTAGGGGACTCAATTTCATCTACTGATCTCTATGCAGATGACACCACATTGTCAGGCATCCAAAACACAAAGTATGTACTGGAAATTTCTTACAAGAAACCTGACAGCTGGTGCAGATGCAATGGCAAGGTGGTAAATACTGGTAAAACTAAAATCTTACTTATCTCAACATGGCAAAAAAAAAAAAAAACACAAACAAATCTTGATAGTTACGAACTATGTCTAACATGTAAGGATGAAACTTTGCAAATGGTCTGTCATGTTCGACTACTTGGTATTTTGGTAGATTATAATCTACCATGGACTGAACATATCAAACATATCAGTAAAACAGTCAATTCAAGTTTATGACTTCTCAGTTGGACAAGATATTTTCTCCCAGAAAGGCACAGAAAAAATGTTTTATAACAGATTCATACAACCTTATTATGAGGTACCGGTAATTCAAATAATAAAAACATGGCAAAACTAGCAAATCTTTAATTAAAAAAAAGCATTTGGGCTAATATCAATCAAAAAAAAAAAAAACAAAGAAACTTTAGCTGGCAAGTTAAAAATTGTACCTATTAAAGACTGAATTCGGATGAAAAAAAGTAAAAGTAATACTCAGAATATCCAATAATAGTGCTCCCGAGTTTTTACAGTGTAAGCTAGCAACTTGTAATACTCCCCACCTGCGATCCATGTCTACCAAACAGTACAAAATTCCCAAACCAAGTAAGGAATTATTTAAAAAGTTTCCAATACTCTGGAACTTTGTCCCGGAATAGTATTCCAGTTGAGATTAGAAATGCCCCCTCTATATACATGTATTTGTATTTATGAATGCCTTTGGGCATTATTACTACGCATCTATTTTGTCCCTAAATGCATACTGCATGTATATTCACTACATGGGTTCAATATGCATGTGCAAGTAAACATCTGATGAAAGAAAGGAATGTAAATATTTTATGTCGATACATGTACATGCTACTATGTGTGGGTAAGTATGTGTGATGTGTATGTGTGCATTTAAATATATATAAAGTTATTTGTATAAAGGCCACAAGGTAGATTAAATCTTCAGCTAATTGTGTTACCCTCTTTAAATAAAGCCATTATTATTATTATTATTATTATTATTATTATTATACAGATCACCATGCCCATCTTCTACAACAAGGATGAAACCATTGACAATTTCTTTACACAGCGAAGTATTCTTATGGGATATGGGAGCCATGAAAGACATCTACCATACCATGACACCAAACAATGTCGACCACAATGCCCTGAAGAAGGCACTGCTTTGCAACACTATCAACTGTTGGCTGAAAATTTCAAAAAACTCTTCAATCATCAAAAAGAACTACAGAAATTCATGCGCAATGGGGTTCTCCGAAAATATCATTCCCGTCAGGTGGCGCTCATCAGCAACTCGGTTCATTTCAAACTGGAAGAAGCCAGCATCCATATAGCAACAGAGGTATAGAGCGAGAAAGCTACATTAAGAAATTAGCTATTTCCCTATTATAATAATGCCTTCGGAGTGCTGCGTACCCCAGTGCACAAACAGAGGAGGTCATGCATTTCCCTGGTCCCAAAAAGATCGGGTTGAATCTTGGATGGTGGCTATATGGAGAGACTTTTGGAAGCCCACGATACACAGTGTTGTGTGTTCCAGCCACTTTGACTCGTCTGATAATGTCTGTGAAACATCGTCTGGTAAGTTTTACACAGTTTATACTTCTAATCAGTTCTCATAATGTTTATTAGTATTATATGTAAACCAAATAAATAAATATATGTCGTTTACTACAATCCTTTATGGTTGTTTTGAATAATCATGTTTTGGTCCGCTATCAGCCTCACTACGAACAGTTGAACATAATATACGCCTAATGAGAAGTGTAAACACACTCAAAAATATACAGTGCACTGTATTTTTTTTCTTCAAATCAGAATTTAAAATGTTGTTAATACTTCACCATTGCAGAAGAAGTTGAAGCCCACAGCTGTGCCTCACATTTTCAACTGGACTCCAGCTGAATCTTCAGCAACACTTAAACGGAGGAAGAGACACATCCAAAGAGAGTTAAAGCAAAATACTCAGGTATGGTGAGGTATTTCATGCAAGGACTTGATTCATTTTGAGGCCTATCTATATTGTGATTTTGCAGTACATTAAAGAGATAATCACACAATACAATTAAAATAAATACATCTCTAGAAAAGAAAATAAGGTAAGGAATGTATGCAGACTATCCGTATTTATTGTTTTCTTGTTGCTGACCCTAGCCCACCCCCCACCCCATAAAAAAAAATTAATTTTTTTTAATTCCCAAAATTTGTGCATCTAGTTTAGCCCAGTACTAAATACTCTTTGTACATTATATATACTAAACATTTATATATAATGCTAAATTTTTTAAAAATAATCCCAACCTATCTACCTAATTTCAAAACCAGTGCCCCAGCAAACCACTTGTTTTGGCCTTAAGTACTGTATAAACACTTTCCTTTTTATTAATACAGGGCATTAGTGATGTTATTATGATGGATGAAAACACGGAGGTTGGATGTCAAGAAACAGTTTCATCAGCTCCAACTGAAGAAACAGGTACAGTCAAGAATTGATGGCTTTTATTTTTCTGCCATTCATAATATTGGAAAAAGAAGAAAACTTTGTTAAGAAAACCTATTTGCTGTTTGTTCATTTGTGTTACATTCTGTCAATCACTATTAGATCATTATAGGACTCTGTATTTTTTCAACAATTCCGTATGAACCAAATCCAAATTCCAAATGTACTGTTAAAAATGAAATTGATGCACTTGCTTTTTGGTAAATTAAAACCTGTTACTCAAATGTTTTTGCGAAATATATTACAGTCATTTCTGTAAGTCTGTAATAACCTTGAAATTCACCAACTGCAATTACAATTTTATTTCAGTGGTTCCAGTCTACATACCTGCATCAACTCAGACTGAAGAAACCAGCACAAAGGATTGTGGGACACAAAGTGGTGATCAACCAATGTTTAGTATCCAGAATTTAGTGAATGATCCCCAGGGAATACATTTTTATCCCGGACTGGAGAATTATCATAATTTTAAATTTGTATTAGATACCTTAGGAATCGCAGCATATCACCTCAACTACTATGATGGGACATTACCTAACATAGGTATTGAAGATCAGTTTTTTTGTACATTAATTAAACTTCGACGACACATTACAAATTTTGAGCTCAGTCGCCTTTTTAAACTAACTGAGAGTGGGGTTACCAATGTGTTTGTCACATGGATAAATTTTATGTTTCACCAGTGGAATGAGGTCAACTGGTGGCCGTCCAAAGATTTAGTTAATTTTTTTGCACCTACAGATTTAAAGGCAAAATACCCCAATACCAGGGTGATAGTGGATAGTACAGAGTGTCCAATTTTCAAACCCAAACAGCCACTGGCACAACAAGCAACATATTCAACATACAAAAATAGAAATACTGTAAAGGTACTGGTGGGTTGCACGCCTGGTGGGCTTGTTTCCTATGTTTCTAGTGCCTATGGAGGTTCTACCAGCGATCGACAAATATGTGAAAGAAGTAAACTAACTACGATGTGTAATCCAGGGGACTCAATAATGGCTGATAAGGGCTTCAATGTAGAAGATATCTTCATTCCGTTCAATATTCATATCAATATCCCAAGTTTCTTCAAGGCCAAGAATCGTTTGTCATCCAGAATCGTGCGAAAAGATAGAAAAATCGCCAGCAAACGAGTTCTTGTTGAATGAATCATTGGTTTAGCAAAAACATACAAAATTTTGTGCAACCCCCTTAATAATATAGAATCTGCACTGGCAACAGAAATAATAAAGGTGTGCTTTACTTTGTGTTCCTTTAGAAATGGAATTGTACCTAGACATGCTTAAATATATTTGGTAAGAAAACACTAAATGTTTTGAAAAAATCTCATCTTAATCTGGTGTTTGCAGTAGAAATGTGTAACAAGTCAATAAATATGGTTCTTTCAGAACAAAGATATTTATTTCAATTCAGCAAATATGTACAGTATTCTGTCTCACAATGATCACTTTTCAAGTATCTCATACAGAAATATCTTTGAATTAAAACAAAGATGTGAAATGTTACTACGGTGTTTTACTACATGTATTTAAATATAGACCACAGTTAACATACAATTTCAAAATAATTTAAGTGATATACTATTATGCACTCTGATTCTTGTGTGTTTTTTTATTGCTTATAAAATATTAATATGCCCTTAAAATAAAACCTCATTTTGAACCCAACGTTTGCATTTGTCTTCCATTCAACTACTGGTTTCACTGTTGATAAAAACTAGGATGAATAGGAAATAGTGATGTTACATCATAAACTTCAAAAGTCATAGCTGTAATATAGTTTGTAAAAGTGATGATTGATTAATGCTTCTTTGAAGTGACTATCAAAAAATTCTTTAAGTTTAGTTACCATCCTGTCAACAAAGTCCTTGTCAAATTTTATTGAAACAACCTTTAATTCCTTCATGGTGAAGACAACAAATTTGCACTCCTTTCTCCCAGAGCACAGCATTTGTCCCTGAATCTGATAATAATAATCATGATTGGAATCCAAGGTGAGGCCTGATGATGACAACTTGAGGTAAGGCACAGTGTTGTGGTTAATGACCTTGTCTTTGCTTCCATATGGGCATTTCACTTCCACAAGAGTAGTATCATTAATTATCCTATCTGGAGTTGCTGACAAAAAAGGATACTCCTCACAAATGAATAAACCACAAGGATGTGTCTTGATACCTTCTAATTATTCAAATTTATTTATGGCTACTGCTTCATACTTTATGCCATGGAGAATAGGTGCAGTGCAAATTGACCAGCACATGCATAGCGATCTAGCTAGGGCTTGTTTGTCCTTTCTTTCAGTAGCTTTGCAGATAGAACCAAACATAGAGGCAGTAAGTCTTTTGCACCTCTCATCACCCCATTGTTTACAGGCAGATTGATTTCGTGTTGCTTCCTCGACTAGGTTAGCCTGGCCTTTAGTAATCTGTGTTAAGTTTTCTGTCTCGAGAAAATGTTCTTCCATGGTTTGTGTCTTGTACTGGTGATCTTTGCTAAGTGCTGGTATGTTAGCTGGGGGGAAGAGATGGCGTACTGGCATCTTTATAGAACCATTATAGTTCAAACAAACATTTCTAAAATGATCTGGGTAGGCTTCTTGAACACGATATTTGGCAGGGCGTGGGTCGAATTGCAAGGTTCTATCATTTCCACGAATGGTCTGCAGGTGATGTGCTTTTAGAGGATAACCTTTGTGTGGTTTTGCTTGATGAAATGTCTGCAGTACCTGAGTGCACGACAGTTCAGACAAAATGATTCCATCTTGTAAAAACCTGGAACTTGCATACAAGACCGTAACAACATGTTTGCAGTGAGCTGAGGGACCTTGTCCAGCACCACATTCACACTGAGCTTCTTGTACTACCCCAGTTTCATCCAGTGACAGGACAGGTCTACCTTATAGGTTACTGACTTCTTCATTTCAGCCCATACAATACAATAGACAAGATAAATGTCAAACCTCTCTCTGGGTATGGACACACTCTGTAGCATCGCAAGTACCTCTCTTCATACATATCTCAGCACTTGGCATCAAAGTCCTTGCAATATAGAGACAGGTATTCTATCAACCTTTCCATGGTGAATTGGGGAAAATTGCTGGTCATACCGACATGGGCATCCTTGTACTGATCTAGACCTGGAATATCCATCTTGAACTCTGGCTCAGTAGTACCAGATGCTGAATTTTTATCATAAAACTCCAATCTGTAAAGAAATACAATAAAGACTAAAAATTGTTTGCTGTTTGTTCCATCATTTGTCATACAGTTCATTTCACAGGCCATGTTTGTATCCTGATACCAGCCAAAACTACATAAGCTTTATTGTCTACCTCCTGTGTACAATTAAGATAAGTTACTCTCATTAGTCTTAGTGGTGAATAGTGACCAATTAAACCCTCTTCAATATTTATTGTCATTATTACTTGACATTTTAATAAATCATACAGTCAATAAATTATGATATTATTTTAAAACTAAGTTTGATAATTTAAAAAAAGCTATTTGTGATTATTTATATTGCAGAAGATTTGCCTGTTTTATTTCAATGTTGTAATTACATATAACGTGTACTCTAATTGGGGATATTAAAAATACCTCATAATATTTTTAACGAATAAAAAGATACAAGTTCATTATGACAAGACACTTTTACTTTTTGTATATACTTTTTTTAGTCATTTATTTACAGCACTTATAATCTTCTGCCTTGAAAACATAGTACATATGCTTGGAGAATATGAGAGAGAGAGAGAGAGAGAGAGAGAGAGAGAGAGAGAGAGAGAGAGAGAGAGAGAGAGAAAGAGAGAGAATGAACATGTGATCTGTTCTTTTCCTGAATCATGGTAACTAACAAGCAAAATTGGACGTTGAGCTTTTGAAGCAACAATCAAACATTAACTCTTTTGTAAGCAGTTAAATATCCAAGATGTGTGTCAATACTTCTAATTTTCAATAGTCATCTATGATCTATATCAATTTCGCACTAAACAAATCTCAGTTCGACATTTCCCAAACAATTACAAATTAAAAAAATTATGGAACTTAGATGACCATGAATGCATCAGGTTAAGTACTAATACAATATATCATTTAATCCAGTATTTCATACTGTAATCATATAAAAATATGACCTGTACTCGAGTAAATATTTGCTCATATTCGACTAGAACCTATTTTCGAGGTTGGCGTCTTTAAACAACTTCAATGTATTCTTGTTTGGATCGTGCTAAGAAAAGTGTACGTTCACTTACCTCTCAATGAGATCCTTTTTTCGACTAGAAACCTTGGCATTTCTCTTCTTTAACTCTTCTCTGATTTCTGGAAGAGTCCATGATTCATAAGCAGAACTTCTTGACATATTACCCCGTTAAAATGAACAGAGTTGACTAGCAGCGCCACCTAGTGCAACTAGTACTGTGAGAACCCCATTTCATGCATGTGTATGGGTACTTTTTTTTATATGTCGATAAAATTGACAGGTACAGCTTCAATGTATGAGAGTATTATGAGAAGAGATGTTGAAAGAGCATGTTTTAAGTATGTATCAAAAGTATATAATGGTGTTCTCAGCAGAGCATGAAATCTTGACCTTGGTAAATATATCAATGTGATGGCTGAGCATTACAAGATAGTGCACTCACATCAAACCACCTGGGATGGTAGGGACTGACCAAGCATAGGTGAACATAGGATAGCCGCCAAGGTGGCACACCAAAGATGGAATGGTTAGAACAATAGGAGGCCAGGGGACAGTAATCCTAGCCATGATCATTTTCACGGGATGAGAAAGACTCAAGGGGCAGATAAGGGTACTCTCAGGCAGAAAGAAGATCTCCTATGCTATGGCTTCTACAAGCCAGGCCATGTAATTAAGAACTGTAGAAAGTATCATCTGGCAACAATTAAAGCAGCAACTCCATATACAATAAAGAAGCAGAAAATAATTGAGTTGACAAACACAGCAGTAGCTATGGTAAATAGTGAGATGGCAACCATACTGTATAATACTGGCTGTAGTTTTCGGGCCTTGGTAGATAGTAAATATGTCAAACCTGGAGTTTACACAGTTTACTGGGACTATAGATTTACTATCTGTTGTGAAAATTGAGCTAGTTTTGCCATATCTAAGAGGGTGAATCAAAGCTGCATGCTTGTTGGGGCTATCTCATGATGTGATCCTAGCATTTACATATGTGTTACCACAGCCTAACCCTGTGACCTCTACACCTGTGCATGTGGAGTTTGTTGAGACGAGGTCTATGAAGCAGAAGTCAGAGTCGAAGCCTCGGAGACCCAAAACTTCACCCACAGACTGGCGAGTTAGAAAAACTTCAAGAGGAAGATTTGTTCCTCAACAAGGTATGCATGTATACACAGGATGGGTCCATATAGAAATTTATAAAGGGTGAAGTGAAGTTTGTGGTTAAATGGGGTATCTTGCACCAGTATGCCAGGAAATGGTCAGATATATTTAAACAGGTTATTGTGCTCAGAACATAGAAAGCAGAAGTGCCTAGGTTGGCACACAAGGGTCTACTTTGCAGCCACATATTGGTTGGTAAGGGAGTTCTACAGGTCAGATGTGTATGGGGATGTGTGGATGTTCTGTCTGTCATGCGACAAGTCTCTGGAACCCTGAAGCAGGCTCTGAAAAAGCTATGTGAAGGTTGACCCAGAGACTAAGATATACCTCCCCACAATACTTTTCGCGTACCACAAAGTAATGCAGGCTAGTTTAGGGTTTTCGTCTGTTAAATTTGAGTTTGTGGAAAGACAGTAATGGGACCCAGACCGGAGACAATACTCCAAGATAACATGAGCATCTCGATAGAATGAATGACCTGTCAAGATGTTGTTTTCTAGGGGTTCAGTCTGAAGCTACTTGATGAAAAACCCATGAAACAGAAACCATCTCCACTATTTCTATACAAAATTTGAAACTGTCTGAAATGAAAGTCAAGCTATGATTGACTTGCAAGTCATAGCACAATCCACATTATAGCTATCCTATTGATTTGGTGCAGAAAAGGGAATGCACTCGCCATTTTTGTGTCGATTATAGGAAAAGAAGAGGATAACAAAATTTCAAGTAGAAATGTTACTGGATCCAGAGTCCATATTTCCACTAGAAGCACAGTAAGAGCATGTCTCATAAAGGTATGGTCTCAGTTGCATACAATATGTTCACTGATGCAAGTTGGTAATTATGTGTTGCATATTTTCATTTAAACTCATACTTCAATTTTACTTGATTTCATAAATTAATTTTGTATTCATGCGTCTTGAATGATATTTGACTCGTGTGTTCTGAGAATGTCATACAATATTTCATAAATATGAATTTGTTCAAATTTCATTATTTATATGTAATTGGAATATGAGAATCCATCTGTCTTAAATGATTTGTATTATATAGGCTAAAAACTGATCTTTCTATGTCTGGAAATGTATGTCAGTGAACTGCTAATAAGCAAGTAATATAGTTAAGATGAGAAGTCCAATAATTCATTTGTGAAATTAAGTTGTAAATTCTTTTAATTTCAAAGTTGTCTAGTAATAATCAACATTACAATGTCTACTCTAGCTAAATAATCATCATGAAGTCAAGATAAAGAGATCTTTAGATAACAGAAGATCTGAGAAAGAGTTGCAAATCTGTGTTACAGATATCTGCAACAGATCATTTAAATATATTACATTTAGCTATAAATCAAATGCAATGCTTCCTCTATTGAAAAAGGCTAACTTGCTTTCTGATAAGCTTTGAAACAACATTTTTAGGTCAAGGTGAAATATTTTTTCTTTTTTTTTCTGATTGGTTGTAATTACTGTCAAACTCTTACTTCATTCCTAATTAAGATGGTAGAATAATGGAAAATGTTATCTATTTAACATGCTGTATTTATCTAACTGTATTCCATGGAAACAACTGTATCAATCAAACCGTGTTTCACTCAAGAAAATCAAACATTTTGTTGCTTCTCTTGTCTAATGTGTGTGAAAGAAGCAAATACTGAAACATTTCGAGTACAATAAAATCTTTTAATCATATAGTCTAAGAATATGTTTTATATTTCTATCATGACAAACCATTGGTTGATGTGCTAACAATCTGACATCAAAGTGTCATGATGTTATATAATCTTATATTTTTAAAATTGTTCAAGTACAGTTGGTAAGTAATGAAAGGAGAAATAAAAGAAGTTGAGTACAAAGAGTCTGCAATGGATACCCTGTCTTCCCCTTGACATTCTCTGAGTTTATACTAACTAGCCCAGAAACAATTGGTATGAACTCTGAGCATGTCAAGGGGAAGACAGGGTATCAATTGGAGACTCTTTGTACTCAACTTCATCCAAAACCCTTTGTTCCAACACACATAAACACACTATTCTTTGACAAATGTCTGTTTCACATTCTCCAGTTTTAATTTGGATATATTATGCATTCTTTGCACCTTTTTTTTCTCTTGTGATTGTGTCAATTAGTGCGTGTGTTCCAGGCACCAATGGTGAGTTGCATCACCTCTTTCTTCTTGTAAGATTTTTTTACTACTAGGGTGAGATTCCTGTCAGCTGTGATAATTAGCTCACCAGAGATAAGGATTAAGCAGGCAATGTTTAGGACACCTTTATTAAACCTTTCTTCATGCTATGGAGGTGAGCACTGTGATTCTATAAATGGCTGATCAGTTACCTAGAAGGTTGCTAAGTTCCAGTGTTGCTGCTACAGTCCATTGAAAATAGACCATATGTCCTCAACCATCTGTGTTCAGGTCTGTAATTACAGTATTTTAAGAGGTATGGAGAGGGGAATAATGTCACAACTTGCACTTGAGTCGGATTTAAGTGAGGGAATGTTGCACTTAGTCACCATTACTCACTTGTCCAGACTTGTCTGACTCAGTAGCATGACAATGTTGAAGTGCCTGGAATGGAGTCCTGATGTGGATGGCCATCATTTCCATCAAAGCTGCCCACAGCTCTTACCATTTGCTTTCACACCTGATTATAAGCAAATCATTGTCCACCTTATCCACAAGAATGGACTTTCTAGTAGGAGTTGGATGTTGCTGTTCACTGGTACTATTGTCCACTGTTATTTATAGTAGCAGGCATAGCCTGAATTGACCCACTTGAAATAAATGAATAGCCAGGTCATATTATGCAATAAATGAGTAAATAGTCAATGTGACCATCTATATGAATCAAAACTGCCTGAAATGCACAATTGCCTTTGTTGAACTTCCAATATAACTGCAGTACTCACTAGATGCTTGCTCAGGAAATGGACACACCTGCTGATACACGTGTCTCCTGTTGACTTGCAGGTCGGCTTCGATTAGCCAAAGGATAAGTGAGTAAACCCTATAAAACAAATGCGGTGTGGAGACCCTAAGGCAGCTGGACTTTGTTCTACATCCCCTTATGGCAACTCCTTGGTCTGTAGAGGGATGGGCTCCACCAGACGACATTTGCTCAAGACACACTGATAATGCTGGACAAATCTGAAGTTATGATTCCAAATCAGTTGTTGCCCGGGTATGCTCCAACTACTGATGATAATGATGAAGAAATAGGAGTTTTACAACAAACTACAGGGTATAATAAACATGGTCAGTAAAAAAGGTCATCATCCAAGAAGAATGGAATGCCAAAGTTGGCAAAGATGCTCTAAAAGACTGGGATGATCATTGTTGATCTTCTTGTAATGAGCTTACCAATGAAAGAGACAGCTCCTCAAGTTCGCAAGCTACAACAACTTGGAACTAGCCAACACCCTGGGCCCACATTAAGCTTCATGATGCTGGACATGGCATGCATTAAATGGAACCCATCATAACAGATTAAATACATACTGGTTCAAAACCATTACCAAATGGCATCAATAGAGCAAAAACAAGGATATTCCCAACTACTGATGTTGCGAGTGATCATGACCTCATGATTATAAACTTCCAAGTGAGACTGAAGAAAATTAACAAGACAAAAAACATCAGGCTCAAATTCAACCTTGAACAACTGAAGAACCCTAACATCTGCAAGTCATTCCAAGCCACAATTGAAGGAACATTTGCTCCACTCCTTGTGATGGATGTTGATATTAAATTGATGACAAACACTTTCAACACAGACATGACAACAGCTGCCAAGGACATCATTGGCCTCCAGAACCCAAAGAAAAAACCCAGTATTACAGAAGAGATTCTGAATTTGTGTGATGCCTGAAGAGACTTCAAAAACACCAGACACACAACAGAGGCAATGGAGTACCAAGAATAAAACAAGAATATCAGACAAAACTTGAAGAAAGCATATGAAGATTGGATTGGACAAAAGTGCACAGAAATAGAGAACAGTCTGATAAAGAATAACAGCAAAAAGGAATTCCAAATTGTGAAAGACCTCCACAGATAGAAGTAACCAAGAGTCAGTACCATTCAAGACAAAAATGGAAAATGCCTCACAGAAGCAAGTCACATTGCAGAACTCTACAACCATGAGTTCATAGGTGACCCAGAGGTGCTTTAAGTTCCAAACTCCACAAATGATGATGATTTCCCCATTCTCAAAGAAGAGGTGGAGTCAGCAATAAGAGCACTGAAGAATGGAAAGGCAGCTGGCGTAGACAACATCCTAGCTGAACTTATCAATATTGGGGGGAGGGAAGGGGAATCAGTGATTGAGCTACTAACAAATATCTGCAACAAGATCTGGCAGACAGGAGAATGGCCAACACAGTGGACCCATTCACTGATTATAACATTCATGTAAAAAGACAGTCTCCAGCTGTGCCAAAATTACAGAACTATCAGTTTGATCAGCCATGCAAGTAAGGTGATGCTGAAGATCATCTTGAACAGACTGAAACCACAAGCAGAAGAAATAATTGATGAAGTACAGACAGAGTGGAAGAAGCACAACAAAAGAAATATTCAATCTCAGGATTCTGTGTGAAAAGTATGCATAACATCAGCAAGACATCTATCACGTGTTCATAGATTTCAAAAAAACCTTTGACAGAGTGTGGCATGAGGCATTGTGGGCCACAATGAAAAAGTACGACAATGGTCAAAAGTTGACCAATACCATCAAGGAGCAGTACACCAAGGCTACCAATGCAGTAACTGCTCAAGGTTCTGTGAGGGACTGGTTCCAGACTACAGTTGGAGTACGACAAGGCTGTCTCCTGTCACCCAAGCTTTTCAACATCTACTTAGAGTGCATCATGAGCGAAGCCCTGGAAAACCACTGTGGGACAGTCAGCATTGGAGGGTATAACATCACCAACCGCAACTTCACAGATGACATTGATGGGCTGGCAGGCAGTGAAGATGAGCTTCCCACCTTAGTAAAAAAAAATGGATGAAACATTTCCAGATCTGACATGGAGATAGGAGTCGAGAAGACAAAGCTGATGACAAATAATGGCATATGAATCTCAGCCAAGATTAAAATCAGATGACAGAAACTGGAAACAGTGAGCCAGTTCAAATATCTTGGTTCCATAATCAGCAAAGAGGGATCAAGAGCAGAACAAACAATGGCAGGTATGTCAAAGCTAAGACCCATCTGGCAAGACAAGAATATCTGTCTGAAAACTAAAATCAGACTATTGAGACCACTAGCCATCTCAGTTTTTTGTATTCATGTGAGGCCTGGACCCTGACGGCAGTATTACAGCGAAGAATCCAGGCACTTGAAATGAGATGCTACAGAACCATCCTTGGCATCTCTTACATAGACCACATTACAAATAATGAAGTGCATAATCAGGCACAAAGTAGGCCAATATGAAGACTTCCTCACTGCTGTCAAAAAGGGAAAGCTGATATGGTATGACTATGTCACTAGAGCTAACAATCTATCCACAACAGTACTGCAGGGCAGCATCCAGGGTGGCATAAGGAGAGGAAGACAGAGAAAAAAGTGGACTGACATCACAGAATGGAACAGGAAACATTTTGCGGAAATACAGACATTGGCAAATGATCGAGACAATTGGAGGGAACTGGTCAGATGTTCAGCAGCACAGTGCCTCGACGACCACACTAGGCCAAGAGACTGATGATGATGATGATGATGATGATGATGATTCACTAATGCACTCTTTGACAGGCACAACAATGGATACTGTTTACTTGTGATTTCTACTACTATACAAACGTCTGTCAAGTAAATTAAGGGTGAATATAGGACTCATGGTAATAATTAGATGGAAGAATGGGTGAACATAAACTTGAAGAGATATGGTTATGGAGGGTCATGATAGGTTGATATTCAAAAGTATATTTGTTACAAAAAAGAACTTTTGCGAGTTTAAAAATGGTTGTAACTGAAAAAAAAAGAATGTTTTATTGATAGAAATTTAGTCTTTTTACAGACTTGGCTTTTGAAACCCATTACGGTACTGAAATTGTCACCTATTTCTGAAGAAGTTAAATTGAAAATATGTTTCAAAACACATGTAGATTAAAAATATGCTGTGGCTCATATGTTTTTTGCTAAACAGAAGCTTGTATCCAGTATGATTCTATACTGAAAAATACAGGTTTGATCATGCGCATTCAGAAATTTAAAGTTAATGAATATTTTATTATCATAGCATTTCCCATGGTTTACTATGTGAGCTGAATTAGTACTGCAAGTACCTACAAAGCCAATTGAGCTTGATCTTTATTGCCTAGTGAGGTTGAAATACAGAAACAGTATGAACAATGAGGTGTGCATTTGTAATACTGGATGGGAGCTTGTGTCCAGTTCATGTTTCTGCAAGTGACATTGGTCATCTGGCTATGTTCTGAGTGGAATTAACAGATATATTGAAAGACCTGAAAATTATTACATGTATTTGCAAAAGTACTGGCATTTATGTAATTCTCTGCTGCTATTTATGAATGAAAACCCCCAGAGTTCTGAGGTTTGGAATGATGATCATTACTTATAACCTACCAAAAATATATAACATCAAATAGATCTCTCAACAGCAATCCTTACTAATAATGAGTGTGATCTTGTAAAATTACACTATAAATATTTTTCATTAGTCTTTTCTGGTGCAACTTTTGGAATGATCATTATTTTATTAAATGTAAAGTAAGAGCCATAAGGTGATTAAATAGTGAAAACCAAAAAAGGCTAACTTTGTGAACCTTAATGAATTCCAGATCTAATTTTCATATAAAAAAGCATATTATTGGAATTTATTTACATGCAAAGTTTTAAAACTGCACGAGTCTCAATTTAACCAATTGGTGATTTGACATTATGAATACAGTGCAAATGAGAAGCAATTTTCCTTTCATTTATTACTTATTTTAAGTGTAAATTTATAGCATTAAATAGATCAGTATTTTGTGAACACTACTGAAACTCTTCAGCACTGGAATAAATTTCATGTGAGATCTTTTAGTTTTTAACATGTAGTCTCAAACTGCTTTAGAAAACTTCATATTACCATAATTTACATTTATATTTCTGTTTTAAAGTTCATATGCATTGACGTATTCATTGGAAAGTATGGATCAACAATTTTTCCTATAAAATTTTGGTAGGAAAAACCTTTTTTCTTAATTACTGTAATATCTAATCTCTCAAAGAAAATCAACATCCCCCTTAGCTTTTTATATTCATTCGTCTATTTCCGGAACTAGCTCCATAAACAGTAACCAAAACAAATCTGACCAACAAAAAAAATCTACAAGGTCCAAATGTGAAATTATGAATGCAAATCTTGATTAACAGAATGCCAAGTCACTGAGTAGGTTTATTAAGTAGTGGTTAATCTCTCTCTCGGTCTAAAATTTTCTTCATAACTTAGTTGTTGTGTGTGTGTGTGTGTGTGTGAGAGAGAGAGAGAGAGAGAGAGAGAGAGAGACAGACAGACAGAGACAGAGAGACTTTTATGCCTGGCAATGAAAGAATGTCTTAAAGCCAACATCCTGGCACCTCAACAATTTAATAGATGGTCCTTTTCAAGCTTGTTACAGTTCTGGGTGTTGGCATCACCCAATATAAGAAAACACTGTACATGACTCTTTGATAAACAAACATGTGAAGCTTGACCTTGTGGAATTTTATTTTCTTACTGAATAGGTTGGCTGCAGAGCACTTGCATATCATTATATGATAAGCATGTGATATACTCCTAGAGAAAAAAATTGTCAATTTGGCAAATTCAGTCAATTTTTATTGATACCTCAACATTTTCACACATACCCTGATGATCTTTGTTCTAATTAAGACTATCACATATATTCAAACATCAGAAATGGTATTATATCCAAACAAAATATTTTCTTGACCAAATAAACCTGTTGTAAAGATGATTTCTAAAATTAAAACAAGTTTCCATTCTTAATTTTTCAGGTTTGAAGATTAAGAACAAAACAGAAGTCAGTGTAATGGAAAGCACAAAATAAAAACTCATGAGTTAGATCTTAAATATAATATCCATTACAAAGTAATACAAAACCCCTTCTATTCCAATGCACTGCTCTAGCAGCCTAATGGTTAGAGCATCTGTCTTGGATATGGGAGGTTGTGGGTTTGAATCTTCCCTGAGTCACAAGACTTATAAAAATGGTACTATCAGCTAGTGTTGTTCCGATTATCGATTATAATCGATAATCAGTTGGTTGAGTGAACCAATTCGCCAATCGATTGTGAAACGCCATAATCGATTGCATGGTAGGGGAGACAACTGTGAGCGCTCGGCACAGACTAGTTCAATCCCTTTGTTTGTTGGGAAGAAAACCGAGGATTCCGAACAAAATGTTAAAACCCCACTAAATATCATACACGTGCCATGAATGAAAATGATCGCAAAACAATATATCCATATCCTGGAGGAAAAGCTTGTTCTCGTGTATGGACATGTTTTGGATTTTACAAAATACAGGAGGGTCCACCGACAAAGGAGAAATTAGATACAACGAAGGTCATATGCAAACTCTGCAGAAAGGAATATGCAAACAAAGGTAGGTCCAGCTATTCTCATTGAAATCAACGCGGGGATACATTTATTTTTGGCAAACACATTCTCCAATACGCTTTACATTTTACGACTGGGGAACCATGATATTAGCCTTCTGATCCACAACAGTAGAGCTAAATTATTTATTCCCTTCATAACTTCCAAATATATAAACATACTCCATAGTTAGAATTATTTTGGATAATTTGGAAACAAATAATGTCGTCAACGACGAATGCAATTATTAGGAGACAGAACAACCTCATATAAAATAAATGAGCTGCACGCACGCACACGGAAAAATGTTTCATGGCATTCCAGTATCAAAAATTTTAAATCAAGAATTTTATTTTCATTAAATCATTTGTGTACTTTGTTCTTTCCTCTAATATAGCATGTGTTGTTGTTGTTAAAATACTTCAAATTTCTTTTCATAATAAAGATCCATGTCATGATTATGCTTGAAATACATAAATAATCACAAGATTATCCTGCTATTTAGGCATATATGATAATGATGGAAAAGTGATCTCTGAGGTTTGTTACAGATATTCCCTGAGACATGTGACTATTTAAAAACATAAAATAACTTTTTAAAATGTTGCAGATTAAATTTAAAATATATGTACAAATTTAATATTAATTTTAATCCTCATTTTCTTTAAATACTTTCATTCCATTCATTTAAGATACTTGTGCATAAAGAATTTGTTGTTTGCTCTTTTTTTCTTCTCAATATAAAAACATTTATTTCAAATACATTCCAGGCAGTACTACAAATTTGGCTTTTTATCTTGATCATGACCATAAGGAAATGGGATTAACAAGAGGTGCTGATTTTTTCCCACACCCACCCAAACAGACTAAGATTGATGAACAATTTAAGAAGCCAACAGAGAGGATGTCAGCTACAAAGCAGAAAGAAATTGATGATGCACTCTTGAAACTTATTGTTGGCAAAGTTCTTCCGCTATTAGCCTTGTTGACCATACATATTTTAGAAACTTTGTGATGCTTCTTAATCCAAGGTAAGTTTTGAATGATAACATTAAAAATTAGTAATATTTATTTAAACTAACAGTGAGAAAAGAAAAAAAAGTGTTAATCCATTTGATTCTAGATGTCAACACTGTTGAATTTTGAAATTTCATACCTAAATTAAGCAATATTTAATTAAATATAATGCTGTCCTGTCTAAATAAGCATTAAATAAATTCATTGTTTTCACTATATTTAGACGCAGTAAATATTCCAAATACATGTCTCGTTTGACTACCATGGCTAAATGTTTCAAACTTTACATTTTCAGGTATGAAATTCCAGGTCATAAATTAGTGTCAACAAAACTAGCTGAGAAGAAAGACCAGGCTGAGAAAAAAGTGAAAGAGGAACTACATGATGTTCTTGATATAGCTGTTACTCACGATGCATGGACTTCATTAAATACAGAAAGTTATAGTACAGTGACTGCACATTTTATTTCCAAAGATTGGGAATTGAAAAGTGTTGTCTTAGAAACACGAAAAGTTGAAGGCAGTCACACTGGGGAAAATATAAAAGAAAGCCTGTTGGCCACACAGAGGCGATGGAATATTCCAACACCAACTGGAGTAACTGATAATGCAGCCAATGAGATCAAGGCTTTTGATTTACTTCAATGGACTCGATTTGGTTGTTATGGTCACAGATTCAACCTTATTGTGAAAAAAGCTTTAGCTATACCAGAACTGTCACGAATCATTGCAAAGGGGCGCAAACTGGTGACATTTTTCCATCAAAGCACGAGCATAAATGATTTATTAATGAGCAAGCAGCAGTTACTGCTTGACATAGGTGCTAGAGGACACAAGCTCAAGATGGATGTTCCAACTAGATGGAATAGCACTCATGACATGCTTGAACGACTGCTTGAGCAAACACCTGCTGTTATGGCTGTTATCAGCGACCCAAACATAAGCAAGTCAGCAGCCACAACATTGAGAAATTATGTCTATACATTTGACAAACAAGCATTGGTTGAAAAACTTGTGGAAGTTCTCTCACCGTTCCTGAATGCAACAAACAGTGTTTGCAGAGACAAATCACCAACCCTTCATAAAGTTATCCCAATACTTAAACTTACCAAATGTATAGAAAAAAATGTTGATGATCTACCTTCAATTGCCAAACTTAAAGATGTAATGAGACAAGAACTTGACAATAGAACACAGGACAAAGATCTAGCTCTGTTGGGCTGTTTATTGAATCATACTATGAAGGATCTGGAGTTTCTACCTGACAGTGAGCGAGCATATGGACATGCTCTGCTTTTGAAGGTTGCTCTTGATATGGCTGATGTTAAAGTGAATGTCCAAGTGGAGCCAGGGACTAGTGATGAACAGCCTTCAGACTCATTGCCACCTCTACCAATTGCACCATCACTACTAAATGTCAGAGATGACAACGCTAAAACTGTGGTTACACTTAGTTCACCAAACAAGAAAGCAAAGGTCAATTTTGACATGGATGATTGGTTGCAAGATGTTGTTGCCTAGGTGAAAGTCAACAGTCAATAACAGATGTCATCCACCAGGAGGTTTCTAGATATCTAGTTGCTGCTCCATATGATACCAATCTCACAATGTTACAGTGGTGGAAACAAAACTGCCAGTTCTACCCCCATCTTAGCTTACTAGCTCGGAAGTACCTAAGTATTCTGGCATCATCTGTATCCAGTGAGAGGGTATTTAGTCTGGCTGGACATCTTGTCAACAAGAAACAGGCTCGTTTAAGTTGTTACAATGTGGACTTGATAATATTCTTAAACAAAAACATTAACTATTGGTAGTGTCGATATAACAAGCACAAAAAGAAACAGTATTCTGAAAAATGATTTTTGTGTTCAGCATTGCTCAAACATTTGATTTGTATTTTATTGTACCTTCTGTTTAACTTGTAATATGGATAACATTTGATCATTTAAGAATTCTAGTCATAGATTTTATAAATCATTATGGGACTTTGCTGTTAAACTGTTAGGTTAATAAATGTAAGCAGTTCTTGGTGTATTGTTTCAATTTAAATGTAAAATGTAGATTATTGGTACATTGTTATTGCAATAATCAGTATTCTGAAAAATGACATGATCTGTACTAGTCAAACCTTTTATTTTGTTTAATGTGGATGAAAGTTTTAAGAATTTTAACTTTAGATGTTCTGTCTTTACATAATTACATGATTTTGCTGATAAATAGTTCAGTTAATTTGAAAGTTTTTGTAATTGGTGTTTTGTTTTGTTTTGTTTAAACTGCTTTGATTGTAGTATTAGTAAATAATGACAAGCAAGAAAAACATTTCTTTCTATACTTTAAACAATTGAAAAATCACATATGAATAAAAGTATTCTGGGGGATTGTAAGTCTTTCAGCTGCATAAAACTGATAAGCCGAAGAAAGTTGCTTTTGAGGTTAAAGTATATATATATATTGAGAGAGAGAGAGAGAGAGATTACTCCTATACATTTTTTTACATTTTAAACTTTTGAACAAAGATAAAACTCTGTAACAACAAAAATTAAAACTTACTTGTAGTAAGTTAGCAACCGATTATAATCGATTATCAGTAAGTTGTGTGCAACCGATGATCGATTATGAACTTCTAACCGATTTCCATCACTACTATCAGCTGCCTCCCTAGGAGCTCAGCATTAAGAGGTTAGTGTTAGGATTGGTTGGTTTGGTGTCAGGATAGTGTGACTGGGTGGGACATCATGCTACATGTTTGTCACATGATGCCCCAGTGCTAGATATCACTGTAAACTACCACACTGCAGACATTATAGTGATATGACTGAAAAATTGTTAAAGCTACGTTAAAAATCCAAATCAACACATACACAGCAATGCAATAAATGGGTGATGTTTTAAGTCAAGCAGAAGCCATTATGCCATTAAATTTTTTAAAACTTGTTGCGAAATAAATCTTTGTTTAAATAATTTAAGTTCATTAACAGTTACTTTGCATAAAAGAAATGATTATGCAATATAAGTGACACTTTAAAGTCACACACATTGGCAACAATACTATTAAACTGTTTTGAAATTAACCTTATTCATAATATAAAGCCTCACATTGTAAGGAATAAATGCACTTTGATAACACTTTATGTTTGCTTTATAAACATAACAAAGGCATAAATACTGCACAGCGGAAGTAAACACTTCAAGTTGCCATTGACAATGATATTCCAAGCCGTTTCTCAATTGATAACAACATGTACAAATATGCATCATAAAAGATTAAGTTTACTTACTCTTTTGCTAGTGACAGTTCTTTTCCACATATGGATTCTATAATTTCCACTGGATTCTGAGATTCATTGTTTTTGTCCAAAAGTTGCAGAGCATGCTGCATGAAAATAGGAAAGATAACTTCCTTATAGTTTGTCATCTGTAGGATTTTGTCAGCACACTTCAGATGATCTGATGCATTCAATGTGCCAGCCGTTATCTTTCCGAATAGAGACTTGCTTAAGTTACGTGTCACTTCTTGATTTCTAATACTTGTAGCTTCAAGCAGAGACAATGCTCTACCCAGGTAATTATACCATAACACTAACCTATCCTGTATCCTCCCACTTCTAATATGTTCATCAAGAGCAGTACAATACCACGACTGAACTGTGTAGGAATCTACTGATGTCTTGAATTTCTCCATATGGGCTAATTTAAACATGTAGTTGTGCATTGCTTTATGCTTTGCTTTAGCCATATTGTTTAATAAATTTTGTTGGTGTTTTCCACTGGCAAATAAAATATCATCTTCACAGAGCGCACACCATTCTTTCCTAAGGTTTCCATCATGCCAAGAAATTGATTCTTTCCAAAGACCTAAAATATTGTCCTCAAATGTAGATATCAATACCTGTTCACTTCCTAAGCCTGCCGTTCTAACCTGATACCACAAACATTTTACTTCCTCAATACTCCTTTCTTTCTTACATTTGATTGTGCATCCTTTGATCCTCTTTATCAATGATTGCTTGAATTTTTCACAAAGGATTTGCAAATCTATTTTGGAGGATTGATCCCCATAAAACATTTCTCTGTACATGTTCAGATGAGTTGGGACAGACAATTGTTTTAACATGCTTGAAAGGAACTTTTGGCTTACTCCAGAATCATGCTTCAGAAGTTTATCCTTGGTTTGTAAACAAATATCTCTGATACTTCCAACAGACTCTTTGTCTTCTTGATTAGTAAATTTAAGACCCTGCTTCAAATAACAGATAAAATCAGCATCATCCAGAATTGGCATTTCCTCTCTCCATTTTAACAGACAAAAGCTCTTACCATAATGCTCTTTAAATACCCAGAATGACAATTTTTTCAGATTCTCAACACATGTACATGGAATATCAGTTAACACTAATGTGTTGAATGCATGCATTAACTTTTCTAAAACTTTCATTTTCTTTGTTGACAGCAAGGTTTCAATGTTCTTAATAAATTCTTTGTTTTCCCCAGTTGCTAGTATTGCCACCATGACTGCAAACAAAAGTATTTGCTGATTGTTTGACAGCAAATCTAATTTAATGCCATCAATAATAGATTTTTTAGTCTGAAGATCTAGAGCTGAAGTAAAATGTAAAAGTTCTTCTGTCTGAATAATACAGCATCTCAAATCAGATAAACAGTTCTTTAATATATATGTCAGATGTGTCACAATCTCAGGTCTATATTTATTATCACACCACAAGAGTCTAACAACAGGTGAACTGGTGAAATTTAAATTCCATGTCAGTTCTTTGGTCCTTTCAATTTTTGTACTCCACTTAGGTCGCTCTACATAGATAATGCTGACCTCAAACTGATAGTTTCTTGGTAATTTATAAGGTTGGTCAGTTTTTAAATTAAAAATCCATAAGTATTCATCATCACTTTGAGAAAAAGTTACTTCTGTTTCTTTATCTTGCTGAATATTTCTAGCAGATACTTTAACAATGTCCTTATACTTCCAAGGAACATAGATATGCAGCTGCTTCTCAAAACCCTGAAAAAAAGAAAAAGAAACAGGCAAAATATATAAATATTGGATAAGACATAACAAAAGAAAAGGAAAAATGCTAAAAAAAACCTACAACAAACTGAGTTTCCTTCTATATCATACATGATAACTTTTGTCTATAATAAAGTGCAAGAGACATAAAAAAGAAGAGACTCTTCAAAGGACTGTCATTGTACTGGCCAACAAGAATTTATAGGAATCTGAGATGTCAAAACTATCTCTTATATTTTTCAGTGATAAGAAGTTTTTATGAACTTAGCTTCTGTGATTGACAGATTGATTGTCAGGGAGACAACATTTAAAATCTTTTAGTGAAAAACATGTCAATATGACAGACAAGATTTTCATTTATTATGATTAAGATTTTGGATATCCCAATACTAAACTTGAGAGCATATTGCTTCCAATTATGCAATAGTATAGACTGATTGCTAACCTTGACTAATGAAGAATTCCAATTCAGAACTTGTTATGTCCTGAAAGTCATTCAAAGTGAGAAAGAAAACCATACCTTTGGATAGAATGGCTAAACAACCATGTGTCAGTTAATTACATAATTACTATATCAATGTTCAAAAGGCACACAACATTTAAACAATTTCTTTCGAAATAATTATCAAGAATCAAATATCATATTGTTATGACTCTATAGTCTTATACAAAGTGACTGAAAAGAGCAATAACTAACAAGTTTTGTAAAATTCAACAAATAATTTATTTTCCTACAATACAATGTAAAATTAGAAAACAAAACAAAACAGAATTGTTATTTTACAAAACACTGTCGGTATCTCATAGTGCTCATCACGACTTAAGTCGTTTTCTAGGCAAGCAACAATGTATGCATCCTATTACTTAAACTAGCCATGACTGCTTGTAAAACTATATTTGATTGGTTTATATAGGCTTGGAACAAGCATTCTGTTGTACTTTACTATGCATTTTGCGAAGACGTTTTACAATTACTTACTTCTGAGCACGTGGTACTTGGATAAATTTAAAATGTCTGATGTTTAAATATGATGGTGATTTCTTGAAAAAAATACTAGCTTCTGACAAGACTGATGAAAATAATTTTGAAGAATTTGAGGACGATGAAATTATTGGAGCTGGCAAAGTGTTGATGGAAATACCCATGAGTAATTTTGTGCCAGAACCACAGACCCACGAGAAGCTACTGGCAAGCTTTCTCACATAACTGCATTAGCCGAATCTTAGACTCGAAGCCACGCAGACAGAGGTGAGACGGCAGTGATCCATAATGGAAAGCGCTTTAGACCACTCAGCCACTTGGGGCCCCTATAACCATTCACTGGTAATTCAAAATTAAATGTCGAGATGGTGAATACTGAACCTATGGACTATTTAAGACTTTTTTTTATGATGAGTTATTGCATCTGATAGTATATCAAACAAATTGTTATGCAAATCAGAGAGTTCATGGGGCAGACTTGAAGAAGAACAAGTTATGTGAAGAAATGGCAGCTTGTCACACCTGAGCATCTAAATCTCTTTTTTGCATTGACTATAGCAATGGGTTTGGTAAATAAATCTGATCTTGATTCCTACTGGGCTACTGATCATGTGATATCAACCCCATACGTCAAAGCAATTTACACAACAGACAACAAAAAAATCAAGGTGACCCTTTACACAAAATTTGCACAATGATTGAAGTAAAAAATGAAGCATTTGCGGAGTTCATTCACCAGATATGAACCTCAATTACGATGATATTATAATAAATAACGTGAAAATTTTTCATGAACATTTAGTACTGACTCTGGTGGTTTAAACTTACCTCTGACATTCATGGAGTGGATGTTTACAAAACTTACCTTTTCTTTGCCTGGACTTTCACAATTTAGACATACCGTAATATTGTGACATACATTACATGTACATGGTTGAACTGCTAAAGAATATAATATTTCTTAGATATATTTTAACTTTTCCATTAAAAACAAACAAAAATAGAGATGAAAAAACAATTAAAACGTATCATTGTACCTGTATTTGCACCTGTAAATGCAAATATGTTAAACTTACAGATGTGTCTTGATGCTAATTTTTAAGTTTAGACATCCACCATCATTTTTCATATAGGGTTTGTGTATCTATTGTGTATATTTATTGAAATACATGCAATCTAAAGACTGCAACTTTTCTTCTTTTTTTCCTCAAATAATTCAGCACTGAGGGATCTTGTACTGTAACATTATATATAGCTCTTTAAGGGTTAATTCCAGATAATAATGATTTGATAAAATAATTCCTTCAAATCAAAAACTAAACACAACAATACAAATGATTCTGCTTCTGTTGTTAATACTCTGCTTCTGCTGTTAACGCAAAAAAATATATCATTTTTCAAGTACAGAAGATCATAGAAGAAAACTAAAACACAAAAGTAGAGTCAGGATGAAAGTCTAAAGCTCATTTCCAGATAATTTTAGGTTTTAAACAATAAAATCTGTTACTAAAATTATAATAAAGAACATGGGAAACATAACGTCCTTGACTCCGATCAAGAAAATGATCCTACTATTGAACCTACACTCACAGAGAAATATAAGCTAAGTATTATCTTCTTTACAGAGTGGCTGACCCTAGCCAAGTGCACAATGAACTTGACTTTGTTTTATTGGCAGTATTATATAACTTGTCACAACTGTGTAGCTGAATTTGTCAGAGGGGCAAGATGAAGTGTTAATACTGATCAAAAACAGAAAAAATGGAATGTACTCACCATTTGAGGGATCCACTTTACTGAATAATAGTGTCTCTCAGGACCAACTGTAAAACAGCTATGGGTCCCAGAATAAAAAACAATGCCTTAGCTCTGTTGTAATAAAGTGTGGAGGTAAATGGAGGAGAAGGTGGTAAGTAATTGCCCCCTAAAATTGCTGCCTTCATGACATCTCTCCAAGGAAGACTGATTAAAATAGTCTCATGAGGGAGTGACAACTTGAACCTCATGTCATAAGCTTTTAGGTTTATAAAAAAGGTCTCTATTGGTAATATCATTCAGTGGTGGATGCCAAATATCAACAGAGCCCTTAATATGAAGGAAAAGACATTTCCGAACCTTCCATTTCCTTTGGAGGCATTAAGATAGAAATTAAAGTACAAGCAGGACATAAAAGCCTATTCTGATCATCCCTAGCACAGATCTGACTGAGACTGGGAATCTCAATTAGGTAGTTGCAGTACCATTAAGAATTTACTGTGCATAAGTCTGGAAGTTGAGCTTCTTATATGCAAATGATTTATGATTACTTCAATAATTTAGCAGCCATTTTAAGTATACTTCTTGTGCAATTTGAAAACAAATGTGGATGATGGATGAGTATTAAGTATGATTTATTTCAGCATGCAGGGGATGAAATGGTTGGTTGTAATGGAAATAAAAAAAATCCTGCTTATAATGTGTAAAAATCATGACTATTACATATTTTTCAGTATTCATTTATATTAAGGTTACTAAATTTTTTTTAAATGAGTCAGGCTTTGATGAGTAGACCAAGATGTCAAAGTTCCACTAAATACACACACTACTGATGTTTTGTTTTCAATGAGTGTTTATACTGAATGCTTATATTTGTCTTAAATTTACTGACATGGTCTTAAACATTTCAAACATAAAAACAGTCTGTTCTTGGTTACTATGGTAAGAAAAACAAATACAGTGAAAATATGAAGATATTGATTTTGACAATATATCCAAAATATGAATGTATCTTTAAATTCAAAAAAAAGGTTGAAAGAATGCTGAAGAATAAAAAATACTGATAAAAGCATAAAAATGAAAGTAGTGTAATCAATATAATGCATATTTATTAAAACACGCATGTTCTGAGGTATTCAAAAATCAATAAATCACCTTTGTTAGGAGGGCACACTATGAATTGATGAATTGTGTGATTTGTCTCTAATTTGAGCCTTAGGTGTAGAAATAAACAAGACTCAGATGAGATTAATTTGGCACAATCCCTTGTAAGTAAAAATTAAGCTCAGATTTGGGTTCCACAAGTCCCCACTTTCATTGGTAATAATGTCATAAGCAATTAGATTGTTTTTACTAAAGGTCTGCATGCAGCCATTATTTGCATAGATGTACATATGAAAAAATTTCAAGTCAATCAAGATAGTCACAAGAGAAGATTTTTCGATTTTGGGTAGTTTGATATGGAATGACTATTAAAATCTTCCAACTGTATTATTCAAAATTTCAAATAACTTCATGCTGCAACCACAAGATGCAGAGAGCATTTACAATAATTGGATACATTGTTCCATGCTGTAGATTCAGTTGATTAATTCCTACAAAAAAAACTTGATTTGCTTCATAATTTGTCTCTAAATTTATTTACTTAGCTATACAAGTGATAGTTATATGTAAACAGACTTCATTTTGGTAGAATTGGGTTTCTAAATCTGAATTCTTATGAAAGGTGTAAAAGGCAACATTATGCAGTAAAGGGTTGAACTGTAGACAGTCAATAGACAAGGCATGAAACTTGCTTTATCTTCTTACAGATGGAAAGGCAAGTAAACTAGTCTTGTAGAAAAGGTTGTGGAAAAGAGACTAAATCAATGGTTCATGGGTGGATGGGTTTGGTTAACCCTTTAGCTATGACTACCACATCTAAGGATCTCCTGTAAATGGCTCCTGAACCCCACTGATGCATATGTGTAGTGGGTATAAGCCGATCTACATCCCAACAGGAATCTGATGCACTAGTGAACAGATAGGAGTGATACATGCATGGGGATGCTAGTCAGGAATCTGTCCAGATTCACCTACCAGTGCAAGTGGTAATTAAAATCCAATTGTAGTGAAGTCAATGCTGAGATAGAATAACTGCATGGTTTCCACCTTGTGAGAAGATGAAACTGCAGATAGTGCAGATGGAGATTACCTGAGGGAACCAGGTGCATCTAAAGTTCCCAACAATGATAGGTAAAGGTGAGACAAAAATAATATCATTGCTCAAAGTGCCTCTAGAAGTGTCCAATTCTAAGGGGACTGTTTGGCAATTGCACCCTGAACATGATTATTGAAAAGGTTTGAATTAAGGGTGCAGATTGGATGGAGGCTGCATCTGTTTCAAGAAAAAACTTTAAAAACTTTGTGGATAAACACTGAGGTGATTCTCATTACCTTACTTCCTGACCAATTGTAAGCAGTTATAAAGGATGTGAGGGAATGATTCTTGCGATCTTGTTGGAATATGTCCTCTGTAGATGGTCTTGCCTTCCAAAAGAGCAGCCCTGAAAAGGTCTTTACTATGGTTAAGTAAGACCTTACAAGAGTCCAATGCAGCATCATGGCAGATGTGCACAAGTTCCACTGATAATGCTACTGAAACAACATGTCAGGAAGTTTTGGCTACAGCTTCCAGCATGCTGCAATGCAGTTGGATTCATGGAAGCATCCTTCAGCATACTCACTGAGGTAGTTGAGGAGACGTCAGTATGAGAAACTACAGTAATGAACCACCGGACTTTCTGTTCAATTCTTGTTATGGGAGGTTGACTGAAGGCTCTAGTTGAAATACACACTTGAGAACTTCAGACGATCCAACATCCAACAGAAGGTGTGGTTTGGTAAGAGATAATAAGGCTAATTTCGAAATGTGAGAGATTTTTTCATGGAAAAAAGATTAAGCTACACAGTAGTGATGGTTTATGCATTATTATTAAAATTACATATTATCATTATGAACTGAATGCTCCCATTTTCAGAAACTATAATGAAGACAATGGTCACTACAGTGGCAAGATTGCTCATGTGACACAGGTACACAATCATAAAAAACAAACTTGGTGCAACAGTTGCCATCAATCTAGACACACAAAAAAAGACTATGTGAATCAGTGTGAAATTAGGACATTTTCTGTCAAACTGGGTCAAATTCTAAAGAGGTTATTGAGAAAACATTACTGAATTTGTTTTCATTAAAAGGAATATGACTTCTAAGTCTAATCATGTCTCAGGACTTACATTTGTTACCATTATCTGTTACTGTATATACATTTTACACAATTTTAACATCATTACATATTATAATTGATGTTCTTATATTCAACTGTACACATTTCGGAAAGAGTCAACAGCCTAAATCTTTGTGCAATTCATTTTTTCCATAGTTGAACTTAAATCTTTTCTTAGCACTACATAATACTAATAAACACCACTTCTGTAACATACATGCTATTCGTAGTAACATCAGCCATATTTGATGACATATTTGATGACAAATTGGCATCATCTGTGAAAAGGCAAAAAAAGTCTATGCAATAATTTTGTGTAAATTGTTTAATGGTATTTCTATTTTCTGAAACAGTGAGAATATTTGATGGAAGATCAGCAACATTTTCTATAAAGATTGGTCAAATTCCATTCATTGGTTATGGTGAAGTTCTTGTTTCTTCTACCACACCTTGGTTAACCCTTTAGCTACAACTACCACATCTAAACATCTCCTCTAAATAGCTCCTGAACCCCAGTGACACATATATGCAGTACCGATAAGCTTGATAGTTTACTACCCCAGTGACACTTATGTGTGTAAAGTTCAGCAGTAATTGAAACCCCAGTGTCGCTTATGTTAACTAAAGGTAGATTAGTTGAAAGTACAGAAATTTACATAATTTTCATTAACATAACCAATTAGAGGATTGTTTACTCAACATTTTGAAACAAGTTTGAAAGTTGAGACGTTAAATTTAGACACACTGTAAAGAATTTTCTGTGTTTTACACAACACGTGTATTTGAGATAAAAAAGAATGGATTCCAATTCAGATATGAGTGACTTTAAAGGGTTCAGTGCAAGCAATATTGAAGAGTTTAATGGATCATTCTTAGAAAATGGATCAGATATTGATGTTGGTCCCATTTTAACACCAGATGCAAGTGATTTTTAATCAGATGATGAGGCAGACAAAATCCCACTTGCACAATGGAGTGATGACCTCGCCATATTTGAGATCAATGATTCTGATTATCATGTTGGTTCAACAATCGAGTTGTACAGCTAACAAATGAGAAGGATTTTGTTCTCAACATTTTTTCCTGAATGTCTGGTAGAAAAGATTTGTGAAAGAAACAAACGACCTGCCAAGATAACAGGGGACCAAAAGCAAAACAAAAACTGGTATCAAATCAGTATCATAGAGATGTGGGAATATCTTGGATATATATACCATCATTTATGTGGTGATAATGACTGTTTTGAGAGGTACCACTCTCAACACTGAAATCAGAGTGGGGATCTCATTCATGTTTTTAGATGTACATATGTAAATATTGGATTAATGTTCAATTTAGTTTGTGGGATTCAACACATGACTGAGATATCTTGTATGATGGGATGTAGGAGTATATAGAGTAGAAATATATGAATAACAAACACTGAAATCCAGCAAAAAGTAATGAAATAATTAATATAAATGTAAGCATGTTTTTATTGTCAGTTTCTGTACAAAGTCGGCCTTGATGATGTGCTGGTATTCAGCCTACCAATCAGCCTCAGAAGTCTCAGCAACTGATTTGATAGCACTCAGTAGTGAAACTGCACAACAGCTATAGTAGCCAAGGGGTTAAAGTCTCTTCAGTATTTTATAATGTTGGTAATATTTGATGGCAGATTCACATTGTCTTATAACTTGAAAAAGAATTTAGTTCAAGTTTTATCTATATTTAGTTAGTGTAAATAAACTTTTAAGACCATAACGTCAAGATGCTCTATGCCAAGCTTGACTGAATCGAATAAGGCATTATAAATATACATAGAGTACTGAAAAAAATCTATTTCAAGAACTTTTCAGTGATATTGGTACACAGATGTCCCTAACAAGACACCTCACTGCATGAATCACAAAATGAAAAACTAAGGAAAGAGTCAAAAAAAGAATCCACACATTATCTAAATTGTCCACATGTCATGAAAATGTTGAAAAATTTCTGGGCAATCAAATGTACAAGTGTGCATCTTATTTATAAAGAAAATAAACAGAAGTAAATAAAACTGTTTGCTACTTAAAAAAAAATAATTTGATACAAATTCATCATTAATTACAATTAATGGTGAATTTGTAGAAAATTATTTTTTTTATAAAGTTAAATTATATAGATGCACAATAAGGATACTTATAAAACTAGGCAAGATATACTTATAAAACTAGGCAAGATATAGAGTACTGATTATATACAGTAGCTGTACCTTGTCACTGAGACTGTCTGTCTGAGTTACATTAGCATCTGGAGTCTTTATTACACCAGCTCCAGCATTGGATCCATCAGGTGATTCCCCTGTTTCTGGCTTTACCAAACTCGATGCATCTACATTACTTCCATTTGCTGAAGGCTGTAGGTTTTTTACCTACAATAAAATGGACAAAATCTTATCTTACCTCTTTACAAAATATATGACCTTCACACACCTAACTAACTTATACTTAATATCTGATTTATTAAAGCTTGAAAGAAATCTTCAACAGAAAAAGACACAATAAAGCTGGTCAATAAATGATATAAAAGGGATTGTGAAATGTCTTCTGCAAACAGGCACCTTTTCATTATAAATACCTATGTAAGTATAATTCAGTAAAAGTACTTTAACCACCAAGGCCATGGCCAGCATATCAAAGTCATGGTCAAAATTTTATTGGAGACCTTGTGAACTTGACCCAAAGATTAAAGGAGTAATTAAATGTGCTGCATAAATCCACTGTCTTTCCTTCATACTCATATTACACTCCTCACAGCTTAAGGTCTTTTACAATATATTAATACTCGTGCGCATTCATGTGACATGGACTTTAAATGTAATTTTTTTTAAAAATTCCATCATATCACCACTACGTCTGTAGGGTGGCAGTTTATGGTGATGTCGTAGCACTGGGGTATCATGCCACAGATATGTAGAATGGTGTTCTACCCAGTCACATTATCCGGACACCAGGCTGACCAGTCCTAACACCTAATCTCTTAATGCTGATGGCCCAGCGAGGAATCTGTTAGTCCCACTTATTTAAGTCTTTGGTGTTACTCGGCTGGGGTTCAAACTGACACCTCTCATATCTGAGGTGGAAGCCCTAATCACTAGGCCAGCAGTGGTCTATTAATGCTGGAAAGCTGTTTTGATCCCATGGTCATCTAAACCTAACTATATTGTCTTTTTGCATGAATACACAAGGACACTGGCCAGAACCAGAGGTCTCATTAGGATTTTAAAACTGTTGAACTTTGCAGATTAGAAGAACTGTTGCTTGAAAGTGAGTTTAATTTCCACATTCTTTATAACACTGACATGTACAACCATGTCAGCTATTCTTGTGCATCTGTTAATTCTACACAAGGATTCTTCATTTTTTTTAAACATTGAATCACGTGCTGTTTTCATGGAAAATTCAATTTTGGGCTGAAAAATGCAGACACAACAATTCCAATGTAATGTATTTCATTTCCAATAGCATGATGCATAAACATTCCATCTGCTGAATAAACCAACAATTGACGAAAACGATTTAAAGAACTACCGCCTAGTTTCTAATCTCCCGTTCATACAAAAAAAATCTTAGAAAAGTTGTTCTAACCCATCTAGTATCTCATTTGCAGGAACAAACTTAGAGACCTAATAATGTTTTGTATCTTATATTTTTTCAGCATGTTTTTGTTTTCCAATTTCATGGTTTTTTTTCTTTGTTTTTCTGTAGTGTAGTCATATCATTATAGATGCTGTCAAGCATTTAGAGCTTCTAAAGATTAGGTGCTATACAAAGTCCTCCTCATTATTATTATTTAATTCAAATAGTCTCTTTAGCAATGTACACTCTGCATATTGCCCTTTGCCAATGTAATGAAACTACTCTTCTGAAGGGGACCCGATTGGCCGAGTGGTCTAAAGCGCTCTCCGTTAAGGATCACTACCATCTCACCTCTGTCTGCGATGGTTAACGTCTCAGATTCAGCAAATGTGGGTATGTGTGAAAGCTTGCCAGTAGCTTCTCGTGGGTCGGTGATTCTTTCTGGGAGGGGATTTCCCTGGTTCAACCTTCACCATTAATACTGGCCGCCATTGATAGCAAATCTTGTGCTGAAAAATGGCGTTAAACCCTACAAAACTCTTCTGAAAGTAGTCAATGTCATTCTCTCTGCTTTGGATAGAGGAAAGATTACAGCCCTCACCATCCTTGATTTCTTTGCAGCATTTGATACAACAGACCATGACATATTACTTCACCGTCTCCAGAATGTATTTGGCATTCACAATACAGCCTTACAAAACTCTTCTGAAAGTAGTCAATGTCATTCTCTCTGCTTTGGATAGAGGAAAGATTACAGCCCTCACCATCCTTGATTTCTTTGCAGAATTTGATACAACAGACCATGACATATTACTTCACCGTCTCCAGAATGTATTTGGCATTCACAATACAGCCTTACTGTGGTTAAGTCCTACTTAGGTAACAGGACACAAAATTGTATCTGCAAATGGACTACACTCCAGCCCAGTTGATCCATGTTGTGGTGTTCTACAGGGTTCTGTTCTTGGACCTGTTCACTTCATTATATACACCCAACTGCTCTCAAGTGTCATAGATAATTATCTAGTGTCTCATCAATTGTGTGCTGATGATACCCAAATATACAAATCTAGCCACCCAACTGAAGTTGATGCTACCATCCAAGGAGTAGAAAGGTGCATTTCTGATGTGAAATCATGTATGACATGTAATAAGCTGCTGATGAATGATGATAAAACTGAGGCAGTTCTGAAAACAGCACAAAGACTTTCTCATTCAAATCCTTTACCTCAAACAATAAATATTAGCAACACTAACATTAAATTCAGACAATCAGTACAAAACCTAGGTGTTACTCTGGACAGTACACTCACAATGCAACAACATGTCATGAATATATGCAAGTGTTCAAAAATAATTGGTTACTGGTTTTTCTACCTTACGTCATGGCAGCAAAATGATGGCAGACATAGCTCATATAAATTTCATGTCTTCATGCTGCAATGCTTTCATTCAGATTCTGTCGAATTTGACAAAGAAGTTGTTTAAAAACTATCCTAGTTTTTCTAATTATGGCCATATATCAATGCAAATTTTCATTTTATCAGTATCAAATTTAAGCCTCGCCAAGAATGGGTGCTTTCCATCAAGTAAAAGTTTTATCTAGACTAAGTTTGTGTAAATAAACTTGTAAACCCTTAAGCATTGTCCTAGCACTCACATACTATTTTTAACTAGAAATAATGACTGTATATGAATTAAATTTTATGTACATTACATACATGGGAAAATTAAAATTCTATAGATAGAAATGAATACAGATAGTAAATACTGGCTAATTGAATCATCTAAAAAAATTAAAGTATGTATTATGGTGGAATTGAATGTAGAAAGTGGAGAAATTTCTCTTTAAGAAAAAGTTAAACTTTTATCTACAGTTAATCATTGAAATGTCAATATTTTTTCTGGATCACAGAATAATTGTGCAGATTTATTGTAGACAATTTCTCATCTAAAAAAAAAATTAAAGTATGTATTACAGTGGAATTGAATGTAGAACGTAAAGAAATAGGTCTTTAAGAAAAAGTTAAACTTTTATCTACAGTTAATCATTGAAATGTCAATATTTTCTCTGGATCACAGAATAATTGTGCAGATTTATTGTAGACAATTTCTTGTAATTTCGCAGTGTTGCAATGATATGCATTGTTGCAAAGACGGGTGTTGGGAGATTATTTATGAAGGTAGTATTACAGAGATTATACATTTGAAAATTGGAAAGAGTATCATGTCATTATTGATTTCACCCGAAGATATTCAAACTACAGGTCTCTATAGAGGTAGCAAGCTCAGCTAATCAGATGAACAATCCTGTATGAATTTGATTTTTCTCATTAATGAATTTAACTGAGATTTTGATTATACAAAACCCACATTCCAAGTTCGATCATCTATATGGCTCCCAGAATAGTAACAATTCTTTAAAACCACATGACAGATGAAGGACCCCAGCATTAAAGAGTATGATTTTGTCAAGACCATTATATGCATTTTTAGATAATAATAGAAATGTGTTACAAATTGATTTACATGGAGATTAAACATAACATTTAAATTTCCACATAAAATTTAATTATGCAATTAATGAAATTTTTAATGAAAAAAAATATTTGTGATCTGTGCTAGTTTTGTGTCTTCATATTTTGTCAGTCTCGATTGGTGAACGAATGATTTGAAGAACAGCATCTCAACCTTTCCAGCGGTGAACGAGTTCACTAACTTCTCTTCTCAGATGACTGGGTTGTCAAGATGATTAAAGACAACCAATTTCAGTTTTCAAAATGATCTCAGAATATAAAATAATCTATAAATTACTATGAAAACCAGTTTTGTCTACAGGAACATATCTGTGCTGACTCTGTCTCACCTAAAGTATGACAGCAGCTATATTTGATGACAAATTGGCAACATCTGTAGAAATGCAAAAGGTTTTCATGCAAGGATGCTGTCTCAAGACTTTGTAAAAATTCTTTGCTAGGGTTTTGTGCAAATATTTTAATGGTAATTCTACTTTTTTTGAAACAGTGATAATATCTGATAGAAGATAAGCAACATTTTCTGTAAACTTTAAGATTGATCACATTCCATTCATTGGTTATGGATAAGTTCTTGTTTAAAGGCTCTTTCCTTTTCTGGAATGTTGGTAATATTTGATGGCTAATTCACAATGTCTTTATGTCAGGATCCTTTCTGACAAATTTGGTGAAATTATGTTCAACAGTGTTCAAAAGGAATTGGTTACTGGCTTTTCTACCTTTAGTAATGGCAGCAAAATGATGGCAGACATAGCTCATATAAATTTCAAGTCTTCATGCTGCATTGCTTTCGTTCGGATTCTGTCAAATTCTACAAAGAAGTTGTTAAAAAACTATCCTAGTTTTTGTAATTATGGCCATAAATCAATGTAAATTTTTTCTTCATTAGTAGAAAAATTAAGCTTCGCCAAGCATGGGTGCTTTCCATCAAATCAAATTGAGTACAGTGGTTTTGAGAACGAATTTAGTTCAAGTTTTATCTATATTTAGTTAGTGTAAATAAACTTTTAAGACCATAACGTCAAGATGCTCTATGCCAAGCTTGACTGAATCTAATAAGGCATTATAAATATACATACAGAGAGTACAGGAAACAATCCATTTCTAATTTTCTACAAGTGTGCATTAACTTTGTGCATCTTATTTATAAAGAAAAAAAACAGAAGTAAATAAAACTGTTTGCTACTTAAAAATAAATAATTTGATACAAATTCATCATTAATTACAATTAATGATGAATTTGTAGAAAATTATTTTTTTTATAAAGTTAAATTATATAGATGCACAATAAGGATACTTATAAAACTAGGCAAGATATAGAGTACTGATTATATACAGTAGCTGTACCTTGTCACTGAGACTGTCTGTCTGAGTTACATTAGCATCTGGAGTCTTTATTACACCAGCTCCAGCATTGGATCCATCAGGTGATTCCCCTGTTTCTGGCTTTACCAAACTCGATGCATCTACATTACTTCCATTTGCTGAAGGCTGTAGGTCTTTTACCTACAATAAAATGGACAAAATCTTATCTTACCTCTTTACAAAATATATGACCTTCACACACCTAACTAACTTATACTTAATATCTGATTTATTAAAGCTTGAAAGAAATCTTCAACAGAAAAAGACACAATAAAGCTGGTCAATAAATGATATAAAAGGGATTGTGAAATGTCTTCTGCAAACAGGCAAATTTTTATTATAAATCCCTATGTAAGTATAATTCAGTTAAAGTACTTTTACCACCAAGGCCATGGCCAGTATATCAAAGTCATGGTCAAAATTTTATTGGAGACCTTGTGAACTTGACCCAAAGATTAAAGGAGTAATTAAATGTGCTGCATAAATCCACTGTCTTTCCTTCATACTCATATTACACTCCTCACAGCTTAAGGTCTTTTACAATATATTAATACTCGCGCACGTGTGTGTGTGTGTGTGTGTGAGCGCGTTCATGTGACATGGACTTTAAATGTAATTTTTTTAAAAATTCCGTCATATCACCACGACGTCTGCAGGGTGGCAGTTTATGGTGATGTCGTAGCACTGGGGTATCATGCCACAGATATGTAGAATGGTGTTCTACTCAGTCACATTATCCGGACACCAGGCTGACCAGTCCTAACACCTAATCTCTTAATGCTGATGGCCCAGCGAGGAATCTGTTAGTCCCATTTATTTAAGTCTTTGGTGTTACTCGGCTGGGGTTCAAACTGACACCTCTCATATCTGAGGTGGAAGCCCTAATCACTAGGCCAGCAGTGGTCTATTAATGCTGGAAAGCTGTTTTGATCCCATGGTCATCTAAACCTAACTATATCATCTTTTTGCATGAATACACAAGGACACTGACCAGAACCAGAGGTCTCATTAGGATTTTAAAACTGTTGAACTTTGCAGATTAGAAGAACTGTTGCTTGACAGTGAGTTTAATTTCCACATTCTTTATAACACTGACATGTGCAACCGTGTCAGCTATTCTAGCGCATCTGGTAATTATACACAAGGATTCGTTTCTTTAAACATTGAATCACATGCTGTTTTCGTGGAAAATTCAATTTTGGGCTGAAAAATGAAGACACAACAATTCCAATGTAATGTATTTCATTTCCAATAGCATGATGCATAAACATTACATCTGCTGAAGAAACCAACAATTGACGAAAACGATTTAAAGAACTACCGCCTAGTTTCTAATCTCCAGTTCATACAAAAAAATCTTAGAAAAGTTGTTCTAACCCATCTAGTATCTCATTTGCAGGAACAAACTTAGAAACCTAATAATGTTTTGTATCTTATATTTTTCAGCATGTTTTTGTTTTCCATTTTCATGGTTTTTGTTCTTTGTTTTTCTGTAGTGTAGTCATATCATTATAGATGCTGTCAAGCGCTTAGAGCTTCCAAAGATTAGGTGCTATACAAAGTCCTCCTCATTATTATTATTTAATTCAAATAGTCTCTTTAGCAATGTACACTCTGCATATTGCCCTTTGCCAATGTAATGAAACTACTCTTCTGAAGGGGACCCGATTGGCCGAGTGGTCTAAAGCGCTCTCCGTTAAGGATCACTACCATCTCACCTCTGTCTGCGATGGTTAACGTCTCAGATTCAGCAAATGTGGGTATGTGTGAAAGCTTGCCAGTAGCTTCTCGTGGGTCGGTGGTTCTTTCTGGGAGGGGGTTTCCCTGGTTCTTCCTCCACCCTTAATACTGGCAGCCATTTATAGCAAATCTTGTGCTGCAAAATGGCGTTAAACCCTACAAAACTCTTCTGAAAGTAGTGAATGACATTCTCTCTGCTCTGGAAAGAGGAAATATTACAGCCCTCACCATCCTTGATTTCTTTGCAGCATTTGATATAACAGACCATGACATATTACTTCACCGTCTCCAGCATGTATTTGGCATTCACAATACAGCCTTACTGTGGTTAAGTCCTACTTGGGTAACAGGACACAAAATTGTATCTGCAAATGGAATACACTCCAGCCCAGTTGATCCATGTTGTGGTGTTCTACAGGGTTCTGTTATTGGACCTGTTCACTTCACCCAACTGCTCTCAAGTGTCATAGATAATTATCTAGTGTCTCATCAAATGTGTGCTGATCTCACTCTCTCTCTCTCTCTCTCTCTCTCTCTCTCTCTCCAATTTTATCGTCTTAGTTCCCTTGGTCAGGGGTCCGACGTTTTCTGGCAGTCAGCAAGCCCAGTCTCCAGGCATCACGGTTTTGAGGATCGATTTTGGTCATCTTCCATGTCTTGCGGTCATGATTGATTGTTTGCTTCCAAGTTTTCTTGGGTCGGCCAGCTTTCCTTTGGCTTTCCACCTCCACATTTCTACACCTGTAACAACCCTTTGATTCTGCCACAACGCAAATCTGATACTTGCTCACTGCCAAGTAATAGAGGGTATTTATTTGAACTCCATTTCATCTTGTCGCTCAATTAATACAAGTTTAGTTGCAGTCTTTAATACATTTTGCAGACTGTACAATCAAAGTATCACAGAGACCAAGCTCAGTCTACATACAAGCACCTGCATATGATGATAGTAGGTCGGACAATATCTACAATTACTAGACTATGATGGAGGATTTGCGAACTTTATCAGACAATGAGGATGAATTCTTGGACTTTATGCAAGATGACACAGATAGTGACATTTACAGGATACTGTGAATCACAAAAATGTTGACTTAATATCCTGACATTTTAGCAGCAGTACAGGAACACATTATAAATATGAAAACAGAAATTGTAAGTACTCTTAAAGAACAGTCACAAAAAACCCATCAGTGAAATAATCTGGCTTATGAAAAGAAAAGAAAATACACAGAAAAAAATAAATAATTCCAAACCAGTCATTCTAGTTATGGTGGAAAACTCTCTAGCACTACAATGTCACAAATATTAGTAAAGGGTCTTCATATCTCAGGCAAAACAGCTTTCGATTTCATAATACACTGGAGGTTCTACCAGAAGAAAAGATTAAAGAATATGACAATTTCAGAAGAAAAAAGATCATAATTGGAGACTCCATTATTAAATATGTAAAGGAAAGAGGTGTGAAAACTTAGATTCAAGTTAAGTGTTAACCTGGGGCAGAAACTGGTCATATATTTGATGCCATGAGAAAAACTGACCACATGCAATATGACACCAGTGTTGGTGGCAATGATGTAAGTAACAATGTTCATACTAACCAGACGGAAACCAATCTTTACAACATCCTAAACAACATATACCTGCATAATCCTAACTTATCATTCACTAATCACTTTATGCAGTTCATGCCCAATAATTGACACAGACATTTGCGAGTTGAATGCTCCATGTCAGGAGTGGAATCACAAAATGATAGACATTGAACATGGATTCATGATCAGGTCTGGATTAGTTCTGGAACACTTAACGACAAAAGATAAAATTCAACTAAATAAAAAGGGGCTATCCCTCTTTCTCCATGCAGTAAATGAGATGTTCAAAATACTAAAGGACAGCTATGATGCCTCTAAAAGGCACAGAAACATACATCACAAACATAATTGGGACCATGCAAACTGTTCTAACCATTATCACATATCAAGGAGATGTTTTCAGTGCTTAGAACGAGGATGTAATGTGCAATCATACAGAAACACAAGTAAAATAAAGTGTCACGACTGTCTACAATATGAGCATAAGGGAAGACGCTGCAAAATGTTCCATTTAGATGTGCAGTATTAGGAAAATGGCAATGAAGATGGGGCCAACTTAAGTTTAACAACCAAACATATTTTTCCAGAAACTTCAAAATATTCTATAAGAGCAACTAAGTGTAATTCTTCCTGTGATTACAGAAAACAAACTACAAATGCCCCACTGAGTGATGATGTCCATGGAATTACCTCTAGTGCAATCCAATTAAGTGCCTCCATCAATGAAAGTGACCATAGTGTATGTATTAACTGCTATTGACATAACTGTTGAATGTGTTAACGTTTCAAGAGTCATTGAAAAACATCTTCTGAAGGAACGGCTGATAGTCATGATTTAGGAAAATATAAAAAAGAAAACTTTGAGTAATATCATGGTTCTTATATTGATAGTGAAAATATCATTCATCTCACAACCATCAAAACTGAAAATTCTTTCAAAATCAGCGGCTTAAGCAAAAGGGTCTCAAAATTTGCCATCTGAAGATCCATTATCTTTTTCCAAAACTAGATGAAATCAAATACTTCTTGCAGGAAATAAATCAGCAATTTAAAATTTTGCCTTCAGTGAAACCTTTTTTACATGAAGTTTTTCATGATAATGGCTAGAAATGCCTGAAAACCATTTGTATTGGGCTGTGTAAACAGACCACCAAATACCAACAATAATTGGAATACTATATTTCAAAATAAGCTTGAAACTCTGTATATAAAAAACAAAGTCTGTTTAGTGGGTGACTTCAATTACAATTTGCTTTACGAAACCAGTTTAGTGGGTGACTTCAATTACAATTTGCTTTATGAAACCAGTTTAGTGAGTGACTTAATTACAGTTGCTTTATGAAACCAATCAAAGCTGGATTAAACAATGAATTCCTTGATTTATCAACAGCTAGTTGATGTACCCACTTGGATAACAGAGGTATCTGAAACACTAATTGATAACATCTTAAATAACAATACTGACAATATTATCTAAGCCACAGTAACCCAATAACAATATTATAGAAGCCACAGTAGCCCAAAGACAATATTATAGAAGCCACAGTAGCCCAATGACAATATTATAGAAGCCACAGTAACCCAATGTTTCATAAGTGATCATTATCCTACATGTTGTACACAAAAATTAAGTAAAAAAGTAAACCTTATCATCACAAATTTATCAGGTACTGATTCATGAATATATTTAATTCACAAATATTCCTTAAAGAACTGAAAGACATCCTTTGGTTAGTAATTGAATGTTCTGATGACCCAACAGATGCTCTTGGCATCAGGATAGGTATATTTATTGATGCCCTGAGCACTCATGCTGAGAGTCAAGCAACAAAATCTGCCAAACTGGATTACAGGTGATATACTGAATGCTATGAAGACAAGGGATAGATTTCATAAATTAAAAGATACCAACAATTACTGAGTATGAAGAAACAGAATCAAGTCAGTGAATCAAAAGGCAAAGAAAACTTATTATTCCACTGAAATATCAGATAGTATTACAATAAAGAATCCTAGAAAACTATCAATGACTTGAGAGGGGAATATGTCAATAAGTGCAAGTGATGTATTAGTAATGCAAATGGTGATATTAAGCAAGGACCTCATGAAATTGCAAATGCACTCAATGATTACTTTGTGAATATAAATGAAAAACATCTGGATTTCACAACTTCTAAAAGATTCTCCAGTGATGTATTAAATGAACACATTTCTTCAAAACTTGGCAGCAAACAGTGCTTCAAAATCCCTAAAATAAGCAGTGAATTCATTTTAAATGAATATGATCAACTTGATGTCACAACAGAAAGAGGTCTAGATAATATAAGAGCTAAATTCATAAAACTCTGACCTCAATTGTTTTCACCGCCACTGGTGTATATCTTCAATTCTAAATATTTCACAGGTATTTTTCCTAACAGGTTAAAACTGGCAAAAGTCACTCCAACACATAAGAAGGGAGATCTTCTAATATGAATATGTATAGACCTATATCAGTTTTATTATCACTTTCAAAGATATTAGAATATAGACATGTTTGAATGAATTTAGAAACTACATGGAATCAAAAAATTTGCTACATTCATGACAATCAGGCTTCCATGAAGTACATTCATGCCAGACTACACAAACAAGAATGGTGGATATTGGTTAAAAGGCATAGATCAAGGTAACCTTGAAGGCACTGTGTTTATTGAACTTTCTAAGGGGTGTGACCTTATAATTCACAAATTCCTGCTGGAAAATCACAGCATATAAAGTTAACCATGAAAACTTAACTTTGTTTCTATCCTATCTTGAAGGTAGACAACAATAAGTTTCTATTTTAAAACTTTCATATAAGAAACAGATAAAGTCAGGTGTTTCGCAAGGATCAGTTCTTGGACCATTACTGTTTCTGCTGTACATCAATGATTTACTATCACACATTGAGCTATCTGCCATCAACATGTTCACAGATCATTATATAACAATGGGTCAACAGGCCATGAAATTAGCACGAAATTAAATGAAGATTTGGTAAAAATTAAAAGACTAGTGTGAACACAATGGTATGAAGATAAATGCAGCCAAATCAAAAACCATTATCATAGTCGAGCAAAGGTTGAGAAAAATTACTTCAAAGTAATGAGAAAAGGAATGGATATACAGCAGTTGGAAAGCAAAAAACTACTTGGCATTATGATAGACCATATCTTGTGCTGAAAAATACAAGCTGATAAGGTCTTTAAAAAGTTAATTCACTGCTTTATCTATGGAACAGAATAAAATTGTATCTCCCTCATTAACAGAGAAAGATATTCTACTTTACCAATACATATATTATGTCATACCTAGAATATTGCTACGGTATTCTGTCTGGGGGTAATAGTGGTACATGTATAGAAAATCAGGAAAGATTATTGAAATTTCAAAAAAGAGCAGCTTGAGTTATTCTTGATATTGATTTAGATACATCATCAACATTCTGTTTAAAACCCTAAAGTGACTTTGTTTTCAACGGAGAACTCAGTTTCAAAAGGGTTTACTATTATATAAATTCTTACATTGTTTGTCTCCTGATCATCTTTAATGTCACTTTAAATTTGCTTAAAATGTATGAACTATGATCCATTTCAAATAACAAGTTATATTTTCCTAAGCCAAATTCATAGTTTTATAAGAAGATGATTTGATGATTAAATCTGATGTTGACAAAGGTTTGTTATCAATCAAAATGGCAGTGAAAGGTACACAAGTGATGCATTGTGTGTATTTGCATACACATGTCATGATGTGAAAACAACCTATTATGTGCTTATGTTTTGTGCATGTATATTCCTGTATAGTTTACCTTTGGGTATTAAATTTGACTTCTGAAAATTCTAGTTTACTTTATAAGAAGATTTTAGCTATGGAATTCAATACCACCTTAAATAAAGTCAGCCAACACTTGCCAAGCTTTAATAAAGCTTCTTAGCCAAATCTACAGAAACAATTGTTTGTATGATTTGTTTAATTCTGTACTACTACATTTTACAACATTGTTATGTTCACTATTACTATTTGTACGAATCCTGTATGGACTCATCCTTGAAGTCTTGTACATATTTTATTGTAGCAGTATATCAATTGTAGAGTTTTTAACTGAATTTGTTGTCTGAAGACACTTCATTTTGTAAAAATTGTGCATTATATATATATATATATATATATATATATATATATATATATATATATATATATATATATATACACACACACACACACACACACACACACAAAATTCATTGTAGACGGCCTCGTGGAAGATTGGTCAGTTGACCAAATTAGCTTCTTCCTTAAAGTCATTATTATTATTATTATTATTATTATTATTATTATTATTATTATTTTTTGTTGTAAGATCTGTGGAATAAACAATATACTCCTCCTCCTTGCCAATGGTTTTATATAATAGCCCTACTGAGAGCAACTATTAAAATCTCAGAAAATCTGTTTAATTCATCATCTAAGAAATATTTTTGAACAAAATGAAAAAATATATCTCTTTTTAATAATCTTACACTTGATTTTTCTCTTTCAATGTTATGTATGAACTATTTTATGATGTGAAAATATATAAATGCACACATGTAAATGTAGGTCTCTTGGAAAATTAGCCGGCTGACCAAATCAGCTTATGTCACCTATAATCAATTTCATTGATTTATCATATAATTAGAATTAAAATTTCAAGCATTATGTATTTATTCAGAACAAACTACGAGTTGTCAATTTATCTGTGACACACTTCAATAAATAAAAATTGTATTTAATACAGCATTTTTGCTATTTTTTATCTATTTATCTATCTATCCAGTTTGGCTTCTTTATTTTCATATGTGCGACTCAATGAAGACAAGTCACCCATTCAGATGGATCTGACTACTTGCAAACAACATCACAAAATAGGAGGGTCAAAGAGAAATTTGCTTTTTGTAGCTCCCCCCCCCCCAAAGGGGAGGCTCAACCTATAACAAGTACATATATGGTACACAATATATGGCTGTGCAGTAAGACATTGCTGACAATTCACTTCTCAGCATAATATATAATTACAAAATGGAAAAAACAGACAATTATTTTTAAAAAGTCCCAAGAAACTATAGTTCCTCACATTCTATGGAAATTTGGTCATCAGTTTTGTGCAATCTTCATTTTTGGAAAGAAAAAGGGAGACATCCAATGAAAACTATTAACCACTGCTGGATGTGAATTTTTAAAAATTATTTGATTACTAGTTCAATTTAGTCTTGATCCATAAAAATGATGAGAAGAAGACCATGTGAGCTATAGGTCATTAATTATATATAACAGCTGTACCTTGTCACTGAAACTGGCTGTCAGAGGCACATTAGCACATGGAGTCTTTGGTGCATCACTTCCAGAACCTGATGAAGCTGACATTTTAAATGTCTGTGGCTTTTCCTCAGAATGTTGTGCATCTACATTACTGCCATTTGCTGAAGACTGCAGTTCATTGATCTACAAGATTAAACACAATCTGAACGTACCACCTCACAAAATAAAGGACCAACACAAATTTAAAGCTTTATCCTTGGTGAATTTATTAAAGATTTTTAAGAGAATTTAAAAAAAAAAGTGAAGTTGGCCTATAAAAGACATAAAGAGACTGTTAAATATTATCTGGCTGTTTCAAAAGAAATAACTATGCAAGTCTAATTAGGTAAAAGTGCTTCAAATAACATGGCCAGGGCCTGCATATTGAACCCATGCTAAAATGTTGCTGCAATCCTTATGACCTTGACCCCAAGGTTAAAGGTGTATCAAGAAGCAATGAGCTGCCTTTGTTTGATGATAGGACATTACAGCACTCACAGAACTTAATCTTTTAGAATATATGAAAGCTGCAGAGTCAATGGTCATCTAAACCTCTGCACATCATGTTTTCACATCAATACAAGAACATATTCACTGGATCCTATCTTGTATCTGTTATCATAAACTAAAATCAAATAAAGAGATAAGGTATAAATAACCAAAACAAATTCAGATGGGCTTCAACAACATTATCAGCATACAGTGACATCTGCCTGGTGAACTTCCATGTAAGGAAACATTAGTGACATTTTCTTCTTACATGTAGAGATGATTTTATTCTTTCATAAAAACAGCTGGAAAAAAATGTAAGGGAGCTTTTCGGGGTGCTCCCCTAATAGGGTCTCAAGGTACAGTGCCAAATAACCCTAACCAAAAAAACATTTTACACTTATAAAAATCTGTTCATGATGCAACTTATGATCATAAAATAAACCAAAATAATCATTTGAAAAACTAATAAACGTACCAAAAATGTTCAACTTGATTTCAGTAATTTCACAATATTTATTGTCACATGAATCTATGAATTGACATAGTTATTGAGAGAGCAGGTCATTGCTGTGTGACGTGTCGATCTCACCAATTTTGTCTTGACATCTTTTTGTGTCTGCATGTGTTGGAAGTGAAAATGCTGAATTTTCTACATATACATGTACATAAATTTTGGGTCTTTAAGCCATGATGCTTTCTGTTAAATATGATCCAATTCTGCTTGGTGGTTTAGGGAACAAATACATTTAAATGTTTATCTGTTTTTAGTTACAGCGGCTATACTTCAAAATGGATAGACATCATTTGTATAAACTTGTAAGCCCTTAATAAAAAAATGTTTTGTGCCAAATACGATGGAAACTGATCAGGACATTTTTTAGAAGTAGTTTAAAATAGCACTTGTTGATGGACAATGACAGGTTTTTTTTCTTTCTTGTCAATACAGCACTATGTAATGGAAGAGAAGCACCATATATTTAAATCAAACGTCTTCAAACCAAGAAGCTCTCTTACAAATCTGACCAAAACCTGTTCAGCAATTCTGAAGAAGTAGTACTTTAAACATTTTTCTAATTTTAGTTACAGTAGGCATATTTTACAGTGAATCAGCATTAATTACAAAAGAATAAAAGTACTTTATGCTAGTATGCTGTTTTAACACATTAAACCCTGCCGCCTCAATAACTCGTCGCACTTTACCTCCATTATTTCCCGAGTGACGCGATAACGGGGCCAAGTTTGCATAACTTGTATCCCGAGCGCCAAGTTTGAGTGGCACCATTTTACTATGCCTGTATCCCGAGCGACGAGTTGCCCCTTGGCTCCAAGGGTGATAGGCAGAAGATTTGAATTGCTGAATGCCTAATTCATACATAACTTGTTGGAAAATTCCAGACATGAAGTTTGAACCTTGATCAGACTGAACAGATTTAGGAAGGAAATACTGAGTAAAAAACTTTATCTGAGTAAAAAACTTTATCAAAGCTTTTACTATTAGATTTTATATTCCTCAACGGAATTACCTCTGGAAACATTGTTGACGCACACATAATGGTCAACAGGTATTGGTTACCTGACTTGGTCTTGGGTAAGGGACCTACACAATCTACCATAATTCTACTAAATGGTTCGTCAAAGGCAGGAATATGTTATAGATGAGCCTTTGGGATCTTCTGATTGGGTTTTCCTACCATTTGACAAGTATAACAAGATCTACAGTATTTGGCTACATCACTTTTGATTTTTGGCCAATAGAAGTGTCAAGATCTTGTGATAAGTTTTATTAATCCCTAAATGATCAGCCAAAGGAGTTTCATGGGCCAGATTAAGTATTTCCTGTCTGTAAGGTTTTGGAACTACTATTTGATAGTTTACTGAACACTCATCACCAGCAGGTACCTCGGGAGGTCTCCATTTTCTCATAAGAATTCTATTTTTAATAAAATAACAGACAGGAACTTCAGTGGCTTCAGTCTCACTTATGGCCCTTTGAAATAAACAGGAGATCTCAGGATCTTTTTCCTGTTCGACAACAAGTGACTGTCGTTTATCACCCTGATTAGAATCAAGAGAATGAGTTGTTAAAAGAGGATCATTATGATCAATACCTTCTGATTGATCCAAACAAGGAGTAACAATGACGTCATCAAAAGCCTGACCTATACACGTGTCAGCTAAAGGAATACTGCCTTCATCAATATCATTCTCAAGAGCTTTCTTTGCCATAGCTCTATTAACTGCACAAGCTTGAAATATATCAGGGAATTCTTTTTCAAATGGATCAACTTTCTGATCCAAATTAAGCTTGTCAGTTACAAGTGGATAAAACCACAACCTTGTCTCCAGCTAAGTCATTGCTAGCAATAAATGAATGCCCTCAACGGGTAAAACCGAGACTGTTCTGACTGTCACAGGTCCCGACACTAAGTCTGATGACAAATTTAGACAATGGAGAGGAACATTAACAAAGCCGCACTCTACTCCCTGAATAAGAACTTTCATTAGAAGAAGACTTCTCAGAAAAAGGCAAAGTACCTGACAATAAAAGACTCTGAGAAACTCCTGTGTCCCTTAAAATTTTAATAGGGGTGGGATTGGCTGAATCACCCAAGAGTGATATAGAACCCTTCGATATGAATGGTTCATAATTCTCCATAATAAAATCAGACTGGGATTTATTAGACCCAACAAATGTATTGCTTTTAATACATGACCGTGACCTTGACCTCTTAGAAATAAGAGCATTTGGAACAGGTCTGTCTTGATTCTGATTCCTATTTTTCAATTTGTAACAATCGGAAATAACGTGTCCTTTTTTCTTGCAATAGGTACACGTCGGAAGAGACAAGGATCTAGAATCAAGCTTCTCTGAAGTTTGATTTTTAAAAGTTGTGCTAGTTTTAAAAGAGTTTTAAAAGGGCTGGTATTAAGCTGAAATACTTTTCTAGAAGACTGTTGAGTAGAAGTCTTGTTAACAAACTTAACTTTATGTGTCAAAGAATATTCGTCAGCAGCTCGAGCAGCATTCTCCAAGGTTTCAATCCTATGCAAATCAAGATAAGTTTTAACGTCACTATGGACACAGTTTTTGAACTCTTCAATTAATATAATTTGCTTGAGATTTTGATAATCTTGTTCGACTTTCTTGGCTAATTACCATCTATCAAACAACTGCTCTTTTTCTCTAGCAAATTTGCCATCAGTTTGTCCAGCTTCTTTTCTGTAATTTCTGAATTTTTGCCGATAAGCTTCAGGGACTAACTCATAACCCCTTAGAATGCATTCTTTACCCACATCATAGTCACCACTTTGGTGAACAGACAGTGAAGTGTAAATCTCACTAGCCTTACCAGCGAGTACACATTGCAATAACTGAGTCCAATGCTCCCTTGGCCACTTTAAATTTTCTGCAACTTTTTCAAAATCAATGAAGTATTTGTCTACTTCTTTTTCTCTGAAAGGGGGCACTAATCTAATATTCCTTGCTAAATCAAAACTTAACTTTGGATTTGAAGTATGAAGGTGTTTTTCACTTGCCAGCTCTAATTCTTTCATTTTATATTGGTATTCCCCTTTTCCCTCTCTCTGTCATATTGTAATTGTCTTTCTTTCTCCTCTTTGTCATACCAGTCATTCTTTCTCTCTCTCTCTCTCTCTCTCTCTCTCTCTCTCTCTCTCTCTCTCTCCTCTTTTTCATATTGTAATTGTCTTTCTTTCTCCCATTTCCTGTCTCTCTCTCTCCTCTTTTTCATATTTGTAATTGTCTTTCTTTCTCCATTTCTTGAAATTCCAGCTTCTTCAACTCTAATTCCATCTTGAATTTAATTCTAATTTCTTCATTTTTATGTCAGAATCTGATGCAGACTTACTGACCGAAATCAAAGCACTTTTTTCCAAAACATTCTCTTCTACCAAATATTGGACCAAAATCTTTTTGATATCTTGTTTCGTTAAGAAGCCTTTACTTCAGAAAGATCATATTTTCTGGCAAGATGAATCAACTCATCTTTTTGCTCCTGTGTAGGATTAGAAAGAAATATTTCTACTTTAGATGTCATTTTAATACAAGCCTGTCAATCTCACTAAAGAGTTTTTAAAAAATTTAAAAACTAGGGGTATTCAAATATAAAACAAAAGTTTTCTGAAAAAAAGGTCTAGCCAAATTCCAATCTATCTCAATCCCGGATGAGCTCCCAATTTATATGTTATGTGATTAGGCTCGAATAAACAGCAACATAAAAAGAGTGAAAATAACAAGCTTGTAAAGCTTAATAAACAATTTATTGAGTACAAATATTTATCAGAAAAGAAAAATAAACTTACGGTTTTAAGAATCAATTTCAAAATTAATCCAAAAATAATTCCAAATATTATCCACTAGAGAAATTGTAAAAGTCCTGGAAATAAAATGTCCAGATAATTCTAAGTTCGAATTCCAGCGAAGTATCCAATATGTAAGACAATGTCACTTGATGAAGTCAGTTCTTGTTAATAAAAGTCTATGAGCACAATTCTTTTCCAGATAAATAACAAAATAATTCCTCTTGATCCAAACGAATTGACATAATTTCCAGTACAAGATAATTTATAATAACTCAAAAAGACACAACTTAATATTCTAAAAGCCCAATTTCTATTGAATAATTCGCTCCAAAACATAGTTTATATACCTGTTTTAAGTAAACAAGAAAGGGGTCACGATCTTCTAGAATCTCTCGGAACAATTTTATGTTCAAGAAATCACGTAAACAGCGTATGACCCAACTAAAATAGAAAGATGTTTATATAAAACTCCATTTTGTCCTTGGAACCAACCAATCATTTTAAAAGCTTCTTTACAATTCTGAAACCAGGTCAGAAATGAGGTCAACACATGGTGTTTACCCAGTAAAGTACAGGTCACCCAGCCCTTCAAAGAAAGAATCTTAAAACTTAAAATGCCAAATTTTAATCTAACAAACAGACAATAAAAATAAATATAAATGACTTATACTAAATATACGTAACAATTGTTTCATCAAGATTGTCATATTCACATATTCTTTCATTTTCATTAGGTTTGTCATATTGATATACAGTACTCGTAAATGTCATGTGTGTAGGAAAACAGATTTTCTTCTATTTTGTCAAATAAATGATGTGAAAATCTTTATAAACTTTTGATCAACATATAACTCAGTTGCTTTATATTCATTGATGGAGCTCCGTTGATATTTTGTTGTTGCTTACTGTGAAGGTATATATCTGAGTTGTAGATTGCAAAGAGATGGTTTGGTTTGATTGGAAGTGAGTGAATGAGTAATAAGAACAATTAGTAATGAATAATTTTAAAATCTGAATATATCTCATTCATTGACCTTGGCATTGTTGGTAGAGTGCCCTTACAAATAAATGTTCCTGTGAACTGTCACATACATTTTTGTACTATCAAAATGATTGGCCCCCCTTGCCAATCAAGTATGTCCCAAACATTAACATTCCAATCCTTACTTTGGGATGAGCTGTTCAGAGCTGTACCCCCTAGATTTAGGTGGTAATTATTTTTATACTCAAATAACATCCCTATGTACACAGGAACTTCCATAACTGTAGTGCAAAGTGCAATTCTGATTCTATCTTTAACAATAAGAAACAACCTTAGTCAGGAGTGCTGAAATATATAAAAATGAGCTGCATCTTTGTAATACCATCTTTATCTTTTTTTGGTCCATATGCAAGCATTCTCATGCTAATATAATAATTGCTACAGGAATAATTGCTTCACTATACTCATTTATTATATCTGATACTTGTGATGTATGCATCCCCAATGTTATGTGGAAATTAGACACATTTCCAAGGATGAGATGAAACAATTTGAGGAACGTTTCTGCCTTATATAGTGAACAACACATGTCTGCAAACTTACTTGTTCAACTGTGGGACAAGGTAAAAGATCTTGAGCCCCTTCAAGTTCATTCATGTTTTTCCTCTGAAATTATGAAAGACAAGCATGTTAGCCTTTCTCATGGAACTCCAGTTATTTAAATTGCTAATACAGTATCGACAGTGTTGAAATTAATTTCACATCAGATTGATGATGCCACTCTCGTTTAGTTAACTTAGTTAACCACATTATACCAATCAGTGATGTTGAGAAACTGATTTAAAAAACATTATACAGGTCTACTCATATGGGGGGGGGGGGTGAGGGAGAAGCCAGACAATTGTATGGTAATACTGTTTAGTATAAATTAGATATGCTTTTCTTTTACTGCATGATATTTATACAGACCTCATTTAATAAATATACTTGCCAATTATAATTTCAATCTGCAGCTGCATGTAGTTTAAAGTGAATTAAAATGACGAAAGAAATATCACTTGCCACACAAATGATTACATTTGGGTTGATGCCAATGCATCCAGACATTAAAAGCTTCTTTCTTTTTTAAGTAAGAGGCTCTCGGTGCTCACAATGATATATTTACTACTCTACACCAATTCTGCACTTCAAGAAATGAACATCTACCTGTAACACGTGTATTGTGTAATGCTGTTGTTTTTGTCTATAAAATATCTTGTTTTCAGTTAAAAATATCAGTTACATATGGCACAGCACATCATGTGTATCATGCTCGTAGCAGTTCCAAAACACAGAAAAAAAGAAAAGTAACAACAAAATAACAAACTTACAAACATGTAGATAACTGTAGTCCAAAGTGCAATTCTGATTCTATCTTTTACAATAAGAAACAACCTTAGTCACGAGTACTGAAATATATAAAAGTTAGCTGTAACTTTGTTGTACCCTCTTTATCTTTTTTATGTCCATATGCAAGCATTCTCATGCTAATACAATAATTGCTACTGGGATAATTGCTTCGTCATACTCATTTTCATTATATCTGATACTTGTGATGTATGCATCCCCAATGTTATGTGGAAATTAGACACATTTCCAAGGATGAGATGAAACAATTTGTGAGGAATGTTTCTGCCTTATATAGTGAACAACACATGTCTGCAAACTTACAACAACTTCTTCACCTGTGGGACAAGGTAAAACATCTTGGGCCCCTTCAAGTTCATTCATGTTTTTCCTCTGAAATTATGAAAGACAAGCATGTTAGCCTTTTTCATGGAACTCCAGTTATTTAGGGGCCCCGAGTGGCCGAGTGGTCTAAAGAGCTGTCCATTACAGATCACTGCCATCTCACCTCTGTCTGCATGGGTTTGAGTGTAAGATTCGGCTAATGTAGTTATGTGAGAAAGCTTGCCAGTAGCTTCTCATGGGTCGGTAGTTCTTTCCTGGGGTTTTCCGGGTTCTTCCTCCACCATTAATACTGGCCATCATGTATAGCCTATACTGTGCTTAAAAATGGCGTTAAACCATTAAAAACAAAAACCAGTTATTTAAATTGCTAATACAGTATCGACAGTGTTGAAATTAATTTCATATCAGATTGCTGATGCCACTCTCCTTTAGTTAACTTAAACAAATAATCATTATAATATCACTAAAACAATATTTGATGGTGCATACATTATAGGTGGAAAACAGTTAAACCGACTGAACCATAAATATAGAGTTGCTTTAACTCAATCTATCAAGTTTGCTTCCGATAATTGCTACATGTTTAAATCTTGCTGAACGGTGTTTTATATCATGGTATGAAGTGAAAGACATATTCAAGGAATTCATGCATAGTTATCTTTAAAGTACATTATGTTCATTACAATGGACAAAATATTTTCTATGTTAAAATAGAGTGAATTTGTCATTGTGAAGTACAGCTCTCTCGATTGTAATACTGTCAAATTGGGATCGATTACTGCTAACCACATTATACCAATCAGTGGTGTTGAGAAACTGATTTAAAAAAATTATATAGCTCTACTCATATGGGGTGGGGGAAAGAGAAGACTGACTATTGTATGGTTATACTGTTTATCTCAATTAGATGTTTCGTTTTTTTACTGCATGATATTTATACAGACCTCATTTAATAAATATACTTGCCAATTATAATTTCAATCTGCAGCTGCATGTAGTTTAAAGTGACTTAAAATGACGAAAGAAATCACTTGCCACACAAATGATTACATTTGGGTTGATGCCAATGCATCCAGACATTAAAACCTTTTTTTTTTAAGTAAGAGGCTCTCAGAGCTCACAATCATATATTTACTACTCTACACCACGTTTGCACTTCAAGAAATGAACATCAACCTGTAACATGTGTATTGAGTAATGCTGTTGTTTTTGTCTATAAAATATCTTGTTTTCAGTTAAAAATTTTAATTACATATGACACAGCATATCATGTGTATCATGTTCTTAGCAGTTCCAAAACACATAAAAACATAAAAGTAATAACAAAATGAACAAACTTACAAACACGCAACTGGGCTGTTTAATTACTGAATCCCTCATTTTACATTCACATCAATAATACTTTTTAATAACGTGCTTTTTTATAATGAAGTCATTTGTTATTTTGTTTAAATAACATTCTTTTCAAAATGTCCAAAATATGAAAGATCGTTCTATCTGGGTTCAACAACCATCGTGTTTACACTAATAATCTGTGTTTAGGTCACAGTTTTTAAGTTTTCTTGATGAGTCTTGTTCCCGTGGTGGTGTGTAATAGTATCCTGCCAAATTGGGAGTCCGCAGAGCAGGGTACTAGACTAACTGTTCAGACACCACCAAAAAGATTCCTTTTTCTTTCAAAAAGACACCACATTAATTTCATTTGACAATTGTTTACGTTGGAATTCAATTTTTGTATTGTTTAATTAGTACAGTACTGATGTCGTGATTTCATTGGAAGCAATAATGTACTTCTTATCATCTTAAGAAGATCTCTTAAGGCCAGTTCAAGAATTATCTGAAAATCACTAGCCCAAAATGGTACATATCTGTGAAATCAGGTTCTTCATCTAACAAAGTACTCACATCGCTTGGCTGCCTTGCTATTTTTGATCCAAGTTATGGAGTCGGTTAATTTAAGATAGTTGATGTTACATGCACACTAACATTTATATGATTTGATTGATCAAATGGAGTGGTTCTTCAGCATGTAGGGTTTGCCTTTTAACTCTTTTGCTAATTCCACCTCCTTTGATTCAAAAGACGTATATAACGTGATAATGGAAAAGGTCACTTTTTCTTTAGTGCACCAATACAACAAATACTTCTGCTGGTCTGATATCAAAACATGTTCGACACTTAATTAGATTCTCAGAAAAATGCTCGCAGACATAGATGTTATGATCGATTGACACTTTTTATGTTTAATTACAAGAGGACACATTGCAAAAGAAAACAAAAGAGCTAGAACACAAATTTCTGTTAATTCAAAAATATTTAATTGGTATTTATTTATTAAAGTACTGCCTCCACTAGGACTACCGGTAATAATAATAATAATAATAATAATAATAGTCAGAACATTGTATAGCGCTTAATCTTTAGAAGCTATAAGCGCTTTACAACATCTATAATGATATGACTACAGAAAAAAAAACAACCAAGAAATTGGAAAACATAAAAACAACCCAAAAAAATCTGAAAATATTTAAGGCACAAAACATTAAGTCTTCAAGTTTGATCTTGCAGTCGAAAAAAGTGAATTTTAAGAGCAATCTTGAAAGGGATCACTGTGTCTTTGTTTTGATCTTCAATGGGTAATTCGTTCCACATTGCTGGGCCCTGGTATGCAAAAGAATGTTTGTTTTCATAGTGGAAACAATGAGTATGTGACTGTCATCAGAAGACCGCAAGTATCTTGCTGGTGTGTACACATGAGTGAGGCCGGATAGGTATGTTGGACTGGAGTACATCAATGAAACATAGCACAGAGAACAAATTTTGTTTGATTCTCGATTCAATGGATAGCCAGTGTAGGGTACAGAGCAGTTGGGAGGTATGCTCTGATCGTGGTACCCTAAAGATAATATGAGCAGCTGTGTTTTGAACTTTCGAAGTTTCTGGAGTAGAAACTGAGACAAACCAGACAGAAATGAGTTAGAATAGTCCAGTCTTGAAAGTACTAATGAATACACAAGTGTTTTAGTGGCATCAACTAAAAGATATTTACGAATGGAACTGATGTGTCTCAATTCAAGATATGCAGCCTTGCATATGTTCATGACATGTTGGTGCATTGTGAGAGTACTTTCTAGAGTAACACCTTGGTTTCATACTGACTGTGTGAATTTGATGTTGGTGTTGCTGATATTTATTGTTTAAGGTAATGGAGGTGAATCAGAAAGTCTTTGTTGTAATCAGAATAGCCTCAGTTTTATCATCATTTGTCTGCAGCTTGTTACATGTTATCCATGATTTCACATCGGATATGCACCTCTCTACTCCTTGGATGGTAGCATCAACTTCAGCTGGGTGGCTAAGACTTGTATATTTGGGTATCATCAGCGTACAATTCGTGAGGGAATGGGTGATGATCTATGACACTTGAGAGTGACCGAGCGTGTAGAATGAAGATAACCGGTCCAAGAACAGACCCCTGTGGAACACCACAACACAGATCAACTGGGCTGGAGATTATTCCATTTGCAGATACAATTTGTGTCCTGTTGACTAAGTAGGACTTGAATCACTGTAAGGCTGTATTGTGAATGGCAAATATATGCTGGAGACAGAGAAGTATTATATCATGGTTTATTGTGTCAAATGCTGCAGACAAATAAAGGAGGGTAAGGACTGTAATCTCTCCACTATCTAAAGCAGAAAGAATGTCATTAAATACTTTCAGAAGAGTTTGTTTGTTTGTTTGCTTGAATTTTAACGGCGCACCAGCACTTTTAGGCTATTTAGCGCCAAACAATAGGTTCGATGTTCAAAAATAAGAAAGGTTTAACATCGACCAGCGATATAAAAAACCATAATAGTTAAATATAAAATGGTAAGATGTTGGTAACAGGAAAATATGAAGCTTCCCAATCAACGGGAGATGTAAATGGTGTATGTTGATGATCAGATGTTGTAAATAAGAGGTGGTATTTGCATTAGATAAAAATATTCTAGGTGATGGCAAACAAGTTATTATTTAAAATAGAGATTTACTTCCTTTAGGAAATCTAAAATACAAGAGATTTGTATTGTATCAAAAAGTTCCTTCATGTCGTGCACATTATAGTATTTAGCACGCGTATGTTGCAGGTCGGAACACTCGGTCATAAAGTGTTTAACAGTGAATGGCTCATTGCAAGAAACGCACTCTGGTGGATCTTCACCTTTTAGTATGTGGGAGTGGGTAATGTATGTATGACCGATTCTGATTCTTGCAATGACAACCTCCTCCCTACGGATAGTTCTGTAGGAAGGAGTCTATTCTCCCAGGGTTGGTTTGATGGCATGAAGTTTGCTATTGACTGCATCATCCAATGACGCCTGCCACTTCTGACGAAGGTACTTTTTGATACAAGGTTTAATTAAAATCAGTAAACGGTAATTTTAAATCCGATGGTTCTTGGGATAGAGCCATCTTAGCAGCCCGGTCTGCTTCTTCATTACCTCTAATACCAATATGGCTAGGTAGCCAACAGTATACTATATTGTAGGAGGTACTAAGCTCCGAGTTTTTGACGAGAATATCGACTAGTAATGGATTATCCAGTTTTCTATGGTGTAGCGACTGAAGTACTGACGAGTCACAGAAAATAATACTATTTAAAATGCGTTTTTGTTCAATAAATTTCAGAGCAAGGTCTATTACTCTAATTTCCGCTGAAAATATGGACGCATCGTTTGGCAAGCGCATTTTGGTTATGTGCTTGCCACTAACGAAGGCTGCAGCAGCCTTGTCATCAACGTTTGATCCATCAGTAAAAAAATTTGTGTAGTTTTAAAATCGTTGAGGAGTTCATGATAAGAGTTCTGGAAAATGGCAGGATTTGTCTCAGATTTTTTCCCATCATGCAACGTAAAAATCACTTTGGGTTGCTTAAGGAGCCAAGATGGTGTTTCCGAGACAAACGTGTTCTGAACTGTAGAGAGATTAATTTTGATAGTGTCAAAGCTGGATGATATTCTGATGCCAAATGAAGGTATGGCATTTGCTTTGTTTTCATATAAAGTTTTGTATTTTGGTTGAAAAACAGCTGAATAAGCAGGGTTCAGAGGGTTTGATCTTAACCTAAGAGCGTGTAAAAAGCATTTCTCTGCGGTGCGATAATGGTGGTTCATTCGCTTCCGCGAGAAGGCTTTCACATGGAAATGTCTTAAATGCTCCTAGAGCAAGTCTTATTCCCTGATGATGAATTGGGTCAAGCATTTTCAAATAAGACTTCCTAGCTGAACCATAAACAATGCATCCATAGTCTAGTATAGAGCGGATAAGTGTTCTATACAAATTGAGCAGGACTTTTTTTATCAGCACCCCAGTCAGTGTGCGCAATTACTTTTAGTAAATTTAAAGCTTTTAAGCATTTAGCTTTTAAATTCTTGATGTGTGGTATAAAAGTCAGCTTTCTGTCGAAGATAATACCCAGAAACTTTGTTTCCTCAACAACTGGAATAAGTGTTCCAGCCAGCGTGAGTTTAGGGTCATCATGATGTCTTCGCAACTGACAGAAATGCATGCATACTGTTTTAGATTTAGAAAATTTGAAACTGTTATTACTGGCCCAATATTGGATCTTATTGATATTTTGTTGGAGTTGCCTTTCAATTGTATACATGTGCTTTGATCGATAACAAATTAAAAAATCGTGTATGTCTGCATATAAAGAGCAATCTACGCCGGGAGTTAAGCACTTAGTGATGCTATTGATTTTGATATTAAATAGCGTCACAGATAAAATACTGCCCTGGGGCACACCCATCTCTTGCTGGTGCATATCGGAGAGGGTAGAGCCCACTCGTACTTTGAATTCTCTGTCGGAGAGAAAATTGGAGATAAAAGAGGGCAGACAGCCTTTTAGTACTACGTCCAGAACGGAAGCCACTTTGGAAAGGAGAAATTAAATTGTTACTTTCCAAGTACCATACAAGCCGAGAATTAATCATTCGTTCCATTGTTTTGCATTATCAGCTTGTCAATGTAATGGGCCGATAGCTGTTAGGATCTTCGTTATCTTTGCCTGGTTTGGGAATCGGTATCACTGTTGCTTCTTTCGAGCTCTTAGGTACATTACCAACAATCCATAAATCATTAAAGATTTTAAGAAGTAATGTCAGAGAAGATTCTGGGGGTTGTTTCAAGAACTGGTAATGTACTTCGTCAGGCCCAGCGGATGTATCATGGGCCTTGTCTAATGCCTCCCTAAGCTCCAATAAAGGAAACAGCCGGTTATAATTTTCAGTGTTGTTCGATGTAAATTTTAAACGCGACTTTCTTTTTGAGATTTTAATCTTCTTAAGGCATCTGAATAATTATATGATGATGAATTTTTCGAAAAACTATCAGCAAGAATATTTGCTATGTCACGTTTCGAACTGAAATTGCTATTTTTTGTTTTTAGGTGTCCACTAGAATTGTGTTTCCTCTTTCCATTTATTTTTCGAATAGTATCCCAAACTTGTTTCATTGAGGAACAAGAGTTTAAAGAAGAAATATATTTCTTCCAGGATACACGTTTACATTCTCTGATTGTGCGTCGAGTTTTAGCCTGGGCAATACGATATTTATTTAAATTTTCGGGCGTTGGACGATTGTTGAATGTTTTTAATGCTTCTCGGCGTTGTCTAATGGCTTCTTTGCATTCCTTGGTTACCCAAGGTTTTTGCGATCTCTTACTGTTCGTTGAGGACTTGGGAATAGATTCATCTGCAATTGAAATTAGAACGGAGGTAAAATGCTGTATAGGATTAACAGGGTTGAATACTGTATCATTATTTAGTCTAGTTTTACATAGTGTTTCAAACATAGCCCAGTCGGCCTTCTTTATATTCCATTGTTGAATTGCGTCATCAATTTCAGAGTTATTTTCAAGAGTGATTGGAAAGTGATCACTGCTGTGAAGGTCATCAGCGACCTTCCATTCATAGTCCAAAGGCAGTGAGGGAGAGCAAATTGTCAAATCTATGCATGTGTACGTACCCGTTCCTGGGTGTAAATATGTTGGCGAGTTAGTGTTATATAGACACATATCGTGTCTAGAAATGAAATCTTCTACTTTATGGCCTCTGTCGTTTATGTGATTTGATCCCCATAAAATGTTATGGGCATTAAAATCCCCGAGTAAAACGAAGGGCGATGGAAGTTGTTCGACAAGATTGTCTAATTCCTTTTGTACTAGGTTGGTGTTTGGTGGTAAGTAGATGGAACAAAAAGTAATCACTCGATGTAGAGTGACACTTACAGCAATGGCTTGTAAATTTGTGTTTAAAGGAATGACTCTGTGAGGGGCTCTATTGTTCACAGCAATAGAGACTCCTCCTGAGGCCCTGTCAGCGTTTTGACAGTACGCGTTAAACAGGGAAAAGTTTTTAAAAGTAATTTTATCTGTCTCTTTCAGGAATGTTTCCTGTAAACATAATACAGTAGGATCATGTTCATTTAAAAGCAGAAGAATATCATTGTAGTTTGCTTTAACTCCTCGACAATTCCATTGTATGATGGTGTTCTTCATTATAATGTTATGCTGGAGATTCTGGAGCTAGGTTAGACTATTCGCGGAGGAAGTATGTGTTGTTATTTGTCTGGAGGAAGTACGGGGGTATATTTAGGTTTACTAGGTTTGGAGCTACTTTGAGTACATGGAGCAGTTTCTTCTGCATCCATGCTCTCAACGTCTCCAAACCTGTTGTACAGTTTAATGGGGTCATCTGACCCCTTTTGCAGCTTATTTGTTTGTGCTTTGTGTTTCTGGTGATTTTGGTGGTGGATTGTTATTAAATGTTGTCTGAGTTGATGTCGTGCTTTTCTGTGGCTTATAATTAGGGATATTGGCACTTGTGGTTGAATCGGGCTGAGAGTAGTTTCAGTATTGTGGCAAGGACGATATGCAGACTGTACATTGGTAAAAATGAGATACAAGTTGGGTTAGAACAACGTTTTAAAAGATTTTTTATATGAACAGGAGATTAGAAAATGGATGGTAGTTTTTTTTATCATAATGGTCAAGTGTTTCTTCAGCAAAGGCTTTACAATGGCAGTTTTGAAAAATGGTGGGAATTCCCCGGATGAGAGAGATATTAATAACATCAGTTAGTGAAGGCAATATTGGGTCCAAGCACTCAAACAGCATTGATGATAGAGTTGGATCAAGTTCACATGACTTTGGTACACTTTTTATCAAGATTTTCGGTACTAAATCTATTGAGATCGGTTCAATTGGTCCTAATGGTTATCAATTGGTCCTAATGGTTATCGCTGAAATTCTGTATCGTATGGTGACGAATCAATTGAAATTGTGTTGTCAAGTGAATTTCTGATGGTTTGTACTTTGTCACGGAGGAAATTTGCAAATAGTTCCAGAAGGTCTACTAGAGAGAAGGTAGTTGGATGTGGTGTACATTTGTTTCTTGACATTAGTTTGTTAGTTATCTAAAAGAGATCTTTGCAGCTGGAACTCTATGATCTTAGTACTGTAGTGGGATAATTTAGCTAAATGGACTAATTATTTGTGACATTCTACTTAGCAGTTTCATAGATTTGTTTATGAATAGTGAGTCTGGTGGAAAGCCAAAGCCTCTCTACTTTACGGCAATATCTTTTAGCACTGCGAAGCTAGTCCCTAACACTGCCATACCAAGGAGAACACTTGTTTTTAATTGATGCTCAGCACTTGGAGGCTGGGGTATGTTTTTCAAGCAATGAATGCAGGCAGAATAGAGTTGTCCTGCTGTAGGAGGTAAGCAAGTTTTTAGGTTTTCTTGGATGTCATGCATTAGTTTGGTTGTATTTGTCATATGGAGGTTTCTCTTAGTAGCAAATAAAGGTGGAGGGTTAGGGACTGATACGTCAAGATGGCATATAATGCAGAGGTGATCTGATGCAAGTTTGTGGGATACAAGGGTGGATTGCAGAATATTATCATCAGGTCTATGAAAAATCCAGTCTAAAATGTGACCAAGTTTATGGGTGGGTTGGTTAACTGACTGTGTCAGGTTGAAAACATTAATGGAATCTAGGAGTTTTGACATGTATGGGTTTCTGGGACAGTCAAAGTGAAAGCTTAGATCTCCAAGAATAATCAGGTTGCCACCTATCGAATTTCCATACTCCAGAAGATTCGGAAACTGCTCCAAAAAGAGAGATTCAGTCAGCTTGCTTTTTCTACTAAGAGAGACAGAAAAAAATTACTGACCTTTGTTCCAGTGTGAGTGTTCTTTGGACTAGTTCAAACGAAGTGTGGCAGAAATTGAAGGTTGTGTTGTACTTAAGACATTTTATCATGGAATTCTTTGTGATGACAGGAATTCCACCTCTGCAAGAGTTGCGGGGGAACAACTGGATGGAGTAAGCGGTAGGTGTTAAATCCATGCACTTGGGCTCATTCTCATTTGTTTTGCCATGTTTCTGTCAGGAAGAAGACGTCAATATTCTGGTCGTTGATAAAATTAACTATTTCTGTGTGCTTTTCCAGTGATCCTACTGGGCATTGAATAATGCAATATGCAATAGTATCTCTGGGACAGTTGACACAACAGTTGACAATTGAAGATGGATTTTCACCATGTTATCAAAATTAACAGTGGAATTTTTAAATTGTTTATCTGGAAAGGGCAAAGGGAGATAATTGGAATTCTTCATCCTGTTCTACGCCGGCCAGCTTTGAAACATTTCATTTTTTGCTTCCGTTTACATTTAAGTAATGTTGAATGTAGTCCCAGTTCGTTTAGTCTTGAGCACAATGTAGTACGAAGAGCCAAGGTGTGGTCATTTGAAGCAATGAATGAGGGTCCATCATGGCATAAATGGGTAGACTGGCGATCACATGATTGTGGTTTATTCAAAAAGAGAGGATGTCTAAAAAGTGGAACAAGACAGCTGAGAACAATTATAACTGTTCTCGTTTCCAAAACAAGGAGATGAAAGAAACACATACAAACTGAACAACCAATGCATGATGAAACACAATAATGTAGATGAAGATAGACAACAATCACATATATCATGAATAATAGCACATAAACGGAAGAGCTGCGTCAAGTTGGTTAAGCGATAGCGGCCATCTTTCCAGAAAAGCCCCCAAACCTGTATAGATACAGGGGCTAATTTTGTTTTTAAAATATAATACAAGGAATGACAATTGTTCATTTCAGCTCTGAGATTCAACAATTTGAACTACAAATTTGGCTTAAAACTAATAACAGTCCATTTTCCAATCGGAGTTTCCTCTAAATAATCCCACCGCATTTTTGATATTTGGATATTTAGGTTGGAGTGTGGGTTCACTGCAAGTGCATATAGAGAATTTGGAATTTGCCGCCACCGTGTGGTAGCGACATATGGTAGTTGCTTTCCAGCAGGACTAGAAAATTTAAATATATGTTATATCGACTTATATTTTCTCAGAAATGGCAAGTATTATAAACGTTATGTCTTTAATCCACTGGCAGACTAGACGAATTTACAGTATCGATGAAAGCTGACACAGTAACAGTAATCTCCATCTGCATTACTTGTCACGTGACTTCACAAATCTCAGATGACATCGGAAGTCCAATAGTCAAGTGATATCAACAACAAACTCCTTTTTAACATTGTTGTACAGAAATTCAATTGTATTAAATGAAAGTCAGAGACTTTTTGCAAAAACCAGCAATATGGCCAGTTTGATTTATCAAGCAGAGAACACGTGTCAACATGGTAGTCACTCATTACAAAGCTCCAGAAGTTGTTCTCAGAATATATAAAAATGGAAAATTTTGGGTCCTTTTATTTTGTATTTTTATTACAACCAGTAATAGACTTTCATTTAATATTTTGTTTTAAAATGTTTTCTCTACAACATTTGAAAATGTGGGTTGTTATATTTGTGTACTCATGTGACCAGCAATGCAAATCCTGAGTACCTGGTCACATTTCATCAATGCCATAGTGTTATCTTGTCCTTCAGCACATTAAAGACATAACAATTATAATAGTCACCATTTCTGAGAAAATAAGTAATTTTCATATCAATTTCATACATGTATCACTCAATCAAACTACGTTTTAAGTTTTCTAGGCCATCTGTTAAGTGGCTACGCTTTGCATCCACCTTGTTGGCTTATTGTGATGCTAGAGTGGTTTTCATACCTTCCATGTAAGGAAAGATACGGATATCGAGCTGACTTTGAAGAAAAAGAAGAATACTAGACGAATCTAATCCACTGAGCATTTGCATTTACTCATCAGCTTATATGTTATTGCAAGCACCCAAATGATCCTCCTAATATTCTGGTTAGAACTCTATAAATTTAACTCACGAACAGTTTAGTTACGACTCAATTATGTGATTGTTTCAGGCATCAAGTGCTGGTGGAAAATTCACAATTTTTTTCCCCAAACTGCATCAATATTTGAGAAATTCATGAACTTTTCATGGTCGGGAATTTAAAAAAAATATTCTACCTACTTTTTCCCAATTCCTGGAAGCATGGGAACTCTAACATACAGACTTACAGGTGCAAAAACATTACCAAATCAAAATGACCTTTCTGTAAGTAATGATAGGAAAACAAAATGAAAAAATGAAGAAAAAAAAATACCTACAGATTTACTGCCTGCAGAAATAGAACCAGGATTGTATTTGGCCTCATTTCGAATGGTTTTCAAGTGAAAGATACAGAATTACATGCTATTGTATTGTTTTTATTATATCTAAATAAATACTGATATCAATGGAAATTGGTTTTCAAACATTCCATCAAAAATGCACAGTCAACCCGAGTGTTATCCATTAATATAATTATTAGATCATGTCAACTTTTACCAGCATGCAGAACCCATTGTAAATATCAAGCAGAAATGCTGAACTAGTGTGATTTAGTTTTATGGGGTTTAATGTCATATTTCAGCTCATAATAAAATAAAACATGGTGGTCAGTATATCTGGTGGAGTTAGAGCCTGGAAAGACCATGGGTAGAACCACTAAAACATGGAGATGCTACTGGCAAGTTTTCTCACATATCCAGTTGGTTGATCTGAGACTTGAACTTGTGTGGACAGGTGAGACATCAGTGATCTGTAAAGGTGAGCCACCAAACTGCCACTGGGTCCCCTTAGACCAAAGTCACCCTGGTCCATTTTTTAAATTAAAGATTTTGTGTTTGCAGGTTTATCTTTATGTAAGAACTTTTGATTATTTCTATATTTTTAATCTAAAATTTAAATTGGTACTATATGACCAGTATATTGTGCTGACATGTTAAGCCACCTGCACTTTCCTCCTGTTATATGCCATACAAGACATAAAACAATAAACAAAAGTTATTTTATATTATATGTGAATACAGTAACTATAATAAAACAACATACAAATATTGTTTTGTATTATATTTTTTAAAAAATCATTGTTTCTAAAATGTGCATCACAATATTTTATCACCCTGAGAAGCTAGATTTAGCTGGGTGAAAGTCATAAACTTTGAGTAAGTTTGGAATGATTAACTTCTACAGGCAAGGCTTACATGAAAAGCACTCAGCATGCAGACCACTCACCTAATTCCTATACTCATTCACATGAACAATACACAATTAACCTGCTGAACTAATATTTCACAATATACAATACAATTTCCTACTGAATAAACACATTTGTCATACAATGCCTTCAGAGTAGTCTAGGATGTATATAGTGCTAGCAGAGATGTAATAATGTCATCATAAACACAAAATATTTTGCCCATATTAGCAAAGCATAACATGAAGGTCACAGTAACCTACTTTGGTTTTAAGGGTATTTGGGCAGCAGGGATGCACCCGATCAACATTCAAGACTTGAACATAATCAGAAATCAATAAATGAATGCAATCATTTGACAAAGTCGTTGAAGCATTAAATATAGGCCACAGAGACCTATTTTGAAAAGAAGTATGTAGAACGTATCAAGATACATCCACTCAAGTTTCGTGATTCCTTGTATGATAGCATGCATACAACATACTAAAAACTCATGTGATTATGAACTAAATGTAAAAACTCAACTAAACCAATTAAAGATGAAAAAACTGTGGCAATAGTTTGGTGTTAAGACATGAATATCATCATTAATTTCATGATTCTAGCATGTGCAGTGCCTGAGAAAAAAGCAGCAAGCATAAAATTTAACCCAAGCCAGTGAAGTACAAAATATGGTGCATAATGACTTACAACTGAGATCAGGGATCAGTGCAAGTTTCATTCTTGTATACTTGATAGTATGCACATAACAAACCTAAAGCCTACTTAGTCACAAGCCAAATGCAAAACTTTAATCTGAGTCAGTAAAATGTCATATATAGGTCACAGTTACTCTACAGTGTAATAAAAAAAGGATTTATACAATCACCTGGATAATGTTTAAAGTATAAGCAGTTCAAATGTAAAATTTAATCAAAGGTGGTGAAGAGTGAAATACAGGCCGCAGCAATCTACTTTTAAGATGGGGTGCAATGTTACTCATCAAGATGCATCCTCTCAGTGTTTCATGATTCCTTATATAGCAGTAATGTAGAGCAGATACACCAATTGGGTCATGAGCTAAATGCACAAAGTTAACTGAAGCCTGTAAGATATAGATTACAGTGACTTTTTTGGTACATGTGTACATGTACCAAGAAAGACATATACAATTACCTACTGATTCATGATTAAAGTATAAACAGTAAAACTGAACCAAAGGCAGTGAAATATGAAATATAGGCCATGGTGACCTGCTTTAACAAGGTAGATGTACTCATTATTTTGCCACAGTTGACGATTCCAAGTAAATCAGTATTATGCTGTAGATAAAAAATTTAAATGCAAAATCTAATGTACATGTGCAAAGTTAGCACCCGCAGCCCTCTTCAATAGGGGTTGGTGCTATTAAACTCACTTCAAATTGTTGCCTATGACCTAGGAAATAGATTACTTGACATTCAGCAAGTGTGTACATATGTATATACTTGTATTTGTGCTGACTCCAGTGTCAATTTCTTTTTTTTTTAGTTTCGCATTTCAGTTTAAAGCAAATTGTAATGTCAACACACCATTGAACCAGCTGTTGTTTCAGTGTCTCTCTTTGATTTTACCGATTGTTGATAAATTGGTCTTTGGTTTCAACAACAAAGCCAGCTGACGTGATTGTTTAAACCCTGATATTGGCTACCAATACTAGTTACCATATTGCCGGTACCCCATTGTTCTTATGATTAATCAGCATCAATTATGCTACCAGCTTTTAATATCAAGTGGATTAAAAACCACAGGAAATGATGCCCACTCCCTTCTCTGGATGTAAATAATGAATTTAGCCATGGGCATTGTTTTCATTGCTATAGTACTGGCATATTTTAATGAGTTGGATATGTTTTGATCAATCTTTTCTGTCATAATCATTCATATAAATATCCCCATACAAATCATACAACTTATCTCACAATGCTTCCCGTCAAATCACGCAAGTCTTACACAGCAAACTTTGAACTGGAAGTTGTAAAGTTTGCAAAGAGAAAGGTGGGAATATGGCTGCTCACAAGAAATATGATGTTAGTGAAATATGTGTCCAGGACTGCCGTAATGCTGAAGTTGCATTATGCGGTTAAAAAAAAAACCAACAAAGAAAGCAAATCGTGGCCGCAAAGCAAGATGGATTAATATTGAGGATAAAATAGAAGAATATGTCTTGACACAACACACCACATGTCATGGAATGAGTGGAGACAGACAATAATGAGAACATTTCCAATAATCTGAGCCCTAAGATAACTGCCATTTTTCATTTCGATACAGAAGACGAAGACTTCGAGAGATTTTCCAATCTTGGAAATGATTAAGTGAATTCTTAAACATTATTTTCTGAATTAGAATGTGGAACAGTTCTAATACAAATAATAATAAGTATTATAAAACCGTTCATTTGTGTAAGCTTGATACTGGATTTCACAGTAATGTTAAAGTATAACAAAAAGTATTTTTATTTATTTTTCGCTTGTAACTTTTATGTTTTCTGTCTCTTAATTTTCTTCACATTTCTGATTTCCCAATGGATAGCCTCATTTCTCTATTGTTAGCCTCACTGAGTTTATCTCATCTGTTGAATCTTGCACTCAGACTGGTTTCAACTGGAATAATCAGGTTAAAGCTTTAGACCTCTGATTAACATGTACATTAACATGCACAGCCATGTGGCTCTTGTTGCAATGGATATCATAATTAAAACAACCATGGACTGTTCATTTAACTGTCAATTGATAACAGAATTTAGCAGTGCCTTGTACACGAGTAAAATCACAAACATGTTAGCATTGGTGATGCAATTCTACTATTGCCAGTAATATGAAATATCATACAGTGATGTCATTAATATTCATGAAAGCGGAAGAAAAAGACGAAGACCAAGTTAATGACTTCGCCTCGTATTATACTCCAAATCTACCTACATATGGACAAAGGATGGAAAATTTAAAAAAATTAGTGAATTTGACAATGTACTCCATATCGACATATAGGCCGGAATATACGATAATGTTGTCACAATAAATGACCCAACACTTGACTGTACAAAATTTGAATACTGAGGGCTCAAACTTCAAAACAAACTTGAACACAAACTAGCAATAATGGAAATAACACAAAAAGAGATACTAGCTGAAAAGCCATATATTTAATACTCAAAAAGGCACAAAGGTATACGTCAGTATATGAGACCCTCAATGTGTAAAACTGAGTGCTAATATAGCACACATTATAAACTGAAGCGTAAAATGTAATATAAATGTCTTAAGATGGCATAAAATATGACTACATAAAGTCAACGAGAGAGATTTTCCAGAAATAAAGAAGTCCCATTTCAATCCTAAAAATAATTTCCAAAATTATTGAGAAACATGATCAAAAAGTAATGGTAGTGTATGAAAGGTTTAGAAGACTTTTTATAATAACTTTGTTGGCAGAATGTTTTATCAAACTAAATAGAGAATTCATTTTTTAAAGAACTCAACGTTATCAAACTGTTTAAAGTATGAATGTAGAATAATAATTATCATGATGTAGAACAATTCATCACATTTTCGTGTGAAGATAGTACTGTTTATTCACTGAAGTCAAACAATGTGAAAACTAGCTTTCTCATTTGATAGATCTTGAAAGGCAGATGTCTTACCAATTTTTAAATAAAAATATTTAAAAGCAATTACTGTTGCTTGCAAGTATCTCAATACATGTGACAAATGTAATAACTGACTTAAAATCCATCTGCAGGTTTGTCATTGACCATATTAGACTATGTTTTCATTACACTATGTTAAATGAAACAAATATAAATTTTTCTTTCAGAATAAAAAATAAAAAGTTAGGATTTCATTCATATCTTCAATGAAGTATAGGGTTATTTCAAGACTTGTATTATTCAAATTTAATTTTTGCCACTGTCACTACTTGATCTTATATATGTCTTATCTTTCCTTTACTATCTAATAACATGCAAACTGAATGCATATCAATAGAATGGAATACAATATGTCTTTGATAGCTTTTATAATTAATGTGTTCTTTAACAGATGACAGCAAATACAGTTTTCTAATAACTTTCTTTACAGCTCTTGTTGTTCCAAAAAAAATTAATTACATTCTTATAATGTTCAGCTAGTTTGAACACACCTGTCAATGGCCTACCAAATATACAAATATACATATTTAATTTGTAACATTCTAACATCTGAATGATTTTAATGTAATATCATCAGGCAGAGCAACATTTTCACAGCCATTAGTTTGGGTCTTCACTCAACAAAATAGACTATATAGTTGTATCTCAAGCTGTATGTTTTGTTTAATTTATCTTTCAAAAACAATGTGGTCAAAACAAGACACATGTGCTGTGCTCAAAGAGTAATTGGGAATGAGCTTTGACTTCATTTACAAGTCTACAATTATTAACAACTGCTTCTTTGATGCCATTTTTACATGGGTATGATCACATGACACAAAGTAACAGCAGACACTAATCCAAACCAGATTTAGTTTAAATCACAATTAGTGCTACCTAAAGTTACACTTACAAAATATTAGTACTTTAATTATCCTGCTAACAAAATTCACAATAGTAGATGAAAGCAAATAAACTTAATTATCAATTAAATGGTATAAGGATCTTACAATATACATCAAGAAACAATTTGACCTGCACTATTAATATGGATTCCAAACAACAGCAAGCATCATGTACAATTTGCTTTCCACAAACTTTGTCTTTATGTCAAAAGCAAATGAATTTAAGTTACACGTTTAAAAAATCTCAACATTAAATTGTATCAATCAATCATTATTTATTGTATGATTGTGGATCAATTACAACTCTAATGGATGTTTGGACAGAACATGGCTAAATATGGATTTCTCTCCTTTAATTATCACATAATGCATTTCAGACATCTCAGATGATTCTCTGACACTCCCAATTATATTATACTTGCCAGTGTTCTGTGCCATGTCCAGAAACGCAAGTTTGGCCATTTTGGCTTTCTTGAGGATTTATCCTGCTGTACTGAAGCCTGCAAATAGTACAGTAAATAATCTAGTTCTCATGAATCTATCAAATTATATTCTTTAGTTGTTCATAGTTCAAAAAGTGTAATGTCTTGATTTAAGATTAATGCTGTTTAATGAGTAATGTTTTGCAGAAAAAAAAATCTATTTGGTCTGGAATAAAGTGGAAAAATTTATGATCCAACTTGGAACAAGTTCCTTTGTCAAAGATTCAACAGGCAAACCATTTTGAGTATAGTTATGTGATGTACCCATTGATCATAATACTACAATCTTTATGCCCACCTAGATGGTGGTAGAAGCATACACACGGTACAGCTCACACGATGTTTTGATTCACAACACTTCATGGTAGGGGGTTGAGTAACAGTAATCTGTAAGAACAAATCCCTCCACCATCCTTCCCATTCACATCCAATAATCACTGTGGAGTGGATATGGTCTCAATAAAATGGGTATGGTTCATTGTTTATGTCCCCTGTAGGCATGCTCTAAAGAGGTTGAGAAAGAAAGAGAGTGACAGAGAGGAGTCAATATATCTACATTGTTATCTCTTTTGAGAGCAATTCACTTTTTGATAAAGAAAAATGAAGATAATGGATTATACATATTGCCAAATTGAATTTTAAATACTATTAAAATATTATTAACTGTATTAAGTAATTATTTATTGCCATCTGATAACATACGGTAAGCACATTTTGCACAATTAATCTAATTATTTATTTTCAATAATGGAATCTACAGATGAATATATGTCATTATTTCTGTTGCAATTCATGCAATATACTTTTAATGATCATATGAACATCAGTGATATTGCACTCCCTGCAGTTAGAACAAATTATAAATGTTGAACAAATTAATAACAACATTCATTCATACCTGACTGAAGTGAAAGAAAATTGCAAAAGAATTGATGGTTACCCCCTGCATGGATTCTCATTAACATATTTTGGACATTTTCTCCTCAGACACTCAATAACGGGATTATAGTAGGTAATAAACACTTGAGAAAGCATAGTTCTGCTGGTTGCTGCATGAACATACTAAAACTAAAATGATTGCTAACAGCTTAAACTGACCATTTAATGTACTCCCCCAGAAATATACAGACGATGATAATTTCAAGTTCATTTTCATAATACTGAGTTTTTATATATCTTGAAGAAAAGAAGATGCATTCATGCACTTGATAAAAGCTCTGTGTGTACGGCAATTACACCACATACATGTATGTTAGTTATAGATATATGAGAGAGAGAGAGAGAGAGAGCATTATTAAGATTTAGTATCTTACTATAATTTAAACTGTATTATTTTGCATTTTTTATCAAAGCAATAGTCATCACATAACATTTTTGCATGCATCTGTTTATTGTCTTCCATTCCTTGCTTCATTCAGATCACCTCATGTAAACATTATTTATGATAGAGGAGAGAAAACTAGATTAGTTATTGAACTGGACAAACTACTTAGAAGGATATAATTCAACCTTTTGTTATTAACAATGAGACCTAAAGCACTTAGTCAGTTGGCACCCTTTCTGTAACTAGATGTACAGCTTATATCAAAATTAATTCCTGCAATTTACCTTTAAATATACTGAAACAGATTACCAACAGAAATTACAAGTGACCCATACAAAATCTCTAATTATTCCTATGATTGGGTAGGCTAAACCAGCACACTCCTCTAGGAATCAAATGTACTTACCGTATTTTCGTGCATATAAGACGCACCCAATTATAAGACGCACCCGTATATAAGACGCGGGTTTTGCCGATTTGTGTAAAAATATTTTACATAAGACGCACCCATATATAAGACGCGGGTTATGACCATTTGTGTAAAAAAAAATTACATAAGACGCACGCGACCTAGCCATCTGCGGCACTGAGCAATTTATATATAGTGGTTTCCTTTCCTTGATCTTAAATGAAAATTTGTCCAATGTTTCATCACCCTTCGGATGTAAACAAGTCTTCATTACCATTTTAAGTTTAGATCAAAGAATTGTCTGAGGCAGGACCGCAACGATTATTGTTTTTTCTTATCTGCCGCCGGTCCAATAGGAGATGGGTTGAGTACCTGGTATCTAGATTCTAGAACAATAAACGCCAGATTTGAAGGCGGCTTCATTGATCTGCTAGGCCAAGTCTTCAGCGAGTGGGATTTGTACTGTACATAGACCAATAAATGCCCGATGTATGCGGTTAGCATATATAAACGTGGGAATAGTCTCTTGTTGCCAGTATACATAAATGAGTGATCAATTTGCTTAGCATTTTTAAAATTTATAAAATTGTCACGATGCCGAAGAGAAAATTATATACGGCCAACTTTATATTATCACGCCAGCTGGTCGACAACGTCATCCAACGTACATAGAGGCATGTAATTGGGTTCTTCGGGCATGGGAGAAAGTGAAAATTACGTCAATCATCAATGGCTTCAGAAAGTGTGGGATAATTCCCGAATCGGCTAGCTATATCAGTTCTTCGGACGATGACGCAGCTGCATCCGATACCACTGACGCCAATGAGGATCGATTAGCATCAGTTATGGAGTTATTCCGCGACGACGACAGTGAATTTGATTCAAGTTTCAGTGGATTTGAAGCTGAAACTGATGACGATGAAAATGAAGATGAATAGAACAATACGGTACATTGATTTTTGATCAAGTCAAACACTATTTAGTAACAGTTTATTATATTGTATTTAATAAAAAATTTAAATATATGGTATAACTGATTTTCATATTTAAGTCCAATATTGAACAAATTCTCGTCTTGTTTTCGAACTATTTAGTCTTGTCTTGTTTTCAAACGCACCCACCAAAGATACTAAAAATTTAAGTATCTTTGAACCCAACCGGATGTATAGGTAATATAGCCACTGTAGTTTTTGCTGTGATAATTAATAACAATAAACAAAACTATTTAAACATACTATATTATATAAATTTAAAACATTTACTCCGACTAAACGTAGATCTGCAATAATTATGGTATACAAAACATTGAAACGAAAGGATTTTAAATTTGAAGTGGCCTGCATTGGATTGGTACACATGGTAATTACTGAACACTTACCCAATTGTTTTTACAACTAGGAATAAAAATCGTGAAATGTGAATATCGACCGCAATAATCGTCCTTCAATATCACACACTGTACCGTTTGTTCATGTTAAAAAATACTTACCGTATTTTCGCACATATAAGACACACACATATATAAGACGCGTGTTTTGACGATTTGTGTAAAAATATTTAATATAAGACGCACCTTGGGTGTGGGGTATGTAAAATTTTGTACAAGACGCGTCTTATATACGTCAAAATACGGTAATTAAATAAAATCTTATTCTTCAATCATGTTTCCACCTGTAGGTACTGTACATCAGACAATCAAAACAGTTGATCCCTCTCTATTACAACATCAACAATATACACCTCTAAGACATCATGTTCCTTTCACTGTACCACTGACTTGCAATTAAGGCATACTGTTGTTGTAGAGTTTAACATAATTTTTCATCACATGATAGGCTATACATGGCAGCCAGTATAAGTGGTTGAGCAAGAACCCATATTGAGTTTTCAGCACAAGTATTGGCAGATTTTTAAACCTGGTTTGTGGACAAATCTGAAGAACACATTAAAAGATGCCAATTTCATAAACTGTGTTCCCCACCCAAGAATTTAATTATTGTTGTTATTATTGGATTACTGCCATTCTTAGCATATGATAGGCTATACAGAGTGACCAGTACAATTAGTGGGGGAAAACCCAGGAAGATCCCAGAAAAAAATCATTCACATGTTTCTCACATACCCACATTGACTGAGCCAATGACCCAAACCCATGCAGAGAAAGATGAGAAGGCAGTGATCTGTAATGGTGAACACTTTAAACCACTTGGCCACATAGAGCCCACCAATTAAGACATTATTATTCTGAAAATCAATGTACTTTAATATGCATACATTTATGACAGTGCAAACCTAGCTAAAATGATGAAAATGTTCATTCAATTAAAACTAAACCATAATACTTTATAAGTGGAAAGTGATACAGATTTTAAATCATCTTCTCTGCCAAGCAGAGAGATGAAAAACAATTATGTTCCTTTTTTTCTTTTTAAGATTTATTTTTCAATCTCCTGAAATAAATACAAGCAATTTTCATGACCTAACATTTGATTAGTTGTTTTGATAGTAGTAAAACAATTGGCACTCTATCATAAATAAAAGATGTAGGAGACTGGTCTGTATTCTTCTTGATTAATTACATACATGTATCAAATATCAACCATTAATGGTGGGACCATGATTGGGGCTGTTATGTACAGGTGTAGGACAGAAATCTCCTCAGTGCAAAATACCCAAAAGCAAAATGAAAGACGAAACATAATCCCGTCTCCAGTACAAGTTTAGCCCTTTTAAAACCGTCACAAATATACATCTTTGTGTGTTGCCTTAGTCCTTTTAAGTTTGGAATGGACTGCCTTTAGTAGATAAAAGACATCATGTGCAAGTTAGATGTTAGATCAGTGGTTCTGAAACTTTTTTGTACCCCCTTGGTTATCTTCAATGACCCCCTAACTTACCTGATACAAAGCATTATTCAGCATTAGAGCCCCACTTGGTAATCAAACAGCTTCCAAGGCGGTGGCATTGCCTATTTTTGGGAACTACTGTGTTAGATGTCTAATTATCAATGTTATCTGAAGACTAATTGTACATGCATGTGCTTTGTCATCTTTGCAAATGGTCTGAACAAATGACTGCTTTCTAAGTCGGCACACAAGGCATTTAACATATAGTGCCAATAATTATGCAATTATAAAGTCATGATGTTATGACTATTAAGCACTCTTTAAATCATGGCCATTAAAAACTTACCAACGAGAGAGCACTAAACTCCTCCTGTGTCTAAATCATGTAAACTGAGCCACTCCTGAGAATAGTTTCTGACAAAAGCTCACACCAATGAATCATCCTGTACTGAAAAGTCTCACAAATTCACATTAGCTTCTCATAAGCTGCACATGAGAACATTGTTAGAAATGTATGCATATTGGGTAGATTTTGCAAGCTCATGTGTGTAATTTATTAGAAATGTATGCAAATGAAATTGGATAGATTTTGCGTGCTCATGTGTGGCCTGTACGAAATTTTTCACCCGTAATTTAGACGTAATCCAGGCGTCATATTTATAAAAATTTCAGGCGTAAGATTTAATAAAGAACCAACTTATTTGAGACGTAAACCAAGTGGAATTGAGACGTAACTCAGGTGGAATTTGAGGCGAAATATGTAAATTAGCGACACCCAGAAATACACTTAATTTTGACGCCTGGAAAAATGCTTTACCTTTGACGCCTGGAAAATAAACTTCTAGGCTGACGCCTGGAGAAGTGTTTTAGCCTGATCAGAGACGTAAACCAGGCGGAATTGAGACGCAAATCAGGTGGAATTTGAGGCGAAATATGTAAATTAGCAACGCCTGGAAATACATGTTATCTTACACCTACTGACGCCCAGAAATACATTTTAGCTTGACGCCTGGAAAAATCATTTGGGTTTCCACCTCCTTCCTAAAATATGCATCTAGAGTATCATTTGAAAAATGTTATGGTCACATGTTTTCCCGACTAATTTTTAATTCCACTTTTATGAACCTTATTAAACAAGAAAGAAATTAAAAAAAAAGAAACTAATCATTTTACAAACAAATGCATTTTATTCTTATAGTTAATAAAGGTAATCACATACAAATTAAAACAATCTCTTCCCCATCATTATTCATTTATTAGTTTAATTTTTCAGCTTCTTCAGTGCCATTTTGATCTGCTTTTTGGCATAGCTTATCCTTTCCTGTTATTGCATCATTAAGAGATGACTCCAGAGGTGTTGGGTGACCATTCTTTTTACACCAAACCACAACATAATCTAAAAAATAAAGACACCATAAGAAGAAAATCATCCTCCAAATATATTTATAGGAAACAATCTTGTTAATTTCTATTGGTTACTTCATCATACTTATTATGTTAATCAAACTTATCACCCTTGATAAAAGCAAAAATTATTTTTCTGAACAAGCTTATATATATATATATATATATATATATATATATATATATATATATATATATATATATATATATACATGTATCTGGAAACTATGTTGAGTAATGCTTTTCTAATAAATTATTTGTGATCATAGTTTACTTATGGCTTCAACTCCACTATATAAAAGCTCTACAATCTTTAATGGAACCACCAAGCCTGTTTTATATCTACAATTTTTCACTCTTGTATGTGCTGGGTCCTAATATTAGTTCTGGCTTAATGTTCAGCTACCAAGAGAGCAAGGTGTGCTTCAATGAAAAATATTCAGCTCACATTACAATATTACATGTACTGTAATCTTTTGCAAAAAGTAAGGACTTTGAATACACTATCCATAGAAAACAAACCACAGGCTGCTATCTTAATTACTTTTAATTGCACAGACTTTCGTTTTGTCCAGGCATGGTCGAAGGTCACCTTCCTTCACTGATGTCATGCCCTGTACTCTTGAATTTGTCAGTATCTCCAGACTAAAAACTTGTAGCAAAGAGTGTAGCCTGGCTTCTGTTACTTCTTTGCAGCTGAAATGGCCTTTCTGAGCCCATCCTTGTGGACGGTCAAATCATAGGCCTCAAGTAACTTAACTTGCTGAAGAAAAGAAACAATGGAATAAAATTGGCTGGAGAATTCTAGGTCAGATATTTTCGCATGTGTAGCATTGCAATCACACTCTCCCTTGCAGACAAAAAAAAAAATGATATATTAAAACTGGTCAAAATTAAATTAAATCAGTTCTATTAATTTTTAATTTTTCAGTTCAAGGTAGGTAATATGCTCCTCCCACCTGAAAAATCTAGCTTCATCCAAATTCATTTATGCCTATCCATTGAGATTGGGGTGAGCAAGCTACAATTTCCAATTTGTTTTCAATTTTCCAAATCTTGCCCCTAACATATTAAATTACACATTCAATATCATATTGAAGACTTGTTCTTCTAGTAGCAATCAACATACACTTCCATAATAAAATACATTAAATATTGCATGTTTATGTTTACATATTGTGATATTTGTTGTATTATATGCCAGCTATTTCATCACATCACTAATTCTAATACTTAACACAAAATTCTAGGTAAGGACAAATAGCCTTGAACACAAATTGACAAAAGTACTCTACAAAAAACATGTTAAAAGATATTCTTGGGTTGCAATTTATGCAACTGTTATGCTAAAAATATGTCAGATTACGTGTCTGCCAAAGATCGATGAGTTGCTAAAAAAATAGCACCTGTATCCTCTCTGTGAAGTGGTATATCAGAAGTATAAGAGCATTATATCAATTTTGTAAAGATTAAAATAAGCAAAAAAGTATTTACCTCAAAACACTCATTCGCCTGATGTGAGCATGCACCTACACTAAAATGTTCCGTCAGTTTTGTAAGAAATTCTTGTACGTCGGGCCGGCACAACTGCTCAAGTACATTGACAACTTCAGCTGATGGTACTGGTACTAAATAAAATACATAATATTAAGACTGGTGTTGGTAAAACAAATCTCCAATTAGGACTAGAGATATAGAAAAATCCAATTTCAAACAATTCATAAATATTTCAAAAATTGTAGGATGTGAAATTCAACCAAGGTCATAAATATATATATATATATATATATATATATATATATATATATATATATATATATATATATATATATATATATATATATATATATATATATATAATGTTAAAATAACAGGTCAACCAATTTTCATTTGCCCATCATAAATATTCAGTGGTTTGGGATTTCCGTGTTTATAAAAATTCAATAAAGAAAACCACAGTTAAACAATCCAGAAATTAATAGGGCAAGTTAGAAATTCACCTTGTTCCTCCAATTAGAATTTACCACACAAGACATGCTGTGTTCCAATATTGACCAAGTCAGAACATAACAAAACTGGAGTGTACACAATAGGATGTACTAAATTATACCTTATACTCCATGAACTAAATTAATTTTCTTATGTCAATGTGAACAAATTTAACACTCAATGCAGTGAGGGTAGTGCACACATCTACCATTCACTCAGAGGGAACGTTGAATCCAACCTGCCCCCAGTCTTAACATACATGTGCATGTAATATTATAATATGGTAAAACAGAATTACAAACTTAAGTTTGCCACACTGAAAGCTGGTAAAAGATAAGTTGCAATTATTTTTAAACCTAAAATAATGATTTCTTACTCAAATTCCTTTCCCTGTTTTCCTCAAACAATGGCACGACATGCTGTATCTCAGGATTTACTTGCTCATCTGCCAAATTATTGCAGAGTGCCCATGTTTCTGTGAATGGGGTGAACTGGTCTGAAATATTCATGTGCTGCACTGATGGATTGTTAAACTGATCTGCCATACATGAATTGAATATTTGTTTGCTAATTTCACAGGATGTGGCTTCTTTGCGTTGCTTTCTTTCTTTTGACCTCGAGGAAGGGGTGTCAATTTTCAGAGTCTGCTCCGAGACTGTGCCTTTTTCAACTGAACCTTGCGTAATTTTGGGCTCCTTGGGGTTCAGTGGCATTATAAAAAAAGTTTCTGCGCGCTTTCCTAAAGGAACTTTTCGTTTTTTCTTTTTTGGACTCAACTCCTCATCTTGAATCATGCTTTCCTTAAATTTTGTGGTCAGAATTCTATGGCGTTTGGTGGACGATGATTTGTTATCCAGTGTGAAGGAGAAGAGTTCTTTGGGCACACTGTCTGGTTTTGTTTCCAGTTTTTGTAAGATTTTTTGTTGGCCTCAGTGGCCCATTTGGTGAGAAACTCCTCATCATCTAAAATATAAATTATTTAAAACTGTAGTTATTGTCACATCAAATGCACTCAGTTTTTATTTATGCTTCTTATTATGCTTACACACACACACACAGATTTTGCAAGATTATAGTAAATGTCATACAGATCATGCATGTGCATTTAGTCAACATAAATGTAAATTATTGTAAAAATTAGTATTAATTTTATTTAACCAAAGTTTATTAAATCCTGATTAATAAATGCTCTGCATATAAGCTTTTATTTTTAAAAATCCCAACGAATCTTATACATTTTTCATCAACATATTTTTAACCAGATTCTCACCAACAGCTCCCTTCCAGGCAATGGTAACTTATTAACAATATACTGTACTATCAATACCAAAAAGGCATTCATCTTCTGACATGACTGGCGGTGCATTGTCAGTCAAAAATAGCAAGCAGCAATTAAACTTTTTAAGTCTAGTATGTGCACTGTCATATCAATCTCTCTCTCTCTCTCATATATATATATATATATATATATATATATATATATATATATATATATATATATATATATATATATATATTTCTTTGTGATCAGAGATAAACAGTTTAATCACTTTGTATTATCATTATAATTTATCATTTATTTTGAACTTATAATTATTATAGATCATCTAAAAAATAACATTTAATATTGTATTAATGTGGCATATAATATATTGGACAAACATGAGTCAACAAGTATCTTAAAATGTATGAATCAACATATTTGATATAAATAACTATATATATATATATATATATATATATATATATATATATATATATATATATATATATATATATTATATATATATATATATATATATATATACATCTTTTCAGCTCATGTCACTGCATAATTTAATGATGGTTTCAATTATACTTTTTGTATTTGAGCCTCAGGTGATATTCATATAGTTAATTCTGAGATGTAACATCTGTTAAAGGAAACATTCAAATTTCAGTTTTAATGCAATATGCCCAGGTCTAAATTAAAATAAAAAAATGTTGGACATTCATTAATAAATAAATTAAAAATGCATTTAGAAGTAGTCCTCTTAAGTTTTTTTCATTTAACTTAGTTAAAGGTTTGTATTTTATAAGAATTTTACTTGTTTATTCCATTGTAACCCACATTACATGATTTTAAATTTTATTTGCATTTTACTGACAGTAATAATTAAACAAAGTGTTATTTTAAACAATAATTTTTAAGTTATCATATTCATTAAAACATTATATTGAATTATTGTTATATTGGTTTAATACAAGGGGACATTATTCAAATTTACATAGTTGAAAGACTAATATATTTGGCATCTACTAAATTGATATTGACATAAATTAAAATTTAAAAAAAAAACCGGAATATAAAAGATAATGAACATTGTCTTCAGTACTGTATCAATACAAAATAAATTATAACATTATACATACACGTCATAATAAAAAGTAATAAAACCGTTATCTATATTCATAATGCCTACTTTAATTTTCAATTGAAATTTTTGAATCCTTATGGTCCAAGTTTATAATGGTGACGACCAAAACAAAATATCAGTGTCAGGTCTTACATGTATGACTAGATTTACGTATATGTGTTGTTTAAACATTAACAATTCAAATTTAGACTGAAATGCAGACCTATTCCAGGATGAAGAAAGCAAATTAGTGTAGTAAACTTACCGCTGACTATGATTATGGTTCCGTGGTATAATTGCTTTTTCCCCTTGCCTGGTTTACCCCAGTTCATCTCTACCTTTTCCTCCGTTTAAAAATCTCCGCTTAACTTGAGATTTTTGTCTGCCTTTCCAACCACACTTAAACTGGCATCTTCTTCAAAGAAAATGCACGCAAACATGGTAATATTTATAGAAAATGAAATTACAATACGCTGTGCTTATCCAAAAATGGCACCAATGAATTCAAATACAAAGGATGCTGGATATCGAATTTTCGCGGCATGGATGGGGGTACATGTTGGGTGATAAAATCATGGAATGTATAATTATAACTGTTATAATATTTCAAAATACCCATCATTGTCTTTCCTGAGTGAAGAAACAATTTCGAAAATACAATGCATATACCGAGTTGAATTAAACACATCTTTGGGAAAAGTTTTTTTTTTTTACAAAATAAAAGAAACGCAAATGACATTCGCGATTTTTAAAAAAAAATGGATGCTTGTCCCTTCTTGAGCCCTCAGCAGCATCAACCAGTTCTATTAAACACTGCATAGACGCAAAATTGACGGGACTAAGACTGAACAAAGACGTTTTAAATTTAAAACTGACAATAGTAGAACATATTTACAGTTGAAACAAACATTATCAAATAAATAAAGAATTACAAATACTATAAATATCTGCTTTGTCAATATATTGGTCGTTTATTTCCTCAAATATCTATTTGCACACAAAATAGTCATGAATTATGAATAGTTTACAAATGTCAAATATACTTAACTTTATTAATTTTCTCCCTGTGGTTCCATTGCATTCTTAAATGATTTTTACAATTTTAAATACCGAGAAATTTCCACAGTTGCAAACTTCTTGATAGGGAACAAAGATATAATTATCCAATTAACTGTATACTTTTATTAGCACCTCAGGATAACTATAGTTTATAATGAAATGTTTAATGGCATGCGGCTGTCAAATTATGTTGGTTAAACAATCGATTAGATACTCATCTGGTTATTGCATCGGCAAAGGAGATGATCAAACGCAATTCCTCCACAACAAACGTCGTAATTATTTGATAGTTGTGATCAGACATATTAATTTGTGGTCTTATTATATTAAAATGTCTTTAATTTACAAAGTTTCAAAGGAATGTTTTTCAGACTGTAAATTATTTCGAACTCGTATTCTTTATCCATATCTGCGCTATATATATATATATATATATATATATATATATATATATATATATATATATATATATATATATATTTATATAGTTCTTATATGAATAAAGATCACTACACAAAACAGACCTGCTCAAAGGACTTCGTGCTGTTTGCCTTGCTTTGAAGAAGCACAAACTGGTGGGCATTTTTGCACTTGGACAATTAAATCGGCATGTAATGTACTCAGTAAGAAAAATATAAGTGTAAATTCAAAAGACAATGGAAAACGTGACCATGTAAAGTGCAGCTGTTGACTCCTCACTGACCTTACACGACAAAACAACGAAAGGATAAAAAGTCAATGAATCTCATGTGGAAAAATATGGGTATATAAGTTCAAACACGAATACAGACTTGTATAAACTGTAGGGATCGGAGTGTGACATTTCAAGCAACGAGTGCTGCATCAAAAGTTATGTCAAACGTGTAAATCATTTCAGAAACAGTGTACAACTAACCATTTAAAAATGCATTGGTTGAGTGTGGTAAGCCGTAATGTAAACACCGGACATGTTCTAAATATTATAGTTGGCTAGGTTCTTCTTCAAGACAAATTACCTAGTGGAAGAAACTTGGAAAACGTTTTCATCGTGTTGAATAACGAGAACAAACACCATTAAAGTAACAAACAAGAATATTGCAGCGATTGTGCTGTATGGGAGAAGAAGCGAAAACCATCAAGACGTTTATTCTGTTAGAAAATATTTAGTAAAGAAGGATGATTGTCCTGTATAGTGGGAAAATAGAGAATGGAAAACTTACGTAAGCACAACCATTATCACACAAGATGTTAAGCAGGACACCATCCACATGAAAGAACAAGTTTGAGAAACTACCGAGGAGTTTGACAGCGATGAAAGATGATTGCCAAAAGAAGAATACATGCGGATGTATCATGAACGAGAACTAGGTTACGACAACTTCAAAGTTAACACATAACCGTAAAAACGAACTGATCTGTGTGCATTTTGATCAAGTTCAAAAGAAAATGTAAATTTTCCGAAATCTAGTGATGTCTATGACCGAATGGTTAATCCGTAGGAAAGGGTGGATATTATCAACGATTGTTGATACGCTTAATTCGGTACATTGACGAACAATTGTTTTGAATATTGACAAGTTAATGTTTGAATTCAAACAATAAATAATTCCAATAATATGTTTTTTTTGACAATTTTGGCTTAATAAATTCACAATTTTACAGTTGGCATACATAAAAAAAAACATATAGGACTTATAAAGTAGGGTCCACGCTGTGTAGCAAAGACTTAATAGACCATATAAACTAAAATAGACCAGTAAAATACTATCAAAGATCGTTTCTGATCTCTCTTTGTGTGAGCTGCCCGTCTTTGCATGTCTTTGTCTTTGATGTGCACTCTACAAATTTACAACTATCAATAGATTCAATACATAAATTGTATTCACTTCTCTTATATCTCTTAAAATAGAACATGTATCTGTAGCATGAAATTTTAGTTAGGTAAAGTTTTCACTTGTCTTTGAGCGCATCTCTTTTCCCAAATACTTAAAAATATGTATAGTTAAAATATATGCCTCCGCGGTAGCGACTACCTACATCATTATTAAATGAGATAACAAATGTTATTCAACTGGATAAGAAAATTCATTTGTGTTGACAAATTACATTTCTAAGTATTTACCATAATTTATTGCAACTATTGAATGCAAATAGATATTACTAAACAGAATAATACATGGGCAACAGGAACATTTTATTTGTTCTTATATTTTATAAAACTGCAAATAACACATTATTTTCAGTTTAAACTTTCTATGTTCTGTCTTTGCCATGTCTCTGACTGTATTGCCCAAGTTCCTTGCCGTGTCTTTGCGCGTCTTTTCTCGTCTTTATGGTGTTTAGTACGACCCACATCAGCATCAGCATCATAATTTCTCAAAGACAAATGGACGACTAAACCATTGGTAGGAAGCGAAGAGGTCCTTACGGAAAACGCAAATATTCTGATGATGACTTAGAAACAACGTTTGCAACAAATGTGGTATGTAAGCACCTTGAATCAGAATTGAATGCACATGCATCCGACCAAAACATCAAAGATGATGCAGGGATTTGCGATATGACATATCCTTTGACATCACATGGATCTGATTATTCGGATACCCATCATGTTTCATCGGAGAAGGCAGTATCAATTCCAGAGGCAACAAGCGGCACTGGATCTGATGATTTAGAGGCAAGTATATTTTTTCTTGCTTTTTAAATTAACACAGTAAAATCAGTTATTGTGTGAGCTCACGTGGTGTTTTTTGTTTGTTTTTGCGTTTAGTTCAAATCGCTGGTTCTCAAACGTACACCTACTTCTGAAGTTTTCACCTGCTGAATTCGTGTCGTGAATTGTCACAATTGCTCCTACCCCCTCCCCCCGCTTTCAGTAATGTCATTAATCATGCCATAAACCCTCGTATTTAGCCAGAAGCTGATCAAAATTGAAACTTAAAAAAATAGCATGTCACTTTCCAACTTTTTGGAGATCATTACTTTTCTTAACAAGCTTCAAGAAAGATTCAAACACAAAAGTAAGAATGGTTTCTTTCAAGATATTTATGATGGTACACTGTATAGATCATATTCTGACAACGGAGGGCCCCTATGGTTTCCAGAAAACATATCATTTACCTTCAACACAGATGGAGCACCTGTCTTCGAGAGTAGTAAAGTTTCAGTCTGGCCACTATTTCTTATTATCAATGAACTTCCTTACCAGATACGTATGAAAAAGGAAAATATGATTTTAGCAGGACTTTGGTTTGGAAGTCAAAGACCATTAATGGGAACATTTCTTTCCCCTTTTCTTGACAAGTTCAGAAAAATGGATCAGGGAATAGAATGTTTATCACCTGAACGAGGAACATTTGTTTGCAGAGCCTTTTTGTTGTGTGTTACTGCTGATTTGCCAGCAAGATGTCTACTCTGTAATTGTATTCAGTTTAATGGCGCTTATTCTTGTTGGAAATGCAAACAGAGGGGTGAAACGGCAAATGTTGGAAAAGGGCATGCCCATGTATTTCCATTCATATTAAATGAATCAAAGGGTCCAGAAAGAACTAAAAGCAGTGTTATTGAGGATGCTTGCAAAGCCTTGGATTATCAGGATTCAGGCTCAAAAACTCACTGTGTTGATGGAATTAAAGGTCCCTCTTGGCTTACATTTTTCCCAAAGTTTCACATTGAGAATGGAATTGCTATAGATTATATGCATGGTGTTTTACCATGGCCACAGTTGTACGATGTTTGGGATCACTTTACACACACAGCTGTTTCTCATTTGAAGATAAAAATGGGTTTATTCTAAAAATGATTAGTTTTAATCAAATTATCACTGGAATTTCTTTTATTCAAAAGCTGCCAGAACTTAAAAAAAAATGTATTGCAAAAGGGTCAGATCTTGAAAAATTGTGCAATTCTATCGAGTCTCCAAATGTTATAAAAAGGGGGAAAATGATTGATAATGACATCTATGTTTTAGGAGCTGTTAAGATGAGAACTTTGCCTGATGCTGAATATGCAGAGATGTGCACATATCTAGGTCATGCTCCAATAAGTGATATCTATAAAAGTTTTAACCTACTTGAGTTAAAAGGAAACCTGATTTATGGCCACGAGTATGGAAGGATGACAAAACGTGACAACTCTTCTTCTATTTTGTATCAAAATAAGGATCTTGTATGTTTTGGACGTGTTAGGTTCTTTGTGATACTTGATGCAAATGATGATAATTATGATACTGTTGCAATTGTAGAAGTTCTGAAATGTCCAAATTATGACCATAACTGTAATATTCTTGGTGTTGAAAAGACAGACAAACTACAAATAATCTTTGTGAAGAGTATTAAGGATGGCTGTATGTATGTATCATTTGACTGTGCACAGAGATCTTATGTCTGTAGATTTCCAAACAGACTTGAATCTGATTAAATACAGAGTGATTGTCTTGTATATCAAATTTGTGAAGAACATTTTCATTGACTCCATAATAATGTTAGTTTTCTACGACATTGCAAAATGTATACCATAAGTTACTCCTGGCAGGTATATAGCACTTACTTTGAACAAAAAAGGACTGTTATCATTAAAGATAATCTCAATATTATATTCCTATATCTGCTTCGTAGGATTTATTCAACTGACACTTGGCCACATTTCCAGAGATACAAAAGTTATCTTTTAAATGTTTTAACTATTTTTGAATTTACAATGATCCAGGTTCAGTTTATCTTATTAATGTCACTTTATATTACCGTAACTAGAAACTAGGGCTGACTTGACCTAATTTGTGTCCAAATGTCTGAATTTCTGACACATTTGCATGACAACTCTTGGAACTTCAGATTTACAGTAAGGTGTTGTTTATAAAAAGCCCATATTATATTGTAAATACATTTCAACCATATTTAATTGTATGTATATCTGTCTCTCCAAGCATATTGTATATACATTACAACCATATATATTTAATTGTATGTATATCTGTCTCTCCAAGCATATTGTATATACATTACAACCATATTTAATTGTGTATATATATATATATATATATATATATATATATATATATATATATATATATAGTACACTTTGATCTTAACAGTTATAATATATTCTTTGTATCAATGTTTGTACTATTTTTTAAAATAAATTTTAAATGTACATGCATTCTTCTTAAGATATGTTTCTCCAACAGCTAGGTTTTATAAGATTGACTTATTACTTTATCATGATTGATCACAGATGAATTACATCCAGTGGAGTATATCACACAAATCATATTACTTATTGAAAAGTATTATTATAACCTGTAACAGATTAAAATTATTACATGAAAGTACACAACCTCTAGGAAAGCGAACTGTTCTGTTGCGCTATGTGAAAATGTTCAATTCAAATAGGAACATGTGCATTACTCATATATTATTGCTCATTGTCTACTTATGTTTTTATACTTTGACATTAAAACTGACTTTAAATCTGTAAAAAAAATATTAAGGGAATTTTTTAAATGTGTATAAAGTTGCATGAAGCTTCATATTTGATTATCTGAAATAAATTCTGGAAAAACCTAAAAAATGATGAATGTTTTTTTATATTAATAAATGTTACTTCTTCAGTTTCAGAGAATAAGTTTTGTATCTATACAGTGCATTTAGCATTCAGGTGATCACAATTGTAATTTAATAATTGCTACAGATTTAATTTTGCTTAGTAAATTCAAAGAACATATTCCAAGTTCAGCTCTAAATAATGTAGAAACATTATTATTCAGAAAATTCATTCTCTAAACCCAAAATTCCGCCTGGTACAAGTTTCTAAGTCCAGTTCTTATTATGAAACTAAATTTCCGCTGGTACAAATTTCAAAGCCCAAATTCTCATTCTAAAACCAACTTTCCGCCTGTTAGAAATTTTAAAGTCCAATTCTCTCTCATTCTAAACCAAAATTTCCGCCTTGTACAAATTTTGAAGGAAAAAATTACGTCTGGAAACACTGACTTGTAGTGTTTTCTGCCATAGCCAGGCGGAAAAATATAAAATTACGCCTCAACTGAGAGGCGTAAATGAGGATGTGTATTATTTAAATCATGTCTTCTGCTCTATTCCACCTGGAATTTTTCCATTCCAGGCGGAAAACAGGCGTTTTCCATCTCAATGACGGGTGGTTTCCGTCTCTCTGTTTCATACGGTAGCAAGTAAATATATAAATTTATCCTCAATATTAACACTGCACAAATCTGAAGACCAAAACTCAATAACGTGGGAAAGTTTACTCGTCACTGTTCAAATATTTTCCAAGTCAGCAACCACAAACGTTCCAGAAATCTGGCAATCAGTCTGTATTGATGTTCAGTGAAAACAAGATGATCATACAAGAAGCCTTCCCTTCCAGAACACAAGAACTGGGGAGACATATCAAAAAATGATTATAAAAATGCATACCATAACAAAAGAGAGTTCTGCATTCCATGAGACTAGTATCATAGGGACTTTGCACACAAAATACATCTTGCAGTACAGTGTACCATGAACATTATGTAGAATGGAGTAAACTTTATCCCAAACTACAAATGTTGGTAGTTGTATGCCACTAATGTTTGAGCTATCCACTTGATATAGAGTTTGGTAACCTTACTCTAAAGCCAACAAAGAACCAGTAAACACAACACCCATCTGTATATAGACTGAGTATGATGGGCAAACAAGGATACTAAGGGCAGGACATTTAGGGATTAAAATAATGCAATAACTTTAATGATGCAAATGGTTACACTACACGTATTCATATTCATACCTTTCCCACCATTTCTTCCTTTCGAAATTCTCCAAAAACTGTCTTCTCTTTTGATTCTGTGCCAATAGATGCACCAAGTGGATCTTTTGACTGCTGCTGGTTATCCTGTCAAAAGATTGACTTATTGATGGAGTCCATTCATTTTTGCCACCTGATCTATCTAACCTAACACAAACAATCAAGAGCGACTGCTTCTGTGTGAAATGGTCACCTACCCTTAATAATTTGAAGTTGAATGTACCGTATTTTCCGGCCTATAAGTCAATGTGGAATATAAGTCAAATTCACCAATTCGACTTATTTTCCATCCTTTGTCCATATATGTCGATTTGGAGTATAAGACGAGGCCAGGTCAATATCTTGGCTTCGTATTTTACACTAGTAATAGTATCTTTGTATGATATTCCATATTACCAGCAATCGTGAAATTGCATTACTGATGCTAACAAGTTAGTGATTTTACTTCTGAACAAATCACTGCTATATTGTTATGAATTGACACAGCTGAATAAACAGTCTATGCTTGTTTTATTATAATTGAAAGCACATCCACATTGTAGTTCATTTTATTACCTGTAGTTACAAATGTTATATAAACTTTCAATGACACAATCCATATATAAGTCGATTCGGAGTATAAGACGAAGCCCCGACTTTCAAGTAAAAAGTATCGACTTATAGGCCAGAAAATACGGTACACAAATATTCCTTTTGAAATTCAAGTTTTTTTGTAGTGAAACTTGTGTAAAATTTGTTTTCTCTGCTTTCAAAATATAGGTAATTATATTGCCAATTTGTTCCTTTCATATTTTCATTTGAGTAGTGCTGTTCTAACATCTGAAACAATGGCTGGTCCAGCATAGTGTTAGTGTACGTACAGTTTTCAATACAGAGAATTAAAGGCAGAATAACAAATTATTTTCCTGCAAATCAAACTTCCAGAACATTTAAAAACCAGAATTTTACAATATTGTAACATTTTTTTTTCAACAACACATGTATGGAATGTTGTTTTTGATAGGTGAATAACAAAAGTCTATACAATTAAACTTGCCTCAAGCGACCTCTGCTATGAGCAACCAACTGTCATTTACAATCAAAAACATCACATACAAATTGATTTCACCACTTCGGTGGCCTAGTAGTTGGAGCATCCACCTCTAACTGGGAGGTTGTTGGTTTGATCCCCGGCCGAGTCATACCAAAGACTTAAAAAAATGGTACTAACAGCTGCCTCTCAGCATTAAGAGGTTAGTGTTAGGACTGGTAGGCCTGGTGTCAGGATAATGCGACTGGGTGGGACATCATGTTACAGGTCTGCAGCATGATGCACCAGTGCTAGACATCACTATAAACTGCCTCACTGCAGACATCGTAGTGATATGAGTGAATTTTTTTAAAAGCTACATTAAAAATCCTATTCACAAACCCGCTATCATCACCAACCAACTGCACAACACAATCAGTGACAATTTTCTGGCATAAAATGTACTGTGACACCGATAAGAATGACCGTCAAAAACAATGTTATGTTTAATTTGTTGCAAGCACAACCACTAAGTACTGTCTTCCGATAGACTGCAGATTGTTGTAAAACAACACTGAAATGCATGGCCACATCGAAAAAACAAACATTAATACTACCGACCTTTATTTAATCCTTTGAAGCCACTACCATTTATGAATGTTTGTGCTATGGAAAAACAAAAAAAAGAATAGTCGAGTTTGGCTCCTGGATGCATTTACCTATCATATGCTACAGAAAAAAAATCAGCCAAATTAAAACGCATGCAGTGCTCAAGTCTTATAAATACCTGCAATGTAATACATTGCATGTTTAATCTATGTCCATGATTAGTGATCACAATGATCATTTATAACCAAGATATTACATAGCTATTTTTTTACATGATTGTGTACATTCTGTTGAAATGTTATTGTAAATATCAGTACAGCTAAAATGATAAAGTAATCAACACATTCTCACTCAGTAGGTTGTTGAAGTATGACTGGCAAATATTTGAATTTGCCACTCATATATTTGCCTGCGTATGGATGACTCCTGCATGGGTGATTTTCTGCGTCCCATATCAAATATTTGCATCAAAATACATGTAATTAAGTGTTTCCGAGACCTCGGTTGTGGTATTAAGCCAACGATACAATAATCATCAATATAACTTTCTTATATAAATATAGTGCGATACTGATGTAAATTTTGAAAAGCAGCAGCAAATGAACCCAATTATTATTATAAATTATTATTAGCCACATTTCACTACTTATAATAGTTTCTGATTGACAATGACCTATTGAATTCCATACCTATACCTCTGGTAATCAGCTTCAGTAACATTTCTATTTCATTTCCTGAGCAGTTGCAGCATGGGTAATTGAAAGTTACATATTTCTGTGAATCTTCATACTTTTGAAGCTTTAACTTTTCTTTGTAAACAAAAAAGCACCTTGCTGACATTGATGACTAATTGACATTAACCTTAAGCTATGAGCATTTCAGGCATGGCTGAGTACAACCTGGTGCAAAATTCAAAAGCACAGTCCGCCATATGGACTCATTTTGCAACAAGAAAGAGTAAAAGGGATCGGAAAATTGATGAGGCAATTGCTGTGTGCTGACTACGTGAAGCTCATATTAAGTTTTCTGGTAGAACCAATAATCTAGGATACCACATGAACAAGTACCATCCTGGGAAATGTGGTAATTACAAGATGACAGAAAATGGACCATCGATGCCTGCTAATGTGAGTTCGTCATATGAAGTTACTTCTGATCTTTCTAAAGCTAAAATGTCACAGTCAATCCAGACAACCTTACCAGTGCTAATTGGTATGAAATTCTTCTCGTGCTTTACATGTAACTGACAAGGTGTGCAGATTTATAATATAGGACATGTGTCCATACCGAATAGTGGATTCCCCAGAGTTGAGATACCTTTTACATACACTTGACCCCTGGTATAATGTTCCGGGTAGAAAGCTGTTTGTAGAGGTGAGCATTCCTCAAATATGTGCTCAAGTCAAGGCACTGGTAACAGAATAATATCATAATGCCAAGAAGGCTGCATTGACAACAGATAGTTAAACGTCAAGGTAAACTAAATTGTATCTGATTGTCATTTCAACTCACATTGATAAAAATTGGAAGCTGATAAACTGTGTTCTTCACATTTTACCCATGTAATGCATCAAATGTTGGACAAGGCAGGGACTCTTTTAGGACGCAACTTTCACATCAAGTGTATTGCAGATACAATTAAATTAGATGCACAAAAGTGTCTCAAGATCAGAGGTATTGAATTTCTCCTCAGCAGGATTCGTCAGTTGGGTTCTTCCACCGAAGTACAACTGCAGCAGCTAAACTGAGAAGCCAAGCTGAATTGCTTGGTCTACCAGATCACAAGCTTATAGATGATGTGCCCATTAGATGAAACAGTACTTGTGACACGATTTCAAAGTTTCTTGAAATGCGGTGTGCAGTAATTGCCATTTTGCAATCCAAAGATCTTGCTAACATAAAAAAGAAAGATTGGAACACATTGTCAGATGATGACATTTGCCTGGCAGATGAAGTAATGGTTTATCTAAAACCTCTTAAAGTGGTGACAACCACTCTTTGTACTGAGTCAGTTCCAACCATTTTTATTTTGCCTCTTCATCGCATACTAATTGATAGCATTTTCCAACATAACAATGATGACTCTCTAGTAATAGCTTAGATGAAAAAGACTGTGGTTGGTGATCTTCAGAATAGATACACTCATCAAGAAGAAACTCACCATTGCTGCTGCCACAGATCCAAATTTTAAAGTCTTACCTTTCCTCAGCGATGCATGAAGAAATAAAATCTTTATCAAAATTTTACAGAATTCAGAAATCATTGTTAGAGTGAAGGCTAAACATGACACTGATCACTCACATGTGGGTGCTAGAGGGCAGTCAGAACTGCTACCTTTACCACAGCTAACCAAGTAGTTATGTGTGTCTGCCAATTCTGCTGCCAAGAATGCTCAACCAGTTTGCAAGAAGCTCAAGTCAGACATTGGTCAGAGTAATATTATAGATAAAGGTACCTGTTGTTCTGGCATACAAGAACTTCCTGGTGATGTCTACATAACTGGTGTTGAGACTTCAAAAACACAAATGAAGAAGAGCTTAAGAACTATAGTTTTTCGAGTGATTCCCTTGGATTCAAATCCTACTCAATGGTGGAAAAATCACTAGCAGAGATTTCCCAGATTAGCTTGTTAAATCCTTATTGTGCATCCCAGCAACAAGTTTCCCTTCTGAGAGTGTGTTCTCCACTGCTGGATATATAGTAAATGCATAACGTTCAACCCTAAAACCAAATCATGTTGATGCTCTTATCGTCTGTAAAAAAAATATGAAGTTCCTTCATGTGATATTCAAGGCAGTTCAGTTTGAACTACACAGAGTCAAGTGACAACAAAGAGACCAATCTGCAGTTTTATGCATTTTATGTTTATAAAAACAGAACAAAAAATGAACTGTCCAGACAATAGTCTTAAATTGTAATTATTTATTTGTGTGTTAGAGTGCAACTACAGTACTGCATTTTTTCATTTTCTCTACTATATTTTAATTAAGTAATTAAATAATTTAAAGTAATTTTTGCAGCTTGCATTCATTTTATTTTAATAAATTAACAGTAATCTGTAACTCTTTCTTAAATCAATATATTGCAATATTTTGTTTAATATTGTGATATATCACAATTATTTTTAATTCAATACCAACCCCTACATGCTATGTGTCTGTTTTGTTGTCAGATTAACATATTTTTGTGGTCAAATTAAAACCGGTGTGATTACATTAATGTCACCCTAAAAACATAGACAATAGATAGTTCACTGTGACCTGTAGCAACAGCCCAACCAAAATAACGAAGAGCATTTGCTTTGAAACTGCAAATGATACAAGTTCATGATAAAACCAGATATCATCTTAGAATTTTTGCAGGTTGAATACCTTATAAATTTGAATTATGCTCTTTGTTTCAAGTTGGCAGTCCTCTTCATCGATCTGCATAATAATACATGTACTTGTTCAGTGCCAAGTAGAGTTCTACATTTTCTAGTGAATGTTTGACCTTAATTCCTTTGACTTGCAATGACAGCTCCTGGACCATCTGTTATCCTATATAACAACATACACGCCAACCCCTGACAAGGAAAAGGCATACTCCAAGTGGTCAAAAAGCGGAATCAAAGCAGAAAAAGTGTAGTCCACATATAACATTCTAAAATTTCAACAAACAATGATTTATTTGCCCCTCTCATCTTTTAACATCCTTTACGTTTCAAGTTTTCATATGTAGCACTTTTAGCTTTATACTCATCGACAAGAAACCATCTTATGACTGCACCAAATGATAAAATTCTTTCCACACGGCCAGAAATAGATGTCATGTAATGCTGCACTCTTGTTTTAATATTTAGAGGATTCTGTTATTTTTTGTTTCAGTGGGTTTTTTTTGGTTTCCATTTTCTAATTAATCTGGGAAATTTTTGAAAGGAGATATTTCTGCTCACATAAATGCATAGACTAAAATAAAATATACTTTTTCGCGCCAAATATCTTTAGACTGGTTCTGCAGCTAACTAGGTTAGCTATAAATAGAACATGGAACTAATTTTAGAAAAGTCCACGGTCAAATGTTATAGGGAGCGACTAATCACCCCAAGACAGCCCAAGACTCTCCCTAAATACTCTCACCTAACCAGTATACATTTATACAATTTAAGAAAATAAAATGTAATAAGTATAAATATGCATCGTATAAAAATCGAATAACATCAGTAGAGTTTTTCCTTTGTCACTCATGGTCAATGGAAAAACCCCAAGACTACACCAAGACACCTCAAAACTCTCCCTAAACACTCTCACCTAACCAGTATACATTTATACAATTAAAAAATTAAAATAAATCAGTAACAAATTTTTGTTTAAAAAAATAGGGATAATAATAAAATGAGCATTCAATTAATTTGCAGAGCAATTATTATTCATTTATGTAACAGAACAATCATATTCATTACCTAGATGCATGAACGATAACTCTTCGCCACTGTGGTGGACTAGACTTAAAACATTTCTTGGATCTGTAATTTTCAATTTTGGGGGAGTAATTAAGATTAAATTAAAATATTTTGTTGGCCAAGTGATAGAGAATTTCAAATGTAAAACATTATTTTAGGTGTCTTGTGATGTTTTATAGAGTTTTTGGGTGTCCTGGAGTCTTCCCTTTGGCGATGACAGACAAGGGTAAAAATTCAACTAATTTTAAACGATAATTATGCAATACATAATTATAATTTTTACTTTTTTACTTTTTATTTGACTTTATTTAATATTATAAATGTATAATGGGTAGGTGAGATTGTTTTGGGTAGTCTTGGGGTGTCTTGGTGTGTTTAGTCTGACCATACTCTTATATTGTAGCTACGTAAATGCAGTCTTTTCTAAAATACGGTCTGTGGGATTAATGGAATGTTAATAACAACGAGAAAGCAAATAGTTGAATTTTTGGGGAGGTGGATATACCAAAAAAGCGTAATCCATATACGTTTAATCGTAACGAGTAATTTAGTGAAAAAAAAAAAATGATAATGCCAAAAGCGTAATGGTTGGCATGGTTATGTAACAACCCTTTGATTCAGCCACAACACAAGTCTGATACTTGCTCACTGCCAAGTAACAGAGGGTATTTATTTGAACTCCACTTCATCTTGTCGCACAATTAATACAAGTTTAGTTGCAGTCATTAATACATTTTGCAGATTGTACGATCAAAGTATCACAGAGACCAAGCTCAGTCTACATACAAGCACCTGCATAAGACAGTAGGTCAGACAATATCTACAATTACTAGACTATGATGGAGGATTTGAGAACTTTATCAGACAATGAAGATGAATTCTTGGACTTTATGCAAGATGACACAGATAGTGACATTTACGGGATACTGTGAATCACAAAAATGTTGACTTAATATCCTGACATTTTAGCAGCAGTACAGGAACACATTATAAATATGAAAACAGAAATTGTAAGTACTCTTAAAGAAGCGTCACAAACAACCCATCAGTGAAATAATCCAGCTTATGAAAAGAAAAGAAAATACACAGAAAGAAAATAATAATTCCAAACCAGTCCTAGCTATGGTGGAAAACTCTCTAGCACTACAATGTCACAAATAGTAGTAAAGGGTCTTCATATCTCAGGCATAACAGCTTTCGATTTCATAATACACTGGAGGTTCTACCAGAAGAAAAGATCAAAAAATATGACAATTTCAGAAGCAAAAAGATCAAAATTGGAGACTCCAATATTAAACATGTAAATGAAAGAGGTCTGAAATCTTAGGTTAAAGTTATGTGTTAACCTGGGGCAGAAACTGGTCATATATTTGATGCCATGAGAAAAACTAACCACACGCAATATGACACCAGTGTTGGTGGCAATGATGTAAGTAAAAATGTTCATACTGACCAGACGGAAACCAATCTTTACAGCATCCTAAACAACATATACCTGCATAATCCTAACTTATCATTCACTAATCACTTTATGCAGTTCATGCCCAATAATTGACACAAGACATTTGCGAGTTGAATGTTCCATGTCAGGAGTGGAATCACAAAATGATAGACATTGAACATGGATTCATGTTCAGGTCTGGATTAGTTCTGTAACACTTAACGGCAAAAGATAAAATTCAACTAAATAAAAAGGGGTTATCCCTCTTTCTCCATGCAGTAAATGATATGTTCAAAATACTAAAGGACAGCTATGATGCCCCTAAAAGGCACAGAAACATACATCACAAACATAATTGGGACCATGCAAACTGTTCTAACCATAATCACATATCAAGGAGATGTTTTCAGTGATTAGAAGGAAGACGTATTGTGCAATCATACAGAAACACAAGTAAAATAAAGTGTCACGACAGTCTACAATATGGCCATAAGGGAAAACACTGCAAAATGTTCCACTCAGATGTGCAGTATTAGGAAAATGGCAATGAAGATGGGGCCAACATAAGTTTAACAACCAAACATATTTTTCCAGAAACTTCAAAACATTCTATAAGAGCAACTAAGTGTAGTTCTTCCTGTGATGACAGAAAACTAACTACAAATGCCCCACTGAGTGATGATGTCCATGGAATTACCTCTAGTGCAATCCAATTAAGTGCCTCCATCAATGAAAGTGACCATAGTGTATGTATTAACTGCTACTGACATAACTGTTGAATGTGTTAACGTTTCAAGAGTCATTGAAAAAATCTTCTGAAGGAACAGCTGATAGTCATGATTTAGGAAAATATAAAATAAGAAAACTTTCAGTAATATCATGGATCTTATATTGATAGTGAAAATATCATTCATCTCACAGCCATCAAAACTGAAAATTCTTTCAAAATAAACGGCTAATGCAAAAGGGTCTCAAAATTTGTCATCTGAAGATCCATTATCTTTTTAAAAAACTAGATGAAATCAAATACTTCTTGCAGGAAATAATTCAGCAATTTAAAATTTTGCCTTCAGTGAAACCTTTTTTACATGAACTTTTTCATGATAATGGCTAAAAATGCCTGAAAACCATTTGTATTGGGCTGTGTATACAGACCACCAAATACCAACAATAATTGGCATACTGTATTTCAAAATAAGCTTGAAACTCCGTATATAAAAAACAAAGTCTGTTTTGTGGGTGACTTCAATTACAATTCGCTTTACGAAACCAGTTTAGTGGGTGACTTCAATTACAATTTGCTTTATGAAACAAGTTTAGTGAGTGACTTAATTACAATTGCTTTATGAAACCAATCAAAGCTGGATTAAACAATGAATTCCCTGATTTATCAACTAGTTCATGTACCCACTTGGATAACAGAGGTATCTGAAACACTAATTGATAACATCTAAAATAACAATACTGACAATATTATAGAAGCCACAGTAACCCAATAACAATATTATAGAAGTCACAGTAGCCCAATGACAATATTATAGAAGCCACATTAGCCCAATGACAATATTACAGAAGCCACAGTAACGCAATGACAATATTATAGAAGCCACAGTAGCCCAATGGCAATATTATAGAAGCCACATTAGCCCAATGACAATATTATAGAAGCCACAGTAGCCCAATGACAATATTATAGAAGCCACAGTAGCCCAATAACAATATTATAGAAGCCACAGTAACCCAATGACAATATTATAGAAGATACAGTAGCCCAATGACAATATTATAGAAGCCACATTAGCCCAATGGCAATATTATAGAAGCCACAGTAGCCCAATGACAATATTATAGAAGCCAGAGTAGCCCAATCACATCATTATAGATGCCACAATAACCCAATAACAATATTATAGAAGCCACAGTAGCCCAATAACAATATTATAGAAGCCACAGTAACCCAATGACAATATTATAGAAGATACAGTAGCCCAATGACAATATTATAGAAGCCACATTAGCCCAATGGCAATATTATAGAAGCCACAGTAGCCCAATGACAATATTATAGAAGCCAGAGTAGCCCAATGGCATCATTATAGATGCCACAATAACCCAATAACAATATTATAGAAGCCACAGTAGCCCAATGACAATATTATAGAAGCCACAGTAGCCCAATGGCAATATTATAGAAGCCACAGTAGCCCAATGACAATATTATAGAAGCCACAGTAGCCCAATGACAATATTATAGACACCACAGTAACCCAATGTTTCATAAGTGATCATTATCCTACATGTAGTACACAAAAATTAAGTAATAAAAGTAAACCTTATCATCACAAATTTATCAGGTATTGATTCATGAATATATTTAATTCACAAATATTCCTTAAAGAACTGAAAGACATCCTTTGGACAGTAATTGAATGTTCTGATAATCCAACAGATGCTCTTGGCATCAGGATAGTATATTTATTGATGCCCTGAGCACTCATGCTGAGCACTCATACTCCTTTTAATTTCAAGAGAGTCAAGCAACAAAATCAGCCAAACTGGATAACAGGTGATATACTGAATGCTATGAAGACAAGGGATAGATTTCATAAATTAAAAGATACCAACAATTACAGAGTATGAAGAAACAGAATCAATTCAGTGATTCAAAAGGCAAAGAAAACTTATTGTTCCACTGAAATATCAGATAGTATTACAAAAAAGAATCCTAGAAAACTTTCAACTTGAGAGGTCAATCTGTCAATAAGTGCAAGTGATGTATTAGTAATGCAAATGGTGATATTAAGCAAGGACCTCATGAAATTGCAATGTACTCAATGATTACTTTGTGAATATAAATGAAAAACATCCGGTATTCACAACTTCTAAAAAATTCTCCAGTGATGTATTAAAGGAACATATTTCTTCAAAACTTGTCAGCAAACAGTGCTTCAAAATCCCTAAATTAAGCAGTGAATTCATTTTAAATGAATATGACCAACTTGATGTCACAACAGCAAGAGGTCTAGATAATATAAGAGTTAAATTCATAAAACTCTGACCTCAATTGTTTCCACCGCCACTTTTGTATATCTTCAATTCTAAATATATAACAGGTATTTTTACTAACAGGCTAAAACTGGCAAAAGTCACTCCAACACATAAGAAGGGAGATCTTCTAATATGAATAGACCTATATCAGTTTTATTATTACTTTCAAAGATATTAGAATTTAGACATGTTTGAATGAATTTAGAAACTATACGGAATCAAAACATTTGCTACATTCATGACAATCAGGCTTCCATGAAGTACATTCATGCCAGACTACACAAACAAGAATGGTGGATGATTGGTTAAAAGGCATAGATCAAGGTAACCTTGAAGGCACTGTGTTTCTTGAACTTTCTAAGGCGTGTGACCTTGTAATTCACAAAATCCTGCTGGAAAAGCTCAGCATATAAAGTTAACCATGAAAACTTAACTTTGTTTCGATCCTATCTTGAAGGTAGACATCAATAAGTTTCTATTTTAAAACTTTCAGATAAGAAACAGATAAAGTCAGGTGTTTCGCAAGGATCAGTTTTTGGACCATTACTGTTTCTGCTGTACATCAATGTTTTACTATCACACATTGAGCTATCTGCCACCAACATGTTCGCAGATCATTATATAACACTGGGTCAACAGGCCATGAGATTAGCACTAAATTAAATAAAGATTTGGTAAAACAAACAAAAAATAGTTTGAACACAATGGTATGAATATAAATGCAGCCAAATCAAAAACCATTATCATAGTCGAGCAAAGGTTGAGAAACATTACTTCAAAGTAATGAGAAAAGGAATGGATATACAGCAGTTGGAAAACAAAAATCAACTTGGCATTATGATAGACCATATCTTGTGCTGAAAAATACAAGCTGATAAGGTCATTAAAAAGTTATTTCACTGCTTTATCTTGTCACAGAATTAGGCGAAAATTGAACTGATTTTTGTTGTTCTTGAATTGCAAACGAAACTCACCATTTTCTTGATTTCATTGTACACGCATTACCTGGGGTGATTAAGTGGCGTGTAACGATTTGCATGTGCCAATTTGTAATTTACATGAAATCCGAAATACTCGTTTTACGTGGTGCACGGCAAGCTCGATGTGATTTATCTTCACCTATTGAGAGTATATAAGGCAAAGTATTTCTCATAATTATTTACGGGAACCAAAATATCTAATCAAAGGATAGATAACCTCGTCTTGCAAATCTCCAGCCAAAGGGTTGATTCCGTCGTTGATTCCGGAGATCTAATAACATCGTTGATTCCGGAGATCTAATAACATCGTTGATTCCGGAGATCTAATAACATCGTTGATTCCGTAGATCTGATAACATCTGACAATAGCTGTCACCGTCTGATTCCGTCGTTGATACCGTAGAAGTACATCACTGATAGCGCATCTAATAACATCGTTGATACCGTCTCTGATACCGTAGCTGCTAACGTAGTTGTTACAATGTTTCTGATACCGTAGCTGCTAATAACATCGTTGATAACGTAGCTGCTAATAACATCGTTGATACCGTAGCTGCTAATAACATCGTTGATACCGTAGCTGTTAACACATCTGATACCATCTTTTGATAAACGTCTTTGATATCGTTTGATTTGTTGTGGGACATCTATTGTTTGTTCTGGAACATCTCTGTATAAATATCTGAATGTGCTTGTGCCGTTAATTTGTGCAAACGGAATTGAAGTATCTGTCTGTGTGTCGAACTGTCTGTTCGTCAACATCTGTGTAACGTGTAAATATCCGGAAAGCTAGAAGTCCGAGTGTCGGAGCTGTCTTAGAGTTGTAAAACGTCCGGGTAGACATCTAGGGGAGTGAGGAACCGTTGGTTCGGGTAGATGTTGTATGCTGTCTGAACGTATAACTGTGGTGGATCCGTGTAGGGAAACGTCCGATAATAGTATTGGTCAACCCTAGGTTTTCGGGGAAACTGGGACACGATTCAACTGTTGCTGAATCGTGCGGTTATACAGGGGAGACACATAGGTGTATTGAAATTGTAATATAATTTAATACATTGTTGTATTTGCATGCTTATGTCAGATCACAATAATATTTCAAGTGATCACATAGATATCAATAAAAGCTAGCAACTTGATTGAATACAAGTATATGATCGTGCTAGTTATCGCAATCCATCGTGCGATAGATAGTTTGTCGTTTGTGTTTATTTTTTTCGTAAATCATACTTACATTAATTTAACTTTCGTAAAGGATCCTTGGATCTGTGTATAATCCAAGAGATCCCTTTACATTTGTGATTCCTTTTGTATTGTTATTTAATTTGTTCATGTATTGTGAATGGTTGTGAGTGTAATTGTGGGTTGAGTGCATGAATTATTGTGTTGTTACATCTGTATTTTTTTCATTTATAATTTATTACATAAATTTATATTTTCTTTCACAAATTGTGTTTGTATTGTTCATTTAGTCCACCCTCCTCTCGGTAACAATTCTGTTACATATCTATTGGACAGAATAAAATTGTATCTCCCTCATGAACAGAAAAAGATATTCTACAATACATATATCATGTCATACCTAGAATATTGCTATTCTGTCTGGGGGTAATAGTGGTATAGAAAATCAGGAAAGATTATTGAAATTTCAAAAAAGAGCAGCTTGAGTTATTCTTGATACTGGTTTAGATACATCATTAATAAATCTGTTTAAAACCCTAAAGTGACTTTGTTTTCAGCGGAGAACTCAGTTTCAAAAGGGTTTACTATTATATAAATTCTTACATTGTTTGTCTCCTGGTCATCTTTAATGTCACTTTAAATTTGTTTAAAATGTATGAACTATGATCCTTTTCAAATAACAAGTTATATTTTCCTAAGCCAAATTCATAGTTTTATAAGAAGAGTTTTGCTTTTCTGGAACCAAACTGTGGAATTCCATACCACCTTAAATAAAGTCAGCCGACACATGTCAAGTTTTAATAAAGCTTCTTAGCCAAATCTACAGAAACAATTGTTTGTATGATTTGTTTAATTTTGTACTACTACATTTTACAACATTGTTATGTTCACTATTACTATTTGTATGAATCCTGTATGGACTCAACCTTGAAGTCTTGTACATATTTTATTGTAGCAGTATATCAATTGTAGAGTTTTTAACTGAATTTGTTGTCTGAAGATACTTCATTTTCTAAAAATTGTGCATTATATATATATATATATATATATATATATATATATATATATATATATATACTCATGTATATATATATATAACATACACACACACAATTCATTGTTGAAGGCCTCATGGAAGATTGGTCAGTTGACCAAATCAGCTTCTTCTTTAAAGTCATTATTATTATTAATATTATTATTATTATGTTTTTTGTAAGATCTGTGGAATAAACAATATATTCCTCCTCCTTGCCAATGGTATATAGCCCTACTGAGAGCAACTATTAAAATCTCAGAAAATCTGTTTAATTCATCATCTAAGAAATATTTTTGAACAAAATGCAAAAATATATCTCATTTAAATAATCTTAGACTTGATTTATCTCTTTCAATGTTATGCATGAACTATTTTATGATGTGAAAATATATAAATGCACACATGTAAATGTAGGTCTCTCGGAAAATTAGTCGGCTGACCAAATCAGATTATGTCACCTATAATCAATTTCATTGATTTATCATATAATTCGAATTAAAATCTCAAGCATTATGTATTTATTCAGAACAAACTGCGAGTTGTCAATTTATCTGTGACACATTTCAAAAAATAATAATTGTATTTAATACAGCATTTTTGCTATTTTTTTCTATTTAGTTTGGCTTCATTATTTTCACATGTGCAACTCAATGAAGTCAAGTCACTCATTCAGATGGACCTGACTACTTGCAAAAAACATCACAAAATAGGAGGGTCAAAGAGAAATTTGCTTTCTCTAGCCCCCCCCCCAAAGGGGAGGCTCAACCTATAACAAGTATATATATATATATATATATATATGGCACACAATATATGGCTGTGCAGAAAGAAAAAGGGAGACATCCAGTGAAAATTATTAACCAATGCTGGATGTGAATTTTTTTAAATTATTTAATTGCTAGTTCAATGTAGTCTTGATCCATAAAAAGGATGAGAAGAAGACCACATGAGCTTTAGGTCATTAATTATATATAACAGCTGTACCTTGTCACTGGAACTGCCTGTCAGAGGCACATTAGTACATGGAGTCTTTGGTGCATCACTTCCAGAACCTGATGAAGCTGACATTTTCAATGTCTGTGGCTTTTCCTCAGAATGTTGTGCATCTACATTACTGCCATTTTCTGAAGACTGCAGTTCATTTATCTACAAGATTAAACACAATATGAACATACCACCTCACAAAATAAAGGACCAACACAAATTTAAAGCTTTATCCTTGTTGAATTTATTCAAGATTTTTAAGAGAATTAAATATAAAAAGTGAAGTTGGTCTATAAAAGACATAAAGAGACTGTTAAATGTTATCTGGCTGTTTCAAAAGAAATAACTATGCAAGTCTAATTAGATAAAAGTGCTTCAAATAACATGGCCAGGGCCTGCATATTGAACCCATGCTAAAATGTTGCTGCAATCCTAAAATTGTATCAAGAAGCAATGAGCTGTCCTTGTTTGATGATAGGACAGTACAGCACTCACAAAACTTAATTTTTTAGAATATATGAAAGCTGCAGAGTCAATGGTCATCTAAACCTCTGCGCATCATGTTTTCACATCAATACAAGAACATATTGACTGGATCCTATCTTGTATCTATTATCATAAACTAAAATCAAATAAAGAGACAAGGTATAAATAACCAAATCAAATTCAGGCTTCAACAACATTATCAGCATACTGTGACATCTGCCTGGTGAACTTACATGTAGGGAAACATTGGTGACATTTTCTTCTTACATGTAGAGATGATTTTATTCTTCCATAAAATCTTCCATAAAAACAGCTGAAAAAATGTAAGGGGGCTTTTCGGGGTGATCCCCTAATGGGGTCTCAAGGTACAGTGCCAAATAACCCTAACCAAAAAAACATTTTACACTTATAAAAAACTGTTCATGGTGCAACTTATGATAATAAAATAAACCAAAATAATCATTTGAAAAACTAATAAACTTACCAAAAATGTTCAACTTGATTTAAGTAATTTCACAATATTTATTGTCACATGAATTTGTATAGGACTTTGTAGGCCTAATCTTATGTGCATTACAACATTTATAATGATATGACTACACTACAGAAAAAAAACAAACAAAAACCATGAAATTGGAAAACATAAAAACGTGCTGAAAACTCATCAGATACAAAACATTATTAGATCTCTAAGTTTGTTCCTGCAATTGAAAAAGGTGTTTTAAGAGCACTCTTAAAAGGAATCACTGTGTCTTTGTGTCTAATTTCAATGGACAATTTGTTACACATTGCCGGGCCCTGATATGCAAAAGACGATTGTCCATATGACTTTGTTTTCTAAGTGGGAACAATGAGAATATGATTGTCAGAAGAGGAGCGTAAGTACCTTGCTGGAGTGTACTCATGGGTGAGGCCAGATAGGTATGTTGGAGAGGAGTATGTCAATGAAACATAGCACAGAGAACAAATTTTGTGTTTGATTATGTATCGAATTGATAGTGTAGGGTACAGAGCAGTGGTGAAGTGTGCTCTGATCGAGGTTCTCTAAAGATGATCAGAGCAGCTGTGTTTTGAACTTTTGGAAGTTTCTGGAGTAGATATTGTGATGCCCCAGACAGAATTGAGTTACAATAGTCCAGTCTTGAAGTACTAATGAACACACAAGTGTTTTAGTGGCATCAACTGAAAGATATTTGCGAATGGAACTGATGCGTCTCAGCTCAAGATATGCAGCCTTGCATATGTTAATGACATGTTGCTGCAATGTGAGAGTACTGTCTAGAGTAACACCTAGGTTTCATGCTGACTGTGTGAATTTAATGTTGGTGTTGCTGATATTTATTGTCTGAGGTAAAGGATGCAAAAAAAAAGTCTTTGTGTTGTGATCAGAATGGCCTCAGTTTTATCATCATTCATCTGCAGCTTGTTACATGTCATCCATGATTTCACATCAGAAATGCACCTCTCTACTCCATGGATGGTAGCATCAACTTCAGTTGGGTGGCTACACTTGTATATTTGGGTGTCATCTGCGTACAACTGGTGACACTGCGTGATGATCTATGACATCTGAGAGCGGCCGAGTGTATAGAATGAAGAGAACAGGTCCAAGAACAGACCCCTGTGGAACACCACAACATAGATCAACTGGGCTGGAATGTATTCCATTTGCAGATAGAATTTGCATCCTGTTGACTAAGTAGGATTAACAACTGAAAAGCTATATTCTGAATGCCAAATACATCCTGGAGATGATGAAGTAATATATCATGGTCTATTGTGTCAAATGCTGCAGACAAATCAAGGAGGATGAGGACTGTAATCTTTCCACTATCCAAAGCTGAGAGAATGTCATTCAATACTTTCAGAAGAATAATTTCAGTACTGTGGAAAGGGCGATATGCAGACTGTACATTGCTAAGAAGGCTGTTTTAATTCAAATGAGATACAAGTTGGGTTAGAACAACTTTTTCTAAGATTTTTTATATGAATGGGAGATTAAAAACTGGGAGGTAGTTCTTTAAATCATTATGGTCAAATGTTAGTTATTTCAGCAGAGGCTTTGCGATGGCAGTTTTGAAAAATGATGGGAATTCCCCCAATGCAAGATATTAATAACATCAGTTAGTGAAGGCAACATTAGGTCTAAGCACTCAAGCAGCAGTAATGTTGGAATTGGAACAAGTTCACAAGACTTTGGTGCACTCTTCATCATGATTGTCCATACTAAATCAATAGAGACAGGTTCAAATGCTCTTAATGGTTGTAGCTGAAATTCTGTATCATTAACTGTAAGTTGACAAGTCAATTGAAATTGTGTTGTCAAGCGAATTTCTAATGGTTTGTACTTTGTCACGGAAGAAATTTACAAACAGGTCCAGAAGGTCTACTGGAGAGAAGGTAGTTGGAAGTGATGTACATTAGTTCCTTGACATTAGTTTGTTAGTTATCTCGAAGAGCTCTATGCAGCTGGAACTCCCCATGATCTTAGTACCATAGTAGGATAATTTTGCTAAATGGACTATGTGACGTTCTTTTTAGCAGCTTCATATATTTGTTTATGAATAGTGAGTCTATTGGAAAGCCAAAGCCTCTCTGCTTTTCGGCAATGTCTTCTGGCAGTGCGAAGCTGGTCTCAAACATTGCTATACCATGGAGAACACTTTTTTTTTTATTGATACTCTGCATTTGGTGGCTAGGGCATGTTTTTCAAGCAATGAACGCAGGCAGTTATCAAGTTGTTCTGCTGTAGGATGTAAACAAGTTGTTAGGTTTTCTTGAATGTCATGCATTAATTTGGTTCTATTTAAACTGCTCCAAAAAGAGAGATTCAGTCAGCTTGTTTTCTCTACTAGGAGGAGGGCGGTAGAGACAGAAAAAATGGACTGACCTTTGTTTAGTGTGAATGTTGTTTGGACTAGGTCAAACGATGTGTGGCAGAAATTGAAGGTTGTGTTGTACTTAAGGCATTTTATCATGGAATTCTTTGTGATGACAGCAATTCCACCTCTGCAAGAGTTGCTGGGGAACGACTTGATGGAGTAATCAGTGGGTGTTAAATCCGCACACTGATGTTTTTTAGCCATGTTTTTGTCAGGAAAAAGACATCAATATTCTGGTTGTTGATAAAATTAACTATTTTTGTGCGCTTTTCTACTGATTGGGCGTTGAATAATGCAATATGTAGTGATATCCCTGGGACAGTTTACACAACGGTTGATGATTTAAGATGAATTTGAACCAGGTTATCAAAGTTAACGGCCAAATTTTTAATTGTTTATCTGTCACTGGCAAAAGGGAGATAACTGGAATTCTTCTTCCTGTCCTAACCAAGCCAGTTTTGAAACGTTTCTTTTTTTGCTTCCATTTACATTTAAGTAATGATGAATATAGTCCCAGTTCGTTTAGTCTAGAGCACAATAAAGTATCAAGAGCCAAGGTGTGGTCATTTAATGCAATTAATTAGGGTCGATCATAGCGTAAGCGGGTTGACTGGTGATTTTTTGCATACAGGTAAAGGTTGTGAAAGCAGTTGGAATATTGTTATCAATTTTTTAGATGTTGGGCAGCTTGAAAGTAAATGTAATTTATATAGAATAATGAACGTCATAAGAAAAAGCATTTTATTGACAATAAAATGAGTATTCAGCCATTAAACAGACCAGTTTCTCCCACCCCTCAGTGTTTTTGTGCAATGGGGATGGCATAACTTTTTAGTTTCCTAAGTCCCTCAGTAACTCACGCTCTTGCTTACAGTGCAGTCTATTTTGTTGGACACCATTGTGCATGAGTTACCAAGGAAGAGGTGTATCATGGAGTAAAAAGCAATTACAATCCAAGTACTGACATAGCCATTTGAAAAATTCCCCCTTTTCTGACTTCTTATTTAACTTTATTAACGCACTATCGAATGACACGCAGTGTTAGACACGGTGTTATAGAAATTCAACTTTATTATTTTTATAATCCGAATCGGTCGTTCCTGCCTTATCCGACTCCGATTAATCGGAAGTTCATACTATCCGGTGGAATTCGATTTCCGGATAAAAAGTCGGTTATGCCCTACCTTTGGCCTATACTATGATTAGTCTTTTATGGACATGTAATAATAATAATAATAATAATAATAATAATAATAATAATAATGACTTTATTTAAAGAGGGAAAACACAATTAGCTGAAGAACTAATCTACCCTGAGGCCCTCGTCAAAGAAAATTTATTTACTGTAACTGCATTTCTGAAGCCACTGGATATGTTGGGTTTTGAAGAAGGAAATAGAGTGGGCATTTTTAATCTCATCTGGAATACTATTCCAGAGCAAAGTTTTAGAGCATTGGAAACTTTTTTTAAAAATTCCTTATTTGGTTTGGGAATTTTATACTCTTTGGTAGATATGGATCGCAAGTATGGAGTATTGCCAGGTAACCTATACTGGAATAGTGTTTGTAAATATTCAGGAGCAATATTATTGGATATCCTGTACATTAATTTGGCTTTTCTCAACTGGAATTAGTCTTAAAAAGATACTATTTTAAACTTACCCTCTAAATTTTCCTTGCTCTCTTTCTGAATTGATATTAGCCAAAATGCTCTTTTTTGAAGATGTGTTAGCTTTGCTATCTTTTTATCATTTGAATTACCCCATACTGTATTACAATAGTCTATATAGAGTTGTATGTAACTGTTATAAAGTAGTTTTCTGTGCCTTTCAGAGAAGCCATAAACTTGAATCTACTTTTTTACTGATATGTTTGGTTCAGTCCATGAAAAGTCTTTTTATTTCCCATATAAGTGTCATGGGATCCAATGAGATGGAATTGGTCATGTGATGAGTAAGTGAACGGTCCAGCATCATGGAGTCAGTACTTAGCATTTTTCTAAAGTTTTAAAACTTCATGATTCCAGTAATTTGCAGTTGAACTTTCATGCAATTTTGAACTTAGTGTGGGGCAAAAACTTCCTCTTATATTTTAAAGGTCTTATACAGTCCTAACTGTATCGTACTTCATTGTTTCCTTTTTGAGTGTTGTCTCTTTCACAGCTTTGTACAATGGGGGAATCCGGACAAAGCCAAAGGTATCCTGTCAATACAGGGCATGGACTATAGCACAAAATATTGCAAAATAGAGCCAAGCAGCGTTCAGCTGATAAGGCAAAATATTTCTGATTTGCAACAAAACACAATGATTACCAAGCAAGAAAAACTATGCCAAATAATAGTCCTGGACTAGAGTCAAAATCAAGGAGAAATCTAGCAGCTACAGATAAAGAAACTATGCCATTAACAAGAAGTTTTCGTAACATGACTGTGAAATCTCTTGAGAGTAGGTGACAGAAAACGTGACATCCGCACAATTTTCAATTCTCTTCTGATTTGATTTAGTGACCTTCCCTCACTGGCATCATTTCCACCTACTGAAATAACAATTTGGCTTTGGTTAGGTCAGTATACATTATTCTGTCCATGAATTTGTTAATTTTTGCACTTCTAAGAGTCTGTACACCTGTTTTAACTTGGTATTATACTTTTTCAAAAATGATTAGTGTCCTATCTTTTCTGGCTTGTGATTTCCTGCATTGGACTCTGGTTTGTATTTCAGACACATCTCTTTGAGAAAGGGTACTGATATTGGTGTTTCAGATGTGTGAGTTAATCAAGCTGATGTTGACACGTTTGTCTAAGCAGTGTAAAAATTTAGTTGTTTATGCATGTGACAGATATATGAATATATGCTGGTTGTGTGCCTTATACAAATTAAATGTATCATCACGTTGTAGGATTGATGGAAAAACAATAACTCATGAGTGTGTGCATCAAATAAATAAACAGTTTTTGTCAAGCTGAAGTGTAATCTAGAAGAATGCAATTTAGTAAAAACAATGAATAATGCAAAATGCAAAATCTGTATCTAATATTGTTTTGGAATATACATGGTGGTAAGCACGATTTGCACTGTGTACATACTGTATATTATAGTACAGCCTAGTGTCTGAGGTAAACTCTAACACACCTGTGTATTCTGAATTCCTTATTACCTGTATTTAGTTTCATGCTGGATAAATCAGAAAATATGCTATGCACATGCAAAATAATAACAAAATCAATCACTATAGTTATAACAGTTTATTGACATAGTTATTGAGAGACCAGGTCATTGCTGTGTGACGTGTCGATCTTACCAATTTTGTCTTGACATCTTTTGTGTCTGCATGTGTTGGAAGTGAAAATGCTGAATTTTCTACATACACATAAATCTTGGGTCTTTAAGCCATGACGCTTTCTGTTAAATATGATCAAATTCTGCTTGGCGGTTTGGGGAACGAATACATTTAAATGTTTATCTGTTTTTAGTTACAGTAGCTATACTTCAAAATGAATAGACATCATTTGTATAAACTTGTAAGCCCTTAATAAAAAAATGTTTTGTGCCAAGTACGATGGAAACTGATCAGGACATATTTTAGAAGTAGTTTAAAATAGCACTTGTTGATGGACAATGACAGTTTTTTTTCTTTCTTGTCAATACAACCCTATCTAATGGAAGATAAGCACCACATATTTAAATCAAACGTTTTCAAACCAAGAAGCTCTCTTACAGATCTGACCAAAACCTGTTCAGCAATTCTGAAGAAATAGTACTTTAAGCATTTTTCTAATTTTAGTACAGTAGGCATATTTTACTGTGAATCAGCATTAATTGCAAAAAAAATAAAAGTACTTTATGCTAGTATGCTCTGTTTTAACACATTAACCCGTGCTGCCTCGATAACTCGTCGCACTTTACCTCTCTCATCTACCGAGTGCCGCGACAATGGGGCTGAGTTTGCATAACTTGTATCCCAAGCACCGAGCTTGAGTGGCACTATTTTACTATGCCTGTATCCCGAGCAACGAGTTGAATCGGCGCAAACCGTTGGTTGAATTGAAGCCATTTCCTAATTATGCTGGCGGTTTAACCAATAAAATATTAGCTTACATAGATAGAGTGTACATTGCTGAAGTAAGGGGAAATAATTTGACTTCGATAACTACAAAATTTATGGAAATATTTAGATTAGAAAATGAAGAAAATTACGAGAATCAGCTGCTGGAAGTAGACTTTTACTTGACACACTGAAGATGTATTCACACGAGGTTTAGTTTCCAATAGAAATGACAAGTGGAATTTGTATGTACATCAAATGGAGTGAATTTCATGTGTTGATAGTGTTAATTATTCAGTGTGAATTCATCATGGATTTTTATGGATTATTCATGGCAAGAGAACCAAATTGGTACGAAATTCATTTTATCTTTATGTGTCAGTTTTATTTCTGAAATTTTTATACCATTTTGTATGTAATTTTATTGAAAACTGCTGTGCCAAAATTTTAGCTTAATTAAAGGAACGTAAATCTAAAAAAATAACATTTATTACCCGTAGCTCTCTGAAAATAATCTGCAAGCCAAGTATTGTCAGCAAGTCTCAGGGATACAGGCACTGGTAAGGATACCACTGCTCTAGGCGATCTCTGCAAGTATGCTGTTGGGGACTACCTAGCTATTTGGCTCAGGGGTTAATGTGTTAAAAATGTCGTTGGTTTTTATAAAAGGAGTTCAAAATAGCAATTGTTGATGAATGCCTGCTGGATGTGTTATGAAGCACAATGGATAAATGACCATACTTTTAGCCTTTAGATAATGACATTGTGACCCTCAATGAGAAATTTAAGACAAATAGTTTGCAAAGACACATCTCATGCGATTCTACTGGCAGTGGGATAAAAATCCCATATTAACCCTTTACCTCATAGAGTGTATGGCTTTTTAACCCTTTGCTGTACATGTTGCAAAGCTTGCTACCTATTCGACTCCATACACATAGGCCGCCTGCCTGTTAACTGTTAAGCAGTGTAGTATATGTTATGTTAAACATCAATTTTAACCATTTTACATTTCTGGTATACATTTATTATGTATAGAAAGATTAAAGAGTATAATCTGATCATTACAGATGTGTATATTTATTTTCACGGAAGAATTTTTATGTGCTTTAAAATCATGAGAGAACTTGTTCATCATCAAGTCAGTGAAGCTGCATTACCAATAGTAGCTACCAATTCTCATACAAGAAATTTAAAAGTTCTTTGACTGCATCTACATCACTAAACCACCTGAATCGGTACGTTATAAAAACATAAAACAATTGGGGTTTTCCCCAATGTTGGCGCTAAGAAAACTCGTTCAAAATGGCTGTTTACAGCCGTTATCAAAAGGTATTTCCATGTGAATTGGGTAAAGATGTTCAAAGACACTTGCATGAAAATAGAGTAGAAGTGTCCAAAGGCGCTTGCATGAGGTAAAGGGTCAAAGGCTATCCACCTGCTGTTTTATAGTTGAAGAGTACAACTTTTGAGACATAAAAGATTTTTTTTTACAAATCAATATTTTAAGAAAACAAAACAGATATGTTGTTCAGTCTGTCCCTACACTATAGAAACACATCTCTAACTTTCTTACCCCTTTATTATTGGTTCTGGTTGGTGGTCCTGCTGGTGCACTCGTACCACTGATTTTGCTCTGTTCAAAGATAGAGGCTTCATTTTTCATCTCAGTGGTCTCCTGGTGAAAAGGAATAATGATGTACATGTATATCTAAAACAAGTTCTTATTTTTCTGTGCATTTAATTACAACATATTAAGAATATTGGCAGACTCAAAGGAAGACCTTGATCTGAAAAATCAACAAAATTTTGAAAGCATCTACATCAGTTTATTAATCAATAAATTAGAGATTTCTGAATTTTTTTTATATGTACATGAATTGTTTTCTGCAATCTGTGAATAAGTGCAAGTGATGTATTAGTAATGCAAATGGTGATATTAAGCAAGGACCTCATGAAATTGCAAATGCATTCAATGATTAATTTGTGAATATAAATGAAAAACATCTGGATTTCACAACTTCTAAAAGATTCTCCAATGATGTATTAAATGAACATATTTCTTCAAAACTTGGCAACAAACAGTGCTTCAAAATCCCTAAAATAAGCAGTGAATTCATTTTAAATGAATATGACCAACTTGATGTCACAACAGCAAGTGGTCTAGATAATAAAAGAGCTAAATTCATAAAACTCTGACCTCAATTGTTTCCACCGCCACTGGTGTACATCTTCAATTCTAAATATTTCACAGGTATTTTTACTAACAGGCTAAAACTGGCAAAAGTCACTCCAACACATAAGAAGGGAGATCTTCTAATATGAATAACTATAGATCTATATCAGTTTTATTATCACTTTCAAAGATATTAGAATTTAGACATGTTTGAATTAATTCAGAAACTACATGGAATCAAAACATTTGCTACATTTATGACAATCAGGCTTCCATGAAGTACATTCATGCCAGACTACACAAACAAGAATGGTGGATGATTGGTTAAAAGGCATAGATCAGGGTAACCTTGAAGGCACTGTGTTTCTTGAACTTTCTAAGGCGTGTGACCTTGTAATCCACAAAATCCTGCTGGAAAAGCTCAGCATATAAAGTTAACCATGACAATTTAACTTTGTTTCAATCCTATCTTGAAGGTAGACAACAATAAGTTTCTATTGTAAAACTTTCAGATAAGAAACAGATAAAGTCAGGTGTTTCGCAAGGATCAGTTTTTGGACCATTACTGTTTCTGAAGTACATCAATGATTTACTATCACACATTGAGCTATCTGCCACCAACATGTTCACAGATCATTATATAACACTGGGTCAACAGGCCATGAGATTAGCACTAAATTAAATAAAGATTTGGTAAAAATAAAAAAACTAGTGTGAACACAATGGTATGAAGATAAATGCAGCCAAATCAAAAACCATTATCATAGTCGAGCAAAGGTTGAGAAACATTACTTCAAAGTAATGATAAAATAAATGGATATACAGCAGTTGGAAAGCAAAAAACTACTTGGCATTATGATAGACCATATCTTGTGCTGAAAAATACAAGCTGATAAGGTCATTAAAAAGTTATTTCACTGCTTTATCTATTGGACAGAATAAAATTGTATCTCCCTCATGAACAGAAAAAGATATTCTACAATACATATATCATGTCATACCTAGAATATTGCTATTCTGTCTGGTGGTAATAGTGGTATAGAAAATCAGGAAAGATTATTGAAATTTCAAAAAAGAGCAGCTTGAGTTATTCTTGATACTGGTTTAGATACATCATCAACAAATCTGTTTAAAACACTAAAGTAACTTTGTTTTCAGCGGAGAACTCAGTTTCAAAAGGGTTTACTATTATATCAATTCTTACATTGTTTGTCTCCTGATCATCTTTAATGTCACTTTAAATTTGTTTAAAATGTATGAACTATGATCCATTTCAAATAACAAGTTATATTTTCCTAAGCCAAATTCATATTTTTATAAGAAGAGTTTTGCTTTTCTGGAGTCAAGCTATGGAATTCCATACCACCTTAAATAAAGTCAGCCGACACATGTCAAGTTTTAATAAAGCTTCTTAGCCAAATCTACAGAAACAATTGTTTGTATGATTTGTTTAATTCTGTACTACTACATTTTACAACATTGTTATGTTCACTATTACTATTTGTATGAATCCTGTATGGACTCATCCTTGAAGTCTTGTGCATATTTTATTGTAGCAGTATATCAATTGTAGAGTTTTTAACTGAATTTGTTGTCTGAAGACACTTCATTTTGTAAAAATTGTGCATTATATATATATATATATATATATATATATATATATATATATATATATATATATATATATATATATATATATATATATAACATACACACACACAAAATTCATTGTAGAAGGCCTCGTGGAAGATTGGTCAGTTGACCAAATTAGCTTCTTCTTTAAAGTCATTAATATTATTATTATTATTATTATTATTATTATTATTATTATTATTATTATTATTATTATGTTTTTTGTAAGATCTGTGGAATAAACAATATACTCCTCCTCCTTGCCAATGGTATATAGCCCTTCTGAGAGCAACTATTAAAATCTCAGAAAATCTGTTTAATTCATCATCTAAGAAATATTTTTGAACAAAATGCAAAAATATATCTCTTTTAATAATCTTAGACTTGATTTTTCTCTTTCAATGTTATGCATGAACTATTTTATGATGTGAAAATATATAAATGCACACATGTAAATGTAGGTCTCTTGGAAAATTAAAATTTAAAAATAAATCCCTGAAAATATTTCAGCAATTAACAAATGAAATAAAATCCGTGAATTCCCACCCACTCCGAAATTCTTTCGAATTTCACTACACTGTTTCATTACTTCCTTGTTGGTGATAAATCACCACGCAAAAAGAAATACACAACATGGAAAGGTATTATAGAGTTTCTGTTCTGCGTGATTAAGCATACCTGTCTATAGAATTGTGGATTACTCATACTTGCAAACAGGTATGGGTATTGTACATGTTTGTGTTTAGAGTGTCAATAAATCCATGGAGAGATTTTTCACTGTGTTGAGGCAACCAAAAGGGGATTTTCATTTTGTCTGATGATTTCTTCTCTTATTGTTTTGATTTTCGAGTGTATTATGCATTTGATTTCATATTGTTTGCCCAATTCACTTCTGACCTTTTAGACAGCAATGAACAGCGGGATAAATTTGTTGATGTCGTTACAGAATACAAGCGAGTCATTTACCGCGTGCTGAATTCGTTTGATCAACCCATACTGTTTGGCAAGGACATATCTATTATTCCGGGCGCTATCATCAAGATCATGAAATTCAGAGAGAATCTGATAACTTATCTGATAATTGTATTACTTGATTTTTCAAATTTGAAATCTCAATCATAATGACATTCATATTTTTGAAATTCATTATATGAAATATTATATATGTAATAAAAAAATTAGGGTAATTTTTTACCCGTTTTTTGTATGATATAATTATATATGAACTCCATTCGCTCTAAGGTGTTATTGACATCTTATTGTGCCTACAGATATTATGCAAGTTATGATATGATATGATATGACATGATATGATATGATATGATATGATATGATATGATATGATATGATATGATATGATATGATATGATATGATATGATATGATGAACTCCATTCGCTATAAGGTGTTATTCACATCTTATTGCGCCTAGAGATATTATGCAAGTTATGATATTGTGAACCCCATTTGGAACTCCTCAGGTGTTATTCACATCTGAGAGGCCCAGAGATTACATATATAAAAAAATTATCTTTGTCACAAATTTATCAACTGTTTTCGGGTGATAGTCGAAGTTGGTCTTGTGATCGATCATATCGCTTTAAATCCGACAAATAATAATTTGAAAATTTAGAAGCTCTTACACAGAGCGAAAATTCTGCATTTGGTAATACTGGGAGATGTAAAGCATTTGCAAGGTGACCTATGCAATCTATTAATACAGAGACTGGTGAAGAAAGAACATTCCCATCAATAAATGCAGCTGCCAAATATTTTGATATTGTACTGTGCTGTGTACAATTTGTCACAGAAAATGTATGTAATACCGCTATTAAGGATAGCGGAACACTGTCTCGCAGGGAAAATAATTCTGTAGATCGACAGAGTTTGAAAATATTTTTATTTTACATATATATTTAGTATATAATGAGTTGTGAAAATATCAAAAATATTATTATTTCTGCTATGAAAAATTAGAAAAATGCAGCATCAATAAATCTGATAAACTAAATCCTGAAAAAGTTATTTCTGAATTTTAAACATTACAAGAATGTAAATATGCCATCAAAATACAAGTTCAAATCGTGGTCTTTCAAATGTTAACTACAGTAAAAGAAAATGAGGCGAGGGAATTCGTCCTTTCTTTCTGTAAAATTATGTCAGGTTGTGACATCTCTCTAAACACCCCAGTATTGCATATATTTGCACCAAATCTCACAAAAACGTACCAAGAAGCAAAATAAACACATATATGGACATTGTTACTATCAATGATTTATAGTATTGGTTGATGGTCCTATTTCCGATAATCTATGGAAACGAACTCTTATGCATTAAATCTCTTTAATTTTATTTATATTTTTTTAAAGCACAATTTCCTCATTAAATGGCAATGCACCATACTTTTCATTTATTTCAATTGTTTATGCTCTATGTTAATAATTGTCAAAATAAAGGAATGGAGGAATAGTTCAATTGTTATTGAGATAAACAAATAATTTTATATATAATAAATCTATTTTCTTTAACTTATTTAACGACTTATTTGTGGTATTGCTAATTATTTATAAATGTTGATAAATATTCACGTTACTCTACTGGAACACTCATCATCAAAACGGAAGTTATTTCCCTTGGTAACTACTGACCTTACTAATTTAATTGTTAAACAAAATATCGCTAAATATTCGTAGTTTTTGTTTGTTTGTTTGTTTTTGGTCCTTTTGTGCTGTTGTTGAAATTTAAAGTGGGTATTATGTAAAGTTTAAGGTGTTCTTGGTGAGTCTTGGGGTGTTCTGGGGTGTTCAGTGAGACCCCAGATTGTGAAACTATCAAAAGTAACTCTGTTACTGGTGAAAGTGAAAATATTGACATTCACTGAAAAGGTAATTGCGGTCCCTGTCGCTGAACATGTGTAATATTCGTTTTCAAAATCTTTGATCTTTCAGATTTAGTTTCTAAATTCCGATTATAATATTTTTTTTGTTAAATTTCTTTGACAAATATGAGACTTTTTTAGTCAAAATTCATTGGGGTTTTTAAAACCTATCTTAGTCGTTTCTTTATGAAGAAAAATCACAAAATGTCCGCCATTAAGAGGGTCAAACCCCCTGCATTTCTCTACTTGATTTGGGGGGTTTATAATTTTATGGGGTCGTAATTTTATTGAAAAATTGCTAAAATTAATAATTTTTATTATATTTAACCAAAAATCTTAAATCATTTAGAAAAAAGGGTTCATAGGGTTATCGCCCTAAAAAATTAACAAATTTGACAGATTTCCCTTGACAATTTTACACCCCCCCAAAAAATAAAAGTCATCAGGCTAAAATAAATCTGATTTCACACTGAAATTGAAAAGATCTACGATTTTACGTATAGATTTATATTAAGAAACTCTCCACGCAGGTGAATTAAGTGTCCAGATAGGCGAGTAATTTTGAAATAAATTTATTCTTGTCAATAAATAATTATGACACCGTAGATAAACAGGAATGATCAATTCTTGTAGAATCAAAATATCTACAGGGATAGGATTCCTAAAATTTTCTTGAGTTCAGTTGAACATTTTGATGTACATGATAGAAACTAATCTACGTTTGATGATGTATACTTTTTAAAAAAATGTTTTGAACCTTCCATAGGTCTTATCAGGTGGTAGCAGCTGACATAGAGTTTATCCAACTATGATTTGCTATGGATTTCCCCACAATGTTTTTTGTGTGGTATTTTTGTTAGCTCTAGCTGAAGAATATATGTTGTGACTAGATCATGTGCAGTGTAAGAAACTACTCTGTCAAATTAAAAGATGTTACCAATAATCTAGTTTGTATTTATAGCATCTGATAATGCACTTGACTTAAATAATGTAAATTTTCAGTGTTGCAAAATGCGAAGAACTTGAATTACTTGTACTTAGCTTATACAAAAATAAAATATATTATTCCAACATTTCTCTTTGATTAAATATTCTTTAAGTGAGTATACACTCAATTAGTTATCTTGCCTTTTTGCTAAAGACTGGATAAAGAATTTAATTTCTAGTCGAAATTATAGAAGTAGTATTAAGCTTGTTTGCTTACACATACATTCAAAAGGAATGTTGGTATCTTTGATTCAAGTCTCTGCATTTATGCAAAGTATTAGCAGTAGATAACTTGTCAACCATATTCCTGCAGTAGGAATAAATATGTTTACACAAAAATACAAGTATATGAATGTTATTGTAATCTTGTACAGACACGTTTGCATCCTCGTTTGATATTTTTTCTTCCAAATAAAAGATCCATGAAATCAAATGTAAATAATGTTTTTGTTTACACCAAACTATGAAATATGATACCAATGAATTTAAAGTGATCAATTGATATGTGGTTCTCACAGATTTGTGTAATTTAGTAAAGTTAAACATATGCAGGATCACTAGAATTACACCCACAAATCACAATATCAATAAAGACATTTCTATTGTTTAATTCCTCAATATAGCAATGTTACATGTCAGCATACTTACTTCTGTCAATAGCTTATGACAGTCACTAAGTAAAACTCTACCTTGTATGTAAATGTACATGTACTGATAAATATGCTTGGCATGCA